>JAWNOX010000137.1:17645000-18943750 GCA_035045555.1 Drosophila fulvimacula
TTCTGTGCTGCTGCTGGAAAAAAAGCTGACGCAAAATGTTTTTCTCTTTTTTTTTTTTTTTTTTTCTTTTTTTGAACGAAAGCAACCACAAAACGGAAAACCTGGTGCGCTCAACACTTTGCACTCTCCACTTGGGGTCAAGTGAGCTGCCTGCTTTGTTGCCCACATTGATTAATTTGTTAAAAAATAATAAGGTTGCCATCTAACGGGTCGAGTGTGTTTGGTTATTGTGTAAAAGCTTTTGACTTCCTTGGCTGGTTAATTGCTGGAAGTTTCGATATTCATGGACCGAAGAAAAGAAGAACGGCAGAGACCAAGAACCAGCTTCAGCTAGACAAATGGCAATGCAATAATCATAATTACAAGTTAACCTTAAGAGTGACACAAATCCGGTCACAGCCACGTTGTGCGGCCTCTCGTTCGTTCCCAGCAATTAACTTCAAATGACACAAATGCCACCAAGGCACGCCATCAAGCAGCCACCCGCCTCTGCCGCAGTTGCTGCTGCTGCTGCTGCTGGCGCTGTTGCTGTCGCCGTCGCGGCCGCTGTCACAGTCTCAGCCGCCCACATTGCAAGTGAACGGCAACTTTGATGACGCCCACAATGATGCGAAGCAGTTGCGGTTCATTTGATCGAAGCTTTATATGTATATCTATGTATGTATTCTTTTTTCTCAGCTAGCATTCCATACAGCACTGCGTGTAGGACTTGCAGAGAGAGAGAGAGAGAGAGAGAGAGAGAGAGAGAGAGCGCAAAAAACTAATGCGCAGAGAGCGCAAGCATATTGTGCTTATGAATTTTGTAATTGCTATCTCATCTTCGTTTTTAACTCTACACACACACACACACATACTCAGTTAGTGTAAAGTGCAGCAGCTCTGTCGACAGCCGCTGCGGTTTTTGGCTGCGCTGCTCAGCTGCAGCTTCATTGAAAAACTGTGTGAAATTTAACAGCGCCTGAGGATAATACATGTGCGCATGTGCATGTGTGTGTGTCTAACTATTACAAGTGTTGAAGCTTTGCCTTTGTCTTCGAATTCGACTTCGAGTTTTACTTCGACTTCGACTACAACTTCGGCTCATTCAATTCAAATAACTCGTGATTTCGTAAGCCTGTTTTTCAGTTACTTGGGAGCTGCAGCTGATTCGAGGCCATTTTAGACAGCGACGCTGTCGTCGACGTCGGCGTCGACAGCAAGTACGACTGTGAGTAGTTTGCCGCTGCTTGCTGTTGTTGTTGTTGTTGTTGTCGCTGCAGTTAGATGCCAAAGCTCTGTAGTCTGCATGTTATTGTTGTTGGTGTTTGTTTTTGTGTGGTATTGCAAGCGTGATGACCTTGAGCCGCTCATTTTAACCAAGTGGCTTTGTACAGCTAATGCGTGTGACTGTATATGTGCGCATGTGTGCGCATGTGTGTGTGTGTGTTAGCCAGTCCCAGTTACTTTTGGCATCTTGTTGAGCTCTGCTCGCTTTTATCTGCTTGCCCAGACATTCAATAGCGATCGCAACTATTTTTTTTTTTTTTTTTTTTTTTTTGAGTTTTGTATTTGTTTGTTTTCATTTTTGTTTTTCATTTCATTTGCATTTGCTTTGCGCTTCAGGTTTTATTTTGTTGCTTTTTGCTTTTTTTTGCTGTCATCTCTTTTGCGCATTCATTCATCGATTTTGTGACCACTTCGGGTGACAGGCTAAAGTGTTGACCAGTTGCGGCTGTTGTTGTTGTTGTTGTTACTGTTGTTGTTGTCGCCATTAGCTAAAATTCTCCACTCCCAAGGCTTGGAGATTTCTTAGATTTCTAACTGTGACGAACTGGCAATGCTGGCAAATTACACAAAATTCTACAGCGCACAGTTACATCGAGAGCTTTTGTTATTGTTTGTGATGTTGTTTTTTTTTTCGTTGTATTTTTTGTTGTTTCTTTTGCTTGACACATTCATTCATGAATACTCGGAACAATGTGCACCAAGTGGCGTCACAAGCGGCGTATGAGTAATATGCAAGTGAAATCATAAACGAAATATATATGTACATATATATATGTATATATATATACCTGTATACTTATATGCATATATTTATATTTCATTTAGCTATTATGCATTCAAATGAATTACAGCCAAATTAAATTCATTATGAAATGCAATTTTGCATGCATAAGACATAGCTAGAGGAAGACAGCGAAGAGAGGGGCAGGTGGAGAGTTGAGCTGTTAAGTTGGCTGCGCTTGTTAAGTTGGCTGCGCCTGAATTTATTTTTCTGTCAAAACTCAAGCAAATCCTATTTTTGTAATACTCTACTTAAAGCGAAAAGCGGGTATATTAGATTTTAATTGCAAATTTAATAAATTTGATTTTAAATATAAATTTGGTAGACTAACAGGAATCACTGATTATAGATACTTGATAATATACTCGAATATAGATATAGATACTCGAATATAGCACATATATAATTTTTCAAAGATATCAATAGTTTGTGCCAACCTTAACCTAAGTTTTTGCTCGCAGCTTTAGGGTTACTTAAAAATCGACAATTAATACGTGATTTAAGACTTGGTTTAGTAAAGCGAAAATGCTGAAAAGAAATTCGCTGTATTTGCTGACCAGAATGTGCGGAGTGCCAAGGCAAACAAACAAGAAGAAGAAGAAGAAGCAGCAGCAGATAAACAAGAAGTAAAAGAAGCACAAGAAGAAGAAATCAGAAGGGGACAAAAGTTGTTCGCATTATTCGATATTTGTTGCTTAAGCAGAAGTCGTAGCCTCGCTGCTTAGAAGGTCGCTCGAGGGGCGGCCCAATGGAAGGGGGCGTGAGCAGCGGGCCTGATACAAAAAGCTCAGCTGAAGGTGAAGCACAGCAGTGCAAGGGGCAGCGGTAGGGGTTGGGGCCTGGTGGGGGCTAGTGTCGTGTGCTTCACGCCTAGCTTTAGTTTTTTTTTTTGGGCGATTTTCTGGCTGGCAGCGTATTTTTTTGCTGTCGCAGTTCTTTTTGCCCCAATGTTGACGCCAAATGACCCACATTTCCAAAGAGACAAGGGGGCTGGCCAGTGCAGAGGGAGGGGGGCGGGGCGCAGGGGTCAGGGGGGGGGGCTTGGCTAGCTGCGGCTTGGGTTTACTGAGTTAGCAAGAAATGCCGCAAGTGTTGCAACTGCATATCGTGAATAATTGGAGCACTCAGCCAAGTGTGCAGCACGTTTTCATCTTTTTTTTTTGTTTTTCATCAAATTGTCTGTTTTTTTTTTTTTTTTTTTGGGAATCTTCTTCGGCTATAGGAAGCCGCAGCCAAGGTAAGCGTTGGCGTTGGCGTTGGCTCTGCCAACGGTTGTCGGCCATATGTCTGACCTCACACGGACCCCGAAACATCGAAAATCAATAGGTTTGCGTGAATAGAAGGTGCTGGAAATGGGGTACAGTGGGGCAAGATGTGAAATAGATGCACTAGATAAATTGGAGATATACGAAAAATCTATATTTCTTAAGATTTCATATTAAAGAATTTTTTTCTCTGTCCCAGGAATAGAAATAAAAATTTAAAAAAAAAAAATATATATATATATATATATATATATATATATATATATATATATAAAAATTATTATAGAAATTTCCATTAAAAATATTTTCATATAAGATTTTAATATTTAATGGGTTTTAATCTATATTATATGTTGGATATATTATTACATGATACTTCCTTCACTTAATATTTTATATAGAAAAACTTGTTTCTTGTCTCGCACTTTGATTAAACAAATTAAAATCGAAAAATATTCCAAATAAAACAAAAAATTATATATCGAAATTTTTAGACATATTTCTAATAAAAATGTCTAAAAAAATGAGTTTTTACGGATAAAAACCCATGTCTATAGTGGTTCTAATTTTTTTTATATACACTGTAATATTTCCCAATGTGAGTCACATAATTATATGTGCCTCCCAGGCTTATCAGCGCTGAGGGTTGCAGTTGTCCTGATAAGTCCTGCCGCTGCTGTTGCTGATAAGCCACATGTGCTGATAAAACTCGAATCAGCAATGAAACACAATTGATAAGCCGCCAACACAATGCAGGCGTCCTGCAAAGACGAGTTGGTAAATACACACACACACATATATATATATATATATACATATTCATCTTTCTCTCCCTCTCTGTCACACACAATGCTTATCAGTTTGATGATTAACTCCTGCGCCTCATAGTTGTAGTTGTTGCTGCTGCTGACTGACTGCCTGTGTGTGTGTGTGCGTGCGATAAACCCAGCTGGACTTTATATAGCAATCGTTGCTGGAACAATTTCTGCTGACATATTTCAGGAATGCCTTGGAAGAACTTTCAATTTTAACTAAACTCAATCTAAATGCTGAAATGTCAGATTACAGTTGAGATGATTCATGGCTTGTGATTCATAGTACTTACGTATTTATTTATATAATTTTATGCAATTTTTTAGATTTACTATACCAATGGTGGATGTATTTCAGATACGGCTAAACGGGGTTTACGGAGAAAAAAATATGAGAATTAATTTTAAAATTCTTCTAAATTTCCTAAATATAATCCAGTTAGTTGTCTACTAATTTTAATCCTGATATGACTTAGTTTTATTTTTTATTTATTTATTTATTTATTTGTTTATTTATTTATTTATTTACTTATTTATATATTTATTTATTTATTTGTTTATTTATTTATTTATTTGTTTGTTTATTTATTTATTTATTTATTTATTTGTTTATTTATTTATTTATTTATTTACTTATTTATTTATTTATTTACTTATTTATTTATTTATTTATTTATTTATATATTTATTTATTTATTTAATTATTTAATTATTTATTTATTTATTTATTTATTACATATTATATTATTTATTACAATATCTGAGAGACTTTAAATCACAAATTGCACTGCAGAATCATATATTTCACATGCATTCCGCATGCATTCTTTTGTCATGTGTTTTAGCATGTAGTAGACGTAAAATATACATTTATATAATTAATATAATATCATTTATTAATTTATATAAATTGAATTAATATAAATTATATATTTATTATAGATAAAATTTATAAATAAAGATAATAAAACATATACTTTCAATACAAAAATTCAGTTCAGCTGTAGATATTTCCAACTAGGTAGCTTTATTATAAGTTATAATCTATACCAGCTAGAATATATATCATCAACTTTATCTCTATATATAACATATATCCCTCTTCAATTATGCTGCTCCACGAATCCGATTCACATGAATCCTGGCACTTTATGAGTCCCCAATCCAAATATCAATAAGCAAAACGCGATAAACTTTTTTGTTTTCCCTCTTCCTCTTTCTTGTTTTTCGCTATCTTTCGTATGAATCAGACTGTTATAAAAATATTTGCTCAATAAAATGATATTTGTGGCTGGAACCGGAGAGCCTTGGCCAGCTTTGCGGTTTCTCCTGCCAATCAGCTGATAAGGCAAGCGGGAGGCGTAATGGGGGCGTTGACCAAGTGGCAAACAAACAAATGCTGTTATCGTCGCACAGAACGAAGAAATGAATTCTGGAACATGAGCAGTGCGAGAAATACGAATTCGAGCATTGCCCCTGGGCTGAAAATCCTCTGTCGTGGCGGAAGACCCGCAGCGGCTTATCAAAATCAAACACATAAAACGTAACGTAAATAGAAGAAGCAGGAAAACTCAGGGAAAATGCACAGTTTTTCCATAGGGAGCATAGTGAAAATGGAACAAGCGATAGGCAAGCAGGAAAAACCTTTGGCCAGGCAGCCAAAGTGCATTCGCCCAGGAGCTGGACAATGATAATGCCAGAGGCCGCTAAGAATCCATTAGCAGTCGATGGGAAGGGGGGGAGAGCTCAGAACGAGAACGAGAACGAGGTGGTAAAGCCAATGGGTACGGGGACAATGGCCCCCTTTTTGCGTCTATTAGGCAGCAGAAAAGAAAGAAGTCAATAGGTGCTTGGTCAAGAGTGGAGGCTAGCAGATACCCTGTAATCGAATGGAAGTAAGTGTAGAGTGAAACACTTATGAAAAATTTAATTAAAATATATATAGGATTAGGATAAGAATTTAATACAAATTCAAGCTAAGAAATTGATATTGAAAATTGTAAAATATAAATTTTTATGTATATCGATATATATCGATTATGAGTAAAGTTTAGCCAAAGGGGTAGCCAAGAATATTATTAAATATAGAAAGTAATATGCTTGTACAGTGTAGATAAATAAGAATCGATTGACAAAAATCGATAACAAGGATTGTATGTTAGAGTTATATATCGATATTGATCGATATTTATCGATATTTCATAAATAGTAAGCATTTTGCGAGTGTTTATATACAAATTTCGAAATGTACAATTTTGATATAGTATATACATATATATAGATATAGCATATAGATAGATATAGTATATAGATAAAGATATATCTTGGTTTATATATATAATACTCAATGTAAAACGCAAGTGTCGCTTAGATTATCCTAAATAAGTATTCTCCATCTGCATAGGTACAGGGTATCACAAAAAAGAGTGTGTGCAAATGGAAATGGGTGCATGTGGCGCTGCCAAGTGGCTGCCCAGGCTGCGCGGCGTGTTAGTGCTCCCTGTGTACGTATTCGAGTGTGTGTGCTTGTGTGTGTATGTGTGTGTGTGTGTGTGTGTGGAAAGGGTTCAATGCACGATTTCTTTATTTTTCCCAGCCGCTCAAGCTGTGGCTGTTGCTGTTGCCATGGGAAAATGCGGCGCTGGCAAATGAAAAACTAATAAATATCGCAACAGAGACTGCGACGCTGTTGCAGGATCCATTCGAGTGCAACCCCCGGAGGCTCGCTCGTACAATTTGTTAATTGCCAAACAATTCAAAAATAAAAAGTCGCGAGCGCAGCCTGAATTAAAATGATGAAAATTCTGCGGGCTGACTGAAGGATCGTCGCATTTGATTGCCCTTAATTGAGGTCAATGAGCGGCTGCCACTGTGTAGAGACTTTGTCAGCGAAATCATCGTCGAACATGCGCCGCCTGATCAACGGCTGTTAATGCAGCTAAATTATGCAGGACAAGCGAGTTGCTTGGAGGGCGGTGGAACAGCGCATACGGCAGTCAAAACTTTGGCAAAGATGTGGGCAGGATCGATATGGCTGGGAACTGAATTAACGCCATTCCATATGAATTTTCATTTGATATAATGCCTATAAACTGTAGATCTATTAAATATATATATGTTCTCTAGTATTATACTCTATTATTTTCATAATCTCGGTAACTGTATTATGGGAATTATGAACTACGAATTACTATATATATATATATTATACCTCATAATTATAATGTATTTTATATATAAACTTGAAACTATGAGTCATGTTCTTTTAAGACAAAACATAAATATTAGATAATTATTATATTATATTAACTATAGATATCATATTAATTACAGGAAAATCGACAAGTTTCCTTGAATGAGCTCAAATATTTACCAAGATGGATATAATATTTCTTCACCTTGTACTGACTACTACAAAAGTCATTTAAAATCTTGTAAACCTATCTTAAGCTTAGTATAATCTAAGTTTAAATCCACTCGCAGCTCTACTACTCTAACGCCTATCGCTTCCTAACTACTCAACATATTTACAAACAAAAGAAAAATAGTTTTGTATCTAAATAACATCATCACTAACATTGGGTCGGTGGGATCCTTCCAAAATGACCGCAAAGTTGAATGAACGATCTTAAGGAAGATCTTAAGCCGATAACAAAGGCACGAAACTCCGACGACAAACAAAGCGTTTTGTCCTGCTGTGAGGATTAAGGTGTAAACGCAGGCTGTGAGAAATCAAAAGATCAGCAAAAGTTAATCAGCAATGCGGCATTAATAGCCACAAAACAAAACCAAACAAAACAAAACAAAACGAAAAGGCCAAAGGCCAAGGGCAGAAGGCAAAAGGATAAAAAGTGAAAGGATCTGCATTGTTGTGAGATGTGCGTGCTGCGATACGCGTGTGTTCCACGAATAGCACACAGCGAACACGCCCACGCTCGAAATGAAACTCGAGCCCGCAGGATTTCATAAACAGTTGTATACCCTGTACAATTTGTCGACTCGATGTGGTTATGATCATTATTTCTATGAGTGTGTAACAAATTTTTAGTGCGAGTTCCGACTTCAATAAATTATATTATAATATATATTCATAATATAATAAAAATATATTTATTATATTGTTTTCCTTTCAATAAATCTATTTATTGGACTTAGATCTATGAATATCGATAGAAAAATAAAGTTTTTATTGAAGAAGTTTTATTAATCTGGTAATTTATATCAATTCTCTAATAGTTTAGGTAAATGAGGATCCAGTATGCTTCATTTTACAATATGTATAGGCTAGCTATGGGTATGGGCTAGGTAGCTAAACCCAGTTTCCTCTGATAATATATAGAATAGATCAAATATATAGCAAATATACATTCCTAATACATATGAATAGACTTCAGTCAATAAATATTGACAATTTAAGATTCTCAATGAACATTCAATATAAATTTCTATAGATCACTTAACATTACAGGGTATATTTTAGTCAGGCAGTCGTCTTTGCTGCACTCTCGTCTTTAAATTGTTTTTGGTGTTGAGTAATTTGTGTGCCACGCTCAGAAAATCTGTTAAGCGGTTAACAAAAACACAAACACAAAAAAAAAATAGTCTCAGGTTCTTCTAGGGGCTGAATTAACCCCTAGCGCGCTGCTGAGGAAGGCAGGGAGTGAGCGAGGCAGGGTGGGGGGTAGAAAGGAGCAGGAGAACTAGCGAACAACGGCTGATCATATGCTGGTGCGCTATTTCCGTAACAAGTCAGTGGAGTTTGCCGTCTCCGAGGGTTGCGTCCACTTGAGGCCCGCAATGTGGGCCGCATTCAGCGCGCCTAGGGGTTGAGGCGAAATTGTTATTTATACATTGTGTGGGCTTGTCAATCTTAATAATGATTTCCTTTTATGCATTTACATAAACACAAGTACCCGCAGTTGCTATTGAGGCAGTTCTCCTTGGCCAGGATAAGTACTGCGATTGCAATTGGAATTCGATTTCCGTTCAAAGTTCCCACAATGAGAAATTTAGCTTTGTTTGCTGCTTAACTTCTTATCGTAGCCTCCGCCAATGATGCGTGAGTGATAAATTATTGGAATTCAAGTTTGAATAAGTGAAAGCAAAAAGAATTCAAATGGACGATCAATGATCTTTTGTTTTCCTTGACGAAGGATCAGCGGGCAGCTGGGAACCTTAAGGGATCTAAGGTCACTTTTGAAGGGGGATACATAGTTTTATATAAAATGTTGGTTTCATGGTGTAAGGACAGATCTTCTCAGTTAGGGATTTGATTTTGCTGATTCAATTTACATATACTGGATACTTCATCACATATATTCCACTAAATAATTCTTGATGCTTATATAGCTTCAGTCTATGGCTTTATTTAATTTAATAATGATCAAACACTTGGATATATATCTTAAATCTTATCATATTTATCCTTCTCCACTTGACGATCAGTATAATACTTATACTACTTATATAATGAATGAGTTTTATATATTTTTTGAGCTATTACAATTGTTCGATAATAAAATAGGTCTACAGCATTTTCGATTAAAATTTACAATGAAATTTTATCACTACTTTTTGACAGTCTAAATCTGTGATCTAACTTAAAACAACCCGATCATAACTAGGCTTCGATATATGCTCCCAAATTCCTTTATCCACAAACCCTTCAGTGATAGAGTCTGAAAATTAAATTCTAATTCTTGTTTAGTAAATTTCATAAAAATCTATTTATCCAATTTTCTATATTTTATTACAATTCAATATAAAATGATTATAAATTCCAGCAGTTCCATTATGTATATGATATATAGTAATAATAATACTTGATTATTTCCACTTTCAAGTAGCTAACTCAAGGATCGCTCCACATGCAAATGTAAATGGATCTTCAATTGATGGCCATTTCAGTGTGAAGGGGCTTTTAAGAAATGCCCCTTTTGGCCATATGATGTGTTTCTTGTTGATTTCTCAGACATATGCAAACCGCAGTTGGGATACGAATCGGATGCGGCGATTGGGCCACTTGGAATGCCTAAAATTAGATCAATCGCAACCAACAAAAAAAAAAAAAACGTTTTCTATTTATATGCAAATTAATCAAGCAAGGAGAGCAGAGAGCGAGAGCAATGAGAGAGAGAGAGGGCGAGAGAGGGATACCTTAGGCCAGCTAAAAAGATACTTTTACACTCACAGATACAGATACTCGGATACATAGCCATTCAGTTGCTACAGCTGAAAGAAAAGCTATTAGAGGCAAATTCCTGTTCCTTTGTCTATGCTCAAATTGCCGCCAAGAGTTGCGACTGCGTCTGCGGCTGCCGCTGCCGCTGCTGTTGCATCCACAAAAGATACGCGCAGCTAAATTGCATTTTTATCTATTTTTACATAGGGGAAAATGCCGACGCTGACGTCGACTGAGCGTGCGGAGGATTACAGAGAAAATGCATGGAGAGCAATTTCCTTCCTGCTGCCGCAAATAGCTGTAATAATAAAAAATAAAAAAAAAACAGATCTCTCGATGCCTGCGCCTGTTTATGGCCCGACGATCAAGCCGTTGCTGCTGCTGCTGCTGAGGAGGATGCCACAAGAAAAGCAGGAAAAACTCCTTGGCCACACACAACCGAAGCGGACAGGCCCCAGTCGAAGTCGCAGCCACAGCCACAGCCACAGCCTCTGCCTCAGCTGCAGTTGCAGCTAGTTGTGTCCTCCTCCTATTGCATGTGGCTGCCACAGATCGTTGCCTGCTTCTGTTAGTATGAGTGTGCGTGTGTGTGTGTGTGTGCCTAGCCTGGTGCCTGGTGCCTGTTGCCTGGTTCAATGAACTGCCGTCACCTCTGGATGCTGCGCTGCAACTGCGCCGCGCACAATCCTTTTTCTTTATACCCTTTACTTAGGGCATTATCAATTTGTCGCGCAGTAGGCAGCAGTTAAAGTCAGCGAAGTCTATTTGTGACTAAGCAGGATACCAAATTGTACGTGGTTGATGATGACAATGGTAAACGAAAGTAATTATAGTGACAATGATAATGTTAATGAAAAGTCTAATAAAATGATCAATACAAAATAATAACAGCGCTGATAATAATAATAGTACTAATTTTAATAATGACAATGACAATGACAATGACAATGACAATGACAATGACAATGACAATGACAATGACAATGACAATGACAATGACAATGACAATGACAATGACAATGACAATGACAATGACAATGACAATGACAATGACAATGACAATGACAATGACAATGACAATGACAATGACAATGACAATGACAATGACAATGACAATGACAATGACAATGACAATGACAATGACAATGACAATGACAATGACAATGACAATGACAATGACAATGACAATGACAATGACAATGACAATGACAATGATAATGACAATGACAATGACAATGACAATGATAATAATAACTGATGATCATTATAATTATAATTATAATTATTAGTTTTCATAATATAATAGTAATAATACTGATCATAATAACTAATAACTAATTAATTACGAAAACTTGGAGCTCTATATATCCAATGCATATATGATTCCTTAGGGCATTTCTTGTTCGGCATGCGCAATCCAACATTTTTTTTGTTTTTCTTTGGATTTTTCTTGGTTCACCCTTCACTTGATCTCTTATGACTTCTCCTGCCGCTTGCCGCTGGTTGCTCGTCGTTTGCTGCCTGCCTCTAAGGAGCTGTGCAGGAGTTGCTTTCAAGGGTTTCAGTTTATTTCGAGATGTTGCTGTTGTTGCTTTTATTGTAGTTGTTGTTGTTGTTGTTGTCTGGGGGCTTTGGATTTCATTGGAGTTGGCTTCGTGTGGGGAAATGTAAACATTTCATCGTCGTCATCATAATCGCGGCGAGCTGCGCACTGCTCGCTAGGCTGGTTTATTTTCTTGTGTGTGTGTGTGTGTGTTTGTATCTTTGCCTTTGCTCTTTGCTTGCCCCTGCCCCCCACTCCTGTGCACCTCCCCCCGCCCCTATCCATTGCCTTCTGTGCTGACTCGGCGCGCGTATCCCTTTTTTTCGCTGGAATGCGCTGATTGTTTACTCAAATAAGTATTTGATCTTCTGTTCAGTTTTTTGTCACTGTTGACTTTTGTTTTTCTTCTCTTTTTTGCCGTTGATGTTCGCTTTGCATTTGCGTGTTTATCTTGAAGGATTTTCAAGGAATCGAAAGCGTCAAGCTGATCGTGTTTTTAAATATTTCAGATATAATGAGAAAGGATGTTTGAAGAGTTGATAATATTAAAATGCCTTAAAAATAATTTCATTTATGATATATGAGCAATAAAAACTGATCTTGAAAGATTGTTGAATATTTAATATTATAATATAATATATAATATATAATATTAATATATAATAATTTGGTCTTAGACTTATTTTTCGAGAAGCAGCTCCTTTAGAGAAATATCTATAGAGAAGCAGCTAAGATTTTCTCAATATTATACAATACAGACAGATCTGTCTATATATTTATGCATGATAATATATGGTATATATCATATAGATTATAATGATCTATATGAATGATCTGTTCATAATCATATATATAATATCTCAATCTGATCTCTAATGATCATTGAATGGGCATTATGAAAGGCTTCTTCCTCATGTGATTTGCTTAAGTATTTGATGTATATCCTTACTAAATTTTCTCTTTCTCATATTATAAATTTCAGATCAAGATCAGTTGGACATATTTGAATACATCTAGTGATAATATTGAAGAATATCTATTTATAATATGATTTAATCCTTTCCTTCTGAAGGCCAGCTCCAGTTCTCAGTGTAGGTACAGTCATCACTGCAAATGCTAAAAGTGTAAAGGATCGAGGGCAACGACAAGTCTCAAATGCAGTCAGTCAGACAGGGGGAGATGAAGAAGAAGAAGAAGACAGAGTCTAGTAAACAAGGCAAGGCAGACCAAGTGCGCGGCACAGCAAACAAATCAGGAACAGAGGCGGGGGCAACTGCAGCTACAGGGGTAGCTGATTGGGCTGTGTAGGGGGTAGGGGCAGCTGTAGCTGCTGACAGCGTGGGGGCCTGGACCTTGAATCGCTCACTGCCTGACTGCCTGGCTGCCTGACTGCCTGGCGGCCTGACTGCCTGACTGGCTTAAGAGAGCCTGAAACACTTTGGGATTCTGTTGCGCATATCCTCCACGCACGTACATGTCTTGGGCGATTATTCATGACTTTATGGACTTGGGTAGAAGGACATTAAAATTGTATTTACGCCAACTCATTCGCTGGGCGAGAGGATCAAACTGGTTCTGCTTTGTATGCCACTCACACAGTCGTCGCCAGTTCCAGTCATAGTCACAGCCAGAAAGTCAGGGGCCGCTCCTTGGCACTTGGAATCTGGCGAAACCAGTTTTGTGGTCTCCTCTACCTGTTGCCTGTTGCCTGGTCGTCGCCTGTTGCAGCGTGGCTCCCACGAAAAAAGGGATACTTGTGAGCAAATACAGTCAACACACACACAGACACACACACACACAGCTGCCTGGCATGACGAAGCCTTGTTTATCCAATTTTTATGTGTGTTTGCCTTTGCGCAATCCTTTCGTCCTCGCCACCATCTCCTGATTGCTTTACTTCATTTTTTATACGTTACTTTTGTTCATTTCGTTTTAGTTTTCGGTCCGTGGTCTCCTTGCTTGGCTTGCGTACAGTTTCGCTGTGGCCTGAAAAATACTTGACTCGATTTGTGGACACCCAAAATAACGAAAGAAAAAAAACTTTAGGCGTTTCAAGCTGTAGCAAACAGGTCTCAGAAATCTAAAAAAAAAGAGAGTTAAATTAACCTAAGAAATTAATGTTTCAGGATCATAGAATCAGGTTTACCATACCAAATTGCTTCCCTAAAACTAGAGTTGAAATAGAATTGACTTAGAAACTACCAAGTTTCAGTAGATCTTTCTGATCTTAACAAGTTTTGCTTGACTTCAAACAGAATATAAATTGTTTAACAAATTTAAATTTTTTTTTATTTCAAAATTATTATAAAAAATTATTATAAAAAAATTACAATTAAATTAATTATTATTAAAAATTTATATATTATATTAAAAATTGAAATTAATCAATTGCTAAAATATTTAAAATTTTAAAACATTTTTTTTTTTTATTTTCAAGGCTAATTTTATTAAAATTATTTTAAAATTTTAAATTTATTAATTATTTATGTACGTAATTTTTTCAATATATAATCATATTTTCTTAAAGTAATTAATTTCAAATATTATTATATTTTAAAAATATATATTAAAAATATGTAAAAAATTAAATATAATTTTTAAATATACATAAACATTTGAAACTGATTATTTTAAAAATTAATTATATAAAATAGCGGATTATTTTGACCCTAATTTCAAAAGTTGTTTGTATTGAAAATTTATTACTTTTTTATATAAATTTGCTTACCTGAAGCCTTTTAGTGGGCTACGTTTTATCTCAGTCAGGATAGATTAGCTCTTAAGTGCATAAGTGAAGAAATTTGTCAACTTTGTTTGCCTGGGCTCAGCTTTGTGTTGTGCATATTAAGTTGACGTGTCTGCGTGTGTGTGAAGCTACCTCAAATGGCTTCTGCTCTGCAGATAATGCCTTGTTGCTGCTGCTGTTGTTGTTGTTGTTTGCTACGCCAAGCAAATGGCAATGGGTCCAGCTGTGCATCCACAGCCCACAAAGCAAGGCCCTCAAACGGCATTTGCTTAGAGAAAGGCACTTGAGCTGAACTTCTACAACTTGCTATGTGTGTGTGTGTGTGTGTGTGTGTGTGTGTGTATACCCTGTACCAAGAAGTGAGCAAAATAAAGTCGTGTGAATTTTAATATATTTTTTATATTAAACAAATTTTGTTTAGTTTGGAGTATGACATAGAACCATATATATATATATATATATATATATATATATATATATATATATATATATATATATATAAAATATATGTAGCTGTAAAGAGTTTTAAAAACAGGGTAACTGCTGTTCCATCATAATTTGAGTGCTACTTTTTGACTGGTTGTTTTTTATTGTTATGGAAAATAGTGCGCAAACGCAAATGCGAGGCAGAAAAAAGGCAGCAGCAGGGCAAAAGAAAATCCACATGCACAAAGAGAGCAGCAGCAACAACAACAACAACAACAACAGCAACTCAAACAGCAACAACAACAACAAAATCGAGCGGCAGCGCAGGAAAACAGCAGAAAAAGGGCGAACAAAAATGCTGGAAAATATTGTGTGAAAAGTCAGCGAGTGTAAGTATGGGTGTGTGTGTGTGTGTGTGTGTAACAAGTTGAATGCCCTGCTTATGCCTGTGCCAGCGTCCGTAGCCCCAGTTTTGCCACAGCAATTGCTCGAGTAATGAAGGGTTCTGCTCAAGCTCCTCGGCTGCCCAGCCAAGTGACACAGACCCCATAGGCGAGGTAAGAGGTGGGTCATTGTCGGTGGTGTTGGTGGTGCAGGCAAATATTCACCTGTTGCCGTTGCTATTGCTATTGCTATTGCTGGTTCTCAGGATGCCGCCATACAATTGGCTGTTTGGCGATTCAGCGCCTGGGAAAGCACTTAAATAGGTTTTTCATGCTAAGACTAGCTTTCCCAAGGAAATTGTCTAGCTCTCGGCTAAGCCAGTTAGGCAGTCGAAGAGTGGCCAGAGACTGTGTGGTTGCGGGGCTGTTGGTGGGTTGAGCTGCACCGCAGGAAGCCACAACCACCACCGTATACGTAATTTTGTGGCAACCAAGAAGGAATCGCAACCACAAGCGCATAGACCTCGCTCTGAGCCCCAATTTGCTGAATCCACATTGGCATCTGGCAAATCGGCTGCGAAATTGCTGAAGGAAACGCACGAGTGGCGCAGGAGAGAACCACAGTCGCAGTCGCCATCGCAGCCGCATTTGTCTGTGCCCTACTCTCTTTTGGTTCATTCAACTTGGAGCAGCTAAAAGCCAAACGGGCTGCACTCACTGCTCCAAGCTTTACTATTACACAGAGAGAAATTGCAAGTTATTAAGTTTTTAGGTAGATCTCGCGAAATTTGATTGGTTTATGCCTGAGCTAGATAATATATAATATATATATAATATAATATAATATATATAATATAATAATATAATTTTAATTATATAATACCCTCCTGTCGAGCTCGATCCCAGACCTCTTTTGGTCAATTTATTACTAACGATATATTTCTTATATAACTAATCATTAGTATTATATACAATTAATAATACATGTATTATTTGAGATAAATATTATTAAGAAATTAACAAATCAAGAAACTTCTAGATATTATATATTATATATATTTTATAAATTTATAAATAGTTTTTGATAAAAAACTTTAAGAAATTTCTATAGTTTTAAATTTTATTTTGTTTTATAACTTTAACAATTTAAATATTTCGGATATATTTTATTAAATATATATAATATATTTTTTTAAATTTGTAAAAAATTTTAAAAAAAATTTATTATATTACATTTTGAATTTACGAAAATCAAATAAATATAGCTTATCTAAAAAATTCAATCAAAATAAATCAAGTTTAAAAATTTTAATCTCAG
The DNA here is from genome assembly GCA_035045555.1 of Drosophila fulvimacula. Taxonomy (NCBI): domain Eukaryota; kingdom Metazoa; phylum Arthropoda; class Insecta; order Diptera; family Drosophilidae; genus Drosophila; species Drosophila fulvimacula. The sequence continues at coordinate 17,661,722 of JAWNOX010000137.1, forward strand.
TGTAGTCAGCGTAGCTGCCTAGTCTAGCCTAGCCTAGCTGGATAGCCGCTTGGATGGATAGTTAGTTGGATGGATGGATGGATGGTTGGTTGGTTGCTCTGGCTGCTTTAGCTGTTTAGGCGCTAGCTGCTTGGCTGACTGCAGCTGGCTGCGCAGTTGGTCTGGCGAGGTCTAATGCCTTAGTCAGCAGCTGGTAGCTGTTGCCAACTGGGAGGTATGACCACACCGAGACGGGAGAGATCGAGAACTAGAAGGATGGCCGGGATTGCAGCAGTTGCTGCCAATTGGAAGCGGTGCATTGGCCCGGTTTTTGTCATGGCAGCAACTCAAATTGCAACAGCAACAGCAACAGTTGCTGCCGTTGCGGCAACAGCATGTTTTACAAATGGATTTCATGTTCAGTGCGTTATGTTTCTTGGAAAGGATTGCTCTGCTTGGCTTGTCATGGCCATGTCTGGCCTTAAAACAACAACAACAACAGCAACAACAGCAACAAAAAAGCGCGTCGTAAACATGAAACATTCAAATGCTCAAATGTGGCTCAGGAAGCGTGCAGCTTGGCCTCAGCTTATTTGGTAGCTGCCACAAGTTGTCCTGCCACCGCCAGCCTCCACCTTGGTGGTCAGCGCAACATCGGGTCAATTGTCAAAGTCATAAAAACTGTTAACAGAAGTGCTACCGCTTCTTCTTTTATATTTTCGCTCTCCTGCTCCTTTGACTCCTGAACGAGAGAATGAGGGAGCGAGCGAGAGGGAGAGAGAGAGATAAATGCGTATATAAAACGCAATCAAAATAAATTTTTTTTATTGCGTTTCCCACAAATGTTTTATGTGCAGGAAACTGCGTCGGGTTAATTAGCTGGACCTCAACCTTTCGCTGAGAAAATTTCAAAGGAAAATGTCGAAATGCAAGTTGATTGCAGCGATAAGCAGTAGCAGCAACGGCAGCAGCAGCAACTGTTGCTGCAGCAACAGGCAGCAACTAAAAAATACAAAATTGATATAAATTTTGGCTGAAATTTCATTAATTCTTGCGTCGGCACAAAACTTGGTCAGAGACCATAAAATATTCAAATATCGCGAAAGGCCCCTCATATATACATATATGTGCATATAAATATATACATATATAAATTAAAACGAATTGCAATAAAAAATTCAACTCCCGTTTCAACGTGCTCACATGCACGAACATATATATATATATATATATATATATATATATATATATATATATATATATATATATATATGCGCTTGCAAGGATTGATCGCCTCCTCGAATGACATATTATTTAGCAAATTGAAAAGGCGCAGAGAGAGAGAGAAACAGCTCAAAGTGCTTTGCTGTACAAAGATCGACTGACAGATACTCTGTTGCCACTAGAAGTCAAATGAATATAAATAAGTAAATATATAAATATATTTATTATATAAATATATTTCTATATTATTTGCAATATGTATTCTGCTATGTATACGATTATATATGTAGTTATACATATACATAAATTTATATACTATCATACGTATACTTATATTTATTTACTTATATTTACATATACTTAGACATATGAATAATCTATATTAATCTATTATTAATCTATATTAAAATTTTGAAAAAATGTTCTTACATAAATTTATAAATTAATAGTTTTTTTTTTGCATGTAGAAATACCAATAAGTATAATCAATCTTTACATAAACAAATTCTATAAAAGAGCTAATTTATTACTTAAAGATTATTATCGAATTTTAAAAAAGCTAAATCTTATAAATTTGATGAAAATACTCTGTGATATACATATAAAAATAAAACTAATAAATTATATATATTCAGTTAATTAAATATAATTAAGTTAACTTAAGTACCCATATCAACCTATGGGTATCTAAGCATAATTGAAACAATAATTCAAATTTTTTTCGTATATTTTGTGTTTTATATTAAGTTATTCAGTTCCTCTAGAATAATCACATCATGAATGCATTGTGCATATATAATATTTTGCAAATCTAAATAATACAAACGGTCTCCCTAAGTCATCATTCCCTGTGTACAGGGTATGCATAAAAAAGTTTTACGGGCTGTGCAGTTCGCACGTTACAATTACGGCGACTCGTCTGTCGCCTACCCTTCAAAGAGCAAAAGAGGGAGCGAGCGAGAGAGAGACAGACAGAGAGAGTGAGATGGCGAAGAGGAGAGGGCACAGAAGAATTGTAGGGCTTGCTTTTTGGGTTGGGCTCCGCCTTGCCACACACTTTGGAATGCAAATCAATGGCCCCAGCCCCGACTGTGTCCCAGGCACAGGCAAAAGCAAAGGCAAAGGCGAAGGCGAAGGCGAAGGCGATAAAAGTATCCTCTGACTTTCGAGGCTGGCATGAAAAATAAATAACTTCTGCAGATCCCCCTAACAAAAGCGATGGGTAAAGCTATGCCTGTGCAGTTGTCTCTGTAGCTGTGGCTGTTGATGTATCTGAATATATATGTATATATATATCTTTTGTAGCTTTATCTTTATCTGAATGGTATTTAACTGTGTATCGATAAATTTTTATATGTATCTCTAGCTGTACTTAGTTAAGATAACTGCATATGTAACTGAGAATTGTTAACTGTATCTCTGATTCCGTATATCTGAGTTGATAGATTATATCTATATCTTTATATGTAGAAATTTATCTGTAGCTGTATATTTTCAGTTGTATCTGAATTTATATATATATATATATCTTTCTATATCTATATCTGAATGTCGGTGCATATCTTATAAATCTTTCCTAAAGTATCTGTAAATTTCTATCTATGGCTTTATATTCCTATCTCTCAATGCATGCCTGGCTTGGTATATCTCTTCATTTTTATCTGGAACCTCTTTATATATATTTATATATCTATATCTTGGCTTTTGTGTCTGTATCTGTGTTTGGCCACACTCGACTGACTCTGCGGCCTTCCTTGAGCTGCACCCTGTGGCGGTGAGCCAATTGTTTGCAGCACGTCCTCGCTACGGTGGGTGCCTCACACACACACACTGGAATGTATATATATATATATACATAATATTTGATCGCTGCTTGGTGCTTGAGATTTCATGCGAGCGCAGCCCCAGCCCCAGCCCAAAGTCGCCCCAGCCTCATATTTGCCAGGCAACTGGCGACCCCTTCGGCTCCTGCGCCTGTCCCTGCTGGGGCCCATGCAAAAGATAATGAAAGTCAATGTCTGTGCAAGGGTACAGGATATGCTGTATGCCAAGTCTACACATATTGACTTCTTCTTTTGCTTGTTTGCCTTGCTCCACGGACAAACATCTCCACACAGTGCCAGCTCTTTGTTTTCAAGTGCTACGCCCCGTCCCTCGGAAATAAAAGGGAAGCAAGTCAGTGAGTTTTTTTTTTTTTGGGGCGATCGGGCAATTCAGTTTATCTTTCCCAAGTAATTCTTTCTCATAAGCGCAGCCTTGAGAGGGCTGTTAGCTCTGAGAGAAATTGCCCGTGGTTCGGTTCAGGGTTCAAATCATGCTCAGAGACTAGACTAGGCTTATACTGATCTAAGCTGTGGTTTGGCTTGGACTTACAGGCGAATGCTTCAACTGGTTCGACTGGAAACCTGTTCGCAGCAAACCTTAAAAGACCTTTCCAAATTTGAGGTCCTCAGCTTGAAGAGCAACAATTGGGGACTCTGTAATTACGCAAAGCATTTAGGTCACGTAAGAAAGGACAAAAATGAAATTGATTGAGGACCGTTTTGAGGAATCAGTCAGCAAATATGAGAAAACATGACGAATGAACGCAGTGTCTTCGAGCGCAGCAAACCCGTTCAAATATTTGCTTGTAACGATGGCCAGGTGTTTGTGTCAATAAAGCAGTCTATTTGAAGAGGATCGGGGATTGAGTATCGAGGATCCACGTTCCCAGCCGACTTAAGCAACTGATTGCGTGTAAATAGCGCTGAGAACGAGGGGTAAAGCAGCGTGTAGGGGGTAGGAAATGTTGAGCAGTTGAGCAGTTGAGCAGCCACTGCGAGATACATAAATATCAAATTGTATCTAAATCCTGCCACAAGGATCGCTGCGGACAGGCAACGTGGGAGAATGATTGAAGCAAAAGCAATAACGAAAACTGGACCCGAGGCTAATGTTGTGCGTGTGTGTGTGTGTGTCGGTGTTTGACAGGCCTGAAAAGAGCAAAGAGTTGAGTCGAAATGAAGCGAAGCTAAAGGATATGCAACGTCAAGGTACATTAAGTAGCTCCAAGGCACTTAAAATCGAAAAATCAGAAATTAAGTAGCAGTGTGGGCCCGACTTGCCAATGCCCTGTAATAGGGCGATCTGGAATCGTTAATGATGAGAAGCAAACTCCAATTTTGTAAGATTGTGTAAAACGCCAGTTTGATGTGCTCAGTTATCGATTTAAGTATGTTTTTGAAAATCGATAGTTATCGATTTCTGATCAAACTATTCCTGGTTGATGTCATTTTACAGGCATGCCAACAGAAATAGAAAAAACTATAAACTGAAGTAGGAATAACGATATACATATATGTATATGTATATGTATCGATTTTTAATGGAGGTATAATCATTATCGACTAAATATTTTTAAATCTGCTCCTGATTTCCTAATATTAAGAAACGTAATACCATATATACTACTTCTGTTATCGATTTCATAAGCTCCACATTAATCGACATCATAAGCATAACCATATCATTTATCGATATCAACTTGATATGCCTACTTTATTGGGAAGCAAATTTTGACAACAGTAGCAAAGCCATGAGCATATCAATTTAGCTTTCTGATGATCATATCGATTAGCAGCATTTAATTTATCGATTCGTAAGTGTCTCAACTGCCGAACACGCCCATTTAAGCCAGTTTGAATGGGCCAAGGGTACAACAAGTGGAATCACACTAAAAATGAAATCTGAAAATTGCGTTCACATGCGCGGCTCCTGGTCATTTGGTCAGGCCAATTGAGTAGCCAAAAAGGAGATCATGGGAAATTTTGTTGTTTGGTATCTCGAACCTGGCTAACGAAACCAGTTGACTGTGTCTTGATTTGCCTGTTGAGGGGTGAAAGTCGCAACTTGTTGGGCCTAATTATGACAGCGTGACGGTGGGGACCAAACAGGATAACGAGGTGAGTGCGCAGGCACCTGCGTTGATATTTCCATTCCATTTCAATTTTCACAGGATAATCGTAGGGGTGAACCCAAGTCAAGACGCGTGAAAATTATGCACGGTTCGTAATTGGAAGCAGGCAGCAGGTCGCCTAGGCAACCCAGCTTGAGAATTTTATGGTAATTAAACGGTCCTTAAGATCCGGCTACTGGTCAGTGGTCTATGCATTTGGTTCACACGCCCTGCGGCAGGCACAGGTACACAGGTACAGTCTGTGCCTGGTTGCTATAGTGCGCCGTCATATCCGACGATCAAAAGGGGCCACAGCAGACAACGCTTCCGGATTTAAAGCCCGAAAAACGTCATTAGCAAAGTTAGAAAAGAAGTTGAAAAACATTAGAGATTGTCTAGCTAACGCATGGCTCTGTCTCTCTGTGTGTGTGTGTGTGTAGCGCATCGCATCGGAAGTTCCCACAATACGGCAATTATGACGCAACATAATTTTTGGTCAAGTCTTGGGCTGATGAAAATGATCCGCTGTGATGACAAAACCAAAAGGCCTGGCGGCTCTGCAGCAACTGCTAATTAAAAAGGAATTTTTGTCTCTGCTCTATACACTGCTTGTCAACTGTTGTCTGGGGCATATTAGTGAGCCTATCAATAGTGAAATTTAATAAAGCTAAGGTCGTGAGATATTTTATATTTATTATTATTTTGTTTATTTTAAATTTTTTTTTTTTATTTTGTGATACACTGTTTGCAGACAGGGTATATTGGCTTGTGTATCTAGACTATATGTATTTGAATATAAATATTTAGCAGTAATTTCTGTGACTCTTTAATACACTGTTTGTAAACAGTAAAAGGGGCATATTGGTTGTATATCAAAATTCGATATGTCTAGGAACTCAACACCTGGCTGAGGTGAAAATTCAAGTTGAAGCCTCATTCCCTGCTTTCTCTGTACAGAGTATTGCACAGTTGTTATCAATTAAGCAATTCTCTGTCAGCTTTTTCTCTTTCTCTTTCTCTTTTCTCTTATTTTTTACAAGCAATTAGACATGTCAAGGTGGGGGCAGGTGTGGCAGGCAGTTACAGCAATCAGGAGAGTGCTAATTTAGTAATCACAAGTCACAGTCCGTGGCGCAGTCGCCGGTCGCCAGTCGCCAACCGGTTGTTAGATCCTCAAAAACTAGAAGATCTTTGTCGCTAGTCCGACCCCCACCCGTGTCTCCTCGCTTTTTTTTTTGTTGTTGTTATTTGTGTTGTTGTCTCTCTAACGGGTCGCAAGGTGTGAAATATCTGTTGCTGTTGTTCAGCCTCTTCCTCTTCGTCGTCTCCCAATGAGTGTGTTGAATCAGGTGCCGTCTGCTTCAACTGAGGCGCTGCTTGACGTCGTGAGCACACAATAACTCAGATCCTCCCCCTGCCAAAAAAGAAAGAAGCCAGACAAACACACACATGAGTCGATAATTTAGAAATCTTTACAATATAATTTTCAACTCAAAGATTGATCGAGCGAGTAAGAGAGAGGGAGAAGATCTCACCACAGGCCAAAGCTAACAGCGAAACCCTTCGCCTAGCTGGGATATTCTCATCTATCTTGAACTTTGTGTCTTTTATCTGTGGCATTCTTCAGTTTCTCTTTCTTTCTTATTGGTTTCTTTGTGCCATTTGTGTCTGAAATTGTGTGATTCGTTCTTATAGATAGACTTTTATAAAAAGAACCCAAGGAACTAAAACTATATTTCATAGCTATAAATAATAACTCTAGTTAGCGTAATCATAGAGGAAAATTCCATAAAAATCTTAAGTTAAATTTTATGAACAGTGTTTTTTTTTTTTAAATATATAATATCCGATCTGAAACACCCTTAACATATACCTACACCCTATAATAGTTACAAACAACTCAGTTATTTCGAACATCTCTTTGATAAATAGAGAGAAACACCTGAGTACAACTGGGAGATTGGAGCCTAGCCTAAACAAATTTGAACCTTAGTTGGGCAGAAAAAGTAAACAAAACATCAATATTCCTAGGCTCCTAGGGAGAACTCTGTAAATGGAATCCTCAACTAATTTACAACACGTGCAATCGGACGTCAGGTCGCTGACCGCAGTCGCAGTCGCAGGCGCAGTCGCAGTCGCAGTCGCAGTCGCAGTCGACGTCGCCCTAGGCAGCAACCCAGATTGACAAACGAGATTCTAAGCGATCGCATAGCAGAAGGGGAAGAAGAAGCAGATGTAACAGCAGAATGTAAGGGAAAGCAGCGAAGCGTAAAGTTAAGGACAGAGACGCGGCAGGGTGAGCCTAGAGGAGCCTGCGATAGACAAAGTAGCCACAAATGGAAAACAAAATACAAAAGAAGCAAGAAGAAGAAGAAGAGAGAAAGAGAGAGAGAGAGAGAGAGATTCAGATGGCAGAGTAAACATAGAGTCATAAATAATATTGTTTACACAAATGGTTCACGTAGGCGGCGACCAGGCGACCAGGTCCGTAACTCCTGAAACTCCCGAAAAAATGTTGGTTTTGTTTTGGGTTTTTATTTTTGGGTCAATGGCTGTAGATCCTCACGCACTCACACACTCATACACACATGAGTATGTGTGGCCAGCTAAAAATAAAGATGAGCTCAAGTTTTCGTTGATTACGAGAAAAGTTATAAAGTTTCAGGCTCAAGCATGATTTCCAGCTAACCCTATAAAATGAGATAGCGCTGTGCGTGTGTAACGGGCGAGGAGCTGGCGGTGTTAAAGGGGAGCAACAGGCTTTCAGCCACTCAGTTCACATAAAAAACTAACAGCAACAACAACAAATACAACAGGTAGAAATCAAATAGAAAATGGAATAGACAAAAGGCAAATGGAGGAAGTGGCAGAGCTAGCTGGCAGCGGCAGAGGCGGAGGCGGAGGCAGCGGCAGCAGCAGCAGCAGCATAAACAACGGACACCATCAGCACCAAACCACCGGCACGTAGCCACGCATACACACACACACATACAAGCACTCGCGTGCACACACACACACACACACATACTTACACGTAACTAAGTTTGTCTATCTGCAAAGGCATTTCGAGTTTCATTTTATGTTTTGACCCCTTTTAAGTTCAAGAACCCTTTTCCTCACAACCTCGCACACACACACATGCAACCACACTCATACAATTATGCGCGCCGCCGGGGCAGCACAGCATACACGCTCACTCACAGCTCTTGAGCGTCAACTGAGCGCGCGCGAGCGACTCGTTAGAGATTTATAATGCAGTTGTACGTAGTACGAACGCCAACAGCCAACAGCCAACAGCCAACAGTCAGCCAAGCCTCACGGCGTCGCCGCACTCTTCGCTTTATGCGGGCCACACCAATACAAAATTTCAGCTGCGCTGCCGCTGCGCAGTCGCTGCCAAGCCTTGAGAGCAAGTCTCCACAGCGCAAAGCTTAGCTCAGCGCAGTTTAGCCCTGCGCTGTGCGAGTTTGTGTAGAGTTGGAGAGCGCCGACTCTGTCTGTGGCTTGTTATTGTTTTGGCAGTTGCTCTTCTTGTTCGCTGCCGTTGATGTTATTGTTGTTGTTGTTGTTGTTGTTGTTGCCGTTGGTTTTTGGGGTGTTGTAGAATGCCAAGTCACATTTATTTCAGCTTCGTTTTCAATAATGGGCGCAACAAGTGTATTTCATTTTTGTTTCTCTCTTTTATTTATTTGTTTTTTTTTTTCATTTGTTTTCTGATTTATGCGCTTGCCGCTGCGATTCTGCTTCGAATTATTAATTGATTGATGATAACTAATTATGTTAATTGGATAATGAAATGAAATGTGTCAAGACAGAGTTTGTGGCTTCATTTCATTCAGGCTGAGACAGTTGTTGAAAGCTTCGCGCTGCCCACAGGTGACTCACACTAAATTGACAGGAAAAAGCTTGCTGTCCCACAGGGTACTTGACTAGTTGAAAAGCTCGCCCGCTGTCGCTGTCATCACACATACAAAGCTTATCTGCGGGCGCAGACCATCGTGTCTATCGTGTTTCTAATGAACAGTTACATCCTCCGCAACACGAAATCAACAGCTGAAAAAGCCGTTCATGGTCATTGTGCCATAAATGGCAACGAAACGAAATTGAAATTAAGCAAATGAGTGGGAACACAGACGCGACAAAGGAAAAACAAAACTAACAAACAACGAACAACAACAACAAAGAGCAACTCGAAAACAAGTCGCCAAAGTCCAAGTCAGAGATGCTGCTGCTGCTGCTGCTGCTGCTGCTTCTATCTTGTCTAGCTAGCATTGAAGGCGGATGCGCACCTACAAACCAAATGAGGAAGAGGAGCAGCAGCAGCCGTGAGCTGTAGCGGATGCTATGTCAAAGCTTTGAGCTTCAACTGGGCCAAACAAAAAAAAAAAAAAAACTAGCAAGAATGTTGCAGTTGAGTGTAGCCGACAGCATGATACACTATAAACTGTTTATGGTTATTTATAAAAAATCAAATGTGGGCGTGGCAACTACTACAACATAATAGTTTAACTTGAATATGAATTTTACATTCAGCAAAAGCTTTCGTTCATTCATAAGCAATAAATTAAAGAAACCCAATACTCCCCTTTTGCGCATTGTGCACAGGGTATGCACGAACGAACGCTCCAGTGGCTAACAGCCTGTCTGCTGGTCTGCTCGCGGCAGGTTCTCGAAGGCCTTGTATTTGTGGCTGCTGGTGGTCAGTCGCATCGGGCATTGGGCATTGGGCATTGGGCCACATGTCCCACGCGTTAATTTACATATCAAGCTCCAGCTAACGGTACATTTTTACGCAATCCCCCCCAAAAAAAAAAACAGAAGAATGCAACGACGACGACGATGACGACGAAAGCGGCCACGGCAAAAGGGAGAGAAAGGGTTTCTTTCTTTTTAGCTGGAACGTCGTCGAATCATAAAAATACAAAATAATAAAGAAATGGGCGACGCTTTTAACATAAAAATACACACACACACACACGCCCATACCTACGTACATGTGTGCGAGACAAATACAGTTACAAATACAGTATGAATGAAAGACGTGGACGGGCGCGAACGCATGTAAATTGGCGGCCCCGTACTAAAGAAGAAAACCCAACGAAGAAGAAGAGGAAGCAGCAACAGCAGCAGCAGCAGCAGCAGCAGTTACTTTCCACTTTTGGGCTGGCGACGGCAAGTCAGGTGGCCCATCGCCAAACGGACTAAACACAGTGAAGCAAACTTCAAAACTTGAAATTTTAATTGGTTAATTGAATTCTTTAATTTGATTTGAGCTATACTTAAAAGTCGATAAATAAAGAGAATAATTTGAAGTAAATTTTTAAAAATCATAATATTTTTCAGTTTCATATTTTAATTTAATTTACTTTTTTTAATATAAATTCATTTTATGAAAAACAAAAATTTTAAATGTTTTAGTTTAATTAATTTAAAGAACGAATTTAAATCTTTTAAATGTTAAATTTTAAATTTCAGTTTAATTAAAATAATTTCATTTAATTTAAGTTAATTTTTTTTATTTTAAATAAAAAAGAAATTAATGAATATTAAAATAATAAAAATAAATAATAAAATAAATATTATAATTGATTTCATAAAGTGAATAATATATTTACACTTAAATATAATTAAATGAAATTAAAAAAATTAATAATAATAAAAAAATAAAAAAGTTTATTAATAATAATCGATTATAGTATTGAATAATAAACTTAAATTAAAGATTAATTAATATATATTCTTAATATTAAAATAATTAACATTAAATTAATTAATTATGCAAATTTTTAAATGAATATTCAAAATCTTTATTAATAATGTTGATATATATATATATATATATATATATATATATATATATATATAACTTTTTCGAATAGAATGTTCGAATGATGGGATCAAAGTATTTAAAGTTCTTAATAGATTGCAAATTCTTGAAAAATTAATTAATATTATATTTATAATATTTTGATCTTCTGGAACTCCGCGTACGATATACTCTTCGATCTGAATTACATTTGCTTCTATATTTCAATATTTTCATGCGTTTCGGATAGGTGCAACATGGAGTACCAATGTGAGACAGTTCGTTGTGGGCGTGTCTTCATTTATAGCGCTGGGCTTTATGCCAGGCGACAAATTTGAAAATATTTGAAAGCGTTTGCGGGCGGAGTCCTAAGCTCGACATTGATGTGGGGCCGGGCCCTAAGCCACGAACAGGTACAGGTTGCAACGCATTGTGCGAGGCGTTTTCTTTTCAATTTTACTGTTACAATGTCTTGAAAGCGGAGATCTTGCTCCTCTCTACTCTGGTACGACGCGCCTCTCTCCGCTCGCCACTCTCTCCCCAGTTGGCCCAGTTCAATGACCGTAAACGGACGGCCGGTCCCTCTTTTGTTGTTGTCGCTTCTTTCGCGGTTCTTCCTGACTGCCTTCTTCGCCTGCTGCTTCGTCTAGCTTTCTATTGTCTGATGATTTCCAAAAAAGAAGTCGAAGTAGATGAACAAGAAGAAGCAGAGAACAAGAAACGCTTGTGGGTTTTAACCCTACAATGGGAATGGGAATTGAAATTGGGAATGGAGAATTGGGTGTGGGGAATGGGAAGCCAGCTACGCTGCCCACATCCACATTCCAACCTGTGTGTGCGCGTGTGTGTGTGTGTGTGTGTGTTTGTGTGATGGTTTCTTCAATCTCTCTCACTCACTCTCTCCTACTGTCTTTCTCTTTCTTGATGTTATTCTGCGCTGAGGATTAATAATGCGAGTGGGCATTTGATCTATTGACGAGCTGTTGCCGAAAAAGTCCAGAGATTTTGTATTATTTTCTTGTACGCACGGTTCATTGACTTTTACCAGGGACTTTATCAGCTTGTATACCTTAACGTGAGTGTGTGGGCCCCATAGGGAACTCTATGATTAATGGGTTTCTTTTGCACCATCCATGAAATTACATTTGGCTTTCTGTTTAGCCTGGCAATCGACGAAACGTTTACGAAACTCCAGTTAAATGCAATCTATCATTTATTCCACATTAAATGAGAGTGAGGAAGATGTGAGCCTAGAGCTGAATCCACTTGTATAAAAATATCTTCTATTTTGGTTTTTAATTGCATTCAGGTCGGCTTCAAGTTTGCCCACCATAAGCATATATCAGTGGCTTTAATGTTTTTTCAACTTTAAATTCCGTTCAGAAAACAATTAATTTCTGCAAAACAAGAGCTCAATAGATCGGAAGGCAGATAACAGAAGGAGAGACGGCATGCTATTTGCATGCTACTATAGCCTGTGGCCACTACTGGGCAACAGATGGCGTTTCATTTGTATTACTCAATTTTTAAATAAAAAAATAAATAAATAAAAATAGTGAAATTCCTTTTTATATTCATATATTTTCAATGACAAATATAGAACATTCCTACAACTGCTTAACAATAGATGGCGCCACCCCAAATTGTTATTATGAATGCGTTCAAAGCTAACAATGAACTTGCTCGGTTTTACGCTGTTTATGCAGTTTGGTTTTATGTGTTTCCATTTGATTTTGAATTCAAACTTGTACACGATGTGGGAATGCGTATGCCAGCCAAGACCCTTGGCCAGTCTCATTAACATGTAGCAAGTGCAGAGGGCTATTAAAATAATGCGCTACCCCAATAAAATCAGGTAAAACATTACGCAACAGGTTCGAAATGCCAAACAGGCGAATGATTTAGCTGACCTGCTTGTGTCGCAGTCATGGGAAACTGTCAGCCCGACCACCTACACCAACTGTCCCCACCCTTTTAGTTGCTGTAACTGTAACAGGTTCACGCATAGCGCACCACATCCAAAATCCCAGTCCAGTTCGTATTATATATGAAACTGGTAAGCGTAACGAATGCATTCAAATTCAATGTGAATTTGGTTTTTTTTCAATTGAACGAAGTTTAAATACACTAGGAGAATGATGTGGATTAAGGTAGATATGAGACTATGTTATATTATATGTTATATGTCTGTTATGTAAATGTTATTATGTCCACATTCTATTTTCAATGCTAAATATTAGCCTTCAATTTAGAGTTACGAGTTATAAATAAAGGAGTGTCATATATTAAAATTTCGGAGTAAATGATTGGATAATTTTAAGGGGTATTATCGAAAATTATACAAACTATACAGGAATAGAACTAGAATCTTAACATGAGTCTAACTTTGGAGAGTTTCTTTTTACAGATGCTAAGAACATATTGCTAGACCAATCATACTATACTAGGAAAATTTTTGATTGATAATTAAATTATATACATTCACCTAGTAATGCCCCTGAAGTCAATTAGTCAGAGAGACCCGCTAAAAGTAGACACCCTCTTTATTAGAGTATTAGAAATAAATTTGATTTTTGTCCGCTTTAAGTTTGGAGAGATTTTTAGGGGCTTTTCAGCAACAGTAACAGGCGCTGTCAATGTAGGAAAATACAAATTTGTAAAAATAGTTAGTTAATGGGCCTTGCTAGGGGCACGAAGGAATCAATGTAATTATTCACCCCTCGCGCTTGTGTGTGGGCATTTCCGTTTCGCCTTCACGTCTAGGGTATGTTGAATGCTCGCACAGTTATGTTCGTGGGCCGGACCCTCGCAGTTCGACTGCGCCCAAGTGTCCGGAAATGAGATGCAAATATTATGTGGGATTCATGACCATGTCCTTGTGAAGCTCACAACAATAACATCCGTAGAACACACCCCGACAAAAAAAAAAAAAATGAGAGAAACAATTTCTTGCCCCTGGACAGCAACAATTAAAACGGTGCATGCGCCGCTGACTTTGCCACTGAGGGTTGCCTCATGCCCATGCCGCATGCCTCATGCCACATGCGCCTCCTCGCATTATTGAAATTTATAAATGAGCTCATCTATTTACCCTGTTCTATATATATATGCATGTGTGTGTGTGTGTATACATTGCTCTGATCGTCCACGCCCTCTAAGAAAATTGTCTTAACGTGCATTTTCCTCGTAGCAAATGTGAAAATTTGCTTGCTTCACTGGGTTTGTACTACGTAATTTACTCAACGACCGCGAGGTTCCTAAGATAACATCTATAAGAAAAGTTATGACAAAATGTTGTTGTTGTTGTTGAAAATTATGCAAACCTTTTTCTGATCCTGAGAAGTTGGTTAATTTCTTTACCCTTAAAGGTATTTTCAAATTCATTTTAAGCAATGTCTGGTGATATTATTGTAAAAAATATTCACCATTTTTTTGGATCTATAGCAAAGAAGATAAAAATTTATATAGGTATATGAAATATATTTGAAGGAAATTAAAGATATCATTTCTTAAAATAGAGACGATCAAAATTTTTATATTAATCGGGTATCAAATATCTAAAAATCATAAGTTCATAATAAGATATAAGATAGTTGTATCATTTTTTTTATATTTAAATATATATATATCTTTCAGATCTTAAAAGTATGAAAATTATATACTATATATATCTAGGGTTTATTTTCTATTCAATAGTCGTCTAGGACTTGCTTTATATCTAATAAATCGATAAATCTATATTTCTAAAACATCTTCAAAGTAACAAATTTTACGTAGTGGTATATCATAATATAGTTTTATTCCCTTAACCTATTCAAGATTTAATTTTTTTAAGTTAGGATAGAAAGCTTTTGCTACACAGTCGCCTAGATGAGATCCAGATTGTGAAACTCTTATTGGGAACATACTTTAGAGCTGATTTGGGTCAAACGAGTGCTTGCAATAAGTGCAAACAGATGAGCTCTAGAAGAGATTGCAGCAGTTGAGCATCACAAAAGATTGAGAATGAAGCCGAGACTGCAACTGAGACAGAGGCTGGAGGGAGTGTGAAATAATGTGATTAACAGATTTTTCATTGTATACAATTTCACAGAGAGCGAGAGAGTGAGAGAGAGAGACAGAGGCAGTGGTTGAAGAAGATCTTCTCATTATTTATCATCCTCAGCAACAGGAAAATAAGAATCTAACCCCCGATTTGGACGGAGCGGCAATTGCGTCCAGAAACTAGGCGCAAATCAACAGCCGAGAAGTTCAACGAACCGAGTTCTCCTGCTCTTCTCCTCTTCCTCTCTGCTTCTCTTTGCGTGTGTGTGTGTGTGTGTGAGTGTGTGTGTGAGTGTGTGAGCTAGCGCCTAGATTGTGTCCAAGCGCAACTACAAAAGGGGCTGGGGCTGGGGCTGGGGCTGGGGCAGGGGCAGCGACGCATCACGGACGAAACGAAAGCACAAAGCGTTACAATGTTAATGTTAATGGATATGGATACTCAGCCCGAGGCTCTGCCCGCCTGCCTGGCAGCCAGCTCCAGCTCTAGCTCCAGCAGAGAGCGCACATTCTTTGTGCCTGGGGAACTGCCGCTGCTAAGAATTCCATGGAAAGCTTGCCAGCTGTGCATGCTGAGGGCATTTAGTGAACTACTCGAGTGGAATCCAAATTCAACTGCGTGGCTACCCTTACAGCTTGATCTTAAGATACTGGCTTAATATATTATTTCAATTTATATGTTTTTCGATGGGGTTGATTAAACCAAATCTTTAGATGATGTAAGATTTCCAGGTATAGAGTTATACAGTATTCTTATACATAAGAATGCTTGCGGACTTATAAGATAGATTAGAAGTAAACTGGCAGAAGGAAGAAGTAAAAGTCAAAGTATAATATTAGCTTGAAATACTGACAGAATGAAGAATGAGATAAATAAGCAAGAGTACTGCAGTAGGGAATGCGCAACTAGCAGATGCCCTGCTTATATAAGAGATAGAACCAAACTGGAAGAAAGGAGGATGGCGATAAAAGAACGATATTTGACCATCGGTAATTTATATTATATTATTAGAATTCTAAGAAAGGAGAGGAAGTTAAAAAAAAACTCTAGGCCTAACAGTAATAACTAAGAATATACTTTATAATCTTCCATGAGACTTTTTACATTTTCTTTTATATCTTTTGTATCATTATAATTACGAAATGTATATCTTGAGGTTTTAGAAATTATATAAGCATAAAATATATATTATAATATTATTTAAAAGATAGCTTAAAAAACTTTTCCAAAATGACATTTGGAAGACTTTTATATAACATAATTAGAGTCTGCCTGGATTATCAGTAAAGTTGCATAATTTAGTCATAATTCTCTAGTTTTCTTAATACTGTAATTTAACTGTCACTGTGACTAATGTCTTCATTTTGCAGATCCTTGAAGTGGGAAAGTAAATTGATGGCTGCATTCTCTTGGTTCGTTCTGATCCCCTCAATAATTGTCTGGCATCTATCAAGCGCATAATTTCCACTTTTTCTTCATTTAAATTAATGCACATATCTATATAATAAGTATGTGTGTGTGTGTCTTTGCTGTTATGAATGTATCAATTGTCAGTTTCCTTTATGCATGCCACTCACTCGCCTTCAACACTTGGGCGACGGGCTCCTCCTGACTGCGGCTCCACTTAAGTCTCGAGCGGGTCTCGAGCGTGTCTCTTGCTGTGCGCTTTGTTTCCTTAATGCTTTCTCTTCTGCTCCCAATTTTTGTACAATATAATTTCACCATCCGGGCAATGGGATCTCATAATTGCCATGCCCCAAGCCCCTCCTGACGATAGGGATTGCGGCAATTGGTTTTCTGGTTCTGGTTTTCTTGTCCTTCGTTCGGAGCTGTCAAGTGTTTGTTTCCCCTCCTTTTACAAACAGAGCGAAAGGCAAAGAGCTAGAGAGACAGCGGGAACGAGGTAGGATAAAAAGTAAGGCAAAAGTGCAGGAAATATTGAATTTGTAATTATGTTGATATGCAGCTAGATTGTAGATAAATGTGCACATAGAGAAATGACATGAGTGAGTATTGAAGAAGTAGAGAATTGAAGCAGAATTTCTGTCAGATAAATTGTGAATCTATCATATTTTTAATTATAATGAATTGATTTAAAAATGAAATTAAAAAAAAAAATTTAACTCTACAAATTTTGGAAAATTTTATTTAATGTCTGGAATAATTTGTTTTTTTTTTTTCACTGTAAAAATAAAAATAATAATTTATTTTATATAATTTTGACATATTTTAAAGTTAAATAATATAACAATATAATTTATTTATATATATATATATATATATATATATATATATATATATATAATATTTTAACTGTGAAATTATATTAAATTAAATGTGAAAATTAATAATTTGTAAAATTAAAAAAATTTTAAGTCTTAAAATAAATTAAAGATTTTAGCTTATCTTATTTTAAGAAAAACTAGATTTTGTTTATATTTGAAAGCGTATTTATTCTATATTTAAATATATATCGCATATTATGCCCCGTTTTTTTCAAGTGTATTTATGTTAATATATGCAATTCTTAAACTCAAAGAACAACTGTGCTTGGCACTAATTAGTTCTCCTTGTAGACGCGGGCTAACGGTCGTAAGATCTGCTGAAGCGCATCCGTTTAGGACTTGGCACTTGATGTGCCGCGCCGCGATGTGGCGTGCTGTTGCATCTTCCTCCTGGCTGCTTCCTGTTGCCGTTGCAGTTGCACTTGCAGTCTAGCCACCCCTGACGACAACATTTAAATATTCAAACGATCGCTTCACACTCGCAAAGGCACTGAGATTCCACCACCAAGAAGCACGAAGAGCCACCATGCACCACCATATCAACATCTTCGTACCTGTACATCCAGCTGCCTAGCTGGAGGGTTGCTAGACTATCTAATTAACATTTTTTTTCTCCTTTTGTATCTTTTAACGTTCGTCTCGAGCGCTGAGGTTCGCTGGCTCAGGTGGTGGCTCAGGTGTCGGCGCAGTACTCATCATCAGGTGTAACTGCTGCTCGTCTCAAGGATTTCGGGAACGCATCGCTGGGCACAAACAAACGCTCGACCTGCTCTTTGTTCGCCAGCCACAACAGACCCTGACTCTGACTCTGACTCTGACTTCGACTTCGATGTTGAGTTCGACTTGAACTGCGACTTCGTCCTGACTGCCGTCAATTATTTCAAAATGCGTTAATGCTTTTTGCCTCTTCCTTTTGCCCCGTCTCTCTTCGGCTTCGTGTTCGCCTTTTGTGATCCTCGTTGGCTCCCCTAAAAGGTCACTTTATCACTTGGGCCCGGCCCTTTTGTCTGAGCCTCAATGCCCGCAATTCCCATTCCCGGTACGTCACAGTCGAATCGGCGGGGCTTTTGCTGAGCCAATGCGCCGCTTTGTTGATTTGTTGTACCTGCACCGAAACGGCGTATGGGGTAGTTTAGGCTTCTGCACAAAAGAAAAACTTAGTTCGATAACTTTTGTAGGCACTCAATATTTATATAAGATAGTTTAGTATGTTGAATAAGTCAGATGTTTATTAATATATATTTGATTTATCCGATTTTTGCTGAATGATATATATATTTGTACTACATATACATATATCTATCTATAAATATATATATATATATAATAATATAATTTTAATATCTATAGCTTCTTTTATGACAGGTGCGGGTATATTCAAGTCGTTCAGTTCTGTTTTCTTAAATAACTTTTTCCCTGTTGTCAATCAGAGTGGCAATTGCCGCCTTTGTTGCTCCTGACCGACCCTCGCTGCACGTTCTTTTTTTTTGAGTTTTTCTGTTCGTTTTTGAGTGTAGAGCATTAATTTCGTGAGCATCCTGTTGCCTGGTCTTGCATGAAAACAGGATGCCAATGACCGTGTAAATGCACGGGCTTTATTCTTTATACCCGCCCATAAAGTAAGCGGAGTATATACGTTTTTATAATGTCCGCCTTACTGGTTGTCTTTCGACACTATTTAAACTGAAGATTTGAACAGATCGTATGAATTGATTTTTTAAATTTGCTGCTATACACAATTACCTTTAAATAAGTAAGATCAGTACTCTATTATATACATATGTATAAGTAAGTCCTTTCCATTTTTACAAAGAGAAATATAGATCAGGAAAGAGTATTATGCAGTCGATAGTGCCTCACAGTAAAGTTTTTATTTTCAATTTTCTACTCTTATGAGTCAGAGCCGAATTGTTGATAGTTTTGTTTGGTTTCTAATTTAAATGTTTATTAAATTCTTCAACTTTTGTTGTTGTTGTTGTTGTTGTTGTTGTTGTTGTCTGACTGTTGCTCGTTTTACAGGGTGTGTTAAGCGCTCAATTTCCGCTTGGCATTAAAACTAATTGACTTTGGCGAGTTCAATAATGTGAAGTTATTTTTTGAAATATGAGCAAAAGGTAGGATATAAATGCTGATTTGAAAAACTTGGTTTAAGTAATTGGAGTGAACTCTGGTTCAGAGTCTACAAGTTAAAATATAGTTTATCCTATATCTATAACCCGTAAAGCTCTCTCTCTATACAGTCCTTCCACTAGCTGGAGGATAAAAATGGAACATCAAGACAAAGGAAAACGAAAAAATAAATAAATAAAAATAAAGCCAAATAAAAAGCCAAAGAAATCAAAATCAATTTGTCAAGCGGCACTTGCCACCATAAATAAAAGCGACAACAGCAACAATGAACAGAAAAGCAACAACTGCAGCTATCAGCTGAAAAGAGAAGAGCGCATTGAAAAGACATTCGAACGGCAATCAGAAATCAAAACAAAAACCGCTAAAATAACAGAAAAAGTCACAAGAAATGTGGCGCAAAACGAGTTTGGTTTTTGAATGCGGTTAATCGGAATCAGATACGAAATTTAAATACCCTATAGTTATGGTATGGTCGAAGAGGGAGATCGCATGGCACGGATTAATAAATGAAGCAAACTTATTATATTTTTATTATGTACAACTTATTATAAGATGATCTTTAGATAACTTTGAGTAGAAGGATAAATGATAAAGACAAAATATGTGAATGTTCATACATATAATATATGAATATGAGGTACATGTTATGTATATATACTTCGATAATTTTTCAGATACAATTTACAGTTTTCTTATTTACAGATTTTTAATATAAAGATAAATGGATATGTGGATAGTGCTGAAATGGAAAATATATACAGATATATAGAAATATATGTATAAAGATAGGTGCTTGAAAATCATACTATACCATTCTTAAATTTATTATTAATAAGGAAAATATCTATAAATGGGAGTAGCAAATATTGTAAAAAGATTATCTACCTATCTATCAATATAAATATATCCTAGCAAAAAAAATCATTAAAATATATGTAAAATTAATTAACAACTAGAAAATTCTTCATAGATCCATAGATACCTATTTTTCCTAGGGTATAGCCTAGTCGTGCGCTACCTAGTCTAGATATAGCTTGCGGCAAACGCGTGGCAGCAGCAGCAACAGCAGCCGCCGCACAATACACAAGTGCAACAGCAACTGTGGAGCTCGAGCCCTGCCACACGTAGGGCAACCCATACAAATGAGTCAGACAGGTCGCCGCTGCAATTGAAATGGACGTGGAGAGTATGTCGTGGAGGTGGGGCAGAGTCGGGGGTAGGGGCAGGGGCAGGGGCAGGGGCAGGGGAACAGGATCCGTTGCAATCGGCAAGAATTGTTGAGAAATGCAAAACCAGTGGCCAAAGCAACTGGACAACATTTACAAGTGGGCGGCAGTGGGAGGTGGGGCATGTGGGGAGTGGGCGTGGTCGATGCGACAACTTCATTTGTCGCCACGGCCAGTGCTGGGGCATACAACGGAAACAACAACAACAACAACAACAGCCGCGGCACTAGCAGTGCGCTTGCCAGAGGGGCGGGGGGAGGCAAGCAACTTGCGGCACGTCGCCAGGCAAATTGAGGTTAAGTAATGCAGTCAAATGCGTGAAAAATGGCAAAAAGAGCAAAAGCAAAAAGAAAATGAAGAAGAAGCAGAAGCAGAAGCAGAAGAACAGCAACTGGCATTAGCAATGTGAGGAGTGGTAGGCGGTGGGGCGCGGAGCGTAGAGGCAGTGGCAGGGGCAGGGCCTTAAAAGGAGGACAAGAGCGTTCGCTCATGCGCGCAGCCCCAAAAGCCAAGCCCCAAAATAAGGAGCCGCGTGTAGGATCCGCTGCGTGACGGCAACTTGAAACGAGACACGTTGCCAACAACAATTGAGTGAGACCTGCTGGTGCAGGAGTGCTAGACTGCAAGCTACCCTGTAAGTGGAGTCGAGTGGGATTGTACAGATTATATATAGAAATGCCTAAAAGCCAAGTTAGTATATTGGTTCAACAGAGACTTACTTTAAGCTGTAAAAGTGATAGAAGAAGAGTCATACTGTAATTTAATTCGAATCTAGGGTTACAACATTAAGTTAAATAAATTATGAAGAGTTCTAAAATTATAGGATGCTTCATATCAAAACAGTAAAACTAAACTTTTTCTCAGCAATATTTATCCATTGTTCTGTTATTATATAAAGAAAAATATATTTGAAGTTTAATTTCAAATTTAAAGTCTTCAATCTTAACTTATACGATCTTTCCAGATCCCAAAAAATTTACATATCAAAACAATAACTCGACTTAGACTTTTATCTAGATCAGAAAAGTTATCGATAAATTCGTATATACATAACATGGGAATATTTAAGATTTTTTATCATCATAAAGACTCAACTAACAATCAATAATATATTATAGATGCATACCAAATCTATGTATTACATGCATGCACATAAAAGAGTCATACCCTGCCCTCAATACACTCATAATTGTGTACAGGGTATTACAAGTGATGTTGTCATCATCGTGGTCTGCGCGCATTCCTGCAATTGGTTTTTGGGGTCAGTCGAGTTTGGCTGGTAGCAAAAGTGACTCATGTCAGTCACAAGTCAAAAGGGGGCTTACCTCTAAGACCCGCTCTATCTCTGTCTCTCTCTCTCTCTCTCTCCCTCTGCCCCTCTTGAATTGTGGTAATTAATTTTAGGCAAGGCACCTACATAATGTAGCTGACACCATGGCCGGCACCTGCGACTCGATCCCAGAAACTGCAAGGCCTCATCCGTTGGCAAACTGGTTGCAGTTGCAGTTGTTGCTGTTGCTGTTGCTGTTGCCCCCGTTGGTTGCAAATGCCGTTTGCTCTTTACGCGCAACATCTAATCCGTTGGAATTTCAGACACGCCAAACTGGCACACAGACTGACGTTAGACACTGTTTGCAGACACCGAGACAGGTTCAACTGCTGCAGCGGCTGCAGCCGACTTGAGTGGCATAGCAGTTGGGTGGCAACTCGGCGTCTCAGTGGCATTGGCTGCTGCCAAAATGTCAAGAGTTTGTCTATCACAACTGGGCAGCATGAAAAGCGCCCAAGAGGATTATAACCTTTTGTCTCTATAGCAAATTTTGTTTGTTTTTTGGCCTAGCTCTTAAGTCAGACATTCAGATCAATGGGTTAGTCCAAAGACTTGGCTAAGATTGTTTGAGAGATATTTTTATGACTGGGGCTTTAGGTCTTCCTACTCTCTATTGGTGGCAAACACTTAAAGTTTATATACTACTGTTATGGATATAGTAGATATATATGTATTTATCTTTTTAGACACTTCAATATGCACCTAAGCACGCAATATAATTTAATTGACACTATTAATACAGATTGAAGAGAGAGAGAGAGAGAGAGAGAGAATGGGAGTATAGTACACTAGACTGAGAGCTAGCATTATCTTGAATAGTCAGTTCAACTTGTTAATATAATGACATTAGCTTATTAAGCCATATCTAAATTTATTATTTCCATTACACGAATTGATGAAATTCAGTAAGAAAGATTTAGACTCTATTTCCTTGCTTTGATTGCAGTTTTACTACAATTTAGAAATACAGGAAATATCAATATATTTATCATATCATTCAGATCTATAGATCTATGATCTTAGGTTAGCAACTATGTAAGCTATCATGAAATGCGATTTTTAAATATTTTACAGCATGGATAATAGGAAGGTTGGCTTAACTTACTATGATTATATATATATATATATATATATATAAATATTTATATATATATATATATATTCCATTTATATTAAATCAGATCATATATAAGTATACTATATTATACAAAACATAAAAATAAAATAGATATAATTTGATTGAAAAACCTCATAACCTCTCTGATTTATTTAAGAATTATAGAACTTATCTCTCAAATAATTTATATATTGTATATAAATAAATTCAATTATTTTATATGCAGAAAATAGTATTCATATGTACTAAAAATCAATATTAAAATATATATTTAAAAAAAACCAATACTAATAATAACAGTTGGTATTTAATGACATTGGGCTCCTAATTCTCGGAGACGTCTTACCTAATGCACTCAGGCGTTACGTTTTTCAAAATCGAATCGGCCAATTGCAGGCAGCTCAAATAGTAAATGGCACGCGTTTTATTTAATGGCTTGTGATGAATAATAATAATAACAGGCGGCTACAGCTCAGACACAAGCATGTGTGTATGTATTACGTAACTGAATAAAAGTAATAACAGTTGCCGAGAAAAACTTGAATTTTCACGCAAGTGAAATGAGCGGGCAACTAGCAAAAGCCAGTTGCACTTTTCTCAAACATTAACAACAACAACAACAACGACAGAGGAAAAATCAAATTTGCTGTAGCAGCGGCAGCGACGCCGGCAGCGGCAGCAGCTGCAACCAGTTTCACTTTGCGAAAGCAAAAACAGTTTCAATTTCAATTTCATTCGAGTGCCGAACGTAGCGGGCGAAAAACGCAGCTCCCCAAGAACAACAAAAAGTTCCCTACTTTAAATTTCGATTATCAAAGAAACAATATAAACTATACTGAAAGATGAAACTGGCCGATCTGGAGGAGCAATACGAGCGCTTTCCGCAAATCAAGCGCGAGGAGATGCACAAGTTTGTTGCTTGGATCCATGCGCAGCCGCACTTCTCCGCGCACTTTTCCGAGGGGGAGGCACTGCACTTTTTCCATGCATGCAAATACAGCATGGAAATGGCCAAGCAGGTGCTAGACACGAATCTCACGGCACGCACCCACCTGGACGACTTCTTTGTGAATCTGGACATCGACTCGAATCAGCTAAAAAGGGCCATGAAAACGGTGTATGAAATATTGAGTTCTAAGAGATCTAAGCACTGTCAACTGTCGTTAATCTATATCGTCTGCAGCTCCATTGTGCCATTGCCAGGCACCACGCCGGAGGGCTATCGTGTTATAGTGGGCAAACTGGAGGATCTTAATGCATCCAATTTCAATTATGCCGATGTCATGAAACTGTAAGTGCACGAAAAAGGGCTTTAGGTTAGTATTCGACTATTAAATACCCTGACAGATATTTAGATATATTCACTTCATGTAAGGTATATATATGATATATTGCTTCGAAATAGTCTTCCACGAATTATTATCATCAAAATAATTAACATATGCATAGATGATGCCTGTATGCCCCATAATTCAGATCGATTAAACTAAAAATAATTTTTCGTTTGAATCTTGCAATTTATCGCTAATGATTAGTATATAATTAGTATATATATATATTATATATATTAGTCGATAACGATTGATTGAATAGGAAATCTTAACCTATTTATTGCACAGTCATTAATTTATATGTATTATTAGTTCCCACTTGTTCCCTTAACTTTATAGGGTACTTAATCACTAACATTAGTGACATCTGAAATGTCGAATAGTTAGTTATGAGTGCTAATAATAGCAATTAGTGGCTACGTGAACTTGAAAAGTCAGTTTCGAATATTGTAAGTCACAATTATGACAGGCGCAAAATAGGCTTACCAAACCTGGGAGTCAAAGCTCAAAGTGCCTCAAGTCAGAAAACGTCGGAGCAGCGACTGATATTACAAAACATGCACGCAACACGGAATGATCAGAGACACATACAAACTTGGGCATAGATATAGACATATGTATAGGCACAATATATACAGAAACAGAAACAAAAAAAGAATGACATCTATGTATATCTATCTATCTATATCTATAACTATATCTAACATAGGCATAGATATATAGATATAGATACAAACAGAGGCATAGTACATAGTTATAGATCAATTTGCAGGTATAGATACATTTTCAGACTCAGATAAAGATACAAACTAAGATATTGATAAATTTAAATAAATTTACAAAAAAAAGATATATATAGACCTCGACTTAGATGCAAACTCTTATTTAGATACAGCAAGCGACACACACACACACAGATATACTTAAAGGCAGAGTTACACATACAAACACAATTACAGTTGCAGATACATGTTGTCAAATACATGCAAAATATCAATTTGTTTAATGATTGGTAATTAAAAATTTCAATTTGTTAATATACAAACACAAATAATAAATTGTCATGCATTATGGGCTAACTGTCATTTGTAGCTATTGCATGGTTTTCGATTATTGGATGTACGAGGATGGCATACAGCCGGGCCACGTGATCGTGATAGATCTGAAGGGCTGTTCCTTGGGCCATGTGGCACGCATCGGCTTGCTGCAGATGAAGAAGTTCCTGTTCTATTTACAGGTGAGTGGGAAATAATAAATAATATGTATAATATACATATATATATATATTATATAATATATATATATATATATGCATATAATATTTACAATCAGCATGAAATTGAACATTATAATTATAATTATAACTTTATAATTTTTATAATATATATATAAAATAATTTAATTTTTCTATTACATAATCTGCGTAGCTGTGCTGCAAAAACTGTTGCATACTTTTGTGCTAATATTAAAAATCTAAAAACCATTTAAGAATTAACAAAAAATATTTTATTGAATTATATATTATTAATGATTCTGAAAACAAGCTACTAAGACATTGAAGCAAATAATTTTATGTATACAAAAAAGAAAAAAAAACATAATGTCTTATATATCCTCATCCATTATATCTTTAGGAAGCGGCTGCTATACGTCTCATTGGCTTCCACTTCATCAACATTGTGCCGTTTATGGATAAGATATTGGCGCTGATGAATCCCTTCATGAAAAAGGAGTTAACTAGCATCCTCTATTTGCACAATGATATTAACGAGTTCTTTAAATTCGTCCCGCGTGAGATGCTGCCGAAGGACTATGGCGGACCACTCGAAGAGACCAAAGTGGCCAGGGGTAAACCACTGCAACTAATATAAAAATATATTTATTATTTATCTTCTACTATATCTTAAACAGATATTTACTACAGCAAAATGATAGCTAATCGAAAGCAAATACTGGAATACGAGACGCGTCATCAGGTGAACGAAAAGCTGAGACCAGGCAAACCAAAGAACGCTTCCGATCTGTTTGGCATCGCAGGCAACTTTAAGAAATTGGATATAGATTAATATAAATTATTTGAAAAATATTTCCTATTTTTGGTGTTTTGATGAAATAAAGTTGTTGTTTGATAGTTGGAGCATGTCTTCATTTTATTCAGCTTAAAGCTATATTTTAGATACTTTGTGTAACATAGATTTCAAGGTTTCTTTACGAGTCAGTACATAAGATAAATGTACAGTTACCTTCGATTGGCGTTAATTCCCGATCGAGGATCTTATACTATTATATATATGTATACATGTATATATTTGTTAAGGAGTCAAGACATAAGATGAATGTGCGCAGTTGCCTTCGATGGGCATAGACTCCCAATCGAGGATCGTACTCTATTATAAACTATTAAAAACTATAGAATAGTTGCCCAATTGGGTGCCATCAGTAGTAGCTGAGTCCATCTCATGGTTAAATATAGTTAACTTGCTATGTGAGCAAAATTTAAAACTAAAATATTGATATATATATATATATATATATATATATATATATATTAACGAGTCGATACGTAAGACGAATGTACAGTTGTCTTCGGTAGTCGTTGACGCCCGATCGATAATCTTATAGTATTTAGAAATATAGTATAGTTGCCCATTGGGTAACATCAGTAGTAGCTAAGTCCATCTTATGGTTATATATAGCTTATATATTATATGAGCCTGATTTTATGTGTTTTTTTCAGTAAAGTATATCTTGCTTAAATTTTAAGTAATTATATATTATTGTAATTGTTTAATCAATAGTTATACAGGTTGGCCAGCTTTCGCTTGTGTTAAGGTTTGTTGCAGTTGGATCCAACAACTGCACTTGCAGTAATTGTTACCTGAAAGAAAAAGAAGAAGTTGTAATGCTTAATACCTATAGATATATTCTAACACATGTATGCTACACTGCCTGTAATCAATAACCTAAACAAAAGCATTCTGCAAGAGACTCGACTAGGTTGCATGAATATAAAATTATATTTATCTGCTATATTCTAGTTGATCTCATTAAAATTATATTTAGAGATTTCTGAGAGTGCGATATCTCTCCCTAAATACAGCATTTCCTTATGTACCATTGTTTCTGGACAACTCTCTGCAAACATGTACGAAAGCCTAGGCTAATCAAAACTGCGTCTTACACCATATCTAAAACCAGTTTTACGAGCAGCAAAGAAAGTTAGGAGTCGAAGTCTAAGTCGCATTATAAATATATTTTTATGGCCTTGACTTTATAATCAGCAGAGCTGCTACTCACTGTTGGAAGCCGTGATTGATTTGGCTATGCCGCATTGTCTGGGTGTTGTTGCTGTTGTTAATGTTGTTGCTGATATTGTTGTTGTTGTTGTTGATGTTGTTGTTAATGCTGCTGTTGTTAATGTTGTTGCTATTAATGTTGTTGTTGGGATTGTTAGCATTGCGGGCACGGCTGTTGCCCTTGAGAGCGCCTCGACTCGTGGACTTTGCCACGTGCTTCTGGTGCTGCTCCGTAATGTGTCCAAACTGCGCATTGTTGCTGACTGTGATGGGCAACTAGGAAAGTAGAGGATGCCGATTAGATGAACAATTTCAAGTAGTATAGAGTCAACTTACGGGTATATTGTAGCGCTGCACGGGAATTGGCTGCGTCTGCTTGCCGCCATAGTTGAGTTGGGTGTTTCGCTGATTCGTCATGATAGTACTGCCCAGGTGAGTGCTTGTGGCGGGTGTAATGAGGGTGACTGGAGTGACAATGGTGCTGCTGTTCGGAGCGGGTATTGTGGAGGGTAGCGAGACTGGTCGCAGAAATGTGTTGGTCGGCAATTTCAGCATCTCGGTGGCGGCGGGCGGTACGGTATTCACCAGCGATATCATCGGCTGATGCGTCCACTTTTTGTTGGGAGCACTCACAACAGAGGTTCTATTCAATTGCTGGCTGGGACTTGGCGTCGTGCTGGCCATTTGCTTGTGCTTGTTTCGACCTGACACTTCTGGCTGCGGCTGAATCAGCGGCTGAACCAGCGACTGCACCTGCGCCTGGACCTGCACTTGCGGCTGTGCCTGAAGCTGCACCTGCGTTTGGGGCTGCGTCTGCAGCTGCACCGTGGCTGCCTGCCCGCAACTGGCGGAGTGACGCTGCCAGTGCATCTGCTGGCACGGATAGTCGCAGTAGGAGGTGTTCCAGCAGCAATAGAGCTGGGCCTCGCGCATACAATTCGCGCACCATTGCTTCTTCTTGGCCTCCTCCACGGCTCGCATCCGCTCCAGCGTGCTATGCTGTCGCAGCTCGCTAATCATGCGCTTGTTCTCCTGCTCCATGGTCTTGCGCATTTCAGAGATCATCAGATCTGTGGAGCGTTGCAAGTCTGTCATCTGCCGCTCGTACTGCTGCTTCATGCGTTCGTTCTCCAGTGTCAGCCCAGCAATCCTGGCTTGCAGCACACTGGGCTCTCCTACTGCCAGGTCGCTGAGTGTGTCCTCAATGACCGAGATGAAGTAGTCCGTAATCTGCGTGAAATTAAATTTGATTAAGTTTCATATAACAAATTGATTGACTACATTTGATTGATCTCGTGATTGATATCGCTACCGCCGCTCACCTTGTGCGCATTTTCCTTTAGCTTGGTGGAGAGGGGTCCGGCATGCGCGGGATACAGGTTGGAGCCATCCGACTGTAGGGGGCCGCATGGTCGCATCGTCAGCTTGGGTGGCCCAGGACGCATCAACAGTTCACTCAGTGCGCTAGCCAAGCCAGGCGTAATAGGTTCCGGCGGAGTGGATTCAGTCACCATGGTATCATTAGGCAGGCCATTTAGGGCGTTGGCCAACAACCCGGCAGACTCGGTGCCACTGGCCACTGGCCTAATCGTGGCCGTTGTCACTGTGGTTAGCCCCGCCAGTGGCGGCGGCTGCAACGAGCTAGTGGGAAAGGTAGACGCAGGCGGTGGAATGGGCACAGCCGTGATCGATGTCATCACATTTGTGGTTTGCAGCGTATTCTTGGACACGGCTCGCAGCGGTGGCACTGGTATGCTCATCAGGCTGGAATTGCTAAGACTGCAACCACTGCTGCTGCTGCCAATGGGGCCGCCACAGCCGTTAGTGTTCCGCGGGTCCATGGGTATGACTACCATGTTGGACTTGAGCAGACTTGAGGTGGGCGTGGCAACTGGTAAAGAAAGAATGGGCTGTGGAGTTGTCTCATTCAACGATTTGTCGCTCTTCACGCGCAACTGCTGACCCATCTTGGGTGAGGTTTCTGCAACTGGTCGTTGGTTGTTGCCCGACGGAGTAGGCGATGGCGGCGCCGGTGGTGGCGTTGAGGTGGGTGAGTGCGCCGACGCAGGCAACGGACCATGCGGCACGCCTCGCAACGATCCCCGCTTCGGTATAGCTGTCACCGTCGCATCCGGAAATTTGGGCGTCTGCTTCTGACTCAATCTCTGGATGGTGGTGTCGCCCACAAACCGCACAAAGGTTTCTGGCGCGTGAGCAACTGCGCTTGCTGTTGGGGGCGTGGCTTCAACAGCACTGTCTGAGGCTACCTGAGCCTCTCGAGTGGGCAGTGCGGGTGGCAACATCGTGTCCTTGATCTGATCCTTTTCCATCTCGTCCTCGCTGAGCACCTCTTCCTTGATCTTTACTGTTTCAGTGGTTGGTGCAGCGGTGGTGCTGCAGGCTGGTGCTTCAGCTGGCTCTGTTGGTGGTGCTGCAGCAGGGACGTTGACCTCAGGCGCAGGCTGTGCAATCACTACTTGCTGTGGTTGCTCCTCGGCTGGCTTTGGCTGCGGTGCACTTGGAGCACTGGGCGCCTCCTCACTTTCCTCTGGCTCGGATAGCACTTCCTTTTTGATTTCCATGAAGGGCACCACCTTGCTAATCAGCTGCTGCTGCTGACGCTCCACTGCACGCTGCCTGGCCACGGTCTCATTGACAGCTGCCTCATTCGGCTTGACAGAGGTTACGGTTGCAGCTGGTTGTGGCTGTGGTTGCTTTTGCTGCTGAGACTGAGGCTGAGGCTGCTGCTGCTGCTGCACCTGCTGTTGCTGAGGCTGCTGCGGATGAGGCTGCTGTTGCTGAGGTTGCTGCTGAGACTGCTGCACCTGCTGTTGATCCCGGGGTATCTTGGTTATAGTTACGCCTTGCCGTCTGCGCACCAGCTCCACCACCGACTCAACACCTGGACTGCCTTCGGTTGAGCCCGCCACAGTTGCAGCTGCTGTTTCGTTCTCCACTTTGCGCAGTTCTGTTTCCTGTTCAGTTGGCTCCTCCTCCTTATCTTCATCGTTCTGGTAGTCTGTTGCCGCCGCTTTGCGCGCATGCTTTGAGCGGCGCCTCTGCTCTGAACTGCTGCCCTGATGGCTGGCCTCGCTGCTGGCATCGCTCTGCGAATGCTTGCGCTTGATTGTGGCCAATGAATCCACGGCCAGAGCTGCCGAAATCTTGCCTGTCTTACAGGACTCCAAGGATTTACGCTTGAGCACCACTGTGCAGCCGCGAGACTCCTTTAGAGCATCGCCAGCTCTGGGTATCACTTCGTAGTTGCTGCTCTTCGGCTTCGAGTGTTCGGTACTCAACTGCGGTGACGAGGATTCGGCGTCACGGATTGGTTTCTTAGTGGGGCTAGCTGACTGATCCGATTCATTACCCGATTCGGTTGCATTCGTCTTCTTCACAATCGACAATTTGTCGCCGGCTGTTTTGCGAATGAGGAATTGCAGCGGAATCTTGTTGGCAGGCGCCAATTGCCTGTTGACGACTTCATTGACGCCCGGCATCATTTGCTCCAGCTGCTGTTGCTCCTCCTGCGGATCGTAGGGAAAACGATACGGCGCATAGTTAAAGGTGCCAATTTTATTCTTGATGTGCTCGATGTGCACCTCCACTTCGCGTATGCAGTCGGCCAGGTCGCGTGCGGAACGTCGACTCGTTTGCGTATTGGGATCTTGTGCGGAATACAAAAAGCAATCCTTAACGGGCACATTGGCCCGATCATGTTTGCCAAAGAAGCGCACATTGACCCCGGCATTGGGACCGCATCCCATGGCCTTGGCCGGCCAGTAGGGAAAGCCTTTTAGCTTGGCCCACAGCAGCAAGTGAGGGTGGGTGCACACCTTGACGAACCACTCGTCACTCGAATTGGCATTCAAATAGCACTCGGCGCAGGTATCTATCTCATTGGCCTCCTGTCGACAGACCTTGACTACCGCCTTAGCGGCTTGTTCCACTTTGATATCTGCCAATGAAACAAAAAAAATGACATCAAGAAAATACGAAAATGCAATCGAATCTCTTACCTCCATAATCCAAGATGAATGCATTGTGCTGCATCCACTTCACCTCGCTGAGAAACTCGTCGGCGCTATGAAAGGCGTGATTCTTGATGCGTTCCGCCAATGTTACAAAGCTCACCGGATTCGCAAAGTACTTGTTGTAGCTATCCGGCAGCACTTCCTGTGGTGCACGCAATTTGTGCACCTGGCGAGAAACAATATACAAATTAAAAACTCCATTTTGAATACTCTGTAGAAAAATATTAATTAATTTACTTATAATACACAAATATACTCATTCTGTTGCCGCGAGCAGAGTATTAAAAAAAACGGTAACAATTTGAGCCTTTTTTATGCAGCAGCAGCAGCCGTAGCAGCAGCAGCTAGACCAGCTGGGCATCAATTCGCCGCGTAAGAGAGTCACGGCGAAGAGAGCAGCGGAATTTATATTGTAAACAAACGAGTTTGACAAGCGAAGAGCAGCAAAAGCAACAAGAACAGCAACAACCTAGCGGCAACCCAGAGCAGAGCCAGGCAAACGGCAGTTCGTGCGCTCACACTCCAATGCTTGTGTGTGAGTGTGCGTGTACGTGTGCGAGCGTAACTAACCTCAAATTACACAGAAAACGTACATAGCTGAGGCGGCAGCAATCCCAGGCAATAAAATATTGCGCCATTGACGGCGCCGCACCACCACCTCTGCCACTGGCACTGCTGCTATTGCTGAATTCTTTTGCGCTTATTTTTCTGCTTCTTTGATTTGCCTTTATTTTTGCTTCCTGTGTGCACTTATGCTCGTACATTACATTAGCTAATATATGTACATAAGTATATTTGTATGTATGTAAGTTAATTTGTCTGCGGTTTACACTTTGTAATTGTTTTTAACGCTCATTGCTAGCTAACGGCTCAAACATTAAATTAATTAATTCATTTCTCGCACATTTTATGCCACGCAGGCAGCCCCAGTGGGTCGCCACCCGCCCCCACAGCACAGCATTAATTTGCCACTTTATGGAGTGTTTTTGTTCGAGTCTCTGTTTCATGTTCAAGCATAATATTGCAGCCATCAGCAACTAGAAAATAAATGCTCCAAATTATAATCTTAAGCCTTAATAAACTTGCTTAGAAATGTGCAAAATATGAACATAGTCATGAAATTCTTACAGTTTACAATTCCGTTCACAAATTCTAATTTGAATTGTGACCGGTCTAATTAGAATAGTTTACATAATTCGGAATTCGATTTTGAACATGATTTTTACATTATTGAGTTATTTTTATACTCTAAATACGAATTCTAATGGGATGGTTTTCTGTGTGCTGACTGGAATGCTAATGGTATTTAAACGAATTACAAAACAAATTAAAGTCTAATTGGAAATGTACGTGATTTCCAAGAATGTTTACAAATTTTCTTGAATTACATTTTGCTTTAAATTATTTGACGACATTTTATGCTTTTATTCTAGAAAATGCATTTGGTGTCCATTTAAGAATAAATCCCAGTATTTATCATTTGCAATATACATATTTTATATTGGCAGAGGAGAAATGCTTCTCGAGTTAAAACTATGTACATATGATTGTATGTATGTATGTACATACATACATATATAAAAACCCAGCAAAAGCAACGAGAACGAGAACGAGACAATTCAGGTGTCTACACGATTTCTTAACGAAAGAGAGCGGCAGAGGGAGCAGGAGAGAAAGCCAATGCCAGCGCCGACAGCAAAGAGAGCGCGCAACTGAAGACCTACATACACATGCATACATATGTACATACACGCAAATGCAAGCGTGCGTGTGTGTGTATGTGCGACTGAACGGCTCTTTATGTAACTGTTGTTGTGTGCGCGTAAATATTTCGCGTGTTGTTTTCAGAATGACAAAACGAACGAATGCGAAACGAAGGCAGAGATAATGAAAATTGCGATCGGTTACGGAAAGCAACTAATAAATGTTAATATTTGCATGTATGTATGTAAGATGTACATATGTACATATATGTATGTATGTAGGTCTATCAGTATGTGTGTGTGCGTATATTCACTTACCCCGCGCACAAGCTTCATACGCTCCAGCGCATAAGCGAGCAGCTGACTGAGCAGATCCACGGATACATCATTGCGACGTGGTCTTTCAATTGGCATACAAAGAATGAGATATTAAGCAACTGATATCTTGATTAATAAACTAAGCCATTTACCGTTTGGGCACGCTTTCGATGAGCATGCATTCGGGACATTTCCAGGCGCTATCGAACTTTGTGGACGCGGGGCGCACGCAGTAGGCGTGGAAGGAGCGTAGGCATTTAGAGCAGGGCATCAGGGAGCCACAGTCGCGGCATTTCCAGCAGAAGGGATCCCAACCGTTCTGTAATTTGGGTGAAAGCATATCATAGTGACATATTTGTATATACGAGAAAGAAATAATCGATAAATTACCCTTGGAGGTGGCTGCCAAATCTCGTCGAGCCTTTTCTCCAGCTCCTCGCGTGCATCGGCGGTGCCGCCACTGGCTGACCCTGTGAGCTTAGTCTCATCTGTGGCATCCGAGAACATGGATATATTGGGATCAGTATCCGCCGTAGAGCTGCGCCACTCTCCACCATCAGCATCCGCATCTGCATCGACTCGATGGTGTTCGGAGCGCAGATTGCCGCTGGTTACTGAAACAGTCTTACTGCGGGAGCGGAAGTGTCTCCGGTTGCTGCTGTTGCTCTCCTCCTCCGTCTCCTCATTGGGGCTCAGGTCCGCCATGGGCTCTTCGCCCGCATCGCATGCCATCGAGTAATTGCGCCTCTTCCTCAGCTGTGTACTGGGCATCTCCCTCTCCGGTTGCCACTCCTCGAGAGAGTCCCACATGGGTGCGGGTATGCTCTTGCTGCGCTTTAGGGTTGCCTTAGTCACTCCGCCTAGACTGCTCATCGACCTGGGCAACGAGCTGGACAGGCCACTTGTCGAGGATTGCTTGATTAGATGCTCTGCAACAGCGCGCGATTTACGCCGCTTCATCTTGGCGCTGTCGGAGACGTAGCCGGTCAGCACCTGGGATTCGTTAAGGGAGCGCTGCAGCGCAATCATTTCCTTTGGCATGCGCACCTTCGCCTCCGGCTTGGGCGTCGAGGAGCTTGTGGGCTTCGCCTCGCCTTGATGGGGCGCCACCTTGGTCAGCTTCATTGTGAGCGACGCATGGCCACCGGCTGCTGTGGCTGCCTCTTTCCAGGAGTTCGAGTTGGAAGAGCTGCTGCCATTGGCCGAGCCCGGCGGAGAGCTAACCACATACTTTAAACGCTTGCTAGGCAACGAGTCCCGCTCCTGTCCAGCTGTGCCACTCCACATAGTTGGAGGCGGACTGTCAATTGCCGACGTCGCCTCATAGATGGGCCGCGGAATCGACTTGGTGCTGTCGTCGTCGTCGCTGCTATCCATCTGCGGTTTGTGATTTACTGTCAATTATATAGATGTGTATTAGTTGAGATATGCTTTATATATATATACAATATATATATATATATATGATATATATCTTGAAATCATCCTAATCTTCTCTTGCCTATACTCTAAGATCGAAAACTTCTCTCTTCGTATACAAAATATACTCTTTTCTCACTATTATATTATATATATATATATATATATATATATATATATATATATATATATTAAACTATATATATTTCTAAAATATAGCTTTTTAGGCCGTACTGGATTTTTGTGCGTGGACTTGAGAGGTTCCTATCATTTCTGTATATAGCGGCTGAGATCGGCTTTGCGATAGGATTACTCCCTGGCGAGCAAGACGCCTTCTAGTTTCTGCTGAGGATTCTGCATTACGCCGGATTTGTAATGCCGCCGCCGCTTGGGAACTTATTCTGGAAAGTGGAGACCTCTTCTTTTCGGGCATTTTAAAAAGGATTTTTTTATTTTATTTTTTGTTGTATTTTTTCACAATTTTGGTTAGATTATCGATGTTTTCATCCCCGATGTTCATCAGATTAGGTAGGAATCGAATGGTTAAATAATTTTTGAAATCAGCTCAGCAGTTTTGGCGCCATTCAGTTCAAACAAACTATCAAACATAGTATATATGTACATACATATAACAATATACTTTTATATATAATATATTGCACATATATGCAAAATAAGTAATTAATATAAATAGTAAATATTTAACAATTTCCTTACAGCATTCAATTTTACAATGCCCATTATTATTTTGTGATATTTTTATAGCTGTCAGCTAGGTCAATATGTAAATAGTCAAGCAACTATAAGTGCCTGGGCATAAATGTAGGGAAATTATCTCCAACATGTGGGCATTATCCCAGTAATAATGTTTGCTGTTGTGCAAAATTGAGCTGCGACGAGTTCGTCAATTCGCTTTTTTTTCCAAGGCTGCCAGCTAACCGAAGAGCGTGCAAATGGAGGGGAGAGGAGGGGAGTGGAAGGGGCAATGGTTATAGCTAATAGTGAGTGGTACTCACCAGGATTTGGTATTTAATGTTGCTGCATGTCAATACACACGCAGATATATATGTATATGACAATGGGTATGTGTGTGTGTGTGTGTAAGTATTTTTAATTGGTAGAATAGTCTTCTTTTATTTTGTTTTGTTGTTGTTTCCGCTTTGCTTTCACGCTTGTGGCTCGTTCTGCATTGTGTTTTCTCTCAGTTGCTTTTTCTTTAGTTGTTGCTGTTGTTGTTGTAGTTGTGCTTGTGGTTGCCACTCTGCTGCTGTTGTTCTTGTGGTACGTGCAACTGCAAAATATACATAAGATATATAAAAATACGTCCATTTCTTTTGTACGGGCATTTTGACATACGCTCCTATGCATCTGTACGTAAGCCCTGCACCATTTGTATATGCGTACACTTGCCTACATACACACGCATATATACGAGCATGCATACATACGTACATATGAAGACGAAGCGATTATAATTTGCCTTACCAATATTTTCTGTATTGTTTTTAGCTATTTTGCAGCTCACTCAGTTGAACAGCTGTTGCCACGCTTTCCTTATCGATTCCTGCTCAACAATGAGGTATTTTTATGATATTTTCTTACAATATTGTTGAATATTTTATTTTAGTTTCTGCCGCACTAGGGAAAAACACCAAACTCGATGCGTCGTCGGCAAAGTGACTGAAAATGAATTCGCCGCAATCGCTACATTTCGCCCGTGTCAGTCAGATGTTGACGCTACTTACGCTCATTTTATTGCTCCGTCCCACTCGCTCTCACACTCTTTGCTGCGTGCTGCGGCTGCAGCTCTTAGGCGGCTCTCTTAAAATTGTGTGTCAATGCGGTTTTGCTCATCATTGATTATGATAATATATGAATTAAAATTGCGCACACATCCATACATTTATTTGTGTATGTGCAATTTGTAAAATGCGTGTTTAAATGATATAATAATATATAATATATATAAATATACATATATATTATTACATATATATATATATATATATATATATATATATAAATGATATAGAGGTAAATTAGATACAAAGCCAAATTAACAGATGTTTGCATGATTTAACAGATATATTTACATATATATGTATATATTTTTTTTATTTTTATATCATATATATATATTTATATTTGTATATTATATAGTATGTGATTTATTTAAATCACTTAGCAAAGAAGTCCGATAAAAATATTATGTGATATACATATTTAACTTTAGATATAGTCAACATATATCTCTTTATAAAAGTTAATGTCTAGCAACTTTTTGTTTTCTATTAAGATATTTTCTTTCTAGTCAAAAGTTTTCTTTTTTGGCTTTATTAATGCTTTAAAGTTATTATCTCTCGACATTTACCCTTAGAACATATCTTAAGATCTCTAGCTATGCAGGATTACTCATCTAGAGCTTTAGCAAATTGGCAGACCTCTCAAACCTTCAATTATTAGTTAAGTTGTTGCTTTTCTGGTTAAGTTGTCGCCATAAACAATCGACTAAAATTTTGACAGTTTCGAACAACTTTTAGCATCATGAAAAATCAAATAAATAGAACAGCTCTCATATATTCATGGCAAGCGATGGCCCAAGCCCAAAAAGAAACAAACAAGTTGCCATACATAAACCCATGCATAAAGGTCGAACTAAGTGGGGAGCTGCTCAGACCCATTTTCGGTCGACCCCTATTTTTGGTGTAAATACATGCGAGACGATGTTACTATATCAGATGTGAGTGTACCTGCTGTTACACGGGCCAACATGTCAATGAATGGAGATTACGAACATAATTTGTATTCAAAATATATATATATCGAAAACTGTTCCAAAGCAACCAAAAAAATAGGAGAAAAACTTACTCGACGCGCCATTTTTATTGGTGGCGAAAGAAAACAAAAGAAAGTATATTTGGATTGCATGGAATTCTATTGGGTCTGTTATACCCGATTGCCATATTCTAACTGTTATATTGACAGTTATGAAGCTTTATTTGCAAAACTCTTCTCAACTGATTCATTTGCAAAACGGCATAATGTATTATCACAGTCGGTTATGCCCGATTGATATTCATAAATATATGTATATATTATATATATATATATATCTGTAAAGCTACGTTTACTCCACTTCTTTTAACTGCTTCAACTGCCAAATAACAATAGGAATAAAGTATTTTGTAACACCCGATTGATATTATTTAACCTTCATATTCTTATATATATATTTTCATTAACCACCTTAGCTCCGCTTAGTTTTAAGTTTACTCAACTCAATTCCATTGAGACTATCGTATAAGGTATTATTCCAGTCGGCTATGCCCGATTGCAATATTCTAACGTTGATTTTCTGTTTGTTTTGTGTATTTTTTGGGCATGGGCAAAGTTTTTTGGTTTTTTGGCTGTGCTGCTGGAGTGTTCCTTGGGGAGCAATTGGGTTAATATTTGCCACATAAATTTGCAAGCGAAACACTTTAATCAATGCTCAATCGGGGATGAGTTCGGAATGCACCTTTAAGCATAAGCTAAGGGCATATTGATTCGAAAACGAAAACAAAACTAAGCCTGAAGCCTGAAGCATGCAGCTATCCACGTGTCTAGAGGGGGATAAAGATGGAGATAGATATATAGAGAGGGAAAGAGATAGTTAGGGGGAGTAAGGACTGTCAGTTATAACGTATTGCATTTCATTTTGTTGATCTTCGAGCTGCAGGCAGCTTTCGGCTCGTAACGACTTGCATAATCGCTTAAATGGAATTTATAGAAATCCTAGCTGCACCTGAGTCCTAAACGGAGCAGGCAAAAGAGTGACGCACGAATGGAACAAGAGAGACGGAGAGACAGTGAGCGACAGAGACAGGGAGTTATATACAAAGGCCACTGTTGCCACTCTACACTGAGCGAAATTTCATATATTTAATTATACTCTGGATTAAATTACTATTCAAGACGAGTTTTATTTTTATTGTAAGCAAAGATAGGCTTTTGGTTAGAGGTATTACACTGGCTACAACTGATCGAATAGAATTGAATGCCTGTTATCAGTTGAACCGATTCGAAACGGTTAATTTAAACGGTTATTTGTATAAATTTCTAAAAACTTGTTTTGAGCACAACTGCTTAGTATTGGGCTTAAATTGTATTAAAAAAAAAACAAAAAAAATCTTTTAGAATAAAAAAAGTTTTAATATATGTCAAAATGGTTAGTAAATTTTCTTGATTGATTTAATAAAGAAAAATCTTTCAGATAAAAAAGAAAAATTTTAATACTAGTCAAAATGTTAATGTAAGCTTTCTTGATTAAAGTGCTAATATAATATAATAATATATAAATTCTTTACTGTTTAGGTTTTTTATTTTTTAAGTTTTTTTCTGAAGTTTTTAAATAATTTTTAAATTTAAAAAATATATAAGATTTTTGAAAAATTTAAGTTTTCAGCATAAAATTCATGAAAATTCTGATCAAATACGAATTTTCTTAATTTAAAAAATTCAATTAAATAACTGTTCCGTTAAATTGGTTTTTCGGTAAGTGTAGCCATTGCCAATTATTGAGCGCTTGCCAAGTATAGAGGCATACTATATAGCCAGAGCGAGAAGGCGCCTCCTGCTGCTGCTGTGGGTCGTCGCAATGTAACAGGAGCAATAACTGTTTGGCAAACAGATTTATTTTGCAGCCTCTTCATTGTTGCCGGCCTCCTTCGTCTGGTGCGCCTGATTGCTGCCTGCTCTTGGCAGGCGTCTCCAGTTGCACCGCCTGCGCCCCAACCTCCCCCCTCTTTCAAATATTGGTTTCTAAATTTTCATTGCCATTGCGGCCGGGCACGGGTCCTAGCTGTTGCAGTTGCAGCGAGCGAATGTTTTGGCCACATTCGCTAGCTGCTGGCTGCTGGCTGTTGGCTGTTGGCTCTTGGCTGCTCCGTGCGGTGCAGTGCATCATTTTTGCATTAGAGAAGTGCCCGCTCGCTGCAAGCTGTAAATAAGCTAAACGTTACGACTGCTCGCTCCCTGTCTCTGTCTCTGAATCTCTGAATCCAAGTCCGACTCCAAGTCCCCGAGTTGCCAGCGACTGTTCCTGTTGCGGCTCCAACCGCAAATTATGCTTGTCAAAAATGAATGTTACATTCGTAATGTAAATGGAAAACGGGCACAGGAGGAGATTGTACCGCTCTCTATATGGGTGGGTTGGCCTATGTGGGTGTGCACATATAGGTTTTTGCGGTTGCAAACGGTACGTGCTCAATGCGTCGAGAATCTCTAGAGGAAGCGCAGCTAGCGCAAATGAAGCCAAGGCATTGATGGGCACCGTCTGTGTGGGAGCATATGCGTGAGTGTGGGTGTATGAGTGTATGAGTATGGTATGGGTGGTTAGCTGTATCCTGCTCTGACTGACTTGGTGGTTTGACTTTGCCGCAGTCACCACAGCAGCAGCAGCAGCAGCACCAGTATCAGCAGCATCAGCATCAGCGACATCAGCTCCTGCAGCGCCTGCAGCACCGGATGCTGGCGGCATTTCGGAGGCAGCTGCTCGAAACTTTGACTAAATGTGTTTTGAGTGCATTAAAATGAAAATGTTATTAGTCGCTCGCTTCTCTCGCCTCTCTATTCGCTTCTCAGTCGCGTCTCAGCTGTCTCATTATTGCCACATTTGATGTCTGCGCCACATGGAAACGGCGGAGATTAAGTATCCAAGGGGGCGGCATGGGCTGGCTTGGGCGAAATCGTTGAAATCCTTGAAATCGTTGTCCAAATACGAATTGAACGGAAATTTCCACACACTTGCTGCTGTTTGAGTTCAATCAACAAGTGAGGACAGTCGGAAAAAGGATGCGCTTTGCTCAGCCAAATTATGCAGATTAGCCCAAGGATATGCATGGCTATGCAAGGATATGCACAGCACAGGAAGTCACCCATTGCAAGCACCATTTGAAAGACTAACAGGAGTGACTGCAACTAAAATTGATTGGCCTAACCCACTCAGCAGCTGAGCGCCTGTTTACCAAATCAGGCGATGAGCAGCACATCCATATGCAAACGGAAGATTTGTGGAACTTCATGCGTTTTCCTCACAGGATATTACACAGGTGGGCAATTAAGGGCCTTTAAGCATAGAATTGCCAAAAGTCAGTCGAGGTCGGAATTACTTAAGCTCGAGTTGAACGGCTCGCCACAGGCGAAGGAGTCTGCATCGAATTACCAGAAAGGCCAGTTTTGAGCACTCTACTAAAGCGCAACATAAATAAGGGCACGGCTACCTAATGCCTATACAACAGGCATATATCATAATTTAATCATAATTTCAAGTTGCTTAGTGCTTAATTTCATTCTGGTTTTATATTCTAAAGCCATAAAATATGCTTTAAATTTAAATTTAACTCAAATTTATTGCGCATACGCAATGTGCGCATTGTTAAGAGCCGTTTTGATTACGAGAATTTCGGCGGGGCGTGGTGATTATCTAGATTCATTACCAGAACATACTCCACAGAGAGACGATAAATTGTTACTGCTATTCAGTTATGTCCGATATCCATTAGAGTGGATTAT
Source organism: Drosophila fulvimacula (assembly GCA_035045555.1). Taxonomy (NCBI): domain Eukaryota; kingdom Metazoa; phylum Arthropoda; class Insecta; order Diptera; family Drosophilidae; genus Drosophila; species Drosophila fulvimacula. The sequence continues at coordinate 17,703,448 of JAWNOX010000137.1, forward strand.
CGAGTTGTGTGATCGAGTTGAAGAGGTTGAATAATGAAAAATATCTAAATTAGTTAATTATATTAGAGTGTAATAATAATAATGATAATAATGTTAATAATAATAATAAATAATGAGGGTATTACAATATATTATAATAACAATGGAAATGCCAATAATAATGATAATGTTCATTTTATTGATATTGATCATAATAAGTGTAATTACAATTATAATAATAATGGTAATAATAATATAGTTGTTAATGAACAGATAATAAAAGTGGAAATGGTATAGTAACGATAATGAATAATCATCTCTATAATAATGATGATAATTATAAAGATAACTCATGAAACTTAAGACAGAGCTAAATAATGCATTGTCATTTAATTACCTCACGGTACAGGGCATCTGCGAGTCGATCACTGACGCCTGCTTCATCAAACAATCAGCAATCAAAAATGAATAAAAGCGAACACATGTAATTTAGTTTTTATTCAATTTATTTCATATTTCCGTTCGTGTTCATTGTTATTATATCATTATATTTATTCCATCTATGTTAATATAGTGTGTAGTAAAGCTTGACAATCTATACCAAAGAATAATGCTATCTTCATGTATGTGAGTTATACATACATACATTTACATACATATATTTATTTATATAGATTTATATTTATATATTTTTCTTTCTTTCTGCTTTTTTTTTTTTTTTTTAATTTTTTCTGGCAATATTTTGTCATGTTCTTTTCTGTATTTGTGATTTTATTTTATTTTTGATTTTTCTGAAATGTGATCAAAATTTTTGAAGTCGTGTCAAATGTATAAATGCATTCATATTTTGTAATTTGGTAATTTTGTTAGAATTTAGAGTGGAAATGCAAAAATTGTTCTTTGTTTTGTTTTTCATTTACGTAATTCGAGCATTGAGCGACAGTTGCAAAAGGTAAAAATATTGTACTACAATTTTGCAATTTGATTTTATTTATTTGCTGCAAGTCGAATTTCCTCTTTTTTCACTTATATATTTTTTTTTTGTAATTTATTTTCCTTTCTGTTGCATTCTGCATGCTGCATGCTGCATGTTTGCGTTTTGTTTGTGTAATTGCATGCGACGTGGAAGTTCAGAGTATGCACTAGAGATGAGCGGGCAGCGTGACACATGATGAACGATAAAGGTTATATAACCACAATATGATTTGTTGTAAACTTTTATCAGAGCAAATTTAAAATATGTAAAAATAAAAGAAAAAAACGTAAATAAATAAAACGGATATAATAACTATGTATGTTTTAATCTAATAAAGTTTAGTTTAAAAATATTATAAAAACAAATAACGACAAATGCTAGAGTTTAATTATAAATATGTACTCAAAAAATATGCATATATAAATATATAGTATAGAAAGATAGTTCTAAAATACAAAAACAAATAAAATAAACAAAATACAATAGTATTTAAAAAGATCATAAAAAAATTGTATTATTCAACTGTTTTATAATGTTTATACAATTTTACACATAAGATAAAAGTCTTATGTAATAAGTATGATTCCAAGCTGAAGTATTCACACTCCTATACTCCTATATATAAATAATTATCCAAGTCATATTCAGCTCGGTTTTGAGCTTGCTTTTCGTGCTTCTGCTTGCGTTAGCTTTGACACGCGCTCATCTCTAGTGTGCAGCTCATTGGCCTTCAATGTGCTCGTATACGCATTGTGTTGTTGAGCTGATTCCATTTGACTATATAGAAGGGTATTTTGCTATATATGTATATATGTATGTATGCTGAGCGAACTAAGAACGTAATTAAAACTATATTTGTAGCATACGCAATGCCTCTCTATGTGTGTGTGAGCGAGTGTGTGTGTGTGTATTTGTGTGTGTATTTGAATGTTGACGTTTACGGAGTTTAGCTGTGTTTGACTGTGCTGTTTGCATTCTGGTGGTTAGCAACACTTTTTAATTAGTTGAAACGATTTCAAAGAACGGGGGGTAGTACAAATCTTTGCTTTTACAAACAGCTCAGTTTATATATGTGTATACATATAACAGTTATTCATATATATATTATATATATATACATAGTCATGCATGTAGAAATTGTAAATAAATGTTTTTGTGTGTGATGTGAACCAAAAGCTAAATATCAGTTCCATGCCTTATAGAGCCACAACAACAATTTGAAGCGCAAACAGAATACTATATATTTATATAGTTAAATCAAAAATCTCTCAACTATACACAGAGCTTATATTATATATACGTGCAGCAGCTATATATAAATATATATATGCATATATATGTTTAAACTTTTTGTAGCATCTATGAGATTTGAAGGGAAAAAATTCGCTATTTACTGACATTTATCGCTATTGATTTTTACTCATTTATTATTATAATTTCTATTATTCTTATTATTATATTGTTCATATTTTTTTATTTTTTTTTAATGTGCATTTGTTTGTTTTTCTCGTCAAAAATCAAAAATCCCTTTGAGCATTTTGCCCACAAAATACCAAAAAATGGGAGGCGCCTTTATGTTTATGTGAGGTTTTTAGAGCATTGTAAATATTTGCTTGCATAGTATGTGAATTGCCTTCTATTATTTAATAAATCTGCTTTTTCGGTTTTAATACTCGTTTGTTTACTTAAAGAGGGTATATTGGCTTTCGGAGCTCGTTAATGATTCTGATTGAAATGCTAAATATATATTCGTTTATATTACTCCCAAAAATATATGACGTTATATGGCATGATAAATCGGAAAACTTTTATTTTGTATTATATATTCTGCTCACCGTGAACAAGTATTATGCTGTCAATTAGTCCGACTGCAATATTTCATTTTAATTTTATTTGTATTTGCCCTGTTGGAGTAAGTAAATCCGACTTACAATTACCTTTACATATTTAAACAATAGTTACATATATATATATAAGTATATGTATATATATATATCTGGCATTCAGCTGGTTTTTTTTTGGAAATTGTGTTCTATGCTCTTACGATAAGTTGTTAAATTTATAATTTACATTTACTTTATCAAGCTCGAGTTTTAAACATTCTACACAAAAATTATTCTGCGGCCATTGTTTTAGTTTCAGATTCAGATCCTACTCTAAACAAATATATATGGGACATAATATATATACACACATCTATATATATAGAGAATATAAATATATAATATGATTTACACCCATGCATATTCCATTAGAGATAGTAAAATTTTTTAGTTTTCAACTAGTTTCGTGTTTCTTTTCTATATTTTATACATTTATCTATATACATTATATGCTTTTTAAAATGTATTAAAAACAGATAAAACAAAGTTTAAAATGTTATGCAACAGTCAAAATGCTTTCCGATTGTGTAAAAACTCACTTTTTGGAGTCAATCAAATAACGAAAATAATCATTTTCCTAGCTCAAAATTTGGATGAGATATTTTTGGCTATAAGCCTTTAGTTTTTAGCTTTTTAATAGCTGAGCATATTTGGCGCATATTCTAATTGATTTATTGGCATATTAAGTCATATCTTTTGAGCAAGTTTTTTTTTTGGCAACTTTTTAGCTAATTTTAATGAATTCGGAAGTCAGTCTAAAAAATATTTGTGAAAATAATATTTTCTAAATTTATAAGCATTTCTCATATTTAAAATAAATGAATATTGAAATATTGAAAAAAATTAGTTTGCGTTTGAAATCAACAAAAAAATTTAATAACAAAAAGAAAAGTTTGTTGTATAGTGTAAGCCGAACAGCGTACAACATTTTTGTGACAAAAACACAAAATATTATTTGAAAATATTATTTAAAAACAAAATTGAACACGGTCTACTAGATAGAGGTACGCAATTGTTTTTGGCTTTTATACTTTTCGATTTGACTTTATTTATTTATTTTTGTTTTTGTTTTTTAACTTTTGGAAGAGCTAGAAACTAAGTTTATGTACGTGTGTGTTTATGTTGTGTTTTATCTAAATGTGCAGATGATGAATTGTTAAAAGCATTAACATTTAAAACAGAGCTTTAAAACATTTTTTTTTGGCAACTTTCGTTTTCATAGTGAGCTGGGCGCGTTTAAAATCAATTTATATATATTTTTGATTTTTTAAAATGTCTAAAAATTCGTCTACTATGTACATAAAATAAATGAAGGAAAATGATAATATATAATATATATATGTATGCTATGGCATGGCTAAAAACTATATATATATGTATATATGTACGTATATTTAGAAAATAGTTAATTATATTATTTTATATATATATATATATATATATATATATATATATATATATATATATATATATATATATATATATATATATATATATATATATATAATCAGGTATAATAATTGGGGTAGGAAAACTCTAATGTCTACATATATATATATATGTATATGTATATTAATATTATATATATATATATATATATATATATATATATATATATATATATATATATATATATATATCAATGTGGCTATAGTGGATTATACAATGAGCAAACAAATTTCTAACTGTTTATATTGACTATATCCATATAGTATATAGCTGTATATTTTTATACATTCCGATTTTGTACAACTTATGGAATTAAGTTTTTGGTCTAGCATTGTATTTTCTTTTTATAATTTTATTTTATTTTATTTTTTTTTCAAACATTTACCAAATTAGACAAACTACGCTCGATTAATGACAAATGCCACTGGAAACATTTCGAATCATCATTTGCCATTCGCCCCGTCGCTGGCCACTCAGCTGTGAATGGCAGATTTTGATTGGATAATTGGAATTGGGGGCGAATGGCAATGCTGTTCAGTGGATTGCATCTAAAATTTAGGAATGGGTTACCATGGATTCTATATGTGTTTCGTTTATACACCTAATTAGACTAAATTTCTATTCTATTCTTTTCTTTTGTTTTTTTTTTTGTTTTGCTTTTCTTGTTCTCTACTTGCGAGAGTTTCATAAAATCATGATTAATTTCTGCATGCTGCTAACATAACATTCTCATATTCTCGAAAAATTTCTTTTGATTCTAAATAAATTGCTCTTCGATTCGCATTCGCGCATTCTGCTTCAAGGGGGACTCTGCGACAGTCAATAGATTGTTAAGTTTTCTGTTACATATGTGTTATTTTTTTTTATTTAGTTTTGTGTATTTTTTTTGTATAGTTAATAAAATGTTACTTGAGAGGAATTTTGCTGATATGAAACAAAACGATTGCCACAGTGAAGATTTTCTTATTCTGGTTTGTTTGCGCTGTGAGCTGATTGTTTTGGGTTTGGCAGCACAATCTATTGACCGACAGATGGCGCTAGCGGCTGGTGCTAGCTGGCAACGAAACTATTGGCCGACAGGTGGCGCGCTTTACACCTGTGTGCCATAATACTAGAGAGAGACAAACTCGCCAGCACCGGCCCCGGGACCAGCTCCAGCATTACCCTTCTCCATGCCTGGCGCCGGCTCCGTCGTCTGCAGCTGATGATGATGATGCTGATGCTGATGCTGGTGCTGCAGCTGATGCTGATGATCCTGTGCGGTAGTCTCCGCCTCTGTCATGTTGGCATCCGCCGTCGTTTCGCTGAACAGCGTCTCGTTCTCGTCTGGCAGCGACAGCGTCGAGTTGCCCAGCCCGCCGCTCGCAGTGATGCGGCGTCCCATATTATCGTATTTGGGATAGGCGGAGCTGTCACGCAGCGGAGTCGCCTCCACGATTGGTGGCGTGCTGCAGGCGGATGTGGGCGCATTGTTGATACAGCTGGCGCAATTCGCAGCGGACATGGCTGGCGCTGCTGTTGCCGGATGATGGCACTGCACCACAGCGGTGACAGCCGGCGGCGGCGGTGGTGGTGGCAGCTCCATGTCACTGTTGCCCCCACCGCCACAGTGATAGCCGCCCGTCTCCAGATTGTACGTAACGATCTCGTCATGGGGATAGAGATTTGTGGCAGCTGCTGCTGCGCCTGCCCCCGGCTGCAGCGACGAGTCCTTCTTTAGTATGCCGCGACGGGTCGTGTGCCGTGGCAGCGTTGCAAATTGAGCCACAGATTGGCCATCGCTGGCGGTGCTGCTGCTGCTGCCCGGAGCATTGGCATCCGCCGTACACTGGACATCCTGCAGACGCTTGGGTATGTTGAGCAAATCTGGATACATGTTGATGTCGGCGCCATCGAGCATGTCCTGGGTGACGGAGACGCGTATGAATATATTGCCAAAGGTGGGATTCGGCACAATATTGGAGCAGAACTCCGGCGGTGGTGGAAAGACGCCCACATTCAGCGGGAACTCCTCCGACAGCTGGGCATGGCCGTGCGAATGGGAGTGCGAGTGCAGCTGATGCTGATGCTGGTGCTGATAGCTGGCCATTGAGGTGGGCACACTGATCAGTCCACAGGTGGGATCCTTGACGGTCATCAGCTGCTGCCGCATGTGCTGACCAGCCGTGCCCTGGCCAGCGCCCAGCACCTGCTGCTGCTGCTGCTGTTGCTGCTGGGCCAAGCCCGTGCGGTGGCCCTCCACCGCGTGTATCTCGATCTGATTGAAGCCCAGCGTGGAGTCCGTCTTGTTGATCGAGCTGGGATTGTTGTCAATGCCATAGCTGTCGCCGCGGTCATTCGTGGTCGTCGTCACACTCGAGTCCAGCAGCTTCTTCTCCTGATCATTGAAGCTAACACTGGACTTGACGCCCGCCTTGTTGGCATGGCGATGCTGGCGCGTCGTCCGTTTGCACAGGCAGACCACAAACGAGATGGCGATGAGCAGGAAGACGGTGCCGAAGATGCCCATGATGAGGCCGAAATACCAGAATGTCTCTGGAGTCTTCACCAGCACATGCTGCACGATTTCACTCAGGTAGATGCTGATATTTTGGGTCATGGATCCGATCAGATTGCTGCCAGTGCAGGCATAGGTGCCTGCATCCAGGCTGCTCACGTTGAACACGGTCAGGTTGCTCCACAGCTTGTCGGACGTAATGCTCTCCGTGTCGAAGAGCACATTGTCGTTGTCCAAGATCTTGCCATTCAGCTCCCAGCTGACCTCGGGCAACGGATCCCCGTAGACCAGGCAGCTGAATGTCGTGTTACTGCCAATGTCAATGTTAGTGGCCTCCTCGTTGTTGAAGATCTCCACGCGCGGCGGGCAACCAAAGAGCTCATCGTCGACACTGTCCCAGGTGCGGTCCTTCTGCACTGGCGGCCCTTTGCACACCAGGCTCACGGAGCTCAGCCGGCTGCCCACATACCAGTTGCGAAATTTACGGAGCTTGCAGTTGCATTGCCAGGGATTCTCCTCCAGGGAGAGGGTCTTCAAGTTGCCCATGTGTTGGAACACGTATTCGCTGAGGCTCTCCAGCAGATTGTTCTTGAGATTGAGGAACTCCAGCAAATTGAGGTTGGCCAGCGACATGGGATCTATGTAGGAGATTAGACAGTCGTGCATGTCTAGGGTCCGCAAGTGCGGCAATATGGGAAACTGATAGGCGGACAGACGTTTGAGGGGATTTCCATTCAAGTAGAGTATGCGCAGCCTATCATTGCCCATGAAGGTGTCCTTGTCGAGCATCTCCAGCTTGTTGTCCGACAGATCGATTTCCACTAGAATTTTCAAGTTACGGAAGCTCTCCTTGTGTATATATTGGACCTCGGATTTCTTCAGATAAATGCGCTGTAGGTTGAGCAGACCCAAGGCAGAGAACTCCTCCCGGTTCAGATATGGTATGTGATTATCATTGAGCACCAGCACCTGCAGCTCTGTGCTCAGTGTGCTCGGTATGCTCGTCAGCTGCAGCGAGCTGCATATGGCCGACTTTTTGCCATTGGTCCACTTGCAGGTGCAGTTGGAGGCGCAGCTCTGCGACCAGTCATCCGCCCACACCCAGCTAACCAGGCTGCCTAGGCATACGAGCCATAGCAGCTGCTGCCAGGCTGCAAGAAAAAAGGAAGGAAAATATGTGAGTGAGTGAGCGAGGGCACATGTTAGGTGGCAAAGATAAAGTTAAAGCGAAATAAATACAGAAAAGCAATAAATTGTTAAGCTCGACAAGAGGAAGCATGAATACCCTACCCTGAATCGATATTATTATAATTAATCTATTGTATAATATAGGAAAAAAGCATTTTCCTTATCCAGATATATGGCAAATTAATTTAGCCGAGGGTAAGGCTCTAAGCTGATAAAGAAATATTCAAACATAGTTTTTTTTTTTATAGTAATCTTAGAGTTTTTCCTATATTATAGAATAGATTTTTACTGATCAGATTAAAGATGACATAATATTTTAGGCATATGTAAGTCTAAGCATATTGTATTTGACTTTGATATGACTTTGTCTAAAGGTTGGAAAAAAAATTATTATTCGAGTGGTTCGAGCTCCGAAGCTTTTTATTTATTTTTAAAATAAAAATATTTTTATTAGGAAAGCTAGTGGCGCAGTTAGAGGCAGACAGACTATTTTTAATATATTCAGCTAATATATATATATATATATATATATATATATTTATATGGATATATATGTATATATTTGTAGGATTGTGGTTTAAACTACTTAAAAAGGAAAAATTCGAAATTCGAATTGAGAGATTAACCAGAAAACGTATAGACCGAAAGTCAAAGCTCAATTATGACCAACTCAAGTTTCATAAGAAAAATATATAATATATTTATATATATAAATATATTATATATATATTTTTTCAATCGGTTGCACATTTCATGACAAAATTATAATACTCTCTCTTTCCCTTGCTCTTCCTCTTTCTTATTCGGAACAAAAAATCCAATGATTGACGACCTTTGGTTCAAGCTTTTGTTTTATGTGCCACTTACCTGGCAGCCGGATGCTGCTGCCACTTCTGCTGCTGACTGTGCTGCTGCCTCGGCTACCCTCGCTCTCACTCCAGCCGCCGCTGCTTTTGGCTCTCCATTTCGCTGCCATGCTGTGCATTTGTCCCGCTGCGTATTTGTCGCTGCCTGTGACCCTCCGCCCGCTGGACCTGGACCTGAACCTGGACCTGGACTTGGACCCCAGTCTCGGTCGCGACCTCGCCAATTGATGACTCTAAATGGCTTTGGCTGATTCGATTGCCATGTTTCACATCATGTTGCCGTCGCTGGCGAAAGGGGGCTCCATTACATATTACTCGGCACTTTGGCCACTTTTCTGGCACACAGAAGGCAAATTTTTGCCGTTGCACTCAACTGCGACAGTTTCTTATCGAATTTAGTTTTCTGCTCCTTTTATTTTATTTTTTTTGTTTTTATTGAGAGCTCTTTGTCGCTTCACTAAACACGCACCTCTCACTCACTCCCTCTCGATGTCTCTGTCACTCTTGATGCCGCGTTTTAGTTAGCTTCATTGCGCTTAAGCAAATGTTGACCAGCTAAAGGGAAGACAAGAAAGAAATTCTACTTTGAATAAGTTTTGGAATTTATTAAAAAAAAAAAAAAAAAAATATATATATATATGTATATATATATATATATATATATATATATATATATATAGTAAATGCCTAGGCTTGATATCAGATTGAGGCTACCACAAATGATAATTTAATAATGATCATAATAATAATATTGATAAAGTAATATAATTTCTAATTTCTACGAATTTTTATAATATTAAGAGGAGCCTTTTAAGTAGATGTAAAAGTTATTAAATGTCCTAAACACCAGTCGGAGTGACAATCTGCCTGACGAAGCCTGCAACATTTTTACCTAAGTCAAGTAAATCATTATTATTAATAATCTTATCATTATCATCCATTATCATAACCATTCATTATCATTAACATTCCTATATCTACAATTACCGTTAAAAGTGTCAACCTTATCATTGACTGTGCCGACCTTCCATCACAGCAATACAGCATTCTCCCAGCTCGAGCCCTGAGTTGCTTGGACAGCTGGTCTACCCTTGACTTGGCTTTGGATTAAAGCATTTGAGGTTTGAGCTTGATTTGACTACAATAATCTCAGTATCGTTTCATGTGCTCTCGCAATAAAATTAACTACAGAATCTTTCTTTCGCATTCAACATTTTCTCGACCCTCGAGAAGGGCTTTTCTTTCAGCAACAAGAAGCTGGAGAAAAACGTCATTTGCAGCTGTGTTCGGCATTCGGATTAGTTTTCAGTATTGGCCAGGCACAAAGCTGATTCAGATGCTACCGTTTAAACATTTAAAGAATGCGAGAGCCTTCAAAGGGGGCAATGGGGGAATGCGGGAAAAAAGCGAGAAGCAAAATGGACTTTACTTAGAGCATCATTTTCAGGAACAATGTGCATTGTGTTGTTGTTGTTGTTGTTGATTGTAATTGTAGTTGGCTCATTGGTAATCTCAATTTACCGAAGCTCGGCCAGTAAATGGAAATGCCAAACAATGGGCCAATGGAATCGGCCTTTAGCCAAAGCTTTAAAATGGCCTATCAACAACAATTTGTAGTTCGTTGTTCACTGCAAGAATGGCGGGAGGTCTGAGCTGTTCGGTGGGTGTTCCACAGAGCAACAATGCGGCGCAACAGCTCCGAGCTGAGCCCCGCCACTGCCCACTCGACATCTTCACAAAATCAGCATCAAAAGCCTGTCGAATGCTTTTCTCTCTTGCTTTTTTCTATATTTTTTTTCCTTTAGCTTTTTTTTTTTTTTTTGTTGTTTTCGCTTCAAAGGGACGCAACAGCAGCTTGAAAATGAGGCGCAAGTAAAATTTGCTTCATGCAGCAGGCAAATGCTGCAAAAAAAAAAATTACCCACCTACACTCACACACACACACACACACACACAGATATATATATATACACCTGCACGAAAAATGCTCTGAAGGTTCATTTGTCAATTTGCCATTTGAATTTGTATTTGAGAAATTCACTTGGCCGCTTTTGCGCTTTGTTCTGGCCCCAGTTTGCGTCTCATTCATGGCGCATCTACCATTCAATCGCGCTTTCTCGCTCTGACTTGGCTAAGATGCTTTGGCAATGCGGATAATATTTCCTGTGCCAGTGCAGCAGTTGGCAGCGCAATTGCAACGGCAACTCTCTCGGTAGCGCCGCCGCCTCTGCTCTGCCAATTCAAACTGATTTTTTACCCGCTGCCTTTTGTGGCTGCCACATGCCACACTGTCTGTCTGTCTGTTTGTATGTGTATGTGTGCTAGCCTTACAATCGTCGACAGTTTTATTTGTGCAGCTTTATGAGCACTCACTCACACACACACACACACACACACACACTTGAAGAGATCCGCAATGGCAGACACTCGACTCGACTCGCCACGCCTCGCCTCGCCTCGCTCTGCCTCGCCTCGCCTGGTTGATATATTCATAAATGTAGCACAGTGGGCCGCAAAAGCCAAAAAGCTAATTCAGTGGCCAATTGCCAAAAAGAAGCAGCAAACTGGAATCGTTGCAGAATATTAAAAAAATATTATGATAGGATCTCGGTGGATATGTGGAAAGACTGCTGCAGCCGCAACCCGTAAAGCAAATCAATTAACTGATACAGATCAATAATACAGTTACGCTCCATAAGTGTGTAGAATCGAACATGCCAAATGCAGGCATATCAATGGATAATAGTTGCAAACCGAAAGCCTTAAACCAAAATCAGTTTTCGTTCGGCATTTGCCATTTGCCATTTGGCAGTTGGCAGTTGGCAGTTGACCTGGCTCAGTTGGGCCAATGGGCAAAATGCATATACCTCGCATTGTATTTCGTAATTGGATTTCTTTGTGCGGCCAACAACAATTTTGCATGGCTGCCATTGTGCTAAAGTAATTAATTTTACTAAAATTTATAAAGCTAACAAATATGCTGGAAATATATTGAAAAGTTTGCAATTAGAGGCATTCCACTCGGACTCTACCCTGTAATCACATTGCCAACATAATTGTGAGCGGGGCAAAAAGTCTGAAAAAAAAAAACAGTAAATTTATATTTACATAAAGCTGCTTAACATTAATTGAATTTCGTTAAAACTTTCACTGAATGAACTCAATTTTAAAAAAAATTTTGAAATGAATTGGAAAAATATTTTAAAATAAAATTTATTTTATATGAGTGACGGTCTCTGAAATGTATTTCAATCTAAAGAAAACATTTGATAAAAAAATTTGAATTTTATTTTGCTGAATGCGTGAAATGTTTTTCATGAATGATTGGATAATGAAAAGCGGCATTGAAATTGCATAAAATCATATTTCTGCCAAAAAAAAGTTTTTATCTCGACTATTGATACCCACCATACTTTATAGGGTATAACTATATATACGTATATATATATATATTGCAAGGCAGACAGCTTCATAATAATTCTATAGAACACAAAAGCAACTACTAAAAACAAAGCCATTCATTTCTGATTTCTCAGTTATGCGTGAAATGAAATCCACTGAGATTTCAGCAAAATCTTATAAACTTTTGCGCACTTTGCTGTAGCTGCACATGTATACACTCCCACACACACCCACACACACACACATTCATCGATAGCTGAGCATTTATGAAAGACGTTTGAAATTAATATTGACTTGAGCGGAAGATGAAATATTAATTGGCATTTGAGACTGTTTCGCAAAGCAGACGCTCGAGATATTTTCAATTAAATGCATGCGAGCAACGAGGCGTATACTTAACTTAATTAATTCATGTACAATTAATTTGTATACAGCACTTAGTGCAATTATATATGCACATTCATATATTCTGACTTTTAGTCTTCAGTCTAGACTTTGTGCAAGCCTCACGCATCATTAGCCTCAACTTATGAGCTGCAGCTGAAGTGTAAACATGAATTAGTGCAGCGTTCGGCAAACGATTTAATTTTTAAACAATGGCTGAATGAGTCCAAAATGAAAACCAAATTGCGATTGTTTTAATTAAACAAGTTGAAGACATATGTGATGAAAGACAAATATAATTGTTATATGGTATAAATAATACAAATATAAATATAGGAAAATTATTTGGACTTTATTTTATTTACTCTTTATAAAATAATTATAATAATATAACAGAAAAAAAATTATTTTTGGGCATTTAATTTTGTCAAAAACAATCAATTTTGTAAAAACAATAGTTATTTCCGATGTTACGACGCCATTGCTATGCCAATAATATATTCTATAAGAAACGGCTTCACGTAATTAAATCAACAAAACTTCAAGATTTTCACTTAAAAAAAAACCCCTAAAGCCAATATACCCTCTTCACTTTGTAATCCTGCTAAAAAAAGATTTCTTTCAGATCACATCTATGACTGTGGCTTTTGGCCTAAATGTGTTTTGGCGTAACTCAAAGCGCAGTTAAGTCCAAAGCAAGGGCTGTGTGGTAAATAATTCATGGAATTCGGGTATCGCACGGGTTCCTTTGATGTGTTGGGGTAACTAACCATTCGAGTTACCGCTCATTTTTGCTGATAAACAAAACAAATCGTAAAATTCAATTGAATGAAATCGTCTCGTCTCCGAATGCTGCAAGCTGTTGCCCTTGGAAAGTTCAGTCTGTCGACGTGGAAAACAGAGGTCAAAGGCCAGCCTTCTTTTTTTGTTTTTTGTTTTTTGTTTTGTTTTGGAATATTATTTTCATGCGCAATGCGAATCTGTCAATAAATGTGATTCTAAAGCAAACACTCAAGTGCATATTTATAACTTTTTAATGAGCTCTGCTTTCATTACAGTCGAGACATTTGAGCATATGTAAATATTATTTTTTATTCAGATTTCGATGTGTTTAATTTTAGCAGATTTTCTCGAACATGTTCAGAAAACATATTATAAAGTCTTGTTTTCATTTTATAAAAACAAAAATTACACACACACACACATATATATAAATATATATATTTAATTTAAAAATAAATTCAATTAATTCTTTCTCTTAATTAATTTTTTTTGGCTTGTAATAATAATTTATTTATTTAATTTAATTAACAAATTAATTTCATTTATATTAAACATGGACAAATTTTCTTTTTCAACCCCTAAAGCGCTTTTCACAAAAAAAAAAAAAACAAAAACTAACAAATTATTCAACAATATATTAAATTTAATATTCCTTTCAAATTGTTGTTTTGTCCTGCAATATTTAGTGTTCAGTTGCAGCTTTAAATCTAAATAGCTGTCATGGCAAAGTTCAAAGCTAAAAGCCTTAGTTTGATCCATTTATCCCTCATACATATATACAAGCTCCAAGTGGGCGGCTTAAATCCCTTAGCAGTTTTCAATTTCAATATTTCTTCCATATGCTCCCCTGTCATCTCGGTCGCTGTCTCTTCACATTTGCTCTCTGGAGAGCGCATTTGCTATGCTTAACTGCAATGCATTCGTAAATAATGCACAGGTGAAGTTGTAAATGGTAGACTGGCATAAAGCATAAAGCATTGGGCTGGCTGGCTGGCTGGCTGGCTGGCCCTAACCATCATCAATTTTAAGAGCTGTTAATATTTAAATACACATGTGTCGCATAAAACACTAACACTAACTGCACCACAATATGACCCACTTTGCACCCAAACTTGGCACCGCATCGCCACGACCCCGAACTTCCATCGTCCGCAATTCAATTGACATGCAATTTCAGCTGCGGTCCGGCATGTAAATTAAAACTTGTCACGCCCCGCTCATTTGTTAAACTAATGAAATTGAAATTCTCAGGGGCGGACCTTACCAAAACGCAAAAAAAAAATCAAACAAGCTAAAAAAAAGAGAGAAGATATATGTATAACTGTATCTCTATCTATATATACACATATTTACTTAGAGAATTCATTGTTCAAGCGCCAAACTTATGGAAGGAGGCTGCGCTGCATTACCAAATTAAAACTGACAAAGTGCAAAAAATAAATAACAAAAAAAAAAAAAACTAAACAAAGTTTTTGGCAACAACAACAAAAAAGTTTATATATTTATATAAGAAAAGTTTTACTTTGACAACGTCCAGCTCGTCCCACGGTGCGTATGCAAATGTTGCTGCCGCTGCGTCTGCCACTGCCACAAGGCAACACCTCCGTTCGCATTGTTGGCAGAGCCTCAAACTGAGATAGAGGCAGAGACAGAGGCAGTGGCACGTGCGAAAGTGCGTGCAAATGCAAATGGCGATAGAAAACTTTTTAAATTGAGCAAACATTAACGAAAAGGCAAAAAAAAAGCGCTAACAGAAAAAAGGCAAATGAAAGAGCACTACAGCAACCAGATACCCTGTAACTAGTCACGGGCTGAGTATGCATAGCCAACATACATTTTTCACTAGTCCAGAATCAGCTAAACTTATAATACTAAATATTTTTAAGTTAAGCTTAAAAGTATCCTGTAATTATCATTTGATTTGATTTGAAATTTGATTCTATTGCATCAGAAAAGAAAATAAAAACAATAAAGAATAAAGAAATACATTCAATATTCTCCAATTCAGTATACCCCACTTCAACTAAACACAGGGTATATGTAGGAAAAAAAATAAGATGATGAAAAAGTGGAGCAAGTTGCTCTTATCGCTCGCCTATTTGTTTGTGAACATTAAGGCGCCTCAATCTTTCAAGGACAACAAGCCAAGTGTAAACTGCAAAACTTGTGCACAAAACTGGGCTGGAACTGTGTCTGTGTGGGTGTATAGGCCAGACGCATCAGCAAGTTGGCAGTCAAGCAAATCCCGCATATAATCGGAAAATGTCACAGAAAAATAAAATTAATGACACTTGGCCGCCTCGGGCGCAGATTAGTGACCGTGTTGCGAGTTTTATTGCTCTACGGAAATGGAAATGGTTTCATAAATACACACACACACACACACACAGACACATGGATAGCACAATGCAATTATCTGTCAGCAAAGTGTGCGCACTGTACGTGAGGAGCAGCAGCAGGAGGAGCAGCAACTGTGACAGGACATTCGCCTTTGGAAGGCCAGCAGCAGGAAGAAAAACGCTTTAAGCTCACTCCGCCCAGCTGGTTACAGTTGTTGCCCTGTCACCGCTTACAATTGTTTGCCATTGTGTTGTCTGGCTCCGACTCGCACTCCTCGTGACCGCACTGCAATTCCGTTCCGAGCTGACGCTGCAGCTGCGCTGCACTTGGCAGCTATACAACTGAAAACCATTTGAGTTGACGCCGTCTCCAGCTTCAGCTCCATCTCCAGCTCAGCTCTCTATCTCCAGCTACAGCTGCTGTTGCTGCTGCTGCTGCTGTGGAGAAATCATCGACGTCAACGGCGACGCCAGCTACATGGACATGACCTCAGCGACATGGCACAATTTGGTAGCCAAAAGGCAGCACCAACACTAGCAACAACAGCACCAGGGCGGCGGGCAGCAGCTTCTTCTGTGTGCATAGCACTGGCTACACTAGCTTTGGGCCAGCCAAGCAAGCAACCAGCCAGCCAGTCAGCCAGCCAACAGTATATTTGTGTGCAACCGCAAAAACGCACAACAAACACAATAAGCAACTGCGCTGGGGTCAAGCATGAACTATTATTAATACCCTGTAAGTTCTTATCTGGTTGTTTAAGGTCTTTTGATATTATATTAAACTACAATTATTTATCGATATTTATCGATTGTGAATGAAGTATGGAAATACATATAGACATATATATATATTAATAGATTGATATATAAAAAATAAAATTATAAAGTTTGAATTTCTCGCAAAATCTATATATATATATATATATTATTCATTAAGAAAAAAGTTGAATATCGATATTTATTATATTATATATCGATATTTATCGCTTATGAGCGAAATAAAAATTTTGGAAATACACAATTCTTAGTTTTGAAAATTTCTAGTATAACTAGAACATTTTTTATTCGAGTTACGTTGAAAAGATTTGGTAAAAGAAACGATATTTATCGATTAAAAATCGAAATGATTCCAAATAGAAATATGATGATTTTAACTATCTAAAGTTTAAATAAATTTGTATATATGTACACAGTTACCTCCCTCTATATGTTACATATATTTGTAAACTTTCATCAGACTCTGTTTATTCAAGGATCTTGTGTACTTACAGGGTATAAACAATAACCACAACGTTGCAGCTGGTTGACGAGCTGAGGCAGTTGAGCCAGCGAAAATAATAACAGCGAGAGGCAAATGACAATAAGCACAACAACTGTGCACACAAGCACACACACACAGTGTATACACGACGGTTATTTGTATGCACATATAGACACACACACACAGACACACTCACACACACATGAATATATTTCGTCAGGACGAACAATTACAATACAAACAAACGTGCAACAGAATGTGAAATGCCGCAACCGGAAGTGGTAGATGCAACAGCGACTGTGGCATAAGATGGCGACAATGTTGAAGAAGACGAGGAAGAAGCAGAAGTAGTTGTTGTAATGGCAGAAGAAGAAAGAGAAGCATGCAGCTACAGGACTAGGACTAAGGCTAAGGCTAATGTTGAACGAGCGCTGCTCGACAAAGATAAGAACTTGGACAAACGTGCGGCCAAAAGGAAACGGCTAGCCGTCTATTACAAGAGTACACACAGTTATCACACACACACACACATATATATATATATATATCTATATATATATATGTGTATATGCATCTATATACGTTCATACTTCATGCGTAAGTAAGCAACGCGAGGTGCGCTTTAAATGTTCTGTGCATTGAAGACTTGCTCGCTTTATAAAGGCTTTTAATTTTTTTAAATATGAAAAAATTAAACGAATTTTATTTTTAAATTATTTGAATTAAAATTCAATTATATTAAGGAAATTTCTTTTTGTTATAATGACTTGAATATCTAACATAGTGTGAAGTCTAATGAAATGCCTCGAATTTACATAGTTCATTCCTACGTATGAATATGTATGTATGTATGTATGTGTGTATGTATATATGTGTGAGTGTGCTGCACTGCAGCGGCCATTGAGTAAAGTGGAAGTGTGTTAAGCAAACAGCAGCAGCAGCTGCAGCAGCAACAACAACAGCAGCAATAATAATGCTGCCTCCGTTATGCTGCTAACCAAAAAGGATGTTGACTTGGTTTTGAGGAACTGCAGTTATTCGTATAGCATACTCATATATTCATTTACTTGACATGGCCGAGCCCACAGGATTTCAGTCCACTTCACTCCCAACAGCAGCAGCAGCAGCAGCAGCAGCTGGTGCTGTTTTCGTGCGCATTTCATATGCAGTCTATCCCAAAAATTAGTTGCATTTCCTTAGACACCCATTGGGTTCATAACCCCATCCGATGGGCACCGTGGTGCAGGCCCTGAATGCGGCCAGAGCAATGCGGAAGAATATTAAACGGCTTTTAAGTGCTACCTATTAAAGAGAATACAACAGAACGGACAAAGTGTGAGTGCGCCAATGAGGAGTACTCGACTGGCAGATGCCCTCACCTCAAGTGTAGGAAATATCTCTATTAGTTTGGTATTCTTAAATAACTCTCTTGCTACAATATTTAAAAGAATAACTTTTAAAATTGAATAGGAGAAAAAAAGAAAATTTCACATTCACACACAAAATATTCAATGGAAAGTATGGAGAAATATTGAAATATTTTTTGTCTATATGTCATAATAAGCAACAGAAATAAGATTTGATATATTTCAGCTTATTGTTTCATTATCGATATTTATCGATATTCCAATATATACTACAAAGGCACAGCTCATTAAGAAGATTGAATTTCATTGTATATAGTCCATGTCACAAAACCAACTTTTATTTATTAAACAAACAGTTGTACCCCTTCCCTAACATTATCACAGAGCAAAATATTAGCAAAAAAAAAAAAAAAAAAATTAATGGAAACAACATAGAAAGAACATTTACAGCTCAGCTCAAGACCCAAAAGTACTTTTCGTTTGCTAGTCACAAAGTTGAAACATTTTGAAAATTGCAAATTGAGTATAAAACACTCGGATAAAAATGAAAAGATGGTTAATGAACGACTGCACGATACTCTGGGCTTAGGTAAACGAAGGTTGGGCATTAAGATCTTCATAAGCCCATGTGGCTTTCAGACTGTCTTTTATATAGAGAGATATTTCCCAATGCAATGACCGAATATACCCAACTTGCAACTGGTCTACAGTGTAGACAAATGTAGTATAGCATGTTGCAGCAACATCAACTTCGACTCAAAGTCTGATAACATTCATCCACCAACCGAAAGAGAGTGTGAAAACTTTTCAAGCATTTCTTATTTAACTTTTATTTGGTTTGTCTTTCTTTGTTTTTGTTTTATTTTTTCTCGCTGTTTTTGGTTTGTTTTTATTTCTGTTTTGTTCGTTCTTTATGTCTCTCTAATGTGTCCTCTGGGAACTGGGATTGCGAGCGCTTAAAATTTCTAAAAACCTTTCTTTTTTATATTCATTGTCCTGGCATACCTTTGCCGCATCTCATGTTGCCTATCTGCCATTTCGCCATCTCTGTGCTCGTTCGCATTCATTAATTCACATCGGATAAATCACAAAACGTTTAATGTGTCAAATAATTACTGGACAGTCGACGCGGTGAAAGGGTTGATTTTCTAGTTAATTAAAAATTACATTAAAAACGAAGAGCATAAAAATAAAATAGATGAACTTCAGTGAAGTTGATTCTTCAAAAGAAGAAATAATAATAAAATAAATACGTATACGCAATGTAATTCAGTCATTTATTGAATGTTTTAAACACATTATATATTTGTATTTATTTTTATATAATTTATTTTTAAATCAATTTTACAAAATATATATTAATTATTTAATGTTTATAAACATATTATAATTATTTTTATTCATATTTGAATTATTTTTTAATAAATTTTACAAAACATAAAATCAAAATTCGTATATTTATAATATACTTTATTTTTTTATTTAAATGATATATATTTTTAATATAATTTTGTATTTTTTAGTTTATTGAAATTATATTCTAATAGGATAAATAATTTCTTAATTTTTTAATTAACAATTCTTTCATACTCTCAACAACTTCTATTTATAAATGCTTTATGTATTCTGAATTCCAAACAAGGTATCTACTAATATTTTTTGAATAATTATTGTTTTGTTATGTTAAACAAATAATTAAATAATTATCTCATCATAACTAAGCAACAACGTCTAAATTGTCTAAATTGGCTAAACTCTAATGAAAATCTCTCTCATTAAGTGTGATAAGTTTGAGATTTATTTATTGACTTGCAGCCAGAAGAGGGAATTTTTTTTAATTGGCAACCGTTCGTTTGATTCATTGGGATTTCTTTGGGGTTTTGTGTGTGCATAGGAGACTTGAGTTAATTACAACTTAAATTGCTGGCAACTGCAATGGTCAATGACCAACAGCCGCTGACCCAATTAGTTGAAGCAGCTCAATGAAAGAGTGTAAGGAGCAGCAACCGAAAAGGGCAACAGGACGCAGCAGGATAGTAGGATGGCTGGATAGCTGGATAGCAAAAGCCATCTATGTACAAACGGCATTCATTTCAAATTCTGTTTATGGAGTTTTAGTAAAGTGGTTTCAGATTTTTCACTACCAAACTTGGTATACTCTTGCTCAAGGTATACGAGCTAGTTGATTGAGCAGATGAAGATGTTTCTATGTGCCTTGTGTGAGAATACCTCTGAGTTTAGAACAGTTTCTGAGTGAGTTCTGAAGTCTTTACATGAGCAACTTTTTGTATCTAAAGATGTTTTATCAAATTTAATAAGTTTCAATTATTTATTCAGTTATTTATTGAATGTTTTAAAATAATTATATATACAATACAATACAATTGGCAACCAACTTTTAAGCAAACTATTATATAATAATAATTAAAAATAAAAATAATAATAATAATAATGATAGTAATAATAATAATATTAATAACTATAATAATAATAATAATTATTATTATTATTATAATAAATAACTAATTCTATAAAAAGTCCTTGGCTTGGCAGTTTTAGTGAACATACCAAGCTGTGTCAATATTTGAGCTTTATCTCCTTAGAACAGACTGGTATTAAATGGCTTTAATTGGAAATCATTAAAACATTTGTTTGGCTTTCCAAATTTCATTTAAAAATACAATTCTCTAAATCCAAATCAAACACTTTTATGAGTTGAGCCCACTGAAGCCTTACATCGGCAAGAGTATATTAGCTTCGGCATTTGCAGTTTCTTTAGTCTTGTTGCAAAGCAACAGCATTTGCGTGTAGCGCATAAAGTTGAAGACAAGGAAGGCATTTGGCTTTTCAATTACAAAGTAGCAACGGCAAACAAAACTACGCTGACAACCTAAAAGCATTTTCCAGGAATTGAAAAGCGCCAAACTTGGCCAACGACAACTTTTATATTTATATATTTATATGTATATATATATATATATATATATATATATATATACAAACAGATATATATACACACGTATTTCAGCACGTTCCAGATTAGCTTATAAATAGGCAATCCGTACAATAGATTCAACTAAATTTGTTTGGGCTCGTGCTCGCTCGCTCGCTGGCAGCATTCATGCATTTTTCATGCAACGGGTAAGATTCCAGCTAAAATAACTTAACAAAGCTGTAAATATGATGAACCGTTGCCGGGCTGGGCCTCATCATTCTGTGCCCAGTTGCGCCTCTGAAGGCGACAAACTTGGCCAAGTTTACGACTGCCCAGCGGCGGGCAGCTCTCTTGGCGCGGCTGTTGAAAAGCTGACGATGTGGAGGATGCAACTATAATTGTAACTACCAGGGCCACGCCCACTCTAATTGTCTACTTTTATGTATACTTGTACTGGGTATAAGAATTTTGCTAGAGAGTGTGTCACGTTCACATATCACTAGGTGTAGCTTTATAACTATAGTCGATCGGTATCATTTTTGAGGTCTATCAAAGTGACAATCTATATATTTCCCTCTCTCTCTCTTTCTTGATATCAGCTTAGAAATCCTTCAATCTGTGTCTGTCTTTCCCTCACTCTCTCATTCTATATTACCCTTTCTCACTCTCTTTCTGTATCCATCTCTTTCTCTCGTACTCCTTTGAATATGAGTTTACCAATATTTCTATACCTTAAAGTTCCTCTTTCCCTCTCTCTTTCTCTCAGACTTTCTCTCTAGAATATTTATACTAATCTAAATATTTTCTTATATATAAATTTTAGATTTTACCATCCAGCTAAGCCACTTCCCTATGCTATAATGACAGCCCTATTCTATGGCATCACAATAGAGTATTCAATCTTCGTCCTGCTTCAATTGCCTTTCAATCTTGTTCTTCCTTTGCCATTCCCCCGTCAGGCACTTGGCCTCCATAGGGCTGGCAGCAGCCCGCTGCTGTGCCGTGGACCAATCGCATCAGCGCCAGCAGTTGCTTTAGTTTAGTTTGATTCAGTTAGTAGTTTGAGAGAGTTAAGTAGTTTTCTAAAGTTTTATGAATTATTAAGAGGATTTTCGAGTTTTCCGCTAGCCTTTCAGTTCCCATCCTCGCACAGCCCCACGCCCATTCTGTGTCCACTTTTATGCTCGTCAGCAAACGCCTGAAAAGCTGTCGAAATATGCAATTTTCAGTTTGTTTTTTAATTTTTCATGACAAATTCTGGCGCAATGTGAGCTTGTTGTCCTTGTTGTTGCTGTTATTGTTGTTGCTGTTGTTGTTGCAAAGCAGAGCATTAGTTACAGCGTTGACTTGTTGGTAACTGGTTTGACGCCCGCAGCATGGCAAACGAGCTCTGAGCTCCGAGCTCCGAGCTCCGAGCTCCAAGCTCTGAGCTCACACAGCACGAGGCCATCAGATTTTTGGGCCAAAAATTAAATACTTTTTATTGTCAATAAAATTATAAATGCAAATTATAATTTTGTGCTGCCGTTGGCCAATTAGCCAGTCAGTGCCGACCCACTCAAACCAAACCAAAACAAGCCGAAGCGAAATCAACCAACCAACCAACCAACCCAGTCAACCACCCTGAGCTGGCAGGCCGAGATAATGCGCGCAATTCCCCAAAAACAGTTCGTTGCCCAACACTGGCTGCGTTTCTGACGTCAATGTTGTATTAAAAGTTGAACATGTCGCCGCTTTTGGTATCCCTTTTTCGGTCGCCTGTCGTCAACTGGGTTGACTGACGGGGTGGGGCCGGACCGGCTCAGGCCGGTGGGAATGTTGGATTTTGGCTAACTACGTGGACGTTGGCATGTTAATTCACTTTGCAAATTGTTGCGTCGTTGTGGCTTTCGCACGGAATGCTAATCATGCCTAGGTGTGCACAAAAACAACAACAACAACTGGCAACAACTTTGTTGATTTGCTAAGTGAAACTTCGATTAGGCGACGCATACACACAGCAACGCGCTAACAAACTGTTGACGAGGTCCACAAAATATACAGTTAGAAAAGTGTAGAAGTGGGCATATTGGATTTTTTAGGATTAAGACTGTTAATGGAGTAGTTATAGAGTATAGATATATGGAGCATAGATTATCAAGTTTATATAGTATATATATATAATAAATAAATATAATAAAGTTTCAGCCAGGCGATGCTCTACGACAGCTTAGAAATGGAAATGATAAAATGTAACTATGACTACGGTAACTTATAGGCTTCTCTAATAAGTTTCTTGAGAAGACCTCTCCGGCCACAACAACGCCCACGACTTGTAGGAATTCATAATAATTTGAAATACAAGTCTGAAAGTCATTGACTTTTAGCTTACAGTTTTGAAGTCACTCAAAGCCACACGAAGTCTTATAGCAGGAGGGTTGGTCTATTATATTTAGTTATATTCTATTATTTAATTAATAAATTTAATTTTATTTTGTGTAATTAAGCTACGAAATTTGAAATAAATTTAACTTTATTAAAAACATATTATAATAAATAATAAATAATTTTTATTTTATATTTTAAAAATATTGAAATTTTTTCATTAAAAATCTTCAATAATTTTCAACTCTCATTTATTAACAGCGTATAATTCCATCTTGCATACCCGCCAGCCATATTTCTACTTGTTAGCTTTAATTTTTTCGGGCCGGATTTTGCAGCGGCTCAAGCTGCGGCCTGTGCGGCTGTAAAGCGAGCTGGGTCCGCCGCATAAACTTGCACCACGTGAAATTTGTTATGCTCTATTTCGTTGCAAAGCAATTACCGACCCACATATACCGCTGTCTAAACAAAAAAATATACACACACCCACACTCAGGCATACGTGTGCAGTGTATATGAGATGAGCGCCTATATGAATTCAACTCTATGAATATATTTTCGTGTGTGTGTAAAGTTTTACAGCCACACACAGTCAGGCAGTCGGCAGCGGAAGCGGCTGTGAAAATTAAATTGGTATAAATATATTTACCTTCACCTGTAGCACAGTGAAACCAAAGCAATCAGACACGAGCGTAAGCTGTAAAGTAAAAGAAGAAGACGGAGACGGAGAGTGAGAAAGGGCGGCGCGTGAATAAACTAAAAGAGAAAGTCATAGTTGGTGAATTTTTAAACTAAATCTAGGGTTTCTTTGAATTTACGGGATGGAGAGAGAAAAAGTGAAAAAGAGACGGAATATGGGAAATAAATGGAGAGGCAGGCAGAGATATTGATAGAGGAAAATAGTAAAAGATAAAGATAAAGATATAGATAGAGCACTATAGAAACTTTGAGAGATTATGATAAAGTAGAGAGAAAAAGAGAGAGAGACAGAAAATGAAAGTGAGAGATAGAGATACGGGAAGTGATAAATACAGAGAGAAAATAATAAATAGATATTCAAAGAGGAATATATTAAGAGAGAGATAGGGCGGTATTAAAACTCTGAGAGTGTATGATAAAAAAAGAGATAAATATAGAGAGAGAGAGAGAAAGACAGAGATAGTGATAAATACAGAGAGAATAATTATCTTATTCTCTATATACACTCTCCGTTAACTTGCCAGCTTTGCCGCAATAAGTATGCTAGCTTTTTATTCATAAAACAGAAGCTGTGGCTGCCAGCTGTGTCGTTGAGCTAGCTTAAGTAACTTTTTCAAAAAAATTAATGTGAGCAATAGCTAATCAGTTAAGTCTTTTAGTTTGTTGGCATTAGCTATGCCAGCCTTTATATGTGAAACTAATTATTTGTGTGCTGAGTTAGAGAGCATGTATTTATAGCCAAAGGGAGAAATGCTAGCTAAGCTACCTCTGCTCTCGTATATATCCATGCCCGTAGCCTGTGTGGCACTAATTATATATTTCTCTGCCTGTTGCTGTTGCTATCAACAGCGAGCATAATTGGCAAATTTGCCAATATACGTAAATATTTGATATAATGGCTACTTTAGACTTTGCTCAATTATGTCAATTAATATGGAATGTCGTTTGCATCAGCTGAGAGTGCGAGAGCTTTAATAATTTTTTCCTTTCATCGAGGACGCACACAAAAAACTCACACAAAAGTTAAATTGTAAAAATAATTAATTAAACTTAAACTTGGGCAAGAATTTGAAATTGACAACAAAAAAGCCGAAGAAGCGAGCCTTTTTATATAGAGCTTGGTCGGCACGTGGCAGCAGACAAGCGAAAGACACAAAAAGTGAAAAGAAAATGTAAAAATGTAAAAATAAAACCAAAAAAAATCGACGGAAAATGGGAAAATTTTGCAGGTTTTGCATTTGTTGCATTACGAGCACTATACAAATAATCGATAGCTTTTACGCAACTCCCCCAACAGCGAGGCACGATAATGGAGTAGGTCGGGTTCGGACTTTGATTGGGGCACACACACACACAGTGTCTGTATATTTGTGTGTGTGTGTGTGGCAAAATTTGTGCAGACAAAATTTATAAGCGCATTACAAGAGCTCGTGTAGTTTTTGTGATTTGTTGCGAGGTCTCTGGTCGCCGGACTGTTAAATGGGGTCGATAATGGTGGCAAACGGCACATACAAAGTGCTTACAAAGCGTTTCGACGATTAATCAGTTCGGCAGCAAGAGCGGCGCCCAAACAGCAACAGCCATAATGCACTGATGGAAGCCAACGACTATAGGTATTATACACACATATCCGAACATATATACACTTGAAAAAATAACAAGTTTATTGTACGAATCAATTATCAACACTTTTCGATTTGCGGTTGAAGCTTACAACTATTTAAGCTGCCCAACAAATTTCTTATATTTTTTATTAAGAAAAAATATGGCAAAATACTAAGCAGCTTTCCGTAAACCAATCAGACATGTAAGCTGCTTTTAAGCCAGACCAGTTTAGGGTCGTAATTGCATTTAATTTCGAAAAAAACTATATATATATATATAAAAAAATTAAAATAAAATTTAATGCAAGTGAAAATATATACAAAGAGTTCATGATGTCATGATAAATAACTAATTAAATAAATAATAATAAAATAAACAATAATCATAAAACAATATTGGCAAAATGAAGCTTTCGACTATATATGCTGCGACCCAATAAATGTTATATATTTGCTGTTTAGTAATCTATAAATTTTATTCAAATATTTTTAATGTTAAAAATTAATTTTTATTAACCAATTTTTTTCAGTTACTTTTAGTTTTTTATTTATGTATTATATAACTATTTTTTTAAGTTATTGAATTTATTGAAATAATTTGGAATAATTTGCACTATATGTTTTAAAGAACTATTTTTGAGTAATTTAGATTATATGAAAAATTTTTTAAATGTTTATTATTGATTTTTAGGCAATTTATTAATTTATTTACTTATACAAGCTGAATAAATAAGTTGGAAAATTATTAAATTTGTAAACTCATATATATGATCATATGGCAAGTCTTACTACATACTCAAAAATTTTCATATAACAAAAAACTTTGAAATCTAACTAAATATAATCATTGAAAATAGTATTGCTCTTGTTTGGTCAGTACGTTAATTGTATAATGAAATAAATATAAAATGTGTTTCAGCCCAGATTTTTGTCAAGTGTATGTATATATTTTTATATATAAATACATACATATTTGTTTGTTTGTTTGTATGTGTGTGAGTGAAGTCCTTGAGGCAGCGCCACGAAGGAGCTGCTAGCACTGGCAGTTCGCGCGAGCAACCAAACAGCACAGCAGCAAACGTCGTTTTGGTGGCTAATTAAGTCAATTATGCACTTAAAGCTTCAAGTGGCGTGCAGCAGCAGTGGCAGCGGCAGCGGCAGCAGAAGTTGCAGCAGCAGCAGCTGCAACCACGCCCCAAATGGTGGCTGCCTTTCAGTCAAACATCAAAGCTAGTCACGCTCGCGCTCTCTCTCCCTCCCTCTCTCTCTCTCACTCACTCTCTTTCTGACTCCCTTATGACTGCTGACGGCCGCTTCTGGTTTTTTAATAATAAAATGGCTTGGTACAGGAAATAACTCATACGCGCCGTATGCCGCGCTCGCCATACATCAGCGACAGTTGCTGTTGCCGCTGCTGCTGCCGCTGTTGCTATTGTTGTTGGCGTAAGGACGTGTTACTTACTTACGACAGTATTATATATAACATTGCCCATACAAATACACACACACACACACACACTCATATATATCGACATGCATATATAAGTTGCTATATAATATGTATATGCCTTGCTGTTCGGCCGTACATATTATTGTTGTGTGTGTGCGTGTGTGTGTGTGAGTGGGTACGTGTGCGGGTGTGTGTGTGTCAGACACAAGAAACGATTTATCTCAATTTACATACTAAATGACAGGCAGAGGCAGGCTTTTGGAATGCGCCTTTGCTTTCGAGAGGAGGCGACGGCTGCAAGGGCTAAGGATTGGAAGACGTCGCCACAGTGGGGATAAATTTCCCACAGTTGTAGCTGCCTTTCTTACAGTGTAATTTCGTCCTTCAATAAGCAGCATGCATCGGCGTTTATTAAATGAGGCCCGAGTATTGATTTCAATTTAAAAGTAAATAAGATTCATTAAATCCATTTCTCATGCCATATAAAGGCGAAAATCTGTTAATTACAATCTTATGATTTAATCATTATTAAAGTGCGCACTGCAAACGGAAGACTTCGTCTCACAAGGGTCTGAATGAGTTAACACTTTGGTACTTAAATTAAAATTATGCCATCAGAAATGTTAATCCAACCACACAAGCCGATGTTGCAAATATATATACGGTACTGTGTTGGTCTGTTGGTTTTTAAAACAGAACTGTTATACAATAGCGTTTTATGCAAATCTCTTATACAATAATGGTAAGCGCATGCTCTACTCCTATAGCCGTTAGTGTTATAAACTGTGATAATTAACTATTACACATAAACGCTATAAAAATGCTATAAAATCTACCTGCTATAAAATCTACCAAATTTCTGTTGTTTTATATGATTTTCAACTTTAATGCCCAACTGTTATACACAACTGTTATACACAACTGTTAGTCCTAACTACTCTGGTAAATAATACGCACTATTGTTTTCAACATAACTAATACACCGCCATCATACAGAACTGATATATAGTATAACAGTTTTGAATAACATACATAAAGACTACGCAAATGATATGTAGACCTGTTAAACAGATCTCTAATACAGATAGTTTGTACAAAACTGTTATACTAACCATTACACCACCACTGCTTCAACTGTTTTCTAATATCTGCCCCCTTAAGCATTTACGTTCAATGTTTGCGCTGTCTCGTGCCACTGTGCAACTCCCACGCTAAAACGCGCTCGTCACTTGTCAGTTCTTTGTGGATGTAATGAAGGCGTTCGATGTAATAAATGCAAAATATTCTTTGTGACGCAGAAAAACGAAATTACGTTGAGCCAGCAGCAGCAGTCATCAGACAGCAGACAGACGGACATTTAGACAGCTGCCGGACAGTTGACGGCAAATGGTTTCACATCATATCACCGAGGAGGCTGTTCGAAAAGTCTGTAAAAACCTCAGACTAAGACGCCGCTTAGCTGTGGACTTTGCACGCTACACTGGAAAAGTTGAAGAAGAAGAATAAGAAAAATAAGAAGAGGAGCTCATGTAATTCCCCAGTGTGGCGGCACGCACATGACTTTTAATAAATATTAAAGACGGGAAAAAAAATTTGGCTGGCAATGGGGAAAAAAAAGTGAAACAAATATTAAATTAGACTAATAAAATATTGAGCGATTGTTTTTGTTGTTGACGGCTTCCTAAAGCTGCCAACTTGTGGTTCGCCAATTTGACAAATGTTCCACAGCCACACACAACCACACACCCACACACACACACAGTTAGTGTTGTTTTGTGAAAAAAACACCCAAAACACCAGCCGCAGTTGGATAATTTAATGGTCTTTTACTATGAGTTTTTGCGTGCTCCGCCCGGGCGACGTTTTCTTTGCCCCTTGGATGCGCATGCTGCTGGGGCGCTTTTGTAAGTTATTTCTTTTTACAAAAGAGGCGCAAAGTTGCGTAAATTATTGTTAACGGAGGCGTGTGCATTGAATCCAGCCTAGCGTCCCACCTTGCCAGCGCGCTCAGCCGCTCAGCGGCTCAGCTCGGTGCCGTTGCTTGTGCTGGTCAGAGAGTATATTGGTACTCGGGGACTTAAAATTTGATTTTTGTATTAATAAAATTTCTATATTAATAAAATATAAATCTTAAATATTTGTTAGTCATGCCATAGTCACATTTAAATCTATAATTTATAGATGGCTGTTTTATATAAATAAATATATTTTTAAAATTATTTCTAGCTTTGCATGCAGCTTAAACAGAGCATTGCTTGGCTGATCATACCCATTCATAATTGTTTTTATGCTGTGGCCCAAGTCGATGGCAGGGCTTTTGTGTATTTGAACTTGGCAGTGCGTTAAATTGTAAAGACCCTGTAAATGCCACATGCTAACACACACACATACACACCGGTACTCATACACACACACACACACTCGAATAGCAGCGCACAGTCAGTTTTGGCATTCGCATTGTCGAGGCTAATCCCAGGAAGTTGATCAGATTTGGCCACAGATTCCACGGCGCATCGAAATGTTGTCATGGCGCTCGCAGCTCTAATCGCCTTAATATTATTTTGCCTGTTAATCATTTCCAGCTAAAAATACTCGAGTCGATTAAAGATTATTCCAGTGCAGCATTGTGATTAGGCACGTGTGTGTTATTCGCACGCGTGTCTTAGTGTGTGCACAGGTTGCCTCCTGTATTTATTTACAAGGCGAAGTAAAGCAACGCAATTGCAAATACAAATACAAATACAGGCAGGCAGGTAGGCAAATACAAGTACATGCCTCTGTGTGCCATGAATATTCATGAGAGTGTGTGTGTGTGCGTATGTGGGTGTGTGTATAACTACTCAAGTTACTTGTGCGCCTCAGTGAAACACGAGCCTGCGCCTCTGGTCCTGCCTGC
Source organism: Drosophila fulvimacula (assembly GCA_035045555.1). Lineage (NCBI taxonomy): Eukaryota > Metazoa > Arthropoda > Insecta > Diptera > Drosophilidae > Drosophila > Drosophila fulvimacula. The sequence goes on from JAWNOX010000137.1 coordinate 17,733,770, forward strand.
GTCTGACCAGCTTCAATGTCATGTTTAAAGATTAACGCACACCAAATGAACCAATATAAGCATCAACCTACAACAACTAAATATATGCCTGTAAGCACACATATAAGAGATATATATATGGGCATAAGGTTAAATGTATATCGTAGCATACATTGATACGTTTATGCAAGACGTTAACAGGCTGTTACAACTCGGTGTGATGATGCTTATGTCAGGGCGACTTTAGATCTTATGTAAAGTTGACTTATACATATTATATATTTTATATTAATTTTTATATATTTCCCAGTCTGGATATATCCTTCATTTCATATTTCAAAATATGCTAAGTATTTGTATTCATTTTAGAAACCTCCATATTAAATCTGTAATCTGTAATCTGTCAAGCTTTTATGGTATTTAAGCAAAAGTAAAATGGATAATATGAAATGGCATGAGTCATCAACAAAATATTGATAAACTCGTATATATACCTCGTATATACAATTTACAGGAATAAATATTTCGAATTTTCTTTAGCTCTTCTTCATCCAGGCGGGCAGTGCTACATCAACTCAGCTCGCTGACCTCTTCACGAATATATATATATATATATATATTCATAAAACTTTATAGGCTCTACCACGCCTCCTTCTGTCTGTTACGTACATCTCCACAAAACCGTTATACCCTGATTTCTCATAAAAAGTATATGCAAAGATATTAATTACAGAAATTTAATATTTTATAGCATACTTTTCAGCGCATACCAAAAAGTTAGTTCATTAAAAGACTTTGATTGACGAATTTAAATTTTAACAACAAAATTGATATGAAAAAGAAAGAAGCTGTCAGATTGAAAGAAAAGTTTTAAAATATATATATATATATATAAAGGGAAAGAGAGAGAGAGAGACACCGCCTGAGGTGACTTTCACTTAAAACTGATTTCGATTGAAAACTAACGAGTTTCTCTCATGTTTAATTGGATTCCATTTTTAAATTGTTTTAATTTATTTTGCATTCGTTTTTTCGCACGTAATCGTTTACCTAAAGTTTCAACAGTTGACAGCTTGAATAAACTAGATTTGGCAATTTCCACGAGTGCTACTGATCGATTCGCCCCTTTTTGCTAGCAACAACAGACTTCAGCTCTTAACTTTTTGCCTTCAGCAATTGCTGTGATGGTCTGGCTTAAGGCCGTCAATCACGCAGAGGCAAAAGGCTGCCTTAACTTTTGTTTTTAATATTTTAAATTCATTTTATATGTAAATAGCCTAAGGCTATATATGCGCATAAATACTTAAAGTTCAGCCAGCGGGCTTGGCTTTAAGTATTTTTTCATTATAATATTTCAGCTGCCGACGGCTTCTGTTTATAACGTCATCAAGAGTGTGATGGCTTTTGTTTATCGGCTGTCTAGCATAAAATTCAGTTAGCTAAACTTAACTACTTTATAGGAAAAGTAAAATGAGAAATGTATTTCATTTCACTATATTCCACTGAACAAATTAACGTATGCATAATATATTCTCTGACACATACTGATTTATGGAGATTACAAGGACTATATATCAAACTCAAACTTGAGGCATTAGACGCTTGGAGAAATAAATTAAAATCAGCTCAATTCCAGGCATAGGAGAAAATCTTGCCCCCATAAGATAAGCACTAAGATATTCAAGGAATGATACAAATTGATAAAAATTAATATTAAATAAAATATTTCTATAAATATAAATATATATTTATATAAATCAAAAATCATCTCAAAAGTTTCTTAAGCAAATGCACCTTCCTGGGCAAAGCAATCGAGATGGGTATAAAATAAAAGTTCTTCACTTCGCTTTTCATTCTTCTGCTATTATAGAAGTAAAGTTCAATTGTTTTTGAGACTTGGCAGAGCAAGCGGCAAGGCTTCGACGCGATTGGCTGTGGGCGACGTTAATGACCGTCAATAAAAGCCGTGCTCAAGTGGCAGTAACGGAACATGCCTTTCGGGCGCCGCGCACAACAATGGCAAAACACGGCCAAGCAATTAATGTCAAAGTCAATATGCCTTATCGCGCCGTTAAATGTAAAGGGTATTATAATAAAATAAATAACGCAAAATTCAGCACAGCTAAAATTAAATCGAACATCAACAATCTGTGGCGAGCACAACAAACCCGCCAACAACTTTACATTGCGAGCAATCAGCAGGGCAAGCCACGCAAAGGCAGCCATCACGACCACATGGCCTGGATCCGTGCTGGGCTGGACAGACGGCAGTGGCGACAGCCTCGCGGCAACGCACCGGGGCCAAAGGAATCAAGCGAAATCAACGAGGCATCCAGCAACTTGGTTATCCATTCCATTGCCGTCGCCAGCGCCATCGCCATCGCCATCGCCATCGCCAATATCTACGCCAAGCAGCGCTCGCCATACTCTATGCGCTGGATATTTACAATTTGTTGCGAATTACGCGAATCATAGCAGACAATTCTGAATTTATAAAAAGGGGTTTGACAGCAATGAGAGCTGCAAATAGATTCGATTCGAAGGCAATTGTCGAATCTATTCGTTTTTATTGCTGCCAAAAGTATCCAAATATGACCCGAGTTTTCTGACAAAATTTCTTTAAATACGTTAAAATATTTTTAAATTTATTTATGAAATATATGTATATGAAAATATATGTGAAATTTAAATGGTTCAAATGGTACAGGAAATATCTTCTCATTGAGCAAGTCGAAGCTAGTTTATCTTAAGCATTGTTATACCAAACAGCTTCTATAAGAAGTAGCTGGCAGCTAAGGATCTTCAGAACTAAAAACTATTCGGGCTCTGTTAAGAGCAAAAAATAACTAAACTAAATAATTAATTTATATAGAAAATATATTTTGGAATAATATTTTAAAATTTTGCATAATTCACCTGTCGTAGAAACATATGCCAAATAAACCAATTACTCGAAAATTAATTAATTAATTATTAATTAAAAATATTTTTTTTTTAATTTTCCTTTCTTAAGATAATAATTCAAAAACTAAAATATTTTAATATTACATTAAATTATTATATTACTTGATATATTATTATCATATTATATCTGATATTTTTATAATTTTTTTTCAGTGTATTTAGTCTTCGACAATTGTAGAAAATTGCTTCTGTATTTTGTTATTTATTTTGTGTATTTTCTTTGCGTTTTTCTTCATATTTTTTTTTTTTGGAGTGCAGCTCGTTAGGCACGAACGAGCAGACAGACGAGTAGACAGCGTGGCAAGGACATAAACAGCAATGGCTGCCACGTCGACGGAGGCGTGGCAACACCTACACCAACAACAATAACACGAAGCAGACTTCGAAGCGAGTGAGTGTCGACACTCGCGCGCGTGTTGCTAGCTGCCATCGCCCTTGCCGTCGCCGTTCTCAACTTATACGTCAATGCGAAGCGCTGCATTTGCCACTCAAACCCAAAGCCAATGCCCATGCCGATGCCCATTCGTGGCGTCTGTCCGGTCAGGAGCCAATCTGCTTGCCACTTTATCTGTCGCCTCGTCTCCGGTGCCACTGCCACCGCTGCCGCCTCTGCTGTTGCTCCTGTCAACCCCAATTCACAATGCTTTTTGTCTGGGCTCTGGCTTCTGAGATGCCCGCGAGCTACCAATATTTTTTGGACTGTGGCGAATATCGCTGACAGCCAAGTCATGAAAATTGCGTCTGCACCACCCACAGTCCCGCATCGCACCACAGCATAGCACAGCACATTGGCAGCTGTTAACAGGTAATCCCCATCCCTGCGAACGCGGCCACGCCCCGCCATTATTCAAGGCAGCTCACGTAAATTTTTTAAGTTTCGTCATTAAGATTATGGGGACTAACGAATATTTCGCCTGAGCATGCACAGAATTTTTCATAAACTCGTTTAACGAACGAATGGCCAAAGAGCTAAAAGCTACAGACCGTGCACAGTGGAACAAATAGCAAAACAAAGTACTTAAAATGTAGCTTTCCCTCTCCCTATCTCACTCTCTGCCTCTCTCCCTACTTTACAGTTTATTCAGCAAACTAAGTACATAAGCAGCTTAGAAGGTGAAAGCATTGCGTTGTAGTTCATGCCATGGCAAATGTATCCATTTAAAGGATTAGTTTAGCGTTAAGGATATTCCCGTTGATTTCTGTCTAGGTTATTTCTAAATAAAATTTCGTTTATAGACTAAAGAAACTCTTACAACAAATGAATCTTCATTGCTCTTGCATAAATCAAATTATCGATATATTATTTAAGCTGTGTCAAGAGTTATCGAATATAACAAAATATAATTAGGTTATTTTTGACAATAGTTTTTGCATAGATTGCATAATTTGAATAATTTTCGAACTATGGAGAGATATATAAGATGCTATACTTTTTACTATAGCCCATCATCCACATATATTATTTCGATATACAATACCTAAATGAAACCAAAATTAAAATTATTAAATTTGAGTAGGGATACTGCCACACAATTTCAATTTTATGGGTACATTCTACATCATTACGCTACCTAAATGTTCAAATGTTTGAATTACGCTAGCTTATTAAAATTTTCATTAGGGATACTCCCACATAAGTTTAGTCTTTATATGTATATGTATAAAATATCACTTAACTTGTCGAACGCATCAAAAGTTATACCCACAACCCTTAGCTTTTCGACTTCATACCTATTTGATATTTCCGAGTATTATTAGCCCTTCAGTTATCGACAAAATTGAAAATCGCACTAGGGGTACTCTTCGACTTATCAAAAATGTTATTAAATAAATTTTAAATTAACTTTATTGATGAAGGCAAACGCCAATCTCTCTCTATCCATCTGCCTCGCTCTCTCTCTCGCTCTGTCTGTTGCTTTCTTTGACTTCTCCAGAGACGCACGTCTACGCCACTTACGAACTGAATTGAAAAGCCACGCATTTTCTTTGAGTTTTCCTCTTTTCTCGCAGCGAGCGTCAACACGTGCCACAAACCTTTTGCCGTACCCAAAATGGATATCCAAACACCCAACTCAACTTGTACTGTTGCTACTTTCTGTTTCTGTTTCTTTAACGTTTTATTTTTGGTTTTTTTTTTCCTATTTTCTTTTCATTTTTCTTAATATACCCTGCATCCGTCTAAAATACCTAAAACGGGGTATAAAGGATTTTTGTCTATGTAAGCAAGCAAGCAAGCAGAAAAACCAACATCCCCGGAGGTATATGGTGGTGTCGATGCCATGCACTTTGCTTGGCTGTTCCAAGCTCTATCGACATTGATATTTTATATATAATATATACTCTGTATATTATCTATATTCTATTATATTTTTTTATTTTTAAATATAACAACCATAGATATAAAGTAGGTTACAGAATATTTAAATATATCTCGAAGAGTATAGCTTTTGCAGTTGCAGTTAGTATATAGGTTATTGGTGAGTATAGAAGGACTTCTAAAATTTTCTTTATAACATGTTATACTATATATATACTATATATAAGTTATAAAAATTACCTTAAAAATGAATTTCTAATATAGTCGTATCGAATACTGCAGCTCCACCAACTTCAGCTGCTCTAGAGTAACTTTCAGTCAGAGAGACCCGACTCGGAGACGCTTACTTGTTTGGTTTTCTCTGTTGCTGGTTATTCTTGAGCATTTTGCTTGTATGCTTATTCCTGTTGCCGTGCTTGTTGTTGGTTGTGTAAGCAAATTGCCCAATTTTTTTGCCCCATCCCCTTACTGTGTGTGTGGGCCAACAGCAACAGAAAGGGGCTAGCTGCTGCCTAGGCTGGGTCTGAGGCTATCAACGTATTATCTTGTCAAAGGAGTGCAGTTCGAAATTGTTATAGTAGAAAGAGAAACAGACGCGCCAACAACAATAACGAAATTCGACAAAAGCAGCACTAAGAGGCTGAAGCCAAGTAAAGTGTGTGGCAAGTATGCGCAAAAGCATCTCTCTCTCTCTCTCTCTCTCGCTCACCTTCGCCGTCTCGCCCTCGCTACCTCTGGCCGCTAGTTGGGCGCTCTACTAGACTAGAAGAGCGCTGGCTGTTGCTGGAAAGCAATAATCTAACATTTCAGCACATTTTACAGTTCACTGAATTAAATAAAGAAACTTTGAGCACACACACACGCGCGTATATTATGTGCGTATGTGAGTGTGTGTGTGTACAAGTTCGCTCAAATGTATCCACAAACTCAAATGGGACAGTTAACAGAAGACAAGCCCTGGGCCGGAGCTACAGTTATGCCTTCAACTGCGTCTTCGTCGAACGGCTGCTGCCCCCTTGAGCTGCCGCTGTAACTGCCAAGCAAAGCAATTTTTATGGAAAATGCTACGAAAATTCCACATTATGAGACTCCAAGCCGGGCACAAGGGCACACGCACACACACACACACATACAAAAAAAAAATGCTGAGCTAACGATGTGTGATTTTTTTCTGCATGGTTTGGGGTTTTTTTTTTGTGGGGCAACAATTGGGCGCTGCTGTTGCGGGTGTGGTGGGTAGCAGGAGGGGGGCCGGGGTCGACGGGCGGTTACTTTTGGGTGTCGCGAACCCAGGCATAAAAAAAATAATAATAAATGAAAGTGTTGGCGCAGGGCCGACGCTGCTGCCACGTATAATAACATTCAAGTACGCCAAGTTTAATCTCTCAAAATGCTTATGCAAAAAAAAAAAACGAAAAATGAAAAAAAAATGTAAAAAAAAGGGCAAGAGCAAAAAATCAAGCACATTGAAGTCGAGTTTAAGCGGCCAGCTAATGCACTGTTTCAAGTTAGAAAAAAACTGAAAAAGAGCTAACAATAAAATGCTGTGGAATGTTGACCTCTAAGAGTTAAAGCCCAAAGGCAGTCGGTGTTAAGCCAGGCCATTAGCATTTGTTGGCATGGCTAACATATAACTGGCTTAGAGTCTTTACTATAAATCTAGCTAACAATTTTGTTGACTTTAGCTCTTTGCTCGGTCCCCGAATGCTTGCCCAAGTGTCGGGGCAAATATGCTCGCTTAACACCTTCGGAACAGTGTATTTAATATATATGTATATGCTACAACGAAATGTGAGGGTAATTTACGTTTAAAGCCTGCAAAATTATTCAAATTAAAATTGTAAGTATTCCAATGCGTTGGACTGCGTCAGCAGTTGGAGCAGTTGGAGCAGTTGGAGCAGTCGGAGCAGCTGGAGCTGAGCCGCGCAGCTGGAGCTCAGCGCTCATGCTGGACGGCGTTGCTAAATTAGCTGGGACACTTAATTTCTGTTGACGCGGAATATTTTTCTATGGAAATTAACGCTAAATAATTTTTGGGAATCATTTCTGTTGTTGCCCCAAGGGCTAAAGCTGCGCCAGAGCCGACTCGAGCCGAGCCGAGCCAAGCAGAGCAGAGCCGTGCTACGTTGGCTATGTGACGGCAATTAGGCCCGGGGCGGTTGAATTAGTTTCGTGTTTTAATGAGTTTCATAACTTTTCGGTTCCGTTGTAAATTGTGAGAGTGAGCACACACACACACACAGACAAACACATTTCTGCAAATGTGTGCGTTAAACCTATTCACATTTGTATGTATAGAGTTGTACGTGTGACTGCGTGGGTGTGTGTATATTAGCTATACCCAGTTGACACAACCAGCCAAGTGGCATTCGAACAACAACAACAACAACGATGTCAACAACAACCACATTTAAGCCGTGAAATATGCAATGATTTATGGTAAGAAGTCAGCAGTAAAGTCTCAGTTGTGGGCCACGTGCATGTTAATGACATTTTAAAAGTGTCTCCTACGGGCTTTCCATTAATATTTTTTTGTTTGCTTTCTCTTTCACATTTATATATAGATATACATATATGTATACGTATACACATATATATATATAGGTCTATGTATTTGTTTTATCATATATGCTGGTCATATATTTCTGGTCCCCTCCCGCAGCAGTCGCTATGTAATACGATTCGCCAGGCTTTTAGCATACGTCTTTGCGTTGTAAATTTGTTTTGCATTTCTTGAGCGCAATTTTAAGTTATTAATGTGTGATGCTCTGTAGTTGGCATGAAGAATGGCTAGGATAGTTAGCAATTGCCATATTCTGCAAACTATAATAACGAATTACAGTCGTTACTTGTTATCGATCTATAATCGATAATAATTAATAGCAAATATCAATAATAATAAATAATTGTAATGAATTGATACAGAAGCTGTAGTAATCAATATTTATTCATATAGATATCTATAGATAGTAAACTAAATTATTGATAAAAATACTGATAAATATCGATTACCGTCTATATTTTAATTTTCTCTAACTTTTAAGATATTATTAATGTATTATTCTAATTCATTTAATCAAGTAAACTCTTAACTACAGCGTATCTCGTAATCCATCAAGCGTGCTGGGAGCCTTGTTGTTGCTTGTATCACTGTTGCTCTTCCGCTTGGTCTTTATTCATTTATACATATTTAATGTGCAGCAATTGCAATATTTAATGGTTCGCTCATTAATTAAACATTACGTAGCCGAGCATAAGGAAATCGAAAAAAAAAGAAACTTAAAAAACACTGGAAAAAAGGCGAAAACAAAACGAGAAATTTTCAGCACCAATGACAAATGGTCAGCGTGGAATATTTGTTATAGAGCGACGGGCGGAGCGCAAATATGCACAAAATGAGGGAGAGGAAAAATAGAAAACATATTTGTGAACCAGGCTATCTCACTTGCTTACTCACTCCCTCTCTCTCTCGCTCTCTGTCTCTGTCTCTCCGTCTGTTTGTCACTCTATTTTTTTGTTTTTAGTCACAATTCAACTGTAATTACTTGGCAGGTCCATTACCCAACCGCTCCGCAATGAAAAATAAGCTTCTTTTAGGCAAAGGGCAAATGAAAAACGAAAAAAAACTCGAAAAAAAAAACAAGAAAATACTTTTGTATTTTCCTTTAATTTTTCATTGTTAAATCGCCGTTTATCTGCTATTTGCCTATAAATGGCTCTGTCTGTGTGTGCAAAGGATGCCGCGACACAACAGAGAGCAAGAGGATAAAGTGAATTGCCGCACCACATTGCACCACAGTTCAAAAAAAAAAAAACAAAAAAATAATAAAAATAAAAATAAAGGAAAAAGAGCAGAAAAACAAAAAGGTTTGCCTTTGTAAAAGCCTTTCACTGGCTAATGAAATTGTATAGCCAACTGATATAGCCACACGGTTTAAGCCAAATAGACAGAGCACACACGAGTATGTACTTCCCCATTAGCAAATACATTTTTGAGCAACTTTTCACTTTGAGCCAATGAAACAAACTACAGCACACAAGCAAGAGCTTTGGTATTGTTAAGCTGACGACAGCTAGATACCCTGTACTTTGCGATTAGTTGAAGTGGACCTTAAAAACTTTGGCTGGCAAAGTTGGATAAAGAAGTTCAAAAATTTATATATTGAAATATAATAATATAGCCAACAGCGCACAATACTTTCTGCCCAATAGACTACAGCTAAATACCCTCTACTTAAAAGTGGAGCTTAAGAACTTTGGGAGAAGCACACAAAAGTAGTCAGAACTCTCTTGCTAACCAGCAGACGATACCCTGTACTTTGAGGCTAATTGAAGCGCAGCTTAAAAACTTTTCTGATTCCTTGGAAATGGAATAGAAAAGTAGCTCTTAAATATATATGTATCTATGATATTATACTCAAATATTGTACTCATACACCCAATACAGCCAACGCAAAACATTAGACTTTTGTTGCAGGCCGGCAAAATACCCTGTACTTTGCGCCTACTTAAAATAGAGCTTAGAAACTTTTGTTCGACACAAATGGCAGAGTAATGGTTATATATATATATAGACATATATATTATATTTAAGGGAAGGGCAAATTTAGTTACTGAAAGAGATTAAAAGCTGAGCTGCTGTCTGAACGAAATATAGCTTTAACATTTTGATATAAAAACAGAGTTGTTCAAAATAAATTGAGTATATATTATATATAGAGTTCTAGTATGTCTAGAGCAGATCAGAAAGTAGTTCAATATAAATATAAATTATTATTATTATTTACTTAAATTCAAATATTATTATTATTTATTTATTATTTTAGTATCTGATTCCCAGCTTGTTCATCTACCTCTTAGCTAAAAATATTTTATAAAATTTTCAAAGCCACAAGTCAAAGTCAAATACAATTGAGATAGCCAAAGTTAATAGTTGAACTTCATTTGATCTACAACCAAACCATCATCAGCCACGTTGCTTTTCACAGCGCAGTTTCAAAAGCTAGTTTCAAATCCATCAAAGGTCAAGCATAGCTCTTACATATAGCCATATTTCATTTAGTTCAGTTCAGTTCACGAAATGCAATATATTGACAATTTGTAGGCAAAGGCTAGTCAGCGGTTCGATTCCTATTTGCCGCCATGAACAAATTTAATAAATTTCGCTTTTGAGAGCATAAAAAATGACTGTTAGAACTAGGCAACGAACTCTATCTGTATCTGTATCTGTTTCTGTACAATTGGCAAATTTGTTCAAACCAGCCAAAAGATACAAGATACAAGATACACACGTCATGTGGCTATGTGTGTGTGTGTGTGTGTGGGGTTAGTATCTACACGCTGTGGTCCAGCTGCAGGCACGCCCCACAAAAGAACAAAAATCAATATGTTGATTTCAACTTTTTGCGTACCAAACACAAAATAAAAGAAATGACAAAAAGAAAATAGCAACAAAATTATACAAAAGAGAACAAGATATATATATATATATATATATATATATATGTATATATATATATATATTTTTTTTTTCTTACGCATTTGTTTTGTTGGGGCTGCCAAAATCGGGCAAATAAGATGTAAGAGAGCAAAGGCAACTAAACGACGGCCATCATCTGTTTACATATTCATGTGTCCCACGAATACAGTTACATATATCTACCAGATACAGATACATATATACATACAAACACATGCTTATGTTTTACATACTTAAGCGGATATTTTTTGACACTTTAAAAATTGTTATGCGGTATATCAGACGCTGAGCATTGGCGACAGGCAATTTCTCACACGAAGCAAGGCTAAATAAAAACCTTATCAAAAGTGTTTTCGCCCAGCTGAGGACCAGGCCAGGAGCAACAGCCTAACAGCCTTGTGTGCTCCTTGCACAAATCACAATCGAAGCGGAGGCAGCAGCAGCCGCAGCAGATGGGTGCTCCGTTGCCGAGCCGCGCCAGCAGCAAGTGGAATATGTCATGTAGCCAGGCCTAAGTCTGCCTTATCAGTTGAGTTTGTGTTTGTATTTGTATTTGGCATACACTCTTCCACAAAGAACTAGAGCCGCTTTGTCACGCTTTTGGACTGCTAATATGATTCTAAATGGAATCAAGTTTCCATAGTGAAAGTGGAGATGGAAATTAATGGGTGTACGGCAATAGAAAACTTGGATTGCTCCTAATCAAATACACTTCTGTTGGGTAGAGTATTGAGAGTTCGTCAGCCCGCAGCTTACTTTCTCCCTTCTTCGTTACATTTGCCTATATAAATATGTATATAAATACATACTTACTGCTTTCGCTGTTGTCTTGCGTTTTTATTATTTGGCAAATATCGATAAGAGAACTGGGCGGAGGAGCGCTTTGTCTGCAGCTGTATCTTTGCCTCAATGTTGACTAAATATGTTCAGTAAATACATAAGCGCGTGCCCAACTCACATCCTTAGCACAGACACAGACACACTCACATACGCATTCATTTATAGGAGCGTATTGCTTAAACGACATGTGCTTCAGCCGAACAGGATAAAAGTCTTGGGCATAAAACGTAGCGTAAAATGCTATATATATTATATATATTATATATGCAGATAAGCATCAATGTCAAAAGGCATTTTTAATGAATTTTATTTATATATGCGTGCATATAGTACGTCCACACACATGTCTATATACATATTTAATTAGGTCAACAAGAGCAGAAACACACGTTGCGTATACTTAATGAGCTCCAATGTATTCAATTGTTGGACGCATAATCAATCCATGGCCATGACTATAAGTAATACCCACAGCAATTAACCGCAAACACTCGACCTTCGTTTCATATGCAACATTACAACAATCTCTATTCAAATGGTTCATAAATAAAATAAATCCAATTTAATTTTATTTATTGTGTTTTAATTAAAATCAATTAAATTGGTAAAAATGTAAAGAAAACATAAGAAAATCCTGTTATGCAATGCTGAGCGACGTTGCCCGGCCAAATTGCCAAACGCCAGTCAGCCAACCCCTGCCGCCCACTTTGGTGTCGCTTTAACAAATACCAAGCAGACACATTACGTATACGACCCATGAATAGTTGGCTTAGTTGACGATGGCAGAGGTTTACTGTTACTCTATTGCAGAGGGTTTTATGCCATTGTCGGAACATTTGTAATGGGTCCCTAAGCGCTAAACATCAATATATGTCTTATGGTATATTGACTAGCAGCAGTCTAAATTTATATATACTCTAATGAATTTTTAAGATTTTATAAATTTTGTTGTATACAAAAATGTATAGAGGAATAAAAATTGTTCAAAAAAAAAATACCAAAAATACTCCAATAATTCTTAAAATATAATGAAATTCTTCTAAAAACACACTAAAAATATACTCAAATTTGACTTAAATAATGCGGATCTTATATAAAAAAAAATTATATTAAAAATATATTGTGTATTACCAATATTTTATTATATATATATATATACTGAAAATATTCTAGAATTATACTTATACAAATATACTGAAAATATACTAGAATTATACTTATACTGAAAATTCTGTATATTATACTAAAAAATTCTGAAAAATAAATATAAATATACAAATGATAGATCTTAAAAATATACTCCAAAATATACTGAAAATACTATATAAATATACTGCTTATTTTACTTTAAAGTATTTGCATATTCTTTAATATATTAACTGTGTAAAAAGTATACGGAAAATATTCAATAAATTTACTGAAGCTATACTCAAAATTCACTTAAAGTTAACTGTATATAAATTATACTTAAGCTTTGCTCAAAGTATATGAATATACTTAAAAGATACCAAATCAAGTCAAAATCCTTTGCTTTGTTAACGAAAGTTGCTGACTAAGATCCAAATACCTTGGGCTTAGCCAAGTGAAGGTATTTGAAATTCGGATAAGCAAACATAAATTCACTTTTATGTGTTTGTGTGCGTATGTGAAAGTTCTGCTTGTAGCTGCTACTGTTCATTAGAGTCGCCTGACCTCCCCCATCCAAATTATGTATGTGAATGTGTGTGTGGCATGCAACGCGACACGGCCATGAAACTGCAGGAAACAGGAAAATGAGGGCGCAAATGTTTTGGCCAGCAACTGCTTAGCGAGTTGATGTGGCATCAACTGGGGCACAAACTGGGCTAACTGGAACGACTGGCTGACCGAATGACTGAATCAGTGCTGGCCCGGGTGGGCTTAAAGCACTGGCTGCTCGCCTAGCCAGGCTGATTGTTAGATATTATCGGCAAAGTTATTGGTGGCTGCTGCTAAGCATAAAATTTATTAATGCCCCGAACGAGCAGCGGCTCTTGTTGTTGTTGTCGTTGTTAGCTGTTTTGGTGTTCTTGGTCCAGCCACGTAGACGCTAACGGAAGTTACGTGACTCGTGGGAATAAGCCACACCAAGCAAATGGCAACAGCCACGAACAACAACAACAACAACAACTAAAATAGATGCCACCAAGAAACCAAATTGCACTTTACCTTAGCTTCAGTCAGAACTGTGCTGATACTGCGGCTGCGGCTGCGACTGCTTCATATTCAGCATCTGCACTAATGCGGCAACAAAAGAGCGACTGTGATAAATCCCGGCAAGAGGAAGCTCAAATAAAAATGAAGTAGCCAAAAGTGCTTGGCCAATGGATTTTATGGATACCGGCCAGTTTGGCCCGAACATATCATCATAATGCGCTGCCCAACTAGCAAGGGCATAAAATGAAAATAAGGAAACTTGCCCAGGAATATGGAATGCCCTCACTCGGCATAGCTGCTACTCATGGTAATTTCGTTCAAATTGAGGGTATATTAAGTTAGCTGAGTTTGTTTGTAACAGGGACACACTTAGTTAATAGCATCAGGTTGATTATGTGCGGCTTGTCTGCGACTTTACTACACTCGACAACAAGATAATGGGACTGTGATTTGATGTATAGTATATGAATGAATATATTCATTTATTTATTATTATACTCTTATTTATCAGGGCGAAAGTATATCATAAGGTTACTTCAATTTATAATAAATGAGAATATAAGAATATTTTTTAATATTGTTTTTTAGTCAATTTTTTCTTCAGAAATTTATTAAAGAGCTTTCCAAAAAAAATAAAATAATAAACAAAAATTAAAATATTAACCAAATCATACCAAATTAGGCTTGCTGCTCCTAATGTCCTATCTACATCCATTTGTCATAAGAAACTCGTTTTACATCTGCTTACATAAATTTATATTCCCCGTAGAAGCAACATTTTCCAACTGATTGCCGATTATGGAAAAATTTTATTTAAAATGCTATTTAGCAATTACAGAAATATGGAAATTACCGCATGCATGCATGCGTATTACGCATGTCTGCATGCAAATGTGCATTAAATTGGTTAAATAGAAAACTGTATAACTGCACTTGATTATACAGGTATATATATACATATGCATGTGTTTTCTGAAAATAAATGGACATGTGCAGATTTAATATATTTTAATCATACCCTTCTATGCGATTCTCACGAATGAATGCAGCAAGATGAAAACTTACTTTCATAAAGGTATTCAGCTCCAACTGACGTTGGCAATTTAATTAACCTTATCTCTGCTCAAAGTCCCGCTCTAATTTAAACTTTATGACGCTCCATCCCTCTCTCTCTCTCTTTCTCTCCCTATCTCTCTTTCCCTACCCTTTTTATTCCTATATCCCTTTTGCCCACTCTCACCTATTTCAATTAGCCTGATGTGAGCATATAAAAAAAAAAATAATTTTCCTGCTGCTAATATGGAAAAGCTAACTCAAATTCCTTGCTTGTAAATTTTTGTGTAAATTAATATTTACAGAGAAATTTGCGGGCTGAACGTAAGCTGCTTGACCACTAAATATATGTATATCATCGACGTATATTGTCTGACCATAGCAACGGCATTAATGAGGCAAATCTAGTCTGATGTCCAGTGGAAGCTGCCCTGCAGCGAATTCAAATCTGGTTTTTGTCCTGATTTGGCAGATGCGAGACGGCAATAAACAGGCAAGGACAAACGCGCAAAGTGCTCATAGTTATGTAAATAGCGTTGTGAATTACATAAATTGCGTATACGCAGCGTCGCCGGCATACGCTATAAATTTTCTATATATTCAAATGGAAGCACTTGCCAAGCATTTGCACAACATTTAGATACCCGTATATGAGAATGCTGCACGAGTGTGCGGGCCATTGATAAATGTTGCTGGCAAACAACAGCACAAAAGGCCTGCAAATAGCGGAAAATGTTAAACGCTTGCCGCTGGCGTCGCAGTCGCAGTCGCAGTCGCTGAAGCTGTCGACGTCGACGACTACGACGTAGGCGTCGGAGGTGCGCAAATTGATATTTTTCTACAACATGCAAATAACAAGAGTAATGCGTGGCGACCTTCCAGCAGGCATAGAAGCAAAAACAAGGACCCTCCGGCTGCCCTCACCCTAGTCGCCATAAATGATCTGATAAGGCAACAACAAACGTAAAAATTTATGCATACCAACTAAAACACACACACACAAGCACACAAGCACACACGCACACACACATGCGTTGGAGTGTGGCAGGCACGTGTCGGATGCTGTGGAAAAATGAAATAAAGTTAAACAGGATATTTCAACATTCAAGAACACAAAAACTCAACAAATGAACGCAACGACAAATGAAAGTAAAAGGCGAAGGCGCAACGCGCCTGGGGGCGGTGTGGCGTCAAAGGGGGGCAGCACTGAAACGACAACGGGACACATTCCGATTCGGTGTGTTAAAATGTAATAGCAACGTTAATGAACACGAACGCAGCAGTCGCAGCACAGTGGAAATGGTCACATAAAAAGCGACGCTGCTTTGCAAGGTTGTGACCCGCCAAAGCAACCAGCAGTTCTCCTCATCCCCTACTCCACCTGCCCTTATACGCCCCACTGGCTGTGGTTGTAAAACAAATACCCCCTCACACACACACACTAACGCACACCCTCTGTATATATACATGCCGCACATTAGGCTGGGTGGTGCCAGCTTCAAACGCAACGTATAACAAATCTCAGCAAAACGCACGTTCTCCGCCAGCGCCACCTAGCGACCAGCGTCTGCCTTGTTGGTAGCCTCATTGGCAGTCAGTGCTGCTTATGCTGTTGATTTATAGCCAAAATCTAGCTTCTTTTTTAAATGATATCGGAATGGATAGCTTGGAATATATTTGAAAGTCATGAAATGACCATTCGCATTGGTGTTTCGCTTTTGCTTGCGATTTTTATCAGTTTTACTTATAGATGACAAACTAAGAATTTAAAGTAACATAAAATGTGGCAATAAAATATGGCTTTCATTTTTTCAGCTTTTATGCTTGTTCTTTTTTTCTTAATGAAAATGACATGACATTTTTATTGCATTTTTTTTTTTTAACTTTTTAGTTCTTGATAAATAAACTAAATATCTCTTTTTTCGATATTTTGTTTTTAAATGATTATTATTATTATATTTTTAATATATCATATTTTATTATTACTTTTTTTATTTATTATTATCTTTGTATTAATTAATACTTTTACAGTTTTACAGTTTACAGTATATAAATAATGTTTTTTTTTTTTAGTTTATTTTCTATATTTAACTACATATTTTCTTTTAGCCTTTTTTCTCTTGATGAAAATTTGTCAGCCTCGTTTAGCCACATTGCCGAAAAAGCAATTGCGCCTCCGTCGAGGCCAACGCAGGTCGCTCTTAACAAAGCAGTAGAAGAAGAGCCCTGGTAAAAAAAAAATGCGTTGCTCATCAGAACGCCCCCACTTTGCACCCAATACGGGGCAGACAAACAGACAGCGCGCGGTTTTCATTGGGTCTTCAAAAGTAATATATATACTTATATATATACACACATACATTTATATATACATTCATCTATATATGTTGATGTATATTTAGAAGGTAAGTAGTGCTTGGAGACGTCGCGCAAGTATTCAATGAGGCATTTTACACCATTTGCTTGGCATTTGATGAGCATCTCGTGCCACTCTGTCAATATGAGTCTGCCCCCCTTTGACCGCGAGCTGTCATTCTTTGCCGCTTGTTGCTGCCTATTTAGAGGCGCCTTCAAGGTATTTTTATGTCATCGGATGCGTTTACAAAATTTCCAATATGCCATTTGGATTTTCGTGAAGGCAGCTCAATTTGCAAAACCCTCAGAATGACAAAATTAAAAGGTTCACCCCGCCGACATCATTAGCAAACAAGCCAGGGGCGTCCCACCACTTACACACACAGAAAGGGGAGGAGGAAAGGAGATGGCAGCAACTAAAAATTAATTGCAAGCACAACAAACTTTTCACACGACTAAGCTCTTGGCTACATACATACATATACATTTATAAATATATATAGACATATGTAGGTATTATGTATGGGTAAAGCTTGTCATGCGCTACACTTGGAAAAAAAGTGAGCACTTAAGACAAATTTCAATTATATTTTTTAATTAAAAGCAGACTTTTAATTGAAGTACTTTTTGGTTAAAAATATATTGCATTTAGTAGTTAGCAAGGAAGCACTGAAAATATTCCAATTTAATAGGAAAGGACTTAAGAAATTCTAATATAGAAATTCTTATAATATATATGAAAACTAATTTTTTGTATATCAAAATTCGATAAGGCTTAGAAATTAGTTAAGAATAAAAAAGTGTACAAAAAAATGGATTTTTATTTTAAATAAAAATTTGCAAAATTTAATTATTATTTTTTTAATTTTTAATTTTAATTTTAATACCAAATATATAAATTAAAAAACTTCTCAAACTTCTACATCAAATATAGAAGTTCTTCTTCTTAACCCATCTTAAAACAACTTCAGCCAAACACGATTTTTGCAGCGTGTACATACGTTTCCTTTTAATAACCGTTAAGTATCGAACTACGCCCGTGGGGCATCAAGGCAATGGCGCGGGCCAACATGTTAAACGTTCGACATGCGCAACAATTTATGAATACCCTAATTCAGTTTGCTGTAAAAATGTTTACATGCCAAACAAAATGAAATAAAACCGGATGCTAAGCAACATGAAGCGTATAACGTGTCCCCGACAACAACAGCAACAACAACGACAAGTGCAGCAGCAAGGACAACAACAAGGATAACGTTGACACGATAGACATTGAGCAGTTGGCAACGCCTGGCCATCAAATATTAAATGGAATACCTACGTAATTAAAGTGAAATGAATTTAAGTACACAAATTGAACGTCGAGCAAGTGAGCCATGCGCTGGCTCAAGTGCCCCGCCAGGCACTGTTGCTGCCGCAGAATACGTCCTGCCACGGGTACTTGCCACGTGGACGTGACTGTTCCGCACACACACACACGGCTACGGATATACGGATGTTTGTCTGTTTCAAGCACTCGTGTAAAGCAGCACAGCAAACAAACACCAACAAACACACACAGAGACAAGCAGCAGCGACGTGATTGTGGCCAACGTGTCCCAGCATCTGGCAGAGACGCTCCCACTGGATGCTTCATTTGACTTGACCAATCAAAATATTGTTGCTCTGGCGCGTTTTAAGCTTTATTAAATGGTTATTTAAATGTTTAATTTGTGGCTTCAAATAAGTTGTTGAATCATATCAAGTGCAAGCAAAACTCGAGCGAGTCTAAGCGACTGCATAATGCACTATAGTCCTTTAATAGCTAAATAGAATCTGCTAGGAGCTGTGAACTCTTTATAGGTGTGTAGAGAACCTTGTTTGTTACCTATCGAAACTAAGTTTCTCAAGAATTTTGTACCCAAATTTTTTGGTAACAAGCTCTAGAAGTGTGGGAGTTAACCTTGCAAATAATAGGATAACTTCTGCTTGTGGCACAGATAGTAACTGCAAGAAAACCTAAAAGATTCCAGCTCTGATATAATGTAGCTCTAGCTTTATACAGCTTTATATAGCCTTACAAAGCAGCATTAAAAGCCTAGCTGTGGAAGACAGAGCTTATCTAGGCTAAGCTCTTCGGAAGTTCAGCTATCAACTTTACGTCTCTAGCAATAATCTTGTCAAAGTTTCCTTTAAATAATATCAATATAAAGATATCACCATATATATCACATATCATATCACATCATATCATATATTTTGTATCATATCATTTCATATGATATCATATCATATCATATCACTTATCATATATTATATCATATCATATCATATAACAATATGTTTCTCTATCCATATGCAATCAACTTGGCATCCATTTAGCAAGCAGTGTATTTATGCAGGCAAGACAACCCTGCTTCAATTTTGCAAGCAGTGCATTTAAAATTAGCAAGACTCCAGCCAATTAGCATTTCAAACTATTGAGCAGCTGAGTGTATTGAGTGCACATAACAAATATATTTATACTCATATGTATACACATATAGATAAGGCTTAGCTAATGCTCTCCACAGTCTAATTGGACTTGTTGACGCATAAACATAAGTTCCAATAAAAGTCCCCATGTGATATGAATGTACTATATGCAAATACGAGTAGCTCGATGAGCAATCATATGCTTGATTAAATTCTGTTTGAATAATCCTCAGAAAACAACGGACGAGAGATAGACAGAGTTAGATTGACTGAGGGAGGGAGATGAAGGTTAAACGAAAATACTTATATGCCGGTAGCCTGATGTATGCCTCTTAGAGACGCTTTACTAAAATAACAAAAACGCAAGTCTTGGGCTCAGCCACTCGAAAGGCGGCCAAAGGAAACAGACCAAAATACACACAGCTCCTAACAAGCTGCTAACACTTTTTGCTGTCGATACTTTCGCTACACACACACACAGTCACAGTCGCACTCACACACAAGTAAACGCACAACCGTTAACACTCTCCGACTGCCATTCGACTTATCGCATGCATTGGCAAATTGTCGCCATTATTGGCGGCCAAAAAGATACCCAGTTAACCGTTAGTGATGCACAGTGGTTCAAACTAGATTTCATAGATTAAATATCCTAATCGAAATTAGCTCAGGTAAATGTTCTTAAGCAAATTCATAATATGTTTTCTTCTAAATTAAAATATGTTAAATATGTTACCGAATAAAATATAAATCGATTTCAAACAATTTGCGTGAAATTTGTCGGCAAAGTAAACTGTAAAGGCTTTAAAAATATATCGATTTTGTATTTATTTATTAATAATAGTTTTATACGTTTAAAAATATAAAATTTAGCTTGAAACTAGATGCAATAAATATATTTACTGATCGATATTAAATGTCTGCCCATATCTGTTTCTCAATCAAATGTTAAGTAACTTTGATCGATTGGGCAAATTATCGAAAATATCTAAGTTATCATTTATCGATTTGTCTAAAAACATACAAATTAAATAAATTATATAAATAAAAGGTAACATAAAAATATAATTTATATGATATAAGATATAAAATATTTATAATACATGCACAAAATACTCATGGTCATTACATTAATTAAGTTATCGATTGGCATGTATTGTCTTGTTGCAAATCGATTTATTCACTCATAAATAGGTATATATTGAAAGACTTAATTACTTCATTCAACTTTAGTTTAATATAATATTAGATATATATATATATTTTTTTTATATATTTTTATTTATTTTTTTTTTTCAATTAATCTCTGAGCTAATCGAAGCTTCTTCCTTGAGGATTCTCCTATTAAATGTATTTCATAAAATTCATATGTTTTCTTTTCTGCTAGCCACTGTGCAACGCAGCGCACCGCTTAGGTTGGCAGCTACTTGAGAAGCGATTTTCTCTTCATCTTATTCTCCAGCTGGCTTACCCCATTCCCACTCACAGTTGGCCCATTCCCGATTCTACTGCGGTTTCATTAGCCGCGGTCTTCGACTTGTTTTTGTTGTTTTTGTTGCTGTTGTTGTGGCTCTAACTGCGGTTGTGGTTGCTGTATCTATGGGCTTTGCCGCTTGGCTTCCTTTCATTTCGTTAAGTTTGGTGGCCGCAGCAACGTCTATTGAAATTTTTTCGCATTTAATGCTCCATAACCATAACAAGTTGAACTCACGATGCCAGAACTCGACTTGTACATACAAACTGTATATATATATATGTATATGTATATGTATATGTATGTATGGTTGGCAACTCGGACTCAGCCCACCACGACTACAGCTGTGGCTCGTTTTTAGCAAATGCAATTAACAAAACACGCTTCTAGCATAAAGTCATTAGTTATTCCATTTCATGAATACGAGTATGGCCCTCGAATTCGAATGCTTCAATGACTGCGCCGGCGAGAGTGCGTGTGTGTGAGCATATGTGTGCCTATATGCGGGCCTCGACCACTTGTGTGTGTGTGTGTGTGTGTATATATATATAGTTACAGCATTATTTTGGTGGATTTTTGGACGGCTTCGGGCTGGTGCTAGCTGGCCAGCAAACGAGCGGCAACTCTACTCGACGACGACCCTACGCTAAATTGGCAGCCAATGTGCTTGACCGAGTGTACATAGGCTACCATCACCATCGCCATTGCCACCGACGCCGCCGCCGCCGTTGCGTTGGTATTCCGGCGCCATGTTGTTTGCGTTCACCTCAAGCATAGAGTTGAAATGTGGGCGGGGCGGGAGGCAGCAGGACCGACCGGATAAAGTTTTCGGCGTGAGTTCTTACTTATGTAGTATATGCAAAAATGGTATTCAATACTTAAAGATTTATGAGTCTATGAATCTTGCATGGTATCTGCGTGTGTGTGTGGTGTGGCGACGTGAAATACTGATATGCCGCCTAGTGCCTCACTGTGGGCCCCACAATCCGTTTCAAGCCGAAGTCCGACGCACTGGCGACCGCCCAGCGGCTCAGGCTCGAGCTGCGGCACATGTAGGGCTTTGCATAAGCCAAAAGAGCGACGGCCAAAGCAAACACCACAAATTAGTCGACGCAAAAGCGATGCTCACTCGCTCTTTCTCTGTCTCTGGGTAAAAAAAACAGCAGCAAAGGTAAAAGAAACAAAAAAAAACTGGAGAGAAATTAAATTGCTTAACTCTCAGTTACCCTAAGGACTAGGGAAATCGCACTCAAAAACGCGACAGTTAGGATCGAGAAACTTGAAGAATTCGAATATTATACAAAATTATAGATTAAAATTCCAAGAGCTAAAACTCAAGACGAACCTAAGCCAATCGCTTCATAGTTGGAGCCAGTGCCTATGCCCAGAGTTAAAGATCTATTAAACATCAGATTATCAGTTATCAGAATATCAGAGCACAAAGATTACAAACACATGTTAGTCGTATATGTGAGTTGGTGACTTGCCCTTGCGCACACATTTTACAGGGTATACAAATCAAGGAAATTCCTCGGGCTCTGCGGCTCGAGGCAGAAAACTTTGGCACAGCCTGGAAAAGTAGCAGCTGCCGGAACACATGAATCAGCAGAAAGTCCTCAGAAAGTTCGTCAATGATTTAATTAGAATTCTTTAAGGTAAATATCCACGTCCTTTGTGCAAAAGTTTAATTATGAAATTGTTGAAGGTGACACAACAACAAAGCGACCTAGCTGCGACGTCTGCTCCACATGGGAGACAGCTCAAATTACCTCAAAGCTTTGCGGTGAATTAGCCCAAGACACTTAACCAATGTGTTTATATGAAATGCTAACGATAAACAACGTTTGATGAGTTCCCTAATGAGTTCCCATCATCAAAGGACGTTAAGTTGCTATTAAACTAAGGTAAATACTTTGAGTTAAGATCAAAATTGATATAGGAATAAGTACTTAATAAATTGAAATTAAAAAAAATATATATTGAAATTAGAAATTTATCTTCCCTACAAACTTCAGTTGAAACTTCAGTTTGTAGCAGCTCAACAGCTCAAACTCTTTAATTGTTTTCTCAATTCCAAACAAAACTTCTACAAATTCCTTCTTTTTTTCTGAATTGAAAAGTTGAGCTCGGCGCTTTGGTATTTGCTCACGTTTTCCAAAACTCAACTGCTCTAAGCCAGTCGAGTTGCCGAGCACTTTGCAACCTTGTACAAATAGATCTCAGCATGGCAAAAGTCAACAGAGTTGATGAAATCCTTTGCATACGCCAAGCAGCAGTTGGATAATTGTGGGCCAGATTAGTTATGGCTCATCGTTCAACTGCTGAAATTACTTGGGATTTTTGTACCCAATGACAACGTGGCTTGACATTGATAATTGGCAAGGCGGCAGCAGAGCTGCGCTCCGCCAGCTTCCATTAAACTTCAATCTTTCATCGAGCTGGCAGCAGGAGCAGCAGTCGGAGTGGCGGGCAAACACACAAATGGCGTTGGATAAAGGCGAAATCACGTCAAGATTAATGTTTATTGATTTTCGCGGCCTGTGATAATATTACGCTTGAGACCAGCCAGAGCCAATCGAAGAAGGGCGCCTTTTCGCAGCAGCTTAGTCAACGCAGGATATGCAAAGCCTATTTCAAATTTGTCTTCTGCTTTGCAGACTTTCGTTTCTATTTACATTTTCACAAATGCTATTGAAAGCATCTTTTGATATTGGTTTTGGTTTTGATTTTGAGTTTGAGTTTGGGATTGGCATTGGGCTTCGTTGCGCAGTGTATTCGCATTGTTTAAAACCGTTTCCAAGATACAAAAGTGTTTGTAGATTATAGGAAAAATTGCATTGAAAATGAATAGATGAGACATTTTAATACAAATTTCTAATTCAGCTTTAGAGACAGTTTATATGGGCAGAGAATTGTATAGTAATAAACTATCTATAAATACTTTTGAGTTTGAATTATGTGAATACCCAATATCTCTTAATAATCTGTATATTTTGTATATTGTATAAAATTTAAAAATTAATAATTTAATTTAGAGTATGAATAAAATATATATAATGTAATGTTTAATATTGCAATTTATAATATAATGTATAATAATATAGAACATTATTATTAGACACATAGGATATATTTAGATTCTAATATTTGAAACAAATTCTCAACATAAAGGAGGTATATCTGTGCCTTCATGAGTGAATCTGGCTCTCAATGGATGGTTCATACATAAAAATTCCCTAAATAAATAACTCGCTCAAAATATCATTTTTGTCGGACGGACAGATTGATAATATGACATGTTTAAATCATCATTATCGTCTTCATCATCATCATGATCACAAATCATAAATGTAACTGACATGTGATCGGGCACGCCTTCTGCTCCTTGATTCTATACAAATAATAAGTCACAATTTTAAACGTGTTAACCTTTAAATAGCACAACAATCTAAAACAGATAAGCAATCGAAAAATAGCAAAAACTTGAGAATTTGTCGCGCACTTGACAAATTCTTTTGAAATTTAAATAATCAATGGGCTCCAGGTGTACATTAAACACTGTTGAGGGTATGTATGTATATCGATGTCATATATACATACATATATACATATATATATATATATATATATAGATAGATAGATTTAGTTACCAGACAAAATACTGTTATTATTTTTTGAAGAACTCATTCCGTATTTCCTAAAGCACTAACGAAGGCCGTATGTAGCTAATCGTAATCTGGTATATGTATATATTGTGTTTCCATACATAGTCTTTGTTCAGTTAAAACTGAAAATCCATATCAGTTCATGCGTTCTGACAGCTGACAGTCCGGTGGTATTGCTATAAGAAATATTTTCAAGTGGGTCTATATTGTGCCCGATGTTTATCTTATACATAAGAGCACTGTCAACTGAGAAAACTTTGTCAATTAAAAATTCGCGACGCTTGAAACATGGTCGAAACCAGAATTGGAGTACTTTTGCTCCTTAGACTGACTGTAGGCAGTTGCTTGCAGCTGGCAGCAGTTAATTTGGTTCCCATTGAGGATTATCAAAGGATTATGGAAATGCGTTCGCTTTCCCATGAGCTCTCACAACATTTTCGGAATATAACAGCGGCGGACTTGGATTTACCCCGCAACCAGCAGGACCTGCAGTGTCTCGCGGATTTGGCGCAGCTAACGGCTGGGCTAGCCTCTGGTAAATTGTGGGCGATAAAAAGTAAGTTTGTGCCCAACGGAGATAGAACTTCAATTGACTTCTAATGACACCAGTGCTCGATGCATGGGGCACCATACCCAAGGGCATATTTACTGGCAACTTCGAGGACCTGGGCAATTATGATGAGTGCATTGGCATTAATAAAGCGATGTCGGATAACAACATTATCCAGGGAAAATACTGCCGTGCCAAGATACCTTTACCGGGTGTTTCAGTGAAAGTGGGTGTGGCCACCTGCCTGCCCGCCTCCTGCTCGGCTACCAATATGGACAAGTTTCTGAAACAATTGCTGCAAAAGCTGTTGGGACTCAACATGAGAGCGGAGCTAATTAACGAAAATACCTGCAGGACATCCGATCGAAAGCCCTTCGATGGTCTAACCATATTCACAATGTGAGTGAAAATCTCCTCAAATATTTCCCATTTCCCTACCCCAAATATCCCCACAGTGTACTGCTCTCAGTAATGGCTGGACTCGCCGTTCTGGCCACAATTTGTGATTACTTACTATATGAAGACCAAAGTGAGTTTCGATATGAGTCAACTTGAGTTGTTATTATCTCAACGTCCATAATTTTGCAGAGAAACTGCCCCTTGTGATCAAGGGTTTCTCCATACGCGCCAATTCTCGCACTCTTTTTCGGCTCGTTCAGCCCAAGAGCAATCCGAATGTAATCGACTGCCTCAATGGCATGCGCTGTTTGTCTCTAATCTGGGTTATCTTTGGTCATCAATATTTAGTGTCTGCCTTTGCACCGATTTCAAATAAAATAAGTGTTTACTATGTAAGTATGCCTAACCACGACTTTGCGGCGTCTTTAAATAATATTTTTCTAGTGGCGCGCATCTCCATTTGCCATGTTCATCATTCATGGCTTTTTCGCTGTGGACACCTTCCTGTTCCTCAGTGGCTTGCTCTTGGTTATGATTTCGATGCGTGCCCTAGAAAAGTGAGCTACAAAAACCCACATACCAAACCAATATCACCTATGTTTTCGGCATACAGATCTAAGGGTAGATTACACATTCCACTGATGTATGTCCATCGATATTTGCGCCTCACTCCCATTGTGGGCGCGGCCATACTCATGTATATGACACTATTGCCCTACCTGGGAGATGGTCCTATGCTTGACAGTATGAACTTTGACAACTATGCAAATTGTGAGGGCAACTGGTTCTGGACTTTGCTCTACCTACAGAACTATGCGACCAAGGAGTTGGTAAGAAAAGTCCATCTCTATAGAAAATCTGACTCTAACAACTGTTCTTCTCTCTCAGTGCTTGAATCATACCTGGTATTTGGCTGTAGATATGCAGCTGTATATATTATCTCCCATATTTCTGCTTTGCTTATACAAATGGGAGAAGAAAGCTGCAGCTGGCATCTTTGTTCTTATGGTTCTACTCTCCGCTTGCCTCTTCAGCACAATGATGACCGATAAGTATCCTGTGCAACTGCAGTAAGTTACTCTCACTCTCTCTCTCTCTTTCTCTCTCTCTCTCTCTATCAGCCATTCTTTCACGTAATCTCTCGCTCTATCTACAGAAATGGAATAATCGCTGATAAGGCACAGGCAAAGCTCTACTATGCCACCCACACGCATGCAGCTCCTTGGCTGATCGGCTTGCTTTTTGGCTATTTTCTGCATGTGAATCGCAGCAAGAACTTTCAGCTGAATCGCATGAAGATCTGGCTGGGTTGGCTTATTAGTTTGCTCCTGCTGTTCACCTGCATATTTTCGCTCTACCCGGCAGCCCAATTGTCTGCATCCAAGTTGACGGTGCTAGAGGAAGCATCCTACTATACGCTCACTCGCATTGCCTGGCCGCTAGGCTTATGCTGGGTGGTCTTTGCCTGCATGAAGGGATACGGCGATATGGCCAATAATTTTCTCTCCTCCCCACTATGGCAGCCGCTCACCAAACTATCCTACAGCGCCTACATCTTCCACATACTCATACAGCAAAGCAACTTGAATCGCATTCGAACTAACATTTATATCAACGACTATAATATGGTAAACGAGAAGATCTAACAGACTTTCCAGATTTAATTCAGTTTTTGATGTATCCATTTACAGATGGTTAACTTTTGGGCAACCTTAGGCTTTACGCTGCTCTTGTCCTACGTAATGTATATGATCATAGAGGCTCCATTTGGGACGCTGGAGTCCATGCTTATGCCCAACAGGCGACCAAGTCCAAAGCCCGAAAGCACAGCTAATGCACAAGTTGGGCCAACGACTGAACCCTTCAAACTAACTTCTGAAGCCAACACGGATCCGGAGAAAGCAACAACAGCTCAAATCTAATATTACTTTAATTTAAATAAAATTCATTTAAAATAATCTAATTTGACTATTAACTTATTTGAAGAGTACTTAGCTATAGTAGATGTGGATTTTGTATCTGCCTAATAGTTATTTGAAAATTATCTTCCAATCTTTTTTAGACGATAAGACCATATACATTTGTATAAACATATATAGAAATATAGATATATATATATATATATATATATATATATATATATATATATGTATGTATATATGTGTATATATATATATATATATATATATATATATATATATATATATATATATACATATATATAATATATATAATAATATAATACAATTTTTGGCCAGTCCATGACAAGGGTCTAGGGAAAGTAACTGTGACGCTTACACTCAAAAAATCCGAAAATTACAGGGTATTTTTAAACAGGACCCACAAGGGACGTCAAAATAATTTTTAGGCTATCAATCCTACCATCCAATTTGTCACGCCCCTTGTAGACGTAGATTTGTCCGCTATAGCTTGTTTAACTTTTTTTCATTCATTTTATCTGACGAGATAAAGTGTCTCAAGTGTCTCATACGGACAGACAGACGGACGGACGGACAGACGGACGGACGGACAGACAGACAGACGGACAGCAAGACGGAGACTGCATAAAATCAATATACTCATTTCACGTTGAGTAAACAAAATTACTAATAAATTGATAACTTCTTGATAGATGAGTTAACTAAAAATGTGTTATTCATATACATATATAGACTACTAAGGAGAATGAGTGGTCAGACAGATCTAACTAAAGTTTGGTTGTTTAAATTTTATAGAAATGATAGTCATAAAATATCTGTGGTATAACCTTAAAGATTATTTTATATATATGTATATACAGTCGAGTCTCGATAATTCGAAATGGCAAGGGAACAGAATTTTTTTCGAATTACAGAGGTTTTCGATTTACCGGGTTTTCCATATAACAGGGTTTAAAAAATCAAAATATGAATTGAAGGGGTTTTTATATTTCACGTCGTTTCGACAATTTTAACTTATTTGAAATAAATTCATTTCAATATTATATATTTAAAAACAAAGTTAAACATAAACAAAATCATATTAATGAAAAATTAAGACTTGGAAAAGCTTGCAATTTGTTATTGTTTCATGTTCTTCATACTTATTATTTCTATTGCGTTATCCAAGCTTATTAAGTGATCAAATACATAATTCGGAACATTATGATTTGAAATAGCTGATATTATGTCTTATTTCAAATTGAAATGGATAGTGTTTTATGAGAGCGTTTACTTTTCATTTTTACGAATCGTCTTCACGCTTCAAATAAAATGAGCAAATTAATGTAAATCAAATGAGAGAACAGCGAAGTTTCGCACATGAAGCGACATAAAGGCGCCATGCATAATAGTCTGCGGGACCTAACGGTAGTTTGACTTCCAGCAAAATCAAGCATTACGAATTACAAGAGGTTTCGAAAAATTCCGAATTATAAGAAGCAAGATCATCGCCGAGTAGGCAGAAAAACTTCGAATTAACTAGGGGACCAAAATGTATAGGATTTTTAGGAATTTTTTCAATGGGACCATCAGTTTCTTCCGAAATATTGAGGTTTTCGATTTAGCGAGGTACGAATTATCGAGACTCGACTGTATATATATATTTATATCATGGCGTATGTATGTGTATATGGCCTATACATACATATATGTATATGTCTCTGGTCATAAGTACTGAATGAAAAGTTGACCATAATTACGTTCAAAAAAATTTATGCGGAAATACAGCAATAACAAACGATAATCAAATTTCGCAATAAATAAAAGTTATTGGAATCCAATAAAGGATTTAATCTTACATGTAAACTTCTGTTTGATAAGATATGGGCAACGGGTGCTTTTCCTATGAGAATTCTGTTCATCCTATCGCATTTGGTATATAAAAGACCATAACCAGTCTGCTTTAGTCAATCATAACTCAGAAAACACAATCGACATGGTCAGCCACATTGGAGCTTTGCTGCTCTTTGGACTGACGCTGGTCAGTTCCTTTGAAATTAAACCAGTTGAAGTTAATACAACGGGAAATTACAGACAAATTATGGAGC
Source organism: Drosophila fulvimacula (assembly GCA_035045555.1). Taxonomy (NCBI): domain Eukaryota; kingdom Metazoa; phylum Arthropoda; class Insecta; order Diptera; family Drosophilidae; genus Drosophila; species Drosophila fulvimacula. The sequence goes on from JAWNOX010000137.1 coordinate 17,763,501, forward strand.
TACGTCCACTCGCCATGGAATTCGCAGATCACTTTAGTAATATAAGTGAAACAGACTTTGATTTACCAAGCGCTCGTCTGCCCAGCGAGCAAGACCTGCAGTGCCTAGCTGACATGACTCAGCTGATGATTGGGCTAACCTCTGGAAAGCATTGGGCTCTAAGACGTATGTACTCGCAACACCAAAGAGTTTCAATTGACTTTTTGGAATTATTTACAGTTTTCGACTCATGGGGCTCCATACCGAAGGGTATATTCTATGGAAATCTTGTGAGCTTGGGGAACTATGATGAATGCATCGGGATTAGGAAAGCAATATCCGATGACCAGCATATCCAGGGCAAATACTGTCTAGCCAAACTGCCCATTTTGCAATCGTTAAATGTTCCAGCTGAGATCAAAATTGGCGTTTGCTTCCCCACCAGTTGCTCAGACGCGCACATGAGCGCCTTTTTCAAGCAGCTGCTACAAAAACTTTTGGGTCTCAATCTGCAAGCTCAGGTAATAAGCGATGATTTGTGTAGGACTTCCGACCGAGCACCTTTTGATGCCTTAACCATAATTACTATGTAAGTTCGAGTGTTTAAAAGAAGGCTATATTCTTAACGAGTCTTTGGTTTTTATAGCGTTCTATTATCACTGCTGGGCATTGCCTTAGTTCTGGCCACGCTCATCGACTACTTCCTCTATGACGATCAGAGTGAGTTATAGAACAACGAGCAAAGGAAATAACTTGATAAAATCCTTCTCTTTACAGAGAAGTTACCCATCATGGTCAAAGCTTTCTCCATACGCGCCAATTCGCGTGCTCTGTTCAAATTGGTGGAACCAAAGTCAAATCCAAATATCATCGACTGCCTTCATGGCATACGCTGTATGTCTCTAATCTGGGTCATCTTTGGTCATGAATATATTATTGCCTTTTTGTCGCCAAACATGAACTATATTACAATATTTTCTGTGAGTAATCCGATATTGAGAATGAATGCAGCAACTAATATGGAATTTTGATTGGTTTCAGTGGATGGGAAAACCCTTTCCCAGTTTCATTTTCCATGCTGTATTCTCTGTGGACACCTTCCTGTTTCTCAGTGGTCTGTTGCTGGTCATGATTTCGATGCGTGCCCTAGAAAAGTGAGCTACAGAAACCCACATATCAATCAACTCTCAGCTATCAACCATTTTTGCAATGCAGATCTAAGGGCAAATTAAACATTCCAATGATGTATATCCATCGGTATTTGCGCCTCACTCCTATTGTGGGCGTGGCCATACTTATGTATATGACACTGTTGCCTAGAATGGGAGATGGTCCACTCTTTGACAGCATCAACTTAGACAACTATGCAAATTGTGAGGGCAACTGGTTCTGGACTTTGCTCTACCTACAGAACTATGCGACCAAGGAGTTGGTAAGAAAAGTCCATCTCTATAGAAAATCTGACTCTAACAACTGTTCTTCTCTCTCAGTGCTTGAATCATACCTGGTATTTGGCTGTAGATATGCAGCTGTATATATTATCTCCCATATTTCTGCTTTGCTTATACAAATGGGAGAAGAAAGCTGCAGCTGGCATCTTTGTTCTTATGGTTCTACTCTCCGCTTGCCTCTTCAGCACAATGATGACCGATAAGTACTTTGTTCATTTGGCGTAAGTGTATTGGCTACAACACAACTACTTTTCGTACTATATATAGTTATATTTTCTTAGAAATGGAAATATTGCCGGTGAGGCTCAACGTAAGCTCTACTTTGCCACCCATGTGCATGCAGCTCCTTGGCTGATCGGTTTGCTTTTTGGCTATTTCCTGCATGTGAATCGTAGCAAGAACTTTCAGCTGAATCGCATCAAGATCTGGCTGGGTTGGATTGGGTCTCTAGCTCTGATATTCACCTGCATGTTTGCCTTGTATCCATCGGCCAAGTTTAATATTAAACCAGATTATTCCATACTAAAGGAGGCTTCCTACTACACGTTTACCCGTATCGCTTGGCCTCTCAGCATGTGCTGGGTGGTCTTTGCCTGCATGAAGGGCTATGGCGGCTTGGCTAATAGTTTTTTGGCTTCCCCCCTTTGGCAACCACTCTCAAAGATCTCCTACTCCGCCTACATCTTTCACCAATTCATGCAGCAAATCAATGGCAAACGTGTGCGAGCAAACACATATTTCTCCGATTATAATGTGGTAAGGAAGACTTTTAAAATAAGGAAATTTCCGATCATTCAAAAATATAATTTTTGACAGATGTTGAGCTTTTGGGCGACTTTTGGCTTTACCTTGCTGCTATCCTATGCGATGTACATCACAATGGAAGCGCCCATTGCTGTGCTACAGGGAATGCTCCTGCCCAAAGGCAGACCTACTTCAAAGTCAACTATCACTGAAGAAACAAAGACTGAATCAACTCCAGAGGCAGCCGAAAGTAAACCACAAAAAGTAGTTGAAGAGCCTTGATTACCATTTAGATATAGTTCATAAGAATGTTATTTATGGACAAGTTTTTTGTGTAAGTTATGAACCCGCTAATCATTATGATTATTGATAAGAAATAAAATTGCTGATTAGACTGAATACAAGTAAGAAGCCATCAACCCAACTTTGACGAGGATTTACCTAAAAAGACCTTATCGAAGGCTATATTTATAGTCTAATTTGGTATTCGAACCTATTGATTATTATAATTATTTAATAATCATTTAAATTAGATTTACTGTTATCGCTGATAATTAACTTACGGCTAGACTACAGTTACGCCCATAAATCAGCAACATTTGGTGTGTTTTAGTAAATGGGTTAACAATATTATCGATTCAAGTTATCTGCTCGAACGTATTGCTTGGTATTTGTTTGCTTAGTGACTCAAACGACTTTCCCAAGTCCAATCAACACGCGCTTTGCCTAATGAGTTAACCCACTTGGACTTGGAATGGTTTTACTCATATGTAGTGTGAAATGCAGAGATTACTATGACAACAAGCCAATGTTGAGTATGCTCTCCAGATTAGATTAACTTCACTTTGTTTCTGATTACCCATTAATTGACATGAAAATGTGTGAACCTGAATCGAGGATAAACGACTAGGAGTTGACGTATACTTCATAGAAATCAGTAAAAGCATTTCCTTATACGGAACTAAAAATCGATAAGTATCGAAATTAAGTAGTTCTATAAGTTGATAATATTTATTAGTCACGCCGATTATTAAAATTCCATATTTTCAAAAAATTCACAACTAAGTAAAGCTGGCAATTGATATATATCGATTTGCTCATAATTTGTTATATCGATAAATATATTTTTTAAATTCCAAAAAAACATCACAAAAAGCTGGAAAATCTCTCAATGGCAACACTGCCACCTGTACAAAAAATAACTAAAAATCGATATTTATCGAAATTCCGCAAATGCATATATGCATATATAACATTAGACACTTTCCCCTCCTATCGAATACATGGTATCGTTATGACACTTCGCAATGGATGAAGCGGTTTGCACGCGTTGATAAGCCAGTTAACAAAGTACTTCAAATTTATCAGGCACATTTGAGTTAGCGGCTTTTTTTCTGCGAAGCCGAATTGATATGAAAATGGCGTTTGGATTTGTAGGCATATATAATTCCCGTTTACTTGCTAAACGACCCAATACTCAGAAATCAGTGCGACCATTAACATGGTCGAAATAATAGCGACGATGCTGCTCATTGGGCTGGCTTTGGCCAGTTCCTCGCAGCTGGAATTGAATGAAATTGACTCCCTTGTGGACTATCAGCAATTTATGGAATTACGTCCACTGGCCACAGAATTCGCACATCACTTTAGGAATATAACCGAAACTAACTTGGATATTCCATGCATACGTGTGTCTAGCCAGCAGGATTTGCAGTGTCTGACTGACATGACTCAGGTGTTGAATGCGTTTAGCTCGAAAAATATCTGGGCCCTAAAGAGTATGTATATAGTCTGGACTTAAAAGTATTTTAATTGACTTCCTTGGTTTTGTAGTGTTCGACGCGTGGGGCACTTTCCCCAAGGGTGTGCTGTTTGGCAACAAAGTAGATTTGGGCAACTATGATGAGTGCATTGGGATTAACAAGGCTATTAGTGATAGCCACACCATAAAGGGCAAGTATTGTTTTGCTGGCATGCCCGTAATCAGAGGCCAGACTCTCAGGACTGCTGTTTGTTTCCCCTCGTCCTGTAATGCAACGCAAATGAATAATTTCCTGCAGCCAATGTTGGAAAATCTGTTAAATATAAAAATCACGAAGCTCGTGGTAACTGAAGACAGTTGCAGAACAAACGAGCCCTTGGAATACGATGGTCTAACTATATTTACTATGTGAGTAAGTCAATCAAACAGCTAAAAATTCAGTTCTAAATATGATTTGAACAGTGTTCTAGTCTCGCTTCTGCTGGCTGCCGTCGTCTTAACAACAATCTATGATTATTTCTTCTGTGAAGATCAAAGTAAGTGCAATAACTATTAATGTACACATATATAGGAAAACTTAGCTTATCTACCAATATATACCAAAGGGAATATGGAAGTGGATCACCCTCGACTATAACCCGCATATTTATTTATAATCCACCTAATCTATTACAGAACAACTGCCCGCCTTGATTAAGATCTTCTCAGCACGCGCCAATTCCCGTGTCCTGTTTCGGCTCGTACAGCCCGGGACGAATCCAAATGTTATCGATTGTCTCAATGGCATGCGCTGTATGTCGCTCATCTGGGTACTGTTTGGCCACCAGTACCTATTCGCCTTGATGGCGCCGAATATCAACCAATATCAATTGAAGTGGGTAAGGTCTATTGATTGCTTCAAGAATGCGGCTGACCCCATTCAATCCATCTGCTCTGGCCCTTCCAGTGGTTCGGCAAGCCCTTCTCAAGCTTCGTGCTACACGCAGCCTTCTCTGTGGACACATTCTTATTCCTCAGTGGAATGCTGCTGGTCGTCATCTCAATGCGTTCTCTCGAAAAGTGAGTTTGAAGAGCAGCAGCCTCATCAATCAATCAATTATCAACTGATTTTTCCATCTTAGAACAAAGGGTAAACTGAATATTCCTATGATGTATCTGCATCGCTATTTGCGACTCACGCCAGTCGTGGCGCTGGCCATCCTGGTCTACATGACTCTGTTGCCTTTTATGGGTAATGGTCCTCTATTCAATAGCGCTAAGTTTGATGACTATAATCATTGCAAGAAGACCTGGTTCTGGACTTTGCTGTTCCTACAAAACTATGCGACGCCAGATCTGGTAATTTCGTCGAAAGTTTTTTTTACCCTGATCACCTTTTTAATCTAATCATCACTTGTAGTGCATCAATCATAGCTGGTACTTGGGCGTGGATATGCAGCTCTATTTAATCTCTCCCATATTTCTGCTTTGCTTGTACAAATGGGGCAAGAGAGCTGCAGCTGGCATCTTTGTTTTTATGCTTCTGCTCTCCGCGTGCCTATTCAGCACAATGATGATTAAGGAATATCCCGTTCATATAGAGTGAGTACACTTTACGGTATATAAGGGCATTAAATAAAAGGTAACTGCACAGAATTGGCTACACATCGGACGAAGCCCAACGTAAGCTGTATTATGCCACCCATTTGCATGCAGCTCCTTGGCTGATCGGCTTGCTCTTTGGCTATTTTCTGCATGTGAATCGCAGCAAGAACTTTCAGCTGAATCGCATCAAGATCTGGCTGGGTTGGATTATCAGCTTGGGTTTGATCTTCACCTGCATCTTTGTGCTCTATCCATTTGCCGACTATTTAAATCCGCCCTTGAACATGCTGGAGGAGGCCTTCTACTATACGCTAGACCGCATCGCCTGGCCTCTTAGCCTGTGCTGGGTGGTCTTCGCCTGCATGAGGGGCTATGGTGGCTTTGCAAATAGTTTTCTCTCCAGCCCGCTGTGGCAGCCACTGTCGAGGATCTCCTACTCCGCCTACATCTTTCACATTTTCATACAGCAAACCAATGGCCGACGCATGCGAACGGGCACATTTTTCTCAAACTACGACGTAGTGAGTGGAACCAAACTAATAAATAATTTTCCAGCATTTGACTTAATTATATTTTTTGGCTTGTTAGATGTTGCTTTTCTGGAGCGGCTTCGGCTTTGTTCTACTCTTGTCCTATTTGGTCTATATCATTATGGAGGCGCCCTTCGGCGTGCTGGAGAGCATGCTTATATCAGGACGGAGACCCAAGCCCAAACCCAAGCCCAACCCTGAACCTACAACAACGTCGACAACAAACAAAGCTGAGTTGGAGCCACAATTGGCCACAGATAGAGCACAGCATACAATAGATTCTACGCCTGCCAGCAGTCAGCCCTAGACACTTTATTAATTAAATAGTAAGCAATAGATTTCTATTTATAAAACTAATTTTATTTTACGAATCTTATCATTGTTTCTTTGATGTCAACTTGAGCTGTCAGAAACGTGAAATTGCATTCGAAGATATACTATCTAAATGTTATACTTAGTCAACGACGAGATTACGTAGTTTCCAAACAGAGATCACAGTTCAATAACAGTTGATTAGGTGAAATTTCTTTTTCAATTAACTAAAGTATTTGTTGTAATATATGCGCTCAGTCGGAGAGATCCCAGCGCCTGGTTAATGAAATACACAAATAATTAGCTGAAGGAATGGCCGCAAACTGTGTCAGCATGGCATATTGTTGAACTTGCATTTAGATTAAATTAACTGGAAAGTGAAATCGAAACCAGAAACCAGAAAATGCGCGAATTGGCAACAAGGCGAAAACCAAAGTCAACCTAGTTTTTGGCCGACGCAACAGACGACAGCGAATGCAAAGCGAATACATTTGATATGCTATTGGCTGCAAAGGGGTGTGTGTGTGTGTGTGTGTGAGTGTGTTAGTGGCGGCGGCAACGGGTGAGGGAACTGTATTGGCGCCCTCTGGCGGATTATTGAATTTTCCAACATTTGACTGACACTTGGCGCCTGATGCGCTTCGCTTACCTTTAACGTTGTTGTCCTTGTTGTTGTAGCGCTGCCTTGTTGTTCTTGTTGTTGTTGTTGTAGTTCTAGCTGTTTTGGATGCGGACGTTTGGGATGACTGAAATTCCAAAACGCGTCTTTACATAATTTACAGGTTTTTTGTTTTTGGAATATAGTGCAGGCCGAGTAATAAACACAAAGCTATGCTATATACATCTATATATGTATGAGTGTGCGTTAGTGTTTGTGTGCGTGTGTGTGCACGATGATACATGGAACAACACAATGTAGGCTGGGGGCAGCGGCAGCCGCAACGAAATGTATACCCGTTTATATATTTTTTTTTCCGTTCGCCTGAGGGAGACCCACTTTTTTTTTTTTTTTTGGCAAATTTGTAGCGAACGCGTATAACGGTGGCTATTATGCCGCTTTGCTCATCAAATCTGGCAACACTTAAGTCTCACTGACACGCTTGTCGGCGATTAAGAGGGGTTGCGGACTGGCAGTTAAGTCGCAATTTTAGTCTTTGGCACCTGATGCAATGCACTGGGTGTCGGTGTGCTTGTGGGTGTGTGTGTGTGTGTTGTTTTCAATTAAATGTGATTTAATTAATACGGAAATCGGCGGCGGCACTGCACACTGGAACGGTCAGCTGCCAAGTTGAGCACTCGACGCGCAACGAACAAATACTGAAGAAACTGGCGATGGACGGCCTAAGGAGCAACGGTAAATTTCTTTCGGATTTCGTTGATGCTGCGCGCTCTTTGGCTGCGCAATGAACAGTGCTGCCCAGCGCGGCGAATTCGCTTCCGTATGTCTCAGCTCGCCGCAATGCTTTCGTGCATGTGCGTTTGTTGTGTGTGTGTGTGTGCGTCCGAGGAATGCGATAAAAAACGAAACGTTAGAATGAAATGAAAATGTAGCATAATTTATGGCTGCATTGTCTTTTAAATAATTGCACGCACACATTAATACACAAACAGACATACAGACACACTCACAAACACATATAAATACATAGACTAGCAAACACTTAGAAGGAAAATTTGTTATTTTTTAAATGGATTTGAATTTGCAGGGCAACCCACCTGCAAAACGTTGTCTCATCTTTATAAGGCCGTTAACATATTTCATTTTTTTGAAATAAATATATATATATATTTTTTGTTAGCGTTTTAATATAATTTATTGGTTTGCTTTTTATTTCTCAAATTCTTAGGGAAGTCATATGTCTGCCTCTCGTAATAAAATGTTTGCAATTACAAACAAATGTGAAAAATCTATCATTATTTAGTGTATACTTTCTTATGTCACATGTAAAAATGTTGATATTGATTATCTAATAATAGTTGCTAAAGAATATCTCACTGAAAGAGCATTTCTAATACAGTAAAATATGTCATCTATGATCAAAGTTCTATATAAATATATATTAATGCACAACTGCTGCACTCACATTTGTTGTCTATTCGATTTTTGGCGTATTGTATATAAATATATTATGTGGAATTAATTCGGGGCTCAATTATCAAAGAGTATACGCAGTTCGTCTTGCAGCTAATCAACATATTTCGTTTCACTTTTTTTTTTGTGTGTCATATTATGATGGATCACATTGAGAAAAGTTTGTCATGCAAGTTGTATAATCGAATAAGCTTAATGAGGACAATGATGATTATGTTGATGCATTGGCCTTAATATATGTTAACTATAATTCAACATTATTCAAGTTGGAGCCGGATGAAGACGGCAGGTCCACATCACTGGGCGGCACAAAGGTGCCTTTCGTTTGGACGCCCTCGTGCTTGGCGCTAAGTTTCAGCATCTCCGATTTGAGTTTATCGAGAATGGCATAGTTGGGCTGATTAACAGCCGCCTTGCTCTGCAGCACAGTAATCTCCTGTTCCTCCAGTTTCTTCTCCTTGAACGTTTTGATCGAATTGTTGCCATACAGACGCAACAGCGAGCCCCACGTCTGAATGTGCGGATGCAAAATCTAGAAATTATATCAATCAATCAATCAATTACATTTTCATATTTCATACATGGTGTAGCCTAGTTGTTACCTGCAGTATGGCCTGCGATGCCAGCTGCTTGCCCTCGCGTTTGTTCTTGCAGACAACCTTCGCCGTGTGCTTGCCCACGGTCATGGTGAACTCGTTTTTATTGTTCGCCGTGCGATTGATCTCCTGCGTGATCTGGACATCGCTGCCGTAGTTCCGCTGCAGGCACGTCAACAAAATGGCATTGGGCGAGGGCTCGGTCGTCTTGTTGCAAAACTCGGTGACGCGTGGATCCTCAATGCGAATGTCATCGAAGACCTGAGAGAGAGACAGAGGGAGAGAGAGAATCTTTAGTTTGATTTTTCTTTTTTGACTGTAAAAACTCACAGATAAATCACTTTGGGTTTTCTTGGCAGTGCCAGTCTTCGAATCCTTATTGTTGCCCGTGATCTTGTCCTTGACATCGGGTATGAGTATCTCCAGTGTTTCGCGTGCTGCCTCCGACTTGGCCTGCTTTTTACTGGTGCCGTATCCCGTGCCATACTTGAGATTATTTACCGAAACGGTTGCTGAATAAGGCGTAGCTGCGTTCTGCAGCTCTTTGAATTCATAAGTGGGTTGCGTCTTCAGCGCATGCTGCACATACTCATGCAATATGCACACAAAGCTTTTACCATTGGGATTCATGATCCACTCCTTGCGTCCGCGCGTATTTGTGCTACCCTCTGAGCCGCCGGGCGCCAAAATGGGGAACTTGATGAGCTTGGTGCCATCGGGTAGCGTTGGTCGTTGTATATTCTTTATATGCTTCCGATTCTTTGTGAACTTGCGCCGTGCGTTCCAGCTGCGGAAGCGCAGCACGCGTATCTCCTTGAATCGGAACAGTTTCTGGCAGTATGTGTTCAGCTCCTCCGGTGTCACCGACTCCTTTTGCGTGTTCTCATTGACGGTTACGATTTTGGCAGCCGGTATAAGCGCCTTTCGTGCTTCAGCGCCTGCTGCTTCATTTTTGGCCTCCACAACAGGCTCGTCTTTTATCATTTTGTCATCTACATCCATGGGCTGTTCGTTAGCTGTGCTGGCATGCGCCACCGGGCAAACGCTCACGGGCGATGCCTGACCGCTGCTCTCCGCAGAAGTCTGAGCGGTGTTGTTCGATTTAACCTCCCGTTTGGCATCCGCTTCCTCGTCCAGTGCACGCTGGTAGTTCAGACACGGTATGGCGCCCAGTGGGACGGCGTGCTTGCGTGCACTGCCCGTGCCCAGAAAATATGGTCGCGAGGCTGAGCAGACCCGCGTCTTCCGATGCAAGAACAGGGGCATGCCGCTGTTGTGCGTCACCTGCACCCAGCCCTCCGGCAGCACCTCAAAGTGATTATGGCGCTTCTCTGAACGGGCATATAAAAGGCGGAATTAACTTAATCTTTCATCTGAATCTTTATAATTATAGTCCATACGTCTCCTCTTCCTCTCCCTCTCTCTCTTACCTTCCAGCACAGTCTTAAAGCGCTGCTCGTATTTGGGTCGCTTGGACTCACGCAGATCGTCGGGCAGCTTTTCGTCCAACAGATTCTCAATTTCCTCATCGTTAAAATCCGAGGAGTCATACTCGTCACCCTCGCCGTCATCATCATCGCCGCGCTGCTTGTCGCAGTTATCATCTGCGGAATGCAAGTTATCATAGAAATTTTTAAAATTTGCATCAAGTATATAAAATGAAACCTGATCCAAGCGTTAGTCTATCGTGATGCTCCAGGCGCAAAATGGGTATCATGCGCATCTTTTCAAGCTAAGGTCTAGACTAGTTTCGCATTGAGCTGCAGTTGCGGGCAGCTTCAGAATGTTAAAGAAAATGCGCTCGATAAAGGTCCATTGCTGGCGACTACAGTGGAGCCCCAATACAGCGGACAGCTCTGAATTACACTGCTCAGGCTTACGCATCTGTGCGCTATGACAGATCTGCACTGTACATGTATTTTATCAGCCTCCATGGCACACATTGTTTGCACTATGATAAGCGCTGGCAAGATCAACAGATAAGACATGTAGAAGCTGTTTCTTTCAATTATATGGCTAAAGACCATGTGCCCTGGATAGTCAACAAATATATGCCTGCACCGCTCACAGATAGTAAATCTCTATCTATCTCTTTCTCTCTCTCTCTCTCCCTCTCTCGTCATCTCTGTGTGTATTCTTATCGCTTACCTGATTCATCATCTTCGCTAGCAGTGCCCACCTCGTCGAGCACCTGAAATTGCCTAAGCTGCTGATCAATCGGCGCGGAGAGCAGCTCGGCATCACGGGTCTGACGCATTTCCTCAATGGCGCTGAGTGAGAAGCCCGCCACCTTCAATGCCTGCTCCTCCTCGTCCAGCCGTGGTCGCTTGCACCCGGTATGCGGCGCCAGCACTCCCGTCTCATCAGTTTGCTGCGATCGAGTCTCCGCCATTTGATTCATTTATGTGCTTAAAATCTATGTTATTTAATTCAAGAGCCTATATATCATATATTTGACTGTTTGGTATCTTATAGCTGTGTTTGAGCTCTTCTGGCCAATAACCAATACTGAGAACATCCAACGATTTCGAATTGATTTTTCATTGGAGGTGCCACATTGGTTAAGCTAGAAAACTCAATCGTTCGCTTTGTCGTCGAGGGTTCGCTCCTCTCAGCTCGTATTTCAAACGCACTTCACATCATAATTAGAGCATGCATCAGCATAACACGTTTTCATATATTTTTCATTTTTTCAATTTTATTTATTTTATTTTTTTTTTTTTGCATTTGTTTTTGTTGTTGCAATTTTTGGTAGCCGGCTTCGATCTGCTGCTTTCGCAATGGGTTCTGTGCTGAGCAAGACACCAAGGCAAAAGTTGCTCAACCTGACTGACTCATTGTGTTTAATTAAATAATAATTTACATTTATATAAGCGTACTAATTTTATAAAAATAAGTTACAAAAAATTTAATAAATGCCGGAACGATGACCACGCTCAGACATTTTGCCAAATAAAACAGCTGATCGTTGGCAGCGTTGCCACACTCTGAACTTTTTTTGCTCATTTCCAATAATTTATCAAAATCGCGCTTCATATTCGAAAATAGACAGTTTTAAGCTTACCAATAATGCTCCAGCTTACTGCTAATCAATTTTAATATTTGTAGTCAGTATTTTAAATTGTAAAAGTTTATTTTTATTAATGAAGAACAAAGGGTGTGCAAATTTCTTATTGGCCACGCTCAGACACTGCCAATTACCAGGTGCTTACACGATTGACAGTGCTGCCAAGTCGTTTCTGTTTCCCTGTGCTACCAATTGGAATGTAAACAAAAAATTAAACAGATTTTTTATGAATAAGTAACAAGTACAAAATATATAATTAGTGCTTTAAAAAATACAACGTGTCATGCTATGTTAAAAGTTAATTTCAATAAACCCGACCTTACTTTTGTATATTTTCTTCAAATTTCCCTTTTTCATGTACTACCGAAGCGGCAACAATTCTAATTAGGATATTTTTCCCTTTGTTGATAAGGCGCCAACCATTCTAAATAGGATATTTTTCCCTTTTTTGCTAAGGCGCCAAAAATTCAAATTCAAATTAATATACATTATAAATAAAGAAACATTACGCACCAAAACCAGTGTGAGTATGGAATGGGATGATTTAACGGGGTCCATCTGCAATAGTTGAGAGTTATTCACAGGATCAGAAACTCTTTCTCATTCAGATTACCTCGATTATTTTATCCGTTACGTTCGTTTCGAACAGTTCCAAATGAAAAGGCAAACGACGGCAACTAATTGATCGCATAACTTCCGACCTTAGATGCAGAACTAGAAACAATATAAACTCGTCGCCAACATCCGAGCACTGGATAATATACAAACTGGAAAGAAACTTCAGGTGCATGACCAAATGCCTGAAATCGTGCCATCGCAACTGGTGGGCAGTCGTGATGCTAAGGACTCGCAAATGGACCAATTGAAGGATAACACCGTTGAGGAAATGATAGCAGGGATTGTAGATGTTCAGCAGCGTAAGGCCACGCATATGGGCAATGTATTTGCTCTGCTTGATCGACATTTCGGATCCAATGCGCAAATGCTGCAGGGCATCCGGACGCAGCTCGGCAAATCTCTGGAGCATCTTATCATGGGTATTGACGAAATAATTAATATCCAGACTCTTCAGACGTGGCAACAGAACAAGAAACTCAAAATTGGGATGGGAGGCACAGTCGATCACAAGATTCTCCAGCTTGTGCATATGCTTGCAGATCTCAATGATAATATCGGTCAGCTTGTGGTCTATGGATAGTATCAGCGATTTCAAATTCTTCAGATAGACGCACACGCTGATCATGTGATGGGCCTTCGTGAACATCGGCAGCTCATAGTATTTATCCTGTAAATCCGATATGGCCAGCATGCGCATCTTTTGGCCATTCAGCTGAAAGAACTCATCCACCTCCTGCGTGGTCCAGTGGGGCGTCGGCTCATACCATGTGAAGCAGCGGAAATGCCGCTTATAAACCATGTCGTAGATACCCCTAAATCGGAGACAGGCAAAGGCAAAGTTACACTGACTCATCAGATCCAGATTCTGGAATACCAAGAGCAAGCAGTCGTCGGGCAGGTCCAAAATGTGTAGAGAAGCCATTTCGAACTTTTACAATTTTCTAACTTTACTTCAAATCTAAACGAATATATATATATATATATAAATATATATATTAATAAATATATACATATGCTATGACTTATCTGGCCTGACAACCATGTGTACTATGCTCTTTTATCTACATTCGATCTCTCTCTCTCTCCCTCTTTACTTGAGATTCAAACTAAAATTATTCAATTTTACAATTTCCTCTTTGATCATAGATATTATTATATAATTAAAGCTATGCTAATTTCGTATTAAGAGTTCATAGTTAGCAACTTTAATCATATATTAGATAATGCTTAAAATGACATATGAATATTAAGTTGCACTAAAACTAAGTCTAGTTAGACTTATTAACTAAATTCAATTGGTTAGAGGTTTTACTGCAAGACACTTTCTATATCGATGTCCACAGCATTGGCCAAGTCTGTGAAATTTTGTGCATTCTGCTCGTGTCCTTTGGAGCGATAGTGGGCATTCAAGTGTGGGCGCCGCATGAAGGATACTTTGCATATGTCGCAGCTGCAAGGAAAATCAGTTATTAATGTGCAATTATTATGAGCAAGCAGAATAGTTTGGCTCAAGAAAATGATTACTAAACCAGCTCAGCTGAAGGACTCAAATCATCGATCAATTTAAGTTTATTCATCCTTTAGCCTACTCAATCCTTTTGCCTTGGAGCCTTTACTTACGGAAAGCTTCGCACGCCGGAGTGGCTAAGCATATGCCGCTTGAGCTTGTTGCTAACAGCGAATTCCTTTTCGCATTTGGTGCACTTGTAAGGGCGATAGTTTGTATGGCGGCTGTAACAAATTAATAATTAATAAATAAATAAAATAAATTAATATTAATATTATATTCATTGCTTACTTGCGCTCATGCTGTATCCTGCCGCTGTGGTCGGCAAATGTCTGGCCGCAGTACTGGCACGGGTAGGGCTTCTCGCACAGATGCGCCAGCTCGTGGCGGCGTAGCAAGTGCGGCGTGTAGAACTTTAGGGGGCATTGCTTGCAGTTGAAATTCTTTACGCCAGTGTGCCGCAGCAGGTGTACCTTGAAGTTGCTGGGGCAGGTGAAATGGCGGCCGCACAGCTCGCAGATGCAATCTCTTTTGCGCCGTTCACGCTTGAGTGCGACAATTTCCTCCTCGGACAGCTTGCTCCAGTTGATGCGCGGCGTATTCCTTGCATTCGTTGCAAAGTTCACAGTTGCATAGAGCTTGGAGGGAGGTTTGCCGGGCTTGCGTGGAGTGCTGGGCATTGGAGCGGGATCAATTGCAGCTGATGCCTCATCGAGCTCATTATTTTGCCCAGACTCCTCCTCCGAATGTCCATTATCAGTTACTGCGTTTTGCTGCGGCGCGTCGTAAGTTTCCCCACAGGCATCATCTTCTGTGGCTTCCTCATACGACGTCGTTAGCTCAATATCTACGGCATCTTCCTCCAGCTCCACATTGTCCACCTCATCCAGGTCGATTTTTTGATACGCTTCGACAATGTTGTTGCTGCTGCTTAACAGTACTTTTTGGGTTTTTATAATGCGCTCGCGAAACACGATCGCCTCCCGTAATGCCACCTCACAGGGTCCACAAATATGGGCAGGAAAATCCACATTTTCTGTTAACTATAAAGAAATATAAACACAAATTGTTCACCTTGCTATCGAACTGCTTACAAAAATTCCAGTTAATGCGGCAATCTGATGTAGCATTATGTTATCGGGCTGTTGGAATAAATTCTTTGCGTTCGCACAGTAAATAATCTTGCCACAAGTACGACAACGTGCCGACATTTTTCAAATCATTTTCCAAATTCAACGAGTTGTTTACTTATTTTTGTCAATTATTCGCGTCGTTCGCGGCGATCAGCTGTTGTCCGATTATCTGGCAACGCGGTGGCTATTGTGAATACCGATATATTGTACGGCTGACTCGATTAGAACTCAGCTGTTTTGCTATTGTTGTCATTGCCAGTTTTAGGGAACTTTGACACAGTGTAATTTGGAAGCCGAATTGAACACTCGTATTGAAATATTTTTTCCCTAATTTACAATGCGCGTAAATCAGCACACAAAAGTAGTTGGGAAGCGAGTCTTGCTGGTACCTTACGAGCCACATCATGTGCTCAAATACCACGAATGGATGAGCAGCCCCACACTACGCAGCCTGACCGCTTCCGACGAGCTGACGCTTGAGGAGGAGTACGCAATGCAAAAGAGTTGGCGCGTGGACACTGATAAGCTCACATTCATTGTGCTTTGCGCCGATACATATGCAAAGACCAACGACGAGGTTGCCTCCATGGTAGGCGATACCAATCTATTTATGCGCCCGGATGACGATGATCCGATGAGATATGTGGCCGAGGTTGAGATCATGATAGCTTTGCCCGAGGCACGCGGCAAGGGATTTGGTCGCGAGGCAATGCTACTGATGTTCAAATATGCCCAACAGCAACTGCACCTATACAAGTACGAGGCCAAGATTGACATGGACAATACCGTGTCGCTGCACCTATTCAAAGGCATGCGCTTTAAGGAGGTGAGTCGCGCGAATATCTTCCACGAAGTGACGCTCGAGCGACCCATAACGGAGCACTGGGTGTCCTGGCTGGATTCACAGGTGCAACTAAAGACTGAGAATTATGATAAAAATGTAGTTACAGTTAGATTTTAGGCTGTTTATTACATTTGTGTTACAACTACTTTTTGTTGCCTTTTTCTTGCCTTCAAAATGTTGCTCTGGCTGTAGTCGTTGCGTAAGTAATGCTGTGTGTGGGCGGGTCGGGGTGGTGGCAGGAAAGGCATGTGCCCCAAGTCAGTTATCAAATATATATATCTATATATATGGGGGGTGTCTGTATGATACATAAAACTAATTGGCTTAATGTTTGACAGCGTTTCGTTTCGTTTTGTATCAATTTTTTATAAAAATTATTATTAAATAATTAAAGGCAAACATAATTCATAAATTGTAATTGCAAATCAAAACTAAATATTTCATACCCACTGTTTTCATTGTTTTGCTTTGCTTTTGCTTAACTTGAACTTAACTTTATAGCTGCTCAAACTTTATGCTTAAAACTAACATTTAGACGTGGTGTGCTGCTTGCTATGAATAATAAATATGCTTGTGTGTGTATGGGTATTTGTTTGTGTGTGTGTGGCCCGATCTTTAGGCAGCGGCTCCGTCAATGGGCATGGCATGCAGCACCTCGTCGAGCAACTGCAGCGCACGATGCAAATGCACTTCGATCCAACAGGGAGTCTCCTTAATAGATTGACGCGGGTAATCAGGTCCCCAGCCCTTAACAAAGCTCAGCCGCAATATGCACAAACGACGCAGATCGTCCACACCGATGCCAGCGGCAGCAGTAATACCTGCAATACAGATCGATATATATATATATATATATATATATATATAACTGTTAATTGAGATTTAGCTTCACTCACTTCTGCCTCCGCCGCCCATTTGTTGATTGGAAACACCCGCCACAGCGGCCGCTTGTGCTGCCGCTGCAGCCTGTGCATTAGTGGCCAGCGAGTGCATCTGCTGGTGGCATTGACGCAAGTCGAACACCTGTTAACAATTATTAATTAATTACAGGAATAAAGTTGCATTTGATGGGTATCAGTGTTTACTTTGATGCAGGCAGCTGGATAGATCTTGTGCACGGCATCGCCCGGCGTGCGACCCGCCTCGCGATCCAAGTAATAGCTTTGTACGAACACAGAATTATCGCTGAGACAGCGCAGCCAGACATCTCCCTCGCCGCGCAGATCCAATTGCACGCCCTTGCCAATGTGTAGCCTGCAAATGGATTATATTTATTCATAGCCATTCGAATTAATATGAACAGCAACTATTCACCTGGCACGTTCCGACTGTTCAGTGCGATGGACATTGCTGAGCGCGCCAAGACAGAAGCGATTGCCCCCAGAGGGATCTACATAGCCGTCGATGATTACATTGGGCTTGGCTGAGGGCACCTTGAAAGTCTCGCCGACCTGTGTGTCCAGCTCGAAGTAGGCAATGGAGCACCAGTACTCTGGCGCCGGCTGGCGTGATAACAAACGTGGCTGTTGCTGTTGTTGCTGCTGCTGTTGCTGGGGCGGCGCCTGTTGCGGCGAGGCCAAATCGCCAGGCATCGCCGTGCTCCCTAAAAATAAATAAATAAATATTAGTAAAGGCCATGAGTTTAAGAGACTTCACATTGCATTTACAGTAACTGGTGGGTAGGGAGCGTGGATCAGGCGGCTGCATCGACTGTGTGTAGGTGAGCGTATTGGGTCCGGTCCAGGTGCCTGCTGCTCCACCGCCACCACTGGCCTGTGCAGCAACGCCAGCATTTGGCTGATTGCCGGCTGTGGCCTGTTGTTGTGCAGATGGAGGCTGGGAGGAGCCGTAGCTATTGGCGCCAGCTCCCTGGCCACTCGGCTGCGGCACGTAGCCATTTTGTTGCTGGGCGTGCACGGTTGCTTGGCCGGAACCGCTGTTGCCGCTGTTGCTAAATTTGTTAACATCGTTGCCCACGCTCTGCATTTGAGCACTCGTAGGCGGCGCTCCATAGTACTGACCGGCGCTGCCAGCAGTTCCTCCGCTCGAATTGCTGGCCACATTTGGTACATTAGGTCCGCCGCCAGGCGGCGGTTGCTGCTGCTGCATGGCCATCGTGCCTGGATCTGTGGGTGAGCTGGCCTGGGCATGATGCACGCCATTACCTTGTGCGCTCTGTGCTTGTGTGGGCGGGGGTGGGGGCGCCATAACGGGACCGGAGCCAGGATTCATGGCGCTCATGCCCGGCATGCCATGAGGTACGGCTGCAATGCAAAAATCAATCCAATCAATTGCCAATCAAGACTAAAGCCTAAGCAGCTAATTGTGCAGCAAAACAAACTCAAATTTCAGCAACAACGAAAAATTCTTACAGAGTGCGTGCGGCGCTGGCTGGGATTGGGTTTGTGGCTGCTGCTGTGGCGCCGCCTGCTGCTGCTGCTGCTGCTGTTGCTGCTGCGGCGGTGGCGGATGCCGCAACATCCACGAGTTGCGCACGGGCCCGCCGCTATCCGTTGGCTCAATTTTTGGTATTGCGCGACCGGCAGCAAACATTGCACTCATTTGATTAGCATCGGTGACTACGAAATCAACGGAAAAAGTAATTGAAAATAAAAATACAAAATTTAGCAAAACCAAATCCAAAATAAAAGCGAGCAACATAAACCAAATGTAGCAGGAATATCTACTTGGCTATAGCTTAAGATCAGGAAGATCATCTAATACTAATATATAGTTTAAGGCCTATCCGTACCGTATTCACCCGGCCCGGGACCCTGTGGCGGATAGCCATAGCCACCCGGACCAACCATCTGCGTGGGATGATGCTGTATTGTGCCAATGTCGTTGCCATCAATGTCCATGCTGCCGACGAGGGAGCCGGCTGAGTATTCATCTTTGACCAATCGACTGGGCCCCGACTGCAGGCTCAAGCCGGAGAGATCGATGCCCGGCGAAACGACGCGCTCGTAGTGGTAGGGATTCACACAGACCGAATCGCACTTGAGATCGAACGCAAAGGCGCAGTATTTAACATGCTTCAGCTCGTTCTTGTGCAGATCTGGCCAGCGCCAGATACGTGCATAAATCACATGCGGGAAGCCCTTACGGCCGGCCACCTGTAGAAAGAGTAGCGTTGAGAAAACGTAAAATGAAAGAAAGAAAGAAAATTAAATTCAAATCAAATCGAGTCGAGTCGAATGAAATAGTAAACACGTATACGCGTCTCATATCGCTACCGGAAATGCCACAACGTAAACAAACAAAACACATAAAGTGCATTGAGACGGGGTGACTGACTTCAAAATACCCTGTACTTTAACAAAGGGAAATCAAGCATAGAACAACTTAAATACAAAATTAGTTTAGCTTAACTTTCAGATATGCTCTTGCTAAAACATGAGTAAGGCTGACAAACCGTAAATACCCTGTACAGCTATCGATTGAGATGATTAACTAACTAACTAAACTATAGACTGCCTAGATTTTACAATTTATATCTTAACACTTAATGGTATAAACTCTCTGGTTAAGGAACGACTAAATGTACTCCTCCTCTATGGGCACAACTGCAATATCCCCCTTTTACACATAATGAATGAATGCAGGGTATACAAACATATAGACCCCACACATTGCCGAGCGATAAGAGGCATTACTGAAACTAAAGCTGGAGCTGACGCTGACGTTGACGTTGACGTTGACGCTGACGCTCACCTGCAGTCGGCCGTCGAGCGTGCGCTGTATGGTGACGCATTTGCTTGGATGGGCGCCGTTCGTGGTAATTGCTGTTATCAGCGAATCCAATTCGTCGCGCTTCTCCTTCAGCTTCTTAACGAGCGACTCGATGGCGCGCTTGGCAAAGCCCTCGCTCTCCCCGCCCTGCCGATGGCACATTAGCGAATGGACGATGCTCAGGCAGGCATCCGCTGATGTGGGCGCATTCGACGGCGGTGGCGGTGGCATTTGCACCATATCCCGAACAATTACTATAAAGAGAGGCAGAAAGAGATGGGAGGGAGGGAGGTAGGGAGAGATCATAATCATATAATAGAGGCGCATATAATAATAGGCTTGCACTCACTGTCCTGTTGCGCTATGGCGCCATACATGTGTGTCGGCGGACCAGCGGCCGGTCCGGCCATGCCAAAGTCCTGGGCAATGCCCAGGCCACCGCGTGCATGTGCATCCACTTCGGCGTTGTTGGTCTCGCCGCCGTCACAAAATCCGTATCCAGCTGATGGCCACAAAGCGAAGCTGTTCGCCACTAGCGTTGCACTCACAAAAAACAAAAAAAAAAATAAAATAAAAAAAAAAGACTAAAGCGCAGCGCCCAGCCGAAACAAAGAGAAGCACGCGAATGTGCGCACAAAACAAACGGCAAGTCAGCGAACGGCAGTCTCTTCTCTCTTTGCCCCTTGTTACTGCTTACAAACAGTTATTGTTATTGTTGTTCTCGTTGCTGTTGGTGTTTTTGTAACTTTACAACTTGTACCAAAGAGAGCGCCTTTGGGGGTGTTACGCACACATCGAAAATAATTGCACACACGCACACACTTAGAGGCGCGCACTGTTAAACTTGAACTCCCACAAAGCTACCGTAATTATGGCAACAGCAAGGCTTTTCTTTGCAGCTAGGAGTTCTTCTTCTTCTTCACTCATTCGTTCTGCTCTCCTCTGCTCTTGCCACTTCTTCTATGGCTGAACGTCCGGCAGCAGCAACAGACGCAGACATATACACTCACACGCGCTTATCGAGCGGTGTTTTTTAACTTATAAATTGGTTTCTATTGTCTTGCACTATTTAGAATTTATCTCAATTACACAGTTATTAATACTCCACTGCTAAACTGCACTAAATAATTTTCCGCACATCTACAGCCAGTTTTCCACCCAATTTGCTTTTCTGTTCTTATGCTCTTTCCAGAGATGGGTGCTATTTATATTGGTAACGAGTACCAGTTACAAGTAGCGAGTACTTAACGGAAACTTGACATAAAAACGTATACATGCTATAAATATGAAAAAATAATTGAACTATGCAATTTTAAATAATATTTATATACTAAAGATAATTAAAATATTTTTAAAAATTCGTAAATATGACAATCAAAACCAATAAGCGATAGTTCACGCATCCAACTCAATAATGCACATCCCTAACACTTATTCGTCAGTGCATCCCTGGTTTCACAATCTGCAATTTGCTATTTGACTAAAACAGACAAGAATTTGTTTTGTTGCTGAAAAAAAAAATGAGCACGCCTGCAAAAAGCACTGGCACCGGATTGGAGGATGTTAATATACCAGGCCAAGCGTTTCTTCGCGAAGCGCTCACCTCATGCACGGATCCACTAAAAGCCATCGAAAGTTTCCAGCTGGAAAATGGTGTTTTGTTGCCCTCTTTGCGTCCGATGTTGCCTTTATTGGATTTGCATGGTGTGCGACGTTTGGATTTTCATACATCGCTTATGGAGGAATTGCGCGATAAGCTAATCGCGCACATTAACGAATTGGGCCAGAAGGATCCGCGCGAGCGAGAAAAGAAACTGAAGGATCTGCTGGTCAAGAGTTTTCCCGTGGTGCGTGTCAAATATTTGCGTCCTGTTGTGATGGCCATACTCCGGAACACCCAGCACATTGATGACAAGTACTTGCGCGTTCTGATGCGCGATCGCGAACTCTATGCGGACACGGACACCGAAGTCAAGCGGCAAATATGGCGCGATAATCAATCCCTATTTGGCGATGAGGTGTCTCCGTTACTCTCACAATATATACGTGAAAAGGAGCACATCCTCTTTGATCATACCAATTTGAACAACTTATTCTTCCAGCCCACGCCAAAGGTGCGTCGCCAGGGCGAAGTTGTCCAAAAGCTGGCCAACATGATTGGCAATAGCGTGAAGCTCTACGACATGGTGCTCCAGTTTCTGCGCACTCTCTTTCTACGCACGCGCAATGTTCATTATTGTACGCTGCGGGCGGAGCTACTGATGGCACTGCACGATCTGGAGGTACAGGAGATCATCTCGATTGATCCGTGTCACAAGTTCACGTGGTGCCTGGACGCTTGCATTCGAGAGAAGAATGTGGATATCAAACGTTCGAGGGAGCTTCAGGGATTCCTGGATAACATCAAGCGTGGTCAGGAGCAGGTGTTGGGCGATCTGTCCATGACGCTGTGCGATCCGTATGCCATCAATTTTCTGGCCACCTCGGCCATCAAGATTCTGAATCATCTGATCAACAACGAGGGTATGCCGCGAGACAATCAAATTTTGATTCTCTTGCTGCGCATGTTGGCTCTGGGCTTGAGCGCCTGGTTCATGATCGATACACAGGACTTCAAGGAGCCGAAGCTTGATAACCAGGTGGTCACCAAGTTTCTGCCCGCACTCATGTCACTCATGGTGGACGATCAGTGCCGCAATCTTCATGGCAAACTGCCGCCCGATGAGCGTGAATCCGCATTGACGACCATTGAGCATTCGGGCCCGGCGCCGAACGCCGTAGAGGCTTACATCCAAGAGAGCTCGGTGGCCAGTATTTTGGCCATGTACTATACACTACACACGGCCCGAGTCAAGGATCGCGTTGGCGTGCTCCGTGTTCTGGCCATATTGTCGTCCTGCAAAGAAAATCGCGCCTACGAGGATCCTTTCCTTCATTCCTTGGTTGCGCTGCTCATACCCATGAGCGAGGAGTTCGCCACCGAAGACTTTTGCACCACACTCTTCGATGAGTTCATTTTTGCGGGCCTAGCACATGATAATCTCACCTCCAGACACATGATGAAGCTGCTTTGGTACATCTACAATAAGCTGCCCGCTGGCCGCCTGGCGACATTGATGAAGGCCATGCAGCCGACCACCGCGCACAACGAGCACATTCACAAGCTCTACGAATCGCTGCAGGAGCGCATTGGCACACCCGTGACCCCAGACGCCGCCGTGCCCACCATACTTGACCAGCCGCCCCCCGATTACGATTCGCCTTTGAAGAGCGTGCCCACACCTGGACCACATTATAATGCACAATAAATTATTATATAACTATTCATAGCTATTAAGTTTCAAGCTAGTCTTGTCCATATTCATATATCTTATATATATATAGAATCATTTATATATATAGTTTCATGTTTGTTTAGTTCATAGAGCAATTCGATCTGCCTTTGTAGCGTTCAGAGTTAATTTTTTGTTTATAGAGCATATTTAATCTAGATATATGTATATATGTCTAGCAATAACTCTAGATATACATATACATATATAATAATTTACTTATTTTATAATTTACTTGGGTTCATCGACATTCATTCATATTCCTATCAGATCTATTTATAAATATTTGAATTATCTTTTATATTATAGAAATATTTCGAATGAAGACGATTTGCTTTGTCATCTAGATATCTCCTATATATTTTTCATTTAATTTAATTTTGTTGGTTTTTTTTTTTTTTCATTTATATATTTTTAAAACAACCCAAACTTACGAGCTTCTTAAACCTAACCTAAAGACTAAATTGCCTAAGATCGGCTTACAATATCCTGTAGCTATAGCTTCTAAAGTATAGACTACAATAGAAAAACTATCAAATTTTTTCTTGAAATAAATACTTTTTTTTTTATATATATGATATAGAGTATCATATCATATATAATAAATACATATATATCCAAGAAGCAGCTGTTTTTTTCTTGATATTCCCAACCTAAAGCCTTACTATAAGGATCTGCAAGGTTTATAAAATATAACTTTTTTTATTGATTGTAATGGAATATTACATAATATTAGTAGCATAGAAAAATATAACTTTTTTTATTGATTGTAATGGAATATTACATAATATTAGTAGCATAGAAAAATATAACTTTTTTTTTGTTTTAATAATTCTGTAGGTTCTGGGGAAGTCAGACTTTAGCTGCCGCATCCAAAGCATTTTGAATATCGTCGATCAAATCTTCGACGTCTTCCAGACCCACGGAGAGGCGAATCAGGGCGTCTGAAATGCCCAAAGTTTCGCGATCCTCGGCGGGCAGCGAGGCATGGGTCATGATGGAGGGCAGCTCCGCCAGGCTCTCGTAGCCACCCAGGCTCTCGGCCAGAGTGAATATTTTGAGAGCCTTCAGAAAGGCTGTCGACTGCTTTAGACCACCCTTGATGTAGAAGGAGAAGACGCCACTATAGCCATATGTCTGAGCCAGGGCCAGCTTATGCTGGGGATGCGAGGGCAGGCCAGGATGTAGAACCTTCTCGACGAAGTCATGTGACTCCAGAAACGCGGCCACTTTCAGTGCGCTCGCTTGATGTTGTTCCATGCGCAACGCTAGGGTCTTCAGACTGCGATTCAACTGATAGCAGTCGAAGGGCGACGGCACGATGCCCATTGAATTTTGCAAGAATTTCAATTGGGCGTAGAGCTTCTCGCAATTCATTGTGATGCCGCCCATGACGACGTCCGTGTGGCCATTCATGTACTTGGTCAGCGAATAGCAAACGAGATCGGCGCCCAGCTCGAGGGGCCGCTGGAAATAGGAGGTGAGGAAGGTGTTATCCACGGCAACGATCGCATCCTTGGCCTCTTGCCGACTGATCTCCGTCAGAGCCTTAATATCACCGACTTTGATCAAGGGATTTGTTGGGGATTCCAACCAAACGAGCTTTGTTTCCGGCTTGAAAGCTGCACGGAAACTGTCCAAGTTGGTGGCATCCACGAACGTGGCCGTTAGGCCAAAGCGCGTTGCCACCTGGCGGATCAGGCGATTGGTACCGCCATAGACATCATCGCCCATCACAATGTGATCGCCGCGGCTCAGCATGGACAGCACAGCGGTCGTGGCGCCCAGACCAGAGGAGAAGGTCAACCCATAATTGGCATTGTCCAGCGCAGCCAGACACTGCTGCAGGACATTGCGTGTGGGATTGCCACCTCGCGAATAAACATAACCACGATGCTTTCCAGGCGCATCCTGTTTGAAATTCGTGCTCAATGTGATGGGCGGTATCACACAGGCGCTGTTCCATTGCTCTGGATCCTGGCCGGCGTGTATGGCCTTGGTGGCGAAGCCCTTTGGTTGTTCCTTAAAACTCATCTTTGCGTACGATCAAAACTCAAGTGCACCTAGATCAACTCGACCGTCAATTGTTCAATGACAAACATTATCTTGCCTTTATCTATTTATAGTCAAAAAAATACCATAATTAATACTAACAGTGGCTCTTGACAATCCGATAAAAAGTTTACTTAGTATAACAAATTGCATTTTTTTTTTTTAACTAATTTGAATATTTTAAAATATCCCAATTTTGTAATATTTAACATTAACACACAATAAAAGAAACAGTTTCAATATTCATGTCTCTTTGTGAGCAGCGATTGGGGGTTCACCATTCGGAACTGGTTCAAAAGAACCGAATTGGCTGGCAAGGTGGTTGCCAACCCTCCGGCAGCTCATTTCATTTAGATATTTACATATATTTGGTCGTGTCGCAGTTCAGAAAAAAGAAGACAAATACTGATTAAAACGCAGAGGCATCCGGGTAAGTTATTTTAAAAGCTGTTTAAAAATACTAATATTACTAATTGCGAACTGTGTACCAATGCAAAAACGACTTTGTGGGCGTTAAATTAACTGAACTTGTCGAGTGACTTACATACGCCACGCGTTTCTTCCAATTAGATTATGTGTGTGTGTGTGTGGGTATTCGAGTCTGTGACGAAATCTTAAATCAAAGGTTATTGCTTATTTTCCCTTGCAATTCTTAATTTCATTGAGTTCTTATTGAAAGTAAAATTTATAAAGTCGCTGCAGATTCTAAGATTGCAGTTGTGCATTCAATTAGGCTGCCAATAAAGTTATGTATGAAGCTTGTTGCTGCAAGTTTCTGGAAACACCCATACATGGGTACATGTACATATGTGCATGCACATGTACATAGCAGAATTCACTTCTCCCCGCCACCACTGGTTCACTAAATTGCTTAGCAACAGCTAAAAAATAGAAAAATATTTTCACTATTTTGTGAAAATGTACACAAACAATGTTTGATAAACATAAATATACGGTGTAAATATGATTTTAAAATACATTTTGGAATGTTGTTACAAAAAAATTTGAGTTATGTGAGAAATATAGGATTCTTAGGGTCATTGCCAAATATGATGAAATATCGTTTAAAATATATTAAATTTAAATCAGCTTTCTGCTATTTACATAGATCTTATTTCATTTCCAATTTGTCTATAAGTTTCAAATAAGCCGCGCTTTAAGAGGATGCCACCTTATGGACTTTATTGCAGAATTGCCAGTGCACAAAAAAAGCAACCATTTAACAAGTGGCAATTCGTGTTTCTAAAAAAGTACAACTTTTAGTCAACTTTTCCAGTATTTAAATACTGCACTGTATGTTTCTCAACATATACAACTGTGTTAGCGAAAGCAGTTCAGCACGAGTTAGCAACATTTGCTTACTCTTTCCAACACGTTCGTTTCGTAGCAACATGAGTGAGGCAACATCTAAACGAGTGAGGCAACATATCCCTGGGGTTGCCAATGTATGTTTTGCTCCTCTGTTTGAAACCTCAGTTTACATTTGGAAGCAACAAAGCAAAGTACCGTTTGGACTGTAATTTAGAGTGTGCGCGTGTGTGTTTTTGTATTTGAATGTGTGTGTGAGATTTTGCATTAAAAAATTGTATTATAATTTGAATTTGATTTTAAGTAAATGCAAGATCAAATGTATTTTTAACGTAAATTAAGTATAAGTAACTTAGTACACAATAACAGAGCTAAGATGTGCAGCTGATGGGAAAAACCTACCACTGTTAAATTAGTGCGTGGGAAAAATCGATCCACAAACTGTTTGCGAAAGAATATGAAAAATGTTGGCTTAACCGAGAGACTATGACAAAAACAACAAGTTCACTGTGATACATTTTTGCAGTACAAATTAGTTAACAACAAAACACTTAGTATAGTTTAAAAGAACCAACTTCAAACTGTACATTTACTTTTTGCGAGTGCAATAACTAAATTTTCACCAAGATTCTCAAGTAACTAAAGTAACTTATCTCGAAACATTCCTGCGCAACATATAAACAACAAAATGGCTGTAAAAACGTAAGCATAACTAATATTACAAAAATTTACAACAATTTCATTGCGTTCAATCAGAAAATGGCCCAACTTGTGTGTTCTTTGTCAATTGTTTTTTTTTTATTGTGTGTAAGTGTATATGCATATACACATACACATACACATACATAATTGCATATACTTGAATGCAAAGCAGATATGAAAAAATTGTAGAAACAATTTACGTGTTTGTTTCAACTCTCAATACGTCTCCCAGCTGTTCGAGCATAAGTGTATACACATATACATATGCAAGTGTGTGTGTGAGTGGGGTACAGTGGAGCTACTATTCATAGGTAGATTGTGAGAGAAGAGACAAAGAGAAACTAGTGGTATCCCACTAGTACAGTTATCCAAACAATAACGCACAATAATTATATTTTTTTATTATTTAATTAATATCAAATCTTCTCTGCATTTCCAATTAAGCGCATATTGTGCGTACTTTGAGTGCAATTGAATTTTGATTATTATTTATTGCAACTGACGCACTGAGTGAGTGAGAGATCCAACCAGTGGAAGTGTTTCAATCCCAAAGTGTCTCGTTCGTTTCTCTCTAGCTCTCTCTCTCAACATATACACTCGCAGTGCGCAAACAAAGAGTTTGTTGTGTGTGTGTGCGTTATGTTGGTGTTCCCATTTGGTTTTTGCTTTGTATTCTTGCACCAATACCAATGCATAGGTGTTGAGTGTATTAGTGCAAGCTCGAAAATTGCGTCAGCCAATTGAAAAATGTATTTATACTTGCGCATATTTACATGCCCCGAAATATTATTTAGGCTTTTAACTCTTTTTTTTTTTTTTATTAAATTATGCTTAACTTATAGCAATATTTGAGCTCGGAACTTAGCAACTGAGTTTTTCGAATTATTTTGTTCGTATTGATTTCTCGAGAGCTCTCGCACTCTCTGCTTGATTTCACCTTCAGCATTTTTTATTTTTTGTTTTTTTTGCTTTCTGGGTCATATTTGTTGATTCAATTTGTTGGTGTCGCAGCAAACATATTTCATATATATATTTTTCCGTTTTAGCCATGAACAAATAACCTTCGTAAGGGCTCCCACACAAATTATTTGGCCTGAGAGTGTGTGTGTGAGTGTGGCTGTGTGTGTATGTGTGGGAGATGCTTCGCTGTGCCTAGCGATGCTTTGCTTATCCCATTTACCTACGCCCCTCCTTTAACATACTTTTGCTTTGCCCAACGTCTTTAGCGTCTTATTTGTTGACTCTGAGGCGTTGGCGCGCATTTCGTTTGTTTTCTTATTGTTGCCTCTTTACACCGTTTGATCATTTACAATACACAGTGTATGTGTGTATGTGTGTTACTGTTAGAGGCATCGTCGAGCGAGAGAGAGAAAGAGAGAGAGAGATAGAGAGAGAGCTGCCATCTTGATCTTGACTGCGGTCAACCGCCCCTTAAATAGCTCGTAATTCCGTATCTGTTAAATAAAAAAAAAATTTCACTTGTATCGCTGCACAGTTATGTATCGTATCTTCGGTTACTTATCAAGACAGTTTTTCGATTTTTTTTCTCGAAAATATCTCGTTACTTGCCTGGCAAATTTTCAAGCAACTGTCGCGACGACCGTCTCAAGTGAAACTTGAGTCTACCGCCAAAAAAAAGTAACTGTATTGGACAGCTGTTGTGGGAATACCAAGTCCATGAAAAGTGACGCATATTAAAAAAAAAAAAATAAATAAAAAAAAAAAGCTGACCAATGCTTCTTATCTATCCATGCACCACTGTGCAGCTTAAACTAGCCCAATAAGCATTTTAGAATGCGCACAGCGAAAGTTAATTTATAGAGCCCCCAGTTGAAATAGGCTTTCAACCCCTCCGCTATAGACGCAAGCATATGTAAAGGTAATTCGAGTTGCCTCTGACAACCAACAATGAGTGTCAACTCGTGCCAACCTAAAAACGATTTAGTGCGGTCCACCCCTTTTTGAATTGTTGCTGCCTTTAAGTTCTATTCTTTTTTTTTCTGTTGTTTTCCATTGATGGTTGCTTTTCTAATTCAATTGAAAAAGGTGCTGAGGCATTCCAACGCCAGTGCAGCTGCTTGGTTTCAGCCCTGGCAGCTGCTTATCATACAGCAATTCCCAGGTTCCTGGGAATGGAACTGCAACTGGAACTGATACTGGTTCCACTAATACAATAAGTCATTGCTGTGGGCGTTCGATAAGATCGAAATATTTGATCTCACTTTATGCCATGGAATGCTACATTCATACGAGGCACAGTGGAGTGGCATTCCATGTGTTTGGCATTCCTCGCTCTGAACCCAGTTCAACATCCAATGACAATTCTGCATTTGCGATTCCGTCACTGCACATCATCATTCCAATATAGCAATTTACAATTGCAGTGATAATAATTTATCTTATTGTTACATCCGCTGTACGCTCGGCTCTAATGGAATTAACAATTTAGATTGCACTGAAAAGCTGATAAATAACGTATTCAAAGCCCACTTATCAGTTCCTGTAGTTTTTCCTCGTTCGGGGGTACAAAGCGCCAAGGGCTTATCTACGAGTCCGTCGAGCCCATAAAATGCCACTAAACCAATTACCTCTCAAATTGAAGAATACACTTCGCGATTGTAATGAAAATTGCCATGGACAGAAATTCCTCAATGCATTTCTCCTCGTTTCGTTTGTCGATAATGAAAACTAATTTAAAGCATTGAAGTCGGGCGATAATGGAAATGCAAATATATGTATTCGTTTACGACGTCCGTTCGTTCTAGCGAGTCCATTGACAGATTGTCTCGAGACAGCCAGCAGACAGATGACATATGCACCTAAAGCACATGCATGCGTAGATAGTGAACATAGTTCCATTGCGGACAAAGTTCGATGCTTTGAACTTGCGAATGGAACACGAAACTCAACGCGTGATTGGAATCACAAATTTAGTGAGCAGGAGCGGGAGAGAGAGAGAGAGAGAGCTAGAGACAGAATAATGAGACTACAATAACAAACGAAATTCGATTTTCCTTATTTGTTTAGTTTTTCTTTTAGTTTTGTTTATATTCAAATGGTACAGAAATTCGAGCCTGCTATGCTCCATTCCACTGAAATGCAATAATTTATCTCCCAGCGCATGCCACAGGCAGGACAGCTGCTGCGCCTGCGCCCTGTCAGCGGGCAACATTTGATGTTTCCGCTTTGTCTGCGTTCCGCACTGTACGCTATTAATATTTACATATACAAGTATGTGTGTGTGTGTGTGAGTGTGTGTGTTCAGCTGTTTGTGGGGTTGAAAACCAATTTTGGACGTCGCGACGTCTATGTGGCTTCCTGGTTGGGCAGCTTTGGTGGTGTACACCCTGGTTGACAGCCCTTAACAGTTCGTTGGGCAATTTTGTTTGTGTTAATTTCATCAAAGTTAACTTCGTCAGCGAACGTGTTGGCTATTTTAAGCTTAGCAAAGGGGTTGCTCAGAAGGAATGGAATGGTGGCATTGGCACAAGCCACGGATCAAACCAATTTACGCAGGGTGGCAACTCCAGCTGTTATGTACCTGGCTGGCGTCACGTTTGACGCCAGCTGATGCAATTGCTGTCAGTTTGCTTGCACTCGACAGCTCCATAAGTCTCCTTATGTTTTTAATTGTTTTTTCAACAGTAGCTTCGCCTGTCTTGTCATTTGTTGACCTTCAGCAGCTTTAAATACGCAGTCCAGCATCAATTAAGCGCTGATAAATGAATAAACCGTTCGACAGTGCAAAGCAAAAAGCATAAAAGCAAAAAAAAAAAAAAAACTGCTGAATAACAAATGCCATCTCGCTCATGCAGGTGTTATTCGACACTATGCACGTCCCTGTCGCACTCGCGTCTGTGCGTCTCCCCTTACGTCTGTTAATTAAACAGCGTCACACACCATAGAAAAAATGATGAAAAATATTTTGCAAGCTTTTAACTTGCCTTTGTTTTGATTTCGTGCACTTTAGCTAAAGCAAATTAGAGAATAGACAAATACAAACACACACACACACACACCCAGAGGCACAATTCACTTTCGTTTTTAAACACTTGTAATGTATGTATGTGTTTTATAGATATACAGACAGGCATTCACATACATACATATGTACATAAGTTTGTATAAGATGTGCAGTCTGGCTACTCTGCCTGCCTCTTGCCCACTCTCTCTCTCTCTCTCTTCGTTGATTAAATTTTTCATTTAGTTAAAGTTTATTGTCTGCGCTTACAGCTCAACTAAAGTAAACGTATTTATGTACATGCATAAATTCCAACATATTTTCATACTTCACACCTGAGCAGGCTCAAGCACACGCCCCCTGATGGGCGGGCATTCGTCTTCGTTTTGTAGTTACGAAAATAGGCAAAAAGTGAAATTTTTTTTACAAACTCGCAAATGTTGGCCAAGTTGTTCGAACAGTTAATAGCAATAACAACGAGCAGCAGCAGCAGCGACAGCAGCCTAGGTAAAGCTCATATATAAATAAAAACAACTACACACATACCTGTATCGGTGTAAGCAAGTGTATGTGTGTCTGTGTGTACGTGCTTTGCGTCAGCGGCACGCGTAATATTTTTATTTTCGTTGCCCAAAAGATCAACAACAAAATACTTACATACATACATAACCGAAAACTTAGGAAATCAAAATTTCAATTTAGAAAATGTCGAATCAAACTGGAAAAATATTTATTTCAATAGATGCGTATGTAAATTATTATACAAATATGACTGAGCCTTGAAAGTTTTTAACAGAGAACATTTGCTCTTTCTCACTCGAATTTATTGTGGGACGGCAAAGAGGCCAGCAAATACACACACACACACACACACACACACGCCACACAGCCAACTCAAGCTTTAGTTCTCTGATCGGCTGTCTCTTTCGCACCGTTACGCATTGCATGCAGCTTTATGCCCATCAGAGCGTCAAGTTGAACTTTGACTTGGTGCCGTTAGTTTGTCGCTGTTTAAGCTTTGGGCATCATTGCAGGGCTGCAGCGTCATGTTTATGACTATCGAAAACTAGTTTCATAGCAGGGCGACCTTGAATTGAAACACTTGTGGCTCCATAGCGAGTGGGATTATTGTTTTGTTTCGTGAACGGAAGTAAAAAAGAGCGTGATTCGTATGTTTTCATAAACTGGCGATATTTTTGTTACCCATTTTATGAATTCTGCAAATGCGTCAGATATGCGATATGCTGATGTAGTGCCCTCATCGGTTTGGCTTGTCTGATTCATATTCAAAGTTTGGTTAAGGTGCGGTCTGTTTCTTGGGGGAAAGTTCAGCTGAATTGGTCAACACATTCTGAATAATATAATATTGTATACCTGATTCACACAGCATTTCGAAACGAGTTTAAATTAATTCGAACTTGAATTATTGCTCATTAGGGTATTTTTAGCCTTGTGAAACGGGGTCTTAAGCTGCTAACCATGGGCCAGGTTAATGACAACTGTTTTGAAACACATTGTTAACACTTGTTATGGGTTTTTTTTTGTTTGTATTTTATTTTTTCGTCAGGGCTGTTTGCAATGTTTACAATTAAAATTTCCCTTTCAACTATAAATAGCAAAGAGTTCAACATTTTCCTCAACACCATATCCCGTTGCTACTTACAATATTTCATCGTCAATTGCTGCACCAACAACAGCTATTTTCCACAATGCCATAAACATTTATCTCACACTTTCAAGTAGCTCTCGTCGCCGTCGCCGTCGTCGTCGTCGGCTGCACAGCTTCAAATTTCGAAACTATGTTTGTTAGTTTTTATGTCATTTATCATTTGCTTCTGTGTTTGGATTATTTAATGTTTTGTTTTCGCTTCCTCTATGGCAATTGCTAGGCATTAGAGAAAGCGTGCCCAGCCCTGGCACATTTGCTGTTGCTGTTATCTCTCAATCCCAGCGTATCCGATTCTGTGAGTGGCTCGTATGCGTGTGTGTGTGTTTTCATATTATTAGCTGTAGGCGAACGTTGAATTGGAACAAGATGGCGGCCACTTTGTTTACTCAAGTGTGCGCAGTGAGCTTTTGTCTTGAGTTCTTTGTTTTCGTTTTTCTTGCTTCTTCATTTGCAATCGGAAATCAATCAATGTTGAGAGGACTCGGTCTCAGGGAAGTCTCAAATTCTTAGACAATTTGTATAAATTTTGTGATATTGCCCAGGCTATTTATATGTGGTTCGCCTTGAGACAGCGATTGGCCCACCTCCCAGCCCGCCCACTTGCAGCCTTGTTTACGTTTGTGATTTGAATAAAAATGTAAGCAATTTGATGTGTTGTTTGAGGTCAGAGATAAATCAAATGTATTCCAATGTCAAAACTAGTTGCCACACGTTGTGCACTCGACGTTTATGCTTAGCTCTTAACACTCAAAGTTCGTTCGACGCATTGTAAGCAGATCATTTTATATTTATATACACATAAACTGAGGCAAAGAGCAATGCTCTTTGCCAATATTAACAATAACAATAACATTTAAATTCAGTTTTGCATAATTTGATATTTGACATTTTTAAAAAAATTTATTGTTTTATAATTTATATTTTTATTTATTTATTTAACTTAACAATTAATAAATATGCTTGCATCATTTTGCAGCGTGTAAGTTTTTATATATTTTAGCTAAAAAGAGAAAATTTTCCAAAGAACCAAAAATTGTTCCACTGCGAACAGAATACACTGTAAACAATTTCAGCATCTAGCGTTTATTATCGTACCAAGCATTGAGCGAACACATAATAAACCACGTTGATGCTAGAAATTATATAGTTTACATACATATTTATTACTTCACTAAATATTGTTTCAAATAAAAAGATAAAGACAATTTGTACGCTTGAACTTTATTATCATTCGTACACTGAGCACAATTGTCACGCTATATATACGTATTCAGATAGATATATATATATATATTGCATTGTTGAGGGCGTTTTGTTTGTTAACTGTTTGCAAATTGTTGAAAGAATTGCATTAAGGTTCTTGTTCGGCTATTAACAGAGCTATCGATATATATATAATCTATATATATATATATTTGTATTTCGGCCCTGGGCTACTCGAACCGGTGTGTGCAACACAAGTAGCAAACAGTTTATTTTATTTTCGGTTGCATACGCGCCAGCAGTGGATTATAGCAATATAGTTGCTATATAAAGAAGTTATATAGATATCTATATATAATCCCTGAAGCGCTGCATTTCTAGTCTTGAATTTCGAGCTGCAGATTGAGAGAGCATTTCTGAGTGCACTCGTTGATATACTGCTAAAAAAAAAAAAAAAAAAAAATATTGATTTTGGCTTGAAATTGAATTTTGTGGGCTTTTTTGCTGAAAATAAAATCGTATCAAACAAGTTGATCAAGGGACACATTTATATACATATATTTGGCCTTAACGCAAAGAGATTTTTGTATCTTTTTGCTGTTTTTATTATAAAAAACAACAACAACAACAAACCTTGCCATATACAGGTACTAGGCCAGCCCTCACAATGTCTGTCCCTGTACGCTACTCTGCTGCCGCCGAATACGCCGTCGTTGATAGTGGTTTGGAAAATACTCTAACCCAAGAAGAGCAATACCACCAACAACAACAGCACCAACTGCACCAGCACCAGCACCAGCAAGAGCAACTGCAATACGCGCAATACCAACAGCAGCAACAGCAGGAGGAAGAGGAGGCTCTATTGTATTGCCAATTGCAGCAGCAGCTGGAGGCGGAGCAGCAGGTGCTGGCGTTGCGGCAGCAGCAGGAGCAGTTGATGCAGCAGCGGTCATCGATGTTGATGTCCTCAATGGTTATGCCATCACTTGATTTGCCCCACAACAACAACAACACCGTTAACAATAACAACGCCAACAACAACATGGATGCAATTAGCATCAATGCAATCCTGGTCGATGACGAACAACCATCGACATCGGCACAGGCAGCGGCGGCTGTTTTAAGGGGCAAATCAATCAACGGTGGTGGCATCGACTTGGTGGATCATAATGCAGAGATGCCAACTGATTGGATGAGGATTGCGGACGAGGGCCGGTATGGGACACCGGGTGCTGCTGGCTTGGAATATCAAAAGTACGAACAACAACAACAGCAAACACTGGAAACAGAAGCAGCAGCTGGATCTGGAGCTGCAGCTGGAGCTGGAGCAGGAGCAGGAGCAGCGGAGCCAACAGCACTTAAAAAACTAGAGGATCAATTACATGCGCTCAGCTCGGATGAGCTGTACGAGACTTTGAAGGAGTACGATGTACTGCAGGATAAATACCACACAGTACTATTGCTGCCCAAGGAGTCGAGGGTAAGTTGACATCAATATCTAAGATATAAGATATATCCAATATCTGACTGGTATAGATCTACATCTAATTGAATTTATATCTACTATATCACATATGTAATCCATCTGTCTATTTACAGCGCGAGGTAACTGCCGGCGGACGTGATGGATCGGCGTATGTGCTGCGTTGCTTGAAGATGTGGTACGAGTTGCCATCGGATGTGCTGTTCTCGGCGATGAGCCTGGTGGATCGTTTTCTCGATCGCATGGCTGTCAAGCCCAAACATATGGCCTGCATGAGCGTTGCCTCCTTCCATTTGGCCATTAAGCAGCTGGACTTGAAGCCCATACCTGCCGACGATTTGGTTACAATATCTCAGGTATGTCACACACACACACCCATCAGGCATGTGCAATTGTCTAATATTCTGCTCTTTACAGTGTGGTTGTACCGCTGGCGATCTGGAACGCATGGCTGGTGTCATTGCCAACAAACTGGGCGTACAGATGGGGCATGCCCCGATCACATCCGTCAGCTACCTGCGCATCTACTACGCACTCTTCCGCAATTTGGCGAAGCAAATTGGCGGTGATTTCTTCAAATTCTATCAGCAACTCATTAAGTTGGAGGAACTGGAGAATCGCTTGGAGATCTTGCTGTGCGATGTCAAGACGACAGTGATAACGCCAGCGACACTGGCTCTAGTGCTCATCTGCCTGCATCTGGATTTCCACATTAAGGAGTCGTACACTCGCGGCAGTCCCGAACTGAAGCATGTCTTTGAGTACATACTCTATCTGCAGGAGTACATGAGGGTATGTTTCTTTGATCGAGGCGTTCAATAAGAATATACAAATTTATATAATATATATATATATATATATTGCAGATACCCGATCGCGTTTTTACCTGCGGCTTTAGCATTGTCTCGGGCATTCTGTCCCATTACAATGGACAGAACAAGGCGCCCTACAAGCAGCGGCTTGTCTGGAAACTATCCAGTCGCACGCTGCGCGTCCTGCGCCCGATCAATCGCTTCTCATCCGATTTGCCAACCATTGAGGAGGGCATATCGAATGCCCTAGACGATGGCCTGCGCTCAAGGTAAGTGAAACGGAGAGATCTCTCTCCACATATAAATATCTATAATCAATATCATAGCGGGATATAGAAAGTTTCGAGTTTAGCAGGAGTTTTTAGAGTTACTCTTTAGACAGACCAGTCTTTTCTTCTAGAACATTTCTATTTGCCTAGCTGAAAAGGTCCGTTATTTATTTTTAGCACTATTTGTAGTCTTTGGACTAATTTGTATGTAAGCGAGTGGGTATGTGTTGCGTTATTGTTTTTGCTATTTCGCGTAAACAAGTTTTTAGAATTGACGCGATTTGATTATCACAACAACAAACACCAAACAGCAAAACAACGAACAACAACAGTACGCATAGGAAAAATATCATGAGACCCGATGGCTGGTTTTGCTTGCCCAACTCGTCGCATTTGCCAAAAGTGGTTCGACAACAACAGCAACACCTACAGCTAGACAGTCAGACATACATACATATGTATGCATATGTGTCAATATACAAACATGCATAAGCACGAACATAGTATATGGGAGTGTGCGTGCTTGTTGTTTTCGACAGCAATCTTATCAGAGAGGCTAGGCAACGGGCAGGCAGCGGGAGTAAGGCGGGCAGAGCGCGTGAGCGAGAGAGAGGGAGTGGATTGTGCGAGGGTCGCTGTTAAAATTACTTTAGTCAAATTATGAAATTCGCCACAGAAATGTAGAATTCGCCGCGATGTGCGTCAATTGCTAGCCGACGCAATGTGGGGGCGTCAGACCATCGATTTTTTTTTTTTACCTTGAATAAGTTACTCAATAACATTTGCAGACCTTGACATTTCCAACGCTAATTGCAGGAATTTATGTCTTATGTATAATTATTTAATTTATTTAGTATTTAAAGATTGATGTAGTATAAATAACAAAATAATTCTAGTATATTATATTTATATTCAATATATATTTACCAAAAAAAAAATATATATATACATATATATAAAATAATCCACATGTACTTGACATTGAGCCATTCACATAGCCATGTTCTGAACAAGTAATCTATATATACACGTATTAGGTATATATATATATATATATATATATATATATATATATATATATATATTTTTTTTTTTTTTTTTTGGCAAGGGTATACAAAATATTTCATGCTATGCCTAATATGTGTTGTTGCTTTGGTTTTTTTTTTTTTAATTTGTTGGCCTTCAGCCGTGTTGTTTTCTTATCTGATGAGCTGTTTTGAAACATATATACAGATATATATACATATATACCTTTGTTCAACTTAGTCATAAACACTTTCGAGTTCAATGCACTATTTGACTTTCGCACTGCGGCGAAATAACTGATTGCACTTGCGCAAAGCTGTTTGAATCAGCTGATCAGCTGATCAGCTGACCTTCAACTTGAGATGGCAAAGTTGAGCGATAAAAAATGATGATATAATGATAATTCCTTTTTCTTTCGATTATACTGCTGTCCCACTGCTAATTAGTTTATGTGTACTATACAAACTTCACTTAATAATGCTTATGTGCGTTTTCTTCTTCTTGTAGAACCGAGAGTATTAGCTCCGAGGAGGAGGAGGACTGGCCAACTTCACCCATTATTCCAATTTTCGAACAATGTTAGTAGCAGTTAATTACCCCAGCAGCAGCAGCGAATTTGAGCAGCAACGAAGCAAAGCAGCACCCAAAAGTCAACAAACAACCTGACGAATTTTGGCAGGCAGGCAGAAATCATCTATGCAACACAGCGGCATCAGCAACAGGTGCCACAAATTGTGCCAGCAGTGGAAAAGACATATCTACAGCTACAACAACAACAACAACAACGGAGTAACTGCTCCACACTTTGTGAGCTTCTATTGTGTGTGCTTGTGTGTTAGCAATGGGTGTGCGTGTGTGTGTATATAATGCTAAAGGATAGAAATGATGCATCATAATTTGTTTAGCATACGCACATATATATATATATCTCTTTATATATATGTGTGTATACATATATATATATAATTTACGCTGGTTCTACCATTTAAGAAACAATTGAAAAATGCGAGAGGTCAGCCACAAGCCAGGCAGAGGACACGGTACGAATATATAATTTTTCGATTTAATTTTGCGGCAAGACACAACAAAAAATACGTTTAAAAAAAACACAAAAGCAAAAAAAAATCAAAAAAAAAATATACATAAATATAGAAATGATGCGGACCATCATACAAAAGATTGATGTTGTTCCGGACCAATTGACATCGATGACGGAAAACGATATAAATGAGAATTGATAATGAGACACGCTAACGGAATGGAACACCAATTTTTTGTGGGAAAAAAAAAACATTAAAAAAGCAAAAAAAACAAAAAAAGTATCTATCAACCCAATTTCAAATAAGTTTAACGTAACTTTTTGTTATCCATGTTTGTTTTGTAAAACTCTTAAAAAAAACATAAACTGGACCCTTAAAAAAAGAAAAACGAGAAAAAAAATCAACAAAAAATCTAAAAAAGTACAAAAAATCATTAAATATAGACAGACTATTAAAGTATAAGTTAAATGTTCAAACTTTACCCCCTAAAAACAACATCATAAAAAATAAAATTTGTCCGCTGAGAATTCAAGCAAAACTATGACTAAGCAAATCGTAACAGATATATAAAATAACCCCAATTATGTAGTTGAGTGTGTAGCCGATCATTTTTCTGCTCTATAAATATATATATATATAACAAAACGAAAAGAAACATCTATATAGAAAAACATTCATAATTACTTTGAGCTAAGTGGAATTTGTTATTATTTATTTAACAACAAACAAGATCTTTTTGAAATGAAATGTATTTAGAACAATGCAAAACAAACAACAACAAAAAACAACAGTGATCAACTTTGTCAATGAATATATATATATATATATATATGTATATGACTTTTAAATATGCATATATATATGTATGTCTATATCTATATAAACATTTCACTTTCTTTTTTGTTATATAATTTAATGCCTATTTAATTTATTAAAAAACAAAACAAAACAAAACTTGTAAAAAACAAAAAAAAATCATGTACTAAATATACTATAGATATTATTATAGCAAACCAGCAGGAAAAAAAAGAAAACAAATCAAAAACTAAGCAACTATATCTTACAATATGTTGTCTTTATTTTTGGTTTTTAATTAAACTGAAGCGCCGCGCTCTGTTTAAAAGGAAAATTATGATGCATTATATAGTAAAGTATATATATATATACACGGCAGAACAACAACTATGAAGAACCAGAAAGCTCTTAACTTGAGCTAGCAAAAACTATCCGCAGAATGACAAAAAACAACAACATGAAAACAAAAAGTTTTTACATTTCTCTTACAATTCTTTTCAACAAACATTTTTAAAGCAAATGCCAAATCGAAGATTTTCAAATTCGATTTTAACATTTCGATTTTTCTCTGTAAATTTTAATAAAATGCGCGTGTCACTGTGCACAGTGGCATACAAATTTCTGATTGAAATATTTGCAACAAATCCCAATGTTTTATTTACCTTTGTGTGAGTGCCAGCCTCTGTGTGTGTGCGTGTGTATATAGCTGCCAGCCAGACTAGCAGAAGCTCTAACGGTATCTTGGAAACTCCTCTGTCACCAACTGTGAGTACAATTAGAAGAGTAACGAAAAAATACTTAACAAGCCGCACTCTGCACACTCAGCAAATGTAAATAAAACATTGATAGCTATACGAAACTTGTAATTTTTAATTCAATGTGCAATAGTTTAACTATTTCCTTTGCAAACAATTTCTAAAACTTTCATGGCAATACTCATATTTTTGTAAGCTAAAGAAAAAAAAATTATATTATATTTAAGCGACGAAGCTAGAAGAGAAAATTGTGTGTTCATTGCCAGGCTGCATGAAAAAAAGAAAACATTGTTTTTTTTTTTTTTATATAAATATATATATTTTTTAATCTTAGTCTACCTTTAAATAATGGCAAAGTGACAAATAAGACAAACAACAACAACAACAAAATAGAAGTATAGACATAAGACTTTCTACAATTATGCCGCCAGTCGGTTATTCTGACATTAATTGTAAATGTATTTTAAAACTAGCAAATTTTACACATTTTTAACGCGGAGTTAGTTAAATATTTGCAACCAAGTTAAACAAACAAACAAAACAAAAACACAAAAACAAAACGAATCATTTTAACTAACGAAAAAATCTATATTAGTATTGTGTAATTATTTCACTTAGAAGTACAAAGAACAAATCATGTACTAAATTCTCTTCCGCGTTATATTTAAAATTAATTTTTAGTTTCATATTTGACAAAGAGATCTTAAATTGTACATTTCATTGTCTCTAAAAAGGGTTTGTAGTATTAGAATTCAATTCATTTTGTAAATTATCTATCATCCATTTATTTAAATTATTCTAAATTTGAAGTTTGTATTTAGTTTTAAAGGATTCGTGGCAGGCAACGGAAAAGGAACAATTAAGATAACTGAAGATTGTGTATAAATGTTGAAGGAGCTGTAAAACAACAACAAAAACCGTGATTTAATTCATTGTACACACATGATAACAAATAAATGGAAAAAAGTATTATTAAATGGTAAATGAAAATAAAGTTTGTTTGAATTCAACTTTTTTTTTTTTGCATTAATCAAAGAGCAAGTTAATGAATTAAAGTCGATATGATGACATCTCGATTTATTATCGATAACTAGTGGAGTTAGTGCTGGAAAACATGAAAACTCAGAGCTGCACAGAAAATCATCGATAGCACGCGTGTCGTGTTTTTGCTTGGTGCTGGCAGTGCTGTGACACATAACCTTCCTTTTCTAAATAATTTTTGTGCTGTGTACACGTGTTCTCCACAATGGCACCCGTCGAAAAAGCTAAAAAGGTCGCCAAATCGGCCAAAAAGGGCAAGAAGCATCCCCTGAATTCATACCTTAAGGGTGGTGTCCTGCGTTACTCCAAAGCCCAGGTAAAAACATAATAAAAGACTCAGAAAATATGCTTACAAAGTTTGGCATTTGCACCGACGCGCCGCCCGTGCGTCGTCAGAAACATCGTGTGTGAACAATGCGTTTTAATAGTGTTTGATACATTTCTTTTGTTATACTGTGTAGATGTACAAGCGCCGTGCGCTGTACCGCCTGAAGGGTAAGAAGAGCCCCGTTGTCCAGAAGGAGAAGGTGCCCATCAAGAAGGTCAAGAAGATCGGTGGCCCCAAGAACGGTGGTGAGCGTACTGTCTATCTGCGCAAGTCCAAGGCCAACTACCCAACCAAGACCTTCGTTAAGAAGCGTCCCAGCAAGGCCAACTTCAGTGAGCATAAGCGCAACACGCGCCGCAACCTGCAGCCCGGCACGATCCTTATCCTCTTGGCTGGCCGTCACCAGGGTAAGCGCGTTGTCTTGCTGAAGACTCTGAATTCTGGCCTATTGTTGGTCACTGGTCCCTTCGCCATCAACTCGTGCCCACTGCGTCGCGTGTCGCAACGCTTCGTTATTGGCACCTCGTCGCGCGTGGACTTGGGCACCTACAAGGTACCAGAGCATTTGAATGACGCTTACTTCCGTCGTCTGAAGGCTAAGAAGCAGAAGAAGTCGGGAGAGGCCGATATCTTCGCCGCCAAGAAGGAACGCTTTGTGCCCAACGAGCAGCGCAAGAAGGACCAGAAGGAGGTCGATAGCGCTCTGTTGAAGCTGATCAAGGCACATCCAGAGGGCAAATACTTCGCAAAGTACTTGCAGAACATGTTCGCTCTGCACTCGTCCCAATACCCACATCGTCTGCGCTTCTAAGCCACGTTGCCCAAGCAAAACTTCACTTTAAGGACTTTTTAAATACTTTGTACAAGCCCCGCTGATTACAAACAATTTTGTAAAAAGAAAATAAAAAATTACAACACCGGAACAAAGTGTCGAGGTATGAGAAAAAGAACAAACTAAGCGTAGCCTTAATTATTTTGCAGGCTCCTTTGCTTTCGACTCTTTCTCGGCATCGCTTTCGTTTTTGCCTTCCTGCTCATCTGCCGGAGGGTATTGCATCTGCAGATTGAGGGCGCTCAAGAATTTGCGTCGTCCGTGGATATACCAGAGCATTTCACGATACGACCCCGGCAGCACTTCATCCACAACGGTGTCCGCCTTGAAGGTGATGTAGAATATGTTGGTCGTCGTCGGCTCTCGCCTGTCCGTATTAAAATTTTGTGCAATGGTCATCAGCTGCAGGTAGTTGTGCGTCGTGAACACCACATGGGCGTTCATCTGCAGGAAGTCGGTGACCAACACGGGCTTCAGGAAACTTATGTCCGACACACATTTCAGTCGGGGCACGCCTCCGACATAGACGCTGGCCATAACGACAGTCAGCTCGACGGCCTTGCGCATCAGATAACCCCCGAAGATTGTGTTCTGGGCATTGCGATTCTGTGGGAATGGCTTCAAGAGGGTCGAGCACATGCTGTCTTTCATCCAGCGGCAATTATATGGCAATATCCGTTTGTTCAGCTCAAAGGTGTTAGGTGGTGTGGTCCGCTGGAGTAGATTGTACATGATTCCCTGCTCATGCTCCAGCGGGGGCGAAATGAATACACTTTCGCCCCGGCTTTGTTTGCGTTCGAGTTGTCGCTTGTCCGCTAACTCCCAATAGCTCTGCTCCATCTCGTCGGCTGGCTTAAGGGTATTCGTTGGAGCTGAGCCCGTATTGGTGGCGTTACGAGCGACCATTATGAACAACGCCTTGGTCACGTTCACATACTCGTTGTCGATCGGCTGACGCACATAGATTGTGATCTCCATGGAGCTGCTGCCCGTCCAGGATACAAAGCCACTCAGCTCGAGGTTCTTATTAAGGGCTAAGTACTCGGTGTTCTTAAAGTCGACGCGATCCACGAGAATTGTGACAAACGTGTAGGGCAGAAAGACATTCTTGGGCAGGTTCGGCACCTGGATATGTCGATGGCATATCCAGACTGGAGCAAGTGGATTAAATGGGAGGAACTAAATCTATAGGGCAATCCCGGTGCTCACCTGCAAACATGTCCATGTCTTCCATCAGGCGACCCAGCCGTATTAGGCCCAGGTGATTGACGTAGCGATCACGGACCATCTCATTGGTGTTCAGCGGCACAGTGGCAATCGTGTAGGAATCCTTCATGCTGCGCGTAGGTAACTCATCCTGCTTGGGCTGGTACTTGAGAAGATTCTCCCGTGACTTGGGCCTAATATGATATCCGATCTCGACGCCCGTGCTCTCGCGCAACTTTGTCACAACTGCGTGGAAGATGAAGTCGTGGATATCGTTTGCACTAGTGCAAGGTGGATGGATGCTTACTTTCATCGATGTTGCCCGAGTAATGGTCCGATTGCTTCTTCAAATATTCATCCATATAATAATGCCTCAACGTGCAGTGCAGCGGCCATCGCGATTGAATTCTATTTAGTTTCGTTTCCTTGATGTATTTAAAATGCTTGGAGTGACAGCCAGCTATGCCTCTCACCTGATCAAATATTGCCATGTTCTAGGAGTCCATAATTTTAGGCGCGTCATGTGGGATTTGGAATTTGGAGTATATTAACAAGCTTAAAAATAGGAATAATAGAAAAGGATACCAAAAACATAATCTGACAATGAAAAGGCAATATTTCTAAATTTCAAAAAAAAAAAATAAATAAATAAAAATCCATTTAGTTTTTGATAACAAGAATTGATATATTTAAATAGATATATTAAGATGGTATTTAGGTATTCTATAAAGACTACATCGAAGCAGTAGCTGAACAAGATTTTTATAATTTTAGTTTTTAGAGACTTTGGTCTATAATATTTAACATATAATTAATATAATAATACATACATATAACAGAATTGTTTATGGCAAGTTATTTATTTACTAATTTCCGTTACTTTCATATTAACATTTCGATT
This sequence comes from Drosophila fulvimacula, assembly GCA_035045555.1. NCBI lineage: Eukaryota > Metazoa > Arthropoda > Insecta > Diptera > Drosophilidae > Drosophila > Drosophila fulvimacula. The sequence continues at coordinate 17,808,167 of JAWNOX010000137.1, forward strand.
TTGGGTTAACGATGTAAAAATATTAAAAATCATAAATTTAGCTTCCCAAAGAAAGTTGACTCGTTTGTCGACTTTCACATGTTTTACAGTAGTTGGTAGTTGGTAGTTGCCTCGTTAGCTTCATCCATACATATTACGTTGTACTGATGGTTTCTTCATCCGCCGTTTATAAACTATTAAAGCTCTTGCTGTAGTTGAATTTGCGACGCCCTTGGATGTACCACATGGTCTCGTGATAGGACCGCGGCAGCACTTCGGTCACAGTGTCCGGCGCCGAAAAGGTGTAGTAAAAGGTATTGGAGGTCACCTGGTTGCCCGACTGCGGGTCCAGCACCTCTGCCACGGTCATCACTTGCACATAGTTGAGTTTCGTGTATACCACATAGGCCGTCATCTTAATAAACGAATCGACGCTGACGGGCTTCGCGAAGCTAATATCAGCAATGTGTTCGAGCTTGGGACGTGTCCGGCAATAAAGGACTGCAGATGCCCAGCTAATCTCCAAAGCGATACGCATAAGAAATCCGCCAAAGACGCGATTATGGTGATTACGATGTTCGGGAAAGGAGGGTATGGTGCTCATCTGAAACGACTTGGACATCCATTGACAGTTGGGCGGCAAGATACGTTTGTTCAGCTCCATGGTGTCGTTGGGCGTTGTGCGCTTGTACAGCTCATACATAATGGTTTGCTCCGGATCGTTAGGCTCCACCTTGAAAATGGACTGGGCGCCAAGCAGTTGACGTTGTTTTTTCCGTTCAATGCCGCCAGCCAAAATTTTGGACTCCTCATCGTTGGCCGGTTTAATGGGATTCACTGGCGCCGCTCCCGTATTAGTTGCATTCCGTGCGGCCATTAGAAAGAGAGCACGCGTCAATTTCTGATATTTGTCGTTCTGCTTCTGCTCCAGCCAGACGACAACCTCCATGGAACTGGTGCCCACCCACGAAACATGCCCGGAGAGACGAATGTCTGCGGTGCCAGACGCAAGTACATTGGTGAAATCAATGCGATCCACCAGAATAGTGACAAAAGTGTATGGTAATGACACATCCGCCGGCAGATCGGGTATGACCAAATGCTTGTGACAGCACCAGGCTGAAAAAATAACAAAGATGACAATGATTGTCCAGTCAAGGATTTTAATATGGAAATGTGGGCCAACCTGCAAACATGTCCATGTCCTCAAGCAGCCGGCCCATGCGCACATTGCCCTGGTACGTCACATACTTGTCCTGCAGCGAGGGATTCGTGCTGAGTGGTATGACTGCCGACGTGAATGAGTCCTGCATTGAACGTGATGGGAGGTCCTCCAACTTGGGCTGATATTTAAGGAGATGATCGCGCGGCTTTGGCAGAGGCTGATAGCCTTGCTCCAGGCCCAGACGTTTCATCATCTCTTGCTTAACTGCGATAACAGTGGAGGAGCAAAGTAAACACTTACTGTAGCCAGCTGAGATTCACTTACTCTGCGACATGGTGCCCGAATCGTGGGGCGACGATTCTTTGATGTGCGTGGGATGGCCATAATGACGGCTACAGACTTTGCTTTTATTTATGAGCAATCATTTAAAACAATTTGTTACTCACATAGAGACAACGGACGCTACATTGCTTGAAACATACACCTTACTAGACGTTGGTTTTATTAAAACTTTGCTCGCCAAGCTTAAAAACTTTTTTGCACCTGCCAAAGTGCGCAACATTTTTATATTTAATTTTGTTTAAAATTCCGAAAAAGAAAAATGGCGATTTTTCGTTGACCTAGAACTAGTTGCTGCTATGTGTGTACATACTCTACTGACGAACAGCTGATTCGTAGACTGAGCACAGTGGTTCGATGCTAAGCATAACTTGCTTCAAATGCGCTGCTGATGGAGTGGGGGATAGTTACACATGTGACAGTGCGAGATAATGTCGATTAGCATGTTGTCTGTGCTCCACGTTTATCTAATCTAAATTATAAGCATATCAGTTTGTACAGTTTAGCAATCTCAATTACAATATTTGCATACACGTACACACATATAATCAATTAATATGTGTATTAGCTTGTTTGTTCCATTTGCACCACGGCTCATTAGCGACGTCTAGTGACGTCATTCATGCTGTCGATGCTAGATGTGAATTAGCAGTACATTAAATCAGATTATAGTTGCCCAACTAATCGCTAATCACTATAAAGGAGATCATTTGTTAAATTTTGATTAATTGAATTTAATCAATAAACACATGCTTATATACATATATATATATATATATATATATATATATATATATGTATACATATGCATATACTTATACTTGATTACACTTTCCTCATATTTTCTTGTCTCATATATTATGTAGATTTAAACCAAACGTAACGTATTCAATATTTCAATATTATTTAATAATCAAGTTAATAATATATTCAATATTCGACTTAACAATATTATATACGCAATATTCGAGTTAGCTAGAATACATTTCATTCATAGTACACTGATTAAAACAAGATATGATACACTACAGATTCAGTTCCTTCAGTGCAAAGTTAAGAACCATGGGAAGCAAGCCAGCATCCTCCAGGTCCAGAATTTGCTGGCGCAAATTGGCCATGGGTTTGGAAATGATAAGCTATAAATGAGAAGACAATTAGTTTATAGATCTAGAAAAGCAAAACTAAATTCCGATTCGAACTTACTTTTTGAACCTTTTCGCGATCCTCAGCGCTTTGGCAGAAAATAAGTACAACGGCAGCCATATGTGGCCGTTGGATGAGCATGCAGAGCTCGGCGAACTGATAGAGATTCAGAGCATGCACAACCGGACAGCCTTGCAGACGAAGCAGCGTCTTTTGCAATTGCTCTTCCAGAGCATTGGATCGTGTTTGCACCGCATTCTTGAGCGGATACGTTAACACACAGTCCCAGGCCAGAGCGAGGCCATCGAGATGCAACAACTGACGTTTACAGCTGAGCACATCGACCAAGGAATTTAGCTCGCGCACCATATTAAATTTAACCATGCGCTTCAGTATGCCATTCCAGATTTTGGGTAAATGTATATCGAAGCCCAGGCAAATGTCAGCCATTACCACAAGCGAAAGTGGATTCTGTGCATTGCGTTGCCAGATCATCTTTAATATGCTAATCTTATCGCAGTTGTCATCGGCAAACTTCTCTATGTTCGAATTGTAGCCGAGTGCCTTCAATTCGTGCACACACTTGATCGTTATAAACTGTCGCTGGCTGATGGTGTTACTAAAGGAGTTGCTGCCATCATTGAGCTTGGAGTAGCATTCGTACATCTGCAACTGCGTTGAGGTGTTCACAGAGCTGCACGAGAAATTCAATATTAGTATTTAATATCTCAAGGGATAATTTAAGACATACCCGCCCTTGAAGATGAGGCCCACCAGGAATTGCACTGCCTCCGATTTTGGCCAGCTGCTGAGTATATAAAATGCTCGTACAACGTTCTCGCTGGCATTGCCTGTTTCTTCGGCAGTACCGTTGCTGCCGTTCTCTGGCCAGTTGTGATCTTCGAGGAAAGTCTCCTCCAGAATGGTGCCATCGGTGGTCTCCATGGTGACGGACAGCCATTTCTGCAGCAGCTTAAACTGTATGGCATCTAGGCTGAGCTCATGCAGCGCACAAATCTCCTTGACCAGGCCATTGATGTCCACTTTGCTGGACTTGAGTATCAGTTCGTGGTGGTAGAGGCTCTGTATGAGCTCTGTGGGATGCTCGACGAGACTCAATAGCTTTTCATCGGTCATGCCATAAACGTGGAGCAAATGCTGTGTCTTTTGCATGGGATATCTGCGCTTGATCTTCACCAACTGATCCTGACATTTGGGATCTTTGGTCAGCGATTCGTGTTCCATGGCGTATTTCCAGCACTCATATGAGGCCTCCACCTGATCAGCACCTTCAGGCGCATAGCCAGCAACGAAATACAAGATTAGGAACACCTTGCTCGGACTGTGCACGTTCTTGACCAAACGAAGGATCTGCAAGTGGAAAGCAATTGAGGCTGAACTAGAAATTAGATTATATTTAACAGAAATTCTCTTACCGCTTTCAGGAATGCATTATTTGTGGGATGCAAGCTCCAAGTTTCCGAATCGTTTTTCGATTTGTACTCGGCTATGGAGTTCTTAACGGCTGCCATGCAAAAGTAGTCACAGTTCTGTGAGATTTCCTTCGAGTTTTTCAGCGCAATGCACATAAGTATGAGAGGAAACCAGCTTTGACAGTTGTCCACATTTAGCTCGCTATCTGTAGCAAGAATATCACAGAGAGCATATTAATATATCATCCATATGGAAACCTTTGGCACAAACACCCACCGAGTATATCCTTCAAAGGTTTCTCCACAATGGGTTTAAATGGCAGGCGATAGCGCGCAATCTTGGGCAGCACACCGTTCTCCTTTTGCGACTGCAGCCACATGTCCGTCTCCAGTTGACCTGGTCGATTGCTACGACGTTTGTTCATCTTGTGGCGCAGAAAATGCAAGATATTTATCCATGTCTCCATCTGCTTGGGCGCCGCATCAAAGAATATCAGGATCTCAATAATGCATAGATACAGTTCATAGAAATAGATGTTGATCTCCTCAATGAATTGCTTCAGTTTGGCAGTAAAAAGATCCACATTCTTGATCTCATTTATGTATGGCTGGCACATATCACGTATCTCCTTCACACTGGTTAATATGATCAGCTCTTCGTCGCCAAACGTATCGATCTTGATCTCATAGCGCAGCTCCTGTGCACTCAAAATGCTCAATATTTGGGTGATCAGCATCTTTTGGTAGTCCAAACCGAAATCGGTGCTCATGCGCTCCAGCAGCTGCACATTGAGTCGCTTATTATGGAACTCCTTTAGCAACTGATCTATATTGTCCATCTCGGCATTGAATTTGCCCTTAATACTGGGATCCTGCTGACAGAACTCCAAATAGTAATACAGTTTGTTCCGTCTGTTCCAAAGCAGCGAAAGTTATCAAATTCAAATAGACTACATTCATATTATATAACATACTTGGCGCGCAATATTTGCACAGTATCCATTTCGTCAATGTGTTCGTGGTACATGGCGGAAAGTGTCAGGAAATGTATTTTCTGCTGATCCGTTTTAATATCCATGGACAGCTTGTCCAGCAGAGCACGCGACTCAGTGTCGGCGGTCAGCATGCTGAAAAGCTCTAAATAGGATTAAGCGATTAGAGCGAGAATCGGAATTTGTAGCTTCAGATATTTACCAATCAGGTTCGCATCCTTGTTGTTCATCGCATTGCGCAGAATGCGTCGCAATTGGAGGGTAATGAAGCCCTCATTTATGATCTTCTTGCTGCGATTCTGTTTCTGATATTCCAACAGATATTGGGACATAATGTACCACACATCATGCTCCTTGGCTTTGGTCAAATGCTCCAGCGACAAGAAGAAATCAGCGCGTGCTCCATCAACATCACTCTTTACGTCTTCTGGCAGTAGCTGTAGCAGTTGCTGCAGCAGTGAATTATTTGAATCCGTCTCAATGATCATGAGCAGCAGCGTACGAGCCAAAAACTTGACAATGGGCAGGCTGCCGCTAATCCGTTTCTATAAAGTATAAATATAATGAAATGATTTACAAATTTTGTTGCGATGATGTTACCTTCTGTTGCGGTTGCTGCTGTGGCTGCACATCGATCTCCTCGAACATGGAGACAGAGTAACGTTTCTTGGACGTTGGCTCCACACTCGGTTTCATCTCAATGGAGCTGTTGAGCGCCATGGAGAAATTGAGCGTTGTGTCGCCCAAAGCAATTGGAGATCCGTCCAATGCACGGCAGATTTGATCATTAATACTCTGTGCCTTGCCCAAATAGTGCGTCTCTATGGCATCCATTGGATAGTGTATGACAGCAACACGCACATACTTAATCAGCTCGTTAAGATCGCGTTGACGACGCTTCTCGTGCAACATGGCTTCCGTGAGCAGCTCGTAAGCCAACGGAAATGACAGAGGATCACTTTCATTAAGTATCTGCAGCGATGAATAAGTATCTGAGAAGAAGATTAGATATTTAAATCAATACCATCACGAAGACTCTAAGCTTAGACTTACCATGACCATTACTCTTGGCTTTGATAATCTGCTGAGCCAGCAGCTCAATGGCAAACCTAATAAAGTCATTGCTGTTGGCTGGCACGCAGTCGATGAACTCGAGAATATGATGTGCCAGGGCACAGCTGAGTGGCAGGCAGCTCATGCGTTGGCTAATGTACAACAGGCCGTGCACCTTTTGCAAATTGAGAGCGGCGCACAGTTCACCCATTTCGTTGACTATAAAGGCGCACACATTCAATGTGGCTTGAGCGCGTGACATAATTCGCTCGATGCCCTTATTGAGCAGTTCCATACGCTTTTGCATCGGTATCAATTCACTGCTGCTCTTTAGTTGCAAATTGAACTTTTGGTTTAGCTGGAAGCAATGCTTTATGAGCAAATATCGCTGCATGTAAATTGGGTCCACATGGGGCAGCATAAGCTTGAAAAGCTCTAGCAGATTAATGTGCTCCTGTACTTTGGCTTCGTTCACAAATGAACCGGAGCTCATCTCGAGCATGTTGGTCAAAATTTCCACAACATCTCTGCATTGATTATCATTTGTTTTGCTGTTTAAGGACTTGAAGAACTCGTAGGCCATTTCAATTTGACCCCGACGAGCCATCTGATAGCAGCAATTAAAATTCGCGCTCGTGGCGATCTCTGGTGCAGCTTTGGTCAGCGTGTGTATATCGTGCAGCATGTCCGGTAAATTGAGCTTGACAATGCGCATCATAAACAGCTCGAGATTGATGTCAACAGCACTATCCGCTGGCCAGCCATACTTCACCTTCATGATCTTTATCTGCTGAATCTCATATTCGGCATTGATCTTAATGCTCAGTGGATGCGTGGAGTTGCGCAGCTTGATGAGAGGTGTTAGCGACTCGGGCCAAGGTACTGGCGCATTCTGTAGTATCGAGAGAGCGCTTTCCAGACGACTATCCTCATTATGCAGCAGCTCGACACAAGCCATTGCACGATCTATCCAGTTGCTAAGCGATTGACGATTTGCCACCAATTGGCCTATATACTGCTTGATGGCTGCTAATGGCTGGCGACCTTTCTCCTGATAGATGGGATACAGAAAATCCTTAACGAGGCTTTGTAAATTATCTAAGTGCACGCGCTGCAATATACGCAATGCAATCCCATCTAAAGAGTCCTCCATATAGTTGTCCAGCGTAAAGCTGAGCTTGTAGATCTTTTTTAATACTGATAAATCTTGCAGCGCATTAACCAGATCTCGCAGCTTGCCAATATTACGCTCTTGCTGTCGTCCCACATCGCTAAAAAAAATAATTTAGTAAGTGCAACAGTTTTGGGTAATAATAATAAACCCACGAATAGATAAATTTAACTTCTTCGAATATCTCCAAGATATGACTGGCGAATTCTAAACCAATGTCGGGCCAGTGCTCGCTATATTGCAGCTTGCGGGTCATCTCAATGCTCCAGTCTGTTATAGATGGCATAATTTTGGGATGTGTGTTGCTAACCATGGGCACGAATTGCCGCAACCACTGCACCACGTTCAGGGGCTCTGTCGTGCTGGGTATGAAGCCCAACAATGTGCGCAACTCATCCTCGCTTAGATGTGGCAAAACGCTGCTCGAATGACGACGCCAAATGAGGCAGGCAGTGGGCATATCAGTGCTGAACATGCCCTTGATCACCTTCACCAAATTCGTGTTGTACACAAACTTTTGCCACTCAGTGTTACACTCGTAGGGATCTATGATGGCCAGTGTTTTTAGACGATGCAATTGTTCGTCTATTTCCAGCATATGCTGCTCATCGTCCTGTATGAACATATGTTGTAAATGCATCTATATAAATATTTTCGGATTGCTCACCTCAAAATCCAGTCTCTTGTGTATTTCTTTTAGGTAACGCTCCAAAATTTGACGCGAGCTTAAATTGATCATCCGATTATTTTTTATAAACGCCTTGCTCTCAATCTGACCCAGCAGATTGAGCAGCATTTGAAACTTTTGTTCCAGCTCATTGGGCTGTAAGCTGTGTGTGTTGGCATTGCATAGCTCGACCAGAATACGCTTGGCTCTGGCCTCATAGATCGGCTGCAGGCACAGCTCAAATTGAATGCCGAAATCCTAAACGGAAACAAAATGAATTATTTTCTATGTCAAAGGTCATATATCTCAAATAAATGGTCTACCTCCGCCTCGTCCAGGCGTCCCTTGGCTATCAGTTTTTTTAAACGATCACTGGGATCTGTCTCGGACACCATCATCATCTCAACCTCTGATGGAATTTCGTTTTCCTTACTCGTCCTTGCAGCCAGATAGTACAAATTGACGGCGCTCTTGGGTTGCCGCATAAGCCAGGCGTGGAGTGGCACTTCGACTTCGTTTTTACATTTAAGCGCTAAAGCAATCATTTATCATTAGAATTATAAATGATTGAATATCATAAAAGAAAGCCTTACAAGGATATTCGACAATTTTTATGAACCGTTCGCCGTCAGCTGTGGGCTTAGTAAGAATCAAGAGCTCCACAAGCTCCTCGCTGGACTCCATGATCAGCAAATCCTCGATGAGCAGCGAGCGGTTCAATGCCGATTGGCACAAGTTAAAGGTCCGTGTAAATGGACAAATCTCCAACAGGTGACCCGATTCTGTCAATGCGATTCTGTATGCAGATGAGCAGGAGTAATAAATGCAATATATAACTAACTGAAACCTACACATAGATGTCCACATTGTAAATGTTCTTGATGCCGCCCAAATGCTTGGGCAAATTGATGCGTGTCACATCACTGGAAACAGTCTTAAAATGGAAAGTGTCCTGTGCGCCGTTTATAATTAAATCATGATCTGCACGAGGTGTTTCCTGATTATTGATCGCATATCCATGGGTAGTTGGCAGCTTAAGCAGCAGCGCACTATCCACACTATTGCCAGATCTGCCAGAGGATGTGCGCTCAATGGTGACATCGTCTAGAAGAGCTGTCACATTCTCATTATCATTTAGCGTGACATTGGCTAGTGCCTCTAACTGAGTTTCATTGATCTCGCTCAGACTGAAATGGAAAATCTAGTTGATCAACGAACTCTTCAGTTGTGATTGGGGCTCCACTCACCAGTAGACGCTGCCATTCCTGCAAGTGAAGTAAAAGTGCGATCCCAATTGCTGAATGTTTGTAAAGGTGCGATTGCTGAGACTAGCATCCTCGATTTTAATGCATACACTAAACAACAGCAAGCCCTTTATGTATACGCCATGAACTTCGCCATCAGTGAGTCCACACACAATAAGATTTCCGCTGTTGGATATGGCAATTGCATCAATGTTTGCGCCAAAACTTAGGAAGCTGCACTTGGCTATCAGCTCATCTTCGAGCAATAGCAGACTTTTGTCGATCGATATAACCATTTTTCCACTTTGCACAGCAGCCTGAATCGCAGGATATTTTGCAACCTAACCAAACAAATAGCAATTTATTTATTTACTTTATTTTTAAATAACAAATCATTTTACTTCATCTTCACTGCTTATTTTGAATATGCTCCGCGAGGAGAAGGCATTCGAAATGGTTTCATCCTCCACCGCAGATGCCTCAAAATTGCTCCACATTTTGGGACAGTAAAGATTTTGTCCGCTAAAAAAAAAAATTTAAATGCACCAGCGCCAAAATTTTACGCGTCACTCTTCTGCCAATAGCGAAGTGATGCGATATCGGTTAATAATTTTAGTATCGATAGTTCAATTACAAATTGTTAAGTTTGCTATTTATCAATGTTATATATGGCTGAACTTAAGTAGCACTTACTGATTTGTTTTATATTTTACATTATAAAAAATGTCAGACACTAATATAACTTGTAAAATTAGTATCAAGATATGTTTATCGATGTATCAATATACTACTATCGATATACTGCTACACATGCACAGAACAATGGTCACCTTAGGTAAAAAGCAAAGAATGGAATTTTGGTATTAGCATGTTGTCAAAATACGGTCACCTTGGCTGACAGGCGAGGAAAATTATTTATATTTTAGAATCCACGACGCTTTGCATACGAAAATTATCAAAATATTATAGTTAAGAACGAATTTTGATCACATTCATGTACAAATGACAAAGTGCGGCATTCAAAAGGCCAAAAATATGTGGTATTTGTGTTTAAATGGTTACGCAGCAACCAATTTACTCATAAAAATATAGGCACCGCGGCCATCAACAAAAAACCAAAAACTACGATAGAAATTTGCGTGCGCAAACGGCAATACTGCATGGTAGAAAATTTGAAACGTGCAAATCCTCTAAAAATGCGCTCACCATTTGTAGTGTAATTAATACAAAAAAATTGCAGCAAATTTGCTGCCGCTGCTTTGCGGTGGTGGTGCAAAAAGAACATAAAATCGGTGGCAAGAAGAAGAGCCGCCAAGTGAGAAAATTGAAATTAAAAAAAAAGACGCAAAGCAAAGCAGAGTAAAGATAATCAACCGCTACGGAGTGTGCCGATCAAAATCAATTAATCATATCATATACAAATAATAAGAAACGCTTAATTATTGCAACGTGCAGTCCATTCGTGTGTTATTCGTGCTGCAGGTGCTGCTGCTGCGGCTGCTTGGCGCTTCGCTGCTCAGACGCTGCCAACGCTGACGACATGCGCGCGTAGAGTTGCCAGCTCTGAAATAACCAAGATAGTCGCATTTCTGGCGGCTTCCATCATCAACACGGATCAGCATTCTTTTTCCATTTCACTGGTAAATTGATGCAGCATTTTAAGTAAATCGCATCTCGAGATCAACGAGCTTCTTGTATTTTTTTGGCACACAGGTTGGCAGCCCTGTTCGGCAATCATCGAGGACAACATTTGGCAGGCAAACTTTCTTTTGATAGACGCGTCGTGATCCCGCGGATCAGCGACGCCATTAAATAGATATTTCGTTCGCCCCGTTGTTAAAGAAAAGCTGCCACCATTCGGAAGAAAAACACTTCGAATATGACCCACAATATCGGTATGGCGCCATATCGTTTGCCGGGTCCAGCAGGCGGTCTCTGCCCGCCTGATTTTAAGCCTCCGCCACCGACGGATATTATCTCGGCGCCGAGTAATCCGAAGAAACGGCGGAAAACATCGAATGCGGCTAATTCGGCGGCAGCCGCTGCTGCAGCGGCAGCAGCTGCGGCGGCTGCCGCTGCCAATTCCATGCAACAGCAGCAATCGGCACCGCCCACACCTCAAGATCTGTTACCACCGCCGCCAATGGGTGGCTTTGGTGATACGATCGTCGCGTCCAATCCGTTCGATGATAGCCCCCAGGTGTCAGCTATGTCCAGTTCGGCGGCCGCTGCCATGGCGGCTATGAATCAAATGGGTGGCGCTGGCGGTCCTGGTGGGCACTTTGGACCTCATCCGCATTGGGAGGAGCGCATGGGCATGGGCATGCACCCTCATATGCATCCGCATCATCCAGGTCCAGGCGGCGGCCCGATGGGTCATGGGCCTCACGGACCTCATCATATGGGGGGACCACCACCAATGCGTGGGATGAGCCCCTTGGGACCCGGCGTGCATCCGCATCCTCATGGTATGGGTCCTGGCGTTGGACTGCCGCCACACATGAATCACGGGCGAGCCGGTGGAGTTCCCATGGGCAGTCCAATGGGTGCAATGGCTGGCATGGGAGGAATGAGTCCAATGGGCAGCATGGGTGGACCAAGCATATCCCCACATCATATGGGCATGGGTGGATTATCGCCCATGGGCGGTCCGAATGGGCCCAATCCGCGTGCAATGCAAGGCTCGCCTATGGGCGGCGCCGGTGGACCGATGCCCGGACAAAACTCACCTATGAATTCGCTACCAATGGGCTCGCCCATGGGCAATCAAATTGGCAGTCCACTGGGTCCTGGGCCTGGACCTGGTCCTGGGCCCGGGCCTGGCGGTCCACAGCAACCAGGACAACAACAGCAGCAGCAGCCACAAAACCCGCAACAGACGCACATGAACAATGGACAGATGGGTCCTCCGCCTCTACACAGCCCCCTGGGTAATGGACCAACGAATCACAGTCATATGTCCGGTGGACCAGGTCCAGGGCCAGGTCCTGGGCCGGGTGGCTTAGTTGGGCCCGGTGGCATGTCGCCAGCGAATAGCAACAACAGCAACAATAACAGCAGCAACAACATGATGGGCGGCAATGCGGCGAACAACAATAGCAATAGTAATAACAATAGTGGCAGTAACAATCCCAACAACAATAGCAACAACAATCAAAATCCTCATCCACATCTGTCGCCAGCGGCGGCAGGTGGACGTTTGGGCGGTGTGCCCAATACAATGCAATCGAACGGTCCAATACCAGCGGCGTCAGCGTCATCTGCTTCATCATCCACATCGACGACGACGTCTACATCGGTAACAGCGACCACATCAGTGCCTACGTCCTCGCCAGCGCCGCCCGCCATGTCACCGCATCATGCTTTAAATAGTGCCGGTCCCAGTCCGGGTATGCCAAATGCGGGGCCCAGTCCGCTGCAATCCCCGGCGGGCAACAATAACATGAACAATAATGGACCCATGATGGGCCAGCAAATGAACCCAAATGTTCCTATGCAGCAGCAACAACAGCAGCAACAACAACAACAGCAGCAACAACAACAGCAGCAGCAGCAGCAGCAACAACAGCAGCATGGCCCCATGGGCGTCCATATGGTTGGCCAGCCAGGCGGACCAGGTGGGCACGGCCCTGGCGGTCCTATGGGCATGGGGATGAATCAAATGCTGCCGCCACAACAACCACCGCATCTCGGAGGACCACCGCACCCGCAGCTTATGAATCATCCGCACCCGCATCATTCGCATCCAGGCGGTCCACCGCCTCATCATATGATGGGACCAGGACCGGGCATGCATGGTCCAGGTGGTCCAGGCGGTATGCCACCTCACATGGGTGGCGGCGGTGGCGGTAATCCACATATGATGGGACCACACGGCAATGCTGGCCCACATATGGGTCACGGTCATATGGGCGGTGTACCAGGTCCGGGTCCAGGGCCAGGCGGCATGAATGGACCACCGCCGCACCACGGAATGCCACCTCACCATGCACACCCACACTCACATCATCACGGTCACGGACACAGTCCGATGGGAGGACCAAACATGTTTGGCGGCGGTGGTGGCCCTATGGGTCCGGGTCCGATGGGTAATATGGGTCCTGGCCCAATGGGTGGTCCAATGGGCAACATGGGCGGTCCTATGGGCAAACCCATGACAATGAGCGGTGGCAAAATGTATCCGCCGGGTCAGCCAATGGTCTTCAATCCGCAAAATCCTAATGCACCGCCCATTTATCCCTGTGGCATGTGCCACAAGGAAGTCAACGACAACGATGAGGCAGTCTTCTGTGAATCCGGTTGTAATTTCTTTTTTCACAGGTAAGTAGAGGTTTTATCCTCGTCCAGTTCAGTTCATCCAGGCTCATTTCTAATATATTTTCGGTATTGTAGAACCTGCGTGGGTCTAACCGAGGCGGCCTTTCAAATGCTCAATAAGGAGGTGTTTGCCGAGTGGTGCTGTGACAAGTGTGTGTCTTCCAAGCATATACCCATGGTCAAGTTTAAGTGCTGAAGAACCACCAATCAACTACAACAACAATGATAACCACAAACACAACAACCACCAGCTAGCACTCATTCACTCTGTATAAATATATCCAAGCATTAACTATTTTAATTGTAGATTTTAAGCAGTTTAGGCTATCCACATACATCATACACAATATGCGCTCACAATAGTCAAAGGTCCCCAACGAAAGCATCAATTTAAGTGCGACGACTCACTTTATATATATGTATATCTATATCTATATATATGTGGCCGAAGCTGTGTTGTGAATTTTTGCTTCGGCCAGGCTCAATGTGTGCATCCTTAACAAAAACCGAAAAGAGAAATGAAACCTTAAGAAGATAAAGCAAAATATGTATGCTAATTTGTAATATAGTATAGCACAGTATATATATATATATATGTATATGTATATATATATATATATGAATCTATATCTGTATGGCATGTGAGACGATGCGTTGTTGTCTGCCTAGAAAGGGAGATAAGCAAGCGTAACGGAAATGGAAAAAACAAAAATGAAACAAACAAAAAATTAAATGAAATGAAATACACGCTGAAAAAGACGAATGATACCGTCTGAATATGTATGGATGATAACGAAAAGCAAATATCGCTCTACTTCAGTGTGTATTAAAAAAAAAAAAGAAAAATTGTAAAAAAAAAGAAAAAAATCGGCAATTCCAAGAAAGAAAAGGAGAAATTACGTTAATGTGTTAAAACGGCAAGATAAGACCAGTCCGTGCAGAAGCAACGAGCACAGAACGTTAATTTATAATTTGTTTTCGAATTATTAGAGTTTTAAGTGTGTGAAGTGCATGCATATGCGATACAAAATATATATATATATATATATATATATATATATATATATATACATAAGATATATTTAAAACTAATTACCGATCTGACAATGAGCATGCAAATTTGGAAGTGTCTGGAAGAAGTCTTTCGTGTGGTGTTTTTTTTACTCTTGCGTCAATTTGCATAAAATTTTTAAACAAAATCCAGAAAAATATGTAACATGTATGCTAAGCAAAAGAGTATTGACGTATCGATCGAACTGATCAGAAATTGTATTTACAAATTATTAAAGATCGAGAACGAGAAACTGAACACAGAAATAATGCGAGTGAAATCGATTGAGAACAAAAAGATATATATATGAAAAACAAAAACAAAATATAGGAAAGCACAAGAAATTATTAAATGAATGCAGCAAAACAGAAGTAAGTTAAGCATTAAAAGTTAACGCGTGAATTCAGAATGAAAACATTGTATAAATTGCAACTTAAGTTATTTATAATTAAATAAAAAACAAAAAAGTACATAAAATAAGTTGAAAACTTACACGAGTTTTACTATGGAAAGGTAGATAGTATCAAAGATAATACACCATACCATATGTGATATCCGTTTAGTTACCTAGAATTCACCTGGTCAATTAGGATTTATGATTTACCTAGGTCAGCCTGATTGTTATGTCCGTAATCTTATTGATCGATATATCAAATCGGCATCTTTAAAAAATGGAATGGAAGCTTCAGTTATATTTATATATTCGATTTAATCCTTTCTGGTCTCTCAATATATACATTTTAACATATATCTCCACATACATGTTGAATGTGGATCTATACAGTACTAAATTCTCTATGGTTTATTGCTCACATTAATTTATTTGAAACCTCATTTGTCAATACTTTGCAGCTAAGAAAAGACGACTCGAGTTTGTCTTGCTTCATTTACTCCATTCCTTAGTTATTATTGCATATATTGTAATGTATTTAAGTTTTGGAATACTTAAGCTAAAAACGCACAGGTTAAATCATTAGTAAACAAATACAAATATAAATTGATTTGATGAGTTCGTGAGTTTTTGGAGAAACTCACACAACAAATACCCGAAAGAATGATATAATTATTTTGTGGCTTGAAAACAACAACGAACTATGCCCAAATTCTGCTCGTTCAAGCAAATATTGGAAAGGTCGACATTGTCTTAGGGAGGGCGCTCGCTTAAAGCTATAACATTATATATTTTTTGATTACATTTAACTTTGCTTTTAATATACTTTTCATAATCATATTATATGCAGAGTACGCAGCTGTACGATTAGGTCTCTGCATGGTGCGCAATTCTATCCGATAGCTGCCGTTATTAGCTCTGCGACATCCTGATCTGTGCTACGCACTGTTAGATTTAGCGTCACACCCTCAGACAGAGCCAGTTTGGCACGCACCAGCACCTCGACACCGCCACGGAAGGTGCCTGCAAAAATTGTTTAAAGTCAATATAAAATGTTATACTCAATGTCGGATTTCGCATACCCGAGCAGAGTACGGTGTGCAGATGCGTGCCCTCTTGCACTTTTTCGGAAAGGTTTGCAGCTCCCAGGCCCAGAATTTTGATAATGGTATTCACGGCATCCTGCAAATTGTTCACAGCTGATAGTACAAAGGTGTCCTCAGCTTGCAGCCATTCTGTGAAGAGGAATGAGAATGTTTAATACGAGTTCAACTTGCTCATTAACAACAATATTTATGCAGACCTTCACTATCGGCAGCATCCCATGCCACTTGGAAGTTATTCTTTTTCGTTTTCTGTATTTGGTCGGCGACTGTGATGTCTAAATCCTCCAGCATGTACTCATCATCGTAGCCCTCATCCGAGTCGGGTTCCCCAGTATTAGGATCGCAATCCTTGACCACAAAGCGCAATGTTGCACCAAATGTAGCTACAAAAATAAAATAGA
This sequence comes from Drosophila fulvimacula, assembly GCA_035045555.1. Classification (NCBI taxonomy): domain Eukaryota; kingdom Metazoa; phylum Arthropoda; class Insecta; order Diptera; family Drosophilidae; genus Drosophila; species Drosophila fulvimacula. The sequence continues at coordinate 17,824,619 of JAWNOX010000137.1, forward strand.
AATTTATATTAAAATTAAGTGCAATAGAAAACCAAAGTTTAGGCTTAGGCTTACCTATGGAACTGCTGGCATCTGGCGGAAATTCGACAATTACGAATGTGGTCTGCAGTTCGTTGTAGGCCAATTTGGGACAGGGTATTACGGCACGTGCTGTATAGCCTTCGGGCAGCGTCAGTTCTACGCGCACATTTTCCAGAAACTGTTCGGCGAGTGTATTAAGGCAATCAAATTGGAATACAACATGCTGAGCGAAGATATGCTTGATGCACTGCACCGTATACTCCGTTTCGCTTTCGGTTAATTGTATGGGTGCTGTGCTTCGATGAATGGGTCCTAGCACTTGTATGCCCGGCAGCTGAGCCAGCCGTGCGGCACTCTCCTCCTCCCGTGTGATTTTTGGTGCACGCGGTGCATTTGTTACCATCATCACATCGTTGCTGATCTCTGGCTTAACGATCGCGGCCTTAGGCACAATGGAAATGTCAAAGTGATTTTGCAGATCGCCATTCAGGTGATCTGCCAGCGCCTTCTCGAGCAGCGCCAGCGAACAGTTCTCGCGCTCAATTATGTAGTTCTTGTACAGCTCCGGCTTGGTCGAATTAAGTATTGTTAGATAGTACGTGGCACGATCGCGCACCTCGTCATCTAAATCCATTTGACAGCGTCCGAGCAGCACCAAAATGTTGTCCAGCAGAGCAGGACACGAGGCACCGAATTGAGCCAGAGCAGTCACTGCAGCGGCGCGCACAATAGGACTCTCCAGGATAACGCGATTGTATATAAAGCGTATGTATTTGGAGGGTGTGGCAGCGAATGGTCCCTCTTTGCCAAGCAAATGCAGAATGCGTACGGCCAGCGAGACATGTTCGCAATCTTCGATGAACTCACACAGATGCGACAGACCCGACTCCTTGGCATCGATGTTCTCCTCAATGATTGTTATAATGGTGTCCACAATGGATGTCTTGTACTCCAGACCGCCCTCTTCGCGCAGCATACCACTCAGGAAGTTCATTAGCACTGTGTGCTTACGTGGATATTTGGCGCACAGGGCACAAATGGCATGAACAACCACCACCTTAAACTCATCGGAGATCTCCGCCACAAATGTGGAGATTTGCTTCATCAGACGCTCCACTGAGGATTCGGCGCCGGTTTTCAAGAGTGTGGTGATAGCCAGCGTAGCCACCGAGCGATTCGAATCGGTAATCAAACCCTCCAAGTCCAAATTGCATGTGGTCACGGCGGCTGGATGCGTCATGGCCACCTTGTTTAGGGTGCGAACAGCAGCAAAGCGAAGCGTTGCCTTAACCGAACTGCAAAACAGTTGCAATATGGAGAACGCCGGCGAGAGCATGCGTGGATTTGTGTTCTTCATATTGACAATGGCATGGGCCGCCTCATAGATGACCATTTCGCTCTTATGGCGCAGACAGGATTCGATGAAGCTGTACAAAGGCGAATCTGCAAGCTCTTCTGCAGGTATATCCTCCTCCTCGATCAGTTTGCACGCAATGCGTATCTGTTTCGAAATAAAAAGAAGTGATTGAATATCAGTAATCCAATCAAAAATTCTGTCCAACTCACCAGCATGCACACGGCGTAGGGGCTCTTGAGCGATCCACGCGTCAATTTGTTAACCAACTTGGAGACGGCTAGGCGATCCGATTTGCGTATATGATAGAGCAAGCCAAGAGCATGATACTGCACCATTATGTTATCGCTGTTTAGGGCTTCCTGAGCTTCGTTTGCCCAGCGTTTGACTACATCGCCGGCTGTGTTGGCCAGACGCAGCGAGCTGACCAAAGCGGCACAAGAAACAGCCGCATTTTTGTCCACAATGCACTGTTTCATGTAACGTTCGACGGCCTGGAGCATTGTGTGATCTGTGATGCTGCAGAGCGCACGTATGGCAGCGGCACGGTATAGATCCTCTTTGCCGGTCATGTCCTTAGTCAGAGAGCTGGTGACAATGATCACATCCTCGGCAATGGAGCTCAGCTCCTTTATGCCCAGGTAGACCATGCGGCGCAGTACAACATCCTTGGACTGGAACAGCTTAGTCATGGCAAAGAAACAATCGGTTGCCTCTCTCGCCACCAGCTGTTCCCCCTGATTGATCAGGTAGAGGATCTTGGTCAGTATGTGGATACATTTGCGTGCATTGACTGGCGTCTCATTGAAGGTACGCGTCTCCTGCAACACCGAGGTCTTCTCCAGATTTTGGTACGCGTTCGTCGGACCTGCATTCCGTTTGTTTTGCGAGTTCGACATAAAATATTTCATTTTTTGTTTTTGTTGAACCGGCAGTAGGCAATAAATATCATTAGAACTTGAAAGCAATTTGTGTAGGGTGTGTTGTTCGGGTTTATTCTGAGTCTGTTAGTTCGTGTATGGATGAGTTAACATTGTTGTGCTCCGGTTCTATGACTCTATATGACTGCCAGCAGAGCACCTTCTTCAATTATTAGTTGAGCAGTTGATGTTGTATTGGCGCTCCGGCGGCGCTGTTAGTACTATTTCGAGTCTTGGCAGTTACTTACCGTCCTCCTCCTCATCCTTCTCGCGACGAAATGAACCCATTTTTGTGCTGCTTACTTTAGAAACGTGTCAAAAAAAACAAATTTAATTGTGAAATTGTATAAAGAAAATCACTGATTTTTCGCTACGCGTACACGTCACACTGCACAGCAAGAAGAAGTTTGGTATTCACCATTCAGATGTAAACGTGCTGCCGACTTTAACATTTCTCTAACAGGCATATTGTTTAAATGTATTGCACTATCGATATACATATTTAATAATTGAATTTGTTTCTTTAAAGCTGAATAAATATTCTGAATTTATACATGCACTCTTTCATTACTGTTAATTTTTTATTGGTGTTTAACCGCGAAATGACATACTTAGTAATTATATTATTATTATTTGTTTACTTATTTCTTATCGTATATCTAAATGTCGAATTTCGATATGTTTTAATCGACATAGTACCAAGTCAACATATAAACCCAAACGTTTGTCAGAAATTTATTTTCATTTGGAAGCAGATTAAATAATAGAATATAATTAAAAAAAAATAATATTGTCTTTTTGACAAAATGCGCTCGCATAGCAGAAGCCGCTCGCGAAGCCCACGTCGGGATCGACGCGACAACGATAGATCCCGTGCGCACACCAGCAGCCGGGAAACACACAAGCCGGTGGTAGAATCAAAGGATAGAGAGCGAGAAAGAGAACGACATAAAAATGGGCATAATAAGTCGTCTATGCACTCAGAACGCCGCAGCTCCAAGAAGCGAGATTCGCCTTCACGTCGACAGCTTGTGCGCTCCCGCTCATCGAGTACCGACAGTAGCAGCAGCACATCAAGCAGCGATAGTAGCGATGGTAGCAGCAGCAGCTCCACTTCACCTACTCGTGATCGCAATCACGATCGTAGACAGAAAAAAGAACCTGTGGAGCGTTGGCCCAATGATCGCTACCAAGAAAACAACGAAAGACAAGGTAATCCGTTCCGAGGACGCGAAGCGGAACGTAGTTTCATTAACGATCCGGCAGAACGGCCTAGTCGTAGTCGTCACTCACATCGTGGTGGCGGTCATCAAAGGGATTCAAAGGCCTTGAGTGCTAGGCGGGCCCAACGTGTGCGTATTGGCGAGGAAGGCGTGCCAGAAGTTTGGGGCACAAGTCCGACACGGACAAATGACAATGATGTGGAACTCGTTAAGGGTTCCTATGTGGGTCCCAAAAAGAAAAAAAAGAAAAGCAAGAAATCGATAAAGAAGTCGAAAAAGAAGACAAGGAAAACTAAAAAGAAGAGGAAAAAGAGAGGAGATTCCAGCAGCTCATCCTCGAGCTCATCTTCCTCAAGCTCCAGCAGCGAAGAGAGCTCCAGCGATGACGACGATAGCTCTGAGAGTGGAGATGAGCAGAACGTTTGGCTAGAAAAAACAGCGGATGGCATTAAGAAGCCGCCAAAGAAGAAATCCAAAAAGAGCTCAAGTAAGAAGAATAAGAAGAAGAAGAAGAAGCGCAAATCTGATTCCGAAAAAAAGTCGTCATCCAGTTCAGCGAAGTCCAAGTCGAGGGCAGGTGGATCCAAGAACGAGGAAGATGTGGGCCCGTCTTTGCGCTCTGGCGGCAGCCTAAATCAAAAGGACTTTGGTCGCGCTCTGCTGCCGGGTGAAGGTGCTGCTATGGCTGCGTACATCGCCGAAGGAAAGCGCATACCACGTCGAGGAGAAATCGGACTCACATCCGACGAGATTGCCAATTTTGAATCGGTGGGCTATGTGATGAGCGGCAGTCGCCATCGTCGCATGGAGGCAGTGCGTATACGTAAAGAAAATCAGTTGTATTCGGCGGATGAGAAGCGTGCCCTGGCTATGTTTAGCAAGGAGGAGCGACAGAAGCGCGAGAATAAAATATTGACCCAATTCAAGGACATGATTCACTCAAAACTGCAAGCTAAGGATAAGAAATAGTACTACGACAGCAGGAAGTCATCAAAATGAATTTGTACAAATTTTATTTTCGTAACTAAGACAAGAATTGTACAAATAAATTAAATGTTTTCTGTACCTCTATTGTGTCCATTTCAATCATTGATTCGGAATGTTTTCAAAGTTCAATCAAATCGATAGTTTTGTTGCAATTCGATAGCTCGATGCAATCACGATAAGTCGATGAAACTATTCCATTTATAGTATTTTTATTATTCTGGCGCACATAGTTACGCTTATTTAAAGATCTGAATAAATACCTGTGCATTCTATAATATGGAAAATAAATAACCTTAATAGTTAGTTAGTCAATGATTCACCTTAATTACGTATAACATCTAAATTTTGCACGAGTCCAGATAATATTTCTTCAATTTAATTTTCTCTTGGAAATATTGGAAATTTTGGTAAGTCCGTTTGAAAGGTGTAATTGTTTATGTTCAATCAAGGTTCTTAAAAGAATTTTTAAAATATTTTTGCTTTTAATAAGTATTTGAGACTTGAAATTTTGTCGCTCAAATTTGTCCAGAATGCATTTCACTATTTAATTTAAATACATTAAAATTTAAAATATCAATTGTATCACTACAATACTACCTCTTTCCATTATGTGGTTCCGATATATGACCTCCACAGTGACAAAGTCTGATTGATTAAAGGCTTGGGACAACAATTCGGTTGCGTTACGCAACTCTCTAAGCTCAATAGCTTGCAAATCATTCTGCATCAGGGTCCTGCACTGGGTCCAGCAACGACGATCATTACTAGACCCCTTACAAGACGACTGTGACAGACGGCTAGCTTCGAGAATCTCACTTAGTTGATCCACAGCCAGTGACTTTAGCTCATTTCCAATGGAAGCTAGGGATGTTCCCAGTCCATTTATTTGCGGTGACAGGCTCGAGTCGGAGCCGTGATCCTCCCCACAGTCATCTGACCTTTCGTCGTCCCCAAGTTCAGATAACAATGATACAGTGACGAAAAGCTGTTGACCAAATTATCGAATATTAAGTAAATGATGAGCAGTTTTATTCGAGGGGAGAGCAGAAAGTTGAAGTGAAGATATAGATATTGTTTGATTTCGTCCTATTTACCAAGAATTGGATTTCTTACATAGGATGTATGGATGTCCTGATACAGCGTGTATCAATGCATTTTTGTTTTTTTTTTTTTGTTATCTTATTACCTTTTTTTTTAAACGTTTAACATGTCCAATCATTTCTGCACGCAGCCCAGCTTTCAGATTGTCTTCCAGTAAAGCTGTCATGTGCGCCTCATTCGCTTCCAAATTATCAATTGCATTTTGATTGGTTTGCACCAGATTATTCAGATTGCCGATCTGGTGCGCAAGTCTGTTATTGTACCTGGCGGCGTTTCGCAACATGTTCTCCACGTAATCCAGCTGCTGGTCGAAGCCAACAAGCTGTTCACAATCGTCTAACGTATCCATTACGAGGATTGGTGAGTTTCAACGGAATTTAATTTGTCAGCTGAATAGTTAAAATTTTTGTATCGCACAAAATTATGTTCTAAATATTAGTAAATAAATTGACATATAAAAATTTGTATCGATAAGTACAATTTATGTCGATAGGCTCAATCACTGTCATTCACAATGTTGGAATTAAAAGTAAGTCGTTTCAGGTCACTTAACATTATTTAATCAACTACTGGACATGTATGTATGTACATTCTAAATATGCTTAGCATAAACTAATATGAATTACATGTAAGTGTCCTTCATCTGCAGCTCATGGCGTTTGCAATTACCACCATTTTGCGTACTACATGGACATTCGTGCCATAGTATGGGTCGATGTCCTGCTTCCCCATGGTTACGTCGCATTCCATGCGCGTTGTCGTCGGTGCACTGTAATCTTCGCTGGCTGTGTCTTGTGCTGACGAATGAAACTCTAAGCAACGACTGAACGTGAGAATCTCTTCCAGATTGGACACTTTGATGCCAGCGCCTGGCATTATAATCATGTCACGGTGATGCTTTGCTATTAGCTGTGCCAAGGCTTCAACACCTTCGGCGGCAGATGCACGAAAGCCACTGCTTAATACTCGCTTGAAGCCCAGTTCCCTTAGCAATTCGACGTTTTCGTGCATATATTTGTGATCACTGAGATCGAAGGCGCGGTGAAAAGTCACGGGCAGACCATACGAATGCTCCATCACACGCCGACACTTGTCCACGTCGATTGTTCGCTCTGAAGTAAGTGCGCCAAACACAAATCCATCAGCGCCATGTGTACGTAGCAAATCCATATCGGTTAGTATAGCACGCATCTCTTCCTCGGTGTAGACGAAATCGGTGCCACGACGCGGTCGCAGCATGCAATGTATAGGCAAAGTAAAAGGTAGCTCCTTGAGAGTCTTCAGTGTTCCAACGGTGGGCGTTAAGCCGCCCTCCTGTAGGGCAGCGCAAAGTTCAATGCGAGCAGCGCCGCCTTCTTCAGCCGCAAGAGCTGATTTTATTGAATCCACACATACTTCTAACTTTATATCATGAGCAGACATTTTGCTGCTTCAAAATTAATGAATACAATTGAGTTGTATGTCTTTTGTTATTCTTGGCGTTGTTTATTTTCCAATTTTTGCGTGGGTTTTGACAGCTGCTAATTTACAGAAGACAACATAAAGAAGAAGAGTAACATTTTCTGCTTATCCGCGACTTAGTATCGAGTAGATCAAATTTACCAAGTGGATTTGTTTTAGGAACAGTATATGTAGATGTAGAAAGAGCTGTTGTGAATTAAACTGGTTTAGGTTCATTGCCTGGTGATTAATATTTGTGTTAAGAAACGTAAAATAAAACAATTTGTTGTTTTAGTAGTGCAGTGTTATAAAATATACAAAGTATCGTAAATTTAAATGCTGTTGCACAAAAAGCGCTGCCATACTATCGGAATGTTTGCTTTCACGTATCGATACATCGATATAATGCAACATACCCAGACGCAACACAACTCTGTTGTTCTAACCTCAAAGTGGCTAACAAACAAAAGTTGCCTCAATAATAAATATATATTTTGTTTTTGCCATTGAATGCAAATTGTTAATAACTGTGAACCGACGATGATGTGCACGCGTTTGAAACATTTACAAATTTAAAACTACCCACAAGCAACTAAACGTCCATTGAAATAAAATAACAAAATCAGCAGCAGCAGCAGGACCGAGGCAACATAAATACAAATACACAAAAAAGAGAGAAACACTCGAATAAATAAATAAAAAATAGAAAAGGCAGCAGCTGAAAGGCATATGAATTAAGCAAGTGTTAAGTGCTGATCAAAGTTTTTAGTTCATTTCAACTTATATTTCTGCTGCTTTGGATATAAAGCTGAAAATGAAAAATGCTTTAAATTACGATTTTCATTGCGTTCTCTCTGGCCGCGAGTTGCCAGAGGAGTTGCTCGAGACTTTTTCTACTCCTGCCAGCAGCACAGTGATTTAAATACAAAATATACGTCCGTCGTGCAACGAAAAATGCACTTAAAGACAATCGCAATAAACAACAGCAGCAACAACAGAAACAACAACACCTAACGAAATCAGAGTCCGCGTCCATCAGTGCTGGTGACTGCAAAGACACCCATCACTAATACCTTACCATATATAACCGGCGAGTGCGACTGAAACAGAAGCTGTTGCTCGTCCTTTGCCTTGTTTTTAGCATTTAATTTGATTGTTTGCCATTGTCGTGCCTCTCCAAAACACTCTTGTTATAATTGGTTTTCATTGTTTACGTTTATTGGCACATTTGTTGAACATTCTTAGCCCATTTTACATTTAACATTTAATTGTGCAATTTCCGAGTTAAACGGTTTATAGTTAGAAAACAAATCAAAACCCTTGTTGAGCATTTATATCAAAATGAGATCTTCCTTGTCGCATTTGCCATCGATATCACGTCCAGCCGCTTCAGCTACAGCAAGAGCAACGTCAACAACAACAGGAGCAACTACAAAAACAATAATAACATTAAACCCGTCCAATTCCAACATCTCGTTACCATCTTCGATGCATTTGCTACGCTCGACGAGGATCATTCGCCATCAAGGAAAACAAATGGCATAAAAGGAATCTGAATGTACGTATTTAATATTTAAATTATCATTTAATAATTAATAGTTTTGGAATTAATCAATAATATTTAATTGACTCTTAATGGAGGAATTACTATAGATGTTTGTTTATATGTTGTGTTAAGAGTGTGGTTAAAACTAAGAATATTTAAAACAAGTAAATATAACATAGACGAGTGAAACTGATTTCATATACACGTTTAAAACTAATTTAATTTATAGATAGTAATAGTTATAAGCTAATGGGTGGATCATATATTATATATATATATATATATATATATTATGAGTCTATTTGTGGAGGAAATCAACAACAAACGAGCTACGTTTCATTAGTTCCGCCTAATAAGTGTCAATAAATAGTAATAATCCTAGTAAATAATTTTATTTACGCTGATATAGATCTAGTTATTCCCAATTTGATGCATTCAAAAAATGTTACCAGTTCATTAGACATGAGTACGAATATACCATATTCATTTTCTGGGCAAATACATATATATAGTTTCCTCAATAAATTTTAAAGGTAAAAGCTTGCCAGTTGAATATATTATTATAAAGGAGTTAGATTCAGTTGGGACTACTTTGACTGAAGGATAATATATATAATATTATCAATAATAATATTTATTATATTAATATAGGAGGAGGATACTCTGCAGTTCAAAGAGCTTAGAAATTTTAGCTGTAGATATGTACATATGTTAAAAATTAGGAAAAACTGTAAATCCAATGAATTAAAAAAAAATTAAAGGACACCCATCTCATAATTAAAAAAAAAAAATATTTTAATACATTTGAATACAAAATGCATTTAAAAGATCTGACTATTAATATAAACATATTCATAGTTATTGGTAAATAACTTGCATTTATCTAACCGTATTTGATTAATGCTGGAATTTGTTTCGAATCGGTAACCAATTTCGATTCTAAACGTATAGCTACAGTTTAACTTATGTATGTATGTATTAAATAAATTGACAGCTTAATGCTAATTTGATGCTCATCAAATGGATCGAAGGAAATAAAGGAAATATTAAATATTTAACTGGTTTTAAGTTAATTAATATATATTTATATATACCCCTGTGTTTAGAAAAAAAAATTATTTTACTTCAAAAGAATACCCATTACATATTATAGCTTTGAAAATATATTTAGCTTATATACTGTCATCAGTAAAATAACGCATCCTTGGGTAATCTTTAGTTTTGGAAATAGGCAAAAAATCACTATGGTGAATATGAATATTGTATAATATACACTTATATTATTATACACTTATATACTATGTGTACAATATATGATTTTTTTGCTGAAACTATACTAATATTCATTCATTATTGTTATTCATTTATTCAATCTTACTCATTCATCAAGGACTGCAAATACATTTTTTATTAAAAATGTATATATATTCCATGTTGGAATATAAATTGAATTTCAGAATTACAAATTCAATCAAATGTATTTTGTATGATTTGATTTGCGCATTACCCAAACGAAGTCGTGCGAGAAATATTTGTAATTTCACCCTTTCGAAATATGCTACAACTCAAACTGAAACTGCAATCAAACCACATTTTGAAGGGTTATTCAATTTGTTGTGCAGTGAAGAAAAAGAATTCGACTTCAATTGGAATTATATTGATTTTTTGATTGTTACACAATTTTAAATTAATGCAGATATATGTAAATATATCAACCATGGGTACATATTAAATATTTAACACTGTGAATATTTTATAATTCATAGCAAATTAAAGTAGAAATTATTATTTATTCTGCTTATACCCTGAATCTATTAAAATGGTATACTGCTTTTGTTGAAAAGAGTGTAAAACATATATCACATGTAGTTTTGATCAGGATGAACACTTGAGTCTATTTTTATCTATTTATCCTTTCATATTTACGAACCTATAAGCAACAACTTATATTATTGATTATGAAATTTACATAAAAATTCCCAAATTTGGAAATATTTTCTGCTTATTGTGGATTTACCAAATTTGATATATTAATTCTTGAAAAATTTCCCATTAATGCCCTAAAAATAAATCTAATAATTAACTTGGAAATTACTCAAAAAATTATCGTCAAATACTGAATCATTTTTATAGCCAACGGGAGATACAGGACATAAGATAGTTTTTAAAATTTATGTAACAGAAAGTAAAAAATCATAAAGTATATAAACTACGGAGATAGCTAATAAATTTTATAATAATTCCACCTAATTTAAAAATAAATATATTCTTATTTTCTTTGTAGAAACTGCAGTTTTTAGAATCCCAAAATCTCCTCTGTATCCACACAAAAATTAAATGCAAATTACACATGTAAGTATCAACATATATTAATATATAATTCAAATATAAATAAAAACTATAACAAATATAGATTAATGTAGAAAGTAGAAAACAACAAACAACTATTTTTGACTTTGTCATAGATGATATTGACATTTATATAAGCTAGATATTCAGCATATTCAACATATTGATATTCGAATTTGTTTTCAAAATATTGGATGCTTGCTAAAAGAGATAATTAAATTGAAATAATTATCAATAAAAATATTTTTCAAAAGGAAAAAAAGTTCTAAAGTTTTGTGTATAACTGAATTATTCCCGATTTAGTTTGAATTTTATATTATAGTGCTCATTAAAGTTAAGATCAAGCAAACATTTAATTTTCCGAAATGGTATCTTTATTTAAGAATATCTATTGGTAATACCCATTAGATATAATAGGTATTTTTTTATGTTTGTGTCCATTGATTCCCTCTTTATTCCTCAATCGTAGCGTAACGTCGTCATCTTATTGGCATCTTCAATTCAATTCAAGCAGATCTAAGTAAAGCACTGAGTGTGATTTTTTCGGCCACAAATGTTATACAGATTTTTAGCTCTATTTTTTAGGTAAACACCTAATGGAACTATTATGATTGGTTAATTATAACAAAGCTATAAACTAACAAGATTTAATACAGAAAATGTGAGCAGGTTCCTTGTATAGATTTTTCAAATATCACTATCTACTCTATGATATATATATTTATGTATATTAAATATATAATAATAATAATAATCTATTTAATATATATAATATTCTATAGTATCATCGCCTTTGCGTTGCTAAGATATAACCTTCAGGAGCTGATTAGTTATTAACAACAATAATCTCAAGCGTACAAAACTTAGAAATTTTAATTGTAGAATAGAGGTCGATATAAAAAACAATTACAATATGTTATAATATATAGATATATATTACATATTTTGTAATAGAAATATATATGTTTGTGAATAGATATTTATATCTTTCAAAGGGGAGTAAATAACAGATACTTATTTACTATAATATGTAATGAGTAAATCATTATTGAAATATAAAATTAATAATAATAAACAACTTTCAATTTGTAAAAAACCTAAAATTTGAAAAGTAATAAGCCTTTATTTATATTTTGTTTACATATATTTTTTGTATGAAAGGATTGCAATGGCTTTTGATCGTAACTGAAAAAAAGTTTGTTTAAAACAAGCAAAACGCATGAAGGTCAATTGCAGCACTCTGAATATGCAACTTGTGTATGTTTGTTTGTTTTTGTTGGCCCCCTTTAGTTTTGCAGTCTAGACTCGAATCAGACTCAACATTCAACATTCAACATTCAGAGCTCAAAGCGAATGGCGCTTGTCGGCAATTTGCCTTTAACCTCATTAGAAACAAAACGGCGCCAATCCCCCCGCCCAGGCCCCCGTCTTCAGCTCCGCCCTCATTGCAAAAGTTATTGGAAATAAATGTTTTGTTTAATGAAAAAAAAAGTAGGAAAGAAGAAGAGTTGTACTAATAGTGACGAGGGTGGCTTTGGTACTTGTGGTTGGGGTGCATTAAATGCAACCCTCACAGCTTTTACATGGAACTCGGTTCGAATTGTTTGGATTTGGTTTTCTTGTTCTCTTCATTCTTTCTTTGTATGTACGTACACATAGTCACTGGACCTGCGCATATTGGTTGTGCACACACACACACACACACACACACACACACAGAGCGACTTCTATTCCGTAGTGGCGTCTCTTTTGCTCACATCGGCGAGCCAGGCCGCAACCACTGACACTTTGAAATGAACATCCTTTGTGTTTGTTGTACATGAAGCATCATTATGATGGTCGCTCGGGCACTCAGCTGAGCTGGTCGGAGCTTGTGGGCGAGTGGGCGTGTGGGGCAGCTGGTCAAGTGGCGCAGCTTCTGCATGACTCAGCCACACTGATTGGAGCATCAAGTCCTCCAAGTTCTTAGACTCAATCATCTAATGCCGCATTAAATATTCCATTTCGATATTGAAAACCAATTAAAAACAATCTGAAATCGAAGTTCATATATCCTTACCAATAATAACATAAATATAGTTAGATGATATTGTTTCGTAGAATACTTTATATGACTTGTGGTTCGTGGTTATATAATTTATTAAAAATTTATTGAAAATATAAAAATGATTCATTTTGAGATGGAAATTCCGTTACTATCTATACTTTCAATGATCTGCCTGATCAGAAACAGCAATGAAGCCGATCTCCGCTTATCGATTTCTGAACATTTAAGTCAAATGATCTATATTTTATTATTCTATATATATTCTTTATGATAGATTAATATCGATGTCCTATCAATGTAATTTCTTAGATATCTCACACAATAGTAAAGCTTAAATTTACGAGTTTTAATATAACGATTTTGCCCAATATTTCATACGCTTCTCATTAGATATAAAGTGTATATATTAGATATATATTTTTAAATTTATTATTTTTTATATTTGTTATATTATTATTTCATCTTTCTAGCATTACATCTTTTCAAATTATGCTTACAAAAATTCCAAGCTAAAATATTTATTATTTAGTAATAATAATTTATTATTCAATAAAAATAATATTATTAGATATATATATCTTATATATATTATACAGATGAACGGCCAAACCAATACGGCTAGATTGCATCATCTCTGAAAGAAAATATTGGCTGAAAAATGTTTTGTTTGTTTATTTATTAAATTAAATGAATATATATTTCCCATAATTGATCAAAAATAATTATTCCACTTGCAACATATTGTGTGACATAGCTAAGATACCCTTTGCAAGTAGATTAATACGCGCATGCAACAATTGTGCCCGAAAAAGACGCAATCGGATGCGTGCCACCCTCTTGCGAAATGCCACCCTCCTAACCAACTGCCAGGCAGCTACATGGGCAACCCCGAAAATAAAAAAAAAAACTGTTTATATACAGTGCCATTTATGTACAGACGCACACACACACATATATACATGCAGTGTCAAACAGGATGCATTTGTAGTTGTGAGCCGAGTTTTGCGCGCTGCTGAGCTGCTGCTGTCAACGGCAACAGGATTCAGTTTGACTCTTTAGCTTTGTGCCGTTTGTCAGGACATCTCGTGGCTCGTGATTTGTTTTGTGTGTGTTTTGTCAACAGTTGGGCTCAAGTTGTGAATACCCGTAACGCCGGCACCTTTCAATTGACATTGTATCGCCGACAGATCCTTGGCGAAAACACCTTGCATACAGCACGTAAGTACGCAGCAGCAGTAGGATCGTTGCGGCAATCGTTATCCTGCCGCATCCTGCTGCAGCGACGCATCGTTTTACCAACTCCAAAACCCCTGTCAATCATTATGAAATCATAATAAGTAGTAGTATATATATATATATATATATATATATATATATTTGGTCCTGTGAAGCGCACATAATTTAATAGGGATAATAAAATATTGTTCTGCTGTTTGTCTGGCAGCGAGGGGAACTTCTGTGCCTTGCCTCCGGCCTCGCCTTGAGGTTTATTGTTAATCTCTCAGCCATTCAACCGGCTGGAACTAAGATACAAAAGAACTCGTTGCACACAATAAGTCTCACAGCATAATGATGATAATGAACAGCAAGAATAATTTAATAAACTGATTTCCTCTTCAATTGCATGCATTTGGGCAATTTAGGCATTCGATCGCAATTCGTTGTTTATTGAGAATATAGTTTAGTCAGGTATTTTTAATACGATTAATATTTGGATTTCATTAAAAATTAATTTTAAAACATATTGTAGAAAAATTGTATTTATTGATAGATGGAACTAGAGCTACAATAAAATATGAACTTGAACTAGAAGTATAATAAAATAAGTATTAGTCATGGAAAAATAAGTATAGCAAATCTGATATAGTATTTACTAATACGATTATAAATTGATTTAAAGTTTAAATTTATTTAAAAAAAAAAGTGATGTACGAGAAACTTTAACGATTCGTGAGAAAATCCTTTCATTAGACATAAATAAATAAATAAAAGACTCTTTCCCGTCTCAACTTAAATTGAATTTTGAAAATAAAATGCGAATTTTCATTTAGCGATATATAATAAATATAAATATATATATAAAACTATATAAATATATATAACTGATAACTTTAGTTTTAGTATTTCCTTCAGAAGAAGGCTCAAGTTAAACAAAAAATATTTTTGATGTCTACTAGGAACCAACACACTAAATTATTTAGTACAGCGTTACGTGATGGGTTACCGAGATTTTTCGTGTAGATTAATGTCAATTCAAATAAATTTAGTTGGGTCACTATATTTTCACTTTTTGATCACAAGCGACTGTTGCTGCCCGCTACTAATGCATATAATATAGTCAATTTAGAAACCTTTCAAAGCTGCTGCAATATAATAAGCTCGAACTACGAGCGCTGTTTTAGCATGATCAAGTGCTGTGAGAGCGAAAGATGCAACTGGACCTCTATCTATATAGCTCTTATAAAGTTAAATCTATGGGGTGCATTGCCGTTCATACTGGGTCCAACAGTATAAAGATATATTCCACAGTTTTTCTTAACTATCTAATCATTCACAATTCATTACTATATAATACAGAATCCTTTAATATACGCATATATCTAGAAATACCTAAAGAAATACTTAGTTGAAGACTTTTTCTATAAAGAATTCTGTAAACTTTAATAACAATACATATAGACTTAGGAAATGGTATTTATCTATACAAATATATTCTTAGCTTGATCTATTAGCTATAAACTAAGCTGCACTATATGACATAATTATATGTTTATAAGTTTAGTCTAAGTCTAAAAATGAAATCTACATAAAAAGCAAATGAAAAACGAGTTATATAGGGGGAGTTATAAAGAAAAAGATTTGTATCCCTCAGCTTGTATACTTTGATCAAATCTTTCTTTGTATTTTAATGAATCCGAACCAAGTCTACGAAATTAGTTGAGCAAATTCAGATTTTAAGCAATTTCTTGGGGGAAGAAAACAAAGTTGGCATACTAAGTAGAGCTGGCTTAGACAGCCTTGCTGCATTAGAGCACAGCAGGCAGCTATTATATGCTTAAAAGCCAGTTGGATGTCCTTTGATGTTGGCATTTCGCGTGGCTGAGGATTTGGGCTTTTGCTTGCTGCACCATCATCAACTTATCTTTTGCGCGTTTTCAAGGAGGCGACGCGCATTTTCAATAGTTTGGCTGCCAGGGACTTGGCCACAAGAGACCAGTACAGAGTGACAGAGCGCGAGAGAGAGAGAGAGAGACAGAGAGAGTGAGTGTGGGAGGGAAGTAGCAGTGGGCTTCAAGTGGCCAGCTAGAGCTTGGCGCATGCTATGGATATCTAGCTATAGATGTCTCTGTGTGTGTGTGTGTGTCTATCTCGCGCTGTCTCTGTCGGCGCGCTTTGTGTATGTATGTATGTGTAAATATATATATATGTGTTTGTGTGCGTGTGCCTCGTGTTGAGCGTTTTTAATTGTGCCTTTTGCTTTGTCCTTTTGGCTGTAATGGAGTGCTATGCAAATGGCGTTTTGATGAGTTTCCTTGGCTCTGGCGCTCTCTTTGTTGTCCCAGCAGACGTTCATCCCCCTTTATTACGCTTTTATCACATATATATATATATATATATATATATATATATATATATATAAATATATATTTGTGTGTGTGTGTGTGTAAAGGGAAGGGCTGATGATGCCGCTGCTGCTGCTGCTGCTGCTGCTGTTTTCGTTCTTTGTGATTGTTGTTGCCGCTGTTGTCGTTGCTCTGTTGTTGGCGACGACAGAGCGCTCTTATGTCGTTGTTGTTGCTTTGACTGCGGAACGGAAGATGAAAAAAAATTTTGTTGATTTTCATGCGCGTCAGACAGAAGCAGAGCAACCACCACCACCAAATCCAGCTATATAAATGTATGTGTGTGTGTGTGTGCGTTCCATTTTCAAATTTCGTACATCACAGATTATTGTCCTTCCCTTTGGCATGGCCCATGTGCCGTGCCGTGCCCTGCCCTGCCTTGCCCCGACTGCTATATTGTATTGGTCGATAACGTGAACCAATCAAAAACGCTCTCAAAATGGCCGCCATTCAATTTTCTTCGATATATCAAATTATATACAACAACTAAATGGCAAATTGCTTGGGGCCAATGCAGCAGCTTTTCACTAAAGTTTTCCATGGTTCTGCTTCTTCCTATTAAGTTTTCCTTTATGTGTACATAGTATAGCATGAGTATATATAAGTTTGCATATAGAATATAATGAAGGCAGTCAGTTAAAAGTTGCACATTTCTGTAAATTGCATTTTCTCAGTTGACCTTATTTCTGTTTGAGTGCAGCATGGATTGCAGCATAGTGGAATAGCAATTTTCTTAAAATAAATATTAAATTATTTATATATAAATAAATATAAAAATATGTAAAACAAGTTTACTACTTTTACTTTTCAGTAAAAGGTTTGATAATATTGTTTAAGTAAATCTTAAAATTTATTTGTATTTATATATACTATGTATGATATTATGACATTTATTTATGATATGATATTTACTTTATATTATATTTATCATGTAACTGTTTAAAAAATAAAATTAATATTTAATTATTATTATTATTAATTAGTTTGAATAAAAAAAATAATATATATAGTGAATTATAAATATAATAATAGTCTATATAGTGAATCATAAAATTAATATTAGTATTCATAGTAAAAACCAGTTAAGTTATATTAAAACGTTGAAAATTTCCATCACATATTAAGGTACATATTTTGATCTTATATTTTAGTAATTTATCAATATTCATTTAGATTTGATCTCTGCTCTTGCAGGCCTTGTCTAACTGCCTTCCAAATTCGCAAACGAAATACACACACCAAGAGCATCTTCCATATCCCAAATATTTCTAAAATATCTGGCGTTTGTGATTTGTTAAAACACGTTTGATTGTATTAGGACTTAGAAACTTAGGACTAGATAAAATATTAGCACACAGCACAGCAGCCAGCAGCAGACAGCCAAGTGTGGATCCACGACAAAGGAAAGGAAACGAGAAAGCGAGAAGCGCGCACGAATCTAGAGTGGCATGAGCCATCAATTGGGACTCCGGAAACATGGTGATAATGAGTGTAGTGGGCCACGACCACCTGTACCCGGAGAAGAGAGCCGAGTTAAAAAGGTATACAATTTATGCTATATAAAAATAATGGTATATATATATTATATTTCATGATCTGCACAGATGACCGAAGGGGTAATAGACACCTCTAAGAACTCACCTCCATCTTATCTAAACTGGGCCCGCACGCTAAATCATTTGCTCGAGGATCGCGATGGGGTGGAGTTATTCAAGAAATATGTGGAGGAGGAGGCGCCCGCCTACAACGATCATCTCAATTTCTATTTCGCCTGCGAAGGTCTTAAGCAGCAAACAGACCCCGAGAAGGTTAAGCAAATAATCGGAGCCATATATAGGTGAGTGACTTAAAAATTAATTCGAAATAATATTGAAGAAGAATAAATAATAATAATAATAAAAATGATAATAATAATGTTTTTATTATTGTAATTATTATTATCATAATCAAGTTATTTTTCCCACCGTCAGTTAATGAAAATCTGATGATAATATTAATATTAATAATAATTATAATGATAATAATAGTATAAATATTAATTGAAATAATCTACTCATTTTCCCTAGATTTTTGCGCAAAAGCCAACTGTCTATATCTGATGAATTGCGCACGCAAATCAAGGCCATCAAATCGAATGAGATACCGCTCAGTCCGCACATTTACGATCCCATGCAGCAGCATGTGGAGGCCACCATACGGGACAATATCTATCCGAGCTTTCTCTGCTCTGAGCTGTACATTCAGTACATACAGCTCATGTCCGCGGTGCAGGAGCGCTACAGCAGCAGTGGCGCCACAGCGACAGGCAGTGCGGGCAGCAGCGGCAGCGGCGGCAGCTGTGGCAGCAACAATGGCAGCACTGCCGGCGCCTGTGCTCTGCCGTCGGCAGCAAGCAAACAGCAGCTGGCCACAAGCGGGGCTGGCGGCGGCGGCGGCGTAGCAGGCGGTGCATCGATTCCACCGGGTGTCTTCATCAATTTGCCGATGAGCACCGCTGCAGCGCTTCCAGCTGGCACGTGCAGTGCCAGCGGCAGTGTTTATGGTCCATCCACGTCAGCTAGCTCCAGTGGTTCGATCAGTGCCACCGACACACTGCCGCGCAGCTCCACATTACCCACGCTGCACGAGGATTCGGTGCTGTCGCTATGCGATGATTTCGAGAAGGTGCACGTCGAGGGCGGCGGTGGTCGTGCCCATATCGATTTACCTATGCGTCTCACGCGCGACCTTCTGATAGCAACTCAAAAAAGAAGACTGGAAATTAGACCTCCCGGGTACGTAATATGATATGAGCATAGAATCTACCTTTCCCCCAGTGAATATTGCTCCACTTTAAATATAATATCTATGCTCGTTCGTAGAATTCCATAGAGATTTATTAAAGCCCATTTAGCTTAGTTTTCTCTTACTATAAGTTAATAATCAAACTAAAAGCATGCTAATTTATATGCACATCATTTCCATAGGTGTTTCATCCATCAGTTTTTATATCCCAACATTTTGTTAACAATCTTCGTATGTGTGTAAATGACATTTCCTTTTAGGGGTAGTTTTGAAGAGTACTCAAACAAAATGGCTGAAATTATAAGATTTTGGATGATGTATGAAATGGGTACAAGAAGCCATACTCGTTAATATTTGGATTAGGCATGCTGGTTAAATAATAATAATCGAGCTCCAAATCGTATATTGCGTAGCTGTAAAACTATATTTTTCATAGAATTTGAATTGGTTTTATAGTGTTTGGATTAGAGATTTTTAATAATGTAATATTCTTCTGATATTTATCTGTAGTTAGATATCTTTTTCACTTTTATAATTATGCTATTCATTTCTCATTTATATAAAATTTTAATTCATGAGAAGCGCATAGAGAGGCCTTAAAACGAAAGTGTGTATAATTAAGAATTAATAATCAATATTGAAATAATAAAATACAATTTATTTAAGCAATTTAGACTTAAATAGAGTCGAACATAATTTTATAGAATTTAATAGAGCTGAACTTAAGTTAAGCATTTTTAATTTCCTTCGTTTCTAATATACATCTATATTCTTTTATTAATTTTGTTAATTTTTTTAATATGCTTTCTTTTTATTTTCATATATATAAAACCAAAACATATTTGTACGATCACAAACCCACGAACCCACCTAAACAACAACAACAACTACACAACCATGAAATGCGACACCCATCTACTCACACACAACAACAACAACTATAAACAACTCGGATTATTTATCTACTTTATTTTTGTACATATATTTTTTTTTTCAATTATGGAACTCCTTGAATTGTACATAAAAAAAAAAAAACAAAAATTTCGCCGCATTGCATGGATCCATCAATTATCTTACTCCTTCCCCATTGCCTTCTGAATGTGTTCCGCATGATAATAGAGCTCATGGTTATGTGTATACTGCGAGCACCAATACGTCCTTTGTACCCAACTCTCGCGTCGATTCGGAGAGGGGGAGCGTTAGCTCCGGCGGCCGCACCGACTCCGATACCATGTCACTGTCCAGCTGTTCAATGTGAGTTTTGAGACAGTAAGATGAAGACAGCGACTTCAGCTTCAAAGAGAGACTATGAAGAGTGATAATCAGTGAACGAATACTAAACTAAGATTAAAACTTAATGTCGTATTATCCTATTTGCTTACAGGGATGGCCGCCCTTACATTGAGCGCAGACATAGCTCGACGGAGAGCAAAGCCATACGGCAGAGTGCCATGGCGAATAAGGAAACGAACAGCTTTCAGGTGGCTAAAGCTTAAATTATGTACATAGAGTATATATATTAAATAAAGATTACTTTTCGCAGGTTATACCCCGCACGCAACGATTACATTCGAACGAGCATCGACCGCTGTCGGAAAATGAACTTTTGGCGCTGCTGATACCCAAGCTGGAAGAGGTGAAACGCAAACGTGATTTGGAGGAACGTGCGCGCCTAGAGGTTAATAATTAAATGTTTCGATATATTCCAAATGTATTTATAATCCAAATCGAATTTTGTTTGCAGCGCATGCCCGGCACCTCATCGAGTGCCAGTGATCGCGCCTTTGCTGAAGCGATACGCGAAAAGTTTGCGCTCGATGAAGACAACGACCAAGACATTTTGGACCAGCATGTGTCGCGTGTGTGGAAGGACCAGACGCCACATCGCTCGCCCGGCACAATGTCACCCTGCCCGCCCATACCATCGAGAAGACGCACGGCAACACATGACTCCGGCATGGTCAGTGATGGTGCCATGAGTCTGAGTGAGTTCGATCTAAAAATCTCGCCAATCTATCAAGTTTATCTAAATGTTCCCATTGTCTGCAGGTGGACATTCAATGAAACACTCAAAATCCATGCCCGATTCCAGTTCCTGCTCTAGGAAGCTAACAAATAAATGGCCTTCAATGAACACAGACAGCGGCATAAGCATGTTCTCTGCAGACACAGTCATGAAATACAAGGAGTCAAGGTAGATAAATAAATTGATACTGATCAACATTAGCATATATTAAATTTGTTCTATTTTATGGTGATATGGTGCAGTTCCCGGTCTGGTTCAAGTTCGGCATCAAAATTGGAGGAAGGAAAACGAAGACTGGAAGACGAGCCGCGTCGCTCTCGTCGATATGCCCAACCGCAGCTACAATCCCATATGGTGGCCATGCAGCAACAGCAACAGCCATTATCTTCCTTCAGCAGTAGCAGCAGCGGCAGCAGCACAATGCATCATCATCAGCCAGCCACTGTTGCAACATGTCCACCGCCGCTGCCCATCAAGCCGCCGGAGACGGTTGTTGTGTTCTCATTCTGCGAAGAGCCAGTTCCTTACAGAATTAAAATACCCGGTACTCAGCCGACCCTGCGCCAATTCAAGGACTTTCTGCCCAGAAGGGGACACTTTAGGTATGCATTACTTTAAGTCTTGAGAATCTTAAAAATGTACTCAATATTTGTCTGGTTCTTGCAGATTCTTTTTTAAGACGCATTGTGAAGACCCTGATAATCCAGTGATTCAGGAAGAGATTGTTAATGACTCCGATATACTGCCGTTGTTCGGAGACAAAGCGATGGGTCTTGTCAAACCATCCGATTAAAAATTAATCATTAAGTATAGATTTTGTATTTAAGCTAAATTATGAAATGTGAGGAAGGTAGAAAGGAAGTGAGGGGGAGGGGAGTTAACAAAGATGTATGACATGTATATGCATACAAACTCGAGAAGCTATTCCCAGAAATCAAAACTTAAATAGAACTAACTGTACATTCAATAGGCTTTTGCAAGCATCACAAACTATTGTACGTGGGGGATCTGTGGGGGAGGGAGACTGGGGCTGGGACTGGGACTGGGGGAGCGGGTTTATGGGGTAGTGGATAGTAGGGAGGAGCAATGTGTTTCATCATTTCGTCCTTAACATCTGGAGGTATTTTTCTAAATAAACATATGATTAACGATAATGAATTAACACCGAAATCAATTTGATGTATATCTATATGTGTATGTATTTGTTATAAGTCGAACAACGCGAATCGTACATTTACGTATATATATGTATTTATTGTATTTTGTATATGTTAACACATAAACTCAACGAAGATCCTGAAAATTAAGTCAAAATACTTTGTATATCCCACGTACCGTACCGTACCAACCACAACACAAACTCAAACAATAGAAATTATTGAGCACAGCACAGAAATGCAAAAACAAATGAAAAAATAATTGATAGATGGAAAAATTAAGAAAACAATTTTATGGGTATTCCTGAATTTGGATTTGTTTGTTACTTTTTACTAACTATGGACTGCCTGCAATAAATTTTGTTAATATTTTTATAATGTGCATTTTATGATATGATGATATTAACAAAGTTCTATTCAACTTGACGAAAAATCAAAATATAATCTGTTTTATTTTTGTATAATCTATTGTACTACATATTAGAATGTATGTAAATTTGAATTTATGTATTTATATATATACACACAACCACACACACACACACACAGACACATGTGCATGCATATACCTGTATGCATATATTGTGCTTTCGTCTATATTATATATATATATATATATATTTATTTATCACTGGACACAAATTTCTTTTGATAAACGATGAGTGCTAATTGCTCCAATAGTTGCATAATTGCTTAAAATATTAATTGATTAGTTATACTGGTATAAGTTATCAAAAAGAATAGAAAGCGAAAACGAAAAAACAAAATAATAAAATAAACAATACAATAAATATTTTTTTAAGAAACCGAGCATAATATCACAGAAATATGAAATTAATGCATACATTTATAATAGTAAACGAAAAACCATATTTTATTTGTGAGCAACAAAACTGCGTGTAGATCTAATAAAAAACAACAGAGTACATGAACTTGACATTTAAATCAAATTTATTTTTATTTAGGATTATTTGTATGAATTGTGAAAGCTGACCCAACATATATAGTAAATATAGCATGTATATACAATTTGAAGACAAAATCAAGTGGAACGCTAGACGGGCGTACAATCGTCCCGCTGGCAATGAGTTAGATAGTTCTGTTCATTGATGAACGTGTGCGTGCACTTGGGGCAGTGGAAGCGTCTGTGTCGATTGCTGCCCGGATTCTCATGCTCCCGCAGATGCGCCTTCATATTGTACATTTGGGAGAATCGCTTATTGCACACGGGACAGGCGAAGGGCTTGGCACCTGTGTGGGATCGTGTGTGCCGCTCCAGATGGGCTTTGGTTCGCGTCTTAAAGCCGCACACTTGACACTCCAGACGCTTCGATTCACTGTCGTGGATCATTTTGTGCTTGTACAGCGCTACCTTATGGACGAAACGTTTCGAACATACCTCGCACTGATACGGCGTCTCACCGGTGTGCCATGCCATATGATGTTTCAGTCGAAATTTGCGACTAAAGCGCTCGCCACAATGGGGGCACTCGAACTGCTTGACCGGCTCATGGTTTTGCAGGTGGCCAATGAAGCCCGAGTAGGACTGCAAGGTCTTGCCGCACTGGTCGCACACGTAGCCAGGGAAGTGTTCACGTTTCGTGTGCGCATTGTATGCGCGACGACTGATGAACTGTTCGGGGCAGCTTGGACATTGTATGTTCACTGTATAATCGCCAGAGCTGTCCTGATCCTCAGCATCTGAGATTAGGTATTCGATAGTGCCATTCATTTGATCTTCGAACTCGCTTAACATATCTTTGTCCTCTTTAAAAATTTCTATTTCATCGGCTGCTTGCTTTGTATCGTCGTCATCCAAATCAGCTTCAGGCACCTCTTCATTTATAATTATCTCATTCTCGATGTCTAAATCCAAATCAACCGCTAGGAATTCTTCTTCCTCGCAGTCGGAATTATTCTTTTCGATAAAATCATGCTCCTCTTCCGCCTCTTCTTCTTCCTCCTCAGTCACAGCCGTCGGGTCCACAATTGTCGGCTTGACTTGCATTCCATCTGTTCCATCATCCAAATCAGCTGCGTCCACAGTCTCCACCATTTCGACGCTGATGCTGCCGTCAAATTTGTCAGGGTCATCGCTTTTGTGTTCAATTCGAGAGATCGCCGATTTGAAATCCTTGATAATAAATGGGCTTCGTATTAGTTCGAGAATTTCCTGGCGCAGTTTCCGTGCGATTTGTAAGGACTTGTGATAGCGTGCCAATTTCTCGCAGCATTTCTTGCATATTGTCGAGCCCACCTCGTCAAGCACATAGTTCGTGCCCTTCGTGCATTGCACGACCAAATCGCTTATTAATATGGGCGGCTTTCCAATTGTCTCCTCGTATATGTTTTTTGGGTTGCGCACAGAAAACTGGCAAATGCAACAATTCATTTTCTGATTTTCTTAATAGAAGATCGAATATTTGTATAACAAATATCAAAGCATTAAATTCTGCTTGCCGAAAAACATACTTGTTCAATACTATTTAGCAGTGTTGAAAGCGGTCGAAATAAATGAGGTTTGACACGTTTCCACTGCTTCAATAAATGTAAAATTTTTTAAGGCATTTCCACTGAAATCTTATTAACATGAGACACGATGGTTAGTCATTATAGGTACATTTTATTTACCCTCGTTTTTAACCTTTCATATTTTACAAATTAAAGCTACTATATAGTCTGTCAGTGGAAAATATTGGTTACTTAAATAAATTTTTAGCGTCCAAGAGTTATTTTATAATTCTTATATTCAGGTGTGCCCAACAATATTTCCTTCGTAACTCTGTGATCGGCTCTTCCGAAGGTCTGCAAATTAATATAAATTAAATATAATATATATTATATATATCAGAAGCTAACTCACGTTGCATTTGCCGTCAATCTTCATTTCTAGTTTTTGTGAATTGATGTCCATCATACCGCCACCTAAAGCTTTAGAGCACAAACCGAGTTGATCTAGTTCCTCTCTGATAGTATCGTAAAGGTATACTAGAAATTGAATAGCAATATTACATTTCGAAATATACATTTATGGACCATCAACAAACTGACAATGTTTCTTATACCGTGCGCCGCGTATAACTGTTCTGGAAAACAGCGTTTCCCCATGCATATAAATTGAAATCAAGAGATATAGAATTTTACCATCGGCCAACTTTACTTTTGGATAATTTATTAGATTCTGTGTACTCGACTTAGTTGCAATATTTCGCACTAAACATGGAATTGAATTTATAAATCATAAGAACAAGATTCCTATATATATATATATATATATATAGTATGTATAACTTACCACATTGATGGACAATTTTACCAAACGGAAGTATAGCCTTTGAATACTTCATTTTTGTCGGGCTTCTAAATAAAAATTTACAAATACAATTTTGAATAATTTCAGACCTGCATCTGAACTCTAAAAACTAGGAATTGACTGATTTGAAATATTTTTTAAAATAACCAAGCTAAGCGAACATTTTTCCCCCAAGTTACTTTGTTAGAAAATATATGACATATATTTATCGAAAAAAAAGATATGATATACAACAGTTATCTGGCCTAAATCTTTATTCAAGTTTGCATAATATATCCGATTTAAAGGGATAACTGTTGATATATAACCTATCTACTTTATTCACGCCGGCATAACAGAACAGAAAATATATTTATTCTATCATATGCTCCTATCTTCCTTCGATTAAGCAAAAACTTTGGGTTTCTTTCTTATAACTACTAAATGACAATTCATATGGTATGGTTTATGCTCAAAAGAAATACAGTTTTAATTTATATGTTAAATTCACGCTTGCACAAAAACAAAAGAGATCGAAAATATAATTAATATCCTTCATCGGTAGTTTCGATCTGGTAGTCCTTATATTTAGTTTGTAAAATTCGTTTCGATTCCACATGATCAGCCTTACCAAAACCCTGCCAAGATACATATATATATATATATACAGATATAAGCATTGAAACTAAACAACTAGCATTTGAACATACTTGGGAGTATCCGTAGACTTTCATATACTTCTTGTCTGGGTTGTGTTCAATGCGTCCACCGCCCAGACAGTGCGATTCGAAACCGGTCTTCTTGCAAACCACCATCATGCGTTCATAGATATCAGCTAAAAATCATAAAATAAAATATTCGAATAGCAAAAACGAACTGACTAATAATAAATATTAAATGCTTACAATGAAATTCACAATCAGAATATCCGCGAACCACAAGCTTTTCGGATTGTTCGGCGCAGTCCTCATTGCCAACTATTTTAATAAGCACATATTTAAAGATGCCCTTTTTGTCTACATCTACCAAAGGTATTGCATCAAAAGCTTTGTCAGCCATTGTTAGTGAACGTAGAACTTCATAAAATGATAAAAAGACATTATTAATATAGCCAATTGGCCGTCTCCATTTTTTTTCTATATCTTACCGGTAGGATGTGTAACAGCTGATTTTACCAAATTTTTAAAGACACATTGCATTTTCTCTAGAAATGACAAATATTGTGATGCTGATACTCCTAAATATCGTATACAAAACTAGTAACTGTGATTTTCTAAAAGTGACAATTAACACCATTCACATTCACAAGCATTTTTCGGATGACTGTACTTAACATTTAAGTATCAAAGTGTGGACAGCTATTCTGTTAACATGAATAAGAATGTGCTCAAGTTTAGAAGTGCTTAAAAATAAATTCAAGAAAGATAAGTGCTTAAATCTATGTGAAATAATAATGGAGATGGTCAAACTCATATTGTAGTAGTGTTTCCTTAATTGAGGGCAGTTGTGATTTTCCACCTAATATTTTTGCCACAACTCGCGACAGTGACTTGTTACGTTCATGATCCTTGCTATCATCGATAACTTTATCGTCACATTTTTGTGCACGCTGTTAGTCAATCTTGTTGAGCATGTTAATGTAATTGTTTATCGCTGTTAAGAATAAAACAGCTGACGGCAATCCTCTGTGTACAGAATTCGAGAATAAGGGAAAATATTTTGCCATTAAAAAACGGAGTATAGTATTATTTGATAATTACATTTAATAAGTTAAACATAAAATGAGCTCCACACGTCCATTCTGTTTCGTTTGTGGCAAGGTGAAGTCTGTTGGTGCTTTTCAGCTCATCGAAGGTAAGTGTGGAAATGCACAATTGTTTCAATTGTTTCAATGTTAATGCAAACTGTTTTAGGGTGCATTGTCCCTGGCACATTCAAGCCCATCAAAGATATACTGAAATACTTTGAAAAGGTAATCAATCAACGCTTGGATCTAACACCCACTTCGACTGCTTGCAATGATTGCCTCGAATATCTTTTCAATTACGACCGGCTCGTTCGGAATCTGAGTCAAGTGCAGCGGCAAATTGCAAATTCTTTGCTAAGTTGCCGCAAAAAGAAAGTGGCATGTTTGCAGCCCAAGAAAGATGTCAATAAGCCGAAACACACGGAAATACGGTCAAGAACCGTAGAATATGAATCGCCGCAGAAGATCGTTAAGCACGACCCAGACGAAGACTTTCTGGATATGGAGGAGCCGCGTCAAGAATCTCCATTTAGCGAGAGTGAAGAGAGCATGGACGATTCAGATGGCGATGATAATTTGGACATACCATGTCACATATGCGGTGAATTGTTCTCGAATCAGGACTGCCTCGAGAAGCATATCAAAACGGACAACTGCCAAAAGAACGAGTTAGCCACCTGCAACATATGCGGCATTAAAGTGAAGAACGACGAAGTTCTCGATCTGCACATGAATCTCCACGAGGGTAAAACGGAGCTAGAATGCCGCTACTGTTCGAAAAAGTTCTCCCACAAACGAAACGTGCTGCGTCACATGGAAGTGCATTGGGATAAGAAGAAATATCAGTGCGAAAAATGTGGCGAACGATTCTCGCTGTCCTGGCTAATGTACAATCATCTCATGCGGCACGATGCCGAGGAGCATGCGCTGATCTGTGACGTTTGCCATCAGCAATTCAAAACGAAACGCACCTACAAACATCATCTGCGCACCCATCAAACCGATCGGCCGCGCTACAATTGCACAGACTGCGAAAAGTCGTTCGTTGACAAATATACCTTAAAGGTGCACAAACGTGTCCATATGCCAGCTGAGTCAACAAAGTCTGCCGCAGAAAGTCACGCAATGAATTAATAAACACAATTGGTTTACATTACAACTTCAATTTCAATGCACACGCATAAAGACAATTTATTTGTAATATTTAATAAATTTTAGATATTTTAAGACTGTTGAACTAACTGATTTGAGCTGCCACTGAGATCTAGCAGTGGCTGCTCTTATTCCCTATATCCCTTTAACACAAGCTAAAAACATTCTTTTGAAATTAAATTGTTTTAATGCTGAAGTGAAGTAAGCACGATAAATTCTATTCAAAATTAAATTAGACTAGAAGATAAATGAATAAAAGAACTGCAAAAAATATAAATAATGTACGATAAAATTCTAGACTTATTTAGAATGAAACATAAGTTTGTAATAAAAATGTATAATCGAAACTTTTGTTATTTAATTTCAAAATTATTTCAAATATCTGCTTAGAAACTAGCTAGGATACAGATGACAATGTAGCTCGTGCTGCCAGCTTAGCCATTTTCCCGTCAAATCTGGCGTGCTGTAATTGCGGCCAGCGGGAATTATAGCTGTTTTGAATGTGAATGTGAATATGTATTCATATATATATGCAGATTTATGAGTAACTTAAAATGGCAATGAATGGATTTACGAGCGCATAATCCACACGTGAAACAGGTAGCAATAGGTAAACATCAAAAATGTGACTGCCATAAAATGGCAGATGTTTTAAGCAGCTGCAGGTCGGAGAGTAACTTACCTGGCTATACCTATACAGTATCGTTCATATATTTGATATATATATATAGCCCAAGCATGCATCACATTTGACTTCAGTTGAGTTCCGAGCGTCGCCATGGATAAATTATTTCTGCAACTGAATGGCTGCATGGATTTGATGGAAAAGTTGACCAACATCGAGTCGCTAAACCGATTTTGTGCCACTTTTCACAAGTTTGCGAGTAAATTGAAGAGCTTCCTGCCCAAATCCGAGGTGGATGGCTATAGTAAGATACATATAGAGACGATCTATCTGTGCTTCACCCAGATCATCACGTGCATTACACAACTGGAGCGCACCATTAATATTGAGGCGGCACTGGGTGCGGCAGGTGGTGCTCCTCTGCTGGTGACGCGAACACATTTTCGGGAGCGCATCGAGTGGTGTTTGCGACGGCTGCAGGCGTCAATATATCAGCTCAATGAGGAGGCCATAGCCAGCACTCCAGTTAAGCTGGAGGATTTGTCGTTCGTGGAGCTGTTGGACTTGGCACTGAATAAATTGGAGAGTTACAGCGACATAGTTAACCCAGATGACAATTGCCATGCTGGAGAGCACCTTCAGCTGGTTGGCCAAGTGAATCACATTGTCCGGCATGCCCTGGCCTTTGCCAATGTCGCTCTCGAGTCGGACAAGAAGGCCTTGACTGCCATTTGCGAAACGGTTCTGGATGAATGTGCGAGTTTTGAGAAGAACTTTGTGAGCTTTGATCGAAATGAGCGGAAGCTGGAAGCCTTGTCTCTGCAAAGAGCACTGTACTCAGTGGAAACCTATCTAAATGAAGCTCTGTTGCGCATGATCTTCAACAGCCTGGGGGAGACACCGTCCATAGGTGAATTGAAAACTGCTTTGCAGGAGAGCGAATCTTCGGCTGATGTTAACAAATTGATCTGTGATTTCGACATCAATGTGGATCGGATACAACAGATTGGCGTCTTTGCCATAGCCTTTACGCAGGATGTGAAAACAAAGACGATTATCCGAAGCTGCTTGGCCTCCTTGGAGTCTTTGGATGCGTGCATTGTGCCCGCATTTCAATTCCAAGCCAGCACCTCGGCCTCATTTCATGCAGATATTCTGGAAAATCATTTCGAGGAGGAGCTTGTGATGTTTCGTAACGTTGTTCACGAAATCATTGACAGTCGAGCCTTGGTCAGCAACTATTTGGATACACTAGACGAGAGCATCGACAATGCGGCGACTCTCTATCCCAAGGGCTCTTTGCTGAAAGTTGCCCAAATGGGAAATGTGTTATTCGAACACTTTCAGCTGAAGGTGAACTATCAAGAAATAAAGGAAGATGTCGACGGCAAGCGTTTGCATCAGGATTTCATCGCCATTTTACGCGAGTGTCAGGCTGTACTTGAAATATCGATTCGAGTGGATTTGAAGCGTATTATAAAGCGCTTAAAGATTTTGTATTCGATTTTAGCTAAACTGCGCGATGTCTGTGATAGACTAGTCTACCAGAGATCCATCTGCAATCAATCTGCAAAGCCCTTGACGACATCAACGCAATTGGAAAATATCTCTCATTCGCTTGCTAATCGAGAAAGGGACAATTCTATTGTCAATAAATCATCAAATTCAATAAATCACGAAAGTGATCTTTTAAATTTTCACTTAACTGAAATTTTGAATATTACCTAAGGTACAAATTGTAACAACGACAAATATAATTAATTAATTTAAAATGATAATTTGAATTGAAATAGTTGAAGTTTGAAAATAACGCCTTTGCATGGTTATGATCGCTCTAAAAATATTCCCATAATTCAAAAGAAATAATATAACGACTTTTGATTTCAATTCATTGTAACTAATAATTAATAAATACAAAAAATAATTTAGATTTATTTTGTTTATATATTAAATTAATTACAGCATAGTTTTTGCAGCAGCTTGGCAGCCCTGGCCCAGTATTGCTCGGCCAATGTTGGCTAATAACTATTGTTATGCCACTCACAAAATATCGGCACGTCATCGATTATTTTGCAACGCTGCACACAAGCACAATTAGGTATCTAGAAAAGGTTGATTAATAAAGTTAAGAAATCTCTAAAAGTGCTCGCACCCGCAAAAATATTATCATATCGGTCCATCCCTAAAATACTTACATCCCTAAATCCAAACGGCGATTTTTGTAAACATTTGCCACACACATAAAACGAAACGAAAACAATTATTTGGGAATCATGAATACATGCTTCTTTTGCGGTGCCGTTGACATACACGGCACTGCAAATTATGAACTACTCACAGCCAAAGTGCCGTCGTCACACAAGTCGGTGTCATTAGTGCTTACCCATCTCGCCAACTGTATGAAGACCGAAATCAAACTGAGCGCAAATACAAAACTTTGCCCGCGGTGTTTTACTGAATTGGCTGATTATGATACGATAATGGTTAATTTAATGGTTACGCAAAAGAAGCTAACAACGCAGTTGAAGGCGGCGTTAAAATCGGAATTCGAAGATGATGGACTGGTCGAGGAATTGGACAAAACAGCACAAGATGACGCCGAAGCCGAAGCCTTATTTGAGGAGTTGGTTAAGGATGAGGAAGATATGGACATGGATATTAAGGAGGAATACGACGACGATGATGATGATGACGACGATGAGTTCCTCTGCGAGAGCAAATCCGATGCTCTCTCCGTCAAAATGGAGGATGAGTCCGATGAGCAGGGCAAATTTATGGCTAAGCGAATCAAACAGGAATGCAATACCTGTGGAAAGATCTTCAATGCACGCTACCAACTGCAGAAGCACATCAGTGAGGAGCACAACAAAACGCAAGCTCATGTCTGCCCCATCTGTGGCATTATACGCCGCGACGAGGAGTACCTGGAATTGCACATGAATGTGCATGAGGGTAAAACAGAGAAACAATGCCGCTACTGCCCTAAGAGTTTTTCACGGCCAGTGAATACGCTGCGGCACATGCGCATGCATTGGGACAAGAAAAAATACCAATGTGAAAAGTGTGGACTGCGGTTCTCTCAGGACAATCTGCTCTATAATCACCGCCTGCGCCATGAGGCCGAGGAGAATCCAATCATATGCAGTATATGTAACGTCTCCTTCAAATCGCGCAAAACCTTCAATCATCATACGCTCATCCACAAGGAGAACAGGCCGCGGCACTATTGTACCGTCTGCCCGAAATCATTCACAGAACGGTATACACTGAAGATGCATATGAAGACGCACGAGGGCGATGTGGTCTATGGTGTTCGGGAGGAGGTGCCCGTGGATGATCAGGTGGTTGAGGAGCTTCAGGTTGATGTCGATGAGTCCGAGCAGGCCGTAACAGTTATTATGTCTGACAATGATGACAATTCCGCCGGATTCTGTCTCATTTGCAGCACGAATTATGAGAACAAGAAGGAACTGGAGCATCATTTACAAATCGATCATGATGTCGTACTAAAATAAATAGCATTTAAGCACCCTAATCTAATACATAATCAACTAACAATTTAAAATATTTAAGTTAACGCAGCATACATAATATTCATAGTTTATGTAGACTGGAATGCTTGACATTACATGTTTTTCCAAATAAGGACGCTTCTATGTATAAATACTGGATATTTGAAATAAACATTTGTTCAATTTAAACAAGTCACAATAGCTAACTAATCGGCGCCTTTGTTAAGCAATTATTAATCTAGTGTAACCCAATCTATACAAACACAAATAAACAATTATTAGAAATCTTCACTTGTAACGTTTCAAATAGTTGTATTCCGACTATGTTTATAAAAAACTCGTATAAGTGAACTCCAATCTTAAGCTTATTCGTTCTCCTGGGAGCGCAGGCGGCCGTTGGGGTTTGTCAGACGCACGGACAGCTGCTTGGCACGCTCAACGATTTCCTTGCGTTTCTTTGAGGAGACACCGTGGGCAATCTCACCGCAGTAGAGACGGTTCTGCATCAGCAGCACCTCCAATTCGCGCACATTGTGTACGAGGAATTTCTTGAAGCCAGTGGGTAGCATGTGGCGGGTGCGCTTGTTCGAACCATAACCGATGTTGGGCATCAGATATTGGCCCTTGAAGCGACGACGTACTCTGTTGTCAATACCCTTGGGCTTGCGCCATTTGTGCTGCAATCCAAATACATAACAGTTAACAATTGAAATCATTTGATTATATTTCATTATGTGAACTTACCGACAACTTGGCATATCGATCCGACTGGTGACGGATGAAGTGCTTGGTGCGCTTCTTAACGATCTTGGGCCTGTATGCTGGGCGAATGGTCATTTTGGAGCTACAATCAAAAAACAAGTCCTTATTAGCATTCGATTCTTATTGAATGTCAACAAACTTTGTCTTCAGCAAACACTAAGATCACTTTGTCCAAGTGCAATTTTGGCATCATGCACATTTTGAATTATTCAGTAAATGATTTAATTCAAAATAAATCAACACTTGACGGTGATGTTAAAGAAATTTATAGATTTAGAAATTGTACGAACCGCTTATATGCTAAGAGCACGTCAAAAAGAGAGAAAAAAGACGTGAAGTTGGCCGCGCTTGACAGTTGTCAGCGCTGACAGTGCGACCGGACCTGCCAACTGATGCTTCCGTTTGAAATTTACAACTTATCATACATGTTTGACCTGGTCAATGATAGCCCAATATTCTCTATATGCTTATTAATAGATTTTCAATATAAATATTTCATATGTATATTTTTTAAATATTTAATAACTTTTTAAAGTTTTGAAATGTAAAACGTAGGCTTATAGTTGTATGTTATAAATAGCTTAAATAAAAATAAAATATTTACTCATTATTTAATTTTCGATTTAATGCTTTTATTTAATTTAATTTTATATTTTAAATATTTGACTGAAACTATGAATTTTTAACATCCCACTTCCAAATTATAAGCAATCGTATAGTTGCTTGTACTCCTAAATATTAAAGCAATCGGCACATGCATGCGTTATCGAACCATCGATAAGTAAATAAGTAAAAGAACAGTGTTGTCGCACTACCTACGATCTCGGAAGTGTCTGTGAACTATTTATAAATATACGAGAGTGGGAGTGCAATAATAAATCTTTGATAATTAAGAATCACATTCTAAACTGTTAGAGCTGCTTATCAGTACGGTATGCCAATGATAATGTCACAAAAATAATTATGCGCAAGTTTCGACCACACTGCATGTTCGCCGTAATATAATTTTTAATTCATTATATAATTAAGCGAATTCAATGTGAATGAAAAGACCAAAACAAAGAGAATAAACGCAACAGGAAGTGTGTGCAATTGAGGGATACTACCATAAACAATGGTAACAAGGTAGCATATGCGTACACGACGTATGCAACAGAAACGGCAAAAACATGAAAGTCGATGGCGTTCTGGATATCGACAGCGCGAAAGCTAATTCGCAGCCGGCGATAACAGCAGCAGTAGCTGCAACAGCAACAGTAACAGAAACACATACTGTTCGTGCTGGCCATGATAACATTTTCCTGGAGCGATTCTTTGGCGCGTTCCAATGGGAGGAGTTTGCGTGCGGTTGTGGCTCAGCTTTCGTCAACATCTGCGTCACATATCCTATATACAAACTCATTTTCCGACAAATGTTGCATGGCGTCCCAGTCAGTTCGGCGATGTTGCAACTACGTCGTGAGGGTCTCGGATTTCTATATCGCGGCATGCTGCCGCCTTTGGCACAGAAGACCATATCGTTGTCCATAATGTTTGGGGTATTCGATGGCACGCGACGATATCTAGTCGAGGATTATCACTTAAATGATTACGGTGCCAAGGTGATTGCTGGCCTTGTCGCTGGCAGCGCCGAATCAATCTTATTGCCATTCGAACGCGTGCAGACGCTGTTGGCTGACTCGAAGTTCCATCGTTACTTCTCCAACACGCCGAATGCGTTTAGGTAAACGGAAAACAAATGCTCTTTGATTTCGAAATTAATTATGATAATCTTTGTTGCAGATATGTTGTCACGAACTATGGTTTTCGGGAGCTATATAGAGGCATTGAACCAGTATTTTGGCGCAACGGCTTATCGAATGCATTGTTTTTCATGCTGCGCGAAGAGGCCAGCGTTCGCCTGCCGAAGAGGGCAAGTATCTGGAGCATATTTGCTAAATTGAAAGAAATACAATATGCATGAAAAGATTCCAGTTAGGCAAAGGCCTTAGCCTGCCTTTAACTTCAGTTAGATTCGATTTTCTGTTGATCATAATTAATATTTCATTTAGCAGATTTTCTCCACTTTCTACACTTTCCCTTAAAAAATTGATTTTTATTTTGATTTTTTGTTGGTTTCCTTGCAGAAATCGGTGTCGAGCAGAACAGCACAAGAATTTATAGCCGGCGCCGTGATCGGTGCCAGCATTAGCACATTATTTTATCCACTCAATGTGATTAAGGTGTCGCTGCAGAGCGAAATGGGTCAATTGACTGAGGGCAGTTGGCATGCCTGCAAGAGGATCTATCGGGAGCGCGAGAGCCGGATCGGTAACTTTTATCGGGGCTGTGCATTCAATACGGGTCGCTCCTTCATCAGCTGGGGCATTATGAATACGGCGTACGAGAACCTTAAGAAATTGATGGCCCAGCGCGAGCTGCAGCCACAGATGACGGCCATGCAACGCTAAGCTATTTCTTACGTATTACGTATTACGTAAACTAAACTAAAACTAAAACTACAACTAATCTAGTTGAATAAGCTTAATGTATACACAAATGTTTCCTTCTGCCTTTAACTAGCAAATTTTTCGTGTTTAAGTCATGTTTAAGTGGTTGTTTCTTTAGCATTGCGAGTGCCAAAGTTTTTTTTTTTTTGGCCACTCCATATATGTACCCAGCCCGCAGACGTTTCATATATCATATCCACACATAAATGTATTTTGTTCGTTTTGGTAATCGCATAGAGACTGTAAAAGAAACCAACGAAACTGCAAATGGCAATGGCCGAAGAATTAGTCAACAACTTGTCTGGCTAGGCGCGAGTACAATAAATGTGAGCATTTAATAAGCCCAAAACAAAACATATTTAACTAGTTAAATTAATTAAATTGTATATACAAAACATATTACGATGTAACCCAATTATGTTGGTATTGTATATACGACTTGCGTGATGTTTACGAAATTAATAAATTTATTCAATGTATTTGCAATGATTTTTTTGGGCTTTTCTTAAAGACGGAAAATGAAGTTAAGAAATAAATGAAATTTTATGATTATTTTTTTTTTTTTAATGAAGATGGGGTTCAATCTAGAAGCTGAGTTTGAATATGAAATTTATTTTTAGCGTATAAAAACAGAAAAAATTGAAGTATTTTGTTTCCATAATATATAAAACATTTTTTTTAATTTACAAAAATTATTAATTTTATTTTTTTTTTAAACTTGTGTTTCACTTTTACAAATTAATGAATATATTAAAAAAATAAATATTAAAATATCTAGATCGAAAACAAATCCAGCTTCAGCTAATCTTCCCTCTTTACTTTTATATACGCATATATCTTTATTTATATACTTATATCTTTCTTGAATTTTCCAACTAGTAAGACAGTAAAAATCAAAGAGACAAAATCCTTTTATTATATTTCCCTAATATATTTCAGCATTTCCATAGATTTATCAGCACGTACTAAATACAATACAAAATAGTTAGGTTCTACAACTAATACAAGTACATATATTTATATATATAAATATTTCGAAAATTAATTATTTACTTAAACAAAAGTTATAACACATATCACAAAAATCATTGAAACGAACTATGCAGCTAACGTTTCTTCAGCGAGCTGCGATATCTTTGATAGAAATCCTCCATGGCTCTGTATTCGGGCTCTAGGATATCGGGAATTTCTTTATCCAATGAGGCGAAGTAGATCATTTCCACTGAA
The DNA here is from genome assembly GCA_035045555.1 of Drosophila fulvimacula. Taxonomy (NCBI): domain Eukaryota; kingdom Metazoa; phylum Arthropoda; class Insecta; order Diptera; family Drosophilidae; genus Drosophila; species Drosophila fulvimacula. The sequence continues at coordinate 17,862,003 of JAWNOX010000137.1, forward strand.
CAGCTGCCGCGTAGTTCCTGTTCGTATTGTCGCAGCTGCTGAAAGAATCCGGAATTGGGCCTGACTTGCGGCCGTATGGACTGGACGTGCGTGTAGGACTCGCGCAGGCTCATGCCGCCGTATTTCATTAGATAGGCCAGGCACAGCGAGGCGGAACGACTCACGCCGGCCACGCAGTGCACCAGCGACCTGCCGCCACTGAGACGCACCTCCTCTATCAAATCGGCCACCTCATCGAAGTGGGCGGCCAAATTGACGCCGGCTCGATCCTGTGCGTTGATCCGCAGATACAAGGGATTACTTAAGCTGGAGAGCGGCGTGTCTGGCAGCTCAGGCGCCACATTCACTACACAGCTAATGCCAAGCTTGTCCAAGTGTCCGGGCACCACAGCCGCCGCGCCGCACAAGTACAGCGCCGGTGTCAACCTTGAAATGCCCGGATATGGCGTGTGCTCCTCCAACTTTGTTTGACTGCAATAAAAAACGAACAAAATTTAAATATTTTACATGAATTCAGTTTATTTAAAATATAAAAAAAAAAATGGTTGCTTAAAAAATTAACGATTCTAAAATTAGACTAAAAATATTTATTAATTTATTATATATTAATTTATATTAATTGGCATTTGAAAAAAATTTAAAAAAAATCTTTAATAAAATTTAAAAAATCTTGTATTTTACAGTACTAGATTTATTTAAATATAAATGAAAAATAAAATAGTTTTCAAAAATTCACGGTGCTAAAATGAGGCAAAAATGATTTATTAATTTATTAAAATTTAATTTAACATTATTTGGTGGATAAAAAAAATATGTTTTGATTCAAATATGCTCAAAATTTTGTTTAATAAAGATAGAAAAATATTGATTAATTTGTTAATATTGAAATAGACTTTATTATTCTAAATTTTTTGAAAAATAAAATATTTTTTTATTTAGATTTTTTGTATTTAAATTTTTTATATTTTCAGATTCATTTCGATCCATTCCATGGTTTATCTTCAAAACTCCAACAGGAATCTGAAAAGTCAATTCCAATTCCTAAGTCTATATATTCTATATATTATGCCTTTCACCTGACCATAAACATATATATTTAAAACTGAAATAAAATCTTTAATAACAATTAGTCACTGTGTATACTGCGCATACATATATTTTTACCCCCATTTTATGTTTAGCAACTAATTGTTAAGTATTTAAAGCCTAAATATCAAACAAGCTGTCACAAAAACAGAAATATATTTCATCTTCTAGTCGTTTGAGAAAACAAAGAAGTCAAAAAAATATTTGTGCAAAATTAAGACGTAGATAAAAAATGTATATTTTTGAGAAAAACAAATAGAATCTTAAATCAGTTCCTCTGCCCCCGCCAAGCTTTTATGAATGGGCATTAACGTCTGTTGATCTATTATATCTATATCTATGTACGTCATTGTTTTCTCAGCACCTACGTGGCATACTATAAAATAATAAACATATGAAGACATTAAACATATGTCCCTCCCTCTTCCATACAGCTATATATTTAACTGCATATATTTATAAGAATTTTGTTTATAATTAGTTCGCTGATTGAGTTCTTCTTTTATTTATTTTTTGGTTTGATAATGAGCAATATAAAAATAGAATTGATTTATAAAGGTGTTCGATAGATAAAAGACAATGAGAGACAGCAAAATCTAGACATATTGTAAATTTGTTGAAAACATAGACGAAAGCAAATAAAATAAATAATTTTAAGAAGTACGTGTAGAAAATGTATAAAAGTTTGAAGTAAATTAAAAGTGTGTAGCTCGATCCGAAAGAACTATATATATATAACTTTTCGTATTTCTATATAATTTTGATCAAATTCTTAGTTCGAAAGTTGTCTAGCTTTGAAAGCAATTCTACTATAAATATCTTGTTTTATATATCTATATTGATCTTTATATTAGATATAGTTAGATCGAGCACTTGGCATTAACGCGACTAATACACTTTTACCTTAAGTGATGACAGCTTTGACTTGACAGATTCAATCGCGACCAAACCAACAAAAATCAAGCCAAAATCAAGCATAGCGGAATGTTAATGTAAAATACAAAAACACAAACAAATGCACCTATTTATAGGTGGGATGGATATATTTTTGCCTGGCGACATTTCGTCGTCATTAAATAATAATCACAAATTCCGCTGGAACTTTGCCAAAATTAATCATCGGACACTTTCACTTTGACCGCACCAAATTATGGTCCCATATATATATAAATATATATATATATATGTATGGATATGGGCAGATATGTATGTATATACGTATATATAGATCTTCAAAAATATTTAAAAATTTGTATACCCTGGGTACGCTGGGTATACTGCTCCTGTTGCTTGGGCTCAGTAGGTGCGTTGATCTAGTATTATGAGTTCTATTATCTCAGAGAGTATACGAAGTTGAGGCTTCAAATTTGAGATGAATAAGATTTAGGAACTCCATATTTCAGTTTTTTGTTTCGATTGTTCGATATTTTTCTCCTTCCAAACTAATATAAAAAGAATTTTTATTCTATTTGACTCATATACAAAGTATATATGAACAGGGTATCTGCCAGTCGAGTTCACTTAAGCACTCTTATAATTCGCTCTCTGCCGTGTGAAAAAGTACCAACAAATATTATATGTTTTTTGTTCGAGCCCAAAAAAAAAAAAAAAAAAAAAAAAACAAATGCAGCGCCAACAAATAACAATTTGTGATTTTATCTATAATTAAAAGAAAATTTATGTTTATATACTTTATGGCGCGCCAAAAAAACAGCAATATTTATTCCCCTCAAAGTTGTTGACACTCTAATATATACTTATATACATATATATATATAGAATCATGTGATGACAAAGGGAAATGGGTTAATGTTATATTCTAAAATGAGTGCAGGCAGCCTTGTAGCCAGGGCACTTCCTAGAGAAGCTCTATAAACTATGTAGAACACAAAGGAATTTCGCATTTTTATGCAGAAGAATTATATTTATATATATATATATATATATATATATATATATATATATAAATTTTAGCTTACAATGCGGATATCTGTGAGCATAAATTTATTTAGGCATTTCGTCTTCTGTGCACTTCAAGGTTACAAATATTGCCGATTTTGTTTGCCAATTTTTGGTTTTTTTGACAGGCGGCAGACAGAATAGAATAAGACCTTCGTCTGCCTCGACTTGAATAATGATTATTCCCACTATAATATCTAAGCACTTATTTTGTCCTTGAATTCGATTGTCAGAGTCATGGCTGTCAATAATTAACGCGTGTACAAAATCATTTTTTCGCAAATATTTCAAATATTTTCTTCATTTCTTAACAATTTCATATATTTTAAGTTTGACAGCTCAGTTGATTACATTGAATGTTAATTTGAAGTCTGGTATCCCATTTATTAGCAGTAGAAATGTCTGATGTCTGGCAACGGTAATAGCTTATGCTGTTTGAATGACAATATGCATTGGCAGTTATATATGAAGTCTGGCAACTCCAACAGCTTATGTAGCTTTTAAAGGCATTTTTAAAACTATTCAACTGACATGTTATATATATGTATATATATATGGCTTAACATTTTTAAGGAACCTTTAGTTAGATATTCAGATTTCTTATTTGCATCTATCTACAGCTCGCAGTTTTCGGTTTATCGGCTTTCTATATTGAAATATATTCATGAAATGCATTTCGTATAGATAGGGCACATCTGTAAAGGTATTTGGCATGGAATTTGGCACAGTGTGTAGAAATAAAAATTTGGCACATTTTGAATGCAGCTGAAAACCTGACCATATGCTTCATTACACACACATTAAACTGTTAATGCAGATGGAGGTGTTTTCTTTTAAGTTTTTCACAATTTTTTTTATTATGATTTTCCAATTAAAATTTTTCTTATTTCTTATATATGTATAGAATTTTTCAGGCAAGCTTTAAATTTGAAAAATATTTATATTTTAGGCAAATATAAAAAGCTATAAAAATGAATTTATAATTGTCAAGTTTAAAATTTAAATGTTTATTAAAATGAAATAAGGAAATAAAATATTTAAAAATAAAATTTCTAAGTCAATTTGAGCATCAAAAGTAAAAATTTTGAATATATATGTTTTTAATAATATAATTTATATAAAGTAAAAACTAAAATTAAAACAAAACTGATCGACTAATTTAACCAATAAATTTATTTTTATTATTTAACAAAATTTATATATTTTTTAATTGATATTATTTTTTTTGTCTCCACACTTTTAATAAACTATAAATATAAATGAAATAAATAAATTTTAAATACTCCCAAAGGCAGAGTAGAGCAAAATGGTATTTAGTCACGCATGCCCAAACCCAGTGCCCAGTTTTATTACATATATATATACATATATACATATATATATATATATATATATATATATATATATATACATGTATATGTATATACTAGATATAAACCGACGTCAAGCCCAGTTACCCATTTAAAAACTTAGAACTTTGCGTTGCCATGACATAAGCGCGACCTTGACTCGAATCGCATTGAATTTGCATTTTCACTTTAAATTGGGTGCAATGCAGGTAATGTTGGATGACTCACCTTTGGCACTCCGTATCCTTAGTGTCATTGTCATTGAATACCGATTGCGAGATGCTCTTAATATCGTCCACAATGCTTCGCAATTTCTTTTGAGTATCTGTTGGCAGGCTCCCCGTCATATTGGGAACCGTAATTAACTCTTGCATGTTTACGAGTCCGTTGCCCGATCGGGCGGGCACAAGATATAAAAATTCCACAAATTCCAGAACAAACGTATACAAAAGAAACTATTTCGTATCTTTTGAATTTGTTTTCGTAGCAGCGTAAACACAATTTTTTGAATAAATATATATATATATATATATATATATGTATGTATGTATGTATATAAATATATGTGTGCAAGTTTATATGATTTTTTATAGCGCTCGCTTTAGCTGTATTTTCTTTGACGACGAGCAAAAGTCGACTGACTCATTGGGCGCTAAACACGAAACATACAATTCGAAATATTTTCAGTTGTTGTCGTGGTGGGTTTGTCAGTGCGTAAGGTGTATTTGCGTGTGAGCGATTTCTACCTGTAGATATATATACTATATAAATATACCTTCGCCTGCAGCACCGCACGTTTCAATCTTCTTTTATTTTTATTATATAAATTGTTAGAATTTTATGGCAAAAAATAAGCTAAAATATCTACACAGTCAAGCAATAAATTTTTCTATAATTTGAATATTTATTAATAATATTAGGAGTTCAAATTAAAATGAAAATTAAAATTTAATTTTAACGGTTTTTTCTTTTGACGTTGCCACACGTTTTACTTGTGCAATCTGCACATCATTGCACATCTACTTTATTTATTGCATGAATTAAATTTTTTATTCACATTTGTTAACTCATTTAAAAAAACTCGCACAAAATTTAAAAAAGTCAAAAAATAACGACTCACCTTAAAATTGTTCAGCGCCAACTGTTAATAACAGCTTCTGAAATGTTAGTTTGTTTAACAACTCTTTCGGCTGCTGTTAACGCGAGCAAAACAGCTGTTTGATGTTCGTGTACAGCCACAAGAAATTGTGAACGAGATAGAGAATATTGGTGCGTAAGAAGAAGAGCAAAGCGCGAGTTTCTTGTGCATGAGAGAAATAGCAGCAGACGCCAACAAGAGGCCGCAAACAAAATTATTAATTTGCACAAATAGTTCTTTTTTCCGAATATATAATCAACAGTAATTAGAATGGGTAAAGAAAAAGCTGCAAAAATGTTCAACATCGGCGATTTGGTATTCGCCAAGGTGAAGGGCTATCCAGCATGGCCGGCAAAAATAACAAAGTACCACAACAAAAGGTATAATGTTTACTTTTATGGCACTGGCGAGACTGCCAATATAAAACTCGAGGACCTATTCATCTATGTGGACAATAAGGAGAAGTTCGCCAATCCCAAGAATATGAAACGTGCAAAATTTAGCGATGCTATCGATCAAATTGAAAGTGCGTTGCGGGGCGAGGATTCGGCGCCAATCGATTTACCAACTAGCGTTAACGATGACGACGGCAATGATAGCACCTTGGAGTCGGCCCCAGATGCAGCAACCGAATCTGCTGCCAGCACTACCGCAACATCAGCGGAGTCTGGTACAGCGACGGATAGCAATGAGACGACACCGCAGCCGTTGCCTAAAGGGCGTGGAGCAGCTGGAACGACAACTGCAAGTGGTCGTAAGACGAGGGCGCCCCCAAGGCATGTGGATGGCGATACAGAGGATGCGAGCACTGATACATTGGATACGCCACCGCCGCAAAAGAGACGTGCGCCACCAGAAGGCATGTCCGGCAGAAGGTCCGCAAAGAAATCGAAGCCAATGGCTGCAGTGACGCCCATGCAGAAGCGTTCGCGCCACTCGAATGTGAGTTGCTATAAAATTGCCATAAATCGTATATAAATCGTATATATCGTATGTCATCCATTTCCTTGCAGGTCATACAGAATAATCTGCTTATGGTTTATATGCCTACGGCAAAATGCTTGGGCATCAATATGAACTACAAGAAGCCAGCCAGCTTTGAGAGTCCGGCTGCAGAAGAGGCTTGGCTGGAAAAGTCACGTAAGGAGGCTATTGAGTTGAAATTGAAACTGGAGTCGGGACAAGTCGATGTGGATTCAATGCCCGAACGTATTATCATTGAGCCGGTGCGCAATGAAATACCCAAACAGGAGGCCGTTCGCTTCATCGAAGAGCTCATCGAGCAGGAGGATGCATTGTTTATGGAACGCGATTTTATACAATTATCTCAGCAGCTGCGCGAATGCCTTGGGCTACGCCGCGCCAATGTTGGACGTTGTCTGGAGATCTTGGAGCAGCTAAAGGACATTGACTTGAACAAATTGATGCTGTTGCGGAATCCGGAATGCGTTGATATAATACGCCGGTTACGCCGCTATGTTGGCAACTTGGAGTTATGGAAAATGGATATCTCCGATGAGTTGGAGTTCAAGGAGAAGGCGCAAATCATACGTAAAGTTTCGACGGGCATCTACGATGGATTTAAGGCGATCTTCAATCCAGACACCGAGCCCGAGGAGAACTTCTGGGTGGACTTTTGCGAAAAGGTCAAGATCTACAAAAACTATACGAAAAACATGAACGATAATTTGCGCGTCTCGATGAGCGAGAATAGCTATCAGCATTTGGTTAAGTCCAAGCAACAGGAGGCGGAGGCTCCATCCGAGGAGCTGGTCGAAAACTGAACGCGTCAATAGTTTCCAGCTAACAACTACTTAAGGTACGGCCCAATAAGCTTATAACTCTTAATTATTTAATATTTAAAAATTTTCCCATTTTTTGCTTTTCAGTTAATTTTAAGCATAAAACACAAAATTCACGTCCAAGCGAACAGCTTAATGTGGAGCACCGATTACTACTCTAAACTTTCATTAGAACCGTTGGAAATTGGAATTTGGATCAATTGAACTGGTTGCAATTAGTTTTTTTTTTAATTATTATTACATCATCGGGCGCTATCTATATCAGTATGAACAAGCACATCTGAGAGAGACAGAGAGAGAGAGAGAGCGAGAGAGAGCGAGAGAGCTGCATCAGCAATCCGTAAACAAATTTATATAACCCACGTACACCCTTTAAATACAATTGCATAGATTATTATGTTAACATACACGATATGAAATTATGTGTATAAATAAATAAATACTTGACGAAATCTATATGCTGTGTCTTGTGTGCGCTAAGTGATTGACGGATTGATGGATTGACGAACAATGGATGAGCTCAAACAGCGGTGGATAGATCATGGACTGTATTTATATGTTGAACTGTAAAATTATGAGTATTTTAACTGTATTTGCTGATTGATTGAATGATTGATGTCCTTTAGCAGATGTAAAAGTTGATGAGATCTTGGATTCAAGCATAAAAATATATGTTAAATTAGATAATAATGAATTTATAAAATCAATTCGTTTCACAACTGATTTGTTCAGTGATTGATGATTGATGATTGATTTAGAGATTGAGCAGCTATAGATCATTGCTTCAGCTATAACATTGCTTTGCATAGAGTGTATATATATATATACTCATTTCTAATATGATGATTGATGAACGATGAACAGATATAGAGTATGGAACGAAAAAACAGATGTATACTTTGTAGGAAAATCTAAAGAGTAGCCTCTCTATAATGTATAATAAATCTACGAAATATAGAAAAAGGATAAGGTATATAATAGGTTATATAATAAGGATAAATCAGATAAAAAACTTCTATGCATACCATAAGTTATTTTCGAACATAATAACCTAGTTATAAAACGGATTACAGTTATACAGATCTTTTGCTGAAGTATTCGAGGATCGCGCTGAAGATTTCCCATATCGATTTTTGAATATTGTACAAAAATGAATCAAGTTGGGCTAAGATTCTGAAACTCTGAAAATTGTTTTGTTCCAGTAAAACATAAATTGAATAAAAGATTTTTGATCACTTAAGATATTGTATTTAGTAACATTATTTAGGTAATTATATATTTTAAGCTTTTCGCTCGGTTGTTTCTATTGCTCGTTTTATCTTTGTTTTGGCCAACTTCCTGTCGGCAGCTTTCACTGCCTTTTGCTGCCTTTGCCTGGTTTGAGCAGGACGCTTCGCACATCTCTGGGTCAAGTGCTGCTCGGACAGTTCTAATGTGACCAACATGCGTTGCTTCATGCGCTTTATGCGCTGCTCCATTTTGGTTGTAATCGGAAAGAGTGGCTTGACATCGGCTTGAGCACTGCTCAGACTGAATGGCGCCTTGTCGTCTGGCTGTGTTGGAATTTGATTACTGCGTCGCAGTTCCGCGCAATCATCAATAATTATCTCTGGTTCAATGAAGCTTGTAAAATCATAATCTCTGATATTGCCTGTTTCCATTTCCAATGCTAAAGGGTCAGCGGAATTGTTTATATCCATTCGTTGACAATTTCATTCCTGTCCGTTGTTTACATAGCGCGGAAAGAATTACATAGAGCAGCTGTGCAGTGAAACGCATGGAAATGGTATTTTAACAGGGGTCTGTAAACAGTTTTAATTTGTGTTAATGTAAAAACTATTACAGTGGTCACTCGATAAAGTTGCGGGGTTTTATTCACTAAACCTGAATATATTAATTTGTAAATATTTATTAAATGCATATTCTACACAAAAAATGTTAATTTGATCAAAGTCTTTATAACAATCGTTATTCATCAAGAGATTAGCTTAGCTTCAACTTCATAAATTCACACCAAAAAATCGATCAATCTTAATCCTTTTCCTTAACATCGCCAATTCCCTCAGGTAATATAGCAAACATGGCCTCTGATTCAGGCAAGCACGGCGAATCATAGATCTTGCAGATGCGCGCATCTCCCTTGCCCTTGCGAAGGTATAGACGTGTCGTCGAAGCATGCGCCATGATGTGACCGCCAATAGGTTTCTTAGCATCAGCCACAAACATTGACGCACCGCCATCAACTTGGGCAGTCACTTGATTCGTTATGACCACCGCAACGCCAAATTCATCCGCCAAGCGCTGCAGCATGCGCAAAAATAAACCCAAATGATTTTGACGCGCTGCTAATTCCCCGCGTCCAATATACTCGGAGCGATATAGCGCCATGGCACTGTCCACAATGATTAGGGCGTATCTAAAAAACGTATATATATATAAATATATTCAAATTCGTTATAGAAATTGAATTCATTTGACTGCACCTCGATTCAAACATCATGGCCGCTGCCATCTGAACCAGTTTCGTCTGCTGATCCGTATTGTGAGCACGTGCACAGGCCACATTGTCCAAGACATCCTCTTCCTTCATATTGTATCTCTGTGCGATTGCCGACAAGCGCTCCGGCCGGAATGTGCCCTCGGTGTCAATGTACAAGGCTTTGCCCTCGCCACCATTCTGGCTGATGGGCAGCTGGCAGGTTACGGCCAGCGTATGGCAAATTTGGGTCTTGCCACAACGGAACTCGCCAAAGATTTCCGTAATCGAACCCGTCTCAATGCCACCGCCAAGCAGTTTATCCAGCTCTTTGGAGCCCGTCGTGAGCATTACAACTTCGGAGCGCATCTGATGAAAGGTGCGTGCGCTGGTAAAGCTTAAGGGTATCAGTTTCGACGCCTCCTTCATAATGTGATCCACCTTGGACTCGCCCAGACCTTTGATATTCAACAGCTGACGACGCGTCGCATATGTCACAGACTCTACTGTATGTAAAGTGGCCTGCTGCAGTAGCTTAATGTCCCTGGGGTTGATATTGGTGCCCTGCAGGATGCGATTAGATTATATATGCTTCAAAATAATAAAGAATGACCTTGCTTACCTGTAGCTTCAGCACGTCCAGCGGTCCTCCGTCTTCCTCTTCTTCATCTGATACAGCGGCCGTCGTGGCTGACGCCAAGTCTGGCTGTTGCTGTGCGGTGCGTTGCTTTTGCTCCATTTCAATTCGTTTTTCTTACAAATGAACAGTATGTCAATCTACCTTTTGCTTTAGTAGATGACTTTCAAAATTTCAAAATGTTTCCTGCCAGATTTATTAAAAATACGCGCGCTTTGTTGTGAAATGTTATAAATATTTTTTACCATTCACAAAACCGACGCACTCATCAGCTGCTCGCCTGCCTGAAAGAAGAAGCACAATTGAAATTGAAAAAGAAGAAGCACGAAACGTTGAGATAGAATCAAGCAGTACATGACGAAAGTACTTACATAAATAAAAACTGAGGCATTTACAATTCGTTCAGCAGCATTTCGATCAACCAAAAGCTGTTGAAACAGTTGAGGAAATCTGTCAAAGGTATATTTAATAAAAGTATGAGTGGATATCATTACTTCGATGTGCTACTGTAAGTCGAATGCGGCAAAGTAGATTGTCATAGTTAACAGCACACGTGCGTGTTGTTGGTTTGGCCAGTGTTATTTAACGATATATTCTTTTTTTTTTTTTTTTTGTTTTGTATTTTTTTAAAGGAAATTTCGGGATTTTGATAGCGTTGAACTTACGCCTATTTATTTTCGGGGCTGCGTTCTGAACTCACTTGAGAAATTCTTTGGCGAAATTGGCGGCAAGACATCTTTGGATATTGTGAAATTTAGCGTAGAACAGCGACGTGTGGTTTTCCGCGTGCCCGAAGAGTTCTACAAGCGCATCCATACAGTAATCACATTGATTGGCCATTACCAGGAAGTACCCTGCCATTTTCAAGTATTGCGAACATCGAAGACGCCATTGGACTTTGAAAAGTATTTCATCGGCAAAGATAAGTGTGAAGAAGCGTAGCTATACCCAACGTTGAAGCATGGCGTTTTCGTATTGTAAGGTCTTCGGCAAAGATAAGGTAATCTTTGCCACCAAAGAGGATCATTCAACGCCCAGTACTATAGAGCTGCCAGCACCAGAACCGCCACAGGGTCTTATCACAAAGGATGGCAGCATTAATTGGAGCTGTCCATGCCTGGGTGGCATGGCTACCGGACCATGCGGCGTAGATTTTCGAGATGCGTTCTCCTGTTTTCATTATAGCGAAGCGGAACCGAAAGGCTCCGATTGCTATGAGGCATTCCGTAAGATGCAGGACTGTTTCCAGCAGTACCCTACTGTATATAACAAGACGAATGCCGGTGATGATGACGACGATGCTCTTGGTGATGTTATGAATTCAGATAGTGGCGCCACTATCAAAGATGTTGATGAACTTAGTGGAGGTGCCGGCGCTGCTGCAGCTGCAGCAGCAACTGAAACACATATAACAACCACAAATGCCGTGTCCAAAGTGGAATAAAATAAATCAACAACATAGTTAAACATATTAATTATATATTTTTTATTTAATTCAATTTTACTGTTCGAATTGGTTCCGTTAAATAACATAACATTGTATCAGCTGTTAATATTTTGTTTTACTGCATAACAGCTGATGTGGCCCCGGTGGTCGAGTTCAAAATAAACATTCGTGTGTTTGTTTTGGTTGAGGGTTAAAATTAATATTTTAGGAAATAATTTAGTTTAATTTTTTTTCAATATTTCAGCATATATTTAAAATTATAAATTTTTTTAACCTATTTGAATTGTTAACATTGCGTTAATTTGTGTTAACATACCGTATTTTTCTGGTATTTTGCAAAATATTTAACAAAAACATCTGCGATATTGTGTCTGGTTATTCTTGTCGTCTAGTAATCGACTGACCGCCACACGCAATCGGCCGACCACCACAAGAAAAATAAGAAAACTTATGAAAACCGTGACGAAAATGTTGTTAAGCGTATTGTAAAATGCTTAATGTGCTAATAAATCTCAGATGTGAAACGTTAAAACGTGAATTTAATATCAAATCTGTGCAAAATTTTAAAGTGCAATAGTTATTACTGTTAAAGTGCCATTTGCTTGAGCTACAGGCCAAATAAATAAATCAAAACAAGTAAATAACCTTGTGTCTTGGCAGTTCAGGCGCGCTACGAAATCAGTAACAAAATAGAAAGTCAAATAACCAACAGCCGCCAGTGAAGTGAGTGTTGTGCATATTGCTTTCGAATAAATAATTATATCTGTATATTATCAGCCATAAGTGATAGCTTCGTAAATTTGATAATTGTGGTTTTTGTTAATGTCATTTTCAGTGCATTAAAAGTTTTGTGCTGCACACTGACATAAATATACGCGCACACACACGCAAACCCACACACACACACACAATCACATACGTATATACGCAGTTACGTATTGGTGTGCATACGAAAGACGAAGCGGAAAGGAATTCAAAAATATACGAAGTACTTCCATTTGAATAGTTTTTTTATTATTAAAAAATAAAGAGAATATAAAAGAGGAATAGCGAAGAGTCTCAAGTGAAAGAATACAATTAACAACAAAAACAACTATATCAGTGATTTGCAATAACAAAACACAGGAATTATAGCAGAAGTTAAGATTTGCATATTTGAATGCTGCTTAGGCTTCAACATTTAAAAGAAAATGGTCTCGTTAATTGATACAATCGATGCGGCAGCGGAGGCTCAAAAGCAACGGAGCGCCGCTGCCGCTGTTACTGCAACGTCAACTGTCAACGCTGGAGCCAAGTCACCGACCGCTGCTGCTGCTGGTTCTTCAGGTGTTGCTTTGACTGCAAGCGGCAAGCCTAAGGAGAAACGAAGGTGAGTTATGGTCACCTTAATATATAGACCCAATCTGTCAACCCTCACCCCCTTACTAGCAGACAGACAAATAAATAATCTAAGCTCCTGCCATGTGATCTATCTGTGTGATGGGCCGCTGCCTATTGCATAAGCAATTTTGCTTTCTTTTTTTCTTCAGCTGCTGCTGTTGCTTACGCTGTTGTCGTTGTTGCTGCTGCTGCTGCGTTGTCGTTAGCGTCAGCGTCGTTTATTTTGCTATCGACGCTGTTTCTTCTACATATGACGTTAGCTGCGGATACGATCAAAAGGGTTGAGGGATTTAACAATTCACTGTAATTGCACACCCTAATACGCGTCCTATTTGAATTTTTAGCTTCCATATAGGCTGTAAGACCATTTAGGATTATCATAACATTTCTCTGAATTTGCAATTTATGTATTACGCTATTATATACAATACATAAATTGCAAATTCAGAGAAATGTTATGTTAGAGAGAAAGCTGTTAGCCCACATCCAAAGTATTAAAATTATATATAAAGATCACACTTTTAAAAAAATGTTTTATATACATTGAAATAAGCATTAAAGAAATCAACTAAGCCAGCTTTGATAGTCGGGTGTACTCTATTAGGAGATACTCTACACCCCTTGCTCTGCTACTGTTTCTTCCACTGCTTTCTCCCCTACGGAAATTGATTTTGATTTTTCGATCGTAATTAAATTACGATTATGAATGAGTCACACAAATGTGCAAAATGAATTTTTATTCATTTTGGGATATGCCTGTATGTATATAAAGGGGAGATACCTCCAGAAATACCAAAAGTTTGAATAAATTTCTAGTGATTTACACAGAATTTCAAAATTGATCGATACTTTGAAAGCGTTCAAAAGAGCTATTCAATAAAGTAGTTCTTCTTCTATAGTTCTAGAATAATACATTAGTAGGTTCAATAGTTTGTTTTATGCGCTCGATAAAAAAGTTTATTTTCTATTAAGTCATGCTTTCGAACTGTAGATGCATGTATATCCATATATAAAGAACTAGTATACAGTTGGGAGTGCCCGACTAGATGATATCTTGAACCATATACAGAGTTGTTATTCTAATCATTCGCTGTTTCTTTTCTACATATACAAAATATGAAAATATGAAAATTTGCGCTTGGTATACATTAGATTTGGTATGAGAACTTAAATGGAGAAAATCTTGTGTTCTAGTTGGACTTTCCAATAACATTTTGAGGGCATGAGAGCGTAAACGGTAAAAAATAAATAAAATAATCGATTACTATCGATAATTGCTACTTCATTTTTATAAGTACGGGTAGATCGGCACAATCTTTTGGTCTAAGCAAGAATATATATATATACCAATAGAATCTGCCGCGCCTTCATTTGCTATTACAAACTTTTCCTAAAATCATATAATCCTATATCCCATATAAACATGGTATTGTAGAATGCTCTCTTAAATAAGACATATATATTATTTAGTATAGTATACGCATTTATAAGCTCTCAACAACTTGTTGCACATTTTGTGATAAAAATAATAATGCTCTCTAACTTCGATAATACACACATGCGTATATAAAATCTTTTCATATAATACTAGAGTTTTTGACACGTGTTGATGATTTAGTAAATATTTATATATAACTAGAGAGAGCGAGAGATTGTCCGAGGGTGGGAGCTAAATTTCCTATACGTATAAGAAATCTAAATCGTAATCATTAATCACGCTTGACTTTTGCATTTGCGATAATTATACAACTTCGGCGAAGGCAGACAGTAAAAGAGAACGCGTTGACCGAGACCTTACCTTGAATGCCGCAACAAATAAAACCCAAATGCAAATAAAAGAAATACAACAAATCCGAAGCAACCACTAAATTCCCCAATTATAATTGGATTTACTAAGCCAAAATATTGAACTCTAATTAACCACAGGTTTTTTTTTTTTTTTTTTTATTCGGAATTTAGGTTTTTCCTACGGACTAACTTATTCTTTTTCTGTTTTAAAAATTTCTTTGTTTTGATACAGATAGGGAAAAAACCTTCGGAAAATTAAATGCTTATTCAGGGTTATCAAATGTTAAATTTTGTTGTTGGTCAAGCTAAGGTAATACTACTGAAATCTTATCTTTGAAAAACAAGTTTATTGAATTATCCTTGATTGGTTGCGACGGACCTGCCTCTGTGGATACTATATTTAGCCAGATTCATTTTTGCCAGGCTGATTGCACTTTGGATTTCCTCTTCTCAGCTTGCGGGCTACGCATTCTTCGATCGTTTGGTTTATTTTTAAAAATTAAACAAAAGAAGAAGAGGAAGAAAGAAGGAAAAAACCTGTTGTTGTCTGCAAGCAACGTAAACGTGTAACCAGTTTTTGTTTTTGTTATTGTTTTGTTGTTGTTGTTGTTGTTGTTTGCCAGTTTTGTTTTATCAGTTTGTTTTGGTTTTGTTGTCAGTTTTGATACCCTGCAAGAGAAACATGCTCAAGCTGTGGGTGTTGCCTCAAGTGAACAAGCCCTATTCTATGAATATGAACTGTCCTATAGCCTCCATTTGATAGTTGATAATCGCATAGAAAGGCGCTTATTTTTGCGTGTTTCACAACTTTCTGCTAAGTTACAGAGTATATACGCTTCGTGTACACGCACCAACTTGTTGCTCTGTTTTTGTTTTTATTTTGAAGTTTATTTTTGTTTGTCTGCCCTCTTTCGGCATCTTCTGAGGCGTGTTAGCGACCTGCCCCCATGTAACGGCCACGCATTTACTTAAATCATTTACTTTGTATGAAACACATAAAATATCAAATTTATCGCATTTTAGTTATTATTTCATTTAAAATAATATAATAATATGCAAGATTTGCATTAAATTGAACGATTTCGTTTTGGCCTACGTGACTTCAGTTAGGTGCAAAGCGGTTCTGTAACAGTTCAGAGCTGTAAGGAAAACCGAATACTGAGTCGCCAGCCCGTTATCCATGCTTAACTAGTTTTTGGCATTGATAAAGCTGGTATTTGATTTGTTTTATGCTCAGTTATCAATTGGTGTCTGCTTTATGGATAATATCTTAAGTTGAGATGCCAAAAAAAGATCACGTGTGGATACAGAAAACGTTTATGCATATCTCAAGTATTCAAATCACTCAGTTGTTTGGGATATGTTTAGTTGAACATTCTATAGGTCTATTTAATTATTTATTGACAACTTTTGACTGTGGGCTATATATATAAATAAACTTTGTTAGTTATTGTTTAAGCGTTTACAGCTATGTCTATTAAATAATTATTTAAGTCTTTTACTTATTTTAGTAAATTGGCTTGTATCGATTATATAAACACATGATATTTTTCATATATAAAGAAAATATTGTAAATACTGATTATATATATAGTCAAGGAAATAAATAAAATATATAATATTTAATATAAACTAAATACGACAAAACTTATACAGCGCTGTCTATAATGATTAAGCTTAATATGTGTATATATATTTATAGATTTATATTCATTATCATGCGTCTCACGCTGTCATCACTAGTCACGACCTCGCTGTGCACTTGTCTGTGCGCGCGTTTTGATTTACTTCACTTTGCTAGACATCTTAGCCTCGATTAAAATTATATAAAAATGAAAAAGAATTATTTCAAAATGGCAGTGGGTCGACATAGATTTATTTTACACAGATTATACAAATAGAAAATCACGTATCTGGGTTCGAACATTTGAAAGAATACTAAGAATACCATTGAAATTTAGAATGGACTGTTATACTATAATTACTTTTCAATAGACAAGATTAATTGAATTTTGTCTCAAATGTTATTAATTAAGCTAAATTTTCGCTTTTAGTTTGACGTCATGATAGAATGATCGAACGACTAAAAGATATATATTTGCTTTAATATAATATGGTGTTTTTCTTTATAGTATGTGGAATTATTTATAAATGTTCCAAAAATACTGAAAGCGAAATTAAAATTGTTTTCGAAATATTTTAAAATTATTTTTATTTATTTTTGAAGTATTTTTTAATATGCCTACTTACCTGTTGTTTATGGTATATTCAATTCACCTGTTTTTATTCTTGACATGCGTCCATCATATACCCTATGCTACCCTCTAATATTGTTTCTCTTTACACTGATAAAAACATTGTGGAAAACAATAAATAGAAATAGAAACTTTTGTGTATTTCAATACCAATGCAAGGCAAACGCATAAAATTAACACAAGCTTGCGAGCGCACAATATGTTAAATATTTAAATGATATGCTTTATTGTTGTTGTTAAGGCTGATTTTGTTGCTGTTATTGTTGTTGTTGTTTATATGTTGTTGCTGGCCGCGGCAGCCTCTGTCTGGCCACGACGACCTACTTTTTTGCGCAATCGAACTAAAATGTGACGACATTAACGGCAGGGGGCAACGGGCAGACGGGGCGTGTAACTGTGAGTTTGTGTGTGTGTGTGAGTCTGTATATGTGTTTGTTTTGCATGTATATATATATGGGGTGTGCTTGTGTGTGTGTGTGTGTGCCTGCGGTTGTTGTTGTATTTTCTTTTATTCATATAAAAAACCATAGAGTTGTTGCTGATGCCATTGCTACTGCTGCTACTGCTGCTGCTGTTGTTGTTGTTGTAATTGTCGTCTTAAGGCTTGCGAGAGAAACAACTAAAACACTGCTGTTGCTATGCAGCGGCCACTAACTGCATCAGAGCTCCACGCGATTTTTCGTTCACAGTGAACCCATTGAAAATGTTTAAAAAGGGTATATAGGTTTTGTAGTTGCTAAAAGAATACAAAGCTTTAAGATTTTCAACGAAATCTATATTAAACGTGAGTTATTTATATTTATACATATTTTGAGAGTCTTCGGCGCTAGAAATAGAATATACAAATGTTTACTTTTTAGATAATATTCCCCCATTTGAAAAATACAAAAAAAGTAAAGAAAATTTTAAGATAATATATACAGTTTTGTTTGCCATATTCAATTGCTAAATAAATATAAGTTAGAATGTCTGAAACAGCTGTTAGGCATGACGTTGATTGGGGGTATTTCCTAGTCGAGCCGACTTTCTTGTTGTATCTGTGTTTCTGTGTCTCTGCCAATTGTAGCTGTATCTGCAGCTGTATCGGAATGTGTTGCTGGTCTTTGTTTTGGTTTTTGGGCTGCCGATTTATTTTTATCATCTGTAATATTTTTCCTTTTATTTTTCTTTATTTTTATTGTGATAAAGTTGTTCTCTTATTATACTTTGATATTGTGACAGGGAAAGTAAATTTATTGAGCCTTCGCGCACGTATTTAATATAAATGAAATATGTCCATAATTCTTTTGGGTTGCGCAAAAGCGCAGCTCGCTTGCAAATTGATGTTGTTGTTGTTGTTGTTGTTGTTGTTGCTGTTGTTGCTGTGTGTATTCCTATATACATGCATCGCCTGTTGATGGCGTGTTTCGTGCGTTAAACAACATGCGATCTTACTGAGCGCACCATATGTGACCTCATTCGATAAAAAAGCTAAAAGATCGCCAACTTATGTAAGGTTCAGATGTGCAGAGCTTATTGCTAGACCTAACTCATTGACACTATAGCAATTTTAGTGCTCAACAAGTTGTTTTCTTTTTGTGTTACCTAGAACATATAGTAATGAATTGTATTGAATTAACTTGAGAAATTATTATAAAGTATATAGTGAAATAGTAGTAGTACTAGTATCTACTACTTTTAAATTGTATAAGTAGTATTCAGATTTGTTTAGAGTTGACAAAACGTAAGAAATGCTATAATATTTGTCAACAAATTAAATAGTTGTCGATTCCTGTCTTACAAAAAGTTATAGTTTTTAGAAATTTATTTCGATTTCTGTCATGGAATTACGTATTTCTTTATTCCGCATTGATATCTCCTACTTCGTATTTAGTAATTTGTTTATTTTTTTGTGCTGCACTTCTATTCCGTATATTTTTTCCGTATTTCATATTCCGTGTAACTTAATCCATTCTTGTTTCTGTATTCTGTATTCCATGCTCCGTATTCCGTTTTCCAGTATTCCACGTTCTTCATTCCATAATCCATTCTAAGTATTCGTATTTCTATACTATCCTATACTCCATATTCCCGTTCCATTCCCATTTCATATCCCATTGTGACTTTAATATGTGTTACTCCGTTTTGCCCAATCATATTCCGTATACTGCATTCCGTTTATAATTATATATTGATATTCCGCATTCTATATTAAATATTATATTTTACCTTTCTTTTTTTTTCGCTGTTTATTAATTAATTATATAAGTTTCCTAAACTATTTCTATCCAATAATAAGACATAGGCTACTCTACACAAAGACCACCTGTTTGGCAATTATGTAATGTACTCGCCTCTATCAAAGTTTTCGGTTACTCACCAACTCACCAACTCATCGCTCAGTAATCAGCTTGTCAAGCGGATCACATTTAAGGGTACATTTGCCGTTAGTTAATTGCTACCGAGTGCGTTATTTATTGTTTGTTTCTTATCGCGTTTCACTTTCAGCCAAAAGCAATGCAAATATTTGACAATATTATGTTTTATTATGTTATCAGTGACTGGCATAAACGACGAGTCGGATTTTGGCGTAACTCTATGGTTAGCAGCCCTTTTTTTGTTTTGTAAGCGCTGAGCTTTATTTAATTTATTATGCTAGCTAGTAAGAATATTGCAATAGAGCTTTACTGACTGCACAATGCTCGCTTCAAAATTTCTAGTCGCCATACAATTTATAGCCCTAACTGTAGAGATCAAAAGTTAATAATGTCCGCTTGATCACTATTTCTGTTTGGGACAACAGACTAGCGTATAGCAATATGGCTATATTTCAAAAGCCAATCGACTCCTTTTAATTCACGAACGAGTATACGAGACTGCTGCAGTTTGACTGCGTATGCAAATATTTTGTTAAAGCAGAGTCCTTCATAGATAAGCGTAGCGAACTATCATAATGAAATATAGAGTGGAAGAGGGAGACAGATGTAGAAAGAGAGATATATAGACAGAGAGAGATAGAGAGATAGCAAAAGGCTTGCTGCGCTGTAGAGTATGCAACGCTTTTAGCCAAGTTAATTGAGCATATGTGTCTACTTTTTAATTTGTTTGTTTTATTTTTCTACTCTTTGTTTTTTTTTTTTGGTTTGTTTAAAGCCATTTTGTCCTTATCTCTGGTCAATTCACACATGAATAATTGGCCAGGTTGGAAGCAGGTAGCGTGTATCTTGTTGTTTTGGCCATTATCTTATCAACAGCTAACGCTCTCTCACTCACTCCCTGCCTGTGTCTCTCTCTTTTTGCCAGCTATCTGTTGTGGTGATAGCGACTGATAATGATGTTAATGTCTAGCATTTAGTACGGCGTTTTTGTGAAGTTCATTGAATGCGGTTCACTCTGACCAATTGCGCTGTTGTTGTGTGGGATTTTCTTGACATACACTGGTAGAAAAGTTGTCGTAGTTAGACTTGTTTGAATTTTTCAATATAAATTCATCAAGTCAAATGAATTTTGCAAGTTGTAAAAGCAAAGAAACACTAGGAAAAATTTTAAAATTTTAAAAATATTTTTTAAAATGATAAATTAAGGTAAAAATGTATTTTTCTAGAACAAATCTTGCTTAATTTTTATTAATTTCTACGTTTTTTCTCACAGTGAACATATGTATATTTGTGCATGTATCTGTGTGGGTGCTTTTGCTATCAGTTCTGATATTGCGATTTGCGTTGCCAACTCCTATAAATATGAATTTCATGCTATTAGAATTTTCTGTTCATTTTAAATGTGCGTTACAAACGGTTCTTTTAGTTCTTCAACAATTTGATTCGATCGTGGTGCAATCGGTATCTCTGTGTGATTGTGTGATATGGCTGAGACCATTTGTTATTGAAACTTACAATGTTTAGTTCTTGCAACTCGTGGGAAAACTGTGAGTTTCCCTGCACTGAAAATAATTTTTATGGCGACGATGCCAATTGTTTCTACGAGCCAGACATTAAACCACAACAACAACAGCAAACAAATTTGGTTAATGGCTTGATTTACGGCCGTAGGCTCATCAATGAGCCCGCCGTAAATTTCAATAATGGCGGTTTCTATAGCAACCCAACGGCACCACCAACGGTTGCCTATTCAGGTGGTGCTGGCTTGTACAACGACTGTTCGAGCCTGGAAATGACTTCATCTTGTTCTGCGCCGCGTTTTCATCCGTACCAGCGCCAAACATCCGATTTTTGCTCATATCCACCGGGCTACGGTCAACAGTCGGGCATACCCTATACACGTTCAGGTCTGCAACTGCTCAACGTGTCTGTGCCATGTCGCGGCAATCAGCCTTGGGGCTATGAGCATTGCTATGGCTATGGTCAGACTCAACCGGAGCCCTGTCAATTTACGCAGTTTGTGGATATCGAGGATTTTATGTAAGTGCTGAAAGTGGAACAGCCCAAAGACCTAACCATACCTAGTTATGTAAGGTTGATCTGCCGAGCCGTAAGCACAAATGATGCCTAGCTGCTTAGAGGGTAACTTTTAGTCGGCTAGCCTTGATCAGAATTATTCATATTTTGTTTTTAATAAGCTGAACAATTCTCAGAATTTTTATGCTATTTTAAGTAGAGAATTAAATGCACTTAAAAATATACAATTGTATTGGTAGATTCTCGTATATAGATACATATATATTTATATATAAATATATATATAAGCCTATCTAACTGTCACTGAGTCTAGACTTCATAGCGAAACGGTAAGCGACAGAATTGGTCGCTTATCACACACACAAAGAGCTAAGTAACCAGAGTGGGCGCACATCTTATCGCATTCACTGTATTATTATTATACATATTAAGACATATGTATGCGAATATTTATGTGCCTGCACAAACATATGGATACCCTGTACTTGACAGTGGGTACTTATACTCGGAACTTATCTAATTATGCTAAAGCAACAGATGTAACAGATATAACAATGCGGGACAGTATACAGATTCGATATTTGGTCAGACACTTAGAGCTAAAAGTAGACACTTATTTCATTTATAAAATAAGCAATAAAATATGTAGACCATAAATTTATATTCCGGATATTTTCTAGTCGGATACTCCTGACTTTTAGCAATGACAAATGAAAATAAATTTGAGACTTTTTTTTATAGCCTTTGAATGAAATCTAAAAATATATTTTTTATCTTCAAATCTTGCAACAGCATGTGACCCCTGTCATTGAGACCAAAGATAGAGTATGGGAGTTTTGTTTTGTATATATATTTCAAAAGATTTCTTATTGAAGACAGAAGTTAATCATAAAGTGCGGCTAGATTGGTTCCTAATCGTATATTCTATAAATAATAATAATTACTTATATTCATTTTGAGTTATATATTAAATATATTTTCCGTTTTTTTTTTTTGCTTCGCATGTTTCACATATTATTTGCGTATATTTTTATTATCTTTCGAATTCATCAAAACAACTCAGGTTATGTGTGTTGTAATTTGGATTTATTTTATTTGTGATCAAAAATAAGCCTTTGCTAAGTACCTAAAAAGGTGGTAATATATTGCAAATATTATAGCTAATTATCTATGTAGAATAAATGGAAATCAAAGTTATTTTTATCGCTTGGCGATAAGAATTTCGATTAATAATAAAACAATAAAATGAGAAAAAAGGAGTAAATAATTCTTTGGTAGAAAATTAGATACCTGCCTTTAGTCTATAAATATATATATGTATATATATATAGCAGCATAAATATTTTGTAGCGCATGACTAGGAAATACCCTACATTTGTGTTTGTCATAGGTGCTGCGCTAATCTATGGTTTCAATAAAGAACATTTATGTTCCATCTGAGTTATAGATGTTGTTTTTAATACATTACATATATATTATTTATATACATATATTTTTTTCCTCCCAACTCATTCACTCTCATTTCACATCTTTCAATGAATTAAATTCAAATTAAAAATTAAAAAAAAAAGAAAGCTTCATTAATTGTTTTGTGATTGACGTAGTTGCTAACAATTCTCATTTCACATGCCATGGGCGTGCGAGTCTTTTGTATCTAACACACACACACACACACACACACCTCGCTCTGTTTGTGTGTGTAGTTGAGCCTCTCATATGCGCGTGTTTTGCACAGAATTTGTTTACGTTTGGCAAACCGCAAATGAGCCGCACGTTTAGCCATAATATTTGCTTATCTATTGCAATATCCCAAAGCTCCATTAATGTACAAATATATATATGTATATATATATATATATATATGCAATTACTTAGCGTAAGCGACACATTCACTGCTGCACTCAGATTTGGGGCCTGAACTTTGTTTATAAAATTAGCCTGGGTTAAAATACGATTTATTATCGTTCTATTTGGCTTTGTTTTAATTATTGTTTGTATGGAATATATATTATATATAAACAAATCTTCTTGACTATATTATTTATTTATTAAAAATGGTTTAATTCATTTAGAATTAATTTTGCTGCTTAATTTGTGAGCTGTTTATATAAAATTTAAATAAAATTGAATTAAATGTAATATAATAGAATATATAATAGCGCACGTGCTCAGTTCATGCCCTAACTCTGCTGCTGCTGATTGTGCCATAGAGCGCAGCCGGAAATGATCGAAGCAACAAAAACCACCAACAATTAAATAACAAAAGCAAAAATACGAAAAGAACAACAACAACAACAACAACAAAGTGCAGTCGCTTTGTGAATATTTAAAAGCAATTCACTTCTGTTTTAATGAATACTCTAACCGCATTCGTGCCGCCTTACCCCTCAGCCCTTCAGAATTGATCGCGTCGCTTAAGCAGGCTATTAGCATGCACAATCAAAGTCGTTCGCTTTTGGCGCGGAGCTGAGCGGGCTGAGCTGGGCGATTGGGTGTTACGATCCAATACATTCGAATTGTCGCATTGTCGAATTGTTGATATTTTATAGCATTTATTTATTGCTGATTATGTGGCATTGTGCACAGCTCATAAAAATGCAATGAATTATAGTAATTCGCGAGATTTTAAATTGAAATAATTAATTGGAAAATGTCGAAGATTAAATATACTAGACTTGGGTAGACAGACTATTTATAGAACTATGTGTTAAATGTATACTAAAGCTTGCTGAGTGTTTTTTTTTCTTCTCTTTTTGTATTTATTTAGGGCTAATGGAAGCAATAGATATTTCGATTTTTCGGTTTTCTTTATAATATTATTAAATATTAATAAAAATACTTATATACATTTTTTGGGATTCATATTGATTCTTATAAAAATTATATTTTGTATACTCTTTCAATCCTTCCATTAGTTGACAGCCTTCAATTTACGAGAAACCGTTGATTTATAGTTTATATTATACAATAATACAATAAAGTATTTCATTGTTTATTATTGTATTGGATTGTATTCAATGAAATTATCTTTTTTTTTTATATTTATTAAATTAGCAGTTTAGAGGTCATGAGTTCGTTAATTGTTGCTAATCAACAATAAAACAAGGTATAAACAATACAAGCGGTGAGTGAATTGTATTTCCAGAATTTTCAAGAATCTCCCGCCCAATCATCAGCCTATCATTTTTAACGAATCATGGTTTTTCTTTGCACTTCTACTCTTTTAAAGTTATAGCTGAGTTATATAGTTCTTTGATAATGAAAAAGCAGTGGCTAATAGTCTGGTCAAGGAAAGGCTGTAGCCAAACTTATGAGTGCTAACTACGTACAGGGTATCTGCTAACTGTATGTTATTTGAAACATATTTCAAAATTCATTTACTTGTTGCCAATGGCCTTTTTCGGAACAAGGATTACACATAGCTGAAGAGTCTTACAAACAGTTTTAGACTGTCATTGTGTTTGGCCACACGTCGTATGAGTAATGTGATAAAATAACTTCTCTTTTTTATTTCGGTCTTTCTGTCTATCTAATTGATATGGTGTCAAGGCATTGGCTGACATGTAAAGCTCTAAACGAAAAGAGAGAGAGAGAGAGAGAGAGAGATGCGGACAGTGGGCGTGTCTAGTGTGCCACAAATCTGTCGCTGTGACATGTAACGCTTGTTGCCAAGCACTGCTTGCCGGCTTTACTTTGTTTTTTTTTGTTATATACTCGTTCATGAACTGAAAAGCAGGTATATTAATTTTAGGTATTGTTACGATGTGGCGAATCGACAAAATTGTAAAGGGGTTTATCAACTTTTTAATATGGAAAACTTCTATGAAACGCCTAGACAGACTGAGAGACTATAACTAACGCGCTTTGTCTACGAGAGCGTGGCAAATGGCAAAATATTTAAATGTATTTTTTTTCCCCATTTACATGAGTATTATACAGTCGGTTAGAGTACACAATATTCTTCAGTTTTTCTTTGTCTATTTAAAAATTAATGTATTTGTTGTATTCTGCAGCGTACGCTGCTAATTAATTCCCTTTATACATTTTATGAGAAAAAAAAAAGATTTTTTCTTTATGAATTTCACAAATTGCTCATAAAATTTCAGTGAATATTTCGCGTTTACCTACGTGCCGAAATGTCCGCAAAAATCATTATATAATCATTAAAATAGCTTTATATTTTTTCGGTTGACCCTATTCCGCATGCTTATGAGCATAATGATAGTAATGATCATTAGCTAGAAATTTATTTAATGTATTAGTTTTTAGCGACAGCTCACGAGTTTTTCTTGGCAATCCATATGAATTATATAGTATATTTCTTCCGAAAATTGGCTATAATCAAAATTGTTCTTGTTTGTGTGAGGTCAGTGCACTCGCAAATTGTTATATTATACATATATCAAATATATACGTATATATATATGTATGTATGTATGTATGTATATATGGCTTATAGAATGCCACACAATTTCAATTTGTCATGTGAACTATTATTCTCTGTCTATTTTTGTGGCCCAATTGATAAGACATTAGGCATACTTATTTGTTTGTTTAGTTTAGTTTAGCTGGGTACTTGGGGCATGCACATACATTCTTATCTGTTCTATACTTAAGACTGTTTAAGGCTGATTAATACCCTTGACAAAAACAAAAAACAAAAAAAAACCGGCTTGGTTCGTTCACTTTTGCATTGGCGAACTTTCTCATTTGTTAATCACCTTTAACATGCGTATTAAAGATCAGTAATAAACAAAATTTCCATTTCATGTGAATTTGTTTTTTTTTTTTTGGCTGTATATGGGCATTGTTTTGCTCAAATGGTGCCAAGGTTCTGTCTCGTTATTATCTAATTACTTAATCCCATGTCAGGCTGGCTCGGGCTATCTTAAGCCACTAAGCACACCCACTTGACCGGCACTGATGAAGGCCCAAGTTGAGGAGGCGGAGGTGTAAGCTAAAAGTGAAAGGTTCTTAAATACACATTGTGCTTGTCGCTGATAATACTTTATAATTGCTACGTCAATGAAAAGGGCAGCCTTTGTGTGTTAGCCTCACTTACTGAATAGAAATATAGAAGATAGTTCTCATAATAGAACTTACACAAAATTAAACAGAATTTTAATTTTGTTTATTTTTTTTTAATTATTTTCTTTTTTTGTAAATATTAAAAAAAAATTTTAAAACTTTTTTATTAGTATTTACATTTATATATCTAATGCTTAAACATTTATTTTTATTTTTATAAAGAATTTGGATATAATATAATATTGAATATATATTAAAAAAAAAACAATCTATCAAAATTTGTAAAATTTAGAAATAAATTGGTTCAATTTTTCTCTTTAGGCATTTGAATTTTTCTGCAGTGAAAAGCAAATTTGTATTTGAAATATAAATTATTCAAAACCAATTTAAAGTCGATTTATACCAATTTTTATAGGGTTTTTGTTCGAGTGTTTGGCGCTGCTGCCCTGAACTTTGCCACCTTCGCCTCGGCTGTAAATTTTTAGCGAATGTTTTGCTCAATTGAAAAATTATGTGCGCGCGCTGGTCGCGCCAATTGAATCAAATCAAATAAACACGCAGCAAATCGCCACAATTGAAATATACGCATTTTAGTTTGCGCCTCGCGACGCACCTCTCTGCTCTAAAGATTTCCAAGTGCCATGTAAATTTTTTGCGAACTGATTGTAACGACGTCAAGAGTGGTCTACGTGATCCGGTTCAGATTTAGCTTTTCCATTTTACATTTTTCGCATACTTATGTCGATGTATTCATTTCAGGAATAATGAAAAACGCAAGGAAAAGTCGCGGGATGCGGCACGTTGTCGTCGCTCCAAGGAGACGGAAATATTTACGGAACTTTCCATGGCATTGCCGCTGAAGACCGAAGACGTCAATCAGCTGGATAAGGCATCTGTAATGCGCATTACAATTGCCTACCTCAAGATACATCAGATGCTCGAGTTTTGTAGGTTTCATTTGCATATACTCATTATCATATATATATATATATACTATATCTATCTATATCTTGTAGTACCCAAAGGCGATGCGGTTAAACCGAAAGTGGAGTTTTTTGAGGAGGATTGGCTAAAGTGTGCCGAGGCCAGTGAACTATTGAAACAAACCATGGATGGTTTTCTGCTGGTGCTATCCAATGAGGGCGACGTTACCTATGTTTCGGAAAACATAATAGATTATCTCGGCATCACGAAGGTAAATTTAACTGTATTCTTTAATCGATATATTATTGATACTAATTGTTTTGCTTTGCAGATCGATACGTTGGGCCAACAGATTTGGGAGTATACACATCAGTGTGATCATGCTGAGATTAAGGAGGCGCTTAATCTCAAACGCAATGGCATTGTCGACAAGGTCAAGGATGAGCAGCTAATTGAGTCTGGCGTTAGCACACATCATCGTGATCTGTTCGTGCGTATGAAGTGCACTCTGACCAGTCGCGGGCGCAGCATCAACATCAAGAGCGCTTCCTATAAGGTGATAACTGGAGATTTCATTTAAGATTATAGATATTTTGATATATGTTTTCTATTTGATTGCAGGTTATTCACATAACCGGACATCTGCGCGTGAATAGCAAAGGAGAGCGTGTGTTTATTGGCATTGGACGGCCCATACCGCATCCTTCAAACATTGAAATACCGCTGGGCACCAGCACATTTCTGACCAAGCACAGTCTGGACATGAAATTCACTTATGTGGATGACAAGTGAGCCGAGTTATATAGATAAATTACATAATACTTTTGCTAATAGTCTATTAATTTGTCTTCAGAATGCACGGTTTGCTTGGCTATCTACCTGGCGATCTGCTGGAGACTTCACTATTCAAATGCCAGCATGGCGCCGACTCGGAGCGTCTGATGGCCATCTTTAAGAGCGGTAAGTGCACGACTAGGGGCATTATTTTCTCTTTTATTTTTGTCGCTTGTTCATTAAAACTAACTGCAGCTAACTAATATTAAACTAATTACTTTAATGTACAAATTAAAACGCGTTCTCGTCGTTAGTTTGTGCCTCGTAGCATAAGCGTACGGACGTACTACCGTTTCCGTCTCTCAACTACTGCGTCCCGTTAATGTCCTTCCGCATCAAAATAAAGTTGTCACTTGCTACGCTTTGTATACTCTCACAAGAGGTATTCGAGTTTTGTTGTGAAACTTGTAACGCATGAAATAGAGCTATAGATTTTTAGCAGAAATGGAAAGATTAGGAAAGAAAGACGACTCGATTGAATGTTTGTCAAAACTTTCTTTTTATTTTCTCTCGCGAAACTAGAAGTATAATAATTTCATGTTAAGCATTCTAAGTTTTGCTGAGCTATATCAAATATATATCTCACATATCAGGTTGCTCAAAAAGTTAAAACTATCAATTATTTTTTTTATCAAGTTATGGAATTTGATGATTTGTATTAAACAGCAATCAAGAAAAGTATATAAACAATGCAAAATATGAGTAGCTTGTCTGTTGAGTTATTTATAAACTCTATCGTTTTATAAACGGACTTTTATTATGATTACTGATTCACCATCGCCTTGATAATTTTTTAAAGCTGCTATCAGCTGAGAATTATGTACATATAATGGTGTTGAAAGTAGATCTAGTTAATTCTATGATATTATCTTTAGATATGTGCATATATCAATATCTATATATCTATATCAATCTCTATAGAATTTCATATCAGAACAATAAAATCTTCTATCATAGAAAATCTCTTTTCTGCCTGCAAGAGTATTCAATCATCGTTAGTTTCTTGCTTTTATTTCCTCCATCACTTTCCGTCACGCCCGTATCCTGCCGTGTCCTGCCAGCTTGCTTATTGCATTTAATTAGTTGTAGCACACCGTTAGCCAACTCCAACTCCAACTCCAACAGCAACGCCAGCTCCAACTCGTCCGTTAGCTGCTGCGTGTCCTGCTGCATAAGTCCATTGTCGTTGGCTGGCTTTGCTTTAATTTCACTTTAGTTGCTAATTAGCTTTTTGCAAAAACTAAATAAATAAATTGTTTCGGACAGCTTTGGCTGTGTCTCTAGGCGGTTTCTGCTTCAGCGCCCAAAAACCTTTCGCAACTCAACTTTATCTGTATATATTTTTTGTATTTTATTATTCCATCGTCAAAATTAGTTTACTAGCTTACAAATATTATTGAAACTAATTAGTCAAGTCTAATCTAATCAGTATACGATCGAAGACGGAAATAATAATATGAAATTCATTTGAATAATCTTCAATTAAAGTGCAATTCAAAAGTAATTAAAATAAATTAGATGTGAGTAGAGTTGGAAGAAAATAATTATAAAGCTAATTTATTGAGTAATTAAATAATAATTTATTGTAATTTGCCAACAATGTTAACAACTATTTATGGATTTTTTTTTTGCATATCTATATTGGCAAATAAACTATTAAATTTATTTGAATAGAGGTATATACATTTCTAATGCTTCCGTAACTTATATGGAATATAATTATGAGGTATTTAAATTACGTTTAGTTTATCTAGCGCTCATCATTAGGAGAGTGGGCATTTAGCAGAGAGTACAACGAGCATCTTTCTTTGTGTCTTGGCCGAGCCAAGAAATTAATTTTATCTATAGGTTTACTCAAAAAATTACTTTTCTATCAAACTGTGAAACAATTTTATCGATAATAATCGATTGTAAACGCAACTGAGTTCAAGCAGTGCCGCAAGCAGTTCACTTAACTGGTTACACTGCCGCAAACAGTGTTTGCAAAAAGTTTTACTTCTTTGATATGCTGACATGTGTGTGGAATTTCTTCTTTTAATATAAACATCAGCTTTAGTCATCAGTCTGCAGAAACTTTTGGACTTTTAAAACATTTTTGAGCACTTTACTAATTTTTGGTTCTGAGGCGTGGAGACAAGCTGAATCCGCAACTCCTGCTGCTGCCGCCCGCTGCAAGTTTTAGCCATTGTTTGCTTATTTGTTGCGTTTAATGGCCGCGTCATGTCGTCTACATTGACCAAATAATGTTTTTGGTACGCTGCTGCCGCTGCACTTAAAATCCCAAACGCTGGGCAATAAAAGCGCTGCTGCTGCTGCTGACCATTGTTGGGTACATTGTACCCCAGAAAGTGGACGCATCCTGGTTGGAAAACTAGAAGACTACAAGTAGAAATGCAGTCGGGTGTAACCAACTGCATAATACTTGTTTAAGCTCTAAAGTAATTAGACATAAGATTAAGCATATTTTTCTTTAGTTTATCAATCGATTTTTTGCTTGGTGAAATGTGAATGAGATTTCAATTGTCAAAACCTATATACTCTTTGTACTCTCTGAGCGAGCATACAAGAATAGATATATATATATATATATAAAGAGCGAGAAAAGAAATTGTCACTGCACTACAATTGGAATTATTATTGGCTGCAATGAGTTTGGCTTCTTGGAGGCACGTTCTGTGCGAAATGACTTTCGGTTTTATGATGCGACATGCATTCAAGCTTGGACACAACTGGACTGTCGTTTAGCTTTGGAATGCGGCTACAGCTTCCACTCCAACTACCAACTGCAGTTGCTCCGCATCCGGCTTCTGCCGTGCATATCGCATATCGTTAGCAGAAAACTTGCCAGCGCGCTGAAGCTGTAAAAATGTCTTCGAAAGTCGTAAAAGTATTTCATACATTTTTGTGTGTTTGTTCTCATGCTTTTCTTATTTTTATGAAGTTCCACTGTTAGCCATGCTGGCTTCTTGGCTAAGCAGCTGACACGCCCACACACCCATATGCGCTTGAATTTTGAAGTCTTCTGCCTTGTTGAGGGCATTATAATTTTGTCATCAAATGTGTGAATGGAAAGATCTGGGTAGGGATAGTAGTTATATGTAAATATATGATACCTATAGGAAAATATTTATATATATGATATCTATAAGAAATATATATATATATATATATATATATATATATATATAATTATTTATTTATATATCTTAGCATGATTCTATCTTGCTCTATCTTATCTTATTTATTATTATTGATCTGATTTCAATGTGAATCTATATATATCTTATTATATTTCTATTTTGGTATATCTTCATTTTCGATTCAAACCATATGCTTGATCAGCATCAAGAGTTGAGTTTATAAAAGCAAAATCTTTCAATTCATAATTTGACATATGTGTAATAATATAATATAATAATTATATTATTAATTTAAACTAAAATTTAAAAACTGGAAGTAGTAAATATTAAATATCTTCAATTCGATATATTTAATTTATCGATATTTATCAAATTCAGTTCAATTATATTGTAAAACAAATAAATAATATCAGAAATGTATCGTGATATTATTAACTTATAAACATCTATTTTTATAGTGCGTAATATCTTCAGATGAATTTATAGAAATTTAGTTTTCATATAACATTTTTTATCTATATATTTATTCGTATAGCTCAAACTCTTCTTAAACGACACAAATTATACAATCGTATATATCATATAAATTCTCTAGACATTATTATTTTATATATATGTAAGTTAGGGTATTCCATATTCGAAATGTCTTTGCTTGTAAGTTTCTCGTTATGGTTAGCTTGAAAGCTTACTTGCCATATGATTGTTTATGAGCGCTGTCCGTTTTTATTTCCATTTGATTTTCATAAAGTTGACATGCTTATATGATAACATATGAGCGAATGGTGTTCGAGGTTCGTGGCGCTGGCTTAAAGCACTTGCGTTGGTTGGCTGTGACAAACAGTTCAATAAAATACAAAATGTGCGGAAAATCGCAAATGTCATGGCAAAAAGGGCGAGCAATTGGAAATCTCAAAACGTTTGCCACGTTTAGCTGCGACTCCGGCTGCTGCTGCTGCTGCTGCTGCTGATGTGCATTGAAATGGAAATGCGAAATGGCTTCAAGAAAAGAAAATAAGAAAAAAGAAAAAGAAAAATGAAAATGAAGAAGGAACTGCAAGCATTTCCATGCTGCAAATAAAGACGACAATTTGGCCTCGAGGCGAAAAATTATGAACAGCAGCAATGGCAGCAGCAGCAGCAGCAACGGAGGCAGCCAGAGAAAATGTGAAAAGTAAATTTAACGTGGCTGATAAATAACGAAACCCGCCCAGATAAAGATGAAAGATAAAAGTGGTGCGCGTGGCAAATGTTCCAATAAATTTGCAACCAAAAAACAATACCAACAAAAGCAGATTTTGCCACACACAAACCGAGTGAGATCGACTGTTGCGTGAGCAAAACTTTTTATTTAGCTGTGGGGGGTTGGCCGATGGGCGTGGCAGCTGTAGCATTTGCTGCAGCGGGTGCATTGCCGCGGCATTTGTCAGGCATTCAACTTTCAACTCTTGCAGCAAAAGTTGGCAGGGTGAACGCAATTGCCAATTGCTGCTGCTGCTGCTGCTGCTGCCAACTTGGCATTTGTATACGTATGTGTTTATTTTTTAGCACTCTCGACAGACACGTACGCAGCAGCAGCAGCTAAGAGTGCCAAATGTTGCATGCAATGCGGCGCAGCAGCTTTAAAGGTTGCCCAAAAAACAAGCTGGACAACAATTTGGCCCTGCTCTCTGCCCTCTCTCTCTCTCTTAGCCCTGTTTGCCTTTTAGCTGCTTCTTTTACTGCTGCATTTTCAAGTGCAACTTTTGAGTCTTCAGTTTATTTTTTGGTAGTTCGCGCGCGGTTGGCTGCTGTAATCAACATAACAAGCGACTTGGCAGTTTACGAGTCTGTTAATGCCTTTCACACACACACACACATAGCCAGCCACCTAGACGCGCTTCCTGTCTAAAACGCCGCCATGTCTGTGCGGGCAAAACGCTTCCTGTCAAATTGCATCGATTGGAGTTGACAGCGTGACAAGATAATTTGTATTTAGACACGATTTTGTTTGAGCTTCTTTTTCTATAAACTATTTAAACTTAAAAATTCATATTTAAATAAATTAAATATAGATTTTAGCTAAAGACCCAACTTCTACTTGGGCTTTACAGTAATATAAAGATTATTGCAGTCTATATATTATTAATAAAATAAAGATTACATAAAATTAATATTAAATAAAAATAAATAAAACACAAAAATAAAACTCAATTTAATTAAAGTCTATGATATAAAAATATGTTAAATATACATCGGTTCACATATATATTTTATATGATATATATTTTATATGATTTGTATTTTATATGATATATATTTTATATGATATATATTTTATATGATATATATTTTATATGATATATATTTTATATGATGTATATTTTATATGATATGTATTTTATATTTATATATTTTATATGATATATATTTTATTTTGAATATTTTATATGATATATATGTTATTTTTATATATTTTATATGGTATATATTTTATATTTATATATTTTATATGATATGTAATTTATATTTATATATTTTATATGGTATATATTTTATCATATATATTTAATATGGTTTTAGTCTGAAATCTGAAGCAATCCTTTTTGCTTTGCAAATTTGTTCGCACTCACGACTCACGACTCACGCTTGTCACGCACCCATCGCTAAGGCAGTTGTCGTTGCTGCTGACGCTGTCAAGTCGTTGCACTCATCAGCCTTTCAGCTACCAACCCTATCCCTAGCCATGCAACGCGTTGAACGCCCGCTCTCAGCCGCCCACAAAAGTTTATTTATATTTTAATGCTCGCTCAAGAATTACAAAATGGAGTATATTGGCTTTGTATAAATTTCGTCTGGCTCTTAGGTCACTTGTCTGCGCAATGGATTTTAAATCTGGAATATATTATACTCAAATTATAGACATGACTATTGGGGCGTGGCAAATACATATTTTACAGCTTAATCGTTAGGATTTAGGTACTATAAGGCGTGTCATATCAATTGTGTGCCACGCTCAATTCCGTTTGATTTCGAACAAGTATTATGCAGTCGGTCAAGCTTCACTCTAGTGATTTGACTCGTTTTTTTCGTGTTGGCTTAGTGGCTTTTGGAGGGAGTTGCGCTTGGCCGTCAGTTTATGTTAATGCACTTAAAATTTCGGGGCGAGCGCGCCAAGAGTGGGCGTGGCATTGCACCAGTGGGCGTAACCGTTGCAGTTGCTGATGCGTCGCCGCATTTTATTACATGCATAATTTCGCCGTGGGATCGCGCTAACAGACCAGACCGCATCACACCAGACCAGACCAAGGCAGAGTGTAGTAGACCGTCGCGTCCTGGGCCGAGTTCGGCTTGGGCTCGCTGCTGCTGCTGCTGCTTATTTATTTAGGTGGTTGGTCTGTCTGGCTGCTCGTCTGCGCCACGGAGAGCGCCAACTAATGCCGTCAAAACTAATGGTCCAATTCGAGTGGCTCGACGTTGGTGGCTTGCCAGTGTCGTCCTTTGCCTTTGGCTGTTCCTGATGATGATGATGGTGATGATGACGTCGCCGGCTTCTTCTAATCCTTGCTCGTGTGGATTGTAAAATTTCAGCCAGTTAATTTCAGCCAAGTTGAAGCGCCATCGCTCGTTGCATTTGACAAATTAAAATTGCATGAGCGGAAATGCGGCTTAAAGTTTCGCCGGATACGGAATTTCCTGTGAGAGCGGAGCGATAAACAAAATTACTTTCCAGCTGAGCGCAGCTACGGTTTAAGCCATCCAAGTTCAAGGCTAATAGAATGCCATTAAATACTTCAATTTATTACCAGATCCTTCAAAAATCCCTTTGACACCGTTTTGTCCACTCCATTGCATCTCCATGCCCTCCCCAATTCCATAATTCCTGTCCTTCTCTTTCTTCTTTCTATCAAATGTCAGTTTCAATTTCAGTCAAATCAAATAGTTGTCTGTGTCTTATGCGGTCAATCAGTTGCGCCAGTCGTAAATCCAAAAATAAGACATTCGTCTGCGCGGATTCGATAAAAAGCAACGACTTTGACGCAGCCCAAAATTCTTGACCGACGGAAATTTTTTGCTGTGGTCAGTTTTATTGTTTTTCTTGAGTAATACCAAGTTTATGATTTTGTTTAATATCATGCTTTATTCGTTTTTTTTATGGTATATATTAAATATTTAGCTATAAAAAAATTCAAACAATTCTGGACACATAAGAAAACAAAATGAAATAACAAATCCGTCCAGATTTGTAACTGGTTTTAATTTTGTATAAATTGATGAAATTGATGTATCGATATATATCTATCGATATATATCTATGTATATACATTTATTTATTTTGTTTCACTCCACTCATAATTTTCTTGTATTTTAATTTCGATTATTTATATATTGATCGTTTATTTTATTTGTCTATCTATCAAGTGCTAAGGTCCTAAATCACTAAATAAATTCTTGAATAATTGGTCAACGTTTTCAATAGCTTTCCGGTTTAAAACAAGATTAAGAAAATATTAAATTTCTAAAGAAATGCTTGAAGAATGTAAACATGTTTTATAAATACTTTGAAAATTATTTGCTGGCTTCTTTGTGTTTGCATTCACGTTTCACGTGGGTTGTCGGAGTATTTATTTTCAGCTATTATTTATGTAATTGCCAAATGGTAGACTATAAATAGGGAACTACATTTTGTGCTGCCTCGAAGTAATTTGGCTAATGTTAATGAATGTACGTCTCCCGTTCGGATGGAGCGCAGAGCGAACGTCTTATCTGTTAACCTGTTGATTTATGTGCGAGGGACGGTGGGTCGCAGTCCCAGGGCGGTTTATTTCAGCTCCGACTCGAAATGCTGCTGCCAGGCAGCATTCAGTTCATTTTACCAGTGTTTATTAAATATGCCGGCAATTTCCTGGCATTTGTTGGCATTTGCGTTGTCGGTACGTGGGGCAAATGTTAATGGCAGCCTGCCACACACCAGCAGCAATAGCAATAGCAACGGCAACGGCAACGGCAACAGCGCCTTGACTTATGCACCACATTTCGGTTGCATCCACCAAAAACGTGGCGCAATAGCGCAGTTTATTTCATTAAGTTCATAAAAAGAAACAGCAACAACAACAACTGAGTTGTGGACTTGGCAAGTGGAAAATCTTGTTGTTCCCAGCGATTCTCCAGTGCTTTGTATGCCCTGTACATTGCAATAGTTGTTGAGTTGTAGTGCGCCACAGAGAGCTGAGCTGGCTAGCTTTACCTTATGTATATACTTGTCAAAATTAAAATTATCGATAGTTATCGAACTTCAAACTTTGTTTGATTTTGTTGATATTTGTTAAACAGCTTCAATTTGGATTTGCTTTCTCTTTTACATTTATAAAAGGAAAAATATATTTGTTATTTTTAAATAATCGATAACTGAACCGATTTATAAACTGTCTATTTGACACGTAGTATATAGAATGTGTAGTATTCAGTTATATTATGATAAAACTCTGCAGGTAATTATGCATTTTATTTGATAACTTTTTTTATTTTATGTCATATCGATAAATATCGATAACTAGTACAACTTATTCCATAATACTTGTGTTGCAATTTTCTTTATTTTATATTTCAACTGTCATATCTTATGCACACTTACGTGGTAACTCTTAGTCGCCTACTTGCCACCTGCGACTGCTTCTGCTGGCTGTTGCTTTCTTTGGCTTACCTTTACAGCTCTATTTACAGCTGCAGTTGCTGCTTAATCCTTGACTGGGCAAATATTTCATTTCATTTCGTTTAGCTGCATCTAGTTGTGCGGGCAGTGACTTATGATGATGAATGTAAATGGCAAGTACCCAGGAAGGAGACCGACACCCACACCCGACCGCTGACCTCTTATCCATCCTGCCTCAATTTTCAGCTCTGGCAAATTTTGATGCGCTTTAAAGAGTGTAAAGGCTGTTGCAGCTTTTGCAGCCTGGACAATGTGATACGTGCTGTTGGCAATTGTCACGTCACAATTGCATTGTGCAACTAACAAATGTGGCAAGACCAGCTCCAGCTCCAGCTCCAGCTCCCCCTCTTACCCTCTTGGCATTTAAAATTAAATAACTATTCTATTGAACTGCAAGAGAAATGCGTTGACTGCATTTTGACGCTCTAAATGGCGTTAATAACATTTAATGTGCGTGCACTGCATGGCATGCCAGGCCATTAGATACCCCTCTTCTCTCTCCCTCCCTCGCCTAATGTGATTTGCTTAAGTTAATTTCGATTCTGCTACGCTTTTATGACTGTTGGCTAATTGACTTTATTCTGCCGGACAGCGTTCATTGACGTTGCCTTATACTAGCGATAGATACGTCTATATATATTTAGATATAACGATTTTGGTTACTTGCATCACTCTCAGATCTGTTGCCTCGACTCCTCTGCGCTGCTCTGCTCTGCTATCAGCTTCTTTGCATACTTTAGCTGCCCTGCCAGTCGAAAGTTTGCCGTTTTGTAAGTTTTTCGCAAGTCTTGCAGAAAATTATACAAAAGGCAAACGTGTTGTGGTGCTGGGTGGTGGCGCAGCCGGGGCGGGCAGACGGGGTAGGTGCGATTCGTGGGGCATAAACTGCTGCATGCAAATATGCATTTGATTACACGCCAAAAACTTGCAGCCAAACAAAGGCAATGCCCAAAGTTGTGACAATAGCTGCGGGCACAGTGGGGCAAATGTAAGGGAAACTTATAGAAAATTTTTTAACTATTTTATTTATTAAGAAAAGTGGCAATTTTTTTTTTTTTTTAATTTTAAGTAGGTTTAATACGAGGGTTGTTTAATAATTTATAATAGTAAATTATATAGAAATTTAAAAATTTTTTATTTCTGTAAAAAAAAATAATTAAATATTAAATTTTTTATATTTGTAAATATATATTTTCAGTTTTACATTTTTATTTTTATTTTTTTATTTATTCATTTTTGTCAATTTCTTCTCAATTTCTGTCTGTAGTAAATCGTGTATTATATAAAATAGAAAGATAAACAAAATAAAATTTGTTTTTAAGATTCAGCTCAACTCATATTCGATAACTGTAAAGATCCGCATAATGAATCAAATTTTATATAGATAATATAATATTGAAATTACAGATATAAGATAGACCTATCTGTGGTTAATTTTATTCATGAGAATAATTGCAACATTTTTATCGGATCTGCTTAATCATACCACATTTGATAAAACTTTTTCCATGCACCTTGCTGCACTGTGCGCCGTTGCTAGAGCCGCCACCGCAGCCGCCGTTGCCGCAGCGTGTGGAATGACTTTTTGCCGTCGCTGGCGGGCGGCATTTAAGACGACAGCCAACCAAAGTAAATTTGTGTGTTTATTTGCAAACCCCACGGCGTGTGGATCTTCTCTCTTCCTCACACTCACGCTCTTGTGTGTGGCGCAACTTTGCACATTTTGCACCGCAAGCGCCAAAACTAAAGCAGTTACTGGGCGAGAGGGGCACGGCCGGGGAGTGGGGGTAGGTGTACAGAGATAGCGCCAAAAGACACAAAATGTCAATCGGCGAAGTGGAAAATTTTCATTAAATTAAAAAAGCGCACACTTTTCACACACACACAGAGACAAACTGAAAATTGTCGAGTAAAGAACAAACGCAACAGTAAAGAAAAAATTGCAGGAGACAGGGCAAAAGAGACGAACTAGAGAGAGAGAGAGAGAGAGAGTGGGCGAATGTATGTGGGAATGGAAAGAAATCCCAATGAATGCGCAAAGTTTTATGTTTTTGGCTGCCGGGCGGAGATTTTCTTCATATTATTATTTTTTGTTTGAGGTTGAGCTCTGTGTGTGAGCGTGTGTGTATTGGTGTGTATTGCTTTTGCCAGACAAAACGTATAAATGTGCTTAGGCAAGCGAAAAGGGTGTGACAGCGGAGCAAATAAGAAGCTGTCAAAACCGATGCGCCTTAAACTATGCAACAGTTTTTTTCTTTCGCTCGCTCGGACTTTGTTCCCCTTATTGGCACCTAATTGACTCTCGATTCATACACACACCCACACACCAAGCCAAACAATCCCGTTACAATCAAGCACACAAAACAGGAGAAAAAAAAAAAACGAAATATAATAATCTGCTGAGCCAAAGCAACAGTCCATTTGTCCCAGGCCTGAAAAACCTTTTTGCCCACAATTTGTTTAACAAAAAGCCTTTTGACTCTGTCAAGCAGCAGCAGCAGCAGCAGTAGTAGCAGCAGCCGTGGCAGGTCCTTCTCCCAGTGGAGGCGGCGCTGTGATGGCTGCTGCTCAATCAATCAAAAGCCGCTTGTGGCTTTTCATCTGGTTTTGCTTTGCTGCCAGCCGCGTTAAACAAGTCGTGTAAACTGTCGAAATATCTGCGACACCTCCCTGGCCAACACGCCCCTTTTATGGCGTGGGCGGCTATTTGTGAAAAAGTTTGATTGCTTTAATGAGCTGTTGAGCTGTTGCGCATTGCGCATACGCAGCGTTCGGCCAGACAAATTATGACAATATATAAATATTTATATAGTATATATATATGTATATCTTGTGCAGCTTGGCGTGCGCTGCCATCAATATCAATTTCTCATTTTAGTTGCTTATCTGCTTGTGTTTGGATTTGTATACCCTGTAACTAGAAGGTTTTCGAAATAGTTATGATAAATGACTTAAATAGTGTTGGCCATTAACGAGTCTAGTTATATATTTAGAGATATGAGAGATATTTGATAGAGATATTTATTATATATATATGAGACTTGGATTTATAGCGCCCTAAGCAACTCAAACTTGTTATTTTTTTTATTTTTAAAATAGATTAACTAAGTAATTATTTATTTACTATTTTATATATTATTTTATATATTATTTTATATTTATTGATTTATTTGAGTATTTTTGTTAATTTGTTATTTTATATATCTTTATTTATTATTTTATATATTTTTTATTTGTTATTTTACATTTATTATATATATATATATACATATATTTATTTATTTTTTTTTTTTTATATGTATTTCTTTTAGATTAAGAGCTCAATAATATTAGGAATATTAGAGCTATTAAACTACGTTGATTTTCATTCACTACGACATACCCTGTAAATTTTGGAAATTGATTATAAAAATACATATATTTGTATTTAATTTTTCCAAACTGACTATGTATACTCTGTTATTTATTCCAATACTGGCATTCGCCTCTCTCTTCATTTTAACTACCTCTCTTCCCAAATCTTCTATGTACCTTAACAACTCCACCTGCTTATAGGGTAACATATAGTCGGCTACAGTTTAGTTCTCTGCCTTATTCCTCGCTTGTTTATTTACTTTAGTGTTCCCTTTAGAGGGCGTTAATGTGCTTACACGAAAATCGTTTTAAATTGTTGTTTTTTATCTTGTTTTTTTTTTTTTTTTTTTTTTTTTGTTCCTTTTCGCGCTGTCCGCGCTCTGTCATTGTCAATTATGTATTTCGTTTTATTCTTGCCTGTCCCAAAGCTGGCAAGAAACAAAAAAAAAAAAAAAACAGCCGCCTCGAGCTGTATTGGCCTGTCTATGTGGACCTCTGTGGACTTTTCTGGACTCTGTGCCCTGCTGCACATGTTGCGTGTCAGCTGCGTTGCGTTCGCGTCTTTGGATTTTTTCCGCGTCATTTTCTGAAATTGGCATTTAGTGTGCGACGAGCGGGATTTACACACGCACACACACACACATACACACGCAGCCAGCCACATCTAGATTGAGCTGCCTCCGTTTGGCTGTCTCGCTATGGTTTAGTTACACAATGGGTGCATTCACCTACGCGGTGCCGCCATCCCGCTGTGGATGCCACACGATGGCTGTGCCACCGGCTGTGGCTCCGAACACAGCCACTGGCTGTTTGTCTGTCGCGTTTCCTTAACATGACATGGCCCCAAATGCAAGTGTGTGTGCGAGAGTGTGTGCGAGAGTGTGTCCGAGTGTGTGTGTGTGTGTGAAAAGTGTTGCCAGTATCTGTTACTGCATCGCTGCATTTGTCTGTGGAACCGCTCACATTTCGTTTATTAAATGACAGCACGATATCTGCAAATGAAATTTTCCTTCAACGCATTTAGACGCTGTCGTCTCTTAGAGCTGCTGCTGCTGCCTTCAATTGCTGAAATTGACAGTCAGACAGATAGATTGACATTTAAGCAACACTTTTGCATTGAACGCATTTAGACGCATCATAAAATTTTGTGCTCTTCAGTTTTTTATGCGCCTTGGCACTTCAGCTCTCGACTGCCGACAACTATTGCATACTTTTTGGCTTCTTCAGCTGGCCATTATGCGCATTCAGCAAAGTGACGCGCAGATATACCTATTTCCATTTATTTATTTCTATTTGTATGTAGCTTACAAAAGAGCGCAAGTTTTCTATGAATAAATTATGGCATTGATCCTTTTTCTTTTTATTCGAGACTCTTACATTATTAAATTAGTTGGAAAGCTTAGAAATTTTATTTATTTATTTTTTTTTTGATTTTTTATTTATAAGTAGGAAAAAAGAAATGAAAACTAAAAGTTTCTCCGCAACTTTAGAATTTTATTTTAATTTTATCGAGTTTTATTAGTAGAAGAATAAAATTGTAGAAATCTGAGTAAACAGAAAAAAAACAAAAAGAGGGAGAAAAGAATAGAATAGACATGATAGACAAGAGAATTTATTAAATCAATTCTTAGCAAGATTTTTTTCAATATGAGAATCCATGAGAATCACATAGGACGGCAGTATGTAGCTGACAAATAAAAACTAAAATAAAAAAAGTACTTAAAATATGAAATAAAGTTTTCAATTGGTTTCTTAATAAGTTTAATGAAAGCTCTTCGGATGAATAATTGATTGAGTAAATAATTTGCTTTATACAGTTGACCTGATGTGATCTTTAGCGTACCGAAAGACTATTTCTGTCGCAAAAATCGATATTATGACGCTACGCCAAGGCACATCTGTTCATTATTAGGTAAACGGTTATAAAAATACATATTTTAGCCTTCGCGTGTTAGCTAGCAGGATAATTGAAAATTAATAAATCAAGCCAAGAAAGTTTTTTTTTTTGTTTGATATGGCAACGTCATCCAAGTTGGTCAGGGAGCAAAAAGTCAAGTAAATGAGAAGAGCAGAAGAAGTTGAAAACTAGCTAGGAAATCTCTGTAGAAATCTTAAGCAAGTCCAATTAGACGTTTGGCAAATGGACAAATAAACATCGAGGCATAAGCAGAAACAAGCACAAGGAACAGGACAAGAACACGACCGAACCAAACTAATTGAACAACATGAAGCAGCAGAAAAAAAGAAGAGAAATAGCACAGAATATGGCTGTAAAACTTTGCACGCTTTCTTCTTCATGCAACAATTGTTGCAAGTCAGTTGGCGCCGCTAATGAAAAACGGCAGCACCGGATGCGGCAGGGACGAGCGCGGGCTGCCATTAAATTTTGCTTAATAAAGTTGCAGCTGGTGAGGAGCAAGCGAACAAACGAAGAAAAAAAAAAAAAAAAAAAACCGTAGAAGTCGAAGCCAGGAAAAAAATGACCAAACATCAACACTTAATTGTTTGCCAGGCTTGGAGGAGTGACTGGGCTGTGACTGCGAGCGTGACTAACA
Source organism: Drosophila fulvimacula (assembly GCA_035045555.1). Classification (NCBI taxonomy): domain Eukaryota; kingdom Metazoa; phylum Arthropoda; class Insecta; order Diptera; family Drosophilidae; genus Drosophila; species Drosophila fulvimacula. The sequence goes on from JAWNOX010000137.1 coordinate 17,905,238, forward strand.
GTGACTGCGAAAAAAAGGAACAAGAAATCGTGGCTCGCTACGTGCCGAAACTTAACATATTCGCTCTGATTGACGGCCCATGTAAACAGGAAGAGTGATCGACTGACTATTTATAAGAAAAACAGCTGCTAACTGCTAATGGCTATCCATACAGATTTTATTTTTGGAAAAATTCCACTTTCATTTCTATTTTCTATAATATTGAACTAGAGAAATAATTATTTAAAGCTGGGCTTCAGCTTAGAGCGTAAACTGTTGAAAATTTAGCTTAACATGAGAGTAAGTTTACGAAGAGTTTAATACGTAATTGAATTAACAGAAGAAGTTGTTAACAGTTGAAGGCAACAAATATTAAATTTCACTGTTAACTTAACATACGTAGTATACGTGAGCAGCAATCGTTTGGGCGCTCAAGTTACAGGCTTAAGCCTGTAACATAACATAAATTCTGCAATTAATTCTGTAGCTAACAGAGTCACGTTAGATTAACAGATTAACTTTGTATAAGAGCAATGGAAGCCGCAATTCTACCATAACATAGCACTGTTAATCGTAAGCAAAATTCTATTACAGTTTTTTCTTGCACAAACTTTTAATATAATTATGAATTCACATGAAAAACGCTGTTAAGTTAACAGGCAAGGGTTTGGGTCTTTTCTAATTGCACTTGTTAAAAAGTTGACAATTTGTCTAAATTTCGCACAAAAGTTTGGTATAAATCAAGTTAATATATTTGATTATAAAGATACCCTTTAAAGGTGCTTTTGCTCCATACTTATCTCCATGGAGATGAGATTTGTTTTAGTTGGCCTTTTCAGTCACTCCCCCTCTGGTCGTTGTGTTTCTCCCTCGCTCTGTTGTTGGACTAGCATAGACGCGTTGATGATGTCTTTTCACGCTCAAATTGAGTTAATTAAAATTGTGGGTGCAGCTGAGAGATAGAAAAGAACCGACACCTACAATTTTCGACAGGTGCGTACTATGCGCTGAGTGTCGCCGACAAACCGAATTAATGAGCCCTGCGCATAAAAGTGGGCAGGGGATAACAAAAGGGGCGGGCTGGCAGTGAATGAATGTAATGAAATTTAAATACTCGTTTCGCCAGCATTGCGAACATTTTGTCTTATTTGAACGGGAAGCGTTGGCGGCGTTTGGCCAAAATGATTAAGTTGCTGATTTCTCGCAGACGCTAGCAAAAAGTTTTCAATTACTCCGCATTTATTTTTTGTTAAATTTTAATTAGTAAGCACAAGCACAAACGAAGTTGAAGCTTGCTAAAGATTTAGCTATATCAAGATATAAGCTCTCGGCCACAAATAGCGGACTGCAGTTCGAGCATCCAATTATCGTAATTAAGTTCAAAAGGCAAAGGTCAAGCGACCGAAAGTCAATTAAAACTGTATTTAGTTTGTGGAAATTGTTGGAAATAATTGGTAATTTGAATATTCAGGGAAAATATTAAATTTATGTAATTATCGATAAATTTTTTGGAAATTTGTATTAAATCTTAGAGCGGGTTTCGATTGCAGCTAGTGAGGCTTAAAGAGCAAAAGTAATACGAATTTAAATAAATAAAATTGATTTTTTATGATAAATCAATAACAATCGATTATTCATTTTTAACATTTTCACTTTACAGGGTATTCACTAGTGCAGCCTTTTGCCATTCCAAGTTCGCACTTATTTGACTTTCTTTTAAATGATTTAAATGTGACTCGCGAATAAATAAATATTGACTGTGGCACGTCGCTCAGCAGGAAAGAAAAAAACTCGAATAAATATGCAAATTCTTTGACTTTTGTTTTCAATTAACTTTTCTTCCTTGTTTTCCTTTACTGTTTTTTTTTTTCAATGCTTGGCGTGTTTTTCTTGTCAGTGAATGCGCGACAATGGCTGAATGCTTAATTCTCAGTTATAGACAATTTTCCGCTTGGTATGAATTGATTTGCTCTATGTGTGTGTGTGTGAGGTTGTGGGGAATGTGAAATGATTTTTGTTGTTGCTCTAGAATTGAAATAAATTTTAAATATTGCTGCTCGCTTCGAACTGATCAATGAAATCAAATATGCAACAGTATTATTTTTAAGAGGAAAACTGTCTCTCAGTATGCCCTTTCTCTGTATGTTTCCCTCTCTCTATGTGTCTCCCTCTCTCTCTCTCTCTCTCTCTCTCTCGTTCTCTCTGTCTCTGTATGTCTCTCCCTCTCACATACACACTCTCTCTCACACTGTCACTCTCTCTTCTCCTAGCTCGCCTTCAACTTTAGGCTTATAACTAATTTCAAATCCTTCCTTTCAGTTTGTGATTAATGCCATTTTCGAATTGGTTCAAATGAAACAATTTTGTGTTAATTTATATTGAGGGCCGCCCACAAATATTGCCATGGCTTTCATCTTGTGCTATATTTATGCAGCTTTATGACCGTCCAGCTCATATTTTGAGTAGTTTTTAATGGCCTCACCGCAGGACGTAAACTTTGTGACTTGTCGCACGTCCAAAGCCTAACCCAATAGGCGGTCCTATTCAACAAGGACATACCGTTATTAGTTTCTCTTAGTCCAGTCCGGTTCGGTTGGCATGGAAACCAGGCCAAATGCGCCGCAAAACATGCGTGGCCAAATGCCACAGCTAACACCGCAGCAACCGCAGGCGAGCACAGACCGCATATCCTTACGCTTCCTCTTCTACTTATTGTTGTTGTTGTTGTTGCCGTTGGCTCGTCATTGGCTGCCCGCTGCGCTGTTTTGCCATTAATTTCTGGCTCTTTGCATTCGGCCGCCCCCGCTCATAAAATATGCCAGCTTCAAAAAGCCACAAAAGTTGTTAGTTGGCGGCTGGGTTGAGTGCCTTTTACGATCCGGTCTAAAGTGACGAAACACATTTGGGCCAAGCCGACGAGATAAAACATCAAATACGCATCTTTTTATTACGCCTCACAAACCCAATTCAATATGAAATTTGTCAAATGGCAAATGATATCAAGCATAAAATTTGCAATTGATAAGCGGCTGCAGGACGCCTTGCCCCTCTAATTTAATTAAAGCAATTTATAATTAGATTAAAGCCTAATCAATATAAGGTAAATTGAATTTATGGCATGCAGTTAGCTGGACGGAAGATGACAGTTGAAACTCTGCCTGGAGAATTTTGCTATAATTTAGGTTGGTTAAGGAAGCCACTGACTGTAGAAAGAAAGATTAAAAATAGATAAATCAGTTGGGATATATATTTAGGGGGTGTATGCAATAAATTAACTATAAAATCTTAGAGCTCTAAGTGCTATAATTGCTATAAATTTCATTATACAAAAAAATAAATAAATAAATAAAATAAAATAAAATTAAATTAAATAAAATCAAATACAATAAAATAAAATTCAATAAAATAAAATATATATAGATAAATATTTTATATACATATACATAGATGCATATTTATACGTAGCTTTAAAAAAAATATTTATATATATGCTTTAAACAATTTGAACAATTCGAACTATAAATATAAATCAACTTTGATAGAATTGCGTTAATAAATAAATGTTTATGGCATTCAAACACTCAGACAATGGCAATGGCTTATCCGGGCTTGTAGACTTGCTATAAAAAAGAGTTCGAGCGCCCATTAGTTGAAGCCTTTAAAATACCTTTTATGTATTGACCACATTTTGAGTTATGGCCGCTTATGCTCGCATTCGCTTGGCTTTGTTGTGCAAAGGACGAGCGCTTTTAAGGCTGGCACAAATCCAGGCGCTCTTTGGCTTTACAATGAAAAGAAAGGAAAAGAAAAGAAAAGAAAACCCCTTTCATGTCATTTGCCACACGCTGAGCTGCGCGGATTTGCACGGCTTGCTCTTTGGCCAGGCCAAAAGCAGCAGCAGCAACAACAACAACAGCAACAGCAACAATAAAGGTAGCGAATGCAATTTAACGCTTCAGCGAGCGCTTATGAAGCAGCAGGAGCAGCAGCACGATGACAGTGCTGGAGATGCTTTTCAATAAGCTGCAATTGAGTTTGCATAACTTGTCTAAAATATGTATATATTTATAGCTACTCTCGCGTGCCATAACTTTAAGTTGTTTAGCGCTTTAAAGCGCCTGCCTTCAGCTTATGTCACGGCTTAATTCAATTAAATTAGATTACGCATACGCCACGTAGCGAGCGAGGCATGTTGGGCTGCCTGGCCCAAAGGTCAATGGCTACGCAAAAGCGTAACTTCAAGTTTTTGTATCTTTCCTTTTCTGGCTGTCAAGTCAACTACCTTTACAGCTGCAGCTGGGACTGGGAGCCCGGGCTGCTTGCCGGTTGGCCAAAAACAATCCGCAAACAAATCCTTGATTTATGCGCACATCCTTGCGCACAAGCCAAACATTTATTTCCTTATCCACTTGTGCCAATGCGAGCGTCTTGGCCCAGGCCAGCAGTAAAACTTGCTGCCAGCAGACATTGAAATGGACACGCACAAACACACACACACACACACACATGCTGGGGCAATCAAATGAAAGCAAACTAGCGCCTGCTCTAACTGCCATTGTCAATTGTTGTTGCTGTTGCTGCTGTGGCTTCTGGTCAGCGCGTGTTGACGATGATTTAGTATTATGTTGCTGCAAGGATTTAGTCGTGTACTCGAGCATGTCTGCACAGCATCCCAGTGGCCGCATCCTGTGCATCCTGGTTTTATGCAACCTGCAATCAGTGTTGACGGCTTTGGCAATAGCATGAAAGGCAGCTGGTGTGTGATCAAGTTGACTAAGATAGTGTAATAATATTATCGATATTTGAGTTATCGATAACATCAAATTGTTGAAATATTCAATACGCTTTGCTCATTTGGCAACCGTGGAAGCTGTTGATTCGAACTCTATACTTTGTGAAGGGCATGAGTCTTAATTAAATTTTTAAATTTAAACTTTGTTTTTAAATATATTATAAACATTAAAAATTTATATACATATATATTTTTGACTTAAATATATATATATTTTAAAATTTTAAATAATAGATCAAACTTTTTAGAAAGGCCTCTAGAAAAATATATTCCTTAGAGTATAATAAAAAATTCCAAATCTCAAGCTTCCTTCAAGGCCACTTCCTATCACTTAGGAATTTTTTATTTTTTTATATTTACAATAATTACAATTTTAGTTACATATAATACAAAAAAAAAAAAAATTAAAAAAAGCCTCACAAATAAAATGTTCTTTACTTTGTAATTGTAAGCATAAAAGCGGCTAAATTTGGCTATAAAAAATCAGCAATGTAGTCAGTTCTGGCTGCAACCTGCGTTCGCTGCCTTTGCTATTTGTTCAACTTTGATACATAACCTTGAATGCGGTTCGAATGTGGTCTGAATGTTTGCCTTGCATTCATCTCAATCTCAATGCGGAATGAAGTTTAGTTTAGTTCAGTGGAGTTGAGTTCGTCCTGCTGCATCCACTGTTTGCTTATTTGTACAAATGGCTGCTCGTTGTCTGTCTGCATTCATCTCTTTCCTTCCCTCTCTCTCTCTCTCTCTCTCTCTGTCTATCTGTGTGTGTGTTCATAAATTCTGTGACTGCTGCCGTCTTTGGAATGTGTTGCTAAAAATTCTAGATAAATGATCTTTTGTCGCTGTGCGCGCGTAGATATTTTAATATTTTTGCCTTGAAACTTGTCTAGCAGAGTAAAAGTCCTTGGCTGAGGGCAAATCAAGTTCATGGCGAATGCAGCCAGCAGCCAGCAGTCAGCAGCTGCACTTTGCTAATTCCATAAACACTGCCAAAGCGTCTGAGCTCTATGGCTCTGGCGCTGACTCCGGCTCCGATTCTGGCTCTCTGGGCAAGCAGACGCCGCGTGCCTGGAATGTTGCACACAATTTCATGTTGCATACTTTTGTGCGCATCCTAATCCAGGCGAATAGCAGCGAGAGCAGCTAGCGCTGGCCTCTGCCTCGTCTGGCTTACACTGCACACACATATGCTTCACGTTCATAGCATGACTTGGCTAACAAGCCTCTTCGATGTTGATTTATTAATGACCTAGCATAACTAAGTCTACGGCCACAGTGGCTTGAGAGTATTGAAAAAATGATTAGATATATTAAATAAATAAAGATATAAATAAATGTCCATTTTATGTATACAAAATATAATATAATATATATAATAATCATATAATAACTTTTCTTGAATGGTTATTATCTCAATGCATTAATAATAGCTTTGAGCTATGAGCTAAGCTTAAATTGAGTCTTAAAATTAGAGTTTTAAATTTATATATTTTACAAGGTATTGCAGTTCCCACACTGTAGAGCTTTTTTCTTATTGCATTCGACTAGGTTAGTTCTACATCTTGTATTTGTCTTTCAGCTGTAAAAGATCAATAAGTAGTCAGAAAAGTTGTTTAATATAAAATATAAATCATTTTATAAAAAAATGTATTTATTATAAGTCAAAAATATATAATAAAAAATAAATGTGTTTTTTTTTTTTTAATTTTTTATTATTTAGTTTGAAGTAGCCTACCGATTCCACAATACTTTTATAATAATTAAAAAATATATAAATACTTTTATAATATATTTTGCATCACATCCAAATAGACTTCGCACCACTGTGACGTGTGCGCGGCGCTTGCTTTTGACTGAAATTAACACGAGGCCACTAAGCCGCAAGCGCTGGCACAAAAGAAAAACTAATTTTCTGCTGCTGATTTCAAATTAACTGAATGAATGACTGAGTGAATGCGCGACTGAGATAAATACACGCATATATCTCGCTTTAGATTTATATATACATATACATATATATATATATGTCTAGTGTATAGCTATAGTTAAATGCCATAATGATGGCAAAAAGCCAGCCAGCGACGACGGCTGAGTTTTCGCTCATGTTTCATGGGGATTTGCGGCAGCGGCTTTTACATTATGTTTACGAATTCAATTTAAGTGTAGCTATTTGCGTTTATATATGTATGTATTTATATATGGTATATGGACAACCATTCAGGAAGCTGATGTCCCCATTGGGTCTGCAGCTTGAGCAGCAGCAGCTGCGCCTGTAATTAGGCAACGGCAATTACCTGGCTTGTCCATTGGCCAACGCACACCACCATCGAAAGTTGGGCTAATAAAAACGCACAACTTTTCTACCAAAACGCATTAAAGGCCATGAATTTCAATTGCTATGTGCACGCGCCCCTTCACCACCAGCCCAGGTGCTCATGGTACCTGTCTTTGGCTTATGAATTTTCATCAGCACAGCTACGGCTACGTGTATTTTTATGTCTTGTACCCTATAAAAATGAGCAAGGAGGGTATATTGTGTTTGTGGCAGACGTAGGCGTGGCTAATCGTTGTTGATCACATCTAGAACTCAGCAATTCTCTGCGTTAAATATTTTTGATATTTTCACCTGATTTTCTTATTACCTCAAAAGTGATTAAACTAAATTTTTTTTAAAAATTAAGTATCATAAAAATCTTGAAGAGATTCTTGATTGTTTTAATGTTTACATAATTCCATTATTTGTAATTCTTTATAAGTTCTTCGCGGTATTTTCTAGTCGTGTACTCCCTACTGCAGCTTTGTATATCCTGGCTTGTGCGCTGCTTGCCAGGCGCATTAAATTTTTATTGAGCTTAGAGCAGCAAGTGTCTTTGTCACATCAAACACACACAGACAGACTCTTATACACACCTACACCTACACCTACACCTACACCTACACCACACATACACCCACACACCCACCTTATAAGCTTTAATGCCGCGCACACACTTATTTATTTGATTTGATTTAATTTTTGTTTCGCTTTTTAATTAAAATCGTCTTTATTGTTGAGCGCTTCACACACTCAGTTTATATGCCCCATAATTTGACACCTAAGCAGAGCATTAAATATATATATATATATGCTTATATATATACACCGTCCAAATTGGCATTACTTAGCAACTCTCTGATGTCGTATGTAGTACAACCAATTCGAGTGGTTTTTATGTGGGCCCAGCAATTATTTTATTTTTATGCTTCGTTGCCTTTTGGCCGAAATGAAAAGAAGAAGAAGAAACCTGCGTCTATTTGCTCTAAACTAAATCTGTAAACCAAAACCAGGGTTGCGTGAAGCTAATGAGCGTTGAGAGAGTATATAGAGCTGATGGCAGTGTGAGATAAAGCCTTTTCAACTAGCTACCATAAGTAAATACATATATACTTAATATACATTAAGAGGAACGAGTTTCTGCAGAGTTTGCGTCAAGCAAAAAATCAATAATTATCGATTTTAGGTACGCGTTAATGGAACCATGAAATTTCGTGATATTTCTAAGAAAGATAAACAATAAAGAATAGAACAAAAAATAAATGTAAGTAGTTAGTTTTTATTATTTGTACAACATTTTTTTGTATCTATCTTCGAGAAGTAAACAGATTTTTTTTATTATTCGCATTCAACTAAAAATTAATATTTATCGATAACTGGTTTTATATTATTTATATACAAATTTGTATATCTACCTTCAAGAAATCTATATTTTTCGATAGTTACAAGAAGTATATGCATATATATTAAAAAATCGCAACTTTGAGCTAAATCCAAAAATCGATATTTATCGATATTGATTGAATTTTTATGCTATATCAGCAATAATAAATCGTTCTACATTTTTACTTGAAAACAAAATTAAAATTATATATAGTATATTTTATATACATATACCAACCCTGGTTATTTTTATTATATACACAAAGAGAATCAAGTTAACTGTGTCTCAGCAGTTGAAACGTTCAGCCGCAAAGCAATTTGAAAGTAGAAAATCTTATTGCTTTTATATGGTGCGCTCTGTCAGTGTCAGCCGCAATTGGTTTTAATGTAATTTGATTTATATAAAATTTATACTTAACTAATATATATATATATCTTTCCGTGTCTATATCTTCCAGTGCTGAGCAAGGGACAGGGCGAGACGTGTCGCTATCGTTTTCTGGGCAAATGTGGCGGATATTGCTGGATCGTGACTCAAGCAACGATTGTTTACGATAAGCTAAAGCCGCAGAGCGTTGTCTGCGTTAATTATGTCATCAGGTGAGTCGATTCGTTAGACAGTTTTTCCCCCCAACTAACTAAATCGATATAGAGAGTATAAGTTATAAGACTATTAATGAGCCTAAATGTGAGCTGCCTGTAGAACAATGCCGAATATTTGCTCATGACTAAGTGAGCCTTGAATATTTTGTGTTTTAATTAAATGATGGTAATTTGTGTTGCCTCAAATTTATAATTAATCAAGCGTATTTAATTTCCCGTTGCCAAAATATTTACACACACACGCACACACACATACACAGAGACAATTTGAAGCATGCCACTGCCCCAGCTCAGACTCCAGCTAACGAACATCCATCCACACAGCATCCGCAGTCGCTTCATTGAACTGCAAACGGCACAGGGACACGAGATTTCCATAAAGACGCACACAACATTTTTCCAACTGCGTTCGCAATTTTTTTCTCTCTTTTTTTTTTGTATTTCCTTTCAAATAATTGTGTCAGTCAGCGGCAGGCCGCAGCCATCGGAATTGATTTGATTTGATTTGCTAATCTATCTTTATTGATACCCTGTATCGATCGAGCTGGAAGGTAAGAATGCAGTTGAAATATAAATGAACCGTTTAGCTTAAAATTTCAATTTATTTTTATAGATTTCTCAAGTGTGATTAGAAAAAATATAAATTGTCTTCTTACCATATTTATTCTTTTAATTTATGCCAGCTTTTTCAAGAATAGGGTATCTATGCATTCATACACTCCATTACTGTATTCAGTACAGAGCATCTTCCAGTCAATCACGCTTTCATATTTTTTTCTAAAAACATTTTTTGTCAGACTGCTTAAAATTTCCGTCAATTGATTGAATTCGCGCCTGACACCGTGGCGTATACTCAATCAGAAAATAAAATTAACATTTTTACTGCGGCTTGAAAATTATTTCCGAACTTCTGTCGGGAAGCCTATAACCACAGGCATTAGGCACCGCTTCTGCTTTGTGTGCTAGCCTCGCTTTAAATTTGGATTTTGTTTTGTGCACCCTTTTCGGCTCGACTGCCGCACGCATTAATGAAGAATATAAATAAAAGGAAAACAAAATTTGTTTTTCTGTTAATCCACAAAGAAATCTGTAAGGAAAAAAATTGATAATAATCGATAAAATGGTACACAACGATAGTTCAATAGTCGATAACAGGGCACAATTGATACTTACGAAAGTCGGTCAGTTCCATATACTAAAGAGTATATACTAAGAGTATATAAATATACGTCAATCTACATGCCTTATATATTCACAATTAATACATATGTACAGAGATTTCTTCTCAGTCAGATAATAGTTTTATTTTGACAGCCTGCTGAGCTGCTGTGGTCTGTAGCTACGCGACCCTTATCACGCTTCTCCAATTGTCTCCATCAAGTTTCCCAACACAAACTCCTCGCATTTGCCTTTTTGTTTCAGCCAGCGGGTAAGTATTTAATCATTAAGTATTTATTTCTGTTAAAATTAAGCGTTAATGAGCAAATATTTGTGCATTGTATTGTTTTGGCCGATTTCCGGTACTCGCAACATGAAAATGTGCTTTTAATTGCCATTTCAGTTGAATGTTGTGACGGGGGTTATTATATTTATATTTTGTTTGTCCACCCACCAAAAAAAAAAAAAAAACAAAAAAAAAAAACAAAAAAAAAGGAAAAGAAAACTCAAATTTGATGACCACGTGCCGTCATCGTTTGTCAGTTATTTCGGTTGTTTAAATTATTTATATAATTATTGGGTTCAATGTGGTCATCATCATTAGAGAATAGAATCAACTGTGTTTTACCCAAGCCTTTAAATAACTCTTGTTAATTAAAGCAAATTATTTAGTTAGAGCTATGGGAATATGTGTTGTATTTATGGTGAAAAATTGTAATGCCTTACAAAAACTTGGTGATTGATGTCTGAGGAATAAATTATAGAATTAATGGGAATTTGTTATATCATTTAAGTTAACAATATGAGGAATTCTTTACAGATAATTGTAATATTATATTATGTATTATATTGATATCCCGTTCTTTTTTTTTTTTTTTTTTTTGTGAACTGATTATGTTTTGGGAATACCCCTGACTATCGGCTTTATCAAGTAAACCGATAATTTTTTTTATATATTTCAGTTAACTACTTTAACATTGCTTTTTGTACAGAATTGCAATTACACTTTAGAGAGTTGCCTTAATTTTGTTCTTATCGATAATACCCACCGATATTTCTTACTTGATAAATTTTATGCCCGAGAACCGTGATCTGTTATCTCTATGTCTGTTATATCTATCTCTGTTATCTTTAATGTAAAAATTAATACTTTTCCAACTCTAAACTCCAATTTTCACCATATGATTTGCATATTTTTCTCAATGCCATATTTTAATCAAAAGAATTCACGGTCGTGTGCATTTGAGTGATGCTAATTTTTATTGGCAGCTATTGTTCCGCTCGTTGTTGCTGTTGTTGTTTGCTTAATTGAAAAATAAAATTTCGACAGCGAAAACAACGGAAGAGAACGGAGAATCAAGTTCTCTTGGTCTGCAGCATGCCAAAAATGCAAAAAAGAAAATAGAAAGGCAAAACATTGACAGCGCAATTTTCTATTTGATTTCCCTGTTCTTACTTGAGGCCCTCTGCTTTGGGGTATATACTATATATATAAGGTATTGCTTATTCTGGTAATACAAACATTGTGTATGTGTGCGTGTGTGTGTGTGCCACATATTACTTTTACCTGCTGCTAATGAGCAACATTTCTTGGCTAATGAGTTTTGGCAGCGCCTCAAGGCCGTGGCAACTGCAAATCAAACACATTCAATGAGTATGCGTAATGGCCATGGCTTCGACAAAGCTATTTATGGCTGATATGTCGCAGTTGTAATTGCCGCTAAATTGAGCCCTTGCAATTTCAACTTGATGAATTTAATTTAAAAATTGCATTCAAATTTACAAATTATGCAAAGTTAAGAAAACAAGATAAGAGAATGCTGGTTAGGGGTATATTAGAGTGCGAGATGCTCTGTTAGCAGAGTTCAACAGACTGTTAGAACTAACATAAAAAACTCAAAGCTAGAAGAGAGTATTGTAGAGTACAATGTATTTATGAGTATAGCAGACTGCTTAATACTCTGCTTGTAACAAAGGCAGAATACAGATAGAAGCTATGAACTTGTTAGAATATAATAGAGTTGAGAAAAATATAATAAAAGTACTAGGTATGAAGAAGTTTAATAGACTGGTAGATACACTGTTTCTGGCATAAATATATATAAATATATAAATCTATACGGCTATTCCTATTATTCAGATATGCCGAAAAAAAGGAAATTAAATGATAATAAATATGTTAAAAAGAAGTTGATTAGCCTTGTTGATACTCTGCAGTTTATACAACAGTCCAACATAGAGTTAGACATCTATTGAGCGCTATATAATCATTGCTAATAATTCAGTCCCTCTAATAAAGACTCCAAGTTTCACAGACAACTACAGGGTATTTGGCATTAGTCAGAAATTGTCAGGCGTGTGCTAATTAACATTGATTAGTTTGGTGAGGCACCAAAAAATTTACATATTTATAGCGCGTGTTGCATAATTTTAGGCGGCTAAGCAAGAGCGAGTTGCGTTTAGGGGCTGTTGTCGTTGCTGTTGCTGTTGCTGTCGTTGTACTTTGTTGATTTATCGAATGTGGCTTGGGCTTAAGCCTGCTCTCTGGCTGCTTCCTCTGATTCTACTTTGCTGTGGTATTAATGGAATTTACACGAGTTCTTAACACTTTGGCCAAATAGACGCAAAAAAGTTTCTTAAGCTTGGCAAAAGGGCCGTTTGCCTTTTCGGCTGGCAACAGCGGGCGGGCGGCAATACTGTGGCTAAAAATTAAAACAATAAATTAAAGCCAAGGCCAAGAGCAACAACAACAAGAACGCCAAAACAAAAAGCCAAAAAAAAAATCATTGCATAATTTCTGGGGCAATAAAAGTGTCCTTTCGCAGTTGCCATAAAAGCCACTGCGCAATCCTATTAAGCAGCCATTCAATTAATTTAAAGTGCGCCGCAACTCTTAATTAGACACGAATCGAAGCTTTGTGGTAAATATATATATATGTATATATATAAAAATATGTATATATAATATGTATGTGTATATGTATAGCTGTATATTTGGTACAACATGTCGTATGCGCAACCCACAGAAATTCAATCAAGCAGCATTTTTTGTTTGCTGGCCAAAATGGTTGGTGGGCTTTTATCATGCTGTTGGGTTGCTGCTTGTTTTAGCCTTTTCCTTCTTGTTTTTCTGTCGTATCTTTGGTATCCTTCATTGCACAAAAAAGGAAAAACTTTGTGTCCTTTTGCTGTTTGGCACTTTTTACTTTTTATTTTCGTTTTGGGTTTGATTTTTGTTTGTGCTATTTGAATTTTTATCGAGTTCAGCCTACTTTCCCTCCTTCTCTATCTCTCGCTGTGTGTGTTTAACCTGGTGTGCCCTAAACTTTCTTTATATTCTTTTGGGCTAATTTCGATTTCTTCCGAGTGATAACTTCGGTCAGTTGTTCGATGTGGGCGCTGAACAAAAGCAAATTGAAAAAGTTGAGGTAGTTACGAGCCATCCAAGCAGGACAACACCGCACAGTCCAGCATTGACCTTAATTGCTTTTTTTTTTCTTTCAAATCAATCGATTTTTGTACGCACACAAAGAGGGAGCCAGAGAGGGAGTGAGAGAACTTTACTTTTTGGGCAAGAATTAACGCATTAGATTTTTTTTTATTTCCCAACTCTCTTTTGCTTTAATTTGATGTCTACTAAATGGCAAAGACTTGGGGATCTGTGCAATAAGCCAATATAGGCGCGGACTTAAGATTTATGGCCACACAATTACCCCGCACAACACACGCTTGCTTACTCTCTCATACTCTCTCACTCCACTTCCATCGCTCTCTCTCACTCCCCTTCCATCGCTCTCTCTCTCTCTGCTGTCGCATGGCATGTTTTGCGAATTTTTGGACCTTTACTGGCTGGCTGGCTGGCAAAGAATGCCTCTTAATAGGCTTATCTAGTCACGTACTCAGCACAGCATCACGTATAATGCTAACTGCGAGGGCTGTTTAATAACTAATTAAGATTTTTATAATTTTATGCGCTTTTATTATTTATTCAAAATTTATATGAGTATTTAGTATACATGTATATAAAATATTAATATAATAATAATATAATATAATATAACCAATAATATAATATTTATATATAAAAAAATACAATATATATACAAAAAAATATAATACAATATAATAAAAATAGCAATAAATTTAATAATACTATAATAAATAGATTATGAACTTAAATATAAGAATTCATTATGAATAATAAAATATATTTCAATCAGATTTTTAATATATATCATGCTGAACCCCAATAATGAATAATTTCTTAAATATTTTTTCAAATTAAAAATTCAGTAAAATCGCCATTTGTTTTTAGTTTTCAACAAGTTTTAATAGTTTACAAAAAAAATATTATTTATGAGGATTTCTGTCATAAAGATATGGCTAAACTAAGCTTTAAGCTACGTACGTTTTTCAGCATAAAAAGCTAAAAATAGCTTTATTTAGCTTGTTTGTGCAGCAGTTCATAAACCTTAAAGTAATTTGTTTATCAGTCTGTTTATCTTTCGGTAAACGAAACAAACTTTAACTACATTCGAAAAATAGCGTGCACTCAGCATGATAAAATCATTAGGGCTTATCATGAGTTATCGATATGTTATCAATGAAAATGTAAAGTGGATTTTTATGCAACAAATAGATAACAAGAAAATTAACTAGATTTGTGTGCTTTGCCATTAACTTTAGTTTGAGCTAAAAAAAAAAAAAACAAAATAAAATAAAATTCTTTATTTTATAATTATAGTAGTCAACTTTTCAGACCACTCTCGCATTAAAGTGTATGTGACAAATTCCTTTTGCGGCTATCTGACATAATAAAACTTAAATCAATCAACTTTCACTGTAGTTTTGCCTGATGAAATGCCCGTGGTTTCACGAAAGCCACGTTACGTATGCGTAATATGTTTGCCTCTACGGTTATGCAATTGAGATGCCAGCTAATGCTTGGTGGCATTACTACGGCTAAGTGAATAAGTTATTTAACTAAAAAGAGGAAGAGAAGGCAAACTATGCCTGGCTAAAGCTATCTATTATGTACATATGCAAATAGCCAAGTGCTCGAGGCTCAAGTCTTCGAATCAACTTCAGCTCGATGGAGGAGCACAGCATTTCCGTTCGAATTGGTTAACAAGCGTTAAGCTACGGGATGGCTGACCAATGCCATCAACTGACGTCAGGTTAATTAACAGTAAATACACAGTCAACTCTTTAACAAAACTGTGCTGTTGGTGTGTGTGTGTGTGTGTGTGTGTGTGTGTGTTTGCGCATATAAATACCGCCCGTGGCTGCCATTTTGGTTTATTTACCAAAGTAAGGCAAACACGCACACACACACAGTCGCACACACACGTGCGCGTGTTTACGCCTTACAGCACAGCTCAACTTTAACAGGCTTTCATTCTCTTTTATGTCTTTCTCTCACTTTCGCACTTGTTTGCTCGCTCCCCTTGTAATACCCATTGAAAGTCGTATAAAGAGGCTATAATGGTTTGCCTTACATATAGTTAACACATGTATATTCCTAATTTATTGCAATATCCGGGTCGTTGTTTTAAAGAGTCAATAAGTTTTCGTCAGGGTATTTTTTAGTCAGGCAGACTCTCAGTTGTTACTTTTCACACTCTTGTGAGTCGCCTTTGTGCCGTGCGCCTAAAACTTTTGCCTGCTAGTTGGGCTTTCAGTTGGGCCACGTGTTAGTCTGCCCAAAACCTGGCTTGATTTCAGGTAGAAGGCAGTCGAGGTTAGAGATGAGAGTGATGTTAGTGGAGATGTGACCGAAGGCGAAGGTTGTAGCTAGCTCTACAGTCAAAACTATCGATAAGTACAAAAAAAAAATATATTTATATGTATATTTGGAGTATCTATAAGTATGCCTATGCTATGTCTACCACAGATATAGAAATTATTTTTTATCAAATATCAAAACAAATAAAAAAAAAAGTTTTGGGTTGTATCTTTATCGATCTATACATGATCGATTTTTATTGTAAATTTTTAATTGTAAAATTAATTCACACCATATTTTGATGAAATTTGGCGTACAATAATATTTGCACTTAATATATATTTATATATTTTGTATGATAAAACGCTTCATAAATCTTTAAAATATGTTTGAACACATAAATTGCTGCGCTCACGACTCACGCCCACGCACGAACCACAAGAGACTTTTACTGTTTGATGACTTTTACGACTCATGAGACATTAAAATTTAATTGATTAGCACAATTTGAAATAAGTAAAAATATATATAAAAAAAAAAATTTGAAATTAAAATCAGTTTGAGCAACGCTCACGCACGAAGCACGAAATATGGAAATTTTTTTTTTTTTTAATATTTGTATTATTTTTTAAATTTCTTTACTTATATTTGATTTACAGATACCTTCCGCATGGCCAACGCAACGGCACGCACTCACGCACTCACGCACTCACGCGCTCAGCAAAAATTTTCAGTTCAGTTCAGTTGTCGCGGCATTCATAATGTAGTAGCCTTTTAGGCGACAATGGGGCCTGTGGTACGAGTATTTATGTGTGTACTTAAATGTTTGCTTATCAGCGACGCAGCTGATTCTATTTTGATGAAGTTGAACAACATTGTGACAGCCGAAGGGCCAACGGTGCGTATGCGTGATGCGTAATGCGTAGGAGGAGGGTCGAGGCAGAGAGAGAGAGAGAGAGAGAGCTAGCGTTAGGACTTGTGCGTTATTCATTTAGCAGTGAAAAGCAAATGACAAATTCATAGACGCCGTGTGGCAGCAGCTGAGAGCGAAATCAGCTTGTTTGCATTTTGATTATATGTGAATAACCAACTGAGAAATCAGGGCGAAATGGAAGGGAAAAGAGACGAAACTCGGCGAATCAGTCAAAATCTTTCCAAATGTGACCATCATTTACATGGCATCCACCTGTTCAGTGTGGACATCAAAAGATGATGTGCTTAAGCACACGCACACTCACACATACACACACACACATGTGTACGTTAGGAAATTGCATTTTGATTGGCCTGTTGCTGACGCTGATAGCGCAGCGTGTCCCAAAATGGGATTTTCCCTTGCCATTGGCCATAAAGCGTAGCGCAGATTTTTGATGGCTGTCAAAATGGCTGAGCAGAGGAAGCAGAGAATTCGCAATTTATTCGCTGTAATGCAAAATAAATAAGCGCAGGCATGCTTTATTCTAAAATACTAAAATTTGGATATTAAAAAAAAAGATGTACGCAGAAAATTACAATCTGAGGCCACGTTGAGGGCCAATTCAGCATTTCAGTTGGTCGCCGGACCGGGTCGGGCCGGGGTGCGGTTGCGGCCTTAAAAGTTTATGCTTCTCTCCTTTTTTTTTTTTTTGGTTGTACATATTAACATATCTGCGCTGGAAATGCCAAGGTCTTTGGGATACGCACAATAAAACCCGATAAATCCGCACAAAATCACAACTTGAGGACTTCTTCACACGCAACGATGCCGGACGGGCAGGGGCAACGGGCCGTGGCACGCACGTGTTTAGCTGTGGCTGCCTCGAATTTTCCTCCTCGTATTCCATATTCAAATGCCAATGGCAATGTCAAAATATATCCTGGCAACGCATATTTGAATAAACGTCAATGTAATTGACACTTAAAAGCTGAAAAGAAACTGAAATCGAGGCAAGGTAGCCGAAGGTAGAGACTGGGGTGGTTTTTGTGGTGGCCGTAATGCTCTAGAGAGTACTATGAATTTGTTGCGGAATATGCAACTGAGCATTGGGTAGACGATGTTGAGATCATCAATTATATAGTATATTACAATATAAAGTAAGAGTTACTTATCTTTGTTGAGGTAATCTGTGCCGTTGCAATCGTTGAATTAGACTAGTTAACTTTGATAATAGATATATACTTTTATATATGATATATGTGTATATCTATTATATATCATATTATAATATATATAAGCTATACGAATTTGTGGGCAATAATGAATGCTTACTAAGCAGGTAGTTCCTGTACTGCAATTATTCGATTATATAATTAGATTTTATAGCTGTCATAAAGATAATCTATTGAAATTAGACTGATAGAAAAAAAAACATTTTTAGCTAAATGTGCAGACGATTCATGATATTTAAACAAAATATGTGGAATGAGCTTAAAAATAAAGGAAATAAAATATAAAAAATATAAATAAAAATGTTTGTTTATAAATTAGTAACTGAATTAACAAAATAATTAAATATTGAATATGATTATAAAAAAAATTAAAAAAAAAACACTAAAAAATAAAATGTAAAAAAAATATATATATATTTAAAAAATAAAGAAAATATATTTTTTAAAATAGTAAAAAAGAATTTGTTGAAATCAAATTTTCACAATTAATGATAATTAATTTTTTGTATGTCAAATGAGCTTAGAATTAAAAAAAAGAAAGATATTTTTTAAATTTATATAAATTACTAAATGAATGAATAAATATTGAATAAATAAAAATAATAAAAAAGGTGTATAAAATAATAGATAGAAAAAAATTTTAGAAAAAAATATTTAAAAAGTTTATTTTCAGTAAAATGTTTAAAATGTAAAAATAAACTAAATTTTGTTTTTTAATTAAATTCAAAAATATATTAAACATAAAAAACACTAATATAAATATTGCAGCTTAACTTCTAACCATTGATCTATAGGGTGCAGTAATCTAAGCATTTATTATAGCATAAAACGATATTTTTGAGCGACTTTAAGTTTCTGACGTTGACTTGCAGAAGTCTTTAAATATATAAATAATATATTCATAAATAAATATCTATATATATATATATATTCTATATACATCAACCTTCTATATATAATTTTCTATATAAAACTGCCATGACTCAGAGTATGTGGACTTCCTCATGCCAAAAGATTACATTTATTTTGTTTATTTTTCTTTCGTAACAGGAAAGGCAAGAAAAGTAGACAGAAGTCAGGCGGTGCTTGACACTCCAAATGAGAGTGTGTGTTTATGTGTGTGTGTGTGTATGTGTGTGTGCTTATATAAAAATGTTTGTGTATGACTGTGTGTGTGTGTGCGTGTATACGTCTACCTGGTGACAGCCCACGTTAAGTGCCGCAGGATATATACATAAATATATATACATATATTAGGGAACATTTTGCCGCAATTGTGGCTCAAAAGAATTGCGATTGCTGTTTACATAAATATTTTTAAAGTTGCGGCGCTAACAGAAATAATTACAACAACAACAACATCAGCTTTATTACATATACAAGCACCCACGCTTATGATTTTATGGCTCAATTCGTTTTTGGGCTATTTTTAGGCGCCTGTTTGCCCTTTTATGGCGTGCTCCCTTCCCTCCCACACTCTCTCTCGCTCTCGCTCTGTTTCCTCGTTCTATATAAATATGGCTGTGTGCTTACAATTTGTGACTTAAATTTCAGTTCTCGCTTTCTAATTATTTTGATTTTCATGGCATGTGCCAATTGAGCTGGCAAACAAAATTTTCATTGGGCTAGTCGGCGGTGATCAAATTTACCTTGCCCTCTGACACGCTGGATTACAAAGCAAATTATTTTGTTTGCTCAGCGCTTTTTATGACGTCTTCATTGAGCAACAACAACAACAACAACAACAACGTCAACAAATGCGGAATCATATGTTTTGCTGCCCATCGAATTATTGCGTCGCACATTTTGCCACATCATTTTTTGCTTGTGTACTATAACGGTGCTTCTTCCTCTCTCGCTCTCGCTCAACACACAGTTCGCTCTCTCGCGTGTCGTTGACTGCTGAAAGTGAAAGTTTCGCTCGCGCTCAATTTTCCATGGCCTTTGCACAGCCTAAATGCTCTCCGTTCGCGTGTTACATAACAGCAGCCGAACGCACCACGAAAGCGAAAGCTAAAAAAATACAAGGAAAATAATAATAAAAAAAAAAAAGTGGAAAAAATTCGAGTTCAAGGTCTCGCATAGGCCGCATGCTCTGCCAGCAGCAGAGAGAGCGCCATGGCACTCACAAGCGCTCTCCGCTCTCCGCTCTCCGCTGCTCGCTCTCACTCTCACTCCCTCGCGCTCTCTTGGTCGAGCCTAAAAGTAGGCTGCAGGCTGAGCAAGTTTTGTGCAATTGAGTGGAATTCGTTTCGTTGTGCCCGGGCCCGGAGCCTGGGTAACAAAATGTTTGCGTTGTCGCTGCGCTGCAGCCGAACAGCTGACGACGACGCCGACGCCAGCCGCACACCTGTGTGTGTGTGTGTGTGTGTGTGTGTGTGTGCGCGTGGGCAGCTGTTGTTGTAGCGTACATAGGAGTGAAAGAGTGAGAGGGCGAGCGAGCAAGATTGGAACACAATGATGGAGCGCTGCGCACGTGTACACATTACAGTTATTTTATTTTAGCCATTGCATTTATCTTTTTGCTGCCCGCTTCCTGTAGGAATTACGTCAATTTTGCCTGAAGGCGTTGCCTCGGGCCGGAACAGCCCATCTCTGTGTGGGCTTTCCTCAGTTTTCTTTTCCTTTTTTTTTTTGGATTTTTTTTTTTTTTTGGTTTTTGTGAAGTTTTCATTGTGCCGCCAGGTTCTGATTTGCTGTGTCAATTGTTTATTTGCTCGTCTATTTCTTTTATTTCATTTACAATTTTCTCGCATTATCCTTTTTGCCTAGGCTTGTGGTCCTGTCGATTGCCTTATCTCCCAACTGTTGTTGTTGTTGTTGTTGTTGTTGTCCTAGGCTGCTGTCGTGGCAAAATTTTGTACGTAATTGCAAATTACGCAAGACAAAAAAAAAGTGGGCAATGGCAAAAGACGGAAGCCATAGCCGTACCCGGAACCCTAACTGTACTCCGACCCGTATACGCATTGCGCGCTCTTCACATCGTAAGTTATTAAAATGAAAATGTGCGTGGCTCCAGCAGGACTACAGGATATCTAACGTCTGTCAAGCAGCGGGAAGAGAGTGTCTGGGAGGGGGTGCGTACTGTTGGCAGGCAGTGAAAAGCAGAAGTCGGAAAGCACGCAAACTATGTAAAACATTAGAGCCTTAGGAGTTGTCGTTAAATTTCGACGTAAGCTTCTAAGGGTTAGGAAATATGTTGAAAATTTAAATTTTCCGCTCTATAAAACAACTTAAATATATCTAGACTATATATACAAATATAAATATATATGTCAAGCTACTAAGCAATTGATATTTCTTTTAAATATTCGGAATAGTATGGGCATGGGTCATAAATAAACTTTTTAAATTCCTATTTTATATGTTTTCGAATACTTAGAAATTCTTTTTTTCTCGTTCCAATTTTCATAATTTTGAAAAATGTTCTGACAGATTAAAAATAAAAAGTATTGCTCTCAGATACATATTGTTCAGTTGTATATATATATGCTAAAAATTTTAATTAATCTGTATGCTCCAACTTAAAACTGAGAAAATTCCAAAAAGAAATTTTAAAAAATTTATAAATCTATAAAAACAGACTGAATTAAGCTGAATTACAAAATTCTTGTCAGAATTCCTCATAGAATAAACATAATTTACTAAAAATTCTAGGTATAGTTCAATGAGTATTAAAGATAATTTTCGGAAAAAAAAAACTTTTTTTAGAATCCCAAATAATTAATTTTATATATATATATATTCAGAAAAGTATATATAACAGAAAAAATATAAATATATATGTATCTAATATATATATAGATTATGTCAGATAATATGTATATATCTGGTATTCTATAAATATCTCTTAAACTATTACGAGATAATCGTATTCCTGTGTTAAGCTACTTAAGCGTAGGAGTACCCCTAATAAAAGCTGCCAAAAGACTTAACTCGAGCCAATTAGGAAAAAAAAAATTACTTTGTAAAGAGTAAAAATTTTGGCGCTGCTCATTTTAAACTTACAAATCGCTTAGGGTCTGTCACGGACTGAAGGACAGCCGGACCGGACAGTCCGGACTACGTGAGCTGGAGCAATGCCAAGGCTTTAGCAACTGTTCAAGAGCAGCAAAAAAATATTTATCATAATAATAAAAATATATATAAATAAAAAAAATGCTTTTCTAAGCGAATTTACAAAACGAAAGTAAAAACAAGGCAGAACATTGCAGTGGAGCGCAACCGACTGCATAATACTCGTTCAAGTTATTGAAAAAGATGAGAATATATAAGAATATTAATTAAGTTCTTTTTATATATTTATCTCAGAGCTGATTTCGGCAGTTAAATATTTTTTAAGAGGGTAACTTCGGTACTCCAGGCCTCATCTAATCGTAATAGCTATTTAAGCTTAGTTTTTTTTCTTCTGTTTCATATAGCCAAAAGTGGAGCTTGCCTTAAACCAATATACTCGCTTGGCATGCCCTGAACGGGTATTGAAAATAAAATATAAACAAATTCCGCACGATTAAGCTATTTTTATTAATGATAATTTGGCACTTAGCATCGGGCGACAAAAAAAGAGCTGTTCGTATAAAAAAGTCTAAGCATAAATCTTGCTTGTTGTTGTTCCCTTTCCATTTTCTATTTTCCGTTTTCCATTTTCCATTCTGTCTGCTTCATATTTTCACGTTTGTCTTGCAACATGTGACAAAGATTCATTCGCATATATTTAGTTCCCAATAATTGTTTGTATATATAGACTATGTAGACTGACCATATAGTCCACTTTCCTCACCCAACTAGGAAATTCTTTGTTTTTTTTCCTTTCTTATGTTTTTTTCTCGCGCAATTCAATAAAACTTGTTTACACAAAGCCGAAAAGCTTGAAAAATTAAGCGAATGTTGTATGTGGTTTATTTGAAATTTATTATGCATACCCTATAACATCTTGAATGGGCTATAATTCCATTGAAATGGCTTTCTAAGAACAATTTAAATTATGCGTCGATGTAGGTGGAAATGATATAAGAAGATGTCTATAGAAATGTTTTGAAAGTAAAATGACGAAATCGATAACTTTTATACTAAGTGGCAAACGATATTTATCGTGTAATATTCACACTTTCTTTTTTAATAATATTTTAATAATATTGTTCCTAAGCTAAAAATCGATTAAAGTCAAGTGAGAAGCTATTACAAACGATAACTTTTCTAATAATCGATAACTATGTGATGATCAATTTTACTCAGAAAATCATTCGATAATTCAGATAATATCGTATATATTTTTTACTCGATAGTAGAATAAAAAATCTTTATAAAAATATAAACAAATTAATGTATGCGAAGCTATCGAAAAAAGTAGTTAGCTTAGTTATCGAAAATACTATTATTTACAATACTATTTCTGCAATTTCTTACTGGCTTCATTCAGATATATTTAGAAGTATATTTAAACAAAAAACGTCAACAAATCACAGGGTATTCCTCGAGTCGGGCAGACTCTGGCACACGTCTGCTATTTGTTATTTAAGTCACATGAATTTTGTCAATGTGTATATGCAGATTGATTTTATTGCTGTGCGGATGATGAAACCGAAAGCAAAGTGAGCTATGTAAGTAGCTAGCTAGCTAGCTAGAGGGAGAATCACTTGCGCGTGACACGAAAATTTTCCAGTTGTTCGAAAATAAAAAAGAATAAAAACGCAAAGCAAAACACAAAACTAGAAAAAGATGCTCATAATTTGTGACATGAAGTCACATGCAGCCAGAATAACGAGAGGAGCACGTGGGCTACTTTTATATTCTAGAGCATTGTGTGGGCGTTATTTGATTTGGAAATAGAAATGGACAGAGAAAGAGCGAGAGAGAGAGATAAGAGAGAGCAAGCGAGGCAGTTTGATCTTTGGGACAGACATTTCCTTAAGGACCGCACTTTGATGGAGGCACATGTGCTTGATGGACTTGGCCAAAATCAAATCGACCAACAATAAGTGGACAGCCTTCAGTTTGAAGGCCCAACACATGTCGCTGTCATTTGCAGGACATGGGGCACACAGCACATCAGTTTGTTTAACTCCTGAACTCATTTCGTTCCGCTATTTAAGCTTATTTCCAGCTTTGACCTTGTTATCATTCCAATTTATTAATTTTTCGACTCACTACATATTTTTTTGTTTTTGCCTATGGCGGCATAAATCAAAATGGTTGTAGCATTTATTTTCTGTTTTCTGTTTGTTACACACGTGCGTGAGCTTCAAGTACAGCCGAACGCACGAATTTGTCTCTTGCTTTATGGCTGAAGCTATTAAAAGGGCAATTGAATTGTCCAATGGGTCGTATACTTGATACCTTTGAGGGGTATCAATTGTAAGACACCTCAATCGCTCTTCTATGGAGTAGAAAATATTTTTTTTACGAATGTTTTAATTGAATTTTTGTAAAAGTTTAATTAAAGCTTTTTTAAAAATGTAACAGACTTAATAGCGGATTATATATTGTAAATCGAAAGAAGCTTATTTAGTTTAATGCTTGGCGCTTTGCCTGCGCATATTAAAGCTTTAATGTGCTTTTGACATGTGCGATTTAAGTTGCATATAAAGTTTGTCCCATATTATAATAGTATTATATTAAAAATGTAAGCAAATATTTTGTTTGTATTGGGAGAGATTTCGAACAATATTCCGAAAAGCTTTAAGTGAAAACTTGGAAAGCTTAGATAATTTTGATCCTAGAAAATACACAAAACATATATATTAAACTTGATTTTAAGAAAGCTAAATTTATGGCACCAGCTTTTACAAGCTTTAATGAGCTTTGGATGTTTTAAAAGCGCTCTAAATATGAACTTGTTCTACATCTATTGATATTTATGATTGACTTTATACCTAAGACAAATACTTTAAGCTCTTCAGAGAAAAACTCTATTTAATCTGAATTAAGTTTGGCTAAAATGGATTAATCTTGTAATACAAAAATTTGACTTGGACTTGCTTTGTTTCTTTTGTCTATTTTTTTAGATCAATTATTCTTTATATTTAAGTTTTCTCTCTCTCTCTGTCCTACCCTTTTTACAGCGTATCTGTTAGTCGTTCAGCTGACATTTGATTAGCTTCACTTGTTATTTATTTGAGCGCATTAAATGTTTATGTATGTGCAGAAGATGCTTGAATTGCGTGTCAATACGCCAATAAGTAGGCTAAGAAAAATGGTTAAAGCCTTCTCGGCCAGGCTGTTTCAGTACCGCTCTGTCCGTCCGCCTGTCTATCTGTCGATTACCCAATAAGATGGCTTAAATGATAAGTCATTGGAGCTAGCCAATTCGAGCTGGCAGCCAGCTGCTTGTGCCACACCCCATTTCCGACTGATGGGCCGAGCCGAAAGCCACATTCTTCTTCTTCGCTGTTGTTTTTTGGCCATTGCGTGCCGCTGGGTCATTATCTGAGGTCCACTGTGGCTGGAAGCTTGCATTGTTATTGTTTCTACTGCTGCTGCTGCTGTTGTTGTTGTTGTTGTTTTTGCTTCAGCCTTGTGCAAATAACAGAAAAATATTATATTATTTCGAAGCGAAATGAATGAAAATGCCATAAACTGAAAATACTCGGACAATCCAACACCAAGTACACTGAAAATAAAATAAAAAAATTATTAACAAAAACAAATTCGAAATAAAGAAAATTTTAATTTAATTAAAAAAAAAAAAAAATTAAAAATTAAAAAGAAAATTTATATTTATGAAATAAAACAAAATGTCGAAATAATAAAGAAAACTACTTAGTAAATAACAACATTATAATAGTATTAAAATTATTTCTGGATAATATACTATATACATAGTGTATAGTTCCAAAAATATGTTTGCTGTAAATATATAAATTTAAAAATATTTGATTTAAAACAAATATTTTTAGACAAATTGAAATATTTATTTTTAACGTTTTCTCTATTCGAATACCCAAATTTCTCGCAGTGTACCTAACCGACTGTTTCATTTAATTTCATGACTTCGTTGCTTTCAATTGAGGGGGCGGCGATTGCAGGGTATTTGAGTTTGACTTTTTTGGCCGCAATGATGATGTTAATTTCCTGCGTTTCGTTACATTTTCCGACATTTGCGACTAAACAATTTTTTGTTTGATTATTATTATTAATAATATCATCTGTGAGTGCTTCGCAGCGAGGCATTAGCGACATCATCAATCATAACGCGAACTCGACAAATTTTTTGTATTCTAAAATTGAAGCGACTTTATTTGTTGTTGTTCTGGTTGCGTGTCAGCTGTCAGCTGTTGTTGTTGTTGTTGTCGTTGTTATTGTTGCTGTAGACAAGCTTGTTATTTTAATTAAGCGTTTCATTATGTTACTAATTTGTTGTATTTTGAAGCTTTTTGAACACAAACGAAAATAATAAAATAATAAAGCCAATTATTCGACTTGGAAATTAATTTTGTTTCTCATAGTAATTATCGAAATTTATATGTGAAATAAATAGTTATCTTCCGGCCAGCATGAGCTAACATGCACATATATACTGTGTAAAATCATGCGTAAGAGGTATATATTGATAATAAATATAACAAAAGTCATGCAAAATCTATCTATCTATATATGTGTAATATATATGTATATATATAAAATATAAAATATTCATTTTCTTTATTGTATTTCTATACCCTGTAAAAATTGAAAATTAAAGTCCATGCAAAGTTTA
This sequence comes from Drosophila fulvimacula, assembly GCA_035045555.1. Taxonomy (NCBI): domain Eukaryota; kingdom Metazoa; phylum Arthropoda; class Insecta; order Diptera; family Drosophilidae; genus Drosophila; species Drosophila fulvimacula. Next base: position 17,932,035 of record JAWNOX010000137.1, read on the forward strand.
TTGGTTTTTATTCAATTAAGATTTTTGGCAAGTTCTAACAGTCGAGTTGATGCCGTTGATCTATGTCTATGTACTGCACTATGTCTGTAGATATATACCTATCATATATCTATACATCTATGTCTCTGTAAATCTAATTTTCTACCCGTAGACATAAAAAACCTATGGAACTGAAGATTTTAAAGCTTACCTTATATCTGTTATCGTCCATACCAGAGTAATATCAAGTCACTTAAAACTTTCTTTTAATATTTTCTCAAATTTGCGTATATCTGGTACATTATAAGAGCTTGACTCACCCAATTTGGTATATGTATTTCTTAGAAGTTTACAAAGATATGGAATGATTCACTACATTTCCGTTTCTTATATCTTTGTTTCTCTAATATATCTGTTTTCTCTAAATTACCTATTATAATAGGAATAAAGATACCTCTGTCTTATATTCTATATTATATAATATTATATTCTATCTATTTCCTACTCTCGAATATTATATATATTATAAATGCTATTTTATCCAGTCTTGGCTATTTCTCATTTGTTTTTTACAGCTCTTAAAGTTTATCTTAGTTTAAGAAGATAGAGCTCCCTCCCATTTACAGGGTATTGGCATGTTCAGCCCACCCACTCAACTGCAACACTTTCTGCTTGTTCAAGCTTTGTTTTCGCTCTTGTCAACAGATTTGCCAAACCATTTGCCCGCTACACCCATTTCCAGTTACATTTCTCTGTGCACACAGTGGCAACTATCTGAAGATTTGTGTTGTGTGTGGGCTGGTCGTAAATTAATCGCTATCATCAACATCATCATGATTTCTGAGCGGTGCTCGACTCCTGTTTGCCTTTGGCTTTTGTGGGCTTTTATTGCTTTGAGCGCAATGTCAACACAGTTTCCGTTGAGGGGGCCATCGAGAGATACTCGGCAAAAGATACAGATACGGTTACAAGATACATTTAGACTGGTTTAGTCGTTGGCCCATTTACTGTTGTTGTTTATGAAGTTGGCCTGCTTAAATATTATGTCAAATAAAATAAATATTGCAAAATCTGAATGGAAACTTTTCGTCTGTTCAAAATCGATTCATATTCTTTAGGAATTTCAATTGATTGGGCAAAACTCAAAGAAAGCTCTTAGCTGCCAGGCGACTGTATCAATCAGTTTCCGACTTGTCACAGCTCAAGTGACTTTTCTTCAGTATTTGAATACCGAACTCAAAGCCATTCGCGAATTGCCAGTAATTTGTTAGTTCATCAATCAATCAATCAATCAATCCATCAATTTTCATTATGGTTCGCTTGACATCAATCGCATCATAACAATCAAAACGGGTCGAGCGACGGCAATTCACCTGTTCGCTTAGCCAGTTATTTGATATACATATGTATGTATGTGTGTTCGGATGGCTGCAGCCTTTGCCTGCCCCGATCATTTATCATTGCGAGGCGTCAAATTAAGTGCTATGCTCGTGTTGAGATACAATATCTAAACGCAAATAAGTGGTTCAAGTCCTGCCTGAGTAGCTGGAATACGCATACAAACACTCATACACACACACACACACATAAGCAAACAGTAGCTGCGGAAGTGTACCGCACACACACGCTCGCCCGTTATACCCGCCTCGCGCAGAAGCTGCCTGCTAGCCCTTACCGATTGACATACATACATACATACATACGTATCGCAAATACCGCACTCAGCCTGTTATTTGAGACCCAATATCTCATCATCATGTGTTGCTGTTGTTGTTGTTGTTGTTGTCTCTGTTTTTGTGTGCTGTTTGTCTTGAGAAACTTGATTTTTCGGGCGTCGCTTCAAGCATACCCTACATAGGCGCGCTGCGCATATGACACGTGCGAATCGTTGCGCTAGCAACGACTCATTAAATTTATATTATTGTGGCGCAATTAAATAACAATTTATATTTTAGTGCGTAGCTCTTAAGCGCTAGTTAAAGTTTAATTACGTACCATAAATACACTGTGAATTTCTGTTCGTTCTATAGGGTATTTGAGAGCGGCTGGGCTCTGCTTACACATTTACATATGTTCTGCAATTTTAAGCGTCTGCCCTGCGTCTTTGTTTAGCCTATCGTATTTTGCACACGCACACGCACACATGCATAGTTGAAAGAAACTTACACACATACACACACACACACACACAGCTGTACAGCTGTGCGTTGTCTTTTGTATATTGCCAAATCACTTTTCGTACTCTTTTTGCTGTGCCTTGCTTTTTTTTTTGCCAAGTGAAAACCAGTTCCAGCAGCTGCGGCAGCAGCACCGCAACAGCAGCAGCGCAGCGACAGATGCCGGCCGGCATACATTTTGGGCATTCAGGTCTGGCCGTCGATCATCTGATCGAAAGTCTGGCGTGCTAAGAGCTTAAAACATGTTGCGCGTGCTCTCCCTTGCTCTCACTCTCTCTTTGGCGCACTCTCTTTGAGTGCTTTGCACAGTGCTGCGCTGCGTTCTGCTCTGTGTTTGTGTGTGTGTGTGTGTGTGTGCCTTGGTAGCAGCGCCCATTGCAGCTCTTAACGAGAGTTGCAGCTCCCGTTTTGGCAGGCCTGGTCAGCACGCACGTAGACCAAAGCAGCGGCGCTGGCGTCGTCGTTGTCGTTAGTTTTTTTTTATGTGGAATTCCGCGCTGTGTCTTACAACCGGCCAAGTGCCCGTCGCCTGTTACCAGGTGTCTCTATGCGTGCGTGTGTGTGTGTGCCTGTGTGCCCCGACCCATTTGATGTTTGATGACGTGATTTTGACAACGTTTGCCCCCATGAATCAACGCACACACATTTCGCAAATCATTGCCAGAATTACAACAAAGCGCGAAGAGCGGGCAACGAAATGCGCCGTGCAATTGTGAGCGGAACTTATGAAATGTTGCTCCGGCGTTCGATTCGAATGCAACTCAAGGCGGATAATCGAGTCGAGTGCAACTCAAGGCGGATATCGAGTCGAATGTGCAACTGCGCAAATTGTTATATTTCCACATCACTCCACCATCACCCCACCATCCCCTCCGCCCTGCTCGTTGAGCCATGTGTGGGCGTCCATTTCCATGCCAATCGCGAGCCATATAAGGTGCGAGATCGCATAAGATTGCAATTCTCCATATAATCAAGTTAATATATTAGCAATTATTAGTCAGAGCAACAACTAAGTCGCGTGTCGTTCGAGTGGCCAATTCCATGTGCCGCGCCCCCCCCTTTGACGTGCTCCACTTATGCAATTCTCGAGAGATTTACTTGCATTGAGAAATTCAATTCAGAATTATTGGAATTTTTTATTGTATATATATTAAAAAAATATATTTTTTTTAATATTTTTATTTATATATAGTTTTTATTTATATATATTTATATATATTTAGTTAAAGAATTATTTTTATATATATATATATATATTTTTTTTTTTTAATAGTTAGTTGGGTCACAGCATCATAAACTCTTTCTCTCTCTTTTTCTCTGTATCTGCTGTTTCTTGCTCCACAAGGTTCATTTAACTTCAGAAGTTCAAATTTTGCAAACAATTCGTTTGCTAAGTTTCTATTTCCTCTTAAGTGCAAAAAATTGGAGGGAGAAAAAGAGAAAGATGCAGAAAAGAAAAAAAAGAACGAAGGAGGGAGAGAGAGAGAGAAATAGACAGAGTGAATTATAAACAGTTAGAGAAAGCGAGACTTAGATAGAGAAAGAGAGGGACTGGCAGAAAAAGAGAGGAGAAAGAGAGAGAGAGAGAGAGTGAGGTGGGATAGAGAAAAAGAGCAAAAGGAGGTGAACGTATTGAGAGAGAGAGAGAGAGAGAGAGCGAAAGAAAGAGCAAAATTAAGAGAAAGACGGAGAGAGAGAGTGATAGATAGATAAAGAGAGCGAGAGAGAGAGAGAGAGCGCGAATCAACTTAAAATATAACTAGAGAGAAAGGGTGAGACAAAGAGACATAGGGAAAGAGAATGACAGAGAGAAAAATGCAGAGAGAGTTAGGGGACAAGAGAGACAGAAGGAAAGAGAAATGAAGAAAGAGATATATATATTATATATATATATATATATTTATTTATACAGAGAGCGAAAGATATAGACAGAGAGCCACCGAGAGCTGAAGAGAAGAACGAGAGACAGAAAGCGAGAGGAAAGGTGATTTCCCTTCAAGAAGTGAGGGAAATATGGATATCGAAACATTCATTCCACTTCAAAGTGTTTGACGAAAAACACTTTATTTTTCTCACTGTTAAATGTTTACTATTTTTGGCTCGTACTATCTTAGTTCTTATCTGAAACTGCGCTACATATATTATTAATTTTTTTTTCTTTTTTTCGACGATACTTTCTAGTTTTGCTATAACAAAATCTCAACTTCAATTTCTATATGACTCATGCAGTTTTCAACTATATCTTATATATATATATATATATATATATATACATATCTATATCTATATATGATATAATAATAAAAGTAGTTTCAATGCCAAAATATAAAATTTCCCAAAATAATTTTTTTTTTTTTGTATTTTTTGTAATTTTAAATATAGTAAAATTTTATTTTGTGAAACATTTGGAATCAGTTTTATATAATGTTCACAGTTTGTCACATTTAGCAGTTGTCAACGCTTTATGTTTACTTTGAATTATTAGTATTACGAATCACTCTAAATAAACTGCTCGACTGATTGAGTGATTGATTGATTGACTAACTGTTTAACTTGTATTTTTGGGGGCTCGTCGCTGACGTTGCATGATTAGGCAAAAGCAGATGGGGGCGTCTACATTGGTGGGGTGTAACATGAGGCAAGATAATTTCAACAGCACACACAGCCGTACACCCTCACACACACACACACACACACACACACACACACACACACACACACAGAGCAGCATTTGCTTGTATTTGTTTATATGTTTATAGATTGCTTTATCAGCGCTGTTGATTTATTTTTAATTTTTCTCATATTTTCTTAAGCGAAATTTCTGTGAAACTGTCTCTTGTTTGCTTTTAAGCTGATTGAAGTCCGACAGTTGATTTACATTGTCTGCTGGATCGGATTTATATATCTCATATACTCCATATATATGCTCTTATAAATGGTGCTAAGTGCGCTGCTGCTGCTGTTGCAGTAGCCAAAAATAAACTGAAAGATGCGAAATGTTCGCATGGGGTAGAAAGGCAAAACAGACGGCAGTACTTGACTAGGCGATACCCTATATGTATTTTATTCGTTATTATTTTATATAAAAAAAAGATATATAATATAATTTAATATAATAATATAATATAATATAATATAATAAAATAATATAATATAATAAAGGAGCACACACACATAGGCTAGCTCTGCGCAAGAATCCATATCCATCCTCTGGTAAAAGAATCCATAGAATATTGAATTATATGATAATATATAGTAATCTATATGTACGAATAAATATTTAAACATCTGTAGTTATTTTTATACCTCCAGTTTTTATTATATTAAATCAATACGAATTCCCGATCTAGAACTGTTGCCTGTTATATACTCACGCAACAATCCAATATACCCCATTTAAACATTTGTAATGGGTAACCAAAGAGGAAAATTATTTGTCTGCTGCATGAAAATTCCAGCAGATGTTGCGAATCGTGTTTTTTTACGATTTGTTGGCACAGTTTGGATTTTTATTTTTAACACTCGAGAATTGTTTCAATCGGCGAACAAGTTGATAAACGTGTTTAAGCCACATTTCTGAAAGGTTTTATAATTGATATATGCATGTATATATGTATATATATATATATATATATGTATATATATATTCATTCCATATATATATATCATTCTTTTTTAAATATTTATATGTCTAGTCAATATGCAGCTCAAACTTTTTGTCATTTCGGAAAGTGAAATTGTTTCTTAAATTTGATTTTTTTCTTGAGTTTTTTGTTTGTTCTATAAATTCGTAAATTAATTGAAATATGTTTGCGTTTGTCGTTTTTGCAGCTCTTCATATAAATTGTATTTATTTTGGTCGCCGTCAGGGTAAACTGCATAAACATTTCAAATTTATTTGAGTTTTGCTACTTTTTTTTTTATTTATCTATTTTATTTTATTTTTATTTTCATTTCTCCTTCTGAAATTTTTGGTTGCAGCGAGAAATTTGAAACAATTTGGCTAAATGGATTGACTGTGTGTGTGTGTGTCTACAATAAGAGATATGATATATACTAGATGTATTATATATACTTGTTCAGCTGCAGGAGTTGAGCGAATGAAATTATTTAGTATATATCAAAAATCTTAGTTTTAACTAGAAATTTCTTTGATCGAAATTTGTTGGTTTAATTTTATTTTATATATCGGGACAATATAGAACGATTGATGATTGGAGAACTATATAACTATATATAATTGTCATAGAAACATAGCAGAAATTATTTATAGAGAATATAAAACTTATTTGATATCTAGACTATAACTGAAAAATTCGAAATTAATAGATATTTCAAGCTATTTATTTTTTTTCTAAATCTACATGGCATCTATGATATATGAGGATAATGCAAATTTTTAATTTGCTCTAAATATGTCAAAATTCTATCTAGAACTTACTTTGTATATAATAACAGAGTATTCAGTCACCTGTGGGCTACCTTTTCGCCTTTCACATGCCTACGTCATGTTTTCCTTTTTTATTTTTACTAACTCTGCAAACATATTTTCGCACAGGACCATACAATTTTCATCAGCATTACGTAAAAATAGTGGGCTGGCGAAATTGCAGTCGAAAGTGAAAAGTGCGCACAAATATTTACATATATACTACTACATACTGTATATACTATATATATATATATATATATATATATATATATATATATATATATATATATATATATATATGACTACATATAGATACTTAGATGCAATAGATACAGATACAGACACTTAGATATAGATAAAGATACAAATAGGAACTGGAATACTCGATAGATAAATACTTAGGTACAAATAGTCAAGATGCAGAGTCTAACACTCCGATACAGTTACATTTATATTAACAATAAAGATACTCAGTTTAGATACAAGTACTCGAGATATAGATACATATGTACTCGCAATATATAAACTCATATACAAATAATCGTGCCTCAGAGATACTCACGCACACATTCGACAGTTTATTACATTTTCAAGGCAGCCCATAAAATGCCCTTAAATGGTTCTGATGCCTTTTCCTTTCCCTTTCTCTCTGGCTCTGCCTTTCTCACCCCGCCCTCACACACGTGAGCCCCTTTAGTTTGTAGGCCCCAGAGCTGAAAACATTTGTCGATCTGCTTCAATGAATGAATGGATTTGTCTGACATAAGCAAAAATCACAAAAAAAAAAAAAATCGCAAAAAAAAAACTCAATTCATATATTGAATGAATTGCGAAATGTGTGAAATGCGAAATTCTAAGGAATATCGAATGTTAATGAAAAAAATTAGTAATGAATTAGATTATTGCTTATAGTAGATGTTTTATTTACTAGGAAACACTCAAGTTTTCACAAATTCTCTCAAACGACGCCAAACTCAATTAATTCGGGCTGCATGCGAGAAAGTGTTGAAAATTCAGTGCGTTTAGCACGCACGAATTTACTGCTGGGCTGTTGGTTGCGTGAGTTTGTGTGGGTTTGCCTGTTCGTGTGTGTGTGTGTGTTTGTATTACGCTTTTAAGGGCCAGCACGCAATGGCTTTAGTTTTATGACGAAATTAGCGAATGTCTGTTTAGAAAATGCCACAGCTTCGGCAATCTCGTTCGCTCTCATTCTCTCTCTCTCTCTCTCTCTTTCTCGCACATATAGACGCCAGCACGTATCAATATTAACGGTAAATTGTGCAAGTTTATGTGTTTTTTGTGCAAATTTCAAATGGTTTCTCGAGCTGTTTTTTGTGGCATAATTTTTGGCGTTGCGGCTTCGCCAAAACCAAAATAAAAACAAGGAAAAAATGAATAAATATTATGAAAGCAAAGAAAAACATGTTAATTGCCATTTGGGCGTCGTCTTATCATGTTATCAGCGCGTTGCATAGTTCAGGTTTACAGTTAGATTAGGCGCGCAGCTCGCACTCGACTGAGTGCGGCGTGCGTGTGTGTGTGTGTGTGTGTGTGTGAGTGTGTTTGTGTGGGTGTTTGTGTTTGGTTTATTTAGTCGGTCAGTCAGCTTTATCGTCAGGTTTGCCCGAAAACAGCGAACAATTAGCGTAAAGCTCTCAATTGCTGAGCCATGCAAATTGAGCAGCCGCATGCGAAATTGCAAACCAGGCAGACCGACCAGCACCAGCACCAGCACCAGCACCAGCGGCAGCGGCAGCATCCACAACAACAACCACAACAGAAGCAGCGTTTGTTTGACATGCAAACAATAATAAACGAGTGATAGTGTGGGGTAGAGAGAGAGAGAACGAGAGAGGGAGAGCGCGCGAGAGCTTGAGTGTTCCGCATTTGCAAAAAAAAAAAAAAATAAAATAACTAAAACTAAAACAGAAACGAAACGGGAAAAATAGAACGTAAATGGCAAATATTTTGCGCTCACGCAATGAGTGAAACTAGTCAGCGTGAAAACACTCAATGGCAGTGCGCCGGCGCTGCGCTCTTTTGAGTGCTTTGTTGTTGTTACGCGGGCACTTAGAACAGCAGCTCGATTGCGCTGTGCTCTTTCGCTGCTAGCAGCGCCGCTAAACGCACACACACTTAGAGCGACGACGGCTACAAGCTTTCAGCTGCGCTGGCATTCCGCTTATTCGTCTCTGGTACGTTGTCGTCTGTGCAGGCAAGCGGCGCAGTCAAGTCGCTTGAGTTTTTCCGTGTGCACTTCTAAACTTTAATTCTCACCAAATAAAAGAAAAAAAAAAGAAAAGAATAATAAGAAAGAATAATAACAATAAAATTAAAATAACTGGACTCAGCTAACTTGGCTGAATCGAATGAAACGTTAATAATATTGTTTTTGTTTAACAACGTCAAATTGTGCAAATAAAAAATTCAAAACAGAATTTCAACAACAAAAGCAAAAGCAATAAAACAAAATAAACGCCATCTACTTTTCAACTTTCGCTGTAAATAAAACTCAATTGCATTTCCGTTCCCCAAAAAAAAAAAAAAAATAAAATAAATAAATATACAAAAATAATATTTTTTAAAAAATTCTATCAAAAATGTTTTAAAATGCAAAAGGTAAAAAATTGTTTCAAACACCAAAAATTATATAAAAAGTAATTTGTGGCTGTAAAAAAAACAACAACTGCAATTAAGCATCATAAAAATATATATATACAAAATATATATACGAATGTTTATATATAAACTAGTTGAACAAAAATTTTATATTTTTATTTTTGACAAAAATAAACTTTTTATTCGTGAATTTGACAACGAACATAATAATAAAAATAAAACACAAACACACATAAATATATATTCATATATATATATATATATATATATATATATATATATATATATATATATATATATAAATATGTGCATGTGTGTTTGTGTGTGTCAAAAAGATTATCAAAAAATAAATAAAAATAAAGAAAATGTTCCATTTTTTGAGAAAAAAAAAACAAGTGCGCACGTTTGTTACACGCGGCAGCGAAAGCGAAGAACAACAGCAGCAGCAACAACAAGAACAACGGTTCATAAAGCAATGCATATTAATTAATAAACAATTACAAAAAAAAAAAACGAAGTCTGCAAAAAAAAAAAAAAACTTTTACACAACACTCGCACCTAACCTACAAAGCGAACGCGCTGCTGCGGTTGGCGCTGCAGCAGCGGCAGTTGCAAGCGCAACAACAACATCAACAACAACAATGACAATTTTTATTGCAATCTGCGTTTTAGTCGACGCTGACGTTGACGTCGCGCGACCCCCACAACGAAACGCACGATCTGTCTGCCGCTGCCGCTGCCGCTGCCCACTCGTTCTCTGTTTCGTTTTCTTTTGCTCTCTCCCACTCTCTTTTGCGTGCACTCGTCGCTCTCAGCAAAGTCCACCGCGGCGGCGTTTCATTTTGTTTCGCGTTTGTTTTATTTATTTTGGCTATTTGGCATTTCGTTTTGTTTTTTTGTTTTTTTTTTTGTTTTTTGGCTGGGGGCAGAGCAGGGAACGCAGCTGCATTTGCGTTTGCATTTGCAATTACATAAAAATGCTGAGCGAGTTAATTTGTTGATGAAATTTAATTGAATTGCAGCTTAATTAGCATTTAGCATCGACTTGTCAATAGACACACACAGACACACTCTGTGTGTGTGTGTGTGTATGTTTATGCATACATACACCTACCTATATGTTGATTACACAACGTGCAGTAGTATGTGTGTGTGTGTGTGTGTGTTGTGGCCAAAATTTGCGTGTCATGTCTGCTGTCCGCTGTTTATAGTCTAGTTAATTCAGCTTCTATTAAATACATACCTAAACATACATACATACATACATATGTATATATGAGTGTTTGTTTGTGTGTTTGTAGCTGCCTCTTTTGCCTACTGCTTTTTATTTTCATTCAATTTAATACACTTTGCCTTTTATGTACGCGCACACATGCACGCATTTCACACACACACACACACACACACACACACACGCACAAAATGTTCGTCAAAAGCAATTACTGACATTTTACGTTGAGTTGAGTTCCACATGATGCTGCTCCGTTATTGCTCTGCAATTGAAATCAACAGCAGCGGCAGCGGCAGTGGCAGCGCCAGAGGCAGAGGCAGAGGCGGCGACGACAGCGGCAGAGACCGCTATACAACATCGTCGCAGCTTCAGTCAGGCCGAATTCATTTGTTTTATACATACATACATACATACATACATACATACATACTACATTTATATTCTTTCTTTTTGTTCTTCTGCTCTTTCTCTCTCTTTCACTCTGCCTCTGTGACACCGAGTGTTTGTGTCTGTATGTCTCCTTGTATCTCAGCGTTTCGCCTCAGTTTGTTACACAATAAAATTGTTGCTTTAATTTAGTTGAATCAACTACAATACTTCATTCATCCAGCTGTCGCTGTGAGCATATTTGAAATATATATTTATTTAATTTACAATTTGCCATTAGCAATTGACGTTAACTGCATTACTAATGCACTTCTAAGTGATTATTGTTGTTGCGGTTATTTACACTTTACCCCCATCTTGTTTAGTGGTGCTCTTGCGATCTGCTCCCTCTCTTACACACAATCTCGGTAGCTCTCGCTCTTGCTCTCTCTCTCTCTTCCTCTCTCTCTTAGCATTGTGCACAAGCAGAAAAGTGTGCCGCTGAGTGTTTGCAGTTTTCTGAGTGCATTTGTTTGTACACGTGCATGTGTGTGTCGGGGAAGAGAGCGCCAATGAGAGAGACGCACTAACATCACGCGATCAATTGCTACACTGACTCGACTTTGACTTGGACTTGACTATGTGTGTATGTGTGAGTGCATAAGCATGCGAGTGTGTGTGCGTGCGTGTGTGCGTGCGTGTGTATGCGTGTTGAGTGTGTTACACAGAGTTCAAGAGTTTAGATGCCCTCTCTCGCCTTATCAGCGTTGCTTGAGGTGTTTGCTTTCGTCACAGCACAGTTAAACAGCCCGACAAAGCTTCAATTAAAAGCTCAAAGGCTTAGACTTAATTGATTTTAAGCTTTGTTTCTTTTCAGTCCCCATTTTTTTTTTTTTTGGCAATTTTAATGAAAATGATGTAAGCCAAAAACGTGGGTTCAAACCGGCTGCAACCGGCAAAATGTACATTTAAACAAAAAATAAGAGAGAGAGAGAGAAGAAGAAGAATATAGATGAAGCAATTATTTAAGTGTGTTTTGCTGTGTATTCGTTTTGCTTGTTAGCTTTGGGACTATTGTTGCAAATGCTTTTGTCCCATTGATTGCCTTCCGGCATAGCTCTCTCTCCCTCTCTCTCTCTCTCGCACTCTCTCTGTATATATGTACATACCTATGTATATGCAGGTGTGCATGGTTTAGTATACAGTTAAGTTTCCATGACATTGAATCATCTGAACACTATGCCAATGCCAGCTAACCCGGCCCAGAGCCAGACCCAGACCCAGACCCAGACCCAAGCGTACCCATCAAAAACCCAACGTATCTCTCGCATACTGCGTAGTTCACACTATTTCACCACCAGAGACGAGCCCCCAAAAAGCGAAAAAAGATTCCGTAAACTTGTTGACTTTGACTTTTCAAAGTTAATAATTAAGTTGTTGTTGTTGTTGTTGTAGTTGTTGTAGTTGATAGGAATCGTATATTCTTTGCACTTCATCCAGTTCCTGGTTCTACGTTTATCTTTGGAGGGTGTGGGTTGGGACTTGGGGGGGGTAATGGTGTTGCGCGTCCGAAATTCACGATGTTTTCACGTGCCTAAGGCTATAATGCTCATACGCTGTGCGCATGCACAGGCCAACAGCTGAGTAGAGCCCGATTGTACCGTTACCTATCTTATCAACGAGCATTCGCCGGCAAAGAGCGAACACGAATTCGAAGTCGAATGCCAGATACACTCAAAAGTCACAGAATTTCCATGCCTTAGTCACGGGCGCAACGTATGGTTGTTGCAACAGTCTGAGCTGACCACATATAGATTATATATATTTATTATATTTGTATATATATATATATATATATATGCATATGTAGCTCTGTTGCCATGATCTGTGCTGTTATCAATCGGCTGTGTAACGCTTTAATTAGACTGCCTGACACACCCACTAACTGTGGCTTATCGCGCAACGACGACGACATTGACGTTGTCTCGTCTTGGCCCCGTTTATAGATAACCGTTTAGGGCAGGGGTAGGCGTTATTTTATTTTATTTTGTTTTTTTCTTTTTCTGTCAAGTGGGTTTGTAACACATGTCCATTTCCGCTAAGAGCTTATCGGTTTTATAAATTATTAAACAAAAAAAAAACAAGAAATACCAAAAATTTTCCAAAACATTTTGCAGCTCACAAAAAAAAAGGTTCATTAATAGCAAACAGTTATTTAGAAATATATTTATATATGATACTAACAGAATTTAAATGAAAAAATATATTTATTATATATACAAAATATTTACAATATATTTACAAATATTTACTATATATATACAAGATTTTTATAAATAAAAAAAAGATTATTTAAAAATATTTATTATATATGTATATATAAATATCTAATATATATCAAAAATAAAAGTTATACATATATAAAATATTTTTATATATATAAAAAAAATCGGTTATTCGCGCGTTTTTCGCTTTCTTATTCGGGCTGTGTCTTTGTAACAAACGAGTGCAACTTAAAAAAAAAAAAAAATAAAAAACGAACAAAAAATGAAAACAAAAAAACCCATTTGATATGATTATCATTACGATATCGTTGTGCATCGCCTTTTTGCAGTAATCTTGAGAACAAACATGAGATTTATTCACTTGCGCAACAAACGGCGGCAAGTGAGGAACAGGCAAAGCAGCAACAGCAACAAGAACTACCTGAAACTAACAACGAAACAACAATTGCTAAGCAACAAGTTGCCGCAACAACTGAAGCAGCAACTGAAACAACAACTGCAACAACAACAGCAACAACAACAGCCGCAACAACTTTAGAGCTAGTGGACAAACCCAAAGTGATTGAGACTGCAAACGAAACAACAACAATAATAACAGCAACGGCAACAGCAACACCAACAACAATCACAACTGCTGCTGCAACTGCAACTAACCCACCATCACCAATTGCAACAACAACTAGTAACAACAACGACAACAACAACAACAACACCACAACAACCTCAAATTTAGCTAACAAATCGAAACAACTTCAAACCGAGTTGCTTATCAAACGTGAAAATAATACACCCGGACCGCGCACCATCACAGCACAGCTCATCAGCAACAACAGCAACACAGCTAATAGCAACAACACCAACAGCAACAGCAACAATTTGTTGCGCATCGAAGAGAAACGTCCCAAATCGGTGACTGCTTCACTCATACGCAGCACACCAGCAGTCGCTGCACCGAAGAAGAATTCAATTGCGGCTCAAACGTTGCCGCCGACAACAACAGCAACAGCTGCCATAATAAACTCGAGCAACTTGCAACAGCAACAACAGCCACAGCCACAGCAGCAGCAGCAGCAAGCACAAGATATGAATAAAGCATTCTTATCATTCGCTGATGAAGGCCGAGGTTTAACAAGTAAGTAAAACAAACTAAAATACACATAGCTAATCACAACAACAACAACAACAACAAACAACAACAACAACAGCAACAAACAACCATCAAGTTAACAAGTTGCATTATGCAAGTAGATAACCCCCCTCGAAAGCTGAAAAGATATATATAGTTAGAGCTATATAAGGCTATATATACATATATACCAGAATATACCTGCATATACCTGTATATATACACACATATAACTCCCCCTAGGTGCATTGTGATAAGCCAAGTGTTGCTTAGTTGCAGTGCAATCAAAATTATCAGCCAAATGCATTATCATTTAGTTCTAGTAAGAATACGTAATGCTCGTTTTGTTAGCAATAGGTCAATGTTTTTGCCACAATTTATATAAATTTATGTATATATATATAGAGATATGGAGATATTGCCCAGATTTTCATATTCTATAAATTTGTAATCTATTTTTATAGCAAAGATCAAAAATTAGTTATATATAAAAATATTATTGGTATTATTCATAAGGAATTGGAATCTATATAAAGCTAGTGTGAGTCAAAATTTTTGAAACTGATTTATATTTTTTAATGTGACCAGACTGTGTGAACAAATAGTTTTTAGAGTGACCAAGGCAAAGGGAAAAAATTCAGACTGAAAATTAGGCTGAATTTTTAATATATACAATTGTTGCATTCAGGTGTGACCAGCTTAGCTATTAAACTTGTAGAAAGTTATATCAAGTGTGACCGTATTGCATTGATTGGAGTTTGCATGTTCAATGCTGATGTTAAGAGAACTTTTATTATCTATATATATATACATATATACATATATATATATATATATATATATATATATATATATATATATATATATATATATATATATATATGTATAAATTTGCAGTATCAATATAAAATACTAAATTTATATATAGTAAAAAAATACTAAAATAGCATTACGATTCTTGTTTTCTGTTATTGTTGTTGTTGTTAAGTTGATAACCCCACGAGTCCAATTTCCCGGTTTAGAAATAATCCAAAATGTGCATTTGCCAAAGACCAAGGCTGAAGTCAGGCGTCTATATATATACATATATATAATATATATATATATATATATACATATAGTATGCATATTCATGCGAGTCGCGCCCGTTTCCAAGTAGTTTCTATATAGAAAAGTGAGGCAAGCGCTTGACGTGCGCTATTTGATGCGATTTGACGCATTGTCGTAACGTTATGCGGCAATTTTAATTGGTTAAACTGATTGACAGTCAGTCGGGCAGTCGGGCAGTCGGGCAGTCCGTCGGGCAGTTAGTCGATCAGTCAATCAGTCGATCAGCTCAGCTGCTCGTTCGCTCAGTTTGTCGAGTGCGCTTATCGCCGTTTTGTGGTTGCAATTTGCGCAAATCAAACGATTTATTTGTAAAGACAACAACAGCAACTCGCTGGCATTTTGTAAACAAAATGCAGCTATGCATATAGTAAACCTATATATATATATATATATATATATATATATAGGTATATATACATGTATAAATTTGTTATGTGCATAAATGTGCATCAACTTTTGCCGGTTGGCATTTTTCGTATTACGTGCATTTGTTAATATTATTATTATTATTATTATATTTCGTATTCATCTGGTGGTTGTTGTTGCTTGTCATAATCATTTCAAATATTACGCATACGCCGCGTTTAACCCGCAAAAACCGCCACAAAAAAAAAAAAAACATTTTCGTTTCGTTTCGTTTGAGCCAATTAATATGGTTAGGCGATTTGGTGTCTGTCGTCCAGTTTGTTGGCGCGTGTTGCCCAGCTGCCTCGATGGCCGTAGATTCCCAAGCTTGTGTGTCGTCTCTGACATCTGTCATCGGCGGCACTGATCGCCCACACTTGTGTGGAGCACAAGCACGGCCGTGCTGCCGTTGGCTACCTTTCCACGAGTTGTTGCCATCGCATTTCGATTTTTTTCTATTTTCATTTTTTTTTCTTTTTTTTTCATATTTAATTTTTCTCAGTTAGCGCGTGTCTTGCCTTTCCTTGCTGCTGCAGTTCACTTGGAAACTGTCTCCAAATAGGAAATTGGTTATATTTTCTATATATACCCTGCATTTTATTCCGGTATAGGGTATATTTTTCCTGCATTATTTGTATAGCATCTCGATAAGTGTCGATTTTTAAACTGCCAATAATATATTTTCTAAGTCCTTTTCTGCATTTGCCTTCTTCATAAATATCGATTATTAGTTCGATAACTTTTTATTCTGTCTGCTCTACCTTCTTGTTAAATATCGCCTGTCAGTTCTATCACATTTTACTCTGCCTTCGTGCTAAATATCGATGGTAAGTTCGATAATTCAGTCTTCTCTGACTTCGTGATAAATATCGATTCTCAGTTCGATAACATTTTATTCAGCTATAGACCACAGTCTTCTTATTACTTTACGCTTTTACAGCGCATCTCGCAGCCCATCAACTTTTTCTGCTATTTTTTTTCCACACAGATTTTTCTTGCTTTCTGTTGACATTTTGTGCTGGCTGCAGACGCCGCAAATACTTCAGTTTTTTATTTCGATTGCTTCCACTTTTTTTCCATTTTTTTTGTCTATTTTCTTCTTCGTGTGTTTTTTGTGTTTTTCTGTCTATATTTATTTTGGTTTAACGTGGAACGTAAATAAACAGGGAAGCACTTATTATATTTATTTTCGTTGTAGATAACCAAAAGAATTTGCCAGTTATAGGAATTTGATTCGGGCTGATCGCTGGATGACTCGAGCAAGTGTTATATAATGCATTCCTAGGTTATTACCTTATTACCTTCGAATTCTGTTAGTTTGTACATTCAGTTCATAATATCATCTTCTACGAACTATCGCCAAACTATCGCTTAATGATTGCCACGAGTTTGCTTTAATCAGAGTTTATTTTCCATTCATTTCTGTCTACGGTAGAAATCGGCGATGCGATGGCGATGCGTAGGCTTCTAATTCCGCATCCAGAACACGCGCTGATACGCCATAAGCAGACGCACAAGTAGGTGCCTAATCGCGACCTCTAGAACACTCAAGCTCTTAAATGGGGAGGCAACACAGCTTCGCTTACATAAAGATGCTATCAAAATTTCAATACACTGTTCGCAGTGTGAGAAAAGAGTGTATTAGTTTTATGAATTTAGTGTTATTTATTTGGTCAGGCTATGATTGGATATTAATAGAGAGCTGTGGAAGGATATGAATATATATATTGATCGGCAATATTTAAAATATATCGGCAAAAAGATATGGGATAGCGACACGGCTAAAGATACGAATAGAGCTGCATATAGAGCTGCGTATAGATGTTATCTAAAATACAATTCTTACTTTGTAGAGTATTACGTAGTCGTCTTACAATTTGCTTATTTCATTTCTATTTTTGTCTTTCCTCCTCTTCTCGCTTTACTTTAAGTGCCTGTGTCCGTATGTCTTATTCTACGCTTTTCTTTTGATTTACATTAATCCGTATTCCCTATTTGGGATGCGACTAAACTACGTCATTATTGTGTTGATCAACAACATTATTAGCATAGCCATCATCATCATCATCGTCATAATCATCAGCATCATTATGATGATTTATTTAAATTGAAACTGTGTCGAGTTGTTGAGTGAGTGTTGGCTGGGCCAAGTCACGCGTTAGACAAGACTCGTGTGTGTGTGTGTGCGTGTGTGTGTGTGCGTGTGTGTGTGAGTGTGTGTGAGTGTGTGTTAGTCGAACAAGCACTCGTTATACACTGAATGGTTATTCTAGAAAACTTTCGAATTCAGATTTTCAAGTGCATCGAATGTGGCTCAAGTGCAGCTGCTGCAGCTTGGGGCACGTCACGAGATGCGATGACAGTCACTTTTTTTTTTTTTTTTTTTTGAGTTTTTGGTGATTTTGTTTTTATTGCCACAGATCGACTAATTAGCTTGCGCTTTAGTAGAACCTCAGCCCACTACACGCAGCTGCTAAAATGTGTTGCATTGAACGCAGTAGTTTTTCCCTCAAGGTCTACGACCTTGCACTTTACGTTAACAATTACGAAAAAATAAAAAGATCATAAAAAGCAAAAACACTTTGCTAATATTTACAAATGGGCACTTGGTCGGTCGGTGGGCCCGGTTTGAGCTCTATGGTGCCCAGTTGGCCAACTCGCATTATCGTGTGCCATAATTTCACTTGTTAATTTATTGTTGTTGTTGTTATTTGTAATTTTTATATTTTTCGCTGCTTGGTTAGTTTTCCGCATAGTCCGTCGTCGTCGTCGTCGTCGTCGTCGTCGTCGAATAGCACTTGTGTGCCATAATTATAAGTCGCACTGTTGGGGGTCAGCTGTAGATCCCCTCACCTCCCCAATGGCCCTAGCTAAGTGTTTGCATTGTTAATTAATTTGTCAACAGCGCAGGTGTGTGTGTGCGAGATAGTCTTTATATGGCAAGTCGAGTGCATATTTTATACAATATATAAATATATATATACATATATAGATATATGTGTTATGTATCAACTGCAGTAGAACGTGTGCCAAAGCTTTGTTAAGCCCTTATATGTTTTTGATTTTTAGCTTTTTTTTTATTATACTGTGAACCGCTTTAAAAATGGGCATTTCGAGTCGAATGATTTGGTTAGGGTGTAGGTAACAGGCGAAATATATATATATATATATATATATATATATATATATATATGATAATATTAGGTATATATATGCTCTTTATGAGGAACAACAATCGAGTCGATTGAGGCTTGTTCTACTATATGTCCGTTGATCCTACAGATCCATATACAATATATCTAAAATTATCAAGTTAGAACTTTAAAAATAAAATTTATATTTCAAACAATCGATTATATATATCTCGTATATTCCAAGAGCTAGAGTCAGCAAATTTGGTATAAATATTCCATGGAAGTATAGATAGATAAGTAATATTCCTTTTTGTGTATAGTTATAATTTTTTATGAATCTTGATAATCTCTTTAGAACTAGCTGTTTAGAGTTTGATAGTATTTTCCATATAATTTCTTAAAACATAATCTTAGGCAACTTTGAGTTTACTCTACAAGAATTTTCTATGCAATTAGTCTTCTAATCTAAAAGTTTCTAGCTAAGGTTATTTTATATCTATGATCTTTTCAGTTAGTAATACATTAGTAATGTGAGAACTTGAGACTTTTTTTATAATATTATTCTTCTATTCTATTCTATGTATTCACTATCCAAGTTTTTGATCATAAATTCTTGTTGAGTTACAACATTTTTTTGAAGTACTTTTCTGCCCACTTCTCAAAGGGTATAAAAATTCAGCTTTGCCTCTCAAACGCAAACAGTCACATTTGTTGTCGTTGGTCATTGTAAAAGAAAATAAATATAGTATAAGTTATCAATTGGTGCTTAAAAGTTATTGGAAAAACTAGAATAATGTTTGCATAGAACTTGAGCCAGCGATAAGATACGATTTGTTGCTGTTTTTGTTGTCATATAGTTCCTGGCATGACAAGTGCATAAACAACTGGGCAGTGGAGTGAAAATTCAGCAGTTTCCAATTGTCAGAAGTTGGCAGACGTGTATATATAGTTATACAGTTATATATGTATATATAATCATGGAAAAGTAGCTAATATGCTATTTATATATCTGAAAACTCTCGTAGCCTGATAAACAATGTCGTAAATATCGCAAGCCCAACTAGTTATACTAAATAAAAGCACAAAATATATATATATATATATATATATATATATATATATATATATATGTATATATATATTGTAATTAAATCGTGTGAGCTGTTCATACCGGTTAACCGCTCCCTCGAGCGTCGTCCATATAGTATAGATGGCATATTATATATACTTATAGTATTATGATTGTTGACTGAAGTTTTGTGTCGTGACGCGCATCCAAATCTCTGGTTGATCGCAAACGCCGATAAGCCGCATCTCGCACTCGCATCTCAGATCTTTGCGGTTCTGGGGCCTTGACTTCCAGTTAGGGTTAGGCCTCTCGCTAGGCTAAGTGCATTCAAAAGCAATGTTTGCCACAGTTGCAGTTCCATGGGCCTCTCGTACGTCAACGCTACACCTTAATCAGTTGCAAAACTTTTCCGATGCTGATTAATATGACAAACAAACGGACAAGCAAACAAACGAAGAGTGCCTGCCTGTCAGAGGGGCCATTAAAATCTTTGCCCTAGCCTAGCAATTGTACCGCATAAATCAACTAATTCAGGCAGCCGAAAAATAAAAGATGAACAACTTTTATTAGACTCAATTGGAGCTGTCAATTGGAAGAAATGAAATTCTGTCAGCTGTAGTCAGTGGCGCCAGTACAGTCTGGCCGGGTGTCTGCCCGCCCGTCTTGTGGCTTCAATTAACAGAAACTTTTGTTTTTTTTGGAGACGTTTGCACTTAGCACCAAGTTTTGACACCTCTTTGACAACTGCACAGGCGGCCTAAATCAAATACATATATATATATATATAGATTAAAAAGTAAAACTAAATCTAATTGACGTTCTACTTTTTTTCTTCTCCTTCTGCTTCTCCTTGTAGTGCTGAAAGAGGAACCGGATGACTTGTCGCAACAGTTGGTCAACAATGCGCCCTGCATGCAATTGGATGAGCATTTTGGCGAGATTCTCGTCGGTTTGATGAACTCCTGTTTGCTGCCCGATGAACTCAGTGCGACGCACTATCACAACAACAGCAACAGCAATAGCAGCCATAGCAGCACCAACAACAACAACAACAACAACAGCAGCAGCAGTAGCAACAGCAACAGCAGCAGCAACAACAGTTACAACAGCAATCGCCAGAGCTTAAACACAGTAGCAATAGTTGCCGGGACAACTAGCAGCAGAACTGACAGCCACAACAACAACAGCAGCAGCCACAGCAACAGCAACAGCAATAGCAGCAGCAGCAACAGCAGCTGCAACGGCAGCAACAGTCAGCAGCAGGACAATGTCAACAGCAACAGCAACAGCAGCAACATTGATCCGTTGTTCAACTATCGCGATGAATCGAATGACACCAGCTGCTCGCAGCATCTGCACTCGCCTAAGGTATGCACTCGCAGCTCTAGCAGCAACTCCTAAACATCAACTAACTTTTCCCCTCTCTCTCTCTCTCTCTCTCTCATTGCAGACGCCCGAGGACAGCAGTCTGCCGTCGCTGTGCAGCCCCAACTCGCTGACGCAGGAGGATGACTTCACATTTGTTGACTTTGGCATGCGCGCTCCCTACATACCCATGGGCGATGACATGCCGCTGCTCACCGAGACCGATCTCATGTGGTGTCCGGCGGACGATTTGCCGCCCATGGTGCCCAAGGATATGGACAGCATGCAACAGCATTTGCATCAATTGCAACAGCAGCAGCAGCAGCAGCAACCGCAATATAACAGCTATCAGCAACCGTTGCAGCAGCAATCGCAGCAGCAGCAACATTTTTCCAATTCGCTGTGCTCCTCGCCTGCCTCCACAGTGTCGTCGCTGTCGCCGTCGCCCGTGCAGCAGCAGCAACATCAGCAGCAGCAGCAACAGCAACAACAACAGCAGCAGCAACAGCAACACTCAAACGTCTACAGCACTGGCTCGAGCGAGCTGGCAGCTTTGCTCTGCGGCAGCGGCAATGGCACGCTCTCAATTTTGGGCAATGCCTCCGGCGAGGATCGCCTGCAGCAGAACGAGCCGGACTTGCGCAGCTTCCAGCAAATGCAGCCGGCGCTGCAGCTGGAGGAGGAGGAGCAACTGGAGCGGGAGCAGCCGACATTTTTCCAGCAGCAAATGCTGCTGAGCATTGGCAGGCAGTGCAAGAAGGAGAAGTTCGATGTCTCATTGTCCGCCAGCTTATGTCCCTCCATCGAGGATGCATTTCACAACGACTACAGCAAAGATTGTAAGTATCGCGAGCGACAGCAGGCAGCGGCAGCGGCAGCCCAACGCCAAAGGCTAAAAATCGATTCGAATCCAACTCATAAATATGCCAAAAAGATCATTAGAATAGTGACTCGACTCGAGTCTATTCGAATAGTTTTCCATGGCAGCCAAAAAAGAAAAACACCTACGCGACGACAATAGACAGCTTGCTGCCGGCTAATTATGTTGCCTTGAGATTTTCCCTCACGCACACGAACATTTTTCACGCATTTGACAATTTCCAACATTTACTGCATTTGGAGAGGCCTAAATTGTAGCTATGCGTGTTTATTAATAGACTTGAAGCACTGCTATGCTTAAGACATATACCTTGTACATTAATATATACATCTATAGCTATATATATATTAGATATATATATATATATATATATATATATATATATATATATATATAATGTATATATGTAGAAGAGTATATATCCAGTCGATGTATATTTATATATGCGTTTGTGTTTGTAAAAATAGATGAAAACATTGCCACAAATTTCCAAATTTTTTGGCATTTTTGAACAACTTCAGCGGACATTTCGATTTCGAGAGGCGTTTTGTAACGCTAGAGACTTTGAGTATATGATTTATAGGAGTCAGTAGAGTTTGCTAGAAATTTTATTACATCAAATTGAAAATTAACTAAAATATAATCATATTATAAATATCAATAATAATCGTAGCTTCAGTTGTCATTGCTAATTAGTCACAAATTGTGCATTTATAAGAGTCTAAGAGTATTTCAACTTCTGCTAGCTATAAGATTGGCTAAATATGTTCATCTGCTCCGCGCACCGCCTCTTCAAAGCTGACAAAAAAGTGAACAATGCGTCGAGTGTGAGAGCTAATTGATGTCGGGCCAACTTCGGGGTCCAAATTGTTGCCACAATTACCAATGGCAGTTCATGCTGTTGGTATTTAGGAAATACTGTGTAATTTTTACACATGCCGATGGGCGGGCGAGTGACACGCCTCTTACCTTTGACACATGTCACGCAGCGCCCCACGAGGTGGCTGTGATTGATTTGACTGGGCCTTGGGCCTGGCCCTGTCAGGGCAGACGCTGCCTGTCGTTTGTTTAGATGATTTCTGCTCTTTGTTTTGGCATATAGACAGATGTCTGTGGAGTGTTTTTCTTTTGCCTATGCCTAGCATAAAGTAGCAATATCTTAGCATATATTCCCAAGTTATATATATATATATATACCCAGAGAGAGATAGATATACCCTTTTCTTCGTGATATATTTCACTTTTTTGGCACACACGCAATTTTTCACGAATAAAAAATAAAAATTTATAGAAGATTATTATTGTTTTAAATTAGCATCAATGTCATGGGCAAGAGGAATTAATTGCTCGTCTGTTTGCCAGCAGCATCATCAGCAGTTCGCACAATCATCCAATAAATTCCGGGTGAGAAAAGCAGCTTAAGTCGAAATGAAGAGCGATCTAGTTAATAGTGGATAATCAGCGAGAATACCCTGTGACTAGCATTGATATATATGTGTATATCTATATTCAATCCATATATGTACTTCTTCTTTCTGCTCTATATGACGTTTCAGATTATGCCTGAAGATTTATGTTGTTATGTTTCCAATTAGTGATATAATTTGTATATAAATCATCTGCATTACTACTAAAAATTAAAAAAAAAACAAATATTTGATTTTTAACAAAATTAAAAAAAAAAACGATAATTATCGATTTGATTGTTATATTCTAGCATTTCTAAAACTTGTCCATAATTCTAAAAATCTGCTCAAGTTAGACTTTATTATCAATTTTTTGCAATATTCATAGAAATAAAACTAAAAATCGATAATTATCGAAAGTCTAAAATTGTATTTAATCACGCATCTGTAGCTTGAAAGGAAAGAACAATTCTCAATAAATATTTACTAAGCATCGGTATATATATAGTATATATTATATTCGTATGAGAAATACTTCATATTTATCGATTTTTAACGTAAATGAAATCGTATATAAAAAGTCTCTAATTCAGGGTACCTTAGCTAGCAGACTTTTTGAATTGATTTAGTCATTGAACAGTTGTAAATAGTATATTGTGAATGAATTCGAAAATGACTGCCGCTGTCTGTAAGACAACTGCATATACCCTCTACGACTGGTGGGTGTATAAAATAGAGAGCAACTCAATGCCTCACCAACTGTTTTATCTTTGCAAATTTGTTTAACATTTTTTTATTTGATTACGAAATTTTAGCCACCAATTTGGATTGCTGGAGCGATTTGTTGCAAATGAATGTGGCTGTGCCCAGTAGCAGTCCCGCAGTTTCCCCAGCGCCTAGTAAAGTGACAACGTTGCCGCTGTTACAGCAGCAGCAGCAACAGTTGCCACAGCAACAGCAGCAGCAGCAGCAGAATATCATATTGAATGCCGTGCCATTGATAACCATACAAAGCAATGCGACAATGTTGCAGCAGCAGCTGCAACAGCAGCAACCGGAGGAGGAGCTGCAGGAGCTGGTGCTGCCGAGCAAGCAGCCAGCCAAGAGGCTATTGAATGGCACCAAGGCAACCATACGCCTGGTGGAAACGAAAACTACGCCAGCAACAAAGGCAACGCTGCTGCAAACGCTGTCGCCACAGCAACAGCAGCAACAGCAGCAACATGGCAATAAGCGTCATTTGAATAGCCAATCAGCAGCTGGCAATGTTGTGGAGTCGAAGCGCCTGAAGAGCGGCACACTGACCCTAGAGGTGCAATCGCCACAGCTGCTGCAGCAGCTTATGGGCAAGGAGCAGCAGCAACAACAGCAGCAGCAGCAGCAGGCAAACAAGCGACACGCAAGCGAACGCTGGTCTACGGCAGCTGATGCCAAGCAACAGAAGCAACAGCAGCAACAGCAGCAGCAACAACAGCAACATCAACAGCAACAACAGTCGAATTCAGTGCTAAAGAATCTGTTGGTGAGCGGACGTGATGTAAGTGCCGGCTATTGCATTGTGCCGATGCGGCCCAAGAAGCAGCTGGCGAAGGTCTAGAGCTGGATGCGTGCCACAGCCACAAACTGAAAGATTGTGTGTGTGTTAGTGTACAATTCGAACGGACAAGCCCATTTCTACAATTTGTGCTTTTGTAAATGGAACGATTTTATAGACAAGAAAAACAAAAAACCTCCCACTAAGACCGCCCCTCCTCCCGAAAAAAAAAGAAACACATAACCCAACCCCACAACCCCACCAACTTACCCAGAACCTAAAGCCGAGCGGACGCACCGAATGTTGCATGCAACGTGCAGCAGTTGGCGTGCGTCGAAGCTTAGTTATAGTCGTAACATAAATAATACTTATATATATATAAATCAATTTATATATATATATAAATATATATGTATTTCAATATATATGTATACATATAGTCTAGCTATAGTCATAGTGTCTACCTTATAGAGTTATTGCTTAATGTTTAGTCTAGTTTAAGCAGCAGCAGCAGCCGCAGCCGTGTGGACTTTAAAATTATATATATTTATATATATATATATGTATATATATATATATATATATATATATATATATATATATATATATATATATATATATATATATATCTATTTTATTTGACTATTTAAAATAGTCATTTTTAATGCATCATTGAACTAATTGTTAAGCCTCACTTTTAATTTTTACTTTCCCCTACATATATATATATATATATATATATATATATATATATATATATATATATATATATATATATATATATATATATATATATGTATATAATTGCCCGATTTTATTTAGAAACCTTTTTCCCTTTAATTTGCTTTATTTGTTGATTTCATTTTAAGGCCATGTTGTTATATATATTTTGTTGAGCATATTAAATATATGCTATATGTATTTTTATTGTACATATAACTACTACATACACACACGCACACACAGATACACATACACACTCATACACACACACACACAGACACACATTTACATTTACACATTGTAATAAAGCTAGCGCCTAGTTTTTGCATAAGTCGAAGCGTTTTGGGCTACAGTGACTATCAGCAGCATCACAACACCAACAAATAGCAAAGCAAATTAAAAAAATAATTTTGGAAAAAAAAAACAAAAACAAAAAATTAAAAAAAAAAACTCAATAATTGCAAGTTAAAATAATATAAAAAAAAAAAGAAATATGGCATAAATTAAATTGATTTTATTTTTTTTCTTAGCCCTTCATTTGTTTACTGTGATAGCCATATTGCGTTTTTTTGTTGTTCTCTTTTTATTAAATATTATTAAATAATATTTCGATTTGAAATTTGTTAAATGTGTAAGCATTTTTGACTGAGAGGCAGCAGAAGCAGAGCCAGCGCCAGCTTTAAATAGAGCGAGAAATAACTGTTAAAAAAGAAAGAAGAAAACTTTGAAGAAAGAAATTTGGAAAACCTTAAGTCTCCAGCGTTTTGATGCGAATTCAGTTTTTTTTCTTCAAATCACTTTGTGTTAAAAAACAAAATATTGAAAAAGAAAGTAAAGTGCTAGGAGTGAAATATATATACCCTGTAAATTGAAAACATTGTGAAAATGATGTAGTAAAAAATTGAAATTCGAGCGCTGGATGGTACAAAAAAAAAAAAAAAAAAAAAATTATAATCGAGAATTAATAAAACTAAATTAAAACTATTAAATAAATTAGCTTAAATTAATTAAATTAATATGCAGAAAAGAAAGTCGAGATAAAAATCAGGCTGTAGGCAGATTTACCTAGTTATAGCTCTATAAACTATACATATACCCATCAAACTAAGCATCTAGAGAAAAGAAAACTATTAGCAATTAAATACGAAGGAAATTTACTGTCTTAAGGCATTTCCTAGTGCAGCGTAGCTCAGCAAGTTTATGTTCCAAATCTACATTTCGCTGAGAAATCACCAAATATCAGATATAAAGCATACTTTTCGGTGTGCAAAAAATAATAGTAAAAATTTAGTTTTGAGATTTGGAAAAATGCCAAAAATTGAAATTAAAATTGAAATCGGAAACATGGCTAACTATTTTTACATTGCTTTAATTTTTGGCCAGTGAGTCTAGATCATGGTTTGAAGATCAGAAATCATTTCCATAGGCTTATAACTGAGAGCTCTATGCTTCAAGTGCAGGTCCAGACTAGGGCTTGAAGTAGTTGAGAACTACTAGCAGTTGTAGCCTTGTCATTTGATTATATCATTCAACTCTCTCGCATTGCAACATGGTCTAGCCTCAACAAATAAACTGAAACAAATAAACTAGCACAATTTGAAGCACCTACTCTAATAATTTCTTTAAGTTTTAAGGCACTCTTTAGATTAAAAGTAAAAAACACAAAAAAAAAAGAAAACCAAAAAAAAAAATTTAATTATTTTGTTTATTTTATTTTTCGTTTCGTTAATTGTCTTTCATCTATTTTGGCTTTTTAAAGTGCCGATTTGAAAGGCTTTTTATTGATTTTTCATAAATACTGACCACACGCTGACCCACTTTGCCGGAGTGGCTGGGTGGCTCATTGTGTGGTGCGTGGTGCGAACCCAACATATTATTCATTGTGACTTTAATTAAGCTTTGTTTTCCGTATGTGTCGCGTGCCAGCCACACATTTGTATGTGAGTGTATGTGTGTGTGTGGGTGTGTGTGGGTGTGTATTGATAAACAGCCCAACCAAAGCCACTGGCAGCCTTCAAATCGTAATCATAAATATCCTAGACGACAACAATTTACACGCAAAGTCTTTATCGAGCTAAGCCAAGCTGCGTAATATTTCAATTTCGATGCGAACAAAACAAAAGAAAACTCGAGAAAATAGAACCGACCCTGTTTACAACGTTGTACAACTCTTCTCCGATTACTGTCTGTCTGTCTGAGTACGCGATTACTTCAAGTCTAAGACAATCAAATATACCTTGAATCCCTCAACGCACAGTGTATACAAGAAAAAATAGGATTTTAAACAAAAAATGATTGCTGGCGCGTGTTCATGTCCCTGTCGTCTGTTGTGGGCGTGACCATTGACACCTACCTACCTGTTCCCATTGAGTTTCGATTAGATATTCATAAAATTAGCATATTTTATTGGCTAGGGGGCTTCACGGTGCCAGCAGATGCTTACGTATTGATTTTACACCTCCTGGTGCCGGGGCCAATACGCATTTGCCCACTGTGCCTATACGTGTCTATCCTTTGACGGCAGTTTAGGCCTCAGTCCTTTCACTTTGCTTCTGCCTTTTTCCTCTTCTTTGCGCCTTTTCACATTCACTTTCACTTTCACTTTTGTTCTTGGGCCAGAGCGCAAAGCACAGCTGATGTGCTCTCACTTTGGCTGTGGCTTTCTGACTCAGTTCTGTCTCTTTCCCTTTCCCTTTCCCTTTCCCTTTCCCTCTCCCTCTCGCTCTCTGTGTATCATTCTCTCAGAGTTTCCTTGTTTCTCTATATTTGCTCTCCTGCTACCGCTTTTAGTCTTACATGGCCCCGTTTTTATGGGCAACACGAGCTTTGCTCATTTTGTAGGCCCACTTGCTACTCCCACGCCTGCAGCTGGCCCAAGCTGTTGTCGTTTTGTTTTAGCTGCCCTCTTCCTGTAAATGTCAACGACTGTTGCAACATCTTCTGGCCCGGCTGTTACCCAATTTGCATTGGGTGTGTGGATGAGTGTGTGTGGACGTGCGGCACTGAGCAATTGTCTAAAATATACTGTTGCCTACTTTTGCGCGCAGAGTAAAATTATTTTGATTTGCTTTAATTTCATTCATGCTCGCTCTTTGCTCTAACTACAAAAAGCTTTTTATAGCAACTAGAAAAATGTCGGAAAATAAACGTTTTCCCATGTCAAAACTAAACCGAAGCTACCTCGCGTATACGGCCGTCAAAGAACCGTAACTACCTCCAAAACCAAAACGGTCAACGATTGAAAAACTGAAAAAACTGAAAAACAGCATCAAAACGTGTTCTCAGCTTGACAAATGCTGCCTGCATAGGAAATTTAACTGTTAGTTAAGTAAAATCGACTCAATCGATAGCAAAATTACGAAAATTGATAAGCAATCCCTTTAAAAAAAATACAGA
The DNA here is from genome assembly GCA_035045555.1 of Drosophila fulvimacula. Taxonomy (NCBI): domain Eukaryota; kingdom Metazoa; phylum Arthropoda; class Insecta; order Diptera; family Drosophilidae; genus Drosophila; species Drosophila fulvimacula. Next base: position 17,961,272 of record JAWNOX010000137.1, read on the forward strand.
ATAAAATAGATAAAAGTAAATTCTATTTAGGATGGTGTGCTAGATGTAGATGTTAAGCGAATTAACTATTAATCGTAACTAGACAAATACCAGGACAATTAAAAGAGTATTTCCTTGATAATCATTTAGAATGTCAGAGATCCCAACTGATTGCAAAATGGTGCAAGTTGAAAATATTAAATAATTATAGCCCGAAAAGACTGCGAGCCAAAAACTCTCAAAATTATTATTATATATATATATATTTATAAATATATAAATATACACAGAACGAAACCGAAATGATGAAGAAGAAGCCTATAATACTCCAACTACAATACATAGTTCTATAAAACGAGTTGCTTGTACATAGGGAGAGCACGACGGGAAATGCTAAGCAAACACCAGGCATACTTTTTGCAATAGCTATTTGCCTAGCAGAATCAGTATGATGAGAAACTCTTAAATATTAATCGATGTGGCTTTAACTTAACTATATTTAAGCACGGACAAAATACGACTAAACCTCACATAAGTAAACCCTCAAGATCAAGTCAAATTTGTTTAGCATTAATATACATATAGACACATAGATATATATACCTATATATATATATATATAGCGACTACTCATAAACATACATATGCTGCATATATACATTCGTACATACTTACCTACATACTTGCATAACTATATACAAATCTATTCATATAAGATTTAGTTGAAATTTTTTCGCGTTACGTATGAGAGAATGAACGGAATTGGGAACGGAACGATGTAGAGCGGGGAAGTAACGATATAGCTTTATCGAAACGGAGTGCAATCCGAACGATCGCCACTTGGAGCGAGTGCAACTCGAGCGATGGCAAACTGTAACGAGTGCTGCGAATCGAAGCAATTTGTAAATTAAAGAGCTGAAATGTAACGAGTACAGCCTGTAGCGAGTTCGATTCGAATGAATAGAAAATAATTGTAACTAGAGCAGCCCGAACGAGTAAAATATTTGTAACGAGTAAAACTTGTAACGAGCGAGTATAACTAAGATCGACTAGAATTTGTAACGAGTTCAGCTTGAATGAAATACAATTGTAACGGGTTTCGCTCGATCTACGATCAAAATGTAACGAGCGCAAGCAACTCGTAACGGTTAACCGTTAGCGAGCGATTGCAACGAGCAACGAGTGAGCGATGTGAGATCGAGTATCAAACAGAAAGTACATACAATTACAACAAATATACCACATATACCTCAGTACATGCATAAGTACGTGTGCGTGTGAGCGAGCCAACGATCGCCCACACGACAATTATATACCTCGTGTATAACAAATACATACATATACTAATACCTAATACTAAATCAAGTCGAAAAGTACATATACTAACTAATCCAATAACGAATTATTTAACTAAAATCTACAAAGCAAACTTTGGATAGTTGAATACACCTTTATAGTAAATGTTGTAATAATAACCGCAAATAATTGAAATTGAAATATTGAAAATGTTTTTTACTACCTCCCAATCTTGTTGTATGTGACTCGCATTTATAGTAAAGCAAAACAAAAATTATAAATTAAATTGAAAATTGAAAAAAGAAAAAAACTATGGCATAGCAATCTTAACTAAACTAAACTAAACTAAACAACTAGCGCAAGTAAACTTAAACTAAATGTTGTGTAATTTTTATAGCTATATATACATACATATATATAAACTCACATACATGCGCCTCTAGTATATATATATATATATATATATATATGTGTGTGTGTGTGTTGTCCAGCCGTAGCCGAATAAACAGCAGAAATACCTCAGAATGCTTCATTTCAGATTAAATTATATATACATATATATGGAGAGTACTAAACTAAATCAAATCAAAAGTCAAATTGAAATCGAAAAATCATTAAAATAAATTTTAGCAAAATTTTATAACTACAAAAAGAAACCAAAACAATATGCAACTGGCTAGCCAATTGATAAATATACATATATATACAACACATATACATACATGCATAAATATATACATATATATATATATATATATCTACATATACACACACTATAATACAGACATGTTACAACATGCTCGCTACATATCCGTTTTGGCCAATTTGTTGACTCATCATAACTCAAGTCGCGACAGGCTGACAAAGCACATTTTCCCGCACCTCCTCAATTGATTTTGAGCTCAATTTTTTTGATTAATAGCCCTCGACAGCATGAAATTCAGTTCCTTATATAGTCCTGCTTAAACTCCCTTATTAAGCGCTTCAGTTCAACCGAGTAGTTTCTGTGTATAAAATGTTGCTCATACGCCGCGTTGCACACACTTGATTAATTTGCTGCAAACTATGTGGAAATTAACAAAAATAAAGCCGAATTTTGTGAGCCACAGTGCTTTAAAATAGTAGTCGAACCTTTTCGGACTGCCCCCGGCCCCGGCTGTCGGTCGCCTCCCCTTTGTCTCATTTGTCAAAGTGTCGACGCGTCGCATAAGCAAATGAGCAGCAATTTTTATGCGGCATTAGTTTTTATTTGCCCAAGGCAGCAAAATTTGTTGTGCCAACTGCCAACAAGGAAAAAAATATGTGGGCTTTAGAGACTAGCTGACTGCACGCTGCTCTGTTCTCTGACTTTTGTTGACTGCTAAGGATTTCTGCTCTCTCTATATTCAGCATATTTTTTGATATTTTGTGATACCTCAAGTATACTCCATATTTCCATTTCCAACATATATACTCTCTTTAATTTTCTCAACAGAGCATAAAATGAGGAAATTTTGTTTCTCTTCTGTTTTCCTCTCGGGCCTGCCTCGCTAAGCAGCTTATACAAAAACTCCCCCACAAGACAATTTTCACACATTTTCATTTTATTTTTGTTTTTCCCTTTATCTTTTGTGTTTATTTTTTTTTTGTCGTTGTGAAACACAAACACTAACCGGAAAATACCTCCAACTAAGTCAAATTTTACACGTGAATAGTAAAAAGAAAATGTAGCATAAATTTAACTAGCCTTGAATTTGACTCCAATAAATGGAATATACTTTATATGAATGCAAAATGCAAAAAGCAAAAAGCAAAAAGCAAAATATATGAAAATCTAGTATTTAAATGCCGCAAAGTATGCAATATTATATTAAATAAGCGTATACATATACATATACATACGCACATACACTTGTGTGTGCAGTCGCAACTTTTAGTAACTAAAAGGGAAATGGAAAAGGAAAATGAACACGAGAAACGTCAACAACAATATGATACGAAATATGTATATGATATATGTATGAATATCGATATATGGATTATGAAAGTATTTTAATAAACTTTTAATAAATATTTTAGCAAAAATAAAACTGCAAAAAAAAACACAACAAAAGCGTCAGCTAAGCACACGAAATCAGCTAAACATACACAAAAAAAAAGAAGAAAGCAGAAGGAAAGAAAAAGGAACTACTCTGTGTTTTTTTCGAATTGGCTTGCTTTTGGCGGGTTTTCCTCGGGTCGGTCTCGCCGCTTCGTTGACTTTGACTTTATTTATGTGCATAAATATTATTGTATTTGACTGCCAGCGGACATACATATTTATTGATGGGCAAAACTTGATTAATCTGCCAATGCCTATCTCAATGCTCCGCCCTGCTTAGAAATCTTTTGATTGGTATAAATGATGCTGCCAGCCAGCCAGGCAGCCAGCCAGAGCCTGCCTGTTACTTTGTGCCTAATCAAGTGGCCCAACTTTAGCTTATCAAAACCAATCGCACAACTTCATCTGGCCATTTATTAGCTGTAGCTAGCATTTTTTTATATACTCTGCAGTTGAGCATTTGGATTTTGCTAGGGAGTAGGTAAGGCATTGGAAGAGCTTGGAAGTGAGAGAGAGAGTTAGTTGAATATGTTAATACTCGAGTATATGAATATACGTGGACCTATTATAGTCAGTTTTTGAAATATATGATATTACATATATGCCATTAAATGAGTATAGCAAATATATGTTCTGTTTTATTTCTATACGATTCTCCGATCTATCTTTAATACATAACACATATTTCCTCATCCATATATTATGGATTGATCATAGAAATATATTTATTATATTAAATATATTTTATATAAAATCATACAGCAATAAAATTTATAGAATATATATACTACTATGATACTATAATATACTAATATAGAATATATCTATATATGCTCTTTCTTTGCTGTGAACGTTATTTTTAGTAATTCTTATCTAGAAATAATTCTAAAAAATATTCCAACATTTTTAATTAATATTTATTTATTTATCAGATTTGTGTTAAGGTATCTCAGCTGTGGCTTTTACAGAAAAAAAAACATTCTCCGCCCACCCAAAGGGCGTCAGCTTTCAGCCACAAGCAGCGCACTTAAGTATGCTTAGCACACACACTCATAGATAGCACGTCTCTCTCTGTCTCTGTCTCTGTGTGTGTGCTCATTTGTGTATATGTAGTACAGTGTTCCTCATTTAAATCTTTATATATTGTGATGTGTGACAAAATGAAAAGGAAAATTAAATTTGACAAATTTAATGCAGACACTTTTGAAAGCGGAGCTTGAGTAAAGTGTCATTACGTATACGACGCATTGTTCCACGCATTTGCCCTGACTGCTTATTGATTTTGATAAGCAATATTTGAATCTCGCAGCAAGCCTTTCGTGCGTGGCACCAAATTCTGGTAGAGACAGTGAGAGAGAGAGAGAGTGCTACTGTAGAAAATCAATTTCAAGTTGTGCCGCGTGCCGAGTGAGTGGCTCGATAAGTGCGCTTCGTTGCCTGTAACTTGGAGACTGCCTTGGAGCCTGCCACACAAATTACGCAACATGCAACGTGAGCGGCAAGTGTCAACCGCCCACTCTTGCAAAATTTAAACATCAAGTGTGACCCGGAAAACTCGCAACAGCAGGCGACCCAGCGAGCTTCAACTTTTGCCTTGTTCTCCTTTCCTTTCAGCTGCTCTGCCAAGAGGCCAAGTAGGCTATCAGTGTTAGAGGTGGATCGAAAGGGGGCGTAGGCGTAGCAGCGGCAAACTTTTAGCTTTAATTACTTTGCGCTCGGCTGTGCATTTAAAGAGGCGCCCAAGTGACTCATTTCATTTGGGCACGTAATGTCAATGAACTGAGGGCGCTGATAATAAAAGAAGGGCTCCCCTCAATGAAAATGAAAATGAAAATGAAAACGAGAATGAGAATGAGAATGAGAATGAAAACCAATTAAATGTCGCTTTAAAGAGCTGCAAAGCTCAGCAGATATATTTTTATATACCCTGTAGGCAATTAATCTGATGACAAAAAAGCCAGAAAGAACCATTATAATGGGCAAATGATTTAAAGGTGTTAAGTGCTAGAAAGGTATGTTAATATCTGGCAAGCGAAGCTGTGAAGAAGTCGAAGAGGAGGTCTTACGAGTTTTACGTTTTACGAGTTCTCTGGGCAACTTCTGGAACGATGGATTTTATTATGCGAATTTTAAGCTTAGCTAGGTGTTTTGGAATGTTGTGAAATTATTTATAGCAAGTGGTAGAAATTGGAGTATTTTCAATTTATTTGCAGTTGAGCCAAAGGGTTTTTGGTAAAGTTGTAATAATAATGAAAATCGATAAATATCGATTTTTAATGGATTTAGTCTAGGTTAGGAACGTATAGGCTCAGATTTACGGGCAATAAATTTGACAGGAAAATGCTTAATAGAAATCACTGTTACAGTTAATATTAATTAGTAGACGATACTCGAAAAATTATCGATAATTATTGATTTTTATGAAAATTTTCTATTAAGTAGTTCGCCTGTCGAAGTTATAGTTAAGCTGAAATGATATGTGATTTATATTTAGATTTTTTAGAGCAAACTAAAACAAACATTTACATTCCAAAACTCTTTCACTCTCCCTCTCCGATCAGTATCTAAAAGTCGTTCATGCTCTGCTCAGACATTTCTTACATTTTGAGTTGCGGCACAGCTCCCTAGGGATAACTAAACAATTATTGTAATGTGCCTGTTCGGCTTAAACTTGCTTTTTGTTTGGGCTTAAATAATTTATTATTGTGGCATATTAGGTCGATGTCGATGGCGATGTCCATGTCGACATCGCTGGCACGATGCTTCTGGCTGTAAGCCCAATATAGACGCACGCCAAACAATATATCATACAATAAACCTATTACAATGCGCTTGGCATTTATTATGGCTTTGGTGGCTGGTATCGAATGTTGGGCAGTTGGGCACCTAACCGCGCCTCCAGGCGTGGCCGGTGGGCTGTAGGCAGTAGGCGCGTGCCGAGCACATTTTTTCGCCGCTTGATTTTCTATAAATTCGTTATGCGCTGTGGGTGGGTGGCAATGGAGGCAAGTGAGTCTCTGTGTGTGTGTATCTATGGCTACGTATCTATATCTGTAGCTGTGACTAGGCAGCTGTTAATGTGTCGCCAAAAGGCGCAGATTTGTGCTTTGCTTTCTGCTGACAGCTGCCACGCCACCCCCACCTCCCGACCTAATCATCGATATGGCCCTTTGTCTGGGCCATATTTGCTCATCGATCAACTTTCAGCACTTTCGCTTTTTGTTGCCTTGTTGCAATTAGCGCTGTGAAAGCATTGCAAATAGCGCTTGGTTCAATAAACTGCACTTGAACTTTGACCATATTCGCTGCCAGTATAGTAGTAGTTGCACCACCGCACCACTCAACCACTCACTTTCTCCTATTATTACTTTTTTTTTTTTTTTTTTTTTTTGGCAATTTTATCCTCATCATTTGCGCTCATTATTGAAATCGCGCGCCCTTCCTCACTTGAAGATTGATATGTGCTTGATTTCCTGTGGCATTTGATGCTGCTTTTGTGTGTGGTTTTCCCTTCTTTCTGGTTCTGCTTTTTTTTTGTAACCAGAAGACAGCATAATCATATTCCCTGCGAACCTCCCCATTTTGTCGTCTTCTATTACTGTAACGAATTCCGGCTGGGCCATCATTAAAATATGATTTATAGCGAGTAGCTGCCGAGGCGACCTCCTTTTCGTGCTCGACTTCTTGATGGACTCAAGTGCCGTTGGCTGCTGCGAGCTGCGAGCTGCGAGCTGCCCTTATCCCTTTGTGCTCCCATGGGTATGGAGGGGGGAGTTTTGGGGCGCACACCATTGTCCTGTCTCGTGACTTTAAATATTTGTGATGCGTCTGTGGCTTAGACAACAAATTGTACTTCCCATTTGGGCTTCATTTTTCGACTGGTTTCCTTAATCGCAACGCTCTTTGCTCTGAATATGAATTAGGCATTTAGCTGGTATTTTAATAGGCTTAGTGCTGGCTTACGATTTTCCTACCATAATTAAGTTATTAAGCGTTTAATTTAAGTTAAATTTGCATAGATTGTACTCGCACTTAAGTTAGCTCTAATTTATAGTAAGAAATACCCACAAATCGTTCCATTTACAATTACATAAATTCGAAAGGCACAAAATGAATAATCGATATTAATCGACAAATATCGAATAATTTTTATTTAATAAGAATCATTTGTCTATTTGTGTAGCTTACATAGTGTTTAATTTTGTTCAGCTTCCACTTGTAATCGATTATTTTCGATAACATCAAATGAATATTAATCTAAAGTGGCGTTAGGGATCCAGCTCTATTCCCTTTCCCTTGCGGTTACTCCCTTAATTTTCGATTATGAATTTATCGATAATTGTTAAAACCTATCGATAAATAAAAAATCATCATTATGGGTAGTTCATTCACTATAACTTTAACTAATTTTTTTTTTTCGTTTGCTTTTCTTCTCCTACCCCTCACAATGCAGGTGAATATCAATGAAGACGCTGCCGTACCCATGATCATCGACGACAACTCTCTTGACCAGGTGGTGACACCTTCTCTCGTATCGGACAACGCCTTCAAGTACGCTATGCCGCTGCATTGCCACACGGCAACTGCCTCGGTACTGCGCAACTATCGCCACAATCCGTTGATTAGTGGCAGCAATTTGCAGCTGTCGCCGGTCTTCAACGGTGGCGATGCAGGCAGCACTGTGGGCGATGGCGATGCTAGCTCTGTGGCCTCCTTTGATGACTCCATGCCGCCGGCTTTGACTGCCTGTGACACGGATGCTTCCAGTGACAGCGGCATTGATGACAGCCTAGCCGATGCAGGCTCGCCACAAAAGCAGCTGCGCACTGCACAAATGGATGTGTCCTCGGTGTCAGCAGCTCTGCCGCCACAGCAGGTGCTGTGTGAGAAGGACGAGGAGAGTAGCCAGCAGCTGGAGCAGCTCGGTAGCAATGCGACTAGTCGCAAGTCCTCCATATCGTTCATTGATAGCAGCAATCCGCTGCTCCGCACGCCCTACCTGATGGATCTGTGCAACGATGACTACAACATGAGCGAGGGCGGCTTCGAGCTTGACGGTGTGTTGGATTACCTGGAGATACCCTAAGTGCCTGCAGCATTGCGGTAGGCAGGTAGGCAGGCAGGCAGGCAGGCAGGCAGGCATTGCATTTGTTTTTTACGTAGGCTTTTCTTTTTTTTCTTTTTGGGTTTCGTTTAGTTTGGCATTTAAAGAAGTGAAATCAAAACATAAACAAGATTGAATTTTGAGCCTTACGTAAAATTAGAAATTAAAAAATAAAAAACAAAAAGCCCACGACCACGCCCACACATACACACACACACACACAAATATATACACTGACAAATAAAAATAAAACAGGAATGGTTCAACATATTTTGAATAGTTTTGTAGCAACTTTAACTGCCAAGAACAGATGAATATATAATACATGTATGTAATTTAGTCCAAATGTTTCTACATGCAACAAAAAAGTTGAGAAGGAGAAGAGAGAAAACCCAAAAGAAAAATCAGAAAAAAAAAAACATAATTACAACTTTATTACAGTAAGAAAAAAGATTTATAAAAAATATTGAACTTCATAGATTTTGCTCAAGAAAAAAAGAAATTTTTGGTGACGGTTATAATCCGAACAAGATTCAAGTGCAAAAGCTGTGAAAAAAAAACAACAAAAAATATATACAAAACTTTAAATACTATTTTGAAAATCTTGAAAACAAAACAAAAAAAAATTTAAATTTGAAAAATAATTTGTTTTCAAATAACTTGTAGTCTTAAGTTCAACTATTAAGTTCAAATTAAAAAAAAATTAAATGTTTACATGTTTACATAATTAAGCAGATTTCGTCAGTTCAGTTAATTTTGATTGTCAATTTTTTCAAATTTTGTGCATTTCTGTTTAAAAAAAAATCCAAACAAAAAAATACTAAACTTTGCCAATAGTTCAATAGTTCAATAATTTGATGTCAATTTAAATAATTTTCAGTTTGTCTTTTACTCGTCTTTCTGTATGAATGTGCTTTAGCTTTTAGTTCTAGAGGACGTCTATCATTCACAAAGCAGCGTCTATATACTAGTTAGAAATTCTCTATCAATACTATATGTTATTCAAACTCGATTTTGCTTTATGTTCTTTCACAATTTATGTTTTGCTATTAATATTGATTAAATAAACTAAGAATTCGTTTCAAGATGCCGTACAATAAATTTGAATTTCATTTGGCGCACGGGCTTGGGCTTTATGGGTTACAAATATAAAAAATAATTTTTTGGAAAACTAAAAAAAATATTTGTTAAATTTAAATTTGATTACAAAAGTTGCAATTTATAGTTAGTTTGCACTTCTGAAACAGCGTCTCGCCTCAGCTCATTTGAAGCTCACATTATTGTGTAGCAGCTCGAGCAGCTGCTGCTCTGGCGCCGTCCACTTGCATTGCGGATATTTGTGGCTGCAGTAGTGTGGATTGGCTATGCGACCCGCTTCGATGGCTTGACGCAACGCCGATTGCTCCAGCCAGGAGAGCAGCCAGGACCAGCTGGCGGCGCTATCAACAACCAGCTCCAAGTCGGAGGCCTGGCCACTGCGCACACTCTCGCCCGCCTTGTGGGTTAGCGTGCAAATGGACTTGAGCAGGCAAAGGGGCAGATTGATGTCATTCTCCAGAAATGTGCGTTCGATGGTGCTCATCAGGCTGGGCAGTTCGGTCTCTGTGCATGTGGAAGGTAGGTATATGGTGTTTATAGACTTATAGTAGTTGGACTTACCCACTTTGTCGCCGCTAGCATTGCGATAAATCAGCTTGAAGTTATCGAAAAGCTGCAGAAAACTCTGCTCCTCATCGGGCAGACGACGCGCTGCATGCTCAGTGGAGGCCTCAGCTTTGCCAGTCGGCACAATTGTCTCCAGGTTCATGCTGCGTATCAGATGACCAACTGCTAAGCCGCCAACAGCGACCAGGCTACAGCTGATGATAGCAGCGGAGTTGACGACAACCAGAGGCTGACAGGAGATAGTGAGGAAATATACTCAGAGGAACGAAAAAGAAATACTTACTCTGGGCGGTGCGTTGCGTTTGCGCTTGACGGGCACCTCAACGAATGGCATCAGATAGTTCAGACCCAGCGCGATGTCCTTGTCAACGGTATCGAAGGATATGAGACGGAATCCTTGATTGGCTTTCTTTTGCTTATGACTGCTTGAAGTTGTGGAGCTTTGACTTTTATGCTCCGTCTCCTCGGACTCGCCTGCCACGTGACTGAACAGGATGAGGCTCGTTATAGTCAAATATAGGAACTGCATGCTTCCGTTAGGCGGTCTGCTTCGTTGTGTGACTGTCGCCGATTTGAAATCCATTTCGCTAGTGGCGTCTGGTTAGTTACGTGCCGTCAGTCGCCGCTTGGCTGCCTCTTGGCTGTGATAATTTGCTTCAGCTCGGCGACTGTTGCGCAGGCGTGACATAAGCTACAACTGCGCTAAGGTGCGACAACGTTTTGTTTTTGTCGCATCTATTGAGGAAGCAACGGTTTACTAAGGTAAACACTAAGCACAAGCTGGCGTAAGTTCCCATCATTATAAATCGACAAAGGGTTTCCGTTACAAAAAGAGAGTAAAGATGTGGCTTACAAAAAATATTTTAATTATTTATTGATGTTAGAATGAGAATTCGAAATAAACACTTGTCATAAGTAATTAACTGTAAAATTAAATTAAAATTATATAAAATAAAGTAAAATTAACGATCTTTACTTATGATATGATATGATATGACACATGGAATATGATATGATATGAACTTTATGAGAGTTGACAATATAGCTCTATATAATATTATATTAAAATGATTTGTTGTAGTTGAAATTTAAAAATGTTGTCGATCTATTAAGAATTAAATAAATTAATAAATGTATATCAGAAAATTATTCTTTGTTTAGTGAAGTTTTTTAAATTTAATATAATTTAATTTTTTTCTGATATTATTTTATTTTTTTGTTAATTTCTTCAGAAAATTATTTCTGATATTTTATTAATTTTTTTTTATTCTCAAACGAATCCAATTTTAATAAACTACTTCCGATCTCCCAATTCTATATTTGAATTCATTTGGATATATTTCGTTGATTTATATTAAAAAAAATATTTGTATATATTTTTTTTATAATAAATAATATATTTTATATTAAAATTTATATATTAAAATTTATATACAAATATTTAGTTTTTCTTTTTTAATAAAAGGCAGTTCCCGAATGAATATTAAAACTGTAGTAAATAATTTCTAAATATATGTTTTATTCATATGTGTTTCATAATAAATAAATAATTAACAACTAAGCAACTAAGCAAAAGGATATCCGTTTAAGTACTTCACCATAGTTGGCCAGGATCTGTGCAAGAAGCTGCCCGGGAGCTGAGGCCAGCTACAGCTGCGATAGGTGTGGGCGCAGCTGCTGCTGCTACTGCTGCGGGCCACATTAATGGCGCTGTAGACGGCGGTACCGTTCAGATAGGTGTCCAGCCAGCGGGAGCTGTGGGCAGATGCAAATTAGCTAAATGCAGGACTTGAGAGAGGACACTGGGAACTCACTTGGCCAGAGCAGCGATGAGTCTACCGGCAGTTGGTCCTTTAAGACTGGGCTGCTGCAACTGTGCCGCATTTTGTTGCAGGTAGTGACAAATGGCGCGCTGCGCACAGACGGAGACGTCGATGCTGTGCTCGTCCAGCTGGGATTCCAGCACCTGTGTTAGGCTACGCACTGGCAGGGAGATGGAGAGAAAGCTCAATTAGAGCTGAACATGTGCATTAGCTGGGGGCTACTCACTGCCTCGTCTGCTCTCGTGCTGCTTGGAGCTATAGCCGTAGCCATTCCCACTGCTAATGGAGGTAAACACCAGGGGCGCCAAAACCAGACGCACGATTCCGGCAATTATGGCGCCGGCGGCCACAATGAGCGCCGTGTTGAGCAGCGCTCCGGTGTGCAGATTGAGCAGACCCTGAACAGCGTCGCGGGCCAGCTGCATGCTGCGCTTCACAGGCACCTTGACGAAGGGCACTATGAACTCCATTTCGACGCTAACATCCTCGCCGCTGGCATTGAAGTGGAAGCCGCGTGCCTGACGCCTCGCCCCCTCCACACTCTCCTCGCGCGGCTCGAAGTCGTGGAAGCGCAGCTGCCTGACACTCGCATTGTTGTAGTAATACTCGCCGTAGGCGTTGGGCGTGGCCTCATGGCCCACCAGCTGAAAGACGACGCCCAACAGACCCAGGCAGAAGGCCCAATGTTGACGCATTCTGAACGACTGAACGGCTGAACGGCTGAACGGCGCGTGCTGCTCGCTCCGTGTCGCGATTGCCACTGAGCGCAGGCCTAGCCGCCAGTTAGGTCTTTGTAGCGTCTCTCCCAGCAGTCGCATTTACCAGGTAACACACCAGGTATGTAATGTCATGTAAGTGCCATGTGAATTTCATGGCTCTTGCGTCTGTCATCAAGATACCGATGCGGCGTATTCATTAAAACCAAAGCGAACAAATTAAGTGGAATGCTCGCCAGAAGGAGCGATGTGAGCCGCGTGGAGAGCTGAGAGTTGGTTGGGCTTATGCGGGATCAGCTGGCTGATGACATGCAAATTTCACAAAGACCAAGCGCTTGCCTTGCCGATGGCCTAAGGTTAAGCAAACACTGGATCTGCCAGTCAAATCGCTGCCAACAATTGGCGGCAGTAACAGAGCGCAACCAGCGGCAGCACAGTTTATTAATTTATTTTTCGGAAAAGTCGTATGTTGTGTGGGTGAGGGTATGTGTGTGTGGTTGTCTTGCAATTTGTGTGCGCACGCATTTTACTGTTATATCATGCGCGCCTCAAAGGTTAGATAAACAACAACTTTGGATTAATCCACATTTTATGCAATGACAGTGACAGTTGGGCAAGAACTCCCCGGCCAGAGCTGTGGGCAAGGTCAACATGAACATGAGGCCCGATTTCGGTTTAATATATATATATATTTATTTCATATATATTTGTTGAGTGCATATAAGTATGTATGTGATATACGACAGTGCAAATTCTCTGCTTTACTATTCGTACTTGCAATATACTTTTGGTCTCACTCGTTTCTTTTTTGATTTTTCCGATTTAAAATTTGTGGGAGTTTGATCCGAAATGAAGTAATATCTGAAGATTTGACTAAAACTTAAAGAATATATCAAATAAAAATTTCGAGAGGACTACACACTGAACCTTTCGTTCTTACTAGCTGAAAATCGTACTTTTTTCGAGCTGAGAGAAACTTTCGATAATTTTCGGTTTGCCAATTGTTTGAACTGTTTGGCAGTTGGCGGGTAGGCAGCTCGGTTCAGGCGCTGATGGCGCGCATCGTAGTGCTGCTTATATTGGCCGTCTTTCGGTGGAGAAATCGCTGGCTGAGATTCGCTGTTATAGCCTCCCGCTTGTCGGGGCTTTCCTGGCCCGGCTGCCGCCTTCTTCTCAGCCTTCTTGGGCGGGGGGTTGCGCATCCTGGGCGGCTTTGGCTCCTGATGCACGAAGCCCTTGCCAAAGATCCACGGGAATCTGTCCTTGCGCTCGCCTATAACGCAGCCTCCGTACTGCACCTGGGCGTTGGGGGGATGCGGATACGCGGTGGGCATGGCCCAGTCGTTCTCATTATACTGCGTCGATGTGTTGGTCACGTGGCTGACTTTCATTCGCTCCGGATGGATGAGACCCGCTGGCGGCGTCACGCCAAAGTCGAATTCGGCTTCGCTGTCCGTGGTATCCGAGAGCACCAGTTCGTTCTCACAGTCGTTCATCTCACGGTTGTGGCACTGCCGCTTCACCTCCTCGACGAGCTGCTTCTTGTCGATGAAGCTGCGGCAGTAGCACTGCATTATGGGCCTGTGGCATGTGCACTTACTGAAGCCCATGTTCTTAAGGCAACGCTTCATCTCTCGCACCTGCTTCAGCAGCGGGTTCTTCACGATGCGGAACTGCACGGGCTTCATGTTTGCATACGGATTGGCGGCTCGCTTCAGCGTATCCGCATCCTTGAGCGGCCGTAACGTGATCAGGTACTCATCGTTCTTCTTTTCAATATGCAGCGTCGGCAGCTGCACCATCTCCTCCGGCTTCTCCTCCATGTCATGGCATGGTCGTGGCTTCTGTTTGTGATACGACATATACTTCGATATGGGCACACTGTCAACGGGATAATCCTTGAGAAAGTAGCCCATTAGCTCGCGTATCGAGCGACGTATTGCGCCGGGACGCCAGCCGGGTAGCTTCGCCAAAGGATTATCTGTCCAGAGCCAGCCCATGTGGCCAGGCACCATCCGATCGTCATCGAAACAATTGGCGTGACCCTGCCTGGGATGGACCATTGTGTCCATGGGCGCATAGACCTTAGACTTCACATTCAATTTTGGTATCTTGTGTCTCGGTTTCTTTTTGGGCTCGCTGCAAGGATCACCCATTTTGCTCGAGGACTTTCGATGTTTCTTCGAGGCTTTCGCCAATTTGCAAGCCTCGTCGCAAATTTGCTTTATCTTTAGCTTCTTATCCGAATCATCGCTGCCAACCTCGAAAAGTTTCTTCATCTCGGTAAATATACTAACCAAGTCTGTGGGCAACTTCTTTGACGGACTGCTACACGGCTGTATACTCTTGCATTTCTTGATGCTCTGCTTCAGTGATTTGTAATCACTGACAATCGATTCGAATGCCTCCTCGGTTTTGGGTTCAGACTCTGGTTGTTGGCACGAGTTGGAGTTCGACTCTTTCACCTCGCTGCTTTTGTTTTGAAAAAAGTCATCGATGATGTCCTTGGCGGTGGCCTTGTCATCATATTCCTTCTCCTTGAAGATGGGCACCGGCTTGTAGCCGCAGTGCGGACAGGCCGCCACCTGGGGCAGCCAAGACACATCCTCGTGGCACATAAGGCATTCGCGTTCTGGTTTTACGCCCATCTGCTTTAGCTTTGGTGCTGCAGTCTGCATACACTTACGATTTACATTGCCCTCTCCCAAATAGGAACGCGAGTCGAACGAAAATTGACCACCAGTTCCGGGAAAGGCCTCTATCTTCAGACAGCCTTCGTCCTTATTGTCGGTGCTGTAGACATTGTACGGCCCGGCCACATCAATCAGCTTAGACGACTGCATCTAGAACCGCCCGAAACGATCAGCTTTCGACCTGGAACGAATATAGATACTCACCTCGTCACCGCCGCAGTTTCTAGGGGTCTTAGTGGATGATGCACAGCAGTCGTTCGTATCCTCTGACGGATCATCAACGCTAACGAAGCCCTGGCATGGATCGGAAGAGCTGACAGCAGTGCTACCCGTATCCTCCCCCAATGAACCGGCAAAACAGTCGTCTCCGCCGACGTCGTCGCTATCGTCAGTTTCGTTATCGCTGCAAAGGTCCATGTCCGTGTCCATTACTCTATTGAATTTCAAGCGCTTTCGGCTTTTATGTTGGCTTCCAGGCTTACTTACTCTTCGATGCTCTGACACTTCATGATCATCGAGAGGCGTACTGTGCACAAGCCCACGGTGCAGCCCTTGCATGTCAGCTCCACTTCGGTGGTGTAGACAACCTCTTTAAGTGTGTTAGTCATCTGTACTATAACGTTGTCCGGCGGGGAGAAGCAGCCGCGGCCTGAGAACCGAATCGAGTGTTTAACTACAAAAAAAAAAACAAAAAATGGTTCCGCTCTTGTACTTACCAATTTCCTTGTTCTTATACTTAACGGCCAGATTGACACCGTCTGTCAAGGCTTTGTCCAGGCACTCCGGTTGTATGGAGAACTGAGCGCTCGGCTCACACGGCATACAGTTGACGTTTATGCGATTCGCGCAGAGGACTGGATTGCAACCCTTGCATATTTTAACATTCATTTGCAGCTGATCTCGTTCCTCAAAGTCACGGCCGGGCATGTAGAGCTTCATGCAGATCATGTTTGCCTTGAAGCAACGGAAGCTCTCGTAGTTTGGCTTGGGCTTCTTTTTGCCTTTGACTTTTGGGCCGCACATTGCTTCGACATCAACAGGTTCCTTCTCGGCATCCTTGGCCTGTTGCAAGCGAAATGCTGGACCACAGCACATATTCTTGTCAGGTTTACCCTTCTTATCCTTGTCATTAGCTTGGGGGTTCGGTCTGGTCGAACAGCGGATATAGTTTTCCTTATCCCTGGACAGTTCGTTCGAAGCCCAGCAGCATGGTGCCTTCGGCATTGCGAAAAGTACGCGTTATCTATATAAAATACGTTAAACAGCAATGGAATTTATAATTTAGACTTGCGTAAAGCACACTTAATTTCAATTTAAATTCACGAAATATAATTTCGATGCTATGAATTTTTATTCGCTCAAGCCTGGAAGCCAACGCGTTGAAATTTCAATAGAGTATGACGAACATTTTCAAATGCTCCGACAAAGTAACATATAAATGCCAGAGGCCACTTCGATCGGCCAAATAACATGAGCACCTTTAGGAAGGAAATTCGAAGGGAACTCTCTTGCGTGAAGCCCAACTCCGCATACCTAGTGCTTTATCCGGGGTAAAAAATGTATAATATATACAATATATATCTTATTACATATATTATATATCTATAAAAAAAATTAAGTCAATAAAAAATTAACAATATATAATATATATCTTATCACAAATATTATATATCAAGTCCTCCGACTATTCCTGGTGCACACATGAAGCTTTGATTCGTAGCCATTTCGTAACTTTTGTAATATTTTTATTCTCGCTAAAATTAAACCATTTCCTGGCTAGTTAACTCCGCTATGGATGCATGCAAAAATCAGATATCTCTGCGGAAATTGTGAATTTCGCTGGCGTAGCTCAATTAGGTTTGGAAAGACGCACATCATTTAGCTTGAAAGCAATTTTTATTTGATTTGGGTTTGGAAATGGCTTCCATAAATTACATAAAACTAATATTTAACTTAAATCTGCGCACTGTTCGCATTCCGTGTTGCTGACCAGCTGTATTGACCATGATCTTTTTTTTCGACCATGTACATACAACAGATTCTTAGGATTTGTCGTTTACTTAAAATTTAATTTTCATTCTTTGACTCTTTGTTTCTACTCAACGTATACGTGCTAATCCATCTCTGTAATTGGACAATTCACTATATCCAGGAACGTTTGATTTGAGCCAGGTAGGCTTGCCGCTATACGGGTCGAATCCGCCTCTGAAAACTATGGCCTCGGATCCACCTTTTAGTCGGCCCTTGTCCTTATCAGCTTTGGGTTTGTCTGACTTACGTCTGTTTATCATTTTGGGTGGCTTGGGCTCCTGATGCACAAAGCCTTTGCCAAAGATCCAAGGGAACCTATCCTTACGCTCGCCAATAACGCAGCCACCGTACTGCACCTGGGCGTTGGGCGGATGCGGAAACGCGGTGGGCATGGCCCAGTCGTTCTCATTGTATTGGGTCTCACAGTTGACCCGATCGGGTCTTCTGCAACGCTCCGGTTTGATGATGCCCGCTGGCGGAGTTACTCCGAATTCTAATTCGTTGTCGCTGTCACTCTCACTGAGGTCAGAGTAGACGAAGGTGTCACTGATGTCCTGCCAGCCTAGCTCCTCGCTCAGTAGTTTTACTTCATGGGCCAGCAGCTTCTGGTCGATATGGGTGCGACAGAAGCAGCAAGAAACCGGCTGATGGCATGTGCATACTTCATAGCCCCTCTCGTGGAGACTGAGCTTAATGTTACGCTTACCCGTCGCAACGGGATCCTTGAAAATGCGGAATACAACGGGCTTCATATTCGCATATGGATTGGCGGCTACGGCCAGCGTCTTGGCATCCTTCAGCGGCCGCAAGGTGATGGTGTACTCGTCGTGCTTCTTGACTATATGCAGTGTCGGATGCTGTATGAGAGGCTCCTCGTGGTCGCACTTTTGAGGCATCTTTGGCGGCCGATAATGAAACCGCGAATTAACAATCTTATCCGCCGGGTAGTCCTTCAGAAAGTAGGCCATTAACTCGCGTATGGACTTCTTAATGGCGCCTGGCTTCCAGCACTTGTGCTGGGTGGCCAGCTCGCTCTTGGTCCACATCCAGCCCATGTGGCAAGGTACCCTGCCGATGCCCTGTGAGCAGGTGTGATGCGTCTTCGGCTTCCGATTTGGATTTGGATTGCGTACCAAAAACGTATACCTAGGGTCGAGCCAGAGAATGTCTTTGATCTCTCTACCCCAAAGGGTTGTATTGAGTGACTTACCGTTTGGACTTGCGACGCTTGCTCTTCAGCTTTATACATTTCGCTTTCTTCTTCTTTTTGGTGGGTACACACTCCTCCATTTCCCTCAGCATACGCCTAACTGACGCCGTCTTGCGGCGACCCTTGCCTTTCTTGCTCTTGCGTGTGATCGCAGCGCACTCCTTCAACACATTTTCGGTAATGTCCTTGGCGGACGGCTGGCCGCCGCACACCTTCTGCATGTCCTTAAAGATCTTGATCAGGTGTTGGCGATGCTGTGACGGTGTAGACGGCGTCTTCTTTGGCGATAGAGGCCGCGTTGGCTCCGGCGGCTTCGTTTTCGTTTCGATCATATTATCGCATAGATTCTGGATGCGGCAGCGAGTGCAGGTGCGTCCCGCCTTGCATGTGCAGGGCTTGGGATTCTTCGTTACGCTGCACGTTGGCAAATCACCGTTACTGCAAGTGAATCGATTTCTTTGGCTGGACTCGCTGCTCCCCCGCGAGTGATTGAAGTGGTTGCGCAGCACGTCCGCCGCGGTAGCCGTCTCATCGAACGGCTCCTCGCTGGCCTGCTCCATATCGCAGCGCTTATAGCCACAATACGGACAGGCCGAGTATTTTGGCAGCCACGTAATGTTGGCGTGGCACACGGAGCACAGCAGCGGGGGCGTGTACTTGGCGGTGACCATCTCCGGTTTCTTTATGACCGGACAAGTCCCCAGGGCGCGTTTACGCACTTCATGCAGTTCCATCATCTGCTCTTGCGTAAGAACCGTATCGAATTCCGGCTGCCACCGCTGGACGCTCCCTTCCGGAAGCACAGTGGCGTCGCTGGTATCCGAGGAGCTGCTGTCATTGCTTGAACTAGATGGTCCGCAGCGGCATTGCCTGGATCGTTCGTGCCCGGACGGCGGCGTGGGTATATGCTCTCCGTCAATATCCAGATCTACCAGCAGCTTCTTCAGCATTTTACGCTCACGATCCTTGGGTAATTCCTGTTCTGGTGGTGGTGGTGGTAGTGCACCACGCAGACCACAGGTACAGTCTTTGGCATTCGGGGCGGTGTCTTTATGCACGCAACCAAAGGGTGCGCCTGCCTGCGACATGAGGCGCTCGTCCGTGATGCAGGTGGTTCCCGCGCACTTCCTAGAACGGCCCAGCGTGAAAATAATGTCACGAGGATTCACGGACTTGTCTCGCGGCCGGCAGATGTCGTAGCAGCCAAAGGGCAGCAGGCGAGTGCTAAGGAAAAAGGATCAACCAATCAAATTGAGCTCCTGCGAACGGACAGCCGCTACTCACTCTAGACCTGGTTCCACAGTGGTGATACTTATGGCAATCTGAAGTTGACCTACCCGCCATCTGTTCTTCTCCAACGTCAAGGTCATCACTTCAGTCAGGTTGAAGTTGGGGTCCGTTAGCTGCCGCAGCAGTCCAGCTGACGGCCTGCAGCTGCCGCAGCCAAACAATTTATCATTATCGTAAACGCTAATGCAGATTCCCTTGGAGGTCAGGGAACCAATCAAATCGCACGGGCTAGCCACGAAGTTGCCCATTGGAACGTTTGGAAAATAGTCGACTACCAGCCGATCTGGGGTCAGTTCTACAAAGTTGTTGTATAGCCGCGCTCTATATATGTAAGGACTTTCCTCGCCAACAGGTAGACTCGATTGTTGTACAATTATGTCGTACGCAAAGGATTGCTTTACCGCATCCATAATGATGCTCCTGAGTTATATGATTCTTCAGTTGGGTATACGCTTAATGCTAATTTATATGAATTTTGCCAATTTGTATATGTAATTATAAAAAAAAATATACATTAAAAAAAAATTTTCCATTCATATAAAATTTGTTGCTTTGAAAAACTGAATCGGATTTAAATTTATGTCATATGACAAATTTCGTTTGGTAATTTATAAAAAGCTTGCTGAGTTCAAGGCAGCAACGAAAAATATTTTAAATCGTTTTTTATAGCTAAATATCTAAAGGTATAGGTAAATATTAATTATAATTATAATGAATAATTAATAATCATTATAAATATATTATTTGTTTTTTTTTTCAGCTAATCTTCGATAGCCTGCAAAGAATTTTAGCCTTCACCATAAACGTTGTTCTTCGGATCGTAGTATAGATATAAATTATTGATATCAGGTTGTATTTATTTACTATCTATCCTATAGGATAATCAGCAAATAATATCTTTATCTTTACATTACCTTTACATTAACATTAACATAAGTATATTTACTGACTAGATGGGTAGAGTTAGGGTTAGCTAGGTTTAGGGGTTCAATTCCAGCTAAGAGTAAAACCATTCAGATGACACTCTAGATATGTATATGTCAGCCATTTATTTATATAATATTTATATTTTCTTTCCTGTTCATTCAGAATATAAATAATACGCCTCGTCATATTAAGAGTTTTGGACATTTTTTTGGAATTTTATTTGAAAGGCAGATATTGACGATATTTTTAATTAGCATTTTGTGAACAAGAAATTTGGATGTATAAATTAGATCACTATTATCCGCCCACATATATGTAGGTGCGGGCATTGTTAAATCGGTAAAGCGAGGCACCGCCAGCATTTGACCATGTCCTAGGCAATGACAGACGCTTGAGAGCTTGAGTGTCGTGTTGTCAACCAGCCACTGCAAGTTGAAGGCGTAATGAAAGTTTTATACCCTATCGGATAGGGGACAAAGTCGACTCACTTGATTTTGATTGCATATCGGCTTGGACCGCTTGCTAGCATTTCAGCCGGTCGACGTGTTGCTGTTGGATAGCCGGTCATCCGCTCATCTGCACCTCGAAGTTGCATCGGGATGAACGCTCCCAATGCTGACAGTGGATCACTGCTCACCGTTGTTGTCCACCGTATCGAGCCTGCTTACAGTAGTGGAACTGCCTGGACAGCTCGTGATTGGCCGGCGGTTTGGGGATAATCATTTTGTCAAACTCCAACTCAGCCAGAAGCTTCTTGAGCAACTCACGTTCGCACACTTTGCTTCGATCCAGGGCCGGCGGCGCAGTGGTATTCGTGCCATGCACTACGCACCCACATCCGGCAGTTGAAGAGACATTTTTGCGAACGCAGCTGAAGGGAGGTTCGCCGAAGGACATTAGACGCGCATCTGTGATGCATGAAACTGCAGCGGTTCTTCTGGAGCGGCCCAGCGTGAATATGTAGTCGCGCGGATTGATGGACTTATCCAGCGTTCGGCAGATATCGAAGCAGCCAAACGGAATCATCCATTCGCTAGCAATATTTATGCACAACTGTCAAAAATGATCGGCTAACAGGAGCGAGCTACTCACTTGAGTTCTGGATCGGCAGCGGTAAGCTTGATATGTAGTTCAAGGCGACCCACTTTCTGTTCCTCCTGCATCAGATCAACGGAGTAGGTCCCAGTCACCGAGAATGTTGGCTCTGATAGTGGACGCAGTATGGCATCTTCTGGCCTGACAGAGCCACAGCCCAGAAGTTGTCCATACTCGTAGACTGCTGCGCGAATGCCTTTGGAGGTCAGGCAGCCTGCCAAGTCGTAGGGATTGGCCACGAATTGAGTCAGACCCTCGGTGGGAAAGTCTTTTGCAAGAAGACGACTCTCGTCCAATTTGATGTACTGTTTGTATGGACAAATCATATATGTATAAGGACACGGTTCCCCAGACTTATGCTTGAAACTTGTTTTCTCCAGAACAGCGTCGAAATTGTATGTTTGCTTAAGTTCTTCCATTATAACGCTTATCAATTATACAGTTTCTTTGATGGATACTCGATTGGGTTTTTAACTAACGTAGAATTATATATAATTTGGTGATCAGGTTTATAAATTTTAATATATAAAAATTTTTGGTTAGAAAACCCAATCTATTACGAAGAGAAAGAGAAACAGAATGAAGTATACTAAACGAACATTATTAATTTTGGACTAAACTGCCTACTGAGTTTACAACCCATATAAGCTCCCTAGGCTACAATGCTCGACTGGGATATACTGAGATCAACGCACAGAGGTATTGTTTCAAACTTTCTCCTGTTCATAATTATACAGTTTTGCTGAGATGCTTAATGTATAGCCTGTGAGAGAGAGAGAGAGGGAGAGGGAGAAAGAGAAAGAGAGCTAGCTCAATGTATAGGAAGATATCGACAAACAAGGTGTATATTTTTATATACTTATTTTGTGGTGATTATCTTTTGAACTTACGTAGTTAGACCTACCACTACTCATATAATCTAAAATAAATATGTCTTATGGGGCCAGATGTACTTTCCCTATATATACACATTTATCAAAGTCCAAAGCGCAGTAGAAAACAGCAATGAAAACTAATCAGTTGACTATTCCGAGTCTTCTAGTCGTATAGGTCTCAAGAGTATACCTCCCTTGAACTTCGCTGCATATATGTATGTATATATATTATTAACAGATTAGTATATATGTATTTGTAACATTTATTTTGAGGTCTTAGCGTCAAAATTTTAAAATATATGAGTGTAATTCAAATAATTCTATGATAGCAACTCGAAATGTATAATGTATGCCGAAATGTGAATAAGTTATGAGAATATCTTTTGTGGACAAGGAATTTAGAATTACATCCAGCGCCATCATTTTTGCGTTTCTCTAAGCGATCAACAACATTGCGTAATGCGATATAAGTTCTATGCGGTTAACAGATTTCTTGTGCGGGCAGTTGACGAGCTGCTGCAAATGCGGCGTAAGATGCCTTTACTTGCGGGCATTGATGATGTCCACGAACTCTGGCTTGAGGGAGGCGCCGCCAACCAGGAAACCATCGATGTCGGGCTTTTTGGCCAGGTCCTTGGCATTGGCAGCTGTGACAGAGCCGCCATACTGAATGCGTAGGCTGTTGGCCACCTCCTTCGAGATGTTATCGGCCAGCCACTGCCTCAGGAAGGCGTGCACTTCTTGGGCCTGCGGGATGGGAGAGTGAGAGAAATGAAAAGCTGATCAGATCGGGCACATCTAGGAGTAATTGCCAGCTTTTGACTTACCTGATCGGGTGTGGCTGTCTTGCCGGTTCCAATGGCCCAAACGGGCTCGTAGGCCACCACAACGTTGGCCCAGTCATGGATCTTCTTGGCATAGGCGCACATCTGGCGGGCGACCACTTCGTTGGTCTTGCCGGATTCACGCTCCTCCAGGGTCTCGCCAATGCAGGCAATTACCTTCAGGCCCTCGGTCAGAGCATGCTCTGCCTTCTCGGCAATCAGATCATCGGACTCCTTGAAGATGGCGCGACGCTCCGAATGACCCAAGATAACCCAGTCGGCTCCAATGTCCTTCAGCATCACGGGCGAAATCTCGCCAGTGAAGGCGCCCTTGGCCACCTTGTAGGCATTCTGGCCGGCCACGCCGATGGTGCAGGGCAGCAGGTTACGTGCGAACATCAGATAGATGGCGGGGCAGCCGATCACCACCTCGGTGTTAGCATCGAGTTGTGCATCGGAAAGTACCTTGCAGATTTCGGCAATTGACTTTTGATCGCCGTTCATCTTCCAGTTGCCACCCACACAAAACTTACGCCCGCTCATGTTGCTGAAGTTGCTTTTGGAGAAGTTCGCGTATACCTGGACGCCGGAATGCAAGAAAAATCAAACATGAATGTATTAGATAAGTGAAATTTGGAATTTTGTTGAGTAAATGCTAAAATTTTGATTGATAAGTCGCCGGGAAAAGTTTACTTTTACTTTTACTTGTATTTCAGCGGACGACACACACCCACCTCGACTGTAATCAAATGATGTACTAACTAACCTTCTTCTGACCTTCATATGTCTTCCATTGGCACTTGAAAAGCTTTGGAAAAACAGCTGTGAACTTGCCCAGAAGAGCTTGCGACACGACGCTCTTAAGTGCGTCCAGCGTTAAATTAGTCGCCGAATGGTTCATGTCCATGGTGGTTGGGTTCGAAAACAAAATGCCTCTCGATGAGCAACTTTGTTCGAATATTCTGCTTCCACTTAGCTGCTTGGGCTGGAGTCGGTATAATCCGTTATTATATATCCAAAACATTGTATGACTTGAGACTTATCAGCTATATATTGATAATTTTGTTTGTTGTAACAATTTGAGCTAAGCTTGCTGTGGGCAACTCTCATATAAGTGGAAGACTATTTAGATCAGACACAAACCAACAGCAACCACAAATGCATGTGGATTGGGTTTCCTACATGTTTTTCGCCAAAGTAAAAACATAATTGGCGCTTTATATATATATATATATATATATATATATATATATATATATATATATATAAGTATATATATACTATATAAGTATGTAACACTTGATCAATGTGAATCTTATGTAAGCTGAAAAGTTCCAATTAGCCGAGACACAATGTCAACGCCAATGCAATGAGCTTTAGGAAACTTATTGGAATGCCACAGCTGTTCCAGGTGACAGCTATGTCTTAAAAAATACCAAAATAAAAAAATCCCACGCTCATGCGTATTTTGGTATTTTTAATATTTTATTTGATCTTCAACTATATATTGAATATACACATAAATATTTATGTACATGCATACATATATGTATATATATTTAAATATATATATATATATATATATATATATATATATATATATATATATATTTCTATATATTGATTTTCACAGACGTTCCAAGTATACTTAGTTAAACACACATGCATATATATGTATATAGGATACATTCATTTAGATAACATCAATAGATTTCTAAGCAGTTTAATACTTATGTATGTATGTTTGTATATAGAAAAAATACGAGTATGCACAATATGGTAATTTACTTAAAATTGACTTTAAGCTTAGTTGCGAACAATTAACTAATTAAACGAAGGAGATAAAGATAATTACATTGTAAAATAAATGCTTATGATTCACTAAATCGAATTGAAACTGTAGGAACATCTAGAGCTGGAAATGTTTTCGTTTCCGTTTCTGTTTCCGTTTCCGGCTGTTCCAAGCATTGATCTATGACGGAGTCGTTTGAAACTCGAAAACTAGATACTTATGCTAAAAGCTTTTGTCTTGCGAGTATTTGCCTAGTCTTTGCCTGCCACTGGAGGAGCGTTGACCTTTGGTCAACTCTCAACGCTGGCAGCGACTAGGGACGAGGACGAAGAGGCCGACGTGGAGGTCAATGGCCCAACGGTCAGTCGTGAATTGGGCATGGTTGGAGCAGCAGCAGCGGATCCAGTTCCAGTGGTTTCCGCTACTCCTGCCCCTGTCCCTGTCCCTGTCCCTGTCGCTGTGCCCGGCCCTGCGCCTGGCCCAAGAGCAGGACTTAACGTCGTTGAGGCTATGGCCGTTGTTGTGTGCGGCTGGAAGAGATTGAAGAGATTGGAATGCTGCATAAAGCTGCCCACCGACTTGAGCGGACTGAAGAAGTGCTCGTGACCCGACGCAGCTGGCGGCGACTCCTCCGAACGCATCGTGCTGAGATTATGATTCGTCTGGGCGGCTGCTGAGTTGGTTGCCTCGCCAGGACTAGCATGCTTCTGCTCGCTGGTGCAGGTGCAGGAGCGACTCTTCTTGCGCGAGTTGCGCGTCAGTGCCGTAGACTTACGATACTTCGGCTTGTGGCCAGGCGACAGAGGATTTGTGGCGCCCTCAATGACATAGATGCCAGCGCCGTTGGCACCTGTGCTGGGCAGCGGTAGGCAGTGATCGCTGTTCGAGTTGCCGGCGAGCAGCTTGGCGCGCAGTTGTTGCGGCAACGCACCATTGCTGGGGGAAGTGCGTGTGGAGCAGGGTCTGACTCGCTCCAGCGTCGACGGCAGCTCCCGATCACCGCCGTTGGCATCCTGCAGCGCACACTGCTGGCTGTAGTAGTCGGTGTCATCGCTGCGCAGCTTCTCGCGCATGACGCAGGCCAGCGAGCGACGTAGCTCGACGGGATCGACGCCCTGGTAGTTGCTGTTGCCGCTGGGCGGCACAAACACATCCTCATACTCGTCCAGGTCGTCAGGCAGGCTGATGCCGTCCTCCGGTCCTGTCGAGTAGTTCTGGTTATCGTAGGAGAAGGCGCTGTCGCAGCGCTGCTGCACTGCGGGCTGCGCAGTCGCTGGCGCTGAAACCGAAGCGCTGCTCTCATGATCGCTCTCCCGCTTGGCACTGGGAAACTCATAGCTGATCTCGCCCAGCTCCGCCCCGCTGGAGGCCTCCACAATGTTCCACATGTCACGCTCAATGTCCGTGGAGGCGGTCACGGCCGCGGCCACCGTCTGATTGATGCTGTTCACGCAGGGCGTGAGGACGCCGCACTTGGGCAGCAGCTGAGAGTTCTTGAGCGCCTCCTGCTGCTGGCGCAGCCAAATGGGCGAGTCTGTGAACAAAGCAGAGGCTCATTAGCCAGCAATTCGACAAGCATTAAACTAGACGACGCGCACTCACACTCACCCACATACATGCGCGGTTGCGTGGTGCGCATGGTGGAGTCCATCGACTGCAGGCGATGCTGGCTGGCCAGCGAGAAGCGGTGTATGGCCTCCGCCTGCTGATCGATGTCCACGCCCATCAGCTTCAGCATGAGGTTCTTCAGCGCCAGCCGAAAGTCCTTCAGGTGGTAGGCGTAGAGCACGGGGTTGACGGCTGAGTTCAGATGGGAGAGGATGATGCAGAACAGTGTCAGCTTGGGATGGACATAGCAGTTGGGACAGAAGGCCTTGATGCAGTTGATTGTGTACAGCGGTATCCAGCAGATCATGAAGAAGAGCACAATGATGGACAGATTCTGCGTGGCCTTCACATCCCGCTTGCGTGCTGCGCCCAGGACGCGGAGCATGGTGCCCGTGTGGCCGCCGCGCCCAGGTGTGGTCACCTGCATCTGGGCAGTGGAGGAGCGTCGGCTTAGATCCGAGGCGGGATTCATGGTCACTATCTGGCGCACCTGCGGCATTTATCAGAGATCTGAAGCGTGCGCCGGCATTAAAAAGAGCAGAAGCGGCACTCACCTGCTTGATGATCACGCGATAGATGTGCGTGTAGAAGGCGAGCATGAGCAGAGCCGGCGTGATGATGGTGGCAAAGTACAGAAAGACCAGATAGTTGTAGTCCATGACCTCGACGAACAGGCACGTCTGATTGTGGGGCACATCCGCGTGCCAGCCAAAGAGCGGCAGAAAGCCCACAATAGCGCCAGCCACCCAGCACACGGATATGATGACTGCAAGAGGGATGCACTGGATTAGCATAGCAGACATAGCCAGCGAAGCCCCACACAAGTGCCTCTCACGCTGACGTCATCGCTCCAATCATGACTCAACTGTCAACAGCTAACGACAACTGATGCCAGCCATCACTCCGTCTACTCTGGCTATTGTCTGGCTGCAGTCGTTCCACTCCTAACAGTACATTGAACCAAATGCATTTAGCCCAATGACGCACAGGCCATCTAACCCGAAAAAGAAACCAACTTCGCCTAGCTAACCCAATGCCGTGGACATGTAATTAAAAGCAATTCATTCTTTTCCCATTATGTCAACAGAAAAGTTTTTGTTTTTCCTATTGCTGCCTTGGTTTGGTTCAGTCCGGAGCTCTTTAATAGGTATCACCACCAGCCCCAGCCCCAGACTCAACACCACCATGCAAGATGTTATGCCAAACAAATTCATAATTGCTTTTCTCCCAGCTCTAGCTTTGTGCCATGTCATTTTAATTAAGTCGCATGTCCTTCATATTCGTTTAAATCGATATCCCATTAATTGTTCATGTTTCGATGCATGGCTTGAACATGTATTGATGTATGTCCACTCATGCAACTATACTTATGTGTTATCCTTGCTCACATGAATGAGTCGCTATGTTAAGTATAATCTATAAACCGATACTTTCCTAAGTAAAGTTTCATATCTTCGAGTATAAAATATCTTCCCGGCTTATTCGCTTAAGTCAACTATAATTCATAATTTAATCTATAATCTGACTCTCTGCCTAGTTCTTTGTTATAAAGTTGTATAGATATACTTCATATTTAAATATTTATAGTTTCTATATTCTCTTCAAGTTCATATTGTCCTCCATTCTCACCAGATTTATTTCCAAGCAACTCTTAAGAACCGCACGCATGAAAAAAGCCAGAAATAGCTGGAAGTGGGACAGTTTGTATAGGAATAAATCAGGCCCAGATCAGAGAATAAAGTAATAAACAAATATAAATAATTGTTTATCTCTTTTTTAGGTTGTCATAACTTATAAAATAATAAACAAATATAAATAATAAAGTAATATTGTTTCTCTTTTTTTTTAGGGTTTCATAACTATTTTTTTCCCGCCAGCCACATCTTTTCCCATGCAAATATTTTGTATTTTAAATATTTACTCTCGCTATTCAAAAATTGAAAATAGCCGGAATTCCCTCTCGCATTCTGTGTTTTTAAAAAGCCAAATCTGACGGCAAAATAGCCACATTGGCAACACTGCTTACTAGCTTCAATACTTTTCTCCTACTATTTCTGCTGCCCATTTTACTCCCTCTACCTGAACTTTCCTTGGTTTTTTGTATTTCCTATTCTATTTTTCTTTTACTTTCCTAATCTAAAATTAAAATTTCTAGTTGATTAGCTATGCACAGCCTTGTCTTGCTATTGTCAAACTAGTTGCTGCATCAATTAAATGTATCCATGAATATCCTTCCAGTGCTTTGTGCTCATTTCCCTTCTTTTGTTTTATGAAATTTCTGTTTGGCCACACAAAGCAGCAACTCAAACATGGAACAATGTGCAATATGTTGATTTGTTGGCTATTACGAGTATCTGTGGCATGGCCACAACAGCAAAGTTTGACAATAGCCGAAGGCAGCCGCCGTCCGCTGACTCTCCTCCTCACTTACCTATTGCTGTGCGGGTGCGCACATTGCGGGAATAGGCCATCGGGTAGAGTATGGCCCAGTAGCGATCCACAGAGACGGCCACTAGGCAGAAGATGGATATGGTGCAGAGCACCACCAGCAGCGACACGGTGAAGAGGCAGGCGTGCAGATTCTTGGGCAAACCGATCGAGGCCAATATGGCAAAGGGTACGCCCAGCGAGCCAACCAGGAAGTCCGCCATGGCCAAGGAGACGATGTAGTAGTTGGTGCGGCGTCGCAGCTTCCGTTCACGCCGAAAGACAATGATCACCATCAGGTTGCCAATGATGCTGATGATGGCCACGAGCACCTCGAAGACGGTGTAGGGCACGTTCAGCTCGATATCTGGCTGCTCTGTCGGCTGAGTGCTCGCCGAGGCATGGTATTGGCTAAAGGGCAGATTGATCAGATTCTGTGAGTGATTCGTTCGAAAAGCATAGTCGGTGTACGAGAAGAACCGAAACTCGGACATTTTGGCAGAGACGAATTCAGGCGTTCAACAAATTTGATTTAATTTTTGTTTTCGATTTTATTTTTGCTTTTGTTTTTTTGTTTTTTTTTTTATATTGGCAATTGCAGACAGTTTCAATTATGTTGTGCCTTGGAGCGTGTATAGCCTAATTGACGCGAATTGCTCAGTAAATAAACTGAAATAACATATGTCGTTGCAGTTGTTGCAGTTGCACGTTGCGCATACGCCATGTTTGCCATGTCCGCAGCTGTGTGCACGCCACAATTTGTCCTTCCTCTGCGGCTGCTGGTTCTGCTGCTGCTGCTGCTGCCCCTTGCGACCGCTCATACACGAGCCATTCTATGTAGCTGTGGAAAACAAGAGAGCAAAATTAATCATCGTTCGGCACGTTTACACACATGTAAACACAATAATACACACACACACACACACACACACATAGATATATACGTGAGTAATTGTAGCAATTTTTTAGTACAATAAATTGATAAATATTTGCCAAAAATACATTCGATGCTCAGCTCAAAGTCGATAAGGCTGCAGCGCCAGCAACTAACTATGAGACGAAAATGCATTCGACTTAAGAATACCCTATAGTCAGCAGTGCAGACGAGCGTAAAGATTTCTTTAACGAGATCTATTTGCAATTAGATTTCTAATAAAATATTATAATGTAATATATGAAAATATTAGAATATAATAAAAGTAATAAAATGTGATAAAAGTATAAAAATATAATAAAATAAAATATGCAAATTTAATAATATAAAATTATAAAAATATAATAATCTAATGAAATTATTAATGTTTAATAATAAACAAATATGTATTTAAATATAAAAGTGTTAAACTATAAAATTATTGTTATTAACTTTTAGAAAATCTATCTATGTAAATAGTTTCGAATGTAAATAGTTTCAAATAGTTTCGCAAATCAATTATACTATGCATCAATTGTATTTTTTCACTTAGATTGCCAATCGATAAATATCGATAACGATCTTAAGCATTGTTCTGTCTGTTCTGTCTTGTTAAACTCTATGCATGCTTGGCATATGAAATATTTATGCTTCCAGTATTTGGCTGACTTCAATAGTTGCAGGGTATCAATAGAAAAATGAAGATATAGTACAACAATTAAGCTGTTGGCGCTATCTTTACCGTTATTGTTGTGTGCTCGGTATCTGGTTTCTGTATCTATTTCGCGTGCGGCTTGTTTACCGCAACCCGCGCCAAACAAATGGCCAGGCGTGTGGCAAGCGTTTAAGCTTTAAGCATGGACAGCTTGCAGCTTGCAACTTGCCACTTGCCACTTGCCACTTGCCACTTGCCACTTGCCGCTTGCCACTCGGCACTTAGCCAACTGCTGTGGCATCAATCAAGCTATGACAACGATGAGAACATTTTCCATTTAATTGGCTGCTCCTTGCGCCGCGCACGTGTGCCAGTTGCAGCTAAGTGCAAACTGTGGTAGCTCCGCCTCGCAGCGCTGACTCGCAACTGCGACGCACTTCATCATCTGAACGCAGCGACACTTCAAGTGTACGTTGAGCGAGCGGCTTGTCAAATTAACGCGACTCTTTGGGCTATCGGACATGCTGTCACGAAGGCTGCTCGAGTGTTTGTTTTTGGCGGGGTCCCAGGACCAAGGCAAAACGTGACGCGTCCTGCACACCAGCTCCCACTGGGCCGCTTGATTGCGTGCTGTTGGCCAACATTTTGCGTAAGTCGACGTTTTGCGTAATTGGCTTTCGGCTAATTAATTCACATCGAATGGGCGGCCAGCCACGCGGGAATAGGGCTGAGTGTATTGGGCATGGCTCGTCGATTTAGTTCAATTGTAAAATGGCACTTGGAGTGTTTGCACTCCACGTACACAATCAGCAAATGGATTTCATTCTTGACTTTCGGCCCTGCCGTCTGGGTATTGATTTAATTATAATTTGGCTAATACAATTAGCGCCTTGCGGCTTTGTCGATCTGACTTTAACAAATTGCGTGCGAGAAATTTCAAAGAGTTTGCTGCAGCTATGATTTGTTTGAAGCCATTTGATATGCCAAGGCAAACGCTCTGAATGACAAGCATAATTAAAATCGTCGTCTAGGACACGACTGCTACGAACTACGGATCTACAAGCTACAGAGCTCCAAAGCTCCATAGCTACATGTGATTGCCAAACGTGAGCGGCAAATCAATTTCTTGTCCCAGTGGACATTGTGCTGGGCCAACTCAAGGCAGCTGCTGCTGCCATTGCCTCGTGTATCTATTATAGTTGCATGTGGCGCACAGTGCGTATGTGTAACGCGCATAAATCATACGCCCCCTTGCACCAGGCCATTGGCAACAGTATCAGCAAACTATGCGAAAACTTTTTAGGGCAAACGACAATGTCACGCCTTAGTTGGAACACGATGAACATAAACGAAAGGGTTCTGCCCCAACCGTTTGCTATTCAATTTCAAGTGTTGACACTGCCAGAATCAAGGACGCTCGAGTGGCTCTGTTTGACCTTGTCTTGTTATCGCCATCGTTTCTTTCTGCCAAATATTACAGCCAGCTGACTGCATTTATCTAAATGGGCTACGCTTGAGTTCCCGTTTCAGCAACCTGCACTCACCCCATGCCTCACTGACCTCCACTGCAATGCCTTGGCTGAATCACTACCAGATAGCCGAAGCCCCTTCCCGGTAAATGCGTTTGTCGCGCCTATTTATGTTCGTGATTCAGTTGCTGCGATAAGGCTCCAGTTATGCAAAATCGACATGTTGCAATAAGAATAATCTCCGTTTTTCTCATACTCTTAATAAATTGCATTTTACAACAACAAATGCAGTTAAAAGTAATCAGAATGCTAATTAAGCAGAAAAATGATTGCTCGCTGGAGAAACTTTCAGTTAGCTAGAGCAGAGGGAAGAGACAGAGTAGAGTCTTAAGTCGAGTGAAAAGTGTGCAAGTTGAGAAAAGGAATGGTAAAAGGTGATAGTAAAATATATTGTTGAGAGATGGAGAATATCAGTTAGAGTGTAGAGTGTAGAGTGAAGAGTGAAGAGTGTAGAGTGTAGAGTGTAGAGTGTATAGTGTAGAGTGTAGAGTGTAGAGTGTAGAGTGTAGAGTGTAGAGTGTAGAGTGTAGAGTGTAGAGTGTAGAGTGTAGAGTGTAGAGTGTAGAGTGTAGAGTGTAGAGTGTAGAGTGTAGAGTGTAGAGTGTAGAGTGTAGAGTGTAGAGTGTAGAGTGTAGAGTGTAGAGTGTAGAGTGTAGAGTGTAGAGTGTAGAGTGTAGAGTGTAGAGTGTAGAGTGTAGAGTGTAGAGTGTAGAGTGTAGAGTGTAGAGTGTAGAGTGTAGAGTGTAGAGTGTAGATAGTCAAAAGGGAATGAAAATCAAATCATGAAATCTCAGCTGTATCAAGAAATCTGTTTGTAGACCAAGCGTAGATTGAAGTGTCAAGTTTATTGCCTGTTTCCGATGGGTATAGGAAAGTCGGTCGAATCGTTATTATTTCGATTTTCTCTTTTGTGCTCAGTCATTCGTCGACGTCATTTATTACCGTTTAATTACAGGAAAATGACGCAAAGAAAAGCAGAAGTGAAATTCGAGCTTTGTTGCTGCACATTTTTTTCTTTTCTACAGCAGTGGCAAGGACTTGACCCATGCGTTGCCAAGAGAAATGGCAAATAGAAAAGGCAGCAAATGGTTTTCGCAGCCTTCCTTGACTGTGAACACCCATTTATCTTTGCTTAATCGAATGGTTTTTAAATATATTGAAGAGCTATACATTTTATTTGAAAATTAATTACTCGCTTACTAAATTTAAGTTCCAGCCCACTAAGTGGCCTGTTACATGGGATGCACTGTGCTAACCGATGAGTTGTATCTACAAATCTCTAAGCTATGACGCTTTAGACGCATATATTTACTATTATCATAAATGGAATTGCTGTTGTAATGCAAACATTTGTATTTATATAGTGTTTCAATAGGCTATAAGGAGCTTAAATGATCACACGGCGCAGACAAATGCACAAAGCACTGACGAAACACTAAATAGTATTATACGTGTGGGTTGTTCGTTTGCATATGCCCAGACAGCCCAGGCAGGTACTTGAGACAGGTCATGAAATATGAAACACATAGAAAAAGAGTTTTAAAAATAGTAAAATAATATTTAGTAAATTTATTTAAAACTTTATTTTTCTTATGATAAAAACTTAACGAAAATCAGAATCGAGCTTAAGGAAAACTTCTGATTTCAGCAAATTCAAGTGCAGATAGCAAAATGTCAACAACTCGACATTTGGCTACTGTCACAGCAGCAATATTTAGTTTTTATTGCTGGCAAGTGTATCAAATATTCGTCAGCCAAAGTGCGAAGGGCTGTTATCGCTGAATCAGAGCTGCATTTGGTATTTTATCAATGTCGGAAGTACGCACTTACAAAGGGCCCCTCTGTGGCATGTGCGCAGCACGTGTGGCGAGGCAACTGCAATTGCAGCAGCGCATTGACATCATGATTCCGTTTCGGACAATACCATCATTTGAGTATCGAAGCAGCTACTATTCGCTCCAGCTGTACCGCTGCCCCTCGATGAGGTGGCTTCGTGTGCTGGGCACATGTGACGCGCTTCCCATGTCACACTCATAGAGCCCGGCGCTGGGCAAATAAACGAGCCGTCTGCTGGCCGTAGATAAATATGCACAACATTGTGTCGAGCAGTGAGTAAGTGAGCGCCAGCCAGTTGGGCAGGGAGAAGCAAACATTTGGCCATTACCATTTTGGCAACTGACTGAGGATAGCTGCCAGCTGGCAGCTGTCGCTTAGCCTTTTGTCCGCTATCAGCAATCGCTCATCAATCGTTCAGATGTATCAATCGCCCGTTTAATAGAGCGACAAAGTGCCAACAACAACAACAAAACCCTTATCGACTGCGGTGTTAACATATTCGTAAATTGCACGTAATTAAATGTTATGAATTTTTTATCTACCGCAAGTTATTTTGTCAGCTATTTTCCATTTTGGCTGCCCCTGCTCGGGGCACTCAGCTGAGCCGGCCGGGACGGCGGGCTGGAGGCTGGCAGCGGCTGCTCTCATTTGCAATTCAGATGCGAAGCTGTAAAGAAGTTCTGTCCAACAAATTGATTAGTTCTTAGTGCAGCCAGCCTTGACAGGGGATTCAAATCAATCAAGCCGCATGCCACATGCCCCACACAGTAGCTGTCCACATGCGGCCACACACATATTTCACAATATTTGGCAATATTTCGTTGGCCCCAGGGGCATGGCTCAGTACACGAGTGCGTATGAGTAATATTCTATGCTTCAACTACTCGAACGCCAAAAAGTCTCTCAAAGGCAACAGCGCCTCCTGCACTAACAGGGGCTAAAGTTAGCGGCATATTAAAAGGATCTGTGATTGAATTTGGCTTACGCTTGAGAGGAGTGCGCACAAGTCACGGGGTAAATCCATCATCGTTCAACCCCCAATGTCAAACTCTCGAGCTGGCTTTAAAGCCGCTTAAAATGTCCGCTGTCAAGGACAATGCCCAAACGAAGTCGTAACTTTGCATAAGCAGCGCAGCTAAGACGTTTTTTTTTGTTTTTATCACCCTGCTGTCGGTGGGACTTTGGCTTAAAGGGCTACAACAGCGGAAAAACCAAACAAATATTTATAAAACCAATAAAGATTCTATTGATGTTTGTCTTGTTTTACAACTGCGCCGCAAACGCCCTCCACCCACATTCCTTCCGTTGTAACTGCGAATTGGCCTTTCATTGACATGAACAGCCGCTTCATCGACTTCCCCTTACACATGGTCAAAATGGCAACAGCCAACTGGCAGCTGGCCCCAGGGCAGCACCACACGCCCACACACACCTCGTTGACAGCGCACACATCGTTTGCATTTTTGTTGATTTTGGCGCAATGACACGCTTCTCGTTACATTTGCCAGTCGACAGTCCCTGCTCCAACTCACTGGCGACCCAAGGACTGGGCCATTTACGCAGCAGCCTGTCCTTGCCGTGTCCACATACGTGAAAATGTGTATGGGAATGCCACAGCCCCAGCCAGAGTCCCAGCCAAAGCTCTTGTTATCCTTGTGCTGACAAGTCAGCTTACGCGTATGTCCTGGCAGTTAATGTGATGTCTTTCCAGCTTGACAACTCGCATTTGTTACAGCTTTGTCCAGCTCTGTCAGCCTCATGCTGCAAACGGCTAAATAATGTGCCAAAGAGCTAAGCTACACTTTTGAAAATACCCCAAGGATACGGATTATAAATATTTATGGGTTTATACAAAATTTAAAAAATTAAAAGATTGAAATATAAATATAAATATAAATATAAATATAAATATAAATATATATATATATATATATATATATATATATATATATATATATTAATTATATATATTTTATAATATTTATTATATATATATAACAAAAGTAAAAGACTTTCATCATTTTCCACTCATGTGAACTTTCTTTAAATATTTGGCAGCACTCGAACGCGACATGTGAAGCCTATTTAAATGTTTGTCAACACTGGTCGCTGTCAGTTTAGTGACGACATAAGTCAATGCCTTGGCATTCTCGGCAGTTAAATTTAATTACAATGCCCAAAAGTGGGCCCGAGTCAATTGCTGTAACTGGAGCCGCAGCTGAAGCCGGATACGAAGGCGGAGCCAAAATAGGGGAATGAGACTGAGACTGAGACTGAGACTGCGACTGGCAATGGGACTGGGAATGGGCATGGTTAGGGACCCAGTGACAGCTAATGATGTGTGGCCTGTTGCTGCTGTTCATTAACGGCTTCAAAACTACGTGACCTCCAACGCCAACGCAGCGGCTGAGAGCGCCACAGACTCAGTTGCGGAGGCATCCTTCGCTGCTCGCAGTTAAAAACTGTCGTTGTCGCAAGTGTCGCACTTAGTTGAAACTTAATAAGTTAGCGTCGCAGCAGAAGTTGCTCATTTCCTGCGGATGTGATTCGCATAGAGTGTTCACACACTCCGCCACAAAGTTGCACACAAAATTAATGCAAGCAGCGTGGAGGCGAGAGGTGGCCCACCTGGTCGGCCAAGCTCGGCTTTGCGCTGCGCTTTAACGGACGCAGTGCCATTAAATACATTTTATTGTCCGGCAGCCGGGCAAAGTGAGTGAGGCATTTGCATTTAAACGAGCCGCGTTTCGATTCTCCAATATCATATATTTTTTTATTGTTTTTATTTATTTTTATAACAGCACACACACGCCAAAAGACAAATGCCCTGCCCATAGAGCCGGACCAAATTATAATTTTAATGGCATTTCGTTTAAGTATGAATTTATTTATTAATTTTTTTTCTCTCGATATGGCAGCTCTAACGTTCGATCCAAGGATTGCCCCAAGAGACGACGTGCACCTGTTCAGGTACGCCATGGCGTCCAAACACAGCTCGGCCACTGGGTGGCTTCCCGTCAGCTGTTGTCGCTGAATATTCTGACTTTTGAGAACTGTTTGCCAGCCAACTGCGTGCGTGTGAGTCATCGATTAGCTGCAAATAGCTTTAATTGAATAAATCAATAATGTGATAGATTGCGCTATGTGAGAAGCAGAAATTAACACATGTGCGGCTGTCATATCGAGGGCTACCTGTAGCCGTGGCTACCCGGTGCCCAGTTGCTTTGGCTCATCTGGCATCAATCAAACGCACATAATTATGGCCAAAGGCGCTGAACGCGTTCATTAATTATGCCAGCAGTCAGAGCGAATCAGTTGATCACGACTGACTGATTGACTGACTGACTGACTGACAGATGGGCAGATTGAGCTATTGGCTGTGTGACAGCAATTATCTCGAATAAAATTAATGTGCAACGTGTGCACTGAGCTCGCTTAATGTCGCATTTGCCACAGCACATTGGGTCCGCCCGAGGCCCCACCACGTGCACCCACGCGGTGGGGCAGCTGCCAAAAACCCGACACACTGACGATTGGGTGCCTGCTGACGAGCCGTTGACATGCCTCAAGGTCCTCAAATGTTCAACCCTCTACCCAACCCTATCCCTACTCCCAGACTCTGTTTTCATTTTCGTAATATCTTAATAAGAACTTAGCATGGGCACTGCAGACGCAATTTGCCATATAAACTAATCCACTTTAGCTGACACACACACATACACACACACACTCAGAGACACTCTTTCGTTCATATGAAGACTCTAATCCCATTCGGTTTGCTGCATCGGCGTCTATTGCATATTATGAAAGTTTATAACAGGCTCAGACAAATGGAAAGTTATGAGTGTATCGTGTGGGTGACTGGTTGCTATGTGGTGCTCGGTGGTTGGTGGTTGGTGGTTGGTATTTGGTGTTTGGTGTTGCCTGCTCTTATGCCACTTGTGATCAATGCAAATTTAATGCAATTGCGCGTGCCAAGAGGGAATGCGCCCCTAGCAACAGCAGCTGCTGGGCGGACAAATGTAATTGGCTCTAGCTCTGATGAGACTCTAAGCTTATCAATCTATATCAATATGAGTTTGCATTTTGCATTAATTTGAAATAAATAGTAAATTTCTGTCCATAATGTAGACAAAATATATTTCTATTGCTCTGAGTTAAGCTCTCTCTCTCTCTCTCTCTCTCTTTCTCTGTCTCATTATTGCGATTGCGTGCAACAGGCTCTTTGACCGCAGCTCCATAAAGAGTCTATAAATACTTCGAGGACTGACGACTGAGAGCAGACATAAAAATGTTTATTATATTCTAAATAATAATAAAAATGTGAATAGTTTCATCACGAGATAAGCTTTGTTATTTATACCGCACATAAAAGGACTTTTGTATTCTTATATATACGCATATATAAAGACTTTATAGACAAATTTTCAGCTAATTTTCAAGATAATTCATTACTTTGTTTGAATTATGTTTGAGTTATCTATAGTAAGAGCTAGCATAGAAGAGACAACTATTTATTTTGCTAGAGATACTGTTCAAGTAAAAATATGGAAGCAGGATTATGGAATATGTAAAGAAATATTTACTTGAATGACAAATTTAAAATTCTACTCTGATTTCCCATTTTTAATAAGTCAGGGTAAACAAAAAAAAAAAAATAAAAAAAAAAATTTTTTTATTTTAATTTTTCACTCTTCAGTGGAAAGATCATCATTAAGTGTTGTAGTTTACTCATCTCAGCCCAGCATAAATTACTGTTAATGTCAGCATTATACAGTTAGTTCACCAGTCAAATAGTTTCTACTAACTAATTAAAGTTTTATATAATATATAATTATTTTTATATATAACATAAATTATATATATAATATAATAATATATAAAAATTATATATAATATAATATATATATATATAAATTATAAATTTTAAAAAATGTATATTCATATAT
Organism: Drosophila fulvimacula; assembly: GCA_035045555.1. Lineage (NCBI taxonomy): Eukaryota > Metazoa > Arthropoda > Insecta > Diptera > Drosophilidae > Drosophila > Drosophila fulvimacula. The sequence goes on from JAWNOX010000137.1 coordinate 18,000,589, forward strand.
ATAATTTCTTTTTTTTAATTTTATTATTTATAATATATAATTATTTATAGATAATTTTAGCTGACTCATATACTTATATGTCTTTCAGCTTTCGTTTCAATGCGAACTCTTCCACTATAAATACTAAACATGAGCTCATAAATGTCTGCTGCTTGGCATTTACACTTCATATAATAATGCGCTGTTAACACTTCTCGGCGGCTCGGAGTTTATATCAAATCGAATTAGCAATATCTACCATATCGCTTCATTTAACAATCCATATTCAAAGCAATAATAAGCAAATAAAAAAAAACAAATAAACATTTGAGTAACACCTTAAAGTGCACTTAAAGGTTTTCCGCCACCCCTGAGGAGCTGTTACATAAAACTAATTTCTTGCGTTTCAGTTTCAGCTTCAGCTTTTACAGCTTGGCAGGCAGAATTTGCTTTAAGAGCAATGCAAAGGTCACAGTTGTGTGTGTGTGTGTGTGTGGGTGGGTGTGCGCGTGTGTGTGTGTGCGTCTAAGTGTGTGTCTGGGGTCAGCTTAAGAGTGGCATTTAGCAGGACCGCGATGCGACTTGATGTCTGGGCCACAGGCCACATGCGAGCCGTGTTGCAGGCACTGCTAAAGTGCTCATAAAGGGTGCCATTAAATGGCCAAGTGATGTCAACATTAGGTGAGCCACGCCCACGCCCAAGCCAACGCCCGCGCAACAACAATGCGAATTGAGAGGTGGACAGTAAAATATGATCCAGGGGGATTTGCGATGCGTCGCTCGCTCATCCATCATAATGCTGGCAGCCATCTCGCTCGCTCGCTCGCTCTGCTCCCTGGGGTCGACCAGTCAAAATATTGACACTGGCCCTTTAGTTAACCTCAAGGTCAACTGCACATTAATTGCATGTGCAGCAATGTGTCGAAGGCGGGGGGTGTGCCAGCTTATGTTGCCCAGTTTGAGGCGTGGCTGGGTCACAAATAAATCTGCGACAATTTCAGACGCTCGTTGATTTATAGTCGCGTTCCAATTTGCAGTTGTAATTAGCGTCGTGTTTATTTTCTAATTGAATGTTAATTGCGAGTAGCGAAAACTCAGCTTTGCGATAAATATATGTATATATATATATATTAATATATATTCATACATATATATATGTATTGCTCATGTGCACAGTTTTTTTTTTTTTGGCTTCCTGTTGTTTGCCTCCAGGGCGAACACGCTAAAAGCGTCGACTGTTTACGCATTCGTGACTTACTTTTAATTCAAATAATCGCACACAAATCAGATTTGTCCACTTCGCTTGCTTTGCTTTTGGCAGCCACTCACAAAGTGCAAACAAATCGCCAAATCACATTTTCCACCTTGTACGCAATCGATTTGCAATTTGCCAAATACGTTGATATTTTACGTGTCTGCGACACACGCGGCGTATGTGTAACATGCTTGAGCGTTGCGCATCCGCACCGTTGCGCACGCTGAAGGCCCTTAAATCACTCGAAATGAACTGAGTAGTGGAGGAAAAAGCCTTTTGCATTTCATAAATTTACAAATATAAGAGAGAGACAGAGAGAGAGAGAGAGAGGGAGGGAGAAAGGTAGAGCGGGTTGGCCCAAATAAATATCCGAATACCGTTTTTATTGCTTTGCCTTGGCAAACAAATCATGAAAAGATCTTAATTGACTTTAAATAAGTATTAAATATACTTAAGTCAAGCCTTTGATGTTTAAATGCAAAATCAAACACAGCCTTGGCATTGCCGCACACAATTAATAATAAATTCTATTTGCATGCATTCAGTGAACAGCAAATGTCCAACTCTAATAATATAGAAAAGAAAAGAATAGAAATATAGAAAGAAAGCAATCAGCCACAGCCTAATGATTATTTTTAGCATACTTATGCGATTAATTAAAATGCGGTTGCACATTATATTAATATATATTATATTATATTAATATATTATTATTTTATTAATGTTAAAGGGAAGCTGCTAGAGCTCATCACAACAATATGTACAGATATATATCATACATTCATGTTTGTGTTTCGAATATCTGTAATTTATCTTTGATATGTAACAGTTTATAAATATACAGATATAAGTGTTTATATGTATGCGTCTGTATGCATATTTCAATTCAAATCTAATCAGCGTGCAGTCCTTAAGACATTATATATATAGAGAGAGAGAGAGAGAGAGGGAGCGGGAGAGAAACAGAAAAAGGGTGGAAGCGCGTTAAGTAGCCAAACCCTACCCTCACCCTCGCCCTCACCCTCACCCTCACCCACTCTCCCTCTCACTCTCTCATACCCTCTACTCTCTCGCTGTGCTGCATGTGCATGCGGCTGCATGTGCAGCTCTCGTTCATGCATTTGGAGGCTTAACCGGAAACTTTTAATTCAATTAATTTATACACAAAGGCGCAATCAACAAAAGACGATTGCAACTGTTCCCATCACATCTCCTAAAAGCCACCCTCCACACCGCACCGTGCTGTGCATTTGCGAATGCATGCGAATTGCGGTTAGAGGGCAGCGAGTGCATCTGTTGATCAGATATATGGATAGATAAACTGAACGGCAGCCGCTTTCAAGATGATTTTGTGGCCCGACAATGTAATGCCCGATTTGTTCTGAGTAATGCGAATGCTTTTGCCATAATTCATGAACAGCGGGCGGCAGTGCCGCTTTGCCAATGGCATGTCTCAATTTGCTCAGCATTTCCTAATTGCCCTCATGAGTTCTATTTTGAGTTGTGGTGCATGCGCCACGTGCAGCGGGCCACTTGGCCTTGGCTGCAACAGGTAAACAGGTGATCATTTTGGCATTTGCCATTCGAATCGAATCGCTCGATTTGACGAGCAGCTCGTGTCTGGATTTAGATTTGCATTTTTCCTTGATATTTATTATTGAATGCTAAAACAGCAACAGCGCCGGTTGAGTGCCCCGGACGGAAGAGGCAATTAGCGGGCAACATAATTAATTTATAAAATATCAGCTAACCATAAGGGCAGGCAGACAACCACACATACACACACATCCACACACACATACACACGCGCGGGCACACACAGCTCATCATGCAACAGGTCAGCGGAAAATAAAACGAGCAGCATATAAATATTTATATTAGAATATATACACACACATACACACATACACACAGACACATACACACACAGATATATATATTTACATAAACTGTGAGCATAAAACACATTCTACACCCAAGTTGTACGAGTTTTATTGATTTTCTCACTGTTTTTGGACAGCGCATATGTTCCATGTATTCAAATATTAACACCCTGCTCAGCATACGAAATTTCATATGGATTTTCGCATTTATTGGCCAAACTCAAAGTCATTTGGCTGGCAAATAATATGAGCCTAAACTGCGCTGTGCTGACTGCGCCTTGCTTTTATTAGACCAAAATCAAGCTCAAACTCAAGCTCAAACTCAAGCTCAAACTCAAGCTCAAACTCAAGCTCAAGCTCACGCTTAAAGGTATGCTGAATATCGAATTGAAATTGTCTGCGGGGCATTGAGTTTAAGCTGGTTGAAGCCAGCGAAAAGTCTTAAGTGGTTTCTAGGAAATTCATATGCATATATATATATATATATATATATATATATATATATATATATATATATATATATATATATATATATATATATATATATATATATATGTATATATATATATATATATATATATTGTATGTGTGTCTATATAAAGCCATAAAAACACTCAAATTGTTTCTTCAAATAAGCAAAGCAATTAGACTGAATAAAATTGCAGATCTTTGGATCGTTAGATCTATAAGTATATGTATATATATACATATAGATATAACGGTCCAAAGATCTGCAACTTTATTCAGTCTAATTGTTTTGCATATACATATATATATATAGATCTAACGATCCAAAGATCTTAAACTTTATTTATTTATTTATTAATTAATTAATTTATTTATTTATTTAATAATTTATTTATTTCTTTCTTTCTTTATTTATTAATTAATTAATTAATTTATTTATTTATTTATTTATTAATTAATTAATTTATTTATTTTTATTTATTTCTTTATTTCTTTATTTATTTATTTATTTATTTAATTATTTAATTATTTATTTACTAATTAATTTATTTATTTATTTATTTATTTATTTATTTATTTCTTTATTTATTTATTTATTTATTTATTTATTTATTTCTTTATTTATTTATTTATTTATTTAATTATTTAATTATTTATTTACTAATTAATTTATTTATTTATTTATTTATTTATTTATTTAATTATTTATTTATTATTTACTTAAGTACTTTAATAATTATTTGGAGAGTCAAATTTCGCATTTAAAATTTTTTTTTATTAAAAAATATTTTCGAAATTTCCAAATTTTTACCTGCTTAAAGTTATCAAATTTCTTTTTGCTTGATTATTTCATATATTTTCATATCAAGCCGCACACTTTGATGCACTTTTTGCCCACTTTTCACTTGTTTTCTCTTTTGATTAAAAACACTTTAGAGCTGGTTTTCACTTGTATTAAAAAATGGCGTTTCGCTGTGGCACCTTCGCACACCACCTACACACACCTACACACACCTCCACACACACACACACACTGAGAGCGAGCGAGAGAGAGAGAGAGAGAGAGAGAGAGCGGCACCTGTTGCGCCTGGCTTTGGCTTCGAATCGCGCTCGATATTGGCGCGCTAATTTAATTGACACTCGGCGATTGATACGGCTATAAGATTTGATGGAAAACTTTTCGGATCGCGTTTCATTGACAAATTATTGTTGTGAATTTCGTCCGATTCGCAATCGGGAATTGAATTTTTATGATGAGCCGCGGCTTGAAGTTGAGCTAATATTACTTTATTTATTTTTATTATTTTTTTTTTTTTTTTAATATATATTTATTGGGATTTCTTTATTATGACTTATTCGCGCCTGGTGCGAAATTCATCCGCGCTGCCCAACGCTCGCTGGCAAAATGCGCAAACAATTCGCTGGGATACGACGTCGCAGTCGCTGTCGCTGTTGCTGCCGCTGCCGCTGTCGCAGCCGGATAGCAACTGCGATAACGCTGGCAGCGACTGCGACACGACGCGGATTCGACTGGACTCGGCACGCAGGCAAGCAGAGCCCGCAACAATCCCGCAAGCGAACACGCGTTCGGGTACGAACCCGAGCCCAGTCGTAGTCGTTCCCTGTGATGCATGTTGAATAGTGCATTCTGTAAGTGTGTGTGTGTGTGGTGTGTGTGGTGAGTTTTGAACGTTCATTTCTATGGCTGCCTCGCAAGCAGGAGCAACGAGACAACAAATCTGTGAATGTTTATGTTTATTGTGTGTGCTTATATGAAGCACACGCCGTGCTTATTGTTGTTGATATATGGGACATTGAGAACTGTCGCATAATTGAGCTATAAACGCGTTTATTTTGTCACAGTTCTTTGACATCGAAATGCGTAAATAAATAAGTTTGTCGGCGTTTTCAATCAGCATCGACACTTGGCGGACTGATTGAAATGAATGGGCAAGCCGAACGGATCCAACGGGAGCCGCTTGCTGCCGCCGCACCACTGTCATTGTTGTTGCCACAGATCGATTTGAACTGCGGCGCCACCTTGACTGACATTGCCCTCATGGCGGGCAGACCCTGGGACTGGCCGCCACGCATGGCTCAATCAAACGCCTCTGCAAATGGCCAAAATCAATTTGTGCGATTTTGTTGCTTTATGATCGCTGCCGATGCCGACGGCGGCGCCGACAGAGGCAGTCGATGGCCCCAGCTTGTTAGCGGTTCAATCAAAATTGTTGGCCGCATATTAATTGACAGCGTCGCAACTGCTACTGTTCGCGATCATATTATATCGCATTGTTATTAATGCTACATATATAGATATATACATTGATAAATCATTTAATTGACATTTGACGCACGTGATGCGCCTTCAGGTTGTTGTTGCTTTGTTGCTTATACCTTACCCAAAACTTTATGCTTGGCACTTATACTAATTACTTATATTGGCATGTGGATAGGGTGGAATCTTGTAAATCTAAATCAACAATTTCTTGGAACATGAATTTAACATTTATTATTTATTATTATTTATTATAGTTCAAGTATTTTTTTTTTTAAGTTTTTAATGTTAAACGTAAGCTATACAAAATAAATGTTTCTATTTAATTTAATACGCTTTTGAAATAGCCCAACTGTCTGCCTAAAGGTGTGTGTCCATGCTATAATTTTGTTACTCTTATATTTGGTATAAGCATAGGCTATGGGAAGCTTTTGTTAAGGTTATTGTCTGTGCTTGCGGTATGGGCTTTCGTTAAGTTTGTGCGCTTATCGTTAAATGCGAAGTTTGTAGCCAAAGGTTTGTGACATTGCTAATTATTAGAAATGGGAGTCGGCCATACAAAATTTAGACAAAATATATACATATAAGCAAAATTTAAGTTATTTTTCATATAACATATAAGAAATTATATTATTATATTATATTACATATATATTTGCTTAAATATATTAAAAAATATTTAATTGAAGCAATCTTATTGACATCGTCATTGAGTTCGTAATTGTGCGCCACATGCCAGCCACTTGGCTCCAGCATGTCTACGATCTGTAGAAACCTGAACTATGCAATGGGAAATAAGATCTCTTGGGATCTGACAGAGCTCCGCTTTCAAACTGAAAATTGCGATGAGTAACTCGCTGGGTGCTTGGGGCTGGGGGCTGGGAAGCGCTTGGCGCATGTGTCGTTTCGGAAGCTGCCTTCAAACACACATTGCCAGATTGTTTACAAATTTTGTTTGGTTGTGGGAATGCACTGCGACCGAGTCGAACCAAGTGACACGATTGGCTGCGCTGGCAAACACTGTGACAACTGTCGTATCGGGTAACCAGCAATAAAAAACACCAACAACGAGAACCCAACAGAAATGTGGGAATGCTGATGGACTAGCAGTTGCTCTATATTGAATACATAAGCAGTATAGATATATATATGAACGCCAATTTATTAATATTTATTATTTATTCAATATTTTAAGTTTCAAGTGAAACCTCAGAATCGAGAGTATATAATCTGCGTAAAGCAATATTTGTTTGATTCTGCCTTTCACATATATTTCTTCTTGCTCTGGAACTTTTATAGGGTAAATAAATATTGTTGTTTATATATCATATCTATATGATATTTACATATGGTCATTTTATACACACAGACACACACACACACACATTGTCACGTCTGCTGAGCTGCGCATTAAGCACTTTTTAATTAATAGACACTCTGACAGTAGCCCAGACAGAGTCGCTGGCAGCTCAGGCAGTGTGGCTCAGTCTTTGCTCAGAGCTCGCGAAGATGTGGCGCAACGGCAGCGGATTAGAACCAGAAATCAAATTAAGCTAAGCATAGATCGGCTCCATACCATTCGATCATTCAGCCATGTGCTGGTGCGCACGTGTCTATTGGACGGTTCTGCAGAATCTGTTCGCGCGCTTCTACAACAGCCTCGCGGAGCGGAACTGCGCCGGTGTCTATCGTCGGAGCTGCTGTGTCTGCTGCGGCGGCTACAGGCGCCAGCCCGACGCTGACGTCGACAGCGATGCGGACAAACATGTTTCAGAATCGATCGTTGATGACGATCCACGACGCGCACCACCACACGATTATGTCATAGTGGGTGAGTTCTGAGCGAGTTACTTTGATAATCAAATTTGTTATCTTCGGCAAGCCGAATAAGTAAAAAAAAATAAATAAAAAAAAAATATATATATATATATATATATATATATATATATATATATATATATATATATATAGGATATAGAAGAGAGACTTTCATTGTTCTGTATTAACTATTAATAGAAAATTTGACTTAGATGTTTATAGCTGAAGGAAGTCTTGAAATTCTTGTTTCAGCTAAGATTATGGCCAATATGAAGATCATTCACCTTGTTAACACTAAAGCTTTGTTTTCCGAATTCGATAATAAAGAGTATTAGCCAAAATGATTGACTTTAGTATATTTTATTTGAGTTTATTTTAAGGGCGAGCGAAATAAATAAAAGCGTTGAATGAATGAAGCAATTGCAGTAGGACTCAGGCAGCGATGACTTTCACAGCTATATATATATAGATAAAAAATATATATAAAAAAAAATACATATACATATCTATATTATTGTGGTCAAATCTGGCCCAGTTCGATAAATGGTTCTACTCATTACCATACCATAAAAGATGAATAGGATTATGCCAAATTCTTATCATGAAAAATAAACTTTTTTATAAATTTAAATTTTTAAATTCTGGGCTAAGAAATGGCCCAGTTCCTAGTGGCTCTGCTGCTTACCTAGTGTAAGTGTTAAATGCAAAAGTCTATGTCAAGCTCTCATCATGAATTCTGCAGCATATATAGAGCCCCGACTTCATATATATTCCATTCCATACCATTCCAATATTATCCATTCACACTCGAAACTAATTTAACTACAGATGATGCTGATGCCAACTATGTGGAGATCGAGCAGCGCCAGATCGAGACGGAGCTGTATTACTTCACCGTGGATCGGGGCACGGCGGAGCGCATGCTCTGCGAGCGCGAGGATGGCGCCTGCTTAGTGCGCCCCTTCAAGGCGACGGACGTGTGCATCAAGTACATAGTGAGCATCTGGGCGGCGGGGCAGTTTTATCACCTGTTTGTGCGCCAGATTGATGAGCGCCAGCGTTTCGCCATTGGCCAGTGGAAGCAGCACGAGCGGCACTTCAGTTCACCCTGTGAGATCATCGAGTTCTATGCGGAGCACGCGCTGCTCTGCACCAACAAGGAGCGCAGTCAGAGCGTGCGACTGAAGCCCATCAGCTACGGCTAGGCTAAGGATCGACATCTTAGAGTTTAGGTTATGTTTATTGGAATTATGAGTAAGATAAATTATGTACAAATTGCGTAGCTTAAGCTAGTTAAGTAGGCAGCGGGGTCAACTAGGTGGCCACGACTGCTTTGAAGGCGCACTGGTTGTTCTGCATCAGAGCGGGCCAGAGGAAGGCCTTGATTAGGTCGGAGCGACGATCCGACTGCGAATGGCGCTCGTGCTTCTCGGGACGCAGAAAACCTAAAGCATAAGGCGAATCAGCATTAATATATATTACAAATAAATCCGATTATATATACCCAGATTGAAGTCAGTGTCCAGATAGTATGGCGCCTTCTGGTTGATCATGCGCCAGGCCAGTCGCACGCAGGCGCTGACGAAGTGCGTCAGCGGCGGACAGGATTCCAGGCAGGGATACTCGTGCAGCGTGGACAGCACCTGATTGAACACAGAGCGCTCGATCTCGCCCAGCGGAAAGCTGTCTGTGGTCTCGTGCAGATGATGGCGCACAGAGCGATCGAGGGCCAGGGTCGTCTCGCTGCTGCTGTCCAGCGGGCAGTTGAGCACGCGGCGCACCTCCAGCACCTTGCGCTCCCGCATGCCGTGGCACAGGCGAAAAGAAAGCTGCACAAAATGTGAGAAAAACGAAAGAGAAAGAAGAAAGAAAAGAAGCAAAAGAAGCTTTGAAATATGCCAATCATTACCCATGGTTCAATAGCTGCCTACGGCCAAACACCGCGCCAACCCAGACCAGCTGATCCGGCCAATTGCCGGTGTCATTCATCTATCTAACCACTTGTCTCTATTCAGCGCCGAAGATCGAAAGTTATTTATCGACAGCCGCCAAAAACCAGCTCAGTCGCCAACGTAATTTCTCAGCCCCGCAGCGCTTTACTTTCTTCTATAACACTTAATCAGCGGCGCAAAACTCAAGCAGCTGCCACGCCAGCTCAGGCGCTTGCAGCGTCTTGTTGCACTGCAAATTGATATTTTGCAACAACAATTGGATTTCTCAAGCTCAATCGTGGGCTGAACAAGCTAAGCTCCTGGCATCATAATCAGTACGAATTAGCAAATTATTTTTAATGATTTTACAATTTTCAATTTTAAATAATTTATAAATATATTCATTAATAGTAATTTTAAAAAAAAATTAATAATCTGTCAATTTTTAATTTAAAAAATTTTTTTTAATTGTAAAATATATCAAAGTTTTAATTTATAAAAATATTTCATGAATATTTACTAAACGAACAAATTTTTTTAATTTTCCCGTTTTAATATTTACCAAATAAATAATTGCAAAATTTTTCAATTTAAAATTTAAAAAATTTTATAAATTGACTATTTTGATTTTCCAACTTTTATTTTAACATAATTTATATGAATATTTAATGCAGATTTACTAAAAAAATATTTGTCAAATATTTTCCAGTTTTTAATGTTTAATAATTTATAAGCTCTCAAATACGCCCCAAATATGTCGAAAATAAAATCATGCCCAAGTTTTAACAACTCTATAAAGACAACATTTTAAATATGTAAATTGCTGTTTGCATTTGATTAATGATTCCTATTTGTGATGCTAATTTTATTACTTTTGCTTAATGATCAAAATGTGCGCAGACTTTCAAGCTGGGTAAAAGTTCTCAATTGCTGCTGATTTAAATTTCATAAATGTCATTTCTATGATATAAGCCCTAGTCTTGTTCTAAGCCAGAAACGTTTTATTTATAATCAAATTATAAAATTCTCTGTATGGACCAAGTTGAGAGTCGAGCAGAGCTTCAGCTAATTGATTTCAATTTAATAGCTTTTCTTTGCCATATACGAATGCCCAGTCATTCAGTTCTTGAGGACTTTAATTATATTACATTTATATTATAGATGCTTTAAATATTTTTTATATTTTACGCATAAGTATTTATGGCTTATGAAAAATATATTTTAATATATTTTATTATTTTATGCATCTATAAAATATTTTTAATATATACATATATAGAAGAGAAGGAAATTAGAGCTCCTCAGATGCAATTTGGAATTTTTCAAAATTAATTTAAAAATAATAATTTTCTTAATTTGAATAAAAAATTTGTTTTCAATTTATTTCAGAAAACTCCCAAAAAAATATTCAAATTGAACTGCGATTAAATAGAATTTCTCTAGCTTCAGCTCTTTGATCTTCTTCACTTACCACAATCATGGAGAAGAGTATCTTGGCCTTCAGACTGTGCACGTGCTTGAGCTGGGGCAAACTGTCCAACGCCTCCAGGGCGTCTGCTCGATTCTCGATGTAGAGATTTCGATAGTGTGACACCAATTCGCTGTGGAGCAGAGCAGGCAACGTGGGTTGTTGCCCATGGAAAGAAGAGAAGATTCAGATGAGAGTGGGCGCCAGATGAGGGTGCGTGGGTACAAATTGTGTCAAGAGGCATTTCGAGCAGAGAAAACAACAGAGTTAAGCTGGTGTGCCTGAGCTGACTTGGCTTACCTGCCATCCTCGCTGGCCGAGTCATCCGAGTGGTAGCCATCGCTGCAGCTGCTGCCGCCGGCGCTGCCAGCGACCGTGGCTTTGTTGGTCGCCAGCGGACTGGGCGGCACGCTCTCCGGCCCCATCATGTGGAGCACCACCTCGCAGCCGCGCGAGAAATTCATCAGCAGCCCGGCGGCCGGACGCTTCTCAATGTGTGCCTGGGCATCCAGACGCTTCACCTGGCCCACGCAGGACAACACCTCCTTGTCGTTCTCGACACGTGTGCTGAGATTCTCGACGAGTGTGTGGAGCTGCTTGAGCGCTGGCTTGTCCAGCATGGTCAGCAGGGTCTTGTTGTCGATCAGTCGCTGCTGGATGTCGCCATAGTTGATGGCCAGCAGGCGCTGGTGGGAGGAGTGCGCCGGATCCTGATTGATCGTGACCATGCTTAGCTCCTCCAGCTTGTGTATGGCCATCTTGTAGGTGTCCACGTGCCGCTGCAGCTCCGTCTTCAGCGCCACGTGCAATGATATCAGCTGCCCAGAGGCATCTGTGGTCAGGCCGTGCACGCCCAGCCCCTGCACGGCGTTGTCGAAGCTGCGGCGACGCTCGCGCAGCGCCTGCCGCAGGGCGGGCTCATACTGAGCCAGGGCCTGCATCAGCTTCGAGCAGCGCTGTCGCAGGCCGGACTCATGTGGATTGGCAAAGAGACGCACCAGCTGCCACACCACCGTCTCGCTGGGCACGTCAGGCTTGGGCGAGCTGTTCAGCGTGGTAAGCCTATGGAGGAGAGAGAGAGAGAGAGCGAGAGCAAGTGGAGGGCAGTTGGCGGAGCAGACAAAGGCGCTTGGACTTACCTCGTGTAGAAGGACTCCAGCAGATAGGCGCTGTGTGGCAGATGCTCCAGCAGCAAGTCAATGGGCAGCTCCGCGATCACCGAGTGCAGCACCGACGGACCCAAGCGGCCAACCACGCCCGCCGCCTCGCGATATTGCCGCCCCTCCGACAACAGCATTAGCCGGCGCAGCACCTGACGAGGACTGGTCAGAAACTCACGGCCATCGCGCGACGGTCCGCGTATGCGTTCCCGACTGTCCGCCATGGGCAGGCACAGAGATTGGCACTGGTTCTGGTAGATGGCGTCCTGGTGGTTCTTCAGCAGCAGCTGTTTCCTGTCGACGAGGCCGGCTCTAATTACTGGCTATGCAACTAACTGATTAATATGAGATGCGCGTTTTTTTTTTGTACAAAATGTGAATGAGAATCGAGAGCAACTGCGTCTTACAACAACTTCGGTTCCATGGACATGGCGTGGGCTAAAAACTGCGAAACTCTGAATCAATCTCAAGTCGCTGTGCGTAGTCGCAGCTGCAAAGAGAAAGAAAGAAAAGATATATATATATATATATATATATATATTTATACAATTGTTAATAAATAGGAAATCTGTCTGGGTAAGAATTCGCTTAGGCACAACAATTGCCACTTTCACCAGCGAGAGGCGTGCACGTGGGCGTGGCCACATAATTTATCATAACTTAAGGCCTTACGCACACACACACCAGCTAACGAGTCGCAGCAATTGTTCAGGAAATACATAGATATATATACATATAGCCAACATATCATATCGTATCTTTGATTGCAGTTGTGGGAGTTTTTTCCACTGCACAAATGACAACTAGGAAAACAAGGCGCAGACAATGCAGCGCTTAAAAAATAAAAAATAAATCAACAAAATTTAACAGCTATCAAAGGCGCTGCATACTTTTCACATTCTCAACAGCTATTCAACTGTGAAGCCATAAATAATGCTAAATAATGCACTTAACCCATTGGGCATATTTCACGTTAAGGTCTACTAACTTGTTTAACTGAGAGATGCATATCAGCTGTGACTATCTATATCTATACACTACTGTAAACAGTATATATACTCAGCTTTTACTTTCACATTATTAGCTAAATGATTCCTTAAGTAGGCTCAACAGTAAGTGCCTGATTAAGAGGCATAATTTACTTCAGGCTCTATTGAGGTATTTTATTTTTTATGTATTTATTTTTTAATGCAATAATGCAGATATTATAAAATATATATTAAAATTATATATATATATATATATATATATATATATATATATATATATATATATTTTAAAATTCAGTATAAAGTTGCTTCGACTCTTGTTCTCTATAGCTTTTTTATCATATCTAAAAATATGTAAAATTTAATTTAAAATTTCATTTTGACATACATTTTTGATGAATATAATATTATATTTTTGGAGCTTAAATGTGAGACTCTCATGTGCATAATTATTAAAAATTTCAATTTGACAATTGGCTGACTTCAGCAGCAGTTCACAAAAATAAATACATAAAAAATAAAAACAAAATTTTAAATTTTTTGTATACAAATTAATTCATTTACTTATATTTATATATATCAAGCTCTAAAGCTCCCTTATCCTCCACAATAAGCTGCCTGAACAGGCATAGTAATATACTACGCTGAGATTATATAGTCGATATATAAGTATAACTGCTATAATTATATATGCTATATGCTAGAGTTTAACCTATCTGCCTCTAGCTATTTTCTACATTAATAAATAATAATTGATGATAAAAATTTGTTTATGCAGAGCTAAATATAATAAAATATAATAAATTCTTGTGGAGATTATTATTGTTCGTGTACGTGATTATTAACATATTTTTCAGAGTTTCTATATCAAATATTGGATTTGTATACAAATATTTTGCATATAATTTGTATGCTCATATTTTTAATTTATTTATCAAAGTATTTACATTTTTTTTTTAATATTTCAAGTATTATACTTTATGAAAACTAAATCACTCTACTTCAAAATATTTTCAATGGCTGCAATGGCAAAATCTGTTGCATGATCATAGGAAGATCGAAAAGAAGCAACAACAACAACAACAACAGCAGCAGAGCTCGCAGCATTTTGCTGCCACCCATTAAGCCAGACTTGAACAAGACTTTAGTCATACTTTAGCATAGTATTTAGGAAAGTTGCATATTTTAAGTACAACAACAAGTTCTTGTTAAATCTATCCCCGCCCACACAAGCATATTTCACCTGTTTTCTTGTTGCATGCAACTCGCATATTTACATGGAATTCGAGCGCCAATGCGCGCCGAAGCTGAACCAGCGAACGAGCTGCAGATGAGAAGGGTTTTGGGCAGTGGCTCTGGTAATATATATCTGTGGCTGTCTGTTTTCTCAAGAATTAAACATTTTATGCTTAGCAACAATTGTTGTTTGTGGCCTCGGCATATGGGGGGCAGCCAAGCGCATCGACTTGGGCCTCGGCTGGAAGTGACCCACCCAAAAGAGTTCAAGACTTGTGCATTACCTGGTCCCGCTTAACGGCCAGGTAGATGCCTTAATTGAAACTCCTCCCTGCCGTCCCGTCCCCTACCCATTTTTCTGCCCGGGGAGCACTTGTTGCCAGTTGTTGTTGTCAGTTGATGTTGATGTTGTTTTTTCCCTCTGTTGTTCGGTTTCGTTCTAAATGCGCTTTGCCGTTACTTCGGTTCCGACTAGCGCCTAACCAAGGTGTGTTTCGGTGAGAAAATTATTTTATGAACAAGCTGAAATCTACTAAAGATTTATATATTAATAAACACGTTAGTGTCGGGAAAAGAGTTGACTGACTAGAAGAATACCTTGCCTACGTGAGTCGAGCTGGGTTGGGCAGGGCTATGGATATGTCTAAGGAGCGGAGAAGAGAATATCTTTTCTCTGGAAATATTGGAGAAGAAGCGTTGGAAAAGCAATGAGAAGAGATAAAAATGAAGGAAAGGAAAGGGTAGCGTAGGCAAGAGCAGATTTTCCATCTTATAAGTACTAAGAAAACAGAGAAGGAGCTCAGGCATAAGAAAAATGTCGGCTCTTTTATGAGTAGATATTTTCTATAGATCGATTATTTTATTAGTAGAGTTCATTAAGCCTAATCAAGTCGAGTATAGACAGGAGAAGGAGGGATCATATCGACTGACAAAAAGTCGATCCATTCTTTAAGCCTAGTCGGGTATAGATAACGATAACGATAACGATTATGCTAGGATGATCATGTCAGTCAATGTATGTGATCTAAATTTTTTTAATTGAATTATAAACATATAATTAAATATAAATAATTAATATTAAAATTAATTTAATAATAAATAATTCATTAATTTATTCATTAATATTTAAAAATGATGTTCATCTCTATACCTTATATATCTATCATATTACTTGCCGATCATACCCATTATAAAAAATATTGCAATTTTAATTTATGCATTTATTAGAATTTATTCTAGCAGTTGGCACAGTGTGGGAACCAATTGGCAACGTGTGACCAAAACGTTACACAGGATTTGTCAGCTTCAGTCTTGATCTTTGTACCTGTCCATCTGCATGATATTTCCCTACCTCTCTCTCTCTCTCCTCCTCTCTGTCGCTTTAGATTTTCCGCTACATGTTTGCTCGCAAATCCCATAGATAAAGCCACAAGCCGTGTGCGATTGTTGCTGAGCTCATGCAGATGACTTCCTCAGTATCTGGCCAGAACAGCCAGCCGCGGCCAACATGAGCCGGCACAAAGCGCGGCTAAGCAAACAGATTTCTAGATACACACGCACGCAGCCCAGAGAAAGGGCTGTGCGATGATTGCAATACAATTATGCCACAATGGGCGACAAATTGAGAGATGGGCGAGAAAAAGCCACAAAAAGCCAAAGCCTATGACACCTGAGATGGCGACACGCTCGGCTGAGTCAGGCAGGGAGTGGCAGACAGAGAGGGGCGAAGAGCGGCGAGTTATGTAAGCGCGCATGCAGCTGCTGCTGCTCTGCTGATGTTGGTGACAGTGCCGCAGCTGAGAACGGAAGCCAAAGCTGTAGAACTCTGCGGTCCATTTTAGCTGCTTGAGCTGTTGGCTCGGTTTAATGAACCCGGCCAAGAGACGTCGCGACGCTGAAGCCGAGTGGAAATGTGAAATGATTTGTTGTTCAAGCAAAAAGCAACAAACATAACTTTTTTGTTGTTGTTGCTTTTTACGACTATTATTACAACAATTTGTTATGTTTGCTTTTATTGTTTTGACTGCTGTCGCTGCCTTTCTATGTGATTTTCGCAGGCCAACAAACTTCTAATTGCCCCGACCAACAGGCGCTTGCATGCAATCGAGCCACCTTTATATACCTATTTTTTGCTGTCCATAACGAGCTGCGAGCAGCAATTGGCGCTCACGTGCGCCGGCTATTAACCAATTTTTTTTGCTTTTCCCATTCAGAATCTCTGAGAAGCTGCGCAAAGCCAGCAGAGCACCTGCTGCAATTACCTGGAAACACTGCCAAAAAAAGGGCTAGAAGTACAGTTAAATTACATTTAATACACTTGCTTAGTTTGGTAGTGAAAACTGTGCGTGTTGGCCAAATTAATAATACAATTATATATATATATTTAAAAAAAAAATACTTTGCTGAAGAATTGTTTTGAATTAAAGCTACGAATTTTAAGGCTATTAATACACTATACACATAAAATTTTGAAAGAATGTGCTCAATGTAAAATAATAAAAATATATCAAATAATAATAAAAAAATTTGTTTAAAATATTATTCTGAATTGAAGCTAAAAATTATGATGATATTATATTAAAATATATATGTATATATATTTTTTTTAAATAAATGAAATAATAAAAAAATAAAAAAATATGTAAAGAATAAATAAAATAATAGATATATGTATATATAAATAATAAAAAAAATAGAGAAAAAAATAATAATAAATAAAAAAAATACTTTTTTAAAAGAACAAAAAAATGAATTAAATAAAAAAAAATATTTTTTGTTCTGGAATTTGGGATAAATATAAAGAAAAAAAAAAAACAAAAAACATCATCCCCTAAGCCCCCATGAGTCTCAACCAATGAACTTCAATAGACGAATTCCCGCTAAGTTGTAAATCAATTGGCACCCAGCGATCAACCTCAACATCAAATTGACCCAAAAAAAAAAAAAAAAAAAAAAAAAAAAAAAAAAACGGGCCGAAACGAGACAATGCGAAGCCAACGCAGATTTATTTGTTGTTAAACACAACGCACAAATTTAGCATAGCAAAAGGAAATTCTTGCCACGCTCCAAATTTGGATACAAAAGCCAAAAAAAAACTAACTGTTGAGCCGAGCCATTTAAGCCAACATTAGAACTTGGCCCAAAAATGTTGCATTATAAACGTGGCTTACAAACTTTATTGATTGATTACATTGAAAAGCATGAGACAAAGGTAAATGTTGTTGTTGTTGTTGTCTCTCTTTTTAGCCAAAAGAGGTGTTGCCAGCCATTCCGGTAGATGGGTCAAGTGGCAAAGCTAGACCATGGCTTCAGGCTAGGTTCTAGCTATTAACTAGCCAGACTGGGTTACAGCTCATCATAATTTGGCAGCTGGCATTGTTGCTTGCGGCTAACAAACAAACAAAAAAGTTATTCATTAGGCATACGCTGGAAAGTTGCCTACAGCTGGGTATGATGTGGGAAGGGAGAAGTTAGCTGAGGATATATATATACCTACATACATACATAAATATATATATATATTTATATATCCCTAAATGAATTCAAAATTTCGTATTTCAAATATTAATAAAAAATATTTTAAAATCAAGTTAGTCTGGAAGCAGGGTAGTTATTAGTCCATCACGCCCCACTAGCAACTTTTAGTTGTATTATCATATTTTTTGGGCTCGCGGCAATTATTATAAAAAAAAAGACAAAGAGCGCTACAATTTTATAAAAAAAAAAAGTTTTTTTTACAGCGTCCAAAAAGTGGGTTAATTTCATTCAATTAGAATAGACGGAGCGACAGAGTGGCCGGCGCATCTGCCTTTTTGGCTTTTATTTCCTGGCCAGGTTGGCCCGCTAATTGGGCGCGCCCTTAGCGCTAATCAACTTGGCTTTGGGAACTGAAACTGAAGCTCAACAAAAAGCGTTATCCAAGACAAACAAAAATCACAAAAGATTTAAGTGAAATTTTAAGCTTGGAATTTGAAATATTTCAATATATAAAACTCACGTGAATTTCCGTTTGTCTCAAAGGGGGGGTGGGGTTGGGCCGGCAGGCTGATTTTTCACAGGCCCGCTCGACTTGAAGTTTTCTTCACAATTTTCACTTGACAGTTGATTAGCTAGGGTTAGGGCCAAGGCCTGGGTCAGGCGTTGCAAACCGCAAATCAAATTGTTCACAGCGCCTGCTGCGGCAGCAGCACCAACAGCAGACTATTTACAGGGGCAACAACACCAATTTGGAAACACCAACAACGGCAACAACAATGTCGGAGACAACAAACATTTTTGCACTTCATTAACTCTTCGAACATTTGTGGCAAATGCCACAGCAAAATTCTTGTCACGGCCGCGCAAGCGCTCGCTTCTCTGATTCGCCAGACACGATTTACCGTTAAAATGCACCCGCACTCACAACAAAATAACAACAACGGCAACTGTCAGCGCCGACGAATCTTTCACTTGACGTTTTGCGCAGGCGCCGTCGAAGTCGCAGTCGCAGTCGCAATCGCAGTCACAGAGCGAATGTCAGCAGAGAGCACAACTAAACGAACCGAACGTAGCGCAAGTCAAATGCAGACTGAACGAATGTCATGACCGAAATAGCGCCAACAGCTAAACAGCGCACAAGTCGAAGAGCGTCAGAGAGAAGAGAGTGCGCAGCGTAGAGTGAGTGTGAGCGCAGACGCGCAGCTGTGTGGTTGCCGTTGCTGGCAGCGCAGCAGCAGCTGCGGCCAATTTGAATTGAGCGCGCCTAAAATACAAGCAACTGCTAATGACCGTTGTTTGTTTGTTTTAATGCAGCATAGAAAAGGAATTAACGGGGCATATTGAGAATATGCAAACTTAACGAAGAGACTTAAATTTATTTAGCAAAGCTCTTGAAGTATTTCGTAAGGAAATTTCACAAATGTTTAAATATCATAGAGAAAGCAGGGAAATTAAAAAGCAGTAAAATTAGTGATTAATCACAAATAATATTTAATGAAAAATAAAATTTAATAAAATAAATAAATGACCAATTAAATTTTGTAAATAAATTTTTAAAAATAAAATCTAATTAAATACTTATAAATAAATATATTTATTTTGATTTTTCAATTTAACATAGATTTTTTACAACAAGTTTTAACTTGTGACAAATTGTCAATATCTTAAATGTAGTGAAATTCCTAGGGTATTTCAATGGCACAATTTAAAATTCTTAGCGCCTTGATTTTCGCTTTTCCACTTGAAGATTGGCGCAGCTGCTCGAATCGACTCTCGCTTGCTTTAAGCTTAACTGCAATGCGATGCGATGATGGATAGAGCTGAAGCCGTGGCCAAAGTTATGTGTGCTGAGGTATTTGGTATTTAGGTGGGTGCTCGCGGTCTTGGCCAGAAAACTCAATTAGTTAGTTAAGCTAACGCGAAGTCAGAAATAATATTAAACGGCACACATGATCTGAGCACATATTTAAGTAGTCAATTTTCTAGTTATGATGCAACTTTGAGAAACCTTTCATTAAGCTCGAGTTTATGCAAAGCAGCGACTGCGGTGGGCTGCACTTTCCGACTCGAGCAACGGCCGCCCAATTAGTCTTAATTGCCATTTGGCAAGCCAAACCGAGGCACGTACGAACGAGTATGGAAATGGAGTGGAGGCTGCAAGCTACAGAAGTAATTGGTTAACTCCCATCGGCAGCGAGATTTAGCTCCGCTGATTAACGCTCAATGCCAGACTCACAGGGCCGCATGAACGCGAAAAGCTCTGGAAAACTCCAACAGCCTTGCCGGAAAAATTGCAAAATTTTCACGCGTTAATCGTGCGCAATTGAAATACCAAAAAAAAAAAAAAAAGAAAGAAAAAACGAAAAACAGAAACAATTAAACGAACTGAAATGGATTTGAAGCAGGTGAAGTTAGGTGAGCGGGCAGCTGAGTGGGTCGCCCTCTGATAGGTATTTATGTGCGCCAGGGTTGCCGCAGCGCCATGTACATTTAGTGGGATTAACAGGGCGTTAAGTTTCGTCACTGATATAGCCATAAAAATAGTACAAACTTAAATGTAAATAACAAACAAACGTAGATCTTGGCAAACAGCCTAAAGGGGGCAGAGTCAGTGGAGCAGCGGCTCATGGGGGTATGCCAGACACACACACACACACACACACACACACACACGCATACACATGCACATGCCTACCCTACATAATACAGCTATTACCGAGTCAAGGTTGCGCGTTAATTGCGCGAACAGCTCTACTCATCAGCTCAGCTTCGGCTAGCCGCCAAGAGAGTTTTCCCAGCTTGCTTCCTTTTCCTTTCTAAAACACATTTCACTTTTTCGCCAACGCATTTCACTAGC
Organism: Drosophila fulvimacula; assembly: GCA_035045555.1. NCBI lineage: Eukaryota > Metazoa > Arthropoda > Insecta > Diptera > Drosophilidae > Drosophila > Drosophila fulvimacula. The sequence continues at coordinate 18,021,388 of JAWNOX010000137.1, forward strand.
CTAGCAGCCAGCGCAAATATTTGTGTGAAACTGTTAAACAGACCAACTACCTGCATTCGATATTTATTTCATTATTATTATTTATTTTTTTTTAATGTGTGTCGCGCATGCTCAGTGAGTGCGACTTAAGCTGGGGTATACTGGGCTAGGCTATGATACATTATATGATGATATGATGATGGATATATATAGTATTTGATATAAGTTAAGAGTAAGTATTTGATCAATAAATTTGCGTAGTTTAAGTTTTACTCTTTTTCAATATTATTCGGATTTGAGCTTCATTTAATTTAGCAAAAATTATAATAAATAATAATATTACTAAATAATAAGTAAAATAAAAAATTATTATATTACTAATGCGAACTCTTTCTTTCTTTCTATCTCTATCTCTGCCTCTGTCTGTCTCTCTCTCTGTCTCTCTCTCTCTCTCTTTCTTTCTCTCGCTTTCCCTGTCTCTCGCCCTCTTTCATTATCTTATCAGGCATTGCACTTATTAGCTCTCACACAGTAGCAACTTCGAATTTCACCAAAATATATAAATTTTTTATCGGACCTAAAATTAGTATTTAAGCGGTTCCCCCTTTGTTGTTGCCGTAGTTCGAGTTCTCTATTTGAAACGTTAAGGAAGTCTAAATATGTTCTGTTCGAGGGGCAACACCCCGAGCTATGGATACAACTCAAATCCAAACTGGTGGCCACATCAGCATCATCCTCTTGGGCCGCACAACCACCACCATCACTACTATCCACACCATTACGGTGGCTTTCTGTGGAATCGTGTAATATTTGTTGCTCTAACTTATTTATTATTCAAATTATTTTGGTTTTAAATGAAAATTCAAAAATAAAATATATATACATGCATTGAAATATGGCATTTTATTGAAATTTACGTAATTAGCAGAAATGAAATATTTGTCAGTTAAAGGTAGCCTTTGGCGTCGCAGCTCACCTTAGTGTACCGGGTATCTGTCAGTCGTTCACTTTACTCAGCTGCTGTTGTTGTTATGTTTTAGTGCTTGTCTTCGCATTTCGAAACCGCTTACCAAATCAAGTAATTAGCGTTTTTGATTTACTAAACGCATCAAATTGTCAACTCGCGTGTTTTGCTCAAACTCTGCGAATTTTATTTCAGCTGCGCCTGCGCACATTTCACCAGCGCGTCAAAGCAGCAGCGGCAAGCACTTGACTTGACTTAGTTAGTTAGTGGCATCAACAGCGACATCGACATCGACATCGACATTTCTATAAGCCACTCGCCCAAACGCGTGGCATTTGCTTCATTTTATTTTTTTTTTTTTTGTATTTTCGTTGCATTTTCCCCAGCTGGAGGGGACAGGCGCGAGTTGGCGATTTCTCTTTCTCGGAAAAGTTTTGCAATAATCATAAAATTTTAACACAAATATTGAGCAAAGTAATTATTAGAAATAATTGCGATATGTTTGCCCATAACTCTTCAAGATCTCGCATATGGTCATGCTAAGGCTGCAAAATTGATGAGCTTTAATGGGTTTTCAATAATCACATTGACTAATTACCAATGGATAATAATTATGTTTATTGAAAAAAATAAAGAAAAGTGAGTGCAAAGAGAAGGTCAGGAACACAGAAACCCAATTTGATAGGGTCTTTGGGCCACGTATGTACAATATCAACAAAAATAAACAACTTCTTTCATTCATAAATTTTGATACACGTACATGCTATTAGTCTATAATAACAATCATACTAAACATTATCTAATCGTTACGTTTATCTCTGCATGCGTTAAGCTTAACGATTAACTTTTACGTATTCGCAACACAAACAACGTTAGACGTAATTCTATGGCTGGACAAATTTATCTATTTATAGATATTGTAGCAAAAACAAAATACTTTACACTGTTCAACAAGGAATTTGGACCTCAGTCAAGTGATTATGATTTGAATGAAAATATTCTGTAAATATTATATTTTTAAATATTTATTTATATTTATTAAAAATATATTTATTAAGAAATATATAATATATTTATTTTAAAATATATTATTAATTTTTAGAATATATTTTTTAATATATTAATCATTAATAATTAAAAACTAAAGCTTGAACTTTGCACTTTATATCGTAGAAATTCAATTCAAGGCACTCACTTCTTGTAGCTTATTATGATTCCGATGCATATTGGAATAGTATTTTTTATATGTTAAATAAACATTTTATGTTAAATAAAATAAAATTTTTTTTTTTAATTTTTTAAATTTAATAATAAAGCGCAAAGTCCAATTAAAGGCATTGTGTTGTAACATATCGAAAAATGAAACAAAAAGCCATAAATGTTAATTAATAATGTGCCTATCCCCTAAAGGTTTTATTTACTTAAGAAATCCGATTTTACATCACGATACGGCGCATCCTTCACACTCAAGGCAAATATTGAATATTTTCTATATTATTTGAGCTAGAGGTCTAAAATTTGATTTATATTCTAATCTGCTGCATTCTGCGAAAAATAAAACAATATTAGGTTCTGTATCATCGTTAGAAGTATTATTTTTAAAATGTTTGAAAAAAGCTTTTATCTCACAGTCACCACATATTAGGTGTAGGCCACAAAGCTAATTTTCTTTAAGAATAATTTTACTTAAGGAAAATATATAGTTTGATAATTGACGGAAAAATCGAATCGACAATTATATTAAAATTCGTTTTTATCAATAGAAGATTTTATTTTTTACAGCCCAATTTTTTTGTGATTCGAGTTAGAGTCGGAATCAGACTATCATTATACATTTTCTATTCTCCGCTCTATCTATCCAATTTTGCTTGTCTCTTTCTTTCACTCCCTTTCATTTTTAGTTCACCCTTTCCGAGTCCCCTCTTGAAAATTATAATAATATACGCCTGCATCGATGCATAATCAATAAGCGAATTAGAATTTCCGAATATCATATTAACATAATCATATATGATTAAAGTAGTATATTTATCTAAAGAATATTGGTAAAACTGGTTAGACGATTACTACTCCAAGATTAACTGTGATATATGTGGATCTTAGCTTTTTAGTGGGTTAAGTCCAAATTCATTTTACTCACTTCAGCTTTTCTTCCCACACACAAAAGCAGCTCGTGAGCTAAAAATCCTATAGATAGACATCAACAAGTTTTGGAATACAAAATACATTTCCGCTGTTGCACGCTGGCTCGTTGCATGCCCTTTGCATTGATTAAGGTGCCTTGTTAATTGTAATCTAGAGTGAATTGTGGCTCATATCTCACGATTCGCTTCCGCTGCAACAGCAGCAGCAGCAGCATCAGATAGGGATACAAATAAAAAAAAAAAAATTAAAATTGTCGGATGCTGCGTAATAATAATGCAATTTCATGCCGCATTATAATCAATGCGTGGCGATGCTTGATATAGATCTGATTCTTATATAACACGCGGATGATTATAGAAATGGGGAATAAATGTTGTGAGAGGTGAAAATTAAATTTGTATTCCTCAGGTGAAAAAACATTCATTTGCTGGCTTGAAATTAGATTATTGATTGATGGGATTGTACTATGATTGAAGCCATAAAATTCATTAGCCAGATTATTGAACAAATCTGTATATGATTCTTAGATAATGTCAGCTTAATAAACGTTTCATAAAAAGTAGCTGAAACATATATGTTTTTAGCTTTTTTCAAGCCATTTTGATGATTGATATGCTTTCTGGCATTTTTCAGCAATTTTTATTGACTGATTGATTCAATTTTTCAATTCTCCAACCGATTTCAAGTTGTGGAAAATATCGTTTAATTTCTCTAATAAGCAAGAGACTCGTTGACTCAACACTTGTAGAAATTTTGATTAATGATTGATTGATTGATGCATGGTAAAGCATTCATAACTAAGAGTGTTAATGATATATTCTTATATAATAATCGATGACTGCTGGAAAAGCTGGTAATATCGAAAGAGAGAGGTGAAAATTAACTGGCCAAGCGACGCACACAAATGGCCAAGAGACGCGCGCTTTCTGGCCATTTCGCGGCATTTCAAGCCATTTCGATTGATGGAGAAAATCCATTGGTATCTATCCTATTCCCAATCGCAGCTCGACAGGCACATCATCTGGTTGATATGTGGCTAAAGTGGCGCGACGGCTGCTGCTGCCTCCTTTGGAGGCAACAACAACTTTCACAAAACTTTTGCCCAGTTGCCGAGTGAGATTTTGTTAGTGCGCCTGACGCTGCAGTACAAGTCGATTCGCAATTCTTATTACAGAATCAGGTGCAACTTTTGCTTTTGTGTGGCGTGCCTCCGATTGTTGTTGTTTATGTCACCAAGCCGACTGCAACTGGGCCGCACGTTCGGTTGACAGTAAAAGTAAACGAGAAAAGTGAACGCAATCGAAGTCGACCCACTTTGACACACTTTGACTCGGCCCCAAAAAGCATTCTCACTCGCAACTCGCACTCGGACTTCGCCCCAACGCGACAGCGCTGAGTAGCCGCAACGGATGCTGCACAGAAACCAATCACATTGTCTTCCTCGGTTTTTTTCTTCTTTCTTTGCTTTAAACGCATCGCGTACGCAGCTGGAGGCCAGCAATTTTTTTGGGAAAATCTCGATTGGTTAGTTTGTGAAATAAAACGAAAATAAAATCGGGTGGCCCAAAGCCAGCGGCTAGTGTCGTATGTCAGTCGTAGAAATTAAATACGAAAACCGGCCACCGACTCGCATTCAATATAAAAGTCAACTGAAACATACGCGCATCGACTGCAACATACTCTGCTCATCGAAATAGTGGGATTTGCAAATACTGGGATTTGGCTATATTTACCAGTATTTATTGCTGTCATCTAACTTGATTTTGTTGGCTAATTCTAATCAAATCTCATTAGCTGAAATAGTTTTTTCATTTTATTAAAATATTTATGATATATGTAAATATATATTTTATTTATTTATTTTTTTTTTTGTGAAGAAATTTGATGCACAATTAAAAATAAATCTTAAAATATGCATTGAATTAAATGGATTAATAAAATGGATTTTAATATATGAATATATATAATTAAATATATTTTTGTTTAAAAAATAATAAATATATTTCAATAAATTAAAATAAATTTACAAAAACTAAAAACCTAAAGCACCGTAAATTAAAAATAAAAAATAAGTTAGAGTAATACATATATTTAAAATATATAAAATATTAAATATTTTTGTATGAAATATTTTATAGTGAAAAAATATTTAATTATTATTATTATATTATATATATATAAAAAAAATAAAAAATGATATGCATAAAATATGTATTTGATCAAAGTTTTGAAGCTAGCCCACATTCCTATGTAACCAATATACCCCACTATCCCAATGAACAGTGTATAGATATAACGATTTTTACAAACAAAATCGCGCCTCAAACGAGCAATTGGCGTGACTTAATGATGCATAAATCAAAGCGGGCTACTACGGATTGGGCAGCTGCCCGAATGGCGATTGGGGCAAGTGCCGCACGCAGTTGGGGCATCTGCAGCTAGCTGCCAGATGAGTCGCGTATGTGGGCAAAAACATTTATTCGGCTTTAATTGCGTGCATTGCAGTTGCCAATGCCAATGCCAATGCCAATACCAATGAAAGTAAGTTGCCTCGAGACGTCGAGAAAATTAAGGAAAACTGATAAAACGGCTAACCAGAATTTCCAGCTAAGCGCAATCCTTTTAAGGCAACCAGATCTCAAATTCTCTTTTTTTTTTATTTTCTTCATTTCAGTCTTTAACTGCAATGCATTTCACTTTTTTCATTAGCAAACAAACATTTGCCAATTTCACAATCTCTCACTCGGCGGCGCATTAGCTAAAATAAAGGTAAGGCAGGTAAGCAAATCGATGAGAGTTATGTGGAAATAAAGTCAGTAAATAAACACAGACCTAGCTCGAACTGAATAACAATTTCTATTAATTTTGTAAATGTTATTATTACATTTTATCTGATACAATCTCTAATATTCATATGAAATAGTATTAGACAAGTAAGCTTTGTGTATTAGTATGAAGTAGTAAGTAAATAATGAATTTCCCACACTTACACATTTACTGATCAGTCGCCCTTATCGCGCAGTTAATATACTAAACAAGCTCTTCCTATTACACCAGAACCTGTGAAATATTATGAGCCAGTGCATTCGTATTTAAGAGCTTTGCCGTTTGTTGGTGCCTCAGTTCGAGTTCACTCGTTGAATCGTTTATAGCAAAGCGAGTAAATATCTATTCAAAGTTCAAACATGTTCTGTTCGAGGGAAAACACGCCACAGCCTGGGCCGATGAGCCAGCATTGCCATGGGGAGAAGTCTGCCCCATTCTGGTGGTCACATCATCATCATCATCATCATGGACACCACCATCATCATGGACATCACCATCATCACCATGCCGACAGCTGCAGTGGTTTTCTATGGAACCATCAACACCATGGACATTGGCACACCCACGACCAATTCCATAGGTCAAAATGTTTTTTTCGTGACTCTAGAAAGAAGTTGGTGCAGGAGGAGCCCAAGCAGATGTTTGACTACAGTGAAAACTACAATTAGACGCACTATATGTTTGTCATTAATTTATTTATTATTCAAGTGGTTTTGGCATTAAGTCCAAGTTTAATTTAATTTATAAAGATATGTATATAAATGTAAATGGAAATAAAAAAAAACTTATTAATTTCGTTGCGTTTTTTTTTTTTAAATATCATTAAAGCCGCCAAACTAAAAGAGCAGCAAACTATCGATATATCGATATGTTCATTTGGCATATTTTAATAAATTACTAGACTAAAATACCAAAATGCAGTATATTATCGATAATCGGCAAACAAATAAACCAAAACAGTATTCTCAAACTTAATTTTTTGTTATTTTGAATATAATTGAGAAATTACTTGCTTGGAGTATTCATATTATATATATTTGCGTTTAATTTGAATGCCTCTGCATTAATAATACCAGAGCACATAAATATAGAGCACAATCAGCACAAAGAGCAAATGTATGAGAAACAATTCGATGGCCAACGTGAACAGAGCCAGCGGATTAACAGGCGTAAATGTGATCAGGGCAAACATATTGCAGCAGCCAGGCGGATGGCAGCTTTACTCCTGCACAGTGAACGTTAGCTGCTTGTTGCGGGAGCTCTCGAATCGATTCGGCGTATGGATGCTGAGCATGGCCGTGATGCCCAGGAAGAGGATGCCCAGCAGGAACGCGCAAACTAGCAGGCCAGCCAAAATTGGAGTCGTGATGAAGCCAACACAATCGTAGACATCGCCGAACTCTTTGCGTCCATTTAGCCAGGGCTGCACTTGGTAATCGTTAAGCACCAGGTTCATCTGTGTCTCATTGGTGTTCCTGTTGCTGAAGAGCAGCTCCTCGGCGGAACAGCGGTAGGAGAATCCAAGAGGCGCCGATGGCAGCGTATACTCATTGCCAATGGCCGGCAGCACTGTCTTATTGTCCCTGAACTCCACCTCGACCTCGCGCATATGCCAGGTGCCACGCGCCAGTGAGAACTTGAAGCGGAGCGTGCACTTTTCGCTGTTGTACATGAAGGTGATGCTCAGGCGACCGTAGCCCTTGTTGCGCTGATCATCGAAGGTGATGTGCTTGTTGTGCTCCTCCAGCAGCAGCGTCTCGTTGCTCAGGCGCAGCTCAGGCGGTCCGGTCAGGATCAGCACAGCCTTGTTGTACTCGGCAATGTAGACTTGAGTCACCTCGGTCTCAGTGAGCGTCGACTGTGTGGTGGTGGCACGATTCGCGTCCTCCTCCTTCGCCTCCTCCTTGGCTTCACGCTTGGCCAGATAGTGTGCCTCCTCCTCGCGACTGGCTAAAATGCCCAAGACCTCACCCTGGCCATAAATAGTCAACGCATCAGTGTAGCCCGTCAGCAGCTCGGCGTCGTCCTCCTCGCTCTGTCCGCTCAGGTTGATGACCTGCGCAAAGGGGGTAAGCGGTTGCTGCTCTACATAGAAGTCGTAAAACTCATGCATAGATACACACCTCAATGTTGGCGTTGTAGCTGAAGGGCTCCACGGCCAGGCTGCGCTGCGGCAGATATGTCCACGCGTTGCTCTTCACCAGATTTTGAAACTTGGGATACTTGGTGCCCTCCAGGCGGCTTGTAGCATTCCGTACAAAAATTATTATCGCCTTGACATCCTTGAACAGTTGCGTCAACGGCTGCTCCCTGCTACTGGCCTCGACTAACGCTTGGGGTTGCAAACTGAATACCTTGTCGTGACCCCAAAGCAGATACGGTCCACTTATGGCTGCACTGCAGCCGAGCACCAGACTTATGAATACCCCAATTGCAATTGCCTGCATTATTTGATCTTCACTCCCGCTAAGCTGACAACACGTCCGACTGCACTTTGTACCGAAAACTGACGAGGAAAATTCTTGAACGGAAAAATCGATGAGTCCGGGCTTGGCTGAGGCGCAGGCGCAGAAAACGTTTGCGTTAGGGGTTGCTCAGCAATAAGGGGTAGCGACTTTATAGAGGGTAATTCACAATGGCAACAACTTGTTGATCATTCAAAAGGAACTCAAGACGAAGGTATGTAAAGATCTATTAATATCTATATATATATATATCTTAAAGTATTTTTTTTTTTTAGAATTTATTGGAGTACGATCTTCCGTGCTGATACATAAGGAAAGGAAAACTGGAAATGCATATAAAATTCAACGGGCAGCCCAGAGGTAATGCCCACGAGGGTCATACAGACAGCCTGGGTTCAAACCACATTTTGGTATACAAAACATTCGTTTATTAAATTTACAATATTTACAAGAGTTGAATAACAACTAGATTGATGACTGTCACAGCTAATACATAAGACTTTGGCTGGGTTGGAGCTAAGCTAGCTGAGAAGGTGCCCCTAAAGGTTTTGGTGCCTGTAACACAGAGGGAGAGAGAGAGAAAGTGGATTACAGCAAGTTTCGCATATTTAATCTTAACACAATATATGCTCACGCTTCTCATTGACATCTCTGACGCCGCAGGTGCGATAGGAAATGGTTGCCTTGCGCTTGGTATTCACATAGCCCGGTATGAAGAGACTCGGCGATTCGAGACGCCCGGCGGCTATCAGGCGTGACATGTCCAGCTCAAGGCGATGTGCCAGCGGTCCCTTGAAGTGTATGATCATCTGTATGCAGGCGCCGCTATGCAGCTCCTTTGTGCGTCGCGCATCCACGTCCAGCATCCACTCCGGAATGCCCATCACAGAGCGGAGCTCGTCCAGGAATTGCGCGCTGCAAGCAAAGCATATTTCACTTATGGATGTCAACAGCTAACAGATGAACTGAACCTACACAACGAAACGTGGCGGCTTCTGCAGATTGATGTACTTGATGACATTGTGGTCCGGTTCGATGTTGGCGCAGGCGAAACGCTCGTGCGAACGCTCGGGGCCAAAGATGACAATCGAACGGCCAATGGCGCCAACGGGCGCCTCGAGCGGGAAATTGGAATCAGTCAGCACCACGCGCTCGCCGCCCAGATCTAATGGGAATTGGCATAAAATATAAATATATTCGAGAGCTGCAGCCACTTACCTATGGTACCCAAGCGGGCACCCACGTCGCCCACATAGCAACGCAACGGATTATCCGGCCCGCACTCTTGCTCATACAGATCGAGCTGAAAGCAAGGCATAAGTTGGTTCATAATAGATTTATCTCTGTATTCACGCTGTTCACTTACATTCAAGGGATCGGCCAGCTGTGTGTAGAAGGGATTCCAGACATAGCCGCCAGCCACGCAACGCGTTATGGTTGGCTTGACGGCGGCATCCACGCCCACCGGATTGACAAAGATCTGCCAGTTGTGATTGCGCGTGGAGTTGCGATCGTTTTTGCCCGGATGACGCAGCTTGACCTCGATCACGGTCTCCGATTGGCTGCCATCGTTGTGAATGAGCTGTGTCATCTTGATGTAGCCATAGGCATAGCCCGTGGGATGATGGAATGAGGCGATGGCACGCAGCTCGCGCGCTTCACTTGGACTGTAGCCCCGCTCCAGTGTGCTGCATGCCCAGCGAGCGTTCTTCTGCTGCTTGTGAATGATCACAGAGCGGCCAATGATGCTGGTGTAGCCGAACAGCGGCAGATTGGTGTCATTGTAGGCATCCTCGTACTGCGTGAGTCCATTCAGCCGGCCAAACTTGCCGCTCAAGTCGCCCATCTCGTACTGATCGCTGGTTCCCTGCTTGGGCGGCGGCGAGGACTTCGGGTTGACTGCATAGGGATTCCAATGGCCATACAATGTGGAAGCCTCGCAGGGAAAGGCCAGGTTGGCCTCGACGGGCGTCTAGAAGGAAAGCAACAAAAAGTTAATGATTAATTAAGCTAATGCAGCTGATGCCCTACCATGTGTATGTGATAGCCGCTGTTGTCCTGCAGTCCCTTCAGCTGCACCTCCACGTTGCTGATGTCGTATTCCGACTGCTGGGTTATCTCGAGCTTGCCAGCAACTGTGAGTGCATCGCCGTTGGCATACCAATCCTTGGCCACCACCTTGCGACGATAGTGTCCGATCAGACTGGAGCAGGCTAGGCGCTCGCCTCGTGCCTTCGGGCCGTTGTCGTCGTATATGACCAGGGACTTGCCCAGTATGCTGTGGCTGCCCGACAGCGGCAGATTCCCATCGATGAACATGCGACGACTCAGCTGCCGAGCGCTGCGCTTGCCACCAGCTATGGTCAGCTTGCCCAGGCGCGCATCCAGTGCGCCCAGGCGGCACATGGCTGGCAGCTGTGGCTGGCAGTAGTCGTCCACGCTGCCATTGCCCCAGTCAACCTTGAATGGATTGAAGACGTTGCCTGCCGAGAGGCAACGGTGCTGCCAGTCATAGAAATCTTTGCCCGGCGGATTGCTGTGCATCGCCCAGCGGTGCTCGTAGGTGCTGTTCTGCGTGGAGCCATCCGCCTGTATCAGATACTCAAAGAGCACCGTCGTATCCTGCCAGGGCTGCTCGGCGGCCTGACGAAAGATGACGCGACCCACTATAGGATAGCGAAAGAGCACCTGCAAAGGAATGAAGTGGAAGTGAATGGAGTGGATAGAAGGAGCTGAGAAGATGGCTTTACCTGCGCCGTGAACATGGGCTGCTGGTAGATGCCGTTCCGCTGGTATTGATTTAACGTGGAGCAACCCCAGATATTCTTGGTTATGTTGTGGATGTCGTTGCGGTTGTAGGTGTAGATGACTAGGCTGCGATGGGCGATGCTGTGACGACCCGCCAAGGGCAGATAAAGATCCCAGTAGAGGCCGCTCAGCTCGGAGCTGGTGCCGGGGAGCACGTATTGATGGAAATATTGCTTATTGCGCCCCTGCAGCTTGCCACTGAGATCCCCGAGTGCGTATTGCTCCTGGGTGCCGTAGCCGGGTGGCGGCGCACGCTCCAGGTTCACGTCCAGAGGATTGAGCAGCTCCCCCGTCGTCTCGCAGTAGTCCGGCTGGCCGACCCTTTGCGGCGCCGGCGGCAGACTGTGGATGCGGAAGGCGGCCACATCAGCGGCAAACTTGCTACTCACGTGCGGAGCATGTGGCGTGGACAGGGTGAAGTTGAGGAAGGTGGGATCGAACTTGGAGCGCTGGCTAAAGGTGACCTCGCCCTTAACGCCACCCGAGTTGATGAAGGTCCTGGCAAGCAAATCGGAAAAAGTCAGTTGGCTAATCTCAGTGGCTTGAGGACGTGACTCACTTGTAATTCAGAGTCTGAACGTGTCGTATCTTGGTGCAGGCCAGATAGTTGTCCGGATGCTGATTGTCGTAGAGCATCAGGTAGAGCGTGCGATGCGGTATGGTCAGATCGGAGGGCAGCAGCGCCAGCTGTGCATCTCGAAAGACGCTGCGCTGCGGCTGACGCAGTGCGTTCTTGGCCACACCGATTCTGCCCAGACGCGCGTCCAAGTCGCCAATGCCATGACCCGGGCCCTGGCCCTGCGGATCGAAGACCAGCTGCAGGAAATTGCAATTGTCCTCGCTGCGATGATGGTCGTGCTTGAAGATGTCCGTCACGAAGATCTTCCAGTGATGCTGCGTGAACTGATGCTCGTCCTTGGGCTGTGCCTGTATGTGATACAGATCCGAGTAGATCAGCGTATCGCCGCTGGCGCCATCTGTCGGCGCCAGCCAGCGGAAGTGCACAGAGCCCGCAATGGGCGTATTGAAGCGAGCCTCCGCCATGTGCTCCATGGAGTTCTGCACCGTGGTTATCGTGGCGCAAATCCGTGCATTCGAATTGATTTCCGTCAGTACCAAGGACTTGCCCCAAATACCCTGATCTCCGATCAGCTGCATCTTGTGCTGCCAACGGGCCGTCTCGTTGCCCGGCAGTACCAGATAGTCCAGCTGCTCATCAAAGCTGAGCACCTGGGCGCCCAGGCGCTCCAGTTGACAGCGCTCATCCGCCTCTATGTTCGTATAGTCCACGGGAAAGCGTCGCACAGCCCAGCTCCAAACCTGATCTGGATACTGCAGTGTCGCTTCCAGACTGGCCTGGATCTCCACCAGCTCTGGACTACTCTGTCGAAACGTTATCTCTCCGTGCAGTCCATGCTGCGAGATGTAGGCAATCAGATGCTGGGCTACAGCTACTTGCGAAGCAACAGAGCAAAACAAAATTCATGAGTATGAGTCAAGAAAAAATACCAGTGCTAGCAAAACGCGTTTTCAGAGGTGAATACCCTGTAATCGGTGCAAGAGCTGGCATCGGGCATCGACTCGAATTTGGCTTAGTAATGCACAACTGGAAGTTCACAAAACTAAATATAATGCTGAATGGTGTGAACTGTCAGTGGATGGCGAAGCTTCTTTCTTCTTCATAAAAATCGATAAATATCGATATTGATCAAGATTTCGTTTATTAAATTATATATGTCACAAGCTTCTCAATTTCTATAATTTTATGTTCTGTTTAGTATACAGAATAAAATATAATATAAATATTACTGCTTATTTCGATAAGTTAAAAAAATCGATATATATCGAGTTTCATTTTAAGCTTTCTGCGCATATCGCAAAGGTTTTTTTGGTCTAGTAGTATCAAATTTGATTAGTTTAAGTTGACTATATTATCTAACTATATAGAGATTCCATTTCAGGTCGAATACTATCTAACGACCCTGAGTATATTGCAATCAAATACTAGTAAATTAAGCATTAAACACAGGGTATTGCCCAGTCTAGCACACACAATTGGATCACTTTCTTACTTTCATTTTCGCTCACATGCATTATATAGCACTCCGATCCCAGTCAATTTTCTTGCAGTGCATTTGCATACAATGCGTGGGAATCGAAGGTGATTGGACAAGGCTGTTCCGCATTTCTTGTAATATATTATTATAAATATAGGGTGTATAGGTGTGTGTGTGTGTGTGTGTGTGTGTGTGTGTGTCTGTGTACTTACCGCCGCTTTGTGTTGCAATTCCATGGGCCAAAATGACGCATAAAAGCTGGGTTATTGAGCCCACTCGCTGGCTGCCATGCGGCATGTTCTTTAACTGTTTACCTTGGACACTATTTTTGACTATTTGCCGTAATTTTCCTTGTACTTTTACGACGCTTACAGCCGTTGTTAAATAGTTGTTTTTACTGTTGCGCTCAGCACTTTCATAACTTACAGCGCATGCGTGCGCACTGTGGGCCCTCGACTGGAAACCGCACACGTCGCAATTCAACAGAAAACTGGTCGAAAATACGACAGCACGATTGTTGGCTTAAACCGTTTTTTCTTTTCGGCCCAACCGTGTTGAGTTTGGCTTTTGAGTTTGTTTACGCGTTTTGCTTTGAGCTTGACTTTCGTTGAGATTTTGTTTTGCTACGATCAACTCAACTCAACTAGGAACCGGCTGCAATCAGCTGTTGCTGCTACTCTTATACCAGTCTTATACTAGATACGTTGCAAACCAATGGTGAATGAAAATATTGTGTGTATAAGACAAATTCGTGCAGCTAGAGCTTGTCTTATACACATCTATAATAATAGTGAATAAACTACGCTTTACTTATAAATCAACTACGAACCGATTACAGCCAGCCGTTGCAGCTCTTATACAAAACTTATACTACTTACTTATCGAACCATATACCGAGCATGAGTACTGACTTTGTGTATAAGACGAATTCATTTCGTGCAGTTTGTCTTATACAGTTGTCTTATATGCAGTGTACGTGTTGCTGTGCTCTTATGCCCACCAGTGTTGATAACTACAAAACTTTTCCGCTAAATCTAACTATTTTCTATATTACACAAGCTAAAATGTGCAGCTTTTGACTTAATACAACCAAATTTAATTTCTTTGACATTTCCTTGTATTATATATAAATAGTTTTTATAAAAATAAATAAATAAATATTATATTTTATATATATATATATATATATATATATATATATATGTATATATTAAATATTTATTGATATACATATATATATATATTCTACCCCTCACAAGCAAATAAAACCAAATTGTTTTTCCTTTTCTTGGACGACTTGCTATTCGCTTTATTCCTTAAAAGTCATCGACATCATCATCATCATTGTTATATAAAAACAGTTCTCGATTTTTATTTTTATTTTTTTTTTTTTTGTTAATATTTCTGACCGGGTTAAAAAAATTTTTGTTATTATAATTTTTTTTTTTGAGATTTTTTTTTGCTTTGCCATATAACTTAAGTTTATACTGAAGTAAAGATTTTCGCACTTAACAACTTTTTGAATATATTTTGTTTATAGATTGTTTTGTGTTGTTGTTGTGTTAGTACATAGGTTGTGTTGAATGAGACCTTATAGTACTTAGGATCGTGTATTGTTTATGACCTTTGTGTCATCTAATTGTGTTCCTTTGCCTATTTCCTTGCTTTTTCCACTTCTCTGGTACTGATGCACCCGGCAATGCCGCGGAGGCTCATTGCTGTGGCCTCTGTCCTAGCGGGATGGGGGGCTGAGTTGGGTAACTTTTGCTCTCGAAAAATGTATAGAGTGTATACACTATGCGGGATATAGACGATTGACAGTCGCCATACATGCGCCTGTACAATCGGGTCAATGTGTATCGAATTCAAATTCGAGCACGCCCACTAAGTAAATCCTCATGTGGTATCATATGTGCATATATTTAGTCTGGTCATATATAGATCAACGTATAAATATATGTATGTATATGGTTGGTTCAGAAAACATGAAAACGTGAACTCTTCAAAAATTAAAGCAACTTTTGCATTTTAATAACTTTTCGATACTATTTTTTTGTTCTAACGCATAAACTTGAAAAATCGTGTTTCCTTTTTTTTTTTTTGGTTAAGTTATGTAAACTGGCACAAAAATAAGAAAGATTTCGAAAAAGAAAAAAACAATTTGAGTGAATGAAATAGAAAATGTTTCGTTCTTTTCATAAAGCTAACTCTCATATTTTCAAAATAAGAATTGATATGTATATATACATATATATGTATATATATATATATATATATAGTATATAAATATTGTTTAACGAACGATAGAGATATATGCATATTATATGTATTCAAGTGTTTAGTTATAGATATATATATATATATAGATTTATATATATATGTATATGTAGAATATTTGGCTCCCAGATGAAAGTAACCTAACGGTAACAAATTTGATTGTCTCTCTCTCCTTAACCTGTAAAACAAACTAACTAACAAATGTGGGCCAAGGCCTGCAAAGAGCTATGTAGTACATATATATAAATATGTTTTTTGAAACATATATGCATATATATTCGTACAGACATTGGCTACCCCTGGCCTGCGCATCTTTTGCGTTTTATTTTTATTTTTATTTTTTTTGTTCTTTTCTCAAAACTTCTCTCAACGAACAGCAAATGAAAACATTTTTGGCATTTTTTCTGCTTTTTTTTTTGTTGTTTTTAAATAAATAATATATAGATTTTGCAGTTATTTATAAATTTTACGTGTAAAATTTAATAATAAAATCATCAACTAGAAAAACTAGCTGAAACAAGATGGCGCTTCGACAATTGGACTTTGAACTATCCCTAAAAATGAGGCGTGGTACTTGGTAGAAGAAGTTAAGAGTATTATTTTTGGTGTTTGTTCTTGTTGTTATTGTTGGTGTTTTAACAAAAAGATAGTCAATATATATATATATATATATATATATATAAATATATCTGAGATTTACATATGTAAAACGAGCATTTCTTTTAATTACGTTTATTATTTTTTTTGACGATTTTTTAAAAGTTTTTTTAAGTTTTGTTTTTGTTGTTGTTGTTGTTGTTGTTGTTGGTTGTTGGTTGTTGGTTGTAATATGGATGCTGAGTTAAGAGTTAGGATGTGTGTTTGTTGTGGGGCTGCTGCTGCTTAGGCGGCTTCCTCTTCCTCCTCATCACCCTTGCCGGTGAGCATCTCGATCAGGGATGCGGTATCGATTTGATTCTTGTCATCAATGACCATCTGATCGAAGGCATCATCGACCTCCTTCATGGTGAATTTGTCACCGAAGCCCATGAGCATTTCGCGGAATTTATCACCATCGATGAGACCATCGTTATCGAATGTTTTGAAGGCAGCAATAACAACTTCGTCTTCATCGTTGGCACCAGAGGTGGCCATACGGTTGGCGAACAGGGTCAGCAATTGGGTGAAGTTAATTGGACCGGAGGCTTCGCCCAGCATGGAGTCCAACTCCTTGTCGTTGGCGATCTTGCCGACTGAATCGAAGGCAGCGCGCAAATCGTTCTTGCCAATAATACCGTCCTTGTCGGCATCCATTAGTTGGAAGGCCTGATTCGCAGCGCAGTTTAATGGAATTGGGCGCGACCGACACACAGAGTGATACAGAGCGAGCGAGCGAGCGAACGAGAGAGAGAGAGAGAGAGAGAGAAAGAGAAAGAGAGAGGTGGTTGGTGATTTGGTCTTGTTGATGGTATCATGGATGCGACATGGCTAGGTCTCGGGATAGCTCAGGCTGAGTGGGTCTCTAGCTAAAATACTCACTTCCTTGAATTCGGCAATCTGCTTCTGGGAGAAGACAGAGAACACCGAGGAGCCGGCGCGCTTTGATTTCTTTGAGCCACGCGAGCCGCCCGACGCTCTCTTCGAACCAGTAGCAGAAGCTGGGGCAGGAGTGGCAGCTGGTGCGGGGGTTGCTGCCTCGGAGACTGCCTCAGAAGCGGTTTCTGAAGTGCCACCCTCTTCCTTGGTCTTCTTCTTCTTAACCTTCTTCTTCTCATCCGCCTAAAAGAGCATAGAAGAAACAAAGATTTCCATTAAGCATTACGCATTACGCATTACGCATTTCGAAATTGTTAACTTTTCGAAAATATTTCATAAGTCACCCGTCTCCGTTCTTCGATCTAAAAATATTCGACGCGTATTACGTAAGCTCTTTTGGCTATATGCCTCTCGCTTTGTCTAGATCATATTACTGCTCCGACCGATCCATTTATAGAATTTCACGCGTATACGTATGTGTATGTGTATGTGTGTGTGTGTGTGTGTGAGTGCGTAAAGTAAACTTTTCACACACGATTAAAAATAGTTTTTCATTTGTGAATTTCCATGCTTGAACTAAATGGAAATATATATATATTTATCCATCGAGAGAGTTGGCACAATAATCCACATACGGGTGAGTCATTGAGGTCATTTAACGATAATCACTTTCTTTACTTTAAGTCATTTGGAAACTCAAACACTGCACAGCTATAGAATAGATCGCGAGTCCTTCGCTGGTGTTAGATGCTATATCCCGAGTCTCCTTACCATGGTGCTGAACTTTGATGTGTTGTCTAATCGAGTCGAGCGGTCAGAGCACACTGAAACTCTGGCTGATTTTATCGCCAAGACAATGATGTTTTAAGATCTTTTTTCTGACCGTTTCTTCTTCATACACCCGAACCCGAACGTCGGCCCGAGCGACAGCAGCGAACTTCGGCAACGGCGATTCCGCCCGAAGCGTTTCGTTTTGCCTTTCGCTATTGCCAGCGCTGTATCTGTATCGTGCTGCCTTTTTTAGTATCTGCAAGGCTAGGTGCGCCCAGGCGCCGAGTGGGTTGCGGGTGGTGGCTCGGTGGCTCGGTAGCTCGGTGGTTCGAAATGTTTACTCATCGTGCCGCTGCTCTAATCAAAAATCTAATTTTAACGGTTGCTTCTCTGCTAGAAAAAAATAAATATATATGTAGGTATATATATATATAGGTATATTATATATATGTGGTATATACATCAGTTGGTTGAATTTTGAAATTTATTTTCGTGTATTATGAACAGATATTTATTCTGTATGCGTCGGCCTATTATTCTGGCTATATACATTCCCAGTGGATAACGAAAAACTTGTTTTGTATTATTCATCTTTGCTCTTGAGGCATTTGTCGAAGGTGTCCTCTTGCTCTGAAATCACCTACTGCATATAGTATAGATCGGCTATATACACGATGTTCGCATCTTAGCTTGTCTATTTTCAACAACCTGGCATTTCGTGTGTGTTTGCATATTGTGCAATATAAAAGAGAGAAAATCGCCGAGAATTCCAAAGCCAACGAGCATTTCTATACTTTATTTCATACCCCGCACATAACAAAGGAAATCTGATTTTTTTTTATTTGTATTTATCATCTTTGTTTTTCTTTCGCATATAAGTTTTCCATTGATATTGCATAACATGCGACGTATATGAATTTATCAAAAAGTTAAATGAACTTTAAATATGATAAATATATGTTTTCGAATTGCTGCTGGATCATGATAATTAAAGAATATTTAGAATATTTTTTACTTGAATGAAAATTTAATTCCAAAAAAAAATATATATTATTATTGTATTAATTGGAAAAAAAAAATATATATATATATGTTTTGTTTTTTTTTTCCAAAATTATAATAATAATCTTTCATTTGCTTATTTTATGTATATGTGTATATCGAAGTTCTATGACTGCGAATTATTGTTTCTCCATAGAACAAACCAATGGAATTGAATCAAATAAATTTGAATAAAAGTACAAATTTTGTTTACTATATTCAATTTAATAATTTTAATTTTTTTATTTTAATTTTATTTATAATTTAAAACTCACTTAAAAATTTGTCAATATTTGTATTAATTTAATTAATACTTTTAATATTTATTATACATTAAATTGGTTTCTAAAGCTTATTTAATAATTTCAATATTTAATTATTTAATAATTCAATATTTATAAAATAAATAAATTCAATAAAATATTGAAATATATTTTTTATAAATTATATATTATTTTATTTTTTTGTTTACTTATTGTTTTTAATTCTTTTAACACTATTATATTCTCTATGTTTTTGTATTCCAATATTAAATACTTAAATACTGGCCAATCCTAAAGTAAAGAAAATTTCAATTTTGTAAAACTAAATTCAGTTCACCTTAAAAGCTGTTAAGGTTAAACTTGCAATAAATTGAATATGATATAAAACCATGTTAATGCTTTTTATTTTGAGTGGATTTTCTATTTTTCAGTTTTAGCAAACAAAATATATAATTATGTTCATAAAAATCAGAATATATGTTCATTTTATATTTTTATTGTCTGTTCGTTTTAAACACCGCCAGATCAGGTTCGACTTACATTTTTACATATTCATCTATTTGTGTATAATTTGGATGAATAAACTAATAATCAAAAAAATTATGGTATATAAACTAACGTACAACCATAATAATTTTAATTAGGAGAAATGGTTAAAATTCTAGTAAAATCTAAAATCTTTGAACTATTGATTGCATAGATTTTCAATATCAATATCAAAATTATTTAATTAAATTTTCATAAAAAAAAGAAAATAAAAACATTTAGCCTTTATTTGAACAAATAAACAATTTTATAAAATTTTCCATATCATATATATATTTTTATTTATTTTTTTGGCATATTCCTCTTTCCTTATGTATTAATAGTATACAAAACATTTGATATCTAATGAAAACATTGATGTGAAATTCCTATATTATTAACATTCAATATTAAATTGAATGTTAATAAAATACTTTCGCAGGAAAGAAAGAAAATCCACCAATACTATTTATTTCAGATATCAAATTCCCCAACAACTAGTCTTCAGCATCGATTGGAATTTTGAGCACAGAAGACCTTAAGCTGTCTGTCCAAAAATGCATTGATAAATCATCACGTAGACATAATTGAAATTGTATTTAGTTGTTGCTATTTTGAAAGTGATTTTGAGCAGAATTTCAAAGCGTTTCAAAATTTGGCATGTAACCAGGCGACGCATTGGCTGCAAGCCAAGCGAAAGAAAAAGATGAATGCTTTCTTCTATGCCAAATTAAAAATAATGCAGAAATAGTGCAGATATTCAAGCGATTCCGAAAATAATATTGAAATCCATCGCGCTCTAGTATACAATTTCCGAAGGCAAAGACTTCGCATTTTACAATCTTGAAATATGAAAATAAGAATATTACAACTAGAATAACATCACTAAAGGTAACAGGAAAGGCGCAACCTACGCATAACATTTGTTTATCCGAAGATTGTTCTAAATATACATATTTACAAGGCAATCAAATCTGTAGATATACAGCTTTTAACATTTCTGTATGCTTAAGTATATGGCGTCTATATCAATATATGGTAAATAAACGAACTTTTTTCTATGCTTTGCTAGCCTGGCCGACATGGACGTCATTGGGAAGCAGCTGTATTAAACGAAGCCATTAAAATTCTACATAATGTGCGAAAGAGAGCGCTGGCTCTCTCTCTATGTACCACATTCCTTTGGCTGTTCACTCGCTTGCCTTGGGCCTATGTCCAAAAATAGCTGTGCCAACGCGCACTATAGTGCTGCCCATTTCGATCTGCAAAGCAAGAAGAAAAACATCAGTTTATATACATATATATGACATAGCGCTAGTCGAATAGAGCCTCTGCTGGGCTTACTACGTACCGCACGGTCATAGTCATTGGACATGCCCATTGACACTAGCACCGCATCGGCTGGCAATGAGTTTGCCTTACAAATGTCGCGTTGCGCCTGCATCAAAGCAACAAAGTCCGGATTGGGACCATTGCTATAGTCGAAGCCATAGGCGCCAATTGTCATAATGCCAACGGGCTGCAGATGCTTCAGATTTTCACTGATATATCGATAGAGAGAAGGCGCTGCGCTGGCCTCAATGCCGCTCTTAACTATATGGACAGACGTGTATATGAATTTAGGGCGTTGCTATTTAATGTTGCCATCTTTTACCATCTTCTCCGCTGGTGTTGATCTGCAAAAGCACTCGCAGTGGCTCAACAGGCTCGGGCTGTCGCTTAGCCCAGACGGCGTCCATTCTACTGGCCAGCTTCTCGCTGTCCACTGTTTGAATCATGTACAGATTAGGTAGCTGCAGCACCTGCGAAAGACATGTTATACAGATTTGAAGCAGTGATTATATTTTGGTGCTAGTTTAATCACTTTGTTGATTTTGTTGCTCTGCAGATGGCCAATCAAATGCCATTTGATATCTGGACATTTTGACAAAATGTCTGGATGGTGGCTTTTCTCCACTAGCTCCTGCACGTAGTTCTCACCAAAGTGACGCTGGCCGGCATTATAGGCCTCAATAATACACTCAACGGGCTTTGTTTTGCTAACAGCCACCAGCAGAGGTTTCTGCGCATTAATTTCCTGATAAGAAACACACACATTTAAGCTTCGATTGTTGACTTTCATAACCAAATTTTATTATACCTGTGGACGGCTCTGCAGCACCGACTCGATGCGTTTTAGTACATGCTCTAGTCCAGCTGTAATGTCGAATTCGGCCATTGTGCGACGTATCATTTAATTATTGCAGTATAAGTTTAAGCTTATTGTTAAAATTTGTGCAATTTTTACAAGACAAACATACGGTGTGCAATTTATCGATAGGTTCTTAGAAGTTCGATAAATTGGCATGAGCAAGTGTGTATTTTGATTTCAGTATTATATTCAGTTATCCGTTATTTGGTATTTTATAGTTAGTTTTGGAAAAAAATTCAAAAATAGAAATACATTTTATTTTTATTTTATTTGATAACAATGTTAAAATGTTTTCATGTCGTTGACACGTAAACTAGTTCCCTCTGCTAATTTTTACATGCAGAATGGCTGACACTTACCATGTGGCGTGCGATGCAGCTGACAGGTTCGTCAAGTATTTGCAATCCATTAAAGTTGCGGAAATACGGCAATCTATGGAATTCATTGGTGTCCATCAGGTTGAGATTGTTATAGCTATATTTGTGTTCCTGGCACTGCAGTTCACAAAATTCACCGTTGTGCTGTTGCTTGCTTGCCTTATTGCCTTCACCATATTCTACATGGTAAGCATATCCCTATGTATGTAGAATAATGGGCATATTATACTAAAGCATCCTGCCATCAACAGTGGGATACCCTCTTTCCTGATCTGCCAAAGGATCAGTATAGACAGGTTAAGGCGCAAGCTTCCCAAAAATATGGTGGCGGTTATGGTCCTAGCTATGGTCCTCGGGTCAACGAACGATCCGTCGGCACCGGCCCCAGCGTTGCTTATTTAGGCCACCATCATCGCCCGTCTCGAGATGCACGCACCTCCGCCCTATTCCCACCATTCAACTTTGCCGAAGACGACATGTTGCGCGGTACTGCATATGGAAATGGAAATATTTTCAAATTATTTATTTATTAGAATTTTTGTTGTAGACGAGTACCCCAGCTATCATGACGATAGGAGAGATCAGGCCGCATCTTCAAACCGGGAGAATCGAAACAACAGAAGTAGAATGAACCCGTCGGGTCATATGACACCTGTTGGCCACCGGGGCTCAGCCAACGATATGCGAGCGCATCGTCGGCAGTACAGTCAAGTGGACGATTACCGATATTTGCGACGGAATGAGCGCATGAACGATCCGCAAGTGTTTCGCAGGATGATCACAAACGAATATCGTACCTATCGACCGGGCACAGCGACCGAAAACCTGAACTATCATCGATACCCGCATCCTGTCGATGAACCGAGATCGAGGCGAATCGGCGCTCAGAGTCCACCCGATGAGAGGCAGGCCAAGAGCCGAAAGTACTCGGACAAGTCCAACCAACACAAAAGGTATCCTTCAAACGAAATGCCGGATCGCTATAGGACTGGGTCGCGGGAAAATATGTTGCGAAGATTGCGCAATCACTCGCAGGGACCCATGCCACGGTCAAGTGGAGCCCATGGCCGTTACGATCCCAACGGACCGCACAGCAATGTCGATAGTCGAGGTACGAAACGTCGATTAGGTGAGAAAGTACTCAAAAAAAAAAAAAAATGAAAAACAAAAATTGTTTTTAGAAATTATCGATAAGTTTTGGTCGTTTTAGATAATCAATATTCAAAAAGAGAAAACCGTTGGGTCCAATGATATGGATGACAAGGATGAACTCAATAACAATGAGTGCTCTCAAAAGGACGCTGTCGTACAGGATCAACAACCCGCATTGTATGTATGTTGAGAGGCTGCTTTTTAAAACTAATTCAAGTAATTTACAAAGGACATGCGATTGCAATGAGACAGACGATGAACACCGTTGCAGTTGCATAGATGATGAAAGGGAAATGCGCGCCATCAAGTCGAGTATCAGCTATCCATATGTTATCGAACCGGTATACGATAGCACCGATAAAATGGTAACCACAAAAGAACAAGCTTGATCAACACGAAGTGCCCACAAGTGGCAGCGCTACAAGTAAATAACAAATCAAAAATAGATTAATATTTCTAATGTTCATATTCATCCAAAAGCCAAAACAAACAGTAAATTATAAATTAAATTCAATAGAGTCATTATTTTCGAAATAAAATTCCCAGTGAATAATAAATGAATGAAGGTTGCTAGTCAAAAATCATACAATTTAACTGGCGTCACAAGAAGCGCCATTTTTATAACAACATTTGGTATATTTTCGGCTGGTATTTTGTGAGTCGTTTTCTATTTTGCAGTTTCGGTCACACTGCATGGATTTTGTTTATATTTGTGGAAAGCTGAAATAAATGTCTAATTTGCAATTAACTCAGGAACGACTGTAAGTAAATCATAAAATTGAACAATTCATGACTTATGGAAAATGTATATTGGATCAATCTAATCGCAGCGATGCATTGCGCTCAGAGTACAAACCGCGTAGGCCATGCGCAATGCTCAAATATCCACGACCGAAAACAAAGCCCGAATATCAATCATTATATCCATGGATAATACTCGATGAAACAGATCCGCATTTTGTGTTCTGCGCCATTTGCGAATGTCGGCTGAGCGCCAAACGCTCCGATCTGGGCAAGCACGAAGGCAGCATAAAACACTCAGAAAACGCTCAACGCAAAGCGTTCACATCGAAATCGCACGACTCAACTAACGGCATCAAATGGGAGTACAATGATGAGAGCAACGACGAGAGCCTCTTGCCAATGCAGTTTGCCACTGGCAGTGTTTTGTGCAAGGCGGAGCCGGACAACGAGGATGACGACGCGGACGACGGTGAGGAGGAAGACGAAGATGACGACGAAACAGCTGACAATGAAAGAGCGCAACCAGGAGCAAATGGCGACGCTGATGCAGATGTCGATGCAGATGCTGAATATGAGCCAGCTAGCAAGCGGCGCACCTCAGAGACAGATTCACAGCACTCCGGCCTCTTGGATTATCTGCCCCTCCAGGTGACCATCAACGAAATGCCGCACGGACAGTTAATGCCCGCTGCACAGCCGGCAACGGCCGCGCCACAGCCGTGCCGCATCACAATCAAAAAGGTGACAGCACCGCCCCTGGGAAAGCTGACCAGCAACACGGGCACGCCCGTTGGCAACCACGAGATCACATCGAAGGCCACCATCACACCTATTGCCAGTGGCTGCTACAATTCGCTGCGACAGCCGCAGCTGCAGTCGTACGCCTCGCGGCAGCTGCAGTCCTACCAGCTGCAGCACCTCACCTCAATTGAGTCGGCGCCGCGCGACTCGCTGGATCTCTTCTTCGACAGCATTTGCGCCACTGTCAAAGGGCTGCCGCCCAAACTAGCCACCGAGGGCAAGATACGCGTCATGCAGCTGATCGGGGAACTGGAGCTGCGTGCGCTCAACGAACGCGATTCGCTACCCACAGGCTCTACAATTGATCAGGCGGCAACCGCCGCCGCAGCCGCAGCCACAGCAGCGGCAAGACCTTCGTTAGATGTACCTGGTAGCAGTCAGCAGAATGCCACAGTTGCGTCCACCACCAAATGAGGCACACTCAACAATGACAGTTCAAAGTTCACACTTTACTCTTTATAATTAGCAAGAGATTCTGTAGCAAAAATTGTTTATGCTCGTTCACGTTACTCAAAAGAGAGTATATTGGTTGTGTGCAATGTCTGTTTGTCTGTGCTCATCTGAAATTCAGAATATATAGATTTTAATGTGGAAATTATATATATATATATATATATATATATATATATATATATATATATATATATATATATATATATATATATATATATATATATATATATATATATATATATATATATCGCTTAACCTACTGTTAGGCTATCGGTCGAAACTTTCTCAGTTTTAGATCATATATACTTGATCTAAAACTGTGAAAGTTTTGATCATATATACTTGATCTCACAGTTTTAGATCATGTATATATGATCAAAACTCACAGTTTCAGATCAAGAAACAGTTTTAGATCAGGTATGCATGATCTAAAACTGTAAATGTTATGACTGATAGCTCAATATAAGACTAGGCGAGGTTATATAGGAGTCTATATATTTATATACATAATAGGTCAAAATTATCACAGTTTTAGATCAACTAAATACGATCAAAACTTTCAGTTTTAGATCAAGTAAATGCGATCAAAAATTAAATTTTAGATCAAATGTGTATGATCTAAAACTGAGAAAGCTTAGCCCGATAATGTAACAGTAGATTAGACGAGGGAATATATATATATATATAACTTATAACTATATATATATATATATATATATATATATATATATATATATATATATATATATATATATATATATATATATATATATATATATATATATATATATATATATATATATATATATATATATATATATATATATATATATATATATATATATATATATATATATATATATATATATATATATATCTATATAGTAAATCGTAAGACTTTAATTTGCTTTCATCTAGAGATGCAACTTTTTTGACGTGGACACGCGAACGAGCATTGGGCAGTCGGCTGTAGCCGACTGCAGCATTCTTACATGTTAATGAGTTCTACTGTAAGACCTTACTCCATTCATGAGCATTCTATCTTATCTCTACGCTATCGTCTAGAGATTGATTATTAAACCGCAAAGGGAAATACAACAAAAATAGAAAAGAAAAGACCACTTACAAATATATTAAATAATTATTATTTATCATTAATAAAACAAGTCTGATAAAATGAACGATTTATACTTAGATTATAACAATAATAATAACAAGTTACGAAGGTACTTAGAATGGGGGCTTGCACTCCATCATGGCCTTTGCGCAATAATGCGGGAACTGTAGGCCCTGCAGCAGTACTTCGGCTATACCCTGTATAAAGCATAGAGAAGGCGTGATTAGCAAAGGTATGTCTTTGATTTGTGCGGGTGTTTTTTGGGTGCGTTTTTTTTATCATAAGACTAGTTGGCTTAGTTCTTGTGAGTAATGAGTAATGGAACAAAAATCTACAAAGCGCGATAAGCGCCTCGCACCTGGCAACTAAACTATGTATGAGTAGACGCACATATCACTTATATAATGAATAGTTAGATGATGTCATCGGCTGTTAACGCAAATGTACATATATCCTGATACGCCCACTTACCGATAGACCCGGAATGCACACAACCAGTGAATAGACGATGATGTAGGCCAACGAACAGAGGCAGGCAACGGCCAAGGATATGATCCAGAAGACCAAGAGCCAGAAGATAAACCACACTGGATTGCCCATCTCGAAGCGATTATAATAGATCTACTGGCCTAGCTGAAAGATACGAAATGTACAATGAAAGAGAGAACGAAAGACTTAAGAGCATCGGAATGGCGATCAGATAAGAGCTGAACTTATAAAAAAATATATA
This sequence comes from Drosophila fulvimacula, assembly GCA_035045555.1. Taxonomy (NCBI): domain Eukaryota; kingdom Metazoa; phylum Arthropoda; class Insecta; order Diptera; family Drosophilidae; genus Drosophila; species Drosophila fulvimacula. The sequence continues at coordinate 18,048,589 of JAWNOX010000137.1, forward strand.
TATATATATTAAGAAAAAATTAGGATGATATATAAGGAAATTATTCAGAACGGTGCAGCTACATTTATTATGATATAATATTATATTATGTTAATAATAATATTATTATATAATATATAACTATACAAAATAACAAAAAATAATATCCGAACTTTCAGAGATGAAATTTCTATGAATCAAGCTGCTTTTATCGACAGTTCGATAAGAAATTGTGCTGACAATCCTCTGTTATGCATACGTCTATATATAGAGTCCCATATCTGGCTTATCTGCATAACAATTATAAACAAAGAAAGTGATTTCAACTGTTATTGAATTGAAAATTTCACTTTTTGCCTTAGAATTTGGCTTTGAAAAGTGCGTGACAAACATTCGAACAGTCGGATTGGTGTTGTTGACGTAAATAGATATGGCGATATATGTATCTATATAGATATATAGCTATATATGTAAACCGAGGTAAGGCTGAGCGAGTGTAAAATACACAATAAACTATGTCATCCAGCGTGTGACGCATACGTTGTACAAATTATTTAACATTTAAGTTAAAGACCTCAGACCTTATAAAAAAAACTCAAATTATCATTTTTTTTTTTTAATTCATTGTATTTTTTCGAAATTTTCCCAAGACTAAAATTTTGGGCATAGTTAATAAAGGTTTTTGTCTCGGAAACAGCAACAAGCCAAAGTTTCTGCTCTACAGATTTTCTTTCAGTAGACCCCATACGAATTTTTCTTTTTTTTTTCGGTTTTTATTTACGATCTTCAGTTGAAGATTATGCAAATTGGCTGAGGCGCGCCCGCATTCCTAATAAACAATTTTGTTATATTTTGACTTAAGTTTAAGATAAGAATTTGAATGGTAAAAACAAGATTTTAGAATGCGTATTGCATTTATAAATAAATTGTATTCATTTTTTTTGTCTATTGCTGCGCGCCTACGCCAAGTAATGCAAAGGTAAATAAAAACAACAGACCCACCTTATGGAGCGCGAGAGAGACGGAGCGAGGGCGTGACTGTGCGGGCGGTTCGACGTGCGTGTGAGACGAGATGCAAGCGACAACTAAAACAAAACTGGCGCAACAAGTTATAAGAAAGTGGTTGACAGAGTTGCCAACGACCAACGAAATGTAAAAGCTTTGCCTAGCCTAAAAGTATGCAAAGCTTTATTCATGATGCATTCGCATAGAAAACTGTGAAAGCTTTTGATTGCCGAAGCAAGTGCAGCGCAGCTTAAGACAGTTTAATACGAATTGGGCAGAAGCAAAACTTTTGCCAAACCCTGCAGCAAAAACACTTTCACTTATCAAACGAATATTTAATACCCGGAAAATGAGTGCTATTATCGCAAAAATGTTAAACTTCATTTAATGCCCTGTCCCAGATAAGAAGTAGATATAGCTCGTTATCTAACCATATAGAAAATACCATTGTACAGGGTATTCACTGTTTGGCGAAGCATTTCGGTTTTCGGTGTGTGCTTGGCGCACAGCTTGCAAAATGTTTGAAGGTAAAAGCACAGAAGCAGCTGCAAGCTGCAAGACTGTTATACGCGGTGTATTTATAGAAGGCTGAGCTTTTGCACACAGCTGAAGCTGAAAGCTTTGCGCCTAATGTTTTCATAACAGTTGTTTTTCTTCTTCCCTTTTTTTTTGGTGCTCGAATCCCTCGAGCATTTTTTTGAAACTTTTGTTGTTGCTGTTGTTGTGGTCGTATCCCGCGGATGTCGACGCCGATTTGCAGCTGTTGTTTTGGACCGTTACTAGCGCCGCAGTCGCAGTCGCCGACAACTGCGATTTAAGCGCTCGTCATTCTGTCGTGAGTCGTCGTCCACGTCTCTTGTTGTGTGTGCGGCATTTGTGTAAGAGAAAAATATTTTGTTGATTCGATACTCGATGGAGCTGGCCAATAAAACTATAAACCTATACGTATATATATGGCTATATGTATAAAATTGGCTGCAAGAACTGTTATTTAATAACGCCGCTTTATCGGCCCAGACAATTGGTGTCATATAAATCAACAGCTGATTACCGAAATTCCAAATTCTATAGTATCAATTAGCGGCAAATAAAAAAAATAAAAAAAAAATTAAACAGCTGCAAACGTTTGCCTTTGCCTTTGTGTTTGTGTTTGTGTTTGTAAAAGAAAAGGTTACAAATGCTGCGAGAGTGATTCCATGTGTGTGACTGTGTGTGCCGTTACTTTTGTATGCGTGTGTTTGTACTAAAACCGGACAACGTGCGATCGATTTTTGGGGGCCTTACAGTGGTAACAACACACTCGAAATGTGCGCAAACTAGGGATATAGTTAATGATGCAAGCAGCAAGGATATCAGTGAATGTATCAGCATGTGTAAAGTCGTCCTTAAGGTTGCGTATGTGTGTGCATGTTGGCCATAAAGCTTTGACAACATTTACTCAAGCTACAGCTGAAATAATGCCATTGGATGGGGCTCAGCCTTTTCGTCTTTTCGGCTCCTTTCCACTCGCCCCCTCCCCAAGACGAGCCAAACGTAAAATGCTCGACAAATAAATAAACAAACGGCCACTAGAGATAATGAAATTTTGTTAGGCACAAAGAGAGAGACCGAACATGCGAGAGAGTATGTGTGAGAGAGTGAGAGAGTGAGAGAGAGAGAGAGAGAGAGACAGAGAGCGTGTAAAAAAGATAGCAATAACAACAGCAACAAAAGCCGCAAAATTTGAGGGGCGCAGAGTTGAGCGGCGGCCGCGACTGCCAAAAGTTGCCAACAAAAACAAACAACAAACACAAAGAGAGCATGCGAAAAAAAGCTTCTTGGCCATAATACAGAAAGGCGTAGCGATGGAGACGGAAACAGCGCAACGACTTGCCGTATAACAGTCGCCGAGCGGAGCATGCAGACCAAGACCTAGTGCCAGAGTAACGCCATCGTCGCTCCTAATAAGCGTGAACGATGATTATGGCCAGTCAGCCAGTCAGCCAGTCAGAGGCACTGTGCACAGTGGGGCAATGTCCGTCAAACCGATTCAAACCCAAAACTGATCAATTTGAAATCAAAGTTTCAGAAATTTTCTTATAATATTAAAAATTCGTTCAAATTAAAAAAAAAATATATATATATGCAATTAATATCTGTAGAGTATTATCTGAGTAGAGTATTAACATGGCTTATGTAAATATATCTTTTATTTATTTATTAATTTATTATTATTAATTATTCATTATTTATTAATTGCGCATCAAATATAACAGATTTATTTTTAAAAATCATTTTAGTATAACAGAATTTTATTAAAAGTCAGCTGAAAACTTTTTGCCAACATAAAAGAATGAAATGAATTTGGTCGAAGAGAAACAGAATTAGTGCCACAGTGCAGGGCTCGCTCGCCCGAGTTGGACGAGCCGAGCGCGAGAGCGCAACCGAACGAGAGCCGAACGCGAGAAGAGCCGAGCGCAGGTCGCATAGTCCGTATGTTGTGTAGCACAGTTTAAAGTACGCATTGCGATGGTTTTTCACTTCAGTTTAGCTAGAGACATCGTCGTGTAATGAACAGAAGCTCTGCGAGCAACTGCAAATCCAGCGGCGAATCGACGACAGATTTCAGTGCGCAAAACCGAAAAAAAATACAATAAAAAAAGAAATAAAAACAATACGCAAGTAAATTGCAGTGTATATCAAAACACACACACACACACACACACGCACAAAGACTTCAAGTTTGTGTTTTGTGTGGAATTCAAAATTCAAATAACGGTGTATTAATTTCAATTTAAAAAAAAAAACAACAAATTTTTACAGAAGAAAAACGCATAATAAAAATAAATAAAAAAAATCAAAATTAATAAAAAAATATCCATATACTTAAATAGTGACATGTAGTTCGGCAGTGAATGAGAGAAAGAGACACACACAGAGCAAGAGTGAGAGAGAAAACCTTGAGATCTAAGTTAGTACGCAACGCACAAAAGCTCAAGGTAAGTAAATCCTTTGTATGGGACGGATGTTATCGACTTAAAGCTGCTCTGTTGCCGCTGCCTAACAAGTGGGGGAGATGCCCTAAGAGAGAGTGAGTGTATGAGAGAGGGACAGGGAGAGAGAGCGAGAGAGAGAGAGAGTGAGAAAAAGAGCGGCTTATTGTGTTGCCGATTTTTTGCATTTAACGATTTTTGATGAGTTCCTTGATCCGTAAAGTCTTTAGCAATTTGCAGCAAACACACACACACACACACACACTAATACACAGAGACATGGGAGTCAGGCGAAAGTGTCCTACAAATTCATAATTCGGCTGTTTATATACACATTGATGTATATGTAAGGCACACACACACACACACAGATACACTGTGGAGTCTGCATGTATTGGTGGTTTATCGAGTGGCTGCCGCGATGGCTGCCTCAATGTCTGCCCGCTTGTGCTACCTGTCGAGAAAAACAGGAAAAGCGAGAAAAAAACCATCCACAGCAGAGAAAGTGAAATTTCATATAGACATACACAAGCGCAGTTATATACATACATATACCTGCATCTGTGTGTGTGTGTGTGCTTTTTTTTTGGCACGTAGGCTCCATAACTTCCGCTCGGTCGACTCTCGCGCACACACCTGTACTCAGACACACAAACACATTGACACTCAAACACACACACACACATACACACACACTTTGACAGCGCGCAACATTTGAAATTCTGATGAAAAGACATTTTTTTTATTTAGGCTAAAGTACACATTAGGTAGCTGCTGCTCTTCCGCTCTGCTCCTGCTGCTTACCTTTTTATCAGCGGGAAATCATTTTATTTTATTTTTTACTCTTTTAAATTTTTTGTTAAATTTGTTTACATTTCTTGTAGTTTATATACCCTTCTGTTAGGGTATTTGGCGTTCTGTGTAGTCTTTTCCCATACTTGTAGCATATACTCTATTTCCCAGAGATTCCGCCAGTCAACATATCGTTGGAAACAGAGAATGAAAGATGGAGAGATTGATAAATAGAGAAAGATATATTAAGAAAACCTAAGAGTGATAGAGAGAGAGAGAGAGAGAGAGAGAGAGAGAGAGAGATTGAGAAAAAGGGAAAGATTTGACGAGGAATGAAATATAGAAAGATTGAGAAAGGGGGATTAAGAGATTAAGTGAAAGAGGAGGATATACAGAGAGACTGAGATGGGAAAAAATTAAACGGAGAGAGGGAGACAAATAAGGAGAATAAGTAAGATAGAGAGAGAGAGAGAGAGAGAGAAGAGAAAAATGAAATATATATATATTTCTGATTCAGGTACATATATTTTATATATATATTTTATATTTAATTGTTAGATAAATCTTTTTATTTAAAATTTTATCACCAAATTTTAATATATTAATTGACTTTTCTTTTTCTTTTATATTTAAACAAATATATCATTCGATCAATGATCATCTTATTTATCTATAGATATATCTAAATATATGTGAATCTATACAAAATTTATCAGAGAAATGTATTCGCTTTTCCAGCTGACTAATGTCATAATGCAAATATTCCTATGTGTACTTCACATCAGAAGATTTTGTTAAAAATAGTGCCGCAGCCTAGAAGTGTACATATACCTCGCTTTTCCAATTTTTTTTAGTTTTTTCATTTTATTTTGTCAGTGGGGTAAAAAAAATCTCGCACACAAATTTCGCTTAATTCAACTGTCGATTTATCACACTTAAAGCAACAACAAGCATTAGTATAACTAAGTATAACTAGCAATAGCATATCACATCGTACCATAAAATGACATATCATCATGATCAGCATGATGATGATGGCGCTGCGGATGATGATTAGCGTTGCTTGGTTACGATTGCGTGTGGAATTCGGGTTGATTCCACTCAGCTCTATTCCGTACTGATTCTATTGTATGCTATTTAGTTGTGCGGTTCTCCAACTGCAATCAGGGGTTTATTTATATGGCATGGAATGTCCATAGAATGCCCACAGATGCACACATCTGGCCAAACGCAATGGCCACCGATGTGGCCATTCATTTTGTGCGGAGACTGCATTTTAGATTGAGATTTATATGGATTTATGTGTATGCAGTTGCAACAAAAGTCAAAAATAATAAGTTGGCGGAAATGAACGACCTGGACATACCCTGTCTATATTTAAAAATTTTGAATGTATGGGAAGGTGTGCAACAATATTCATTTTATATTTAGGTATACTTTACCATATTATTAAATTTTCAAGCTCTAGTCCTTGAAAGCATGTTATCGATATTTATCGATTTCAAAGGAAAAATGCAATAAATCTAATCTGAGCGTGATAAGTATATATATGGACAGCTGGATTGACGGATAAAGGAAACTATTTTGTTTGTAGGAAATCGATAAATATCGATAACACATTATAGTTATTAAAATTGAAGTCAGCAATATCTCACAGGCAGGCAAGTCAGTCAAATCTCCTCAATCAAAACATCTATCCTAGTTTCGCTTACCTCGCATTCTATCATTGCCCTCACACTCAATGGGTGGGGATATCTGGACACAAATAACACAAAATAAAATAAAATGATAATAAAAACATGTTGGATTTTCCTAAATGAATTTCAGCTTTTGCTTGCTTCGTTTGCTGCGCTTATTTCATTTTTGTGGCATAGAAATTCAACAAGCATTTAAAAATAATTTGATTTGTTTAGACCAACAAAGCGACGCACTCAGCATTTTGAAGCGCAGCAACAACAATTTCAAATTCTTTGATTTATGCATCATAAAAAATATTTTTGACAGCAAACTAAATTTGTTTTCACAGAGGAATGTGAGCGAAATATTTGTGTATAACAAACATTTCAAACAGTCAATTCAAATATGAAATAAAAAGGGGAATTACAAATAAATTTCAATGTGAAAAAAAAGAAAACATTATAATAAATAAAAAATAAGAATAGCGTATTTTGAAAACTTGTTCAATAGAAATTTTGCATTTTGAAAATTCATTGAGTGCCTGAATCCATAAGAAATAAAATGAAAAAGAATTGAATGCATCTCTTCAATTGAATACTGTTTCAGAATTTAAAATTTTTAGCATTCACCAAGAATTTGAAAGCTTTTTTCGTGGAATTTCTATTTTTGAGAACTCTGAATGAATAATTCAAATTGAATTCTCCTCGATGTCGTAACTATTTTCTTTAAAGATTCGATTTTTAGTTTAAAATAAATTAGAATTTATTTGGATTATGTTTTTTAATAGAATATAATTTAGATTCCTTCTGTCCAACGGCTCTAGTGCTCATATGATCATTATAGGAAATTATTATATTTTCTATAAGTCAAACATAAATTTGTACAAAATTAAAAAAAAAATAAAAATAATAATAAATATTTTAAATTTAGTCATTGGAAAAAAACAAACCAAAAATTGCATTATATTTTCACACTTCTAAATATAATAAATATACCTTTAGGGCCTGCACTATAATAGGCCATTATAATTTAATCTTTAATTGAATATAAAGTAAATAAAAATGGCTCGAGTTGAGATGACTCGAATCAGACGAGTTAAGCGGCAATTCAGGCGGGAATTGGAATTGGAATTGGAATTGCAGTCGGCTTCCGCTTGGCAGCGGCTCATCATGTCAGTCAGAGAAGTTCGTGACCACAGAAATTCCCCCTGGCGCACAATGCAGTTGCGTTCATTTGTTGCAACATGCCACAGCTCGACGCTGCCCCAAGCCCACCCCCACTCACACACAGTGCATGGAAATGCGTGCGGACACAGACAAGTCATTTGTGCGCAAATTAAGCGGAGATTTACGCCGGACTCTGTCTCTGTGCCAGCTAGATATAGGACGCTTTATGAGCGATGTATATATAACCTGCGCCTCTTGTTGCCCCTAATGCATTCAACTATCCGAATTGCATGTCGCTTCACATATTTAATTGAATCAATTGTCCAAAATATTAACTCACAATGGAGAACTGAAGCGTGGGAGCAATAGCAATGCTGCCTCTAAAGATCACACTCTCAGTCTCCCGCTCTCGCCCCCCTGCCTCGATCTCTGCTATAGCTGAGGCATTTTGTTCAATGCCAATGCACAAGTAAAGCACACAAAGGCACAAGGCTTATGGCATGAAACACTTGAGAATTGCTTTGCACTTTTATGTTTGTTTGCCGGAGCTTTTTCCATTTCCTCCTCGCTTTTCACTCAATTTTCTTTGTTGTTGTTGTTGGCAGAAATTATTTGCGCTTGCTTCACTTCACGAGATTTTGTTCGGCTCGAATTATATATATATATATATATATATATATATATATATATATATATATATATATAAGAAGAAGCAGGAGCAGAAAACTTTCTTTGCCACGCTTTTCCTTTGGGGCTCGGATTTGAGCTGCGGCGCTGGTGGATCCATTTGGCTGGCGTGTTCTGAAATCGAGCAACACATAAAATTCATATTTGCCATAAAAATATGCAAATAAAATGTCATTAAACAAACAAGCAGGCGAACCAAAAGAAAATAAACCCAAAAAAAAAAAAATTGTGTATAAAATTAAAGTTAAGGCTGCTTGAGCCAAGGTCTAAGAAAGACTGTATGTAGAATATGCCGAATCTATTTAATTTATTAGTTTCATTAATTGAATTTATTTAATAGTGGTTATTTAAGTATTTTAGCAAGGATATCATAAGTCAAAAATTATACAGAAAATACTAAAGCTTTTATGACATTCTTTGGTATCAATTTCTCTTAAAGCAAGTGGAGAGAAAACAAAAATCTAGATAAACTATAAAAATACTATAGAAATTATATGCAATATATTTTTTGGGTAAGCAATGAAATCTGCCAAAGAAGAAGTTCTTATATATGCCATATATAAATATACAACGTATCTATATATACTCTGCAATATAGTAGCTCGATTCATTAGTTTACTTGGCCATATAACACAGATAAGGCAATATTTGTATATATTCAGCAACATTTCATGTGCAACTTTTCAGGGCCTCTGCAGGGGTATAAAAGAAGACGAAGAACAGAACAGATCCTTCGACAGTTGGCGTAGCATTAAAACGCAATTTTATTGCATGTCCTTGGGGGGCATTGGAATGGCGTGTGCCCATCATTGTCTTAAGGGCGACGAAGGCAGGCGGCGACAGCTCAACAAAAAAACAGCAGCAGCAGAGAAATAACAGAAAGAGATAGAGGGAGAGAGAGAGAGAGAGTGAGAGAGAGCAAACTATCGCATTGCTATTGCTTAATATTAGTTTTATGTTTTTTTTTCTTGCCTTCTCTTTTCGTTTATGTGTCTCTGCGCTGACTACTTTTATTATTTCTCAGCTCTGTTTTCCCAGCGGCCATTGCCTGGCTATAATAATACGATTTGTTGTCTACTGCAGGCTCATTAGATTTTATGGTTTTCTCTATTGAAATTCAGTTAGATGCGCCCAATACTTTAATACTGCGGCGGGCGTTAGCTCTTTTTGTTATTGAGTATGAAATGGGTTTGCAGCTGAAATTCATTAGTTTTTTTTGTTTTTTTTTAAATATCGTTACAAAAGCTTGACCATTTGGGATTTTCTCCTAAACTTCTATTTTGGATTGCTTCCTATTTAAAGGGTAGAACCCAAAGAGTTCTGTTGAGAACATCTATTTCGAAGGTCATATTTGTCTCTTCGGGTGTTCCTCAGGGTAGTCACTTGGGCCCTCTACTTTTCTCCCTATTTATAAATGACCTTCCCAGCTGTATTTCTTACTCTAGGATATTTATGTATGCAGATGATGTAAAACTCTGTCTCTCATACAAGAACTCAATAGATCATCTACGCCTACAGGATGATCTAATATCCTTTCAAAATTGGTGTAAAGCTAATCAGTTGCATCTAAATTGTTCTAAGTGTATGACAATGACTTTCTGTCGTACCACTCCATTTTTTGCTGATTACACAATCAACAATGTGTCCTTGCAACGTATTTCTACAATCAAAGATCTCGGTGTGCTCTTTGACTGTAAACTTAGATTCAATACCCATATTCTAACCATCGTTAATGAAGCCAAAAGTGTACTTGGTTTTATTAAACGATGGTCTAAAGAGTTTAATGATCCGTTTGTCACTAAACTTCTTTTTGTCTCGCTGGTACGTCCTATTTTAGAATATTGTTCTATTATATGGTCGCCACAGCAGAAATTGTATCAGGACCGTATTGAATCGGTTCAGAAGCAATTTCTTCTTTTTGCCTTGCGCAATCTAAACTGGGATGGTAACTTTCGTCTACCGTCTTATCGTAGTAGGCTTCTTCTTTTGGATCTTCCATCGTTAATCAATCGTAGAATAGTCTTGGGTATTACTTTTCTACATAAGTTGATTCACGGTAGTATTGATTCGCCTTCTCTTCTATTTCAAGTCAACTTCCTAGTTCCTTCCCGTGCTTCTCGTCACTTCTGTCCTCTTTATTTACCTATATGTAACTGTAACTATTCCTTATACAGTGCGTTTCGTGTTCTATGTACTAAGTACAATACTTATTTTCATGTATTTAGTTCTGAACTCTCTCTTTCCTTAATAAAATCTTCTCTTTTAGCATATTTCAGAGAAATCACACACACACCACAGTTGTGAGAATGCACCTATGCAATTCTCCTTACTTGTGTAGTGATTTCTCTTATCGTATTTTACTTTTTAAGATTTTTATTTTTTCTTATATTTTTATAACCTTTTTTTAACTTCTTCTATCTTGCTTAGTTTCAATGATATCACTAACCATATCTGGCTGTGATTTGGGGCATAGCTCGTCGGACCGGCAAATAAAACACCCCCATCGGGTTGGTGATATCATTGCTATATATTGTTAGTATTAGGCTTTTTCTTTTCCCTGTTTCTGTTTATAATTTTAATTTTGTAATTTTATAATTTGACTCACGAATGTTGTCAATTTCTTTATATAAATAAATAAAATAAAATAAAATAAAATAAAAATAAAAAAAATAATATTTGACATGTGATCTACTTATAGAGTTGTGATTTTTGCTCTTAGACTCTAAAGTTAAAAATTAATTGTGAAATGATTTGGAACAAGTTTTTTATATGCAAAATATTTTAATCACTTTTTTTTTTTAATAAAATATAAAAAACCTACATGAGGGAATTAAATTTTCCTATTGACTTCATTTTGAAATGAGAAATAAAAAATATTTATTTAAGAGTTTATGCTAAACTGATCGTTACTTCAAAGAGAAATTATTTAAGAATTTATTTAAATTAAAAATATAATTTATTAAAATAATATAATTAATAATAGAAAGAATTTTCAGAAAATGTAATTTTCCTAAAAGAAGTCAACTATATCTTTCTGATAAAAAAAAAAATATATATATATATATAAAACCATTTGTCTTCTTCGGCTTATGCAAGTTGTTCAGTTTAAGAGTTAAAGAACCCAACTAATTCAGACTCAGTCGTATATCTATGTAAATATCCAGCGCTGTAGTCAACCATTTGCGAGCTCTTTTTTACATGCAGATAATCACTTACACACACGCGTGTGTTTGTGCTGGGCTGGGATTAAAATGCTGCTTGGGTATAAAAAAGCGTAGCCAAGGGTAAAATAAAAGTGAAAAAAAAGAACAACATAAAGGAGTAAGCTGAGCTGCTGCTGCTGCTGTGGGAATACGCGGCGTATGCGCGATTTTGCTTTCAGCCCAACTTTAAGCTGGTGGCACGGGGCGAGATTAAAGCGTCGCTGGCATGGAAGTGAATTGATGTGTTATGAGTGAATAACGAAATTATATTTGCTAGGCAATTATTTATTTATTTGCATATAAATTAATTAACTTTTTTAATTAAGCAATTCGCAATTCGTTGATTTGCAATTACACGGATTTGGGACTAATTGACAGGGCGCAGAATAAATGTAAATAAAAGCGAGTCTAATTGTAATTATGGTCACACACACACACACACACACACACACACACACACATATATATATATATATATATATATATATATATATATATATATATATATATATATATATATATATATATATATATATATATATATATATATGTATATATATTTGCACTATAATTGCAGCAAATGCCAATTAAATTTCCATTTAAATGCCCGCACTTTGTGGCCATAATCTGTCTCGTATTTAAATTCCAGCAGGCAACTGACAGCGTCTCTAACTCTCTCCCTCTCCCTCGCTCTCTCTCTCTCTCTCTCTCGCTCTCTCTGCCTCTCTCTCCTTGTCTGCTGCTCTGCCTTTCTGGTTTGCCCTTAACACATTGATTACTGTAATAGGAAGCCCAATTAAAAGTGTTTACGCTATTATAGACATAATTAAATCATTATTATCATCGGCAACTGTAACAGCATCATCATCATCATCATCATCATGATAGTTCTTTGTTGTAGCTGGCGGCTAGTGATGCGTAATATCGACAGTGCATTAATATGCATCAAGTCATTGTGGAGGGGCACGTGGCGTATGCTTGATATTCTGTTACTGATAATTCCGTTTTAATTAGTGCAGCCACCCGATGGCTGGGCTTTATGACGTGGAAAGGACGCACAGCCTCCATGCATCCATTCAATTTAGCAACAGTCGCCTTTTGTCCGTGACGTCACAGCCCGGGTCATGCTTCTGACATTGTACGGCTGCCCTTTGGTCAGCAGCAGGCAGGAGCAGCAGCAGCAGCAGTCGAAGCGCCCACTGGCAATTTGCTTTCATTTCTTGCGTCATTTCATATGAAAGCCGCGTTCACATTTGACATTTTATAGAAGCGCAGAAGGAAAAAAAAAGAACACTTAATAAACAACTAGCTGGGCGGAGTCCAAGCAACATAAATAAAATAATAAGACAAATAAGAAATCACTATACGAATTGGTCAGCCGGGGCGTATACTTAACTTTACTTAATTGTCACTCGAGCAACTTTGTCAGCGAGTGGTTTTTTAATTGACTGCGAGCAGATAGACTTTTGCTATTTACTATATATATTTGGCGACATATATACAAATATATATATATATACATATAATAGGTAGTAAAACACTGATGCGCTGCCCAAAAAATGCCTCTTTGATTGGGTTGTCTTATGGAATTTCGGCTAGAATTTTTTATGCATTTTTTATTTAAATATATAGAAGAGAATACCGAAAGATAGACTTATTTATTCTTATTTTTTATATAAATTATATATAATTCTACAGATTAAATATATTATGTATAATACGTATACGTATTTAGAGACTATTGCAAATGTTTCTTAATTATACAGAAAGCTCTTAGGGGCGTGGCAAATCGCACGCTTTATGAGACGAGTATATATTGGAAATAACAAGTATTTAGCTTATTATAGAAATAGCTTGCGTTCATACGGACGGACGGACGGATGGACAGGAATTCGTACATTGCATAAAAGCAATAAACTCATTTCACTTAACAATATACTCATTTTACTTTCGTGAATGAGTATAAAAGCACCAGTAATTTGTGTTTTCTATATTTAAACTTGTAGCTCTCATCTCTATACGAATTGGTCAGAAAATCTCTGATTCTCATAAACACAAATTTCATAATAAAATCTGAATTCATATTTTACAGATATTCGCTTTAAATATTTTTCCACCCTTTCAGCTTTTCACTGCTTAACAGATTTTTTAACAATAACTGGATAACCTGGCGTATACTTAACGTGAAATTTAAAGCCCTTTAAACTTGATTAATTTTGGTTCAATACAGTTATAAATATAATTAGACCATAGAATATATTTTGATCAACAAAATTTCAATTCAAATTTATATTTTTTAAGCTTATCATTAAATATCTGATAAAAGCAGAAGAGAAAAAAAATATTTAAAAAATATATGAGAAAAACTCGAGTTCTCAGAAAAAGTTTCTGTAAAGTTTGCACAAAGCACACGCTGTGGAAGTTTTCACAAATATTGTTTGCTGGCAAAGTTTATTAGCCAAAAAGAAGCAATGATGGAAATCTCGCAAATGCTGCAGATTATAATAAACAAAGAGTAAATGCAAACAAAATGCAAAATAAATAAAATACAAATAAATAAAATAATGTCATTTGGGGTCGTTTGTGGCTCAGGTGCTCGTGCGCTCCAAGGAGTTTGAAACCAGTTTATGAAAAACAAAAATAACAAAAACCAGGGGAAAAAGCAAAATGTAAAAGAGAAAGAGAGAGAGAGAGAGAGAGAGAGAGAGAGAAAAAAATGGCGGCTGCTGTCGGTAGTTGACTTGTTTCACATTTATTTGATTATTGATTTTCACTGGCAGCGCTGACTCGAGGCTGGCTTTAAGTGCGGACCCTGAGTAACTCGAGACCCGAGTGAACTATACACACACACATCGCTTGAGATTCGCATATGTCTTCGAGTCGGGCTGGTGATATCATCAAGGTCAGCTCCCAGCTCAAATGAGCCGAAAGCTGAACGCTCGTCGCACTCGCAGCTCGCAGCTCGCACTAAATTGAGCGTCTCAGCGTTAACGAGCGCCAGCGGCGCCGCCGGTGTCGACGGTGTCGTTGGTGTAGCTGGTGTTGGCGGTCTCGGCGGGTCGGTGGTGTCGGCTGTGGCTGTGGCTGTGGCTTTGGCTTTGGCGGCGCCGAGCAACACTAAAGTCGTGGCCGGACGTAGCCACGCGGCACTTGCTTAATGATGGGTCACATCTCCCACGCCCCCGGGCTCGACCCAGCCACAGCCACAGCCCCAGCCACATGCGGTGTCGGCGCAATAAAACCGAAGCGCCACTAAATTCCTTCACTGAGCAGCCCCAACCTGCCCTCCCCCACACTCACCCCATTTGCTGCACGTTTCGTGCATATGGCTGGTGTTTGCATATTCCGTATCCTGAAAAATAAAACCATATGCGGCACAAGCTGTGCTCCCTGGCCAGTTATGGTAACGACTAAGTCCAACTAGTTTCATATGCTGAAATTAGTTCAATTTAATTTCACAATTATTTGCTGAAAAAAATGTCCAAAATTATTATTTTTCAAATATTGCTTTAAGCTTATTTGTTTTTTTTCAAAATACTTTTTAAAAATAAAAACAGTTCTTTTAGCATATTCAAGAATTTTCATCCAGTTTTGAAGAGTACTAGAATTTTTAAGTGATTATAATTAGTTATCTATCCGAATAGGATTTATAATAATTTGTAGAATTTATAATTATCATAATATATATTTTCTTTTTATTTTAAATATTTAAGCTTTACTTTTTTACTTTCTCTAATATAAACATTGCTTAAGCATTTAAAATAATAAATGTATTAACTATTTAGTTATATATTAAACAAATATTTTATTTTAATATTTTAGAGAGGAAGTTTGCAAGGGTTTGTCCAATTATATAAGCTTGAATTTCTCGGACTTCCGTGTTATTATTATATAACTATATTTTAATATGCATTCATTATCTACCTATCCAGCTATTCCTGTATTTTGAGTCTATATTTTGTCAAAATTCTAAAAAAAGAAATACAAATATTTTTAAAATACCGTTACAAATCCGTTACAATCAATCTCTAAATTTTCGAATAACTCTTAAAAAAAAAACCTTAAAAATAAACAAAATGAATACAAAAAATTAAATAAATTAAAAAAAATAATAATAAAATTCTAGCAGCCCTCTGTTTACAGGGTATCTTAATTTCGTAATACTCAAATCTCAAACTTGATTTCTCTTGAGTTTTTATTTCTTTCTTTTAGTTTATGAGAGAAACATTTGTTTCGTGTTGTTCGTTTCGATTTGTGCCACGCCCGCGTATTTATTTTATAGTTTTTTTGTTTATTTTGTTTTTTTTTTTTTGGCATTTTGGCTAATGGCTGCAACGCGATGTTGCCACACACAAAAGGTCAACTGCATAGAAGCGCGTCGTCTGTGGAGTGAAACTCTCTTTCAGTTACGCAACGCGACAGGGTCTGAGAGCTCTGAATAAAATACAACTGTAATTATGCTTTAAAATGCCAGATTGAGGAGGGTGTGGGAGTGGGCAGTGGGCATTATGCTAAGCTAATTGTGGAGAGAGTTTTTGGTGGGCTCACTTAATAGGCAGCTGTCCGCTCGACCTGAGCCAATTTATCAATAGAGTGTGACGCCTGGTGTGGGACGACCCTCTTCAACTCATCAATTAAAACTATAGACTCAAATATATATATATATATAAAATATATATATATATATATATATATATATATGTATTTATATGTATATATATGTATATCTGGGAAAACAGACGAAACTTCAGCGTTTCAGTTAAGGGAAAACTCAAACAGAGCTCGCCTCTCAGGCACCCTCTCGACCAGGCCAACCAGCCATCGCTAACCGAATTGTTTTCGTTGCCTCGTTTACCCTTTGACTTTCAGAGTTCGGTTTGGCTGTTGTGTATCTTTTAAGCAGGCGAAATTCGCAAAAATTCTGAAAGCGAACGCAAACAAAACAAACAAATGGCTGGGCCAACGGGTGGGGCAGGGGGTAGGTGGAGTGGAGTGGGACTTTGGGTAGGCCCAACCCTTATACAATTGACCTTTGCACAGTCAAGCTGACTGCCATATTCGCTCACCTGCTCTGCACCTGCTCACCTGTGCGCCAGCGTCCTTGTCATCATCATCGTCATCATCGTTGTCGTATCGTTATGGTTACGTTCCAACCCCCAAGCCCCAATGGCCAACCCCTCGTACCCTCTGCTAACATAGTCTATGCTTTGCTGCAAACTTTGAAAATTATAATTTAATTTGAATGTCATTAAAATTTGTGCGGCATGAGCTAAGCTCCACTGCCACGCCTCTCGCACCCTGCACCCGCCTGTCCGCTCAGCCTTTTATCGTCATGGCTAGCAAAATATTATATACAAAAGCATAAAAGACCAACATGCTTTCATGAAGGCTGCCAACCGGATTTGAATCCCGACTTCTTTCACTATTGCTCTAATCCACAAGCTCAAAAAAAAAAAAAAAAAAAACCAGAGAAGCCCAGCTTATTTAAATAATATTTTCGTTTCTTTTAAAATACAATTTAAATAAATAATTTTTATAGTAACAATAATTAAATTTTTGACATTTTTTGATGTGGTGTAGATCTACGGTAGGTGAAGTTATGTTTCGGGTGTTTAGGGTGAAACAAGCTTTAAATATTTGTAGATGTAGATTTCTGCTAAAATATATAAATATTTAATAATTTTTGAATTGCGTTGACGTTTTCACTGAAATGGGTAGCAAAATGAGTATAAAACGAATGTAAAACATATGTTAAACGAATTTTAATGAAATGTTAAACGAATGTAAAAGAAATGCTAGGCAAATGTTAAACGAATGTAAACGAAATGCTAGGCAAATGTTAAATGAATGTTAAACGAATGTAAACATAAATTCTAAGTATGAATTTTTCATTTTTCATATTTTCTTTTACCTTAAGCTTCAATTTATGAGCCATTCTAAAGTAGTAACATAATTAATACTACTATTGGATTGCTTAAGTCGATTCCAAGCAAAGCTAATTCCACTTTCCAATGATTTCTCATAATTGATTGCTGCTAAACTAATCACAGCTTTGAGTAGCAGCTAAACTAAATTGCTGGGAAGTCTTAGCTTCATTTGCGCTGCAAATCCTCTATTATTGCCATGCGGCACATAGAAAACGCTTATGTAGAACGCTTTTCCTCTTCTCCTCCTTTCCTCTGTACACGCATTTTTCAATTATGTGAAAATTTAATCAACATTTTGCGCGCACCAGCTAAAGTTTAGAACATAAATTGTGTGTGGCATAAAAATTAAAAAAAAAAAAAGAAAAACAGCAGAAAAAAGTGTAAATAAATGAAACTTAATTTCGAAACTGACGTTGTCAGCTACCCCCTAGTCCGCTCGTCCCCTTGGTCCCCTCTGGCCTGTGCTCACATCAAAAATGCGCATTTTTATATAAAAGTTTGTTTGTGTGTGTGAGAGAGTGTTTTTTTTTTTTTATAGTGAAGCTGCCAAGTGGAAAAAGCAAACGGCGCAGAAAAACTGCTGCAACCGCAAGAAATTAAGAAAATATTCACTTAGGCACTCGCTCGACGCCTTATCTGCAGGCCAACAGCCGCGACACCACTGCCAACAGCCGACATCTTGCCTCTTGGCCTTGCTTAAAATCCACAATAAACCAACAAGAAGTGAAAAAAATGTGAAAAGAGAAAAATAAGAGAAATCCTGCTAAAAGGACTTTGGCTGGCATTGAAGTTGAGCTGAGTGGAAACGCTCTGGCATTAACTGTCCGGCAACAAAGTTTCCCCAGCTGCAGTGCAACAGTTTCTCAGAATAGGAAATAATGAAAGACCCGACTGTCAAAGAGTGTGTACTCTGACAAAGCTGCAAAAATACAAATTGCTTATACAACTCGGAAAACTACATTATTTATTATGCTTAGCTCGCTTTGGGAAGAGATGAAAGATTGCGGATTCCTTGAAAGGCAGAAATACTTTTGATAGATGCCGCAAGCCTTTGTCATAATTCTCGTCTTATCTGATTGCTAATGAATCAGGTCTGAGATAATAGGAATTGTCACGATATCTTGAATAATAGAAATGAGACGGAAGATGATGAGAGTAGAGAGAAATAGAGAGAGTGATAAGTAAGGTAGAGAGAGAGAGAGAGAGAGAAAGAGAGAGAGAAAAAGCTATAGATGGATAGAGAGAGAGATAGATAGAGAGAGAGAGAGCATGATAGAGAGACAGATATATAGAAAGAAAGAGCGAGAGACAAGAAATGATAGAGTGAAAATTTGAGTCAGAGCTAGAATAAGACAGAGACAGAGACTGGTAAAATGAAAAGAAACGGGATGGGAATAGAGTTGGAAATAAATGTAAAAATATAGAGAAAGAGAGAGAAATACACTGATAGAGACTGATGTTGACAGATGCCTAAACTTAAATTACAATTAGTGTACTGGGAGACAGTTATGGAGAAAGAAATATAAAGTATGGAGTCTCCACTGATAGACAGATGAAAAGTCAGAGATAGAGAGAGGGAGAGAGAGAGCATGACAGATAGATAGATTAACTATGAGACAAGCTGAAGCCAAACAAAGAGACTACGTAACTTATGAAAAGGCTGAATATTTAATGGAAAGGTGGAAAGACTAATAGAGCGAAAATGAAAGATTAAGAGACTAACCGAATGACATGCTGAGAGGCTTGACATTTGCGCAGGCAGACAGATTAATGCATAAAGTTGGTAATCTAGAATATATATATATATATATATATATATATATATATATATATATATGTATATCTTAACCTTCAATCCGGAACTTGCTAACAACTTGCTTGAAGCATTCCAATTGACTTAATTTAAGTGAAATGCGAATGGTGAAATGCGAGATGCAGACCCGCCGCCTTCTAATCACATTTTAATTGTGCTGTAAAATAATATTTAAATTAGTTCGAGAGTAGACACTGGCAGCACCGACCACCAAAGCAAGTGGAGCTATTAAATATGCCTTTGTAGAGCTCGAACTGCGACCTAATGGGCTGCCAGCATGCAACCCGGTTGCCGGCTCAAGGACAAGGCAGGGGCAGTCGACGTTTATACATATATATATATAGATATATAATATATATAGACGAGTATTAGCTCGTCAAACGTAGCAACTGGAAATAGAAAACCAAAGGCAAGCCAACTGCAGCTTCTGAGACAATTTAACGAGTTGCTGAGTGCCGTGCGGTGCAGCACTCGGGGATTACTCTTGAATGCTTAAATTCCGTTGGCTGCCAACAGAATATGAAATGCATAAAATGTGCTATGTTCTTGGACCAATAACTGCAAGGCATCGACGCCAGTCCTTTGAGAGCTTTATTTAATATCTTTGTCAAATATTGATTGCATTTTGCTTCGACGATTGAAAACTGCAGACAAACTAAAAAAAAAATCGATTTGAGGCTTGAAAGCAATTAAAAAATTGAGTGAAATTGGTTGAGAAGAGTATTCTGTATTGTATTCCTGTGCCTGACTCTTCGGGCTTTCGGGTTAATTTAAGTTAATTTTTTTTTTGAAAATATATGATAAAATTGTGATCTTTGGATGTGTATAGCCTTAGTTAATTGATAATTTGGGAGATAGGGATAGGAACAGAAACAGGGACATGGACATGGAGAGGGACAGTGACATGGGCGGGGACTTATCCCATTACCTAATTCGGGTCAACGATATGTTTGTGTTATTTTCGCCACATCCATCTGTCTGTTAGAGGGTGTGTTCATTTGCCTATTCACATGAATGCAGTTATATCGCAAAGATTTCAAATTTCTATTGTATATTTCTGTAGAACATATGCAAGATGGGCATATTTCTTATTTTAAAAATTAGAATAAATATATATTTACGATAATAAATTCCATTTCCGTATTATCGATAAAAATCGATAATTTAATTTAATTATTTTTAAAAGTAAACTAAATATAACAAATGGTGCAAAAATGATCAGATATGTTGATAAGCTAATGAAACACAAAGGCATGCTTATGCTCGCGAGACATGGCATGCCTGGTTTTTAAGGCGTCTAAAAAATTAGGTTTAAAGAACCAATTTTTGTAAAACAATTTTTTTTTTTAGTTTTTATTCATTTAAAATTTTAATTTTGGATAACTTTTTTGTTATGTAACTTTGTATTACAAAAGCATCGAATGATTGGAATAGCAGCTCTTCCGAGGGATAGAAAAGTCATATTTCGTGTCTTTTTGAAAATCATATATATATTGTATATTGTATTGTAATACGAGTTTAAAATTTTATTGAGATCTATATGTTGATTCTATATATATTATTATTTAATTATTTTTTAATCAAATTTTGTACTGGGGATTTTACTTTTTGTCTTACGATTCACGATTCCCCTTTCTATGTCCATGTTTCATTTGCTTTGACTCACTTTAGCTACAACTTCTAATCATAGACTTTTCAGGCAGCAGGGCGAGCACCAAGCATTAGTCGCATTCTTTGGCGAAAGTCGTTCAGGTGAACTGCTCAGTTTGTGTGTCTCACCTGGATGATTACTAATTTAAACTATATGCAGTTATAACTTGCTATAGCAAGGTATATATATATATATATATATATATATATATATATATATATATAAGTCATTTTATAACTGTGCTCACTAATGATAATTGCAGTCTTCCACTCAAAGCACATTTCTGAAGTTTATTTTCGCTGCGACTGTTGCGATATTTGCTCAAGCAGTTAAAACTGGTTTATGATGCTTAAAAAGCTGTAATTGACAAGTCAAGTGACTTTACAGATAAAATGTAAGATATATAGAGAGAGGCATGCATACACACATATATATATTTGTATATATGTATATATATATACTGCTGTCTAAACTTAACGATGTTTTTGCATGTGCAAAAGTCAGCAAAAGTTGAAGCTGCCTTAGAAAACGATACTCAGCACTTGAGTGTGGCTGTGAGTGGCCCCGATATGATATATATATATATATATATATATATATATATATATATATATATATATGCATATATATATGTATATTTGGTTGAGCGGGTTGTGGCACTCAAAAGTTTTTGAATGCGCGCAGAGAGCCTAGCATGTGGCAGCCTCCAATTTTGCTTGGCTTCTGCTATTGCATCTTTGCTCGAGTGGTAAACATGCAACACTCACACACACAAAGACAGGGAGGGGGAGAGTGAGCAAACATACCTAAATAACGTAGCATACAAATGGGGGCAAGCCAAGCCAAGTCAACATGCACTTGTGGCAGCAGCAGCCCTGAATTAAGCTTGGCATGGCACAGCCACAGCAGCTGCTGCTATGCCAACTGGGAAAACTAAGACAAATAACTTAATGCCTTTTCTATTTGCAGTTCAAACAATAGAGACGCTGCCGCTCGGCCACGGGGAGGCGCAACAAAAGTGCAACAGCTGCACGAAAAAACGACTCGAAACTGCAACAAAAGCCCAAAAGTCAAAGCAAACCCAGACAGATAACCGGAGTGAGAGAGAGACGGGTAGAGAGAGAGGAAGAGAGAGAGAGAGACAGCGAGCAAGTGTGGGTAGAATGTGTAGTGCAGAGTCTACAAGGCAGCTTAAAGTGGCAGCAGCAAACACAACCGGATAATAAGCATAAGAGCCAACCACAACAACAACAACAACAACAATCCCAACAACAACAACAACAGCAACAGCTGCGCTTACAACAACTATTTGCGGCTAAAGGCGCCGGCGGAGCGCAGGCCGTGCCCAGCATTTAAATAAATCCAAAACCCAAAGCCAAAACCGAAATCCAAATCGAAATCCAAACGGAAATAACAGAGAGAGAGAAAGATAGATAGAGAGAGAGAGAGAGAGCGAGAGAGCTGGTGGCAACGAGGTGACGTCACACACCGCTAACTAGGACACTCGTGCCGCAAAACGCAAAACGCAAAATCTCGTTAGCCCGCACATCCTTTGCATCCGCTTTAGCACTCACATCCGCGAAATGGTCGCTCGGCTGGGCCTGCACTCGCTGCTCGCCGCGCTGCTCGTGCTGTCGCTGCAGCTGTCCAGCGTTTGCGGCGTCATCGATCGTTTGGTGGTGCAGACCAGCTCCGGCCCGGTGCGCGGCCGTTCCGTAACGGTGCAGGGTCGCGAGGTGCACGTCTATACGGGCATACCCTACGCCAAGCCGCCTCTGGATGATTTGCGCTTCCGCAAGCCGGTGCCGGCTGAGCCCTGGCACGGCGTACTCGATGCCACCCGCCTCTCGGCCACCTGCGTCCAGGAGCGGTAAGTACTAAAAAGGGGATGGGGTTCGAACAGTTAGTTAGCGGTTTGGAGTCTGCATCTCTGCAGCTCTGCAGTTGCAGTTGACCTACAATGCGAACAGTTGCAACAGTCGCTGTTGACCTAACTGTTGCGAGTGACGTCATTGCGAAACGAATGCCGGCCAAACAGTTAGGCAAATGTGTATCTAGAGAGAGGACAGGCAGATGCACATATATATAGATATCTATATCTCTATATAGATAGACATGTATTCATTTAGCTTTCAGAATAGCCAAATGTCCGCATTCCAACTGCAAACAGGATTGATGTATGCAGCACTCAGGCTGTAATCTATGCAAACGGCCATAGATTCGGCTGATGAAATGACTTTTATTTATTCCAAAGTAAATGATGTGTAAACGTGATAAAATATGTAGAAAAAATATATGTTGACTTGATTTGCCAATGTTGTAAATAGTCTTTGAGGCTGTACGAAATCCAATTGCAAGTTGCCCAAAGCCCAAAAACTTGACAGTATCCTCAAAATTATCATTTGTTTATATATATATTTCTGAACAATATAATAATATATAAAAGAATGTTGAAAATCTTAGACTTAGAAATTTATTTATTTATTTATTTTCCCTCAATATTTTTTAGTTTATCGAGTTACAAATTCATAATTCAGTCAGATACAAGTGGCGCTTGAGCTTTAAAATTGTAAACCATAAAAAAAAAAAATAATTTGAAGATCTTAAATATAAATAAAATAAATATACATACATATATATCTTATATACTACACAAGTAACTATAGTTCCACATTCAAGTCTCAAGTTCTAACTTAAAAGGCTTTAAAATACTTTGCTTTCTTAGGGACATACACAGCGAAAAATATAGCACAGCTAATATACCCTTTTCTTCATAAATGAACATGTAAATTAAAATATATTTATACGAACCAAAATCGATTATAATACAGAATAATTCATTGATAAAATGGGTTCGAATAGCCAAGCGAATTGCTAAGTAAGGTAACCAAAAAACTATAGCATACTTTTTAGGGCAGGCATTTTAAAAGCTCAAATAAATGATTCAGGCGTTTGCCGCAGCTTTGCGGTATGTTTTTACATAAAAATAAAAAAATACATATATACATATATGCATATAAATTTAAAATAAATATGCTGTTGACTTTTAATTAAGTTGAAGCCTCTACTTAATTAAGTTTCTATCCAAATATCTGGGTGAAAGAAATCGAATCGAATTAGTTAATAAACACACTCCAAACGTATTGGCATTCATTTGGCACACAGATATATTTGATTAGATGCTATATAGTATAGAGTGTCTCCATTAGTTGACTGCCAACACTTTGAAGCCCTTGCCCCGCATAAAGAAAACACACAGTTTGGTCGATATATTCGGAATGCTTAAGGAAGTGAGCTGGTAACCATTTGGGGCATGCTTCAAGTACATCAGTTTGGGCCGTACAGAGCGCATACTTAATAGAGTGACTAGCCTAGTCATATGTTGTCTTTTACTTAACATAAATCAATTAGCCTCAACTAAAGCCCACTTCCTACCAGCCACAAATCAGTCTAATGAATTTCAAAAGCTATACTCATTTGCCGCACGCTCAAACGTAACAAAACGATTGCGGGTGTGTGAGTGTGCGGAGCTTAACGGAAATTAGACAAATATAGAGATACAAATAGAGATAGAGAGAGAATGAGAGAAACGGAGACAGAGTAGAATCGCCTTTTCCGGTTTGTTATAAATTACTTTTTATGCGAAGTGCCAAAGTTAATTTCAATTGACACGAAGCCAAACACACCTACAGAAAGCGAGCCAAACGGATATGAATATATTGAATCACACACACACAGCAATGCGTAACGGCCAGCCTGTATATATATATATATATATATATATATATATATATATATATATATATATATATATATATATATATATATATATATATATATATATATATATATATATATATATATATATATATATATATATATATATATATATATATATATTCAGGTATGTTTATATATATATCGATTCGAAAGAATTCAACATTTATAGGCCAAACGAACTATGTAGCTAAAGTCATCTGACTACGAGTGTGCCGGGCTGTGTGTGTGTGCTGGTTTATGGGCTTGTGTGTGCCCTCGAAAAATGGCACAGAAAAAGTGAAACAGGTAAATCAGAAGAGTGCAAATAAAAATAAATAACACAGCTGGTTACATATTTTGTTGTTGCTCGTAATTGGCACGAAATACACTTAAAGAAATAGCTTGTGCGAAATTTGTATATAATCTATGCGGAAATCTAATTAATATATAGAAATGGATGGGAATCGTACATAATGTAGTTAACAGTTATTCGTTAGTCGTCTTGCTATACTAAGCTGAAGCTAAGAATATTAGCTGGAAAGTATAGAAATACACATAGAGAAAAATAGTAGCTTAAAGTTCTTACAGTACTACGAATATAGCTTTATTTAAAAATAAAAATATTTTTAATATTTTTATATACAAATTTATTCCATATATAAAAATATAAAGTTCTTAAATAAATATATAAAAATGTTTATATACATTTTTAATTATAAAATCTTAAATAAATTTATAAAAAATAAATAATCTTTTGTTATACACTCTTAAGCAAATTTATAAAAAATTAAAATCTCTTTATTGTTTTTAAATTTATTTAAGAATTTCGGATATAAAATTTGTTTGTATATTTAAATAAAAATATTAAAATTTGTTCATATATATATTTCAGGACTTTATAGATGATTTAAAAAAAAAATACAATAAAGATACAGTTTCTTCAACTTATTTCACATTGACTTCTCTTCACTCATTAGCTATGAATACTTCCCGGGCTTCACTGGCGAGGAGATCTGGAATCCCAATACCAATGTATCCGAGGACTGTTTGTATATAAATGTCTGGGCGCCAGCGAAGGCGCGTTTGCGTCATGGACGTGGCGCCAATGGAGCCGAGGTACGTACTCTCACTCGCTCACTATCTCCCTCTCCCTCTCTCTGTCACACTCTCTCTTTCTGTCTCTTTTAGCACTCGGGCAACAAGCAGGCCGATACGGATCATCTCATTCACAATGGCAATCCACAGAACACGACCAACGGGTTGCCCATATTGATTTGGATCTATGGCGGTGGCTTTATGACCGGCTCGGCTACTTTGGACATTTACAATGCGGACATCATGTCCGCCGTGGGCAATGTGATTGTGGCCTCGTTTCAGTATCGTGTTGGTGCTTTTGGCTTTCTCCATCTGTCTCCAGAGATGCCGGCAGAGTTCGCCGAGGAGGCGCCCGGCAACGTGGGTCTGTGGGATCAGGCATTGGCCATACGCTGGATAAAGGACAATGCGCATGCCTTTGGCGGCAACCCGGAGTGGATGACGCTGTTTGGCGAGTCGGCTGGCTCGAGTTCGGTGAATGCGCAGCTCATGTCGCCGGTTACCAGGGGCGTGGTCAAGCGTGGCATGATGCAGTCGGGCACAATGAATGCACCATGGAGCCACATGACATCCGAGAAGGCCGTGGAGATTGGCAAGTCGCTGATCAATGACTGCAACTGCAATGCATCCATGCTGAAGGTGAGTCAAGCGCTGGGATCTAGACATAAAAACTTATTTTAATAATTGTTTTGACTAGACGAATCCTGCCCATGTGATGAGCTGCATGCGCGCCGTGGATGCCAAGACCATATCCGTGCAGCAGTGGAACTCCTACTCGGGCATACTCAGCTTCCCATCGGCGCCGACCATTGATGGCGCCTTCCTGCCCGCTGATCCCATGACACTGATGAAGACAGCCGATCTCAAGGACTACGATATACTCATGGGCAATGTCAGAGATGAGGGTGAGTGCCGATTGCGTGGTCTTTGACTTGTTATTGTTGAGATTTATAAAAGCTTCTACATATATGTTGAGCTTAGAGTGCGATCTTTGATGCATGAAAAGCTTTAAATTTTTCATAGCATACTTTTGTGGGCTCGATTTTAATTTTGAAGGGTAAAGTGGTTAAACAGTGCGAAAAAGTATCAGAACGTTAAAATAATTTCATTGGCAATTAATAAAAAATAAAATAAAATATGAAAAAACAGCTCCATGTGCTTAGACGTTTCCATAGCTACTTTTGTATAGATATTTGGAATTTTTTTACTGACATTTTTTGACTCATAAATATGTTTTCTCTATAAATATGCAGTTTTCTATCCATAATTATTATATTTCGTATATAGTCGTCCGATTAGTATTTTTTTTTTATTTTTTTAATATTTTATTGATTTAGTGTGTCTTTCTCCAAGATCAATGGACTAGAAATAAAAAACGATATGAACCGTGGTTTACATTGATAGATAGATAATAGAATCTATATATTCTCTATATACATAACATACCTTACTATATACTACCTTATCAACAATACAACTTAATCCCTGTAGTCTATATACTACCTTATCAACAATACAACTTAATCCCTGTAGTCTATAAAAATTCATCTAGTGAAAATTGGATATTAAAAACTCTCTTTAATATCCTTTTTCTCGCAACATTCTCTTATCAAACTATTTTCCTCTTATTTGCGTTAACTAAAATGTGTTTTACATCATATTTCCGCAACGTCGCCAACTTTTTGCTGAGCTAGAAAAACAGTTTTCTTTTGTTTTTCGTCTGCTCTCAGAGTAGTTTCTGTGAACAACTCGTGCTGCAAATATCCTTGAGCTGAGCAGTTGCTTACTTTTTCAGCAGCTTTTTCATAGAGTGGACATCAACTTAATCAAACTTAGCTCGAGCTGGTGTCCACTGTTTTTTTTAGCAAGCCCCGCCATCTCCCGCTCCGCCCGCACTTTGTCAACTTTTAGCTAACAATAGGCCATCCGCCCGGCGTCTCTGGCGCTGGCTCTGCTGGCATTGTTGCAGTTTTATTTTTGGCATCGCCTTTGATGCTGACGTCAGCAGTGTGCCAAATTTTAGCTGTGGCTGCGACCAGTCGCCATTTTGTGCACGTTGCAAGCCAAACCCACGCCCCAGCCCCAGCCCCAGCCTCTTGCCCCCATTTTAACCACCCGCTGTCGCATTTCTTGCAGCTGCATTCATTTGTGATTTTATTACTTTTTGTTTAGTTGCCGTTTGTTGTTTGTGTAGATGCCACCGCATAAGCCATGCTTTGTTGTCGTTTTATGTTGCTGCTGGTCTTTGCTGCCTCTTACCCGCTTCTTCGAATGCTTTATGAGCCATAGTACATTACCGTCTTAGGGACAAGTTTTGGCCCAGCTTTGTACTGCCACATACAAAAATGCACTTTGTGTAATGGTTGCGGCTTGTGGCAGCTGCCCCTCCCCCCTGCCCCACCACCGAAACGTGCCACAAATCAAGCAAGCTTAAGGAGAACCTCGGAACGCAGAGTCAAATTTGTCAGCTCAGCTGCAGCAACCGAATCGCGTTGTATAAGACGGAGCTATGTCAGCTCATACGCATGAAATTCGCAAGCAGCTGAAGAGGGTTGACAACTCGCCATGCTGGCGTTGGGCGGTGGTGGCGTGCTATTGGAGCTGCCATTAAACTTGTCAGACTCGTGCACGCAACAAGCTCTCTCCAGCAGTGGTGGGGGCTGGGGCAGTTGGCGTCACATCAGGGGCAATGTCAGGCGGAATCGTGCGGGCGCTCAGCTGTGCGAAACGACATCATAAATTATTTAAATATATTTATATAAATATATATGTATACCGTTAGAACAGTAAGCCTTGTTGCATCCGCTAAGCGATTGGGGCAGCACACGTGCTGCTACTCGAAGAGCCCTGACACTAAAGCAGAGTTAAAGAGGGCATTAAATAAAAGAAATTAAACATTTAAAATGCAGCCTTAAAAATATATTTTTATATTATTATTAGTGGGTTATAAATTTTATAAAAAATATACTTAAATCTTTTTTTGTTTATTTATGTTTTTTGTACACATAAATAAATGAAAATAAATATTATAGTCTTTTTTTTTATATTAAATATATATTTATCTTTATATTTATATTATATATAAAAAATAAATTTATATTTTTTCGCCTCTTTGGTAATAAATTTGTAAATTTGTAAATTTATTTTTTCAATAAATTAAAAACTTTAAAGAGTTTAATTTTTACATTAAATATGGCTTAAATATGTAAATATATTTATGTATACTATGTATATTATATATAAACATATATATACACTCTGTCTAGAATGGGTATATATTTTTTTTCTTTTTCAAGAAATGTGAAATTTCATTTATTTTGAATTATCATTTTAATTCTCTATAAACCGCAATTATTTGCCTTCACTGCATTTTAATCAGCATTCAAAGAAACTCACTGAAACTGACACGGACAATTGAATTGCTAGAAACTTGTGTTGCCCTCTCGCTCTGGCATGCTGCGTGCTGCATTGTGCTTTAAATACCGTTTGATTTTTAAGCTCACAAAGCAAATGTTCAATTGAAATCGTAATTTTTGTGTGTTTTTTCTCCATTCGCCCTCAAGTCGCAGTGAATGCAACGTTTTTCTTTTCGCTTTCCTTTTTTTTTTTTTTTTTTTTTTTTTTTGTATTTTCTACTTCAGCGCCTCTGTCCGTTTCGCATTTCGCCTGCGGCGACGGCGTCGGCTGCTGCGTTTCCCAGCATTTATCGCGTTTGCGTTTGCTTGGCCTAACGGTAATGTTAACGCTTTGTGTGCATTGTTCGCATTATTCGTGCCATGCCGCGCGCTACTTAAAAAATTTCCGTTCGTTTTGCTTTCTCTTTCTCATTTTCAGCGCGCGAGCTGTGCGTATGGTTCTCTATGTGGGTGTGTGTGTGTGGTTGTGTGTGTTGGGTTTGTTTTCGTATAACAGATTCTCGCTCGCTTTGTGTGCTTTTTTCTTGGGTTCGCTTCGCTTTCCTTTTTTTTCTTGTTGCCTTTGCTGCTTCGTCATTTCCAGGCGGCAGGCACCGAAGCACACTCACATACACACACACACACACACACACACACACACACACACACACACAGAGGGGCATAAGCACTGGCACTGACACACGGCTCCGGGGCACTGGCGCTACAGACACGTGCGCTTTTCTGCTCACTTTCACTCATTGCTTGCAGCAGCTGCTGTCGCCTTTGCCTGGCTCTCCGTCTCGCTCTCTCGCTTCTTCAGTTGTGTTTTTGTTTGTGTTTTTGTTGTTGCTGCATATTACAGCCACTGGCGCTGCTGCTGCCGTTGCTGCTGCTACTGTTGTTGTTTCTAGCTAAGGTGTGCGTGCCCACAACACAACCACAACGCTGGCTACGGCTCGCATATAACTGTTTCTCTATGAGTGCATGTGTGTGTGTGTGTGTGTGTGTATTAGTGAGTTCAAGGTCATCTAGCATTTAAAACAAAACACAATAGATTACAATGCGCAGCTTGCATGAAAACATCTTAATTCTATTGCTTGGCGTTGGCTTCCACATTCGAAGCCAGCTGTTAACTTGGCCAAAATGTGAGCGGTAATAACAAATTGCCGTTACTTTGCTCTAGCTCTGGCATTTTATCTATTATATCATTTTATTATTTTAAATTGTATTTTTAGGGAATGCGAAAAGCCTTCCCTTGTTTATTTTGACCTTTTCATATTGTTGGCCAACTGCTTTGCATATGATATCACTATTACTAGTTTGCGTAATTGTTGGCAATTCTAATTTAAAACGAATTAGCCAAATGCTCGTTCCCATGCCGTTTGGATATTAGGTATACGCCATGGCCGGTCAGGCACTGCTGCCAGTGCAACTGGAAATTTCAATGTGACCTTGAATGAAAATAATGAAAAAGAACAAAAAATATCTCAAAATTATTTATTTTGATTTATTTTGATCGACTCAAAGTGAAACGACAAATCAGAGTTATAAGAGCCTAAATCATGAACTTAATTAACTCAAGCTTAGAAATCGGCCAGTTTTGTGGGAGTTGTCTTTGGCACAGATTTTCCAGAATTATTTTATAATGATTTCTAATATATTAAAAGTAAAGAAAATAAAATGACTTGAAGTAAAATTTAAGAAAAAAAAATTAATAAAAATATGTGTTAGAGTAAACTTTGGGATGAAACCCATCTAAACACATTTAAAAAAATATTTCTTTATTTTGCATATATTTTGCTTAAATCATTATTTAAAAAATGTAAAAATTCAAAATAATATGACCATATAATACAAAATAAATTTTTACAAATATATAAATCAAATCATCAATTTTAGCTAAAACTTAAATTAGAAAAACTTAAAATTAAAAAAAAATCTTTAACTTAAGTACTTCAGCAACATTATTTATTTTATTTTATTTTTTTATATCTTCTGACTTAAAAAAAATACAAATATTATCTAATTATATTTGAATTTATCAGTTCAATGCTTCAGCTACTTTCGAACCAGAGAACAATTTTTTTTATTTTTTATTTTTTTTATAATTTTTGAACCAATTTGTTGTAGCTCAACTCGATATTTTCACAAAACACAAAATTAATTTATGATGTAGGAGGAAAGTCAAGGGATTGTGTGTGTCTCTCTATCTCTGTCTCTCTCTCTCTCTCGCTCTCGCTCTCTGTTGTTTAAATTTAATGCGTAAACAAAGCCCGTTTTGCGCATGTTTTTGCATAATTTTTGGAGCTTGAACCAAAATTAAATCAAACATCAACAAATTGCTTGCAGTCAAACGTTTTTTTTTTTTTTTGGACCACGATGCTGTTGTGGGCGTGTGTGGGTTGACATACATAACACACACACACACACACACACAGACAGCTATTGGCAGGCCATTGTTGTTTTTGCTGTTGTCGCTTGGCTCATAGGCAGCAATTATGGCTCGTTAGTGTGTTCGTATTTGAAGTGTGCCAGAGACAATGCCAGCAGCAACACACACAACAACATCAACAGCCACAGTAAACATAACAAGCGAAGACAACAACAAGTGCCATAAAAATTAAGTTAATAAAAGGCAACTAGACGCTTTGTTCTCGCCCTTGTTAAGGCTGTTGTTGCTGTGGTTGATTTTGTTTATTCTATTTCACCCTTTGTGCACCTCAACAACAACAACAACCACGACAACGACAACGACAACAATTGGTGTTGTTGTTTAGGTTAATGCAGCGTTTGGTGTCCTTGGCACGGCTCGTTGATTGCGCCCCTTTGGCCACGTCTAGTGTCAATTGTTTTAGATTTTGCCCACGTTACATGGCGAGTTTACTTCATATCTGTCTGGGCCAAGTTTTAAGCATGCCATCTCACTCTCTCTCGCTCTCTCTCTCTCTATTGCAGGCACCTACTTCTTGCTGTACGATTTCATTGATTACTTTGATAAGGACGACGCCACAGCGCTGCCACGTGACAAGTATCTGGAGATTATGAACAATATATTCGGCAAGGCAACGCAAGCGGAGCGCGAGGCTATTATATTCCAGGTAAGCAACAACAGCACACACACACACACGCACACGCAGTAGCACTGCAGCTGACATGTGCCTATGCCAATTCGAATGGGAAACGCATCGTTGGCTTTCTTTGTTGCCAACTGTCAGCTGCAGCCAACTTGTGCCCCAATGTAACCACATAGACACAAACACACACAGCTGTCAGCTCTTGCGTTGCAGTTGGCCACAATTCCCACTCTGGCACAGCCGCCACATAAACGAGTTAAAAATGTGACGTCAACTTCAATGAAACTGCATTACGCAAATTTATTCACTCTATTTGCGCTGTGGCACGGGCAAATTTAATCAAAAAACGAAACGAAAAAAGCGAAAAAAGAAGACGCAGAACAGAACAGAAAATGCGCAGCGCATTAAATCGAATTGATATTGCTGCTAAGCGACTTGCCAGATATCGTACTATAACCGCAGCTCGCATATATACATCTACACTAGAGCTGTGAGCCAGCCCCGCACCGAACTCAGCTGCAATCGCATTTGGCGTTTGCTTCCTGATTTGAGCAAGATGTAAACTTGTTAGGCGACATCCTTGCATGATTTGCAGTCGAAGGTTGAACTTGAAGATCTTTTAGTGAGTGAATGGAAGTTCGGTTTGGATGCTTGGGATTTATGCTATATATATTATATATATTTAGATTAGCTAGTAGTAATTTTTATTATTATTGGGAAGAATTCAGATAAAAAAATCTATTTTGTATTTAAAATATTTTCTTTACGCTGACGAAGCAAGAGTGATGCCATTTTCGATAACAATATTGCAGCAGTTGATAAAGCTATCGATATTTTAGAGATCTAAAAATATTTAATAGGACTTGCCATTGGATCCAGATATATGCAAGTAATTAATAAAAATAAATAAAATTAAAAGTAGAGTGAAATTCTTAAATCATTTATACACTGGCCAAGCAAGATTGAAGTGATTTTCGGTAACAATATTGCATCAGCTGTTAATATGATCAATATTTTAGAAGTGTGGAAATATTGTCATTTGCTTAAGATGTGTGAAAATATATTTTTTAAAATAAATAAATAAAAATCGAGCGATAATTTTTAGCCATTTAAATTTATATATGTATTTGAGCAAGGATTTGATATGAATATTTTTTTTCCCAAATATTCCAAATATAATTTACGGAATTAAATATTAAATATTAATAATACAGAGATATTACATTCTATAAAAATATAGATATAAGAAAAGGCGTTATCTCATGACCAACCCAATTCAATACACAGCTCATGCTTACAATCAAATTCGATACCTAAACTGAGTGTTAAGCCTTTGCCAAAATATGAATAATATTTGAAATATTATATATATATATTTTTTTTTTGTATATATTTTATATTTATTTCCTATATTTATTATTTTATATATATATATATATATATATATATATATATATATATATATATATATATATATATATATATATATATATATATTCTATATACATATATTTTTATATACATATATACATTTTAAGCTTAACTAACTTACTCTTCCTCTTCCTCTTCATGTTAATTTGCAGTACACCAGCTGGGAGGGTAATCCGGGCTATCAGAATCAACAGCAAATTGGACGCGCTGTCGGAGATCATTTCTTCACGTGCCCCACGAACGATTATGCCCAGGCACTGGCCGAGCGAGGCGCCGCCGTGCATTACTATTACTTTACACACGTGAGTAGCGCAGGTGGTAGTGCTGGTGTTATATATGGGTGGTGCTCTGGGTGGTGCTGTGCCCGTTGCACGCAAATCATTAAATATTTCACAGCCTTTGACACGTAAGACGGCGTCGGAGCGCGTGTGTCCAATCGAAATGCGGTCAAATGGGGCGCCACTGGTGCAAAACGAGTCACACATACAGTCAGATATATATATGTATATATATATGTATTATATATACGCAGACCGAGAGAGAAAAACACGACAGAAAGTAAACGCAGCTACGTCCAATTTGTTTGTCATTAAAATTGCACACAAGGCTAATGGCGAGCAGAGCCTAAGGGGTTACCTGCAACAGCAACAGCAACAACAGCAAGAGGCAACAACAACTACTTCAACAACAACAACAACTGCAGCAACATCAGCGCAAAAGCTACTGATGACTGTCTGCATTATTTATGCCTGACGAATGGCTGCAATCTCATAGATTACATGAATACAGACAGCCAAAGCCAAAGCCAAAGCCAAAGCCAAAGCCAAAGCCAAAGCGAATGCAGATTTTTTTTTAATGCGCACTTTCAAATTGGAATACCCTGCAAAAAATAAAAAAAATTAAATGATTACATAATGACCATTAAGAAGATTCGAAATTGAAATTGAAATCGAAATTGAGTCGGAATATAAATGATAATATTTTTCCTATGATTACTAAAGCCTTAGTTTTAAATATTGCTATTGATAGGAAAATATTTTGGGAATAATTTTTATATATAATAATTTTCAAAAAAAATTTAATTAAATTAATATGCATCTAGATTTTAAATGGGGTAACTGCGTTCATTGTGGCTTTAAATCAATATCAAATTTTTGTAAAAACTTCAACTTTTGTTGTTTGTTTAACTTTATACTTACTGAGTAACTGGGTAACTGAGCAGGCTTTAATATTCATCAATATTGTTTTCTTGCCTTGTTGATGCTTACAAAATGGCCTAAAATTCAGTTTATAAACAAATTCAAATACTGATACGAACTCAGTGATTTATAATTCAGCCAAGTGTAACTTAACTTTCGACAAAATATACAAAAATTTGTTTGTATAAATTTTGTATTTTATAAAAACTTTTCTATTCAACAAAGTTGAATATAATCTAAGTTTTGTGAAGGGAATATTTAAATTATCCACTGTAACTGTGAAGTGTAAATAGGCATATAATTAAAGCTGTTAGCTATACGCCCTATTTATTTCTTTATTTATATATATATATATATATATATATATATTTTTTTTTTATACATATATCGAAAGGTTTGAAGCGTGCCATAGACTTCACAAAAAGTACAAAAGTTTTTATTTTGGATTTTAATTAATCAACTTTACAAACGTATTTAGCTATACCTCACATATTATAGATATATATCTTTGTATATATATATATATATAGAATGTACTTTTTCTTAAATTCAATTAAATTAAATTTCGATATACATATTCAAAATCGATATCAATAGCAGTAACACCTTAGAATGTTGACACCTTGCACAGTGGTCGTCGTCGCCGCTGTCTTCGACTGGGCAAACAAACAAAGTTCTGGCAACCTTGGCCGCCATAATTATGGTAACAAAAACTTTCGCTCAATACACGCCCCTAAACGCACAAAATACACACACACAGACATACGCACATAGAGACTGGGAGAGAGCGGCACAGGGGACAGGGAGCGCAAGGACAGCGCCAATTAAACTACACGCACTGCCTTGGTGTCCTGTGCCTGGGCCTCTGCCCGGGCCACAGACACATAGCTCGAGCACGAATCGAGAGTCGCGTCCAGCTGTTGTAAGTGTGCGTGTGCGTGGAGGAGGAGGCGTGGCAGTGCCTAATGAAACTTCAATTTACGAGGTCACGGCCTGTACGGCCCGAACGTGTGAGGCATAATTTGAGTCAGTTATTTGCTTAAAGGACTGCGGCTGCTGCAGGCCTAATGATTAACAAATAGGGAGTACACGAGTCTCTTCCCAGTCCCTCCATCCCCCCACCCCACCTATCTGCCTACCTATAAAGCATTAAGTATACGCCCGGACCGGGCCCCTATCGATTTTCTCTCAGCGACAATGCGTATATGTTAATAGGTAATTACAGCTGACAGACGATATTGAGTCCTTGTCGTATCCATTGATAAATCATAATAAATGTATATAGTATATATATCTATGTATGTGCGCCTACTCTGGCCCACACAAATTAGTGTTTTGGTCTGAAAAATCAATATTACGCATACGCCACGTGTGTCTTCAGGCCAATGTTAATCAAGAACTTGCACTCTTTATGCTTGTTAAGTCATTAAATGTGATTGTTACTTTTCGTAATACTCTATTGACAAGGCGTTAAGGGGTATATTGGCTGTCAGGCAATATTAGTCTTTTGCTATACGAGTGACCCTGTTTGTGACTCTATACAGCATGTATCAGGTTAGAGAAACGTGTAGATTTGACTACAGTTTAGCAGTCACAGTCAGTTTTATGCTTACAGTTTGAAAGCCATTATAGAATACTATTAAGAAAAACTTTATTTGATTGAATATAATATTTAATAGTTTAAAATACAGTTTGAAATTCATTGTAGTGAAATCAGGCACAGTTTGAAAGTCATTAATATGATTTGTATATATTCCCGATTTCTAACCAATTAAATAATCAATGTTTTAAATAACTGTAGGCTAATTTTTTACAGTTTGAAATGAACTGCAAATGCGAATTGAGCTTATCATAAATTCATTTAAATACCATGAACAGAGCATAGTACGGCCTTCAAGGCCAAACGGCCAACTGTTCTTGCCTCTTGCTTATTTAATAGGGCGCACGACTTGGCCAACAGTGCGTGTGAAAAGTTAACGTACAGCCAACGCTAGTTGCATTGGCCATATCAAATCGCCTGCTCATAATCTAGCTACAGCAACTGAGCCCGCGAAATGAAAAGCAAATGAAATTAGTTTTAATTACAGCCTTCAATTGGCTGCAGCAAAACTCGTAACTCATTTTGGCCATAAACGAGAACTGGCCATGGCGACCTTTGGCGGCGCTCGCGCCTTGCCCCTCCTCCTAGTCGGTGGCAAATGGGGTCGCCAGCTGGGCAGCTGTTGGTAGAGTGGCTGGCAGATTGTCTATTTCGATGGCTGCCAGTGGCAACACTTGACAGCCTCTTTGCCTGCTTCTGCAGCGACGTGCAACGTGCTTGGCACTTAAATAAGTTCGTTCTGCTGCCAATTGCCAATGCTCGTGTCCGAGCTTTAATCAAAAAAAAAAAAAAAAAAAGGAAAAAGGAAAAAAAAAATTAAACTTTACTTTTGCCGCACACTTCTTCATTATTTCTGCCTCTTTCTGTCTCTCTCTGTCTATCCATTTCTCTGCGCTATGGCAGCTGCAGCAAAGGGTCGCCCTAGCAACAACATTATCCCTGTGCATATCCTGGCTGCAATTCATTAGTTGACTTGGCCAATTGGCTGCCAGTTTGCAGTTGCTGCCAACAGCCAAATTGCTTAAGTGGACAACACTTGAATAGAACGCACAGTGGTACACAGTTGAAGTTAATTGGGGGGAACTTCAAAGCTACTCTACATAGTTACTTTATAGGTTCCGAACATTTGTTTCTCTTTGATTCTGGGAACAAAAAAAAATATTAAAAAATTATTATAATTTTGGTAAAAACTATGTGGCATATGCAAAATGATGCAGTTGAAGTAGATAATTAATATGTTGTCCTGAACTGTCTATAAACTCTATTCCGTTCAGCAAAAAAAACTATTGAAAAAAAACTATTTCCATAACTCATTCGCATAACTCGATCAATTTTAAAGAAAATATATTTCTTAAGAGTCAAATAATTATTCCAGATATTCAAGCTCATGAGTAGAATTATATAGGTAATCTAAAAAATATATATTGTCTCATATATGCTTATAAAAATTCTATTACAAATTAAATTTTACTAGAAGAATTTTTATTATTTATTTTTTATTATTAATATTTTTATTAAATTTTAATTTAAATTAAATTTGCCTATAAATCATAGCATCGCCTAATATCTTACTCTGTAGTTAATTACAATTCATATGCTTTTTGGCATAGCTTGCACCACTGTGCACTTGAGCTGTCTATCAGTTGCCATAGACTTCGACCAAATTGCTGTGGTTTTGTGGCTTCTCTTTGTTGCTGTTGTTGCAGTTGACTGCTGTGGTTAATTAAGGTATTAGAATAATGAGAAAATTGACTGGGACGCATATCCATACAGCAATTTGAGTTATCAATGCAAGCAATATAAGCGCAATTAACTGTGTTTATAGCCACGAGCACGCTTTCGCCCCACTTATAAAATACTCTTTTCACGTGTCTCTCTGTTCGAGTCGCTGGTAAGCAGCTGGCTGCTGGCGCATGCAACTTGGCAGCAAGTGTTTCAGGCAAGCAAACATTTGTTATTTATTCATTTGCTGCGCTGCTACTTTATACCCAGTGCACAACGGCCTGGCCAGAAGTGTAATGAACAATGTTGGCTTGGGTGAGAGGAGGTATGATATATATTATGTATATATAAAGATATATATTTATTGGATTTGTATAGACTGAGACAAAAGATATATATAAGATAAGTTCTGAAATAAATAGTATTGACATCTCAATTCTAAAAAAAAATAGAAAAAAATCTGCTATAAATTGTGTACAAGTTCATACATATATATATATATATATAGAGTAACTGCCAGTCGATCATACCCGAATGCAGTACTCTTGTCTTTTTTTATGTTTATTTTTGGGCTCCACGAGATGCTGCGACAATATTTACAATTTGCAGAGCGCGCGCGAGCGAGCGAAATCAAATAAATAAATAAAAAGGGTGGATGTTTATCTGCATAATTTCTGGCTAAGTTTACGACAATATATGTATATATCCCCACTCTCTCACTCCCTCTCGCTCATTCTCTGTCTCACTCTTACTCACTGTGTCTGTTTCTTTTTCATACTGCAGCGCACCAGCACCTCGCTGTGGGGCGAGTGGATGGGCGTGCTGCACGGCGATGAGATTGAGTACTTCTTTGGTCAGCCGCTGAACACATCTCTGCAGTATCGACTTGTGGAGCGGGAGCTGGGCAAGCGTATGCTGAATTCGGTCATTGAGTTCGCCAAGACGGGGTAAGCTTTCGCAGAGCTTTTTCGCCAAAGCTTGCCATAAAGACACAGCTGGCTTAGCGAGAACACAAACCAGTTTGCTATAATGAGAACTTTCATCGCTTCGCCCACAGCAATCCGGCTCAGGATGGCGAGGAATGGCCCAACTTTTCAAAGGAGGATCCCGTGTACTATATCTTCAGCACAGACGATAAAATTGAGAAATTGGCACGCGGCCCGCTAGCAGCGCGCTGCTCCTTCTGGAATGATTATTTACCTAAAGTTCGAAGTTGGGCAGGTGAGAAAATCTGATACCTTATAAGTGAAGCTATAAATATAACGTTTATGGTAGCTGCTATAAATGTTGAAATGGGGTATATACAGGGCTTATGTAATTTTGTAATTTCAACTTATCTGTATATATTTTATGATTATGATCTGATTATTTGTATGGCTATATGTTTAAAGGTGTGATAATCCACAGCAAAGATTCATATCGTTTAAATCTGTGAGATAGACTCCTGCTAATATTGTCGGAATTTATTAAGCTTCCGTTGTCAACTGATAAGACTCTCTGGAAAGAGCATTAGTTAGTCCCAACTACCCGTTGCCAAATTCTATCAGTGGCTCCTCTGGCCGTTAAGTACATTCAGCTGACATTTCGCAACTTATTTTTGTTTCCTATTCTTTATGAATTTTTGGCACACAATTAACATACACTTTATGGATATTCTTTATGTGCGACACACGCCTCTAGCTGTCTGGGACTCTGCCACACCTCAACAGCGAATGTTCTATCGTGCGATAGCTGCTTATGTTCAGATACACTGCAATCTGCATGTGTGTGAGAATCTAAGTAATTTATGATTTGCATTTGGATTTTGGAATGGACTGTGATGAATCTGAATAAATTTCATAAAATTGCCAAAGTTTTGTTTGAAATTTAGAATGTGTATATTTATTCCGATAATGTATACATTCATAACTTTTTATTTTTAATTTTCATGAGAGCTATTTTTGAGAAAATTAATTTTATTTTTAAATTAAAAATTTATTTCTTTATTTTTTATTTATTTTATTATTTCACATTTATTATTTTGTCTAAATTGTAATTATATAATAAATAATGCAAAATCATTTTTTATGATATGAATATTTAATTTATTTTTTTATTTTAATATCAAATTAAAATTTTTTATTTTTAATAAAATATATTTTAATTATTTTTTAAACTGAATGTTAATATTTGATTTTCTTTTTAAAATTTATTATTATTAAAACAATTATTTATTATTATTTTTAGTTTTATAATGTCTTTTCATTTATTTATTATTAATTTTTTTATTATAAAGCAAATGAGCTGTTCGACTTTTTTGCACTTCATTTTACTCGTAATTTTCTTTTTTTTAAGTTTAATTTAATTTTTTTTTCGATTGTTATGTGTATAGATTTTATTTTCTCCGCTCGAGTCTGGTAGTGCGTTTCAATTAGCATTACAATTTGCCAGTTTCACGCATTCCAGTGAGTGTCAGCTTGATTGAGTATCAAGCAATTACACTTTGGTATATATTGAATATATATATATTATACAAGCATATATATATATATTATTTCTGTTGGCAGTTAGTCGCAATCATGAGTCAGAGTCGTGGCAATTCTTTTGGTTTTTTTTTTTGGCATTTCATTCCGGTGAAAGATTTTTATAGTTTTGGTCTTTTTTAATTTATTGCATTTATGCGTAGCAGCGTTCACGATTTTATTTATGGCTGATGTCAGTATCTTAAAATGTGCTCATCAATCAGTGAAATGAGTTTCGCAGTCTCAGTTTCTGAGTTTCTCAGACGTGAACCGACTCACCGGCTAGCTGACTGGCTAACTGACCGACCAACTCTCTGACCGAGAAATTAAATTTAAATAAGCAATAAGCGGCCACAGCATGCATATGCATATGCGTTTCAGCTGACAATGATAAATCAAGCCTTTTACACACACACACACACATGCACATATAAAGCATGTAGTTAAGAGGAGACCAACTCGCAGTCAAAGTCAGAGCGACACAACTTGCTAATATGCATTAGTGAAGGTGGGCGTCGTCATCGTATTGTAAAAGTTACTTTTATTTCATTTGTGAGTTTCTGGCCCCATTAAGATGCGTGGACAAGTTTTATGGTCGCAGGTGAAAGATGACTCGCAGATGTAGTCGCAGTCGTAGTCGGCGTGGCACTCACAGATTGAAACGACTTTTGTCGCGCCACGATGTCTGGTCTGGTTAGGCTTTGTGTCTCTGGGCTCGCTACAGCGCGTCGATCTGATACAAAAGGCAAATTAGTGTTTCACAAATTAATAAAATTTAATTTATGTTAATTCGAGTGTTGTCTGTGTGAGTGAGTGTATGTGATTATTGTTTAACTTATCTTTATACGCTTTCGCAGGTTATTTAAATTTGATCATGAAGCCTGTGACGCAGAACAAGAAACAGCTGAAACAGACTAATGCTGAAATCAAAATAAATTTATATATATATATAGGATATATATACATATAAATATATATATCACATAAATTGCAATTCCAATCAGTAGCTTTTGTATCTATATAGATATTGAATTTGTTCCTGGCAAGGGTATGCACTAGTCGGTTTGTTGCTGTTGGCCTTTTTTCGCTAACTTTGATTTTCGTTCACGACTTTACATAAAAGCCAATAGTGCGAGTATGCAAATGTCTCTGGCCCTCGGGGCTCCCCTCTGAGCAAATGGGCTGTGCCGGTGACTGCTGAAGCGATGCTGGCGGGAATCGTTCATGCTAAGGGCCTATAGCTGGCCGATGAGGCGCACAACTGGCCCACAAGTAAAAGCTGAGCCACGCAGCGGCTTCAGGCGATGGTGACGGTGGTGCGGCGATTCATTGTGGTTACCGGTTCTATGGTTAATTAATTAATTTGCATTTTGATATGTAGCGGTTGATATATTTAATGGGCTGCGCGGAGGAGCGCTTGCCAACACGCGCCTCATTTGCCATAATGAGCATTTAAATTTCACCGAAAAATGTCAGCGCTATATGTGTGCTAATCCATTTGGATAAACAAAAAGCAAAAACAGATCAGAACTGGTAACACGCCTCGTCCTGAACGCACCAGACTAGCTGGCACCGCACACACTCGATCAGTTTATCATTATTGACAGCTCACATAAGTGACAGGCCGAGGCTTACGACCTGGCCATAGCCACAATCAAATTCCAAAATACTGAGAAAGACCGTGATTCAAATAAAGATGCAGATACAGATACAGATACAGATACAGATACAGATACAGATACAGATACAGATACAGATACAGATACAGATACAGATACAGATACAGATACAGATACAGATACAGATACAGATACAGATACAGATACAGATACAGATACAGATACAGATACAGATACAGATACAGATACAGATACAGATACAGATACAGATACAGATACAGATACAGATACAGATACAGATACAGATACAGATACAGATACAGATACAGATACAGATACAGATACAGATACAGATACAGATACAGATACAGATACAGATACAGATACAGATACAGATACAGATACAGATACAGATACAGATACAGATACAGATACAGATACAGATACAGATACAGATACAGATACAGATACAGATACAGGCAGATCAACTGGTTGCCATAATTCATGTCCGATGCCTGACATCGATATCCGATACCCGATACCCAGCAGAAACAGAAAAAAACGCGCTGTTGCCATACAAATTGTTGTATCTTTGTATCTCTGTATCTTTTGCATTTGTATAAGCTATTATGGCGTGGCCTTTTCTCTTTGATTTGCTGCGCTGCGCTGCGGTTACGTTTTGTTTGATTTGCGCTGCTTTTAGCGACACGTGTTTCAAATGTTCACATTGTTTTGTATCTTTTATTTATTTGTTTATCTCTCTCCTTTTATTTGTATTTGTCGCGCTCGCTTGTGCCAATTTATTTCTTGATTATCTGCGCATATAATCTACGAGTTGGTCAGCCTTTTAAATTCAAATTAGCGGGCATTAAATGCACGCGACACGCTTGCCCCGCGGTCAAGATACAGGCACATATATATGTCATATAAATATATATAAATATATATATATATATATATATATATATATATATATATATATATATATATATATATATATATATATATTTGTCTATTTAAATTGGAAATTTATTGTTGCAGCTTGATTTTTAAATTGATATTTGATTTAGTAAAAGTATCTAAGGCGACTGATTGCATGAAAGATATATTTCTTATGGAGTGGCCTGTACGATTTGTTTCGCTTAGATATAGAAAAACAAAATTTATTGAGTGAATTAGCTGGAACAAAAGATCAGAAATTAAAAATTCAAAATATATTTATTGCCCAGCCAAAAAAAAAAAATATCTTAAAGTAGTGCCAAGGTAAAGAGTTAGATACATAATTTTCTATAAATACCTTTATACATATTAATATTTGGCTTGGGGTCCGTTAGTCTGACAGAGGCTAAATAAACAGATAACAAACATATTTTATAGAGCAACAATTATAGGAAGTTTGAAGATGAAACTCTGTTAATATATGCAATTTTTTTTAAGTATTTTATTTTTGAACGGGTATTAATCAGTTGGTTATTTAGATTTTCCTTTATTTACTTTTTTATTTATTTTCGCTGCTTGAGAAACAAGTTAAAAATGAAATTTTAATTTCCATAGAACCTGCACATGCACTTTAACCAA
The DNA here is from genome assembly GCA_035045555.1 of Drosophila fulvimacula. Taxonomy (NCBI): domain Eukaryota; kingdom Metazoa; phylum Arthropoda; class Insecta; order Diptera; family Drosophilidae; genus Drosophila; species Drosophila fulvimacula. The sequence goes on from JAWNOX010000137.1 coordinate 18,092,434, forward strand.
AAACACTCTCGATAATTACGAATGTATATAGTAAGGCGTTTCATATCTGAACTATACCGGCCGGCTTTAAGATTTGACTTTGGCTTTGTCCGATTCGAAAACAAGTTTGTCAAATACGATGTATTTGTATAGCTATATTAGCAGCTGACAACCGCGACAACGCTGCTGATATATCTTGTTGGACAGTCTTGAATTCTTTTGGCCAAAACTGAAATTTGATCGGATCTCGGTGTTGACGAACGAGTTCTGCAATTAATTAGCACACAAATCGGTTATAAATTCTGTATTTCAATAATGAAGCAAAAGATATAAAAAAAAGAACAGAAATCGCAGACAAATTGCTAGGAATAGCTGTAGCTAAGGTAAGTTCGCGTGAAATTCGTTTAAGTTGCTTATCGATTTATCGATCTCTTTATTTCAATGCACCAAAAATCGCACAAAAAAACGAAAACCAAATGCCTGCTTTATGTTTGACTTTGCTTTTGCTTCTTTTCTGATTTACAAATTGGCAAAAACTTTTCATTTTTCGATTCAAATTATGTTAAAAAAAAAAAATAAAAATTATAGTTTAGGCAGCTGCAGGAGAGTATGATTTTGCTTTCAAGTAGACCAAGCAATAGCCTCAAGAAGAGGCATTGAGAAAAAAACGTTTTTCTTTTCAGAACCGAGCCATAAAATCATTAAATCAAATCATTTTTAAAGTATAAAATGCTTTTCGATTAATCAATATCCGACATAATGCTAAGCACCATATTCTCTGTATTATTTTCAGGCTCGGACTGCGATTCGGGTAGTGCTTCCATAACGCCCCGCATGCAGCTGCTCGGACTGGGACTCGTGCTCTACATGGGCGCCGTGCTGCGGCTTAGAGGAGTTTTCTAAAAGAAATTCTCTGGCCGCATAAGTAAAATACGATAATGTTTAACAACCGAAAGAGACGGCGCGAGATGAGGAGGGAGCGAAAGCGACAGAGTTTTAAAATTGGTGCCATGCTTTTGTCACTTGGCCAAACGATTTGTAAATGAATTTAGTGTTGCATGCAACCGCAGTAAGCGGCAGCTGTTTGGCATTTGTTGTAGTTGTTAGTTTAAGCCACTTGCCAGGTGCAAGCAGGTAGACACTTTAGCACGCGGCTTGCCCCACACATAAACACACACACACACACACACACACATATCAAAAGCAGCGAAAGTAGTTGCGCCTACTTCTTTATTTCCATAGACATACACCCAACACACACACACCTTGAGACACTTTTGTAGCACGCCGCAGAAATTTGCTTAGTTTGTATAAAAAGAGAGACCCCAAAAAGAGGCCCACAAAACCCAGGCTCCAATGAAATATCAACTAAAAAAGGAAGCTAAACTGAGAAATTATTGAAGCAAAAAAAAAACGATTTTGATAAATTGAACATTTGTCATGCCAGCCAGCCTGCCAGCAAGGCATAAACAACACAAGAACAAGAACAAGAAATTATATTAAATACTCGCTTAGAGTTTGCATATTTTGCCAGCTGGCATGGGTCCAAAACTCTGCCCAGGCCGTAAACCCCGAAATTTTGAATTGATTTTTTGATAAACCCAATGAAACTTGGCCAAAAATGCATTGGTTTCAGCTTTCCGTTGGGCATGGTTCATTATTTTTGTCACACAACTATATATATATATATATATATATATATATATATATATATATATATATATATATATATATATATATATATATATATATATATTGGATCTTGGCATATATTTACGTTTTCTTTTTGCACTTTGGGCACACCAAAAAAAGTTCTTATGACGAAATTTGGAAATGAAAAACAAAGAAAAAATTAGTAAAAAATTTGTATTGTTCAACAAGCGATTTGAGACGACGTTTTAATGAGAGATTTGCAAGTTTTTTGTAATGGGCAGCCAGAAAAACGGCACGAAAATCGGAAAAGTCGGAAAATTAATATTAAAATCAAGTTTGTAGGAAACCTAATGAAACATTTAAATGACAAAACATATCAGTATATGTATAAATATATATATATATATTATATGAGCGTATATATATATATATATATACATCTATATATACAATAAATGTAATACATCTCTATATATAGTATACATATATGTATGTACGTGTATTATTGCATTTGTACTAAACGTTTTACAAATTGGCTTAGAGACTACGAAGACAAAGAAAACAGAAATATGAATATAAAAATAAAATATAAATGGAAAAATAACTAAAAGTTTTATACACTTAGCGAAATTCGAACCAGAAACAAAAACAAATGTGCTGTATATTAAAGTTTGGTATGCCTATATCTATAAATGAATATATATATATATATATATATATATATATATATATATATATATATATATATATATATATATATATATATATATATATATAGGTATATATGTATCAAAATCTAATCAAGTATATGTCATATATATATACATATATAGATACTTGCATAGCTCAGTGTACGTATGAAACTAATTGAGCGGGTTTATAATGAATCATAACTCTTAAGGGCATATCAGTACTCGATATATATATACATATATACATATATATGTATATGTATTACAATAACAACTATTGAGAGCGATCATTTTCGAAATTAATCTAACCTAAGCCACACTGATATTAACTAAGTTATTTTTATTATAAAAACACACCTACACGCATACAGCAAAAGTAAAAAAGAACAAACACAAGTATTGGACTTCTAAAGAACAGACAAACAATTAATAAAAAATAAAATATAATGCAAATAAGTGAGAGCAGTAACTGTTTCTTGTCTATATCGAAAAAAGAAACAATATTGTTTTTTAGCTGTAAGCAAAATGAAATCTATATAGTATATATATATCTATATATATATGTCTATATATGTCATGTGGTCTAATGCCTATTTGAGCGATGTTCGCTTTCAACTGTAGCAACTAGGAACAAAATTCAATGTGAAATTACAAACAATTACTTATAGTTAAGGTTGGCTTAGCGCAAGGACAACAATAGGGCCAAGTAGCAGAAATCGCTAAACAATTGAGTTTTGGTTGCCGTGGCTCCTGTCGAGCCAACCTGCCAAATGCTGGACTCACATTTAGTATAAAAAAAAAAACAAAAATAAAAAACTAAGAAACTATTAACTATTCTGTTATATTCTGAGAACACACACAAACTATTACTAGAACACCAAAGGTCAAGCAACGATAGTAAAGCTCACTTATGAAACTATATCCATAAAAAAAAAACAAAACAAAATAATAATAAATAAATATTGCTAAACAAGAATATTCTAAAAATAAACATAAACAAAAGTTAGTTAAGTAATTGAACATTGCCCTACAAGAAAATGAAATGAATCTTTGATTATAATCAAGTATATTGCAAGCAACATTCGTATTTAAACATAATTAATTAACAATATTACGAACTCATTCCTAATTTTAAAAATTATCAAATTGATTCAATTACTTTTTTAAAAATAAAACACAATTTTGATGAAAGTGTAAGAACTTAACGATTTTTAAGTATATGTGAACATTTATATTTTTATACCATGAAAGGCAAGCCGTATTGAAAAACAAAAACAAAAAAAAAAACAAAACAAAAAAAAAAACAAAAATAAAGGCATTCAAAATAATAAAAAATACAAATAATTCAAATGATAAACAACTAAATGAGAAATATTTAAAATTTTTTACTGCGTATTGAAAACAATGTATGACAAGAGTTAAATAAATACAAAGAAGAAAAAGAAAATAAAAGAAAAAGTAAAGGAAACTTGAATTAAAATAGCAAAAACTTGTTAACTCCCAATAGGAATTAGCTTTAAAGAAATAAAAAACCTTTTAGCCATGATTTCGCCCCCTTCAAAACTGTTTGCCACACAAACTGCACAAAACTTTTAAGAATTTAGAATGCTAGGGGTATTCCCTGTTCTCTGAAAACCGGCTGACCGGCTTTGCGCGTGGCTTAGGCGAATGCGCTGTGAGGACGAGTTCTTGGTGCACCTCCAAGGCCAAAGAGCTCCAGAGCCTCGACCACATACGCCCGAGCCATCAACTCAATGTGTAGAACTTAGCGATAAATTATAAGAATTAAGGAATTTACTTTTTGCCTTTTTCAAGCGAGGTCTAAAATCGAATATGTAAAGATTGCAATTATTTTTACTATTTAAATGTTGTACGCATTTCCATATTTATGTTTCAAATTGAACCCCACCTCCTGTTCCCACTCCCACTCTTCTTCCTACCCACACCCTCTGAGAAATATATATTTTGTCATTTTGCATGGTTTTCGGCTCAAGCCAAAGAATTGACAATATAATATTTCGCCTTAGAAGCAAATGGAGATAACGAATGAGAGACAAATTCCAAGTGTTATGCTTATAGATCTAAATTTTTTATATACATGAGGACACGGACACAGACACACACCCCTACACACACACGCATACACACACTCACACATCTTGCATCTAAAATAATTTGGTAAAAGTAAAAAACAAATTTGATATTTATTTAGAGATTTTTGATATTTTCTGTTGCCGTTCTTCCAAGCATCTAAATATATATAACTATATATTTATGCGTATATATATATATATATTTGAAATTAATAGTGAAGAGCACTCAAAATATATCCACGGTGTGCTTTTGATATTGTAGTCTGCTATTTGTAAAAGAATTTATATATAGTATATATTATAGTGCTAATAGAAAAAAAAAAAAAAAATATATATATATATATATATATATATATATATATATATATACTAAACATATACTTATGATAATAATGCGAACAATTAATATAAATGCTATTTACATTCAAAACTTCACTCACCTACACACACTTAGCCACGCCCACTTCACGCCCTCTGCAAACCCGACTTATATAGTAGTTAAGTGTCTATAGGAAAATAATACAAGTAAATACAAACAAAAAGATTTCCAATGGGTTTTCTTTAGTTTTGTCCTCGTTTCTGCTTTCTCACAAATAGAAATAAAGTAATTGAACTCTTTGGTTTTTATGGTATTAAGAAATCGTTACTAATTATATCAGCTACGACATCTGATAATAAAAAACACAGTTCTAGTTGGTAGACGACAAGTGTAAAATGAATGTTAATTGATTGTTGTATGCGATCAATGCAAAAATACTAAAGAAGCAAAAAGAAAAACAAACAAAACAAATAATGTATACACACACACCAATACACAATGTTAAAAGCCAAGCACAGGAATGCATTTGAAGATTAAATATACCAAAAATACTTATATAACAAGAACAATACAATACATTTAACCCAAAAACCAAAATAAGATAACAAATACTAAAAATGGATAACTAAAAACTAAATGGTAGAACATAATTAACACGATTACTTAACGGGAATGTAAGAGCATGTTTGATCACGTCTTTTTTTAAAGTGTAAAAATCAAATACATATCAATATATGGCCTATTGTTTATTTAGTTTAATTATATACTACTAAATTTAAAAAACAAAATAATAAAAAAAAATAATTATAATAAGCTAAATGAATTAATTATAATAATAATAATAATATTTAGCTGCAAGTGTAAGGCTCTGATTTATGACTTTTTAAGTAGGCAATTTGTAAAAATTAAGCGACTCAACAAAAACAAAAACAATATATATATATATATATATATATATATATAACTGTAACTGTGTAAAAGTGTTGCTAAATTAAAAAAACTAAACAAAAAAAAACAAATTGTGGTTAAATATGTGTTCTTACTTGTTAGTGGTAATAAAAGCCAAAACAGAGACAAAAAATTAATAAAAATAAATAATTAAAAGGAAAAACGAAGAAAATGGAATACTAATTTAAAAAAAATATATGTATAATTATAACTATGTTGTGTCAACATGCACGACTCGAAACCAACTGTAGCTTTTAATCATGCCAAGCATTTCGATATAATTTCCATTAAATCTAAATCCTATTTTCCAGTCTGTTCCTCAGTTTCCCAATGCAGCACAGTAGTGGTCACACACAGCAGATAATAATAGATTTATTTCTATAAATAATAATACACCCTAAGCCTACCCTCTCGGATGCTCACCATAATAACTCTAATAACTACTCAATGTCAAGCAAAACCTAAATAAATAAATAAAAATTAAAATGAAAAAGAATCAAAGAAAATTTAGATAAATTACAGACATAGATATATATACATATGTATATGTCCGCAGATATATATATATGTGTATGCATTATATCAAATATATATGGCAGCTCCAGTTTAGTTGAGAATTCCTTTGTGAAGGCGCTTTAGTGTTCAGCAAAAATTGTATTTGTATATTAAGATTGTTATGGAAATGCATTTGTTTATGTATGTGTCTATAGTCGAAGGATGAATTACAATTATAATTATTATTGTCGCAGAAATTACTTTAAATTTAATGGAAAAAGCAAACACACGAACACACATAAGAGATACACGCATACACACAAAGTATATTATTAATGTCTTAAGATATAAAGGAAATACAACAAAACAAATAAGAAACTCTGTATACACAAGCATACATATAGATAATTATGTCATGAGCATACAAAAAGTAGGGATCATTTTACTGAATATTTATATATACATATATATATATATGTAAATTATACTATATGTAATCTAACAAGAAAACACAAAAATCAATTCTGCTAAAAAATAAATAATACAGAAATAGTAAAAATCACTCATGAACAATTGCTAAATAAAATTTGCTATACTTCGAGGAAACAAAAACAAAACAAAAGTAATAAAAAATCTACCAGAGAATGGAAAACAAAAAACAACTGTAAACAATTTAAAGTAAATTTATAAATGAAAATGAACAAAAATCTAAGTGAAATTATATTATACGAATATATTGTATATCGAAACAAGATGAATATAAGTCAAATAAAACTTATGTATCATGTATTAAACAAGCTAAAGTTGTCTTCTTTTACTTGTGAATGGAGAGACTGAGTGTATTCTAGTCAGGCACTCCCCACTAGACAACTGTCACCTGTTCAATATTTTGATAAATGTTATTCGTGTTATTCAACAATTACTCATAATTTCAGGAAACTCTGGGCCGTACAGCTTGCTTTATGGCCTGCTAATTACGCGAGACACTGCAACTTTACATCGAATCAATAAAAATAATAAAATGAAAAACAAAACAAAGCGCTGAAATGATAAACACCAAATAAAATCGCTTATTTATGGCCGACTTATGCGCATTAGCCAAGCATTGAATATTGTATTTAATATGCACATAAATTCAACTGCAATTAGCTTCCGTGTGCAGTCGAAAGCCTTAAGCCCCAATTAATCAACTCAAGGGGAGTACCCCTAACCCTCTGACTTGTCGAGCCTGCGTCTCTGTAAGCCAGAACATTTGTCAATTTGTGCTGGACTCTCGCCACGGCTTTACAGTCCACAATTTCGTTAGTCGTAAAATCCAGGCCAGGCCCTGGCAAGAGTTGCTTTAAATGGATGCATTTCCATTAGGGGCCTTACCCGTCGGCATTTAAAATGTAAATGTAAATTACTTGGGATTGCAGTGGCCGTCGTCGTTCGTTTTATTTCCGCACATAAAAGAGCTTAATCCCTGGCATATCTAATAAAGTTTATGTTCTTCTATCTTCTATCTTCTCTTGCAGCATTTGCGCAGCAGTTAACACACGTGGCCACCTCGGCGTTCGTCTACCTTAAGAACTGGCTCATCAGTGCCTAAGCGGAGTCTTCCCCCAAAAGATTTCAATCCAAATATCTTCTTAGCCCAATGTAGCTGCACAAACCAAGCGAAATACTTCCAAAGCAAAGTAAAGCAAATCACTTCCAAAAATAATATAAACTAAGCAACACAAAGTCTGAATTTGAGATGAAGCAAGTGCGAGCAGAGATGAACGTGGAACGGGACCTGGACTCGAGCTCAGGTCACCAGAGACAATAAGCAGCAAAGCTATATAGGCTCTAAGAACTGGACATATGCATACTAATTGCATAGACTTAAACGAATTTGCGAACGAAGGCTGATTGAGATGGGAGCAGCGTGCTGGACACCCTCACACATCGAGACGTCTTTCACTTAAACTAAACTGAAAGAAACCATATAGTTCACTCTGAAAATCGATATCAAATGCTATTTTTCTTGATTAAAGCAAATATTCTTCCACTAACTAACAATTCATATTTGCTTTCATATTCCGCTCAGAGCTGGCAGCAGCCAGCTCTTGGCAAGTGTATTTCCGTTTCTAGCCGGTTTTTGCACACTTTCAGCTTCAGCTTTAATTGAAACGACAATCGAAAAGATAATCTAGCGTTCTAAGAAGTTGAATTGGATGCTGTTTACACGCGAAAGGCTGCATGAAGCCAGCCTTCAACTTGACACATGAATTATTCAAATTGCTTAAAGACCAAGCAAATCGAATCGATAAACCATGCCTCAGAGCCTCCCCAGCCCTCGCTGCGAGCCAAGCCAACATCAGCTCTGTCCATTGACCCAGCATTAAAATCTAATGACAGACCAGACAGACAGACCGTCAGCAGATGCAGAAAACTTTTAGACGAAATGAAAATAATAAAAGAGCAAAAAAAAAAAAAAAAAATAATAATCACAAAACTTAAACGAACAAGAAGCGAACCAGTGGCTGGGTTCGTCATGAAGAAGATGGAATGCTCTGGCGGAAGTATTAAATTATTTCTTATATGACAATATGGCAAATTCGAAGTGATCTTGTAATTATTATAATTATTTTATATATATTCGATTCTTTGACAGGTTCATATTTTCCTTAGTTGTAGCTTGAAGATGGCATAATTTTAAACCAATTTTTAAATACTCTATAGACTATGTATAACTTTTCTCTAATTTTATCCGAATAAATTGATTTTTGAATAATTTTTTTTAATTTTCCATTTTTTTGAGTTCAAATTTCCAGTGGGATATGAAGATAGCTTATAAATCTTATTGCCGCACTTTGAGTTCACTAGATAATTTAAAATCATTTTTAAAACTTGTATATAATGTAGATTTTCTTAAGAATAAAATTTCGTCATTCATTAATTATAGGAAAAATATAGAAAATAGTTATTTTGAAGAAATTAGGAAAACAGAAACTTTTTGATATAATAATTTATTTTTATTTATTATTTTTATCAACAAAAATTATTAAACAAATTTTATTTAAAATTTTAGATAATTTTTTTTTATTGTGTAAAATTTTAGATATATATTTAATTTGTTTTTTTATTATTTAATATTCTGTTAGTTTTTTACCACTGCTTTCTTTATATGGTATAATCTACATATATATGTAGCTAATAACCATATGTATATACATATTTATATTTATGAGCATAGGCGTAGAAAGAGTTTGAAACGCATTTATTGGCACATCGACTGAGTAGACAATATAGTCATAAAGGTTCTCTAAAAACTGCACTGAAGTCTTCTTCTGAATAAACCTATAATGCCATAAAGGAGTATAGCAAAAGGAAAAAGAAAGAATACAAAAAAAAAAAAAAAAAAAAAAAACAAACTAGTTGAATATCATTTAATGTTCACTTAGATAAACGAGCCAGCGTTCGGCGGAGACAACCAGTCTCCAGATGTCGTATATCGTATATCTTTGGATTGGCTTTGGCTTTATATTATGAAGCTTGTCAGCTTGTCAGCTAGTAGTTCTACAATAGAACCTGTTTCCAATTATTGTTGCTTCTTTTTTGCATTTTGGTCAGGGCTTTCGCTAAGCGCTTGTGTTGGGCTAAAACTGGGTCTGGGTCTGGGTCTGGGTCTGGGTCTGGGTATGGGTCTGTGTCTGGCTCTGTCACTGGCTCTGGCTCTGGATTTGTGTGTGTTTTTTGGGTTTGGGGACTGTTCAATTTTTAAATGCCAAGTTTTTGTTGAGTCGCCGAGTTGTTTTGTGTTTCTCTTAAGAGTTTTTAGTATCAATTAACATATTGAATATGATCAGTCGATGCTTTATGGCAAACAGTCGCTGCACAGTGGTTCCAAACTAAGCCAAGGTGTCAAATGTGCCACGCTACAAAGAGACGGCCACTCGCTTGCTCTTACCAATTAGCAAGCTGCCTTCTAAGACTCATCTCAGCCATAATCTCAGCTATCAAATGCCAAACGTCTTTTCTAATGAACAATAAAATGTTTTTATTTCGGATTTCATTTATGTTCACACTAATTGGGTTTCTCTCGATTAGCTCGTCGTGTTCATGAATGAGCCGCAGATGGTTGCTTAATGTAAATATAATGAGTAATTTGATAATTTTATAATTAATACGTAAGTCGAACTATGTAAATATTTTGCTGGCATTGAAATTCGCATGAAATTGTCAACGCTTTTCGGCCAGCTCAATAAAAGTTTCGTTAATAAGATTCGCAAATATTATTTGCCAGTAACTACGAAAGCAATTGCTCATTGGCGCTGTGAAACCCAAGTTCAATGGAATTGTTTATCGGACAAGCGAGCTGCGAACTGACGACGCCCCGTTGCGTCCCGCCCACGCATCTTGTATTTCTGGGTCAATACTGAGTCTATGGGCCTGTCCAAATAGAGGGCGACACAAGCTCAGAATTGGACTGGATTTGATTTTGATTCATTGGCGAGTTCGTTGACACCTGGGCTAAGGTCAGCCAGGCGGTTATAAGTATTTGGATAACAAGCTCCTATACTTGGCCATGTGCTAACTCACAGGGTCGACGCGTTGACAAAAATCGTCTGTTGCCCCATATAATCCAATTTGGCAACGCCGTCCCTGTACATATGGGTTAAGGCCCTATTGCTTAGTCAGTTTAGAGTGCTTGACTAGGGGCTACCTATTCACGTCTTCTGGTGGGAATTGTAGTAGACAAAGCTCTGCCTTAGCTAGCTTTAGTTGGGAGTGCCCGACTAGCAGATACCCTGCAGTCTGTCTATACTCAACAGGAGTCTCCTATTTACCTTTATCACACGATTAGCTCTTCTCAAATTAGTTATTTAATTGCTAAGCAGAGACATTTCATATTCATGTCTCAGTTACAAGATTTTTGACAGGTCAGTTTCCTGTTACTTTTCGTTTTCTATCAATTCCAATTTGATTGTCAGCTTTATTTGAATCACAAATTGATGTTACTTTTAATTGCACACGCTTAAGCAGCTTAAGTATCATCTCGGCTTTTGACGACTTTCATTGTTCAGCTAAAAGAAAACCTAACTAAATCATTATTTATGTGATATTTGTAAATTCAGTGTTTGTACGTTTCGACTTTCAAATTATATAAATCAAGAAGAAAATGCTGAGATGTGTGCAGAGTAACGTGGTCAGTCCGGTGCGCTTTATGGCATCATTTCACACCGTTTACGCCCAGAACATTCAGGGATATTCGCGCAGCTATTACGAGGTGCTGAAGGTGCCGCTCAACTGCAGCGGCAAGGAGATTAAACAAGCCTTCTTCGAACTATCTAAAAAATACCATCCCGATCTCAACAGCGGCTCGCATAATTCCGATGAGTTTGTCAAGGTGTGCGAGGCCTACAGAATACTCTATAAGCGAGTGTCACGCGAACACTACAACAATCGGCTGAGGTCTCGCTATCGCTCGTATGCTCCCGTAGACAGCAGTTATACGAACAAGAATGTGCATAAAACCTGGGTGAGATACCAGGCGGCGATGCGGCATAAGCAATTCGGACATAATATTCCCAGCTTAAGAATTCCCGTCGTTTTGCATAAGAGAGCTCATTTGGAAAATACAATAGGGCCTACAACCAGGCCAGAGCAAGTGTGTCTGTTGTCACCAGGGGACACACCAGCGCCCGTAGACAACACCACAGAATACGAGGAAGTGATTGAATTGCCGTTCATAGAAACCCAATCCGACGAGAGCTGGCTGGCTGGCTGCTATCTGGCAGCCTTTGGCCTGATTGTGGCTCTCATTTTGTTCGACACGGAGAAACGGACCAGACATCCTTCCAACATCACTGACCAGAAAGTGTCTAGGCAACGTTCATTCAAATATTTTAGTGCCATATTATCTTTCATCTGTAACACGTAATCAATTTGTAAAAATTCTATTGTACCCGAACAGATACTCCACAGACTAAATTATTGATAAACAAAATCAGATGGTTTGTGACTGTTAAAGAACTCGGAGTTTTTATTTAATTTAATTTTTTTTTTTTGTTGCTTTAACAATGGTTGAACTGGTTTCGGAAACAACTTGTAGTTCAATTCATTTGAGTTCACAGCGCTGGTTATTAATAACATAAAAAAGGGGGAAAAAAAACTATGAAACTTAGCACAAAATTTATGTGTTGACTGAAGCCTTATCAGCTATGTTAATCAGTTTGTCACGAGGTACTTCAAGCTCTTGGAAATGTTATCAAATAATATTATGGCTAAAAGTCTTTTGTTGTTTGGCATTAGAAAGAGGGCTAAGTAAACAAAGCAAACATAAGTATATATAAATTTAATTTATTAAAATATATAAATACATTTAAAAAATTCAAATTATCTGTAAATGTGTGAGGAAAGCAAGCATGAAGCTAGCATATATAATAATAATAAAATAAATATTTTATTAAATAATACAAAAATAAATAAATAAATAATTAATATTTTATTACATATTTTTTTTTAACAATTTATGTATGAAATTTATGTATATGAAATATATTTAAATAAAAATTATATATATTTGGAACAACTATAAATTTAATTTTACAAATATTTTAAAGAAATTAAAAATAAGTTTAAATATTTAATTTATTCCAATAAATTAGCCTCATCTATACATGAATTCATAGGCTTATTATAATATAATATAATAATATAATATTTAATATTAATATTAAGCATATCAAGACATTAATATAAGTGTGTAGAACCATCGGTCTCTAGCTGTCAAGTCTTGTCAGTCAGTCAGCTATGATTTGATGTGTATGAAAACAGTTCAAACTTTGACTAAAGCTTCCGCAGAGCTTAAGCCAAGCGTGGCCCTTTGTCGCCGGGGCTATCTGCACGATCTGACAAACAGTCGGCTAGATAGTACACGCAGATAACAATTATGAATATATAGCCACATAAATTTGGGCTTAAGTATGTTGTATTTTAGTGTTATTATGATATCAAATGGAACAGGGGCAGTGGCAGTTGGCTTCAGCGGACCCCTCTCAAGGCGAGCGACTGTCAAGCGTGTCGACAACCGGTGGATGTGTGGGGACCACCACGAGCGTCCGACCGGGAACCGTTAGTGAGGCAGCTAATAATAATAGTTTGTTAATTTGCGTATATTGTATTAGGCATTATGTATTATTGCTCAGCTTGTTTATCTTTTCCGGCTGACAGCAGTTGATAAATTATGCGTGAGCGCAACAGCAGCTTTGATTAAGCTGTTCTTCAACTCTGTCTCCTGATACTTCAAATGCGCGCTGATACAGATAACAAGCAAAACATGCAGCGACACTCACATAAATCAAATATTGCCACATCCAAAATCAGCATATATATAAATGTATTCATATATATATATACATAAATATATATGTATTCAATCGCGATAAAGAGCATTGGAATTATGTTCTGTCGCCTGTCGCCGAGCTAAATAAATACATTCGGCGATCGGCTCCATAATGAAGCCAACTACATAAGCCAGCCAGAAACAAGGTGCACAGCAAGGCGCAAAATATGATGAAAAAAAAAACAAAAAACAAAAAAAACGGCTCAAAATTTATTGTACGCTGACGGCTTTTTAATGAAAATCACTTGGCTACCAAAAAGCGAATTAATGAAGGTGTGTGCTTTGCGCATGTGTCCGATGTTGCGATGTTTCACTATTGAGTTTCGATTTTGTGTGCCGGCACAAGTTCAAACAGCGTATTGATCGTTCAAGTCGGCATTGAACGGCTGGCAGATACTAAGCAGCTCCTTGAGCTAAAGTTGAGAAAGATGCAAGATCTTGCTGAATTACAGAAGAGATAAGAGTTGAGATATGATTATCGATCAGTATCGATATAAATATGTTATCGATAAGATAGACATATTGATCGTAAATGTGATAAATTTAACGAATTTTTATTGTATTTCACATTTCAGACTTTAGAGTGTCTATATAGCAGATAGTGATGGATATAGACAGAATAGATTTAAATATATACATATATATATATATATATATATATATATATATATATATATATATATATATATATATATATATATATATATATATATATATATATATATAAAATACTAATAAATATATATATATATAAATATGTTATCGATAATATAGAACAATTTATCGTAAATTCGATAAATATAACGTACTTTGATACTTTTTTCACATTTCAGATTTTAGATATATCTAGCAGATAGTGAGATGGATCTAGATTGAGTCAACTTCTATCATATCTTGTGAATAGTTACAAATATATATTTAAATATTAATAAATATATATATATGCCAATTTCACTGTGATCTGCCCTGCATACCCACTTTCTAATAAGTGCTGAGCATAAAAGGTAACCAAACCCAGACAAACAGCATCCATATCAGCTTGAAAATCAATATGCTAACTACTTCGGGGCGCGTGTGTGCGTGTGTGTGCTTGAGTGTGTGAGTGCGTGTGCATACATATATCATGCGCAGATCGATCAGCATATGAATCAGTTTAGCATAAGAATCAAAACGTTTCTCTAATGAAAATCGAACTTCTTTATGGCTGTTTCATTCATGCGTTTAAGTAAAACATGTTCGACATGGCTTAGAAGATGTTTTATATTATATTTTACATAATTTTATTTCTTATATCTTTCTTTTTTTTCTATATTTTTTTTTTGGAGCGTGAGGCAGGCAGCCCCAGTTAAGTAGAAATTTTATTGCACTCGTTTGGCTATTTATAACTGGTATATTGATATTCCATATAGGTGCCGTAGACAGTTTTTGAATTGAATTCGAAATCGCTTCGCGATTACAATTGTTTAATGGGCCAGTCTCACGCGCATGTTCTCTATAAGAAAACAACTTTAACGGCAACAGTAACAACAACAACAACAACAACAGCAACAACAACTGTATATGACATTTTAATTATGTTGCTGTCAAATTGTTGTTGCCGCAACGAGTCTCAATTGCAATTAATAATATTTAATAACAGTCGCGCCGGCATCGCACAGCCGCCAAGTGCATAGATTGAAATGTTATGGAAGTGTTTTGTCATTGCATGAAACGGAGATGAGCCGCATTTACATAGCATTCGCATTGTTAGCCGTGACTTATAGTCGAATTAGATGCCTGCATGGCAGTCACTAATGGCTCGATTATCATATCGAACCTATGCTACTTACGTTTCTGCCTTTCATTTCTAATTGCACGTGAACATATTTTACTTAATTTATTTCCTTATTCATAAATGATGTCTTAAGCCAATTATAGAGTCTGCTCAATAAACATACTTGATTAAAACTTGAATGAAATATTTAAAAACAAAATCATTAATAGATAATAACAGCCTCAGTTGCTTAATAATATTGTGAATAAATGATCTTTTAGAGCCATCAGTTTCATTAAATATTTATTTTAGTTATTTATACATATTTTTAAGAGTTTTCTGAACCGCAGCTTAAGTAAACCGGATTGGATATTAAAGTTTAGCGATGAAGTGAACTAAGGTCTGAAATTGGGTTTAAAAATAGCTAAAGCTGTTTAAAATATAAATTAGGCTTTGCTAATATATTTCAAATATGTTATACATAAAATAAAAAAAAAATATATATATTTTAACTTAAAAATTATGTTAATATTATTAAGTAATCGATATATACAAAATTCAATTATCAATTATGAAACAAACCAAATCAGAAAAACAGTTTAATGCGGCTGATAGCAAAACTTAGGTTTGAAGCTGTACACAAAAAAAATTTAGTTAATATTATATCATATTTAGGAATCTATATATTTTTTAAATAATTGAGTCATAATTAAAACTTAAAAATTTATAAAGCATAAATAGAGTCTATGTGTAGAAAATATATTTTATATATTTATATATATTATTTTCATTTTCTGCTTAAGTCTTCTCAAAAATTAATTTATATTTAATATATTTAAAATTTATATATTATTTATATATATATATTTTTTTTGTAACGTTTTAACTCTTTTTAAAATATTCAGACTTTATTTATTTATTTATTTTTTTTTTAATTTTTTATTCAGTCGCAAATTTGTCTTGTTTAATATTTATTAATTGGACTTCAACATTATTGTTTTCATCTCACTTGTTTTTTTTTTTTTTTGATCTTTTTATTATGAAATTTATTTGATTGTGCATTCAATTTATTCAGTTATTGCGAAAGCTGTGACAAATCGTAAACGAATTCGCATTCGTATTTATTAAAATGTTAATATTTCTGTTGTTGTGCGCATCTCTGGAACGAAGGCAGACAGATGGAACTGGGCGTGGCTGTTGCACATTTGCGAAAAGATTGATGAGGCGACGGAAGCGCAGCGGGCAACAAGGATGCGCCAAACAGATTTGAGTGACACTGATGTGGCCGATCGACCGATCCGCCCCCGCAGCACCAGCACCACAGCCACTGCCATCGCTGATAAATGACAGAGCGTTAAGCACACACAGCCAAGTTTTATGTGTAAAGATAGTTCCGCAAAATGTGCGCAAATGTATTGCACTGAGCAAATTGTCCGATTAGAGAAATTATCAGCAAGGCGAACGAGCGCGTCTAGTTGCTGTGACAACAAAATGGAAATGTCATGTCGACCTTATCGATAGAGTATCTGCTGGCGGGCACATTGAACTGAATTGCGACACAACTGAAGTGGGTCGCCAGACAAATATGTTTACTTAATTGTCAAACAGAACATGAATTTAACGTGAGTCAACTTACTTCAGGTATATATATATATATATATATATATATATATATATATATATATATATATATAAATATGTAGTAGCACCTTAATGTTATGCAGAGAATTTCTATGGAAGTGTTAGCTTTTGTAAATGCATATGGACGGCTCAGCTGTCTTCCGCTAAGATGAATCAATGAATGCGTGAGTGAGTAGTGAGTGAGTGCTGAGCGCTGCTAGTGGGTGGCAACTGAATACAAATTGTGGAGAGCAGCACGCGTTGCTCGCAACAAAGACATTAAATTGACTCATAAAACAACAACAGGCGATAACAGCCAGATGCTAAGCTAAACGAGCTGCTCATTTCAGTTCTTTTCTTTTATGTTTTTTCTCACTTTACACTCCGTTGGCGGAACATGCGTTTAAGTGTGCGCCGCAACACGCACACGCTGCGAAACATAGTGCTCCAGCCACAGCTACAAATGCAAAGTGCTCAGCAGCGAATTGAATGGCATATGGGCTGGGCAGCTGAGGCTGGGGCTGGGGCTGGGGCTGATGCTGAGACTGGACAGGCGCCTTCATTGAAGGTCAATAATGTTTGTTTAAATTTTAGCTGCAGCTGTGTGTGTGTGCATATTGCTTAAGCGCAAATAATACGTAATCAAGTGGATGGCTAAGTAGGAAATGTAAACTAGCATTCGAAAACAACGAGCACAACAAGTTGCAAAAAGCAAAACAGAAAAAAAAATAAAAAAATATTTATATGAAAACAGCTAAAAACAGAAGAAGTACATATAAAAACAGAAAAAATCAAGAAGAAGCAGCAACAACCATATATATATATATATATATATATATATATATATATATATATATATATATATATATGTGTGTATTATACACATGTTTATTTCATATTTTTGTAGCGCATAATTTTTTTTATCTTTTTTTATTATTTTTATTTTTTTTTTTATTTTTAATATTTATGTTGCTTTTTGTGAAATAAAATAAATCAGAAGTGCAGCTGAGACGTCACTGACTGCCCCCAACTCTGGCCCTGCCACCTGCCACTTGCCCCTGCTAGCGGCTGGTGGCACCTGAGTGCTGCCTCCTGTTGCCAGTCAAGCAGACATCATGTGTGGCATTCTGTTAACGAAACCAGTTGGCAACTTGGCCAAGATCGGGCCAACGTGGTAGCCGGCGCAATCGTTTGTACTTGTTAATGGCTTTGTACGCGTAATTATTTTGGCAAGAAGCCGTGTCGCTCCGGTGCGAAAATCAGCTAAAGCGGAAACGCGACTCTGCTCCAATTTTATGAGCACATATCTGACCATGTTGTACAGCTCATATATATACATATATATATATGTATATATGCATATATATCTGTATATCGGTGGGTTCCCTGTTCAGTTTCAGCCCTGGTGAAAGGCTCAATTGGGAATTGGTTCGCTGCGTCGATTCTCTCTTTTTTGTTGCTGTTGTTTTATTTCTTGATATTTAATTGGGTGTTTTTATTGGCTTTTAATGATACGCGAAATGATCGAAGCTCCTGGCCGCAGGCAATGCACTGCCCCTTTAACTTTTGCTCAGCGCTACCCGAGTGCCACGCCCCATTTGTGCAGCGGCACAAGTGATTGTTGCCCCAACCAGCCAGAACCGCTGCTGGCCACAGGTCCTATCCCGTCTTCCGATCAACATAAAGTTCAATCAATGTCTTTCGCCGGCAATTATTAAAGAACACAATCATTTTCGAGAGCAACTGGCTATATTGAAAGTACATTTTAATTCGGTTAAATATTTATGTAAATTAAGCATTTTTATTATTATTTTTGATTTGAGTTTTAGAGTGTATTTTTTATGGATCTTAAGTTCGAGATAAAGTTTATAATTGTTTTATTTAGTATATCCCATCCATCTGATCAGATGACGAAATTATAAATTTCATATACGTAAGTTAAAATAATGTATTATATTTTATTTATTAAATATTTAATCATATAAATATTAAACGAATTTCTCTCCATGTAAAAAACATAGTTTGCCTTAGCAACATATGTTGCGGCTATCAACATCGTATGTTACGCACATGCTGCCGCTGTCAACACATAATGTTGATAACATGTTGACGAGCATGTTGCCTACAGCCTACGTATGAGTTATACAGCTGAGCCTTAGCAACATGTTATGTTAACAGCATGCTGCTACCATTAACAGTCTGCTTTTATGCGAGCTTCGAGCAACTAACTAACATATGTTTTTTATGGGAAAGCATAATAATAAAG
This sequence comes from Drosophila fulvimacula, assembly GCA_035045555.1. Classification (NCBI taxonomy): domain Eukaryota; kingdom Metazoa; phylum Arthropoda; class Insecta; order Diptera; family Drosophilidae; genus Drosophila; species Drosophila fulvimacula. The sequence goes on from JAWNOX010000137.1 coordinate 18,111,624, forward strand.
ACTTACATTTATAATTTAAACGAAATTCTTATAAATAAATACATTTAATTATATTATATATTATACTTGCACCGATTTATACAGAAACTGATTTCGATTCAGCCGTTGGCCGGCTGCGCAGTCCGCGCATCTGCTCGCTCTCACCCGGCGCGGCGACAGGTTGATCGGCAGCTTCTTTTGTGGCGGCTGCTATCGCTGCCGCTGTCGCTGCCGCTGCCGCAGTCGCAGCTGCCGTCACCGTCGCCGTCGCTGTCGTCGTTGCCGCTCGCTGCCTTTGGCTTTTGGTATATAAACGTCAGCGTCGCCCAGCGTCCAATCAAACAGACGACGCCTTCAAGTCTAGCTGCACGCACGAGAGTGGAGTTGGAGTCGTCGGCAATATTTCGTGACGCTTTTTTTGCTCGGTTTTTTGGACACACACACACACACAGATCTTTTAGTCAGCCTGTCCGGCATCGCGTGTGATTGAAATTGAAAATTTTAAATTAAAATCTCAAAAAAAAAAAAAATAAATAAATAAGGAAAAAATTCTAAATCTAAAGTGCATTGAATATAAGACTGTCGCCAGCGAAGAGCTTATGTTCAGAAGTGTTTAACCAAGTGAAAAGTGTTTAACCCAACTCAAATATCGAAAATGATGCAGCTCAGCGCGCTACTACCCCTGGCCCTCGTGCTGATCTCCTGTGGAGCGGCACTCGCCTGCCACGGCAAGCTAATCGGTAAGTGGTAGCTGACCAGCCCCAATTCCGCAATGGCATCATTTGTATGCGAGCCGCCTTATTTGGGGCATTAAAATGATCTGAGACTAGACGGAGAATACTTAAGGTGGCGGCAAATGCCTGTTCGGCATGCGCAAATTTAAATACATTTTTATTTCCACTCAAATTATACGACTTTTAGGCAAATAGCTTTAGTGTTTTCTGTTTTTTTTTTTTGCAAATTTGTACTTTTATTTGCGGGCATTTGAGGCACGTTTCAGTCATTTGTTTTATGAATGAAAAGCAGGCAAAGGCAAAAGGTGCCCACAGAATTACAGTCAATATTTACCAACGCAATGTTTTGTTTGGCTTTGCATTTAGCGAAAGTCGCAGCCAGCTGTATTGCCTGCAGCTGCGAGGTGCGCTCGAGAACTTTCAACTGCGCGCTTAGCAACTGAACATGCCGCGAAGCTCGAAACTTATTACTTAAAGTGTATAATTAATAGTTGAGCTGCTGCTAGCAGCTAGCCAAATCCCAGCGAAACCTGTTCGCCTTACCAGTTTATATAATCTTTAAAATATAACGAAAAACTATGCTTTCGGTTAGTCAAGGGCCACTCAACCTGGCCAATATAATCCAATTCGATTCAGATTATTATCAAACAACATAATTATGAAAGTTGAGCCAGCTCAGCGAACTGCGTCCCGTGAAGGTAATTTGCTGTTAATTGAATGTTAGACAATTCGCTGAGGATTTATGCACAAAATTGATTGAGGCGTGTTAAGTGGATCAACGAAACACAAAAAGACAAAAAAAATACAACAACAAAAACTTCGAATTAATTATAAAAAATATATAATAAAAAACACTTGCCAAACAAAATCTCTTAACGCTTTTTGTGTTCTGCACACGCAGGCGCCGCCTTTTGTTAGCCCGCGTCGAGGAGAACAGAAAACCCAAAACAAATTCCAGTTGTTATTGTTTGTGTGTGTGTTTCTTGCTGTTTTTGCTGTACGTAATAAAAATCAAAGTTTTTATAGTGCGCGTGTGCGTGATGTTGATTAATGTTTGCTTTTTATGAATTTCAACGCAGCTCCGAACAATGGGCAGCGAGGGGAGCAAATTTTCAAAAAAATTCAAAAAAGAAAAAAAAATCAAATTTTAATAACAGAATTTACAGTTGGACTCTGCGGCCGAAACGTTTAGCTGCGCGGCATCAATCAAAGCGTCGCCGTGCTAATAATGTAATTAAATATGTAGATGCGCAGGCCAGAGCAGCAACGACAACTACCTCAACGAACAACGAACGACGGACGACGAACGACGGACGACGAACGACGAACAAGGGTAGCTGGGTGATAATCAGTAAATGATAAATGAGACAAAACATGTTGCGGCCCGCATAGGCAGCTGCTCTGCGGCGTCTCCTTGTTGCGGCCAGGCTGGCAGCTTCAAGGTGAAGTAAACGCAGCTCGCGTTGCCAGTTAAGCACTTGTTAACATATTGTTGGCATTTGCTGGCCGCTGCAGCGAGGCAACGCTGCAGTTCGTTGCTTAAGTCTTTTGTTTTGTGGTAGCTGTTGACGTTTCGTTGTCAACATTTCGCATTTTGCTTCTCATTAACTCAACTGGAGAGTATGTAAATGTGGCAGCCCCTTGCGGAAATCGATCGATCGACAGCTTTATGCGCAATTTGTCAGAGAAGGTAGTTCACGAAATTTGCATAGCGCCCGCTGCACTGTGATTGATGCATATTGACTTAAAGCAGTGAAGCTGCGAGACAGTGTTGTGCGTTGATTTACTTACCGGTTCGTCTGCCTGATATTTATGTAAATGTACTTATATATATATATATATATATATATATATATATATATATATATATATATATATATATATACATATATATATATATATATATGTATAGCATAACACTAACACGTCTTTAATTTGACAGCTGCGGTTGAGTTTGAAGCTCGACGGGTTCTGCAAAAGCCGCTCGCTCACTGCTATTTTTAGTCAGCGGCACTAACCTTGACAAAAAACACAACAACAACAACAACAGCAATAAACATACATAAAACACACTTACTAAAAAGAAAACAAAAAAAAAACTTCCAGCTCAGCAGCTCAGTAGCTCGAGCAAATGCGAACAAGCGTTTCGGCTGAGCTCCAGCTCTATTGACATCTAGACCCATATTTGTGTGAGCCGCAGCTAAGCGTAGCTGTAAATTTATTTACTCTCCTGTTGTTGTTGCTGGTCGCTTGTCGCGTCAAGTTGTCTGAGTGAGGCTGAAGCACGTTTGCTGCACTTGACCGGCAGCTGGCGATGCCTTGGCCCTGGCAGTGGCAGTGGCAGTGGCAGTGGCTGAGGCTGTGCGGCTGCGACTGCAGGAGCTCTCGCTTGTTAAATGCGCTCACGTTGCGGCCAAGTCGCCAGATCTCGCTTGCTCTGCTCACCATTATTATAATTATTAAAAATTATTAAGCGCGCGTAATTATTTAAATGAAATGCGGCTGCATCAACTGGACACGCCCCAGACGTTCAAGCAAGGACTTGGTTTTTCCTACACAAAATTCAGAATATGTATGTATATATATATATATATATATATATATATATATAAATATATATAGATTATATGAGGCTCACGTACTCTGGCCGCTGGTTCGCCTAATTAACACCCTGCGGCAATTTAGTTGTTGCCTTTGCCAGGTATCGCGCGAGCAGCTCCAAAATTGAAATTGAAATTGAAGTTGAAATCGGAGTTGAAATTGAAAATATGATGTGCTTCAATATATGCCTTGTTTCAAATGATAAGAGGCTAATTGCAGCCCATTTGTCAGCTGCTGACACACTTCACACCAACGCCGCGTCATGAGTCAGTGAAATCAGGCGCCGATCGCAAAAAAAAAAGATAATAAAAAATAAAAACAAAAATAAAAAATTATTGAAAAAAAATTGGCTAATGGGCAAAAGTTGGATTTTTAATTGACGCCTTTAAGCAGCACGCGCCGCATCGACTTTTAAATGTTTATTGACTTTTGGCTATTTGTTTTTTCTTTTTTGTTTTCATTTTTTGGTTTTTTGGTTTTATTCCAAGACGTGTTCTACTTCGAACCGGTTGGCGTTTGAGGCGAAGCATCTAAAGCATTAAATGGAACGAATATTATATCGAATACAAAATCGATGCGATTTTATGCCTATAAACGCACTTATATAAACTATTAAAAAAAAAAATGTTGCTCATTTGAATCCGAGCTTGAATGAAATGCGAGCTGGAAACCGGCTGGCAGCCGAGCTGGCAGAAAGCATCATTAAGCCAAGTCTGAACAAAAGCGACACACAGACACACACACACACACACACACACGCATAATAAAATAATAAAAAAAAGTTTGTATTTTAAGCGCTTCGATTTGGAATAGAAAATCCAAAAATAGAAATGATAGCATGTCCCCAATCGCATTAATATATATGCAAATAAATATATATATAATTTAAATTTTATGCTAATCGCGACAAAATCGTTTCAGCATCGGGCATCAGCACCGAGGAGAGATCAATCATCTTGCAGGAACACAATCGCCTCAGGCAACTGGTTGCCACCGGCCGCTATCCGGGCCAGCCGGGCGCCGAGAACATGCGCGAGATCGTCTGGGATGACGAGCTGGCCGCCCGCGCCCAACAATGGGCCGACAATTGTCAGTTCCGGCACGATCCGCACCGCACAATAAGTAAGTTGTCCTCAAGTAATTCCACGCAATCCTCCATATGGTGAAGTTCGCAATAAATGCCGGCAGTACGACAGCCGGCAGCTGGTTTATGTGATTTGAGATTTGAGATTTCTGATTTCTGGCTTGCATGCACTCGGTCAGAGGGCCTTGGTAACGTATCATCAATATACATCTGGTGCACGGGTGATCATCTGCTATAAAACACTAAAACTAACCGCGCAAGCCTGGTCCATACCGCATCTAGCTGTAGTTTCTATAAACTGAAGAACCCTCGAGATCTGGTTTACTCACAAATCGCCATTTGCTTTGTCCTTCCGCTAGATCGTTTTACTATGGGCCAGAATCTGGCCGTCATATGGAGCACTGCGCCGCTGGACCCGGACGATGGAGACTTCCCGTCGCGCATCCAGAACTGGTTCAACGAGGTGCAGAAGTATTCGTTCGGCGACGCCTGGTCGCCCAAGACGGGCCACTACTCCCAGCTGGTGTGGGGCGAGACCAGCTTGGTGGGCTGTGGCTTCGCCGAGTACAAGGACAACGTCAAGTACAACAAGCTGTACGTGTGCAACTACGGACCAGGGTAAGCCAGCATACACAGACTGTAATAGGATCAGGCGCTAATTGGACTCTCTTCTGCTTGCAGTGGCAACGTTGTCGGCTACAATCCGTATGAAGTGGGCAAGCCATCGTGCGCCACTTATGGCATGAAGCCATCGGCACGGTACCAGGGACTCTGCGCGGCGCCAGGCGCTGCGCCGGCGGCAACGAACAGCGTCTACGGCGGCAACACAATTGAAACGTATGAATTTAGCTACAGCTCATCAGCTAGCAACATCAACAGCAACAGCAACAGCAACAAGCCGACTAACAACATTAACAAGAGCCTATTAGCAAACAGCAAACAGAGCAACAGCAACCGAAACCAAAATAATCCCAATCAACAATTTACCCACTCCTCCTCCCCCCAATTCCCCAAACAGGCAGCGCCATCAGCATCGACGACGTCCGGCGGCAGCTCCTTTGGCACCCAGACGCGTGGTGGTAGCCAGGCCTATACCACAGAGAGGAATCAGCAGCATTCCGGCAGGTATCATCACAAGCTCGAGGCATATCGTCCCAGTGCAGCGGAGTTTCAGAACTCCGTACAGAAGCATACACTACTACGCACCTATATAGATCAGAATCCGAGCGAGCAGCAGCAGCAGGACGCGGCGGCGGCGGCGGCGGCGGCACAGGACGAGAATGCGCCCAGCACACCAAAGCCCAGTCGTGGCTGGAGCATTTTGAGTTGGCGCGGCTAGAGCTGAGTTGAGCTGAGTTGAGTCCACTCACCTCTCCATCCACACTCCACCCACTGCCCAGCACTGCCCAGGCAACCCATACGCCGCAGAATGTATTAGCTCACCCGCCCAGTAATAACTACTATGTAGTGTCATTAGAACCATATTCGATTCTGACTCTAGCTCCTACTCTAACTATCTAACTAATACGTAGCAAATGATAGGCTCTAACTCTAACTCTATTTAAACATTCCCCATAAATGAATTGCCATATGATGGAGCGAGCACACATGACATTCTCTAGCCCTGGCTAGAGGCTAACATACTCTCTAAATTATTTATATTGTATTATTTGATAACATCCATCATTCAGTCAACCAGCTACCGAATATTTGTATCAAATGTTTGTACCAAAAAAAAAAAAAAAAAAAGAACAGAAGAAAACCTAAACTCTAGATCAAAATTTTCTCTCTTTTAAACGGCGCCTAACATCCACTAGTTAGTTATATGTAGTTTTGTGTTCAAGCAAATAAAAACAGCAAGATGATATTTAAAATAATATTGGAATTTTTATTTATGGGTTGGCAAAGGGAATTGCATAAGATTCTAGTTTAGTAAATGAAAGTTCATCGTATAAACATGGCTTAGAGTCTTGCTAAAGATCACGGATTTCACTGTGTGAACATATGCAATAATTTTTAATGAATAATTAGCCATTCCATTATATACATTAGGTTTAGAGTCAGATTTTTATCTTGTCTTTACATAACTGCATAATATCACGTACTCACAGAGTTTATCGTGTAAACACTAAAACAATAAGTTCAAAGTTTGAAAAACTCATAAACATATTTTTTAAACAATCTTATTATGTTCACACTTTAGCATGCTCGCACGTACATAAGTCATGAACTCTCTCTACTTAAGCGTGTTAGCGTGACTTATTTGTCATGCATAGATATATGATATTTTCGGTATAATCTATAATCTATATTTATAGCATATAGCTTTAAGTGTGATCAATATCTATATCACATAATCTTAAGTGAGGCTAATACTTAAGACTAGATTAGGTATTGATCATATTTTCTACCAAAAATATGATTTTTTTTTAAATTAAATCAGCAAATTTCATCGTGCAAACATACGTGCTTAAGCATGAAGAGCGCCCACCGCCCACTGCGCATGCGTGAGAGCGGGATGAAGAGAGCGCCATGAAGAGGGCGTCTGCTGAATACGTGCTGAATATGAGAGACAGTGGCTGAGAGAGAGAGGGAGAGAGAGAGGGCGAGAGAGAGAGAGAGAGAGGGCGAGAGTGAGAGAGCGAGGGGAGAGTAAGAGCGGAACTGATAAGAACAATAAAGCCGGGACTAAGAGGCTGGCCAGCATCATAATGAAGCTGTGGCCCAGGAACAATTAATGCGGATGTACACACGATGCAAGATAACAATAATGGCTCTGAGGCACCACAGGGCCAGGCGAGCATTCAAGTGGGCGCAGCTAATGGGCTTGCCATGCCCACTGCGAGCATTATGTTGGCCAAATACACCTGGCTGCAGCAACTCAAGGTCATAAATGCAACAGTCAGATAAATAAAGCCGATTGCTGGCCCAGGCTCAGGCTGTAAAGCTTAACGAGTGCAGGGCAGCGCGGGCCATAGAAGGCCTGGACTGAAAATACCTTTTACATAACAGAAAAACTTTAAAAATGTTCCTTTTACGATAATTAAATTAGCGAAAGGTAAAACTATGCCAATTAGAAAGAAGACCAAATGGGCAGCTGTTGAAGCAGCGGGTGTCTCGAGTTGTATCAAAAACCAAGCTTATATAAAAATCTTAAATAAAATTCAGCTTATGCGTGGTGTGAGCTGGAGTCATTCTCTTTATGAAGTTGGCCAATCAAAGTTGCGATTGGGCCCGCACGCTATCTGAATATTTTCTATTCTTGTTGTTTGTTTTATTGTAATTGTTTGGTTTATCTACGTGTTAGCTGTCCCCAATGTGGCAGAGCTATTACACTCCAGCATGCTCATAACTGACTATAAATTTTGAATACACACACACACACAATGGGTGTCAATTTCGTGTGTGTGACACGAAATTAAGATAGGCGCACACTGCTGTCGACTGTTGTATCGGTATCAAAGGACATATGACAGCCATAAAACATACAAAGGGGTCGGCTTATGGAAATATGTAAATGTATAGAAAAAGACAGAGAGAGAGAGAGGGAGTGAAAAAGAGATAAAGAGAGAGAGAGCGCGAGTGTAGACTCTGTGGCATTTGTTAATTTACACAGTCCGTGCTCGCTGGTTACTTCTGTTGTCCGAATGCGAATGCACTTCATCATCTTGAGGAGTCACAGAGGCTGGCAGCGTGAAATTAACTGCCAGAGTTTTTCTTGGCAGGACAACTTTTATTTATACATGGCCATTGTCGTACATTAACTTATGATGCGCACTGTGCGCGGCCCAAGTGTCCTTTATGCCGTCACCCCTCTCTCTCTCTCTCTTTTACTCTTTCTCAACTTTTCGTTTAATACAAATGTCAATTTGCTGCAGCTGTCGCCGCGCGAAAATGCAATGTTTGAGCTTATGCGTGAGCGGATTTTCGCCGAGCAGAAATAAAATTAAATAGCCGCGCGTAATTAAGCTGCCGCAAATGGTGCACGATTGCCAAGTTGCGAGAGAAGTAAAATTCAACGGACAAAAGGAGACTGCAGCCCGCATCAACGCGGCTTATGAATATCAAGGCAATCATTTTTATTTCTCTTCATTTTCATTCCAACTTCTTTTTACCACAAAAAAAACGTTTTTTTTTTAAATAAAAATAAAGTAAATTAACTTAAATTTTTTCGTATTTCAAAATTATCTTACAGAATATTCATTTCACTCCATGGGCACAGAATATCCTTCTCTAGCTACCCCAGGGTATTTCGTAGTCCAACAACTTGGACTTTCATTAGCTACCGTCTTTGCCAAATGTCATTTGTGCTTGCCACATTAAGCTAATTCGGATGTCCGCTTTTCCCTAGGCAATGACATCTTAAGACATCTTAAGGTATAAATTTTTATGAATACTCAAGTTTTATATTATTCATATTCTTAAATGGCATTAAATGTTGCATACTTTTAGGCAGTGCAAAAATTCTAGCAGAGCACTAAAAAGACACCATTTTGGTAACAAACTCACCAATTAGTTGGAAAAAAGTAGGACTAAATAATAATAAATAAAAATTATTATTTAATTAAATTAGTTTAATTAAACCTGGCAACATGTATTAATAGAGCAAAAAGAAGGTCTGAGTGCTTCCAAGAAATATTGAAAAAAAAAAAATATATAAATATATTAAGAAACCATATTAAATTTATTATCTATATATAATATAATATGTATAATCTGTCTATGGAGCAGATTCACTATAGTCAACCAGTAATTTTTGAACCCTGCTTTACCTAATCTGTTGCGCCTCAATGGATGTAGATATATTTCTAAGAGATAAGTTTCTTTGATTGTACATCTGAACATTAAGACAGACATTTCATAAAACCAATATGGTAAAGCTGTGAGGAGTTGCGTTCAAAAAAGGCAAAAAGATAGGTATGGTATGTGTCATATTTCAAATCCACAAGTCTCAAATGTAAATGATAATAAAAAATAATAATAAATAAAAAATAATAATAAAAAACGCTTATTTGTGACGTACAATAAGAATATACATAGCTTGACAGAGATATATATATATACATACAGAGATAGATATATACATATATATCTATATAAATTGTTGTCACTCTTATTTTCAGATAACAATGCGTAGGTTAGGAGCGCGCGTGTTTGTTGAGCAGCTTAAAAGTCCCAAAGTTCGCACGACAATTCAAATCTGTTTTGTAAAATTTTGTGGGCGACAAGTTCCGCATGCTGGCATCTCAGCATGATCGAATTTTCCTGGAAATACAGCGACACGAAGCAAGTTGATTTTCCGCTCGCCTGGCAGACGGTCAAGTACTATATTGTGCTGAGGAATTAAGGCAGTGATCCCAGCATGGGTCTAGCACACGCTGTATCTCAGCGAGTAGCAGATGCACGGAGTGCGTCTGTCATGTCAATGAGCCAGAGCTGATGCCAGCGCACAACAATGAGGTATACATGCGGGTCGACAAGCCAGATGCCTGCACGTAGCAGTCTCAACAAGTGAGGCCTGGAAAGAAAATTGTTTAACAATAAATTAAAAATAAATATAAAATATATAAATATTTATATATATATATATATATATATATATATATATATATATATCTATATATACTATATATATATGATTAAATATTTAATAAAAATATATTGCAATTTTAAATGTATTCCATGTGCACATGCTAAGCAGAGAAGCAATTGAAGACTCGGAATACAAATATTGAAAAAGTTTTTCAATTTGAGTTAAGCTTTTATTTTACATGCAAAGATATCACACAAACACACACACGCACACACAGACCAACCACACACACCCACACTCCATCCCCCACATTTGCAGCAAATGCAAAACTATGTTTATTGTTGAGAGAGGGAAATCCCAACACACACACTCACACTCACTCACACACACTCACACACACATAGAAAATTAGAAATAGGAAAAGCCAGCAAAAAACCAACTGAGGCAATAAGCGAAAATGAAATGAAAAATCATGAATGGCCGCAAGACTGAAGGGAGACTGGAGCGAGTGCAGCGGGACAGCTGATGGGCAAGGGTAACAGTCTGTTGCCCCGTTGGTGGCAGCGATATCGCAAGCCAAACCAGAAAAATAGAAAAACATTTGGCCAGCATTAGGAGTATTGGTGGCATTCAGCTAAAGCCAGAGTTTAGCATGCCCGTGAAATGAAAAGCGAAGGGCAGCCAAAAAGCTGAAAATTACCAAAAGCCAAACGCTGCGCTCCATAGAATATACAGCAGCCCAGCCATGCCCCGTGCCGAAGCCCCGCCAATGCCAGATAAAAATCGAAATATCAAGAGTTGTGCAGCCGAAACCTAATATGGGAATTGGAAAGCGAACTCTCCTTTATTTATGCTCGGGTTTCCAATTCGAGCTCTGCTTAAAACCATTTACTTTTTATTTTACCAGCAGCATTTATATTGCGTTACAGAAACTGAAACTGCACTGAAACAGAGCTATTTCAATAGATTTATAATTACGCAAATAGAAAATCTATGCACAGCAGCTAGATTGGAAATGGACTTGATTTGCCTGCATTGCAATTACTTTTTATATGAATATATTGAGTATATATATATATATATATACAAGTGTTTGTAGTAGTTAAGATCGAGGAAATTCAGTCAGAGTGATGCCTAATAATGCCTAGTCATCATGAAGAAATTCTATTCCTCATGAAATGAGCTAATTAAATTCAAATTTATTTTAGTTGAAAAATATTTAAAATTATAAATAAATTAAATTTAAATTGAATTAAATTTAATAAAATTTAATTAATAATTATTATAATGTACCAAAACTTAAGCTTAGATTAAATATAAATAACTTAATTAATTTATTTATCTCAGAGGAATTATTATTTTTTAATTTGATTATAGTTTATATATGCCTAGAGAAGCAGAATTTTATTTACTTCTGCTTCACACTTGGCCCAGTACCCTTAAATTTTACTTTTCTAAATATTTGAGTCATTTAGATAATTTATTTGCTTAAGATTTAAACTGCGAGCTCATAAAATGAGCACACAAAAATATTCTCGCTAAGTGTTTACAGCCAAACAGATGTGCTGCTTATCAGCTTACCTCACACGATTTCAGTGTTAAGGCTAACGATGTGTGTGCCATGGGTTTAACTTGCATTCTAGGTGGCACTGCCGAGTCAACAGTCGGCTCTAGTCTTGCTACATGCTACTTAATAATGTAGAATGCAACTGTGATTCATACACAAATTAATTATATAGCATATTATGAAATATGAAGTCATTTCTTATGCCATATAATAATTCATTTTAATTAATTGCAGGCAGCGAATTACACTAGAATTCGGAAAATGGCAAACTTCTTAAGCTGTAAACAATAGAGTTTCCAGTGAGCCGCTTACATGGAATAGGCTAAGATGTTGTTGCTGATGTGATTTTGCTAGCCGCAAGTCTGCAGCGGATGTTGGCATTGTTGCAACAAGAGGCAACAATTCAGCCCCAGACAAACCAAAACTTTTGTGGCTCTCATTACGCTAGTGTGTGTGTGTGTGTGTGTGTGTGTGAGTGTATGTGTGTGCGCACACAATTGGAAAAGTGACGCAAGTGTGGCTGCCATTCTTCTGGTCCTTATTGTTGTGGCTGCTGTTGCTGCTCTTGTTGCATGTGCATTGGCGTAATTAATTTGAAACGGCGCCAAAAACGGAAACTTCTCTCTCTCTCCCTCTCTCTCTCTCTCTCTCTGTCTCTCTCGCTCTGCCACGCCTCTTGTCCATATACATATATGCTAATTGTGTCCATCCGCCTGTGCTTCCGGCAAATTTCCATTCATCTCTTGTTGATGGACCAACCATAAAAGTTAATAAAGTAAATAATTTAGCAACATTTATTTATATATTATTTAAATATTGCGCACTCGAAATTTGCGTTGGTTATTTTGTTATTTTTATTTTATTTTTTTTTATTTTTTATTTTTGTATTTTATGCCTGAATCAACTTTATTGCTTTTAATATTTGCATTATTTCTCAATTTGCTGTGCAGAATTTTTTTTATATTGCAATCATTTCGTGCAGCTGCCGCACACACACAGCAGACATGACTCGCACACACACACACACACATACAGTTACACCCTCGCAGCAATTGTTGTCACTTTCGAACGGCAGCTGCTTAAAATTCAATAAAAGAAAAGCGAGTGCCGCATGTAAATTGCGACCAATAAAAGCCTTATTTAGGTACACAATATGTTGACAATATTATTTATACATGCACACACCCACACACACATACACGCACTCATGCATATATACATACAAGGTAAATATTATTTTTTTAACTTTGCGCTCTGTCAAAGTATGTTTTAATACAGAAGTTTTCTGTTTTAAGTATGGTAAGCAAAATGAATTTATTTATTTTTAAGAAATATTTATGCATCACTTATTTATTTATTGCTCTTTTCATTAATTAAAGGTTACATATGTATAAATGTAAAAATGTTTTAAAAGCAATCATTTTGTAATTTTTTTTTTATTAATTAAATTAAAAAATAAGTTTTAACACAACAAAATTACCAAAATTATATAGATGTAAAAAATATTACAATCAATCATATTGTGAGTTAAATATTTGTTTAAAGTAAAAAACATGTTTTCAACTCATCCAAAATATATAGAAAAATTAATTATTATTTAGTTAATTTATTATTTTTATTTAATTTATCTTCATTGCTCTTTTAATCGTTTATTTGACTATAATTCTCAAAATTTCTTTTGATTTGTTTTTCAGCCAAACGAGATGCTGTTAATAAAAGAGGAAATCCTCAATTTTAGCAACGCTTAAATATTTTGCAGCAGCTTTTCTTTTGAGGCACGTAACTCAGCATAAGTTATTTATATATAATTTGACATTCAGTTCGCGTTTAGTACATCAACATTTACAGCTGAAATAAGACAAAAGACACCCCCACACACACACACACACACACACACACACTTGTCAATTGTCACTGTTGTGTGTTGACTTTAAAATGTGTGTGCTGCTCAAAGATTTTGGGTCCTACTGCAAGGAGGGTGTCCGCCGGCAGCTGCTACCTCTGTGAAGTGCTCTCGAGCTTTGGACTAATGAAAAAGTTTTTATTGCTGTCGCACACATGCGTAAACTCTCAAATTCTGAATTGAGCATAAGATGCCAACTACTATATGGTATATATATGTATGGATGGGACTGGGCACATAATAAATGAAGTGGCAAGAGGCGTGGCCAGGCAGCAGATGCCGCTGGAGATTGATGACAATGCGACTCGAGCTGAAGCCGGCCAAGGCTTTCACATCTAATTAAAAACAGAAGAGCTTCTCAAATCAACCAGCAAGAGCCCCAAGGCACCGCAAACGAGCCACATTACTCATACGTTATAAACACATTAAAGCTGCCAGCACATGCCCACACACACACACACACACACACACACACGTCCACCTACTTATGTGTGTGTAGAAATAAAATCTAGACAATAATTACATATGCGAACCGCATCGGGCCGGGCAAACTGGGCAACCGGGCAGCCGAGCAAACCTCAGTGCAGCAATGCCCCATGTCAGACATATGTTTCGAGGATAGCTCCCTGGAGAGGAGGCCAACAACAACAGCACGGCTCGATCCAAGTCCAGCGAAAGACAGCGCCTGGCCATAAACGTAAGTGAATTAACCATTCAACTAACATTATGGCCATTAAATCATTTTTGCCGGCAACCCCAGCAAGGAGTCTGCCCCACATAGGGGGCCAGCACGCATTTCACTTTCTTTCCTTTTTCCCTGTTTTTTTTTTTTTTTGGGCGCAACCGCAACTAATTTGTTGCACCCCTCGACAGCCGCTTGAAGCTACCTGCGTGTGTTTTGCAATTGAAATTCAACTACAAAGTGTATTCGCAGGGTGTGTTGCGGGCGGAAGCAGAAAGAAATGTGTTTACAGCATTGCAATTAATGGCGCAGTGCACGCAATGCCACCGCCGCCCCACTCACCACCAACTACTCAACCAGCAACCCCGCTGAGTGGCAAACACCTCACACTGGGTGCGGCTCGCTTGCATCAGCCTAGCTACTAAAAAGCATGTGGCACTAAAAAGGCGTGAAAATGTTGAATCTAATTTCGTTTCGTACTAAGCGGCATGCAACCCTCTGCCAACGATATCAATCTATGTCGGCATGCGGCAAGCTTTGTGGCGGGTCACTGAACAAAGGCATTAAGTGCTGGATAATCCAAGTGTGAATTCAATTAGGGAAATATCTGCAATCACCAAAGGCGTATTATATATGGTATATATGCTTATATAATTAAATTGATTTTATATATATGAAAATAATTTAACTTGTTTATTTTAATAATTGCAATAATTTAACTTTATTAGAAAAAGTTTACAAAATAATCTAATATTATAATATCATATCAAATAATTATAAAATTAAATTAATAGCCTAATTTATAATTAATTATATAAACTGAACAAAAGAGTCTAGGCTCCAAACCAGTTAAAAGTTACCTTTCAAAAATAATTAAAAAACAAAATATTTTTTTTTAATTTTATAAATAAAATATAAGATTATTAATTATGAATATCTAAAAAAAATAATTTTTGAAAAAATTTCATACAGATTTGAAATCTTTTTTTTTATTGAGATTTGAAATCTACAAACAAATTGTCAGAATCATTTTAGTTAGTTCTAGTAAAATACAAATAGTTCCAGAGAGAGAGAGAGAGAGAGAGAGAGAGAAAAGATATTGCGGGTTTAACATAGTCAATATTCCATAGTCAATATTCCACAGTAGGCAGACGTCGAGCTACTCTCTTCAAGCTCTAACTCATATAACACCAAGAGACACACTGAGGGAGTTTTATTTCATGTTCAAATCGAGATAAGTTGCGTGTGCCAAAACCACCTCAGAGTACAGCCACCCTGGGCATAGCTAACTCATCTGTCGCACGCACCTCTGGCCATGGAGCCATTCATTATTTACAGCTCACATATGTATTTTTTTTTTTTTATGGAAAATAAGGTAAAGTGAATATAAATTTGTTAACGAGCCGCGCACAAAATGAGCCGTAAAGCAATCAATTTTCCATGTGTTTTCATCTCGAGTCAACTTGGGTATGCAAATGTATTTGTATACGGACGGCGAGAGCATCATAATCTAGATATATCAAAATTGTAAACAGGTACAGGTACAGGTACAGACGCAGGCACTGTCATAAACTGAAAGATTTCTAACAGGTTTATTTAGCATTTGACATTGTGACAATTTTTTTGATTTGCCGTCCTCATACGGAAGCTGCGCGTGCGAACAAGCTGAGCATAAACACACTTTTTGTTGGCACTGTTCAAATCTTGCTTTGATAAATATGATAAATAATTGTAAATATTTGTTGTTGTGCGCACGTATGGCAAAATAAATACATAGCCAACAAACACATTGCCATTATACGAGTAAATAAATAATGCAACACACACACTCCTCACACACACGCACACACTCAAACACACACACAGTCATATGAAACGTGCTGCTGTCAACGTTTGTAATTTTTAATGGCAACTTCAATAAATTATGGCACCAACTTTGGACACAATCAGCGCTGAGAACACGGCAAACAAACGGCTCAAGTTGTGAACGAATATTTATGATGACAATCAAAATAATTATAATTATAATAAGTATAGTAAATTTAATGATTCCACAACTTTGTAGTTTTTATGATATATACATAACTAGAATTTAAAAATCTAGAAATTTGCTTTTAGCTCTTTTAATTATTTATGATAAGAGAAGAAATATTCATGACCATGAGAAATAATAAGGGAAAAATATAATCTTGTTAAATTGAGGCTATCATATGTAGCTTTAAAGTTAAGGAAATTTTCTCTATATCAATTGCAATTGGCAACCCTAAGCAGGGTCATTCAAACAGACCCAAAAAAAAGAAGAATACTGAAAAACCCATAAAATTAAATAAGGGACAGGGAAGTAGACAGTGATTGGGCATCTGTAAAAACATTTCCCCTTCGCTCGAAATTGTCGGAGAATTAGTCTGAAGGGTGCATAAAATTATGGAAATGAAAATGGGAAAATGCGTGGGCGTGGCAATGCCAACTAACATATGTTGTATATAGTAAGCAGTATCGGTAGCGTATGTCAATTGCAAATTTAATTGATTTGACTATAATGGACATTGTGTTCTGGGCTGTGCAATGGGTCGTCTGTGTGATATGGAGTAGAAAATATGAAGACTATTTCTATTTATTGTCTAAAGGATATTAATAAATAAATAATGCATTCTGAAGTCGCATTCGTCTACATCTTGCAATGATAGACATTATCCCATGATGCATAAATAAAGTAATAATTTTTGTTGTTTGTTTATTACAGATTTTGAAATAAATCGTTGAGTTTGAATTTAATTTTTTATGTTTTTAAAAGAACATAACACAATATTTTTTTCTTCAGCATTTTGTTTATTTAAAAAGAATTTTTCCACTCTGTAATATATATTCAAGAACAAATTCGCCGCCAAGCAGATTGGAAGTGCCTCATTTTCAAAACAAAGGCGAAACCAGTTTCAGTTTTCATATATTCATGTTTTTTATTAGGCTAGACAGTTAATACGTGTCAGTCATAATTATGAATGCACAAACAAATGCTAATGAGGAAACCATACCCATTAAAATTCTTGTATCTAGGGCTTACACTGGGAGTCTGTATAAGATCAAGATGAGATTCGAGCGATTTGCGTCACATGCTGTAATTTTGATGACGATTAGATTACGGCTGACATATAAATAGGCTCAGTTGGAACTGAGTAGAGCAGTCATTTACCATCAGTTGAGCACGAGTCATTATGCTAGGAACGCCCCTAACCCGGATTGCCGCCCTGAAGCTTCCCACTTCGGTGGCTAAAGAGCAGCCCCAGCCATACGAGATTACCAACAAGGGCTATGGAAAGGATGCCGTCAAAGTGATGCACATCCATCGCAAGGGCCCTGTGCACAGCATTCAGGAGCTGGAGGTGGGCACACACCTGAAGCTCCTCAGCAACAAGGACTATATGCAAGGCAACAACTCGGATGTGGTGGCCACCGACTCGCAGAAGAATACAATTTACCTGCTTGCCAAAAAACATGGCATCGAAAGCCCCGAAAAGTTCGCTCTGCTGCTCGCGACCCATTTCCTCAGGACATATCCTCACGTGGAGGAGGCTCATGTGCACGTCGAGGCGTATCCATGGCAGCGCATGGAGCAGGAGAGCTGCCAAGAGAACAGTGGCAATTCAAAATCAAACTGCAATCGACAGCTACACAACCACGCCTTCGTCTTTACGCCCAC
This sequence comes from Drosophila fulvimacula, assembly GCA_035045555.1. NCBI lineage: Eukaryota > Metazoa > Arthropoda > Insecta > Diptera > Drosophilidae > Drosophila > Drosophila fulvimacula. The sequence goes on from JAWNOX010000137.1 coordinate 18,129,404, forward strand.
GGCGATGCACTACTGCGATGTGATAGTGGCACGGAAAGGTAGGCAAACTTAACGTAGTCAAACCGAACACCTTCCATACTTAAGCCCTTTATATCGCAGATCCCAAGCAGACTGTCATGAGCGGCATCAAAGGACTGCGCGTCCTGAAGACGACTCAATCGTCATTTGTGAACTTTGTGGACGACGAATTCCGCACGCTGGCAGATCAACACGATCGCATCTTCAGCACCGTCGTGGAATGCTCCTGGGAGTACTCAGACACGAACTCCCTCGACTTCCTGCACGCCTGGCAGACGGTCAAGGATATTGTGCTGAGGAATTTCGCCGGCGATCCCAGCGTGGGCATCTCTTCGCCCTCGGTGCAGCATACCCTGTATCTCAGCGAGAAGCAGGTGCTGGATGTGCTGCCGCAAGTGTCTGTGATCTCGATGACCATGCCCAACAAGCACTATTTCAATTTTGATACGAAACCTTTTCAAAAACTGGTGCCAGGCGAGAACAACGAGGTCTTCATACCGGTCGACAAGCCGCATGGCACCATCTATGCTCAGCTCTCGCGCAGGAGTCTCAAAAGTCATCTGTGACGCAAATTCAATTTGGCTGAGACTCCATGGACTGTGCTGTATTAACTATATAATTCACTATATTTATAACCTTTATTTGTATATATGTATGTTATAACTGTTTAATAAATAAATAAATAAATAAATGGATAAATACTGAAATGATCAGTTATAGCGAAAATTATATAATACTTATACATAATAATTATATATAATAATTAAGTCAGTTAACTTGGACAGAAATATCTCTATACTTCTTCAAGAAAGTATGTGTCTAAAATATTATTGTAATATTTATTTTGCATATTATATACAATTTCTGCTAAAATTCAAATTTATTTAATACATAAAATAAATAATAAATCAAATATAAAAAAATAACAATATATATATATTTAATTCTTTATACTTTTACTAGAATGTATTTTTTTAAATTATATGTAATATTAATTAATTATATAATTTTTAAATTATATATAAAATTAATTAGTTATATTTATTATATTTTATATTAAATAAATAATTAGTTATATGTTTTTGAAATTATATATAATTTTAGCTCTTTTTTCCTGGCTCAATACAGTTTATTGCCCATACATACTATATCCCACTTGAGTTGTTGACAAATTCCCATATAATATTATTATTTTATTATTATTACCTTTCATAAATAAAAGTGCAATTTAAAGTCTTAGCAAAGCATAAACTCAGCCTAAGCTCGGCCATAATTTGTTTATTGCCGAAAACATAATTTCTAAACAATGTTTTTGTTAAGCGTGCGACCTTAATAAATAAAAGTTGATAAGCCATTCAAGAGAACTCTGAGGTGTTTGACTGCTCGCATAGAAAATACCCTATTTGACACAAGGTAAGTATGCCTCTAGACTGGATTGGTTACACTATATATGTATACATATATACTTTACCTCTACTTTGGGTATATTGCAGACAAAAATCTTATCTCTTCAAGGGCCATTAAAATATTTGGTTTGCTCTTTATATTTTTATATCTTTAACTACCAAATTCAGTAGATGAACTCAAGGGTCGTATTTGCAAATTACCGGGTATTACTCACAGAGCAATTCGCCAAAATGTGAGTAACTGGGAATTGTGTGTTGTAAATTGCCAAGCAGCTAGCAGCTGATAAGGCTAAGTCAACCTGGTATTTCGTTTGGTTCTCAGAATTTTCACTTGGCACCGAAATCTGCTTAGTTCATTCCGTAAAACTTAAAGTTGCCTTTGCTGCGATTAAATGTATAAATTGAAAGGCAGAGATTTCAGGTAATACTTCGCACCTCGAATTTTATCATAAATCTTTTTGGGGTCCGCTAGGCCGAGCGCCAGCACAAATCATATAAAAATGCAAATATTCAGCTCACATTTTTGGTTCGATCTCTCGTTTAAGCGCGTATAAAAGCCAGCAGTAAATTTCAAAAGTCAACTTCACGACCCGGAAAATTGCAAAATAAGCCAAAAGCTACCCTTCGCTGTGGGGCCGGAGTGGAGTGGCCACCTGACCCACTGCTAGTTACATTCGACTCGATATGCAGGCATGTATGGAATACATATACGTTTATTTGAAATTCATCAAATTTACATCATTTGGTCGAGCCCAGGAAGTGGTATCCAATCAGCAGAGGCAATCAGCACTATTATTGTGCCTAATCAAAGCTCAGCCACAGAAATTGCAACTGTCGATTAGCTGGGTCCACTTGTACCCTGAACAGTGCACACTCCCCCTCAAATTCTTATCTCCATTACGGATGCCGGCCACAAACGAGCAACACGTAATCATTGTCGCTTGTGTAAATGTTTGATTGAAGCTTACGAATCTTATCTAAATAACGTAAAGAGTGTCTTTTTATTGCAGCTTATTGAAGCTCAATCACAATAATAATAATAAATGTAAAGGGAGTCTGAATTCTGCATAGACTTGTCGAGACTTATTTTGTATTATTTATGAATTTGCAAGAAAATTTTGAAGGGCCAAAAAGAAATATTAATTTTCTTGAATTCAGTTGACTTTTGTATATAAAATTAAATATGCAATGAAATGTTGTAATTAAATAAAAAGAACAGCTAAAGTTGATATCCATTAATTAATTTATTTAAAAATAATTATAAAATTAATATTATTTTGCAATTAAATTTGTATTTTTAATATTTTAAATCTAACTTTTTGATTTATTTTACATTTATGTAAAAGCAAAATATTTTTAAAACTTGACATACCGAAGACAAAACTTTGCTGTCAGTTTTCATATTCAAGATTTTTCCATTTGCAATTGCTGTCCGTGCCTGTCCCTGCCCCTGTCCCTGTCCCTGTCCCTGTCCCAGTGCGAGTAGCCACACTTATACGTACGTATAAATGGCTAAGACATCTCTTAGGAACCTGGCTACGAGTGCTGTATGTGTAATCAGTGTTTACTTTCTATCTGGGGCAAGAGTTCGTATAAAACTTGGAACTTAGTTAATGTGCCTTACCTTCGAGTTGATCTATGAAACTGAACTCAAGGGTCACACAAAACTACACTCAAGCAAAGTTCTGGGACAGGTTTAGTTGTTAGTTTGTTTATGTGCTGGCACACTGCCTGCAGTAAATGCCAGTTGAGAGCCAAAGTATTGGCCAAGTTAGCTTCGGTAAACACGTGTATCATCTACGAGCACATTTCAGCTATCGTTCATATGTTAATGTTTGTGCATTAGGCTAGAAAGGTGGAGCCTCTTTAGTTGGCTCTAATTAAAAGCCACACACACACACACGCACACACACACATGACGTACAATTTAACACTGTCACGCATCGTTTCGTGCGGGCTTTGTGTTTGGACCTTTTTGGCCAAAAGGTAAGGCTAATCACTGAGGGATCCAGGCATTCAGCTAACGACTGCTCACAACCCTCTTTGTCTGCCATCGACCCCTCCACAATAGTTACAATTAGACTAATGAAAACCGCATCGTAGCTCTGTAATTTGATGTCTAGCTTTCATCGAGTCTGGTACATCGTATGTTTATCCTCTGTCGGAGTTTGGCTTTTGCCAATTAAAATAAATTATTATACAATTTACTCAGAAAAGGCGAATGCCTGTCGAGAACTTAACACAATTACGCGCAGATTTATAACCTTTTTAGACAGCAACAATAACAAATGCAAAACGGCCACAGAAAAAAACATTTTCCACAGCAATGGCCACAAATTCCGCTGTTGCTGTTGCCTCCTGGGGCACGCAAAATGTGAAATGTAAAATGCGAAGTGTAATGAAATGCTTTCAGCAATCGATGACAGACAGACACCCAGCCAGCCAACCAGACAGACATTCGTGCCACACAGACTGATAGACAAACGATTGTCTGTCTCCTGTGCCGTCTGCCATTTGCGAAATGCATTGCATTTGCCTTTCAAATATTTTCCATACCCTGTGCACAGACAACGAAAATGTAATATTGTCGAGGCATACTTGATGTAGACTGAATGTTGAGGGTAGTCTGATAAACTCATAAAAACATAAATATTTTCGCGTGAAGTTCACTTCTCTTTTTATCTGTCTACCTGTGTGATCCAATTGAAGTGGGCTGATACATTTGATATTGAATTTTAATTAAATTTGTATTCATTTTATTTCAATTTTTTTTCATATTTAATTATTATTATTATTTAACAAATTTTAATATATTCAATTTATTTAAATTTTTACTTATGTAATTTTTTTTATTTATGTATTTTATTTTTAAACATAAACCTATTTTTCAATTTATTTATTTTATTTTAATTTTCTTTTTCATATTTTTTAGCTTATTTAGCCAATTTTAACATATTCAATTTATTTTAAATTTTTACTTATATTATTTTCACATTTCTTTTTTCTACAAACAAGTTTAATTTATTTCAATATTTATTTATTATATATTAAAAAATTTATTTTTATATTTTGTTTAGCTTATTTAGCAAAATCAAGAGTATTTCTTCGGCAGCTAATCTCTGTCTCTCTAGAGCACTACGACTTCATTTTTTTTTTTTTTTTGCTGCTTAAAATATTTTGTACTCATTGCCTGTGACAATGATGCCCATTTTGATGGATTAAAAGTTAAACAGCTCTCGCAGACACCCTGGGGAATACGAAAAAAATAACGAGACAATACACCAGACGCACGCCCGTTGTTTGATTTAAATACCCAAAAAGAAAGAAACAAAAATTTGACCCAGCAATTTTTTGGAAAGCCCAACTCGTTGGCCATTAAAGGTCAAGTTGAAAAACCCATGAGCAACAGTTGTCGAAGACAGGCGAAAAATAAATAAATTGATATATAGCTAATATACATATATATATAAATATGTAGTGAAGATAATATAGTTATAGTAAAGCCAGCATCCATATATAGCCATATATAGGTGTCGTGTGGTACTCTGCAGCGTGCCAGGTTTGTTCTGCTATTATTTGGCTATTTGCAAACCTCAATTGGCTGTGGATGCGTGTCTGCTTAACTGTTTGGGGCGTAGCTCACTGGCCATGGCTAATGTGTGCTGTGCAATGACTTTTGGCCATGGCCAACGGCCATGTTGTAGCTCAGAGTTTGCATTGTCCTCGGGTGCGTGCGAATGCGGGCTGCCATTGACTGTTGCGCCGAGCAGTTTTAATTGGATAACACGAACAGCGTTGACTGCCGGCTAATTGCAGAGCATTAGGCTGTGCATTGGGCCGGCGGCGGCAGCGTCGGCAGCGTCGGCCTGGCCCTGACAGCTGGCCCTGTCATTAGCCCTATTGCCAATTGAGGCAGTCAAGTCAGGACACAACCGCAGCACCAGCAGCAGCAGCAGCAGTAGCAACAAAGCTTCCCTCACGCAATATGCAAACATTTTTTAAGTTTAAAGCAATGCTCGCTGACTGCAAAGTTTAAGCGCTGTCAACGCCGCAGCCCAACTCTGCAAAGTGACAAAAACTTTTGCGGTGATAAGCGTCAAGTTACGCTGCTGACTCCTGGAGTCGCTCACTGTTATTCCCATAACTGTGGCGTCTGTCCTGCATACAAGCATGCAACAGTATTCCTTTTTTTCTAAATACCCCGTGGACACTGACTTTAAAAGGGTAGATAGCAATCGGCAACACTTAATAGAAATATTCTTGAATATCATGTGGAATATCAAAATAATTTGTCATTTTTTGTAGAGCTGAAAATTAAGTCAGTATATTATTATTCTGTTATCGATATATTTACTTGTATACGTAAGTTTTTAAGAAAGCAATATTTATAAAATGATCGATAACTATCGATTCACTTGTATGTTATATATTCAAGTAAGTTATCGATTATATTAATATATAATGGACTTTATCGCATACTTAATATTTTTCAACTTAGCAATACGTATATTTATTAGTTATATTACTCCTCTGTCGAGATATTTATATTTATATTTATATATAAATTTATCGTCAATAATATTTAAAATAATGTTGATTAATCTAGATTTACTCTTATGTTATTGATTAATATGATCTTTTGATATTTATGAATTATTCAAGTCTCGCCCTACTCATCCCTTTTCGTATTCCATCCCAAAGTTTCCAGCTCTCAACCACAAGTCCAGGGCATATATTAGTCGCTTGCCACGATTCATGATTATTCTTTGTTGCATTACGTTTTTCTTTTACTTTTATTTTAGCTTCCGCATTTGAGCCAACTTGTTACTCAACTAGTACTTACAAGGATGCGACTCGACGTCATTGTCAACGTCATAGTTTTGCCGGCTGTTCTCTCCCTCGCTCGCCCCTCCCTCCATCCATTGCCAACTCGACGGCCCCTCGTTGCTGGCTCTTGCATCTGTTTTTGTCGTCATATCAGTTTTCGTCTGAATAGACACGTTATCTATACACAATATGGCTTAAAGTGAGCCGGCTGGCCGCACTAAGGTGTCAGCTCTGTGCCCAGAAATGCGAGCTGAGCGCTGAGAGTTGAGAGCTGCGACATGGTGTGCGGTATCAGCTTGGCATGTTTTGAATGATATACTCAGCCGCAGCTCGTTAGCCAAGTGTGTGAGTGTGTGGCATGCATTGTGGCACAATTCTTTTGTATTTTCTTGCTCAGACGTACATTGTGTCGACACAATCTATTGCATTTCTTCGGCTCCTGTGACTACCAGGGCCATGGGCGGGGTTTGCTTCTTTTTTTTCCCCACTTGCTCGCTTGCCTTTTGCCAGAGAGCAATTATCAGGCAGCAAGCTTATAGACTCTTGCGGCTGCTCGTTAGCCACATTTGTTTGCATGAGCCCAGGCAAATCTAAATTAAAGCACTTAACACCTGCAGAACGCAATTTAATTGAAATTGCGCAGCGCCACTCGACTCGAACTCAATGCCATTTGTTATTGCCAAATGGCAGCAGCAACAACAACTTCGCCAATAAATTTGATTTGGAGCCAGAAATTGGAGAGAATTGCTGCAGCTCACAGTTCAAGTTGCCAGTTGCCAGTTGCCAGTTGCAAGTTGCAAGTTGGCATTGCACTCACACAGTGGCATAAATAATTCATGTCTGATAAATTAAACAATATATACGAAGCAGCCATTAGTTATGCATAATGTATACGCCGTGTGGGCCAGACTTTAACGCCCGCACGGCGCAGCTAGGGAAGGAGTGACAAGCGACAATTGCAGCGCCTGCAAATGCCCAAAAAGCGGAAACGGAAACGTGCATAGTGCATGGCATTTGCCAGGACACAGAACACAGGACACAGCATAAAGTCGCTGTCAATGAATTTTTATCTATTTGGAATAAAACAAAAACTTTAAAGCTGCCCGGCAGCTAGTCGAACCAGCTTCTGTCACAGAACTGCAAATCAAACCATCTCGTTTACAAAGTATAATACTTGCTATCACATTTAACTGATCTAATTACAGCTGGCAGCGGCTCCGCCCCCCGCTTTGGCCATGTCCCTCGCAGCGTAGCCAGACAATGGCTCATCATTAGAGGTAGTCAGCATAGGCAACCGCCCCTGGTGGTTCGGTGCCGCAATGCAAACACAACTGTAATTATGTAATGCATAAAGGCCACATTTACCGTTGTGCCAGCCAACTGCCATACGGTCCATCCGCTTCCCGTTCTCTCCCAGTCCCCGCCCCATTTGCGAAATGTCGACAGATGCTATAATTGAAATGAAAATTACTGCAGCTGCCAAAGTCAAAATGTTGCAGTTGACAGCTTTAGCTGCTGCTGGGGCTGGGCTGCTGGGCGTGGCATTGGCTATGGCAAATGCTCTGGTGAATGCGACAAGATGTTGCATGATAGTCCTGCTGGCCCCCTAGACGCTGAGGCAGCCCAAGCGGGACAACTTTGACTGTTATTACGCATACGTCACGTTGCCAAACTGCATAACTTAGGCAAAAATGGCTGTCAAAGCTCATGTAATTTTCGACTTAAAAATTGCCAAACACACACACACACACACACACACACACACACACACATACATACCTTCACACACACTCTCCACTTCTAGCAAAGCAATTTGCCTGCGCTTTGTTGTGCAGCCAGTGGAAGATTTTAATGACGTTTGCTGCTGCTGCTGCTCGTGTTGCTCGTGTTGCTGCTGCTGATAGTGGAGACGAGCTCACTTAAATTTAAGTTGAAATTGAAATTCACTTGAAGCCCTGATTAGTACCGCTTAAGTTTTTGCCATTAAGTGGCATATCAAGACGTTGCTTAATTATAATTTACAGACGACTTCTGCAACTACGAATATACTAATGAAAATACTTGAGTGTGGTATGGAGACCACATGAGTTAATAATGGTATAAATGAGAGCATTTATCAATTATCCTAATAGTGCAATAATTGGAGGGGAAAAGTGCAAGAAGCTTTGGCATTAGGTATTCTCGATTTTGTAGGCAAAGGAAAATTAGTCAAAGTAGAACTGTGGAATGTGAAGAGCGAAAATAATCTAAGCAGCGGCAAAAACCTGAAAGGTATTTCAGCAGCTCTGATTATGGCTATTTCGATAGTAGCTAAATGAATTGCCAAATATAAGCAATAGAATATGAAATAAAATTATTTTATTTATATATTGGTATATTGGCTTAAGATCTAAAAACGTAGTCAACTGTGGAACGAATTTTCTGTGCACTGAAGTCATATTAATAATTGTATAATAGTTATTAATTATTATTAATAATTTTACAACGGATTTCAAAACCGAGTATGACCAATTGAAGTCAAATTTACTCATTAAAAAATTAATAAAACAATTTAATAAAGCTTAAAAAATTAATAAACAAATTTTACTTAATTTAATGTGTAATACACATTGTGTATTAACATATAACATAAGTATATACTAAAACATAAATATTTACACTACATTGAAAACATATTATTCAAGTCAAATAATAAACCAATAATAAATTGCAAATAGCCACAAAGCCGCACAATTGTCTTAAAATTTTGTATATTTCCAGAGTTTTTACTTTTATAAAAACAATTTTCATATTTGTTTTAAAGTCTGAAAAAGTTTATTATTATCGCATAAGTTTTGAAGCGCACCTGGAAGCGTCAGCCGAGCAAACTTAAAGATAAACCAATTTGCAGCCTTTATGAAAACTTTTAGCTGAGCATAAGGCATGCCACGCCCACAAGCGTGTGGCTGCCAACATGGGGCTGGGGGCGGGGTTGTGGCTTAAGTTCCGATAAATTTAATGGAATTTAAAAGTCGTCAATCAGCAGCGCTGCAGCAGAGCCGAAGCCGCGGCATGGACAAGTGCTCATTTTTAATGTATTTTATACACCACACACACACACACACAGATACACACCTTACACCTCACACATACAGACATAAGCTGCAATAATAAAATAAGAAGAGAAAACACAGCCTCGCCGGATGCAGCCTTCGTCGACTGCCTTTGGACTGGCCGCCAGCAAGGATTTCATAGCATTCCTATAATTAATGATAAATATCGCACGGGGAGCACACGCGATGGCCATCAGACATCAGACGGATGGAGTTGCCACCAAAGTGGGATGACAAATGGTGGGCGCCACCAGCCGCATGCCGCATGCCGCATGCCGCATGCCGCATATTAATTGTTAACCGCAAACGCCATTCGAAGGGATAAACGACTAATTACACAGCCTGTTAGCAGCTGCCCAGGGGAAGGTAACTCGATTTGCTGCTCTTAAGCTGTAAGTGAAGATGCATTGACTGAATAAAATCAACAAATAAATTCGATTATCTCTTTCTCTCATAATAACATATTGCTCTCTTCTCTTCTTGATCTACTCTTCTCTTTCTTCACATATTTTTTAAGTTTTTCCGTTTATATCTCTGAGTTTCTTTATATATAAATATAGGTCTACAGCTCCCCTCAATATCTGTCTGATCTGTCTCTGTCTCATTCTCTCCTTTTTCTCTTTATCCCTATAATTCTCTCTCACTATCTTTATTTTTACCTCTTTCTGTCTCTTTCCATATATTTTTCTCTCTCCCTATGTCACTTTCTCTCTTTCCTCCTCTCTCTATCTCTGTCTCTGTGTTTCGTTGTCTCTCTTTTTCTCTGCATTTATATAATTCTCTCACTCACTATCTCCATATTTTCTTCTGTCTATTCCTATATATAAATATATTTCTCTCTACTTATCTAATTCTTTCTATCTATCTCTCCGTCTGCCCCATGCTATTTATTTATCTCTTTTTATCTCTCTCTTCTCTTTATCTCTATATCAGCTCCAACTCATTCTTCCTTCCTCTCTCTGTGTTTCTATCTTCTCACTCATTCACTACCATTTTCATTTCTTACCTTTAATTTCAATCTGCCTCTCTCTCACTCGCTTCGAGTCTTTCTCTCTCTGTCTAGCGACAATAACCTTCATTTAATTTCCCTCAAATTAAAATTCAGGCAGCCAAACCAAGGAAAACACGATAGTTTAATTCGATGACCCTTTTTATTTCAGGTGGTCAATCGCTGGCTGGCCTTGCACCAACGTCTTATTTTCACAAAATAGTTAACTAAACAGAATAAAGCAATAATATTTGGAGCAACTTCTACAATTCGCTAAGCAATTTGAATTTACGGAGGGTCTCGTTAGCCACGATCCCTGTAACAAGTACAAATATTTGATGCAGAGCCCACATATTAACAAGAGATATCAGTCCGCAAAGCTATTCCATTACGGACAGTATGTACGTCCAGAAGTAAAAGATAAAGACGGCGCAGCCCAGTTGGAACCACTGCAGATACTTGATCCACGTCATGGGCTGGCGGTACTCCACGTACATGCGCTGTACGATTATCGTGAGGTTCCTCTCGGCCACGTGAGCGCCGGCAAAGTGCAGTTCCTCGAAGTTGTGCACGGCGAACCAAACGGGATATTGCTGGTGCTCGAGATACAGGCCCGAGGGGCGGGCCACGTCGCCCGGCTGGGCCACAATGTTGGCATCGTCCGGGCCGGCATTGGGTCCCTCGCCCAAGAACGGAATGATGTCCTCGTGCAGCAGCAGTCGGCGCATGCAGCACGGGCAACGGGACAGCACGCGATTGTGCAGATCGGCCCACAGACAGGTCCAGCAGAACAGATGTCCGCAAATGGTGATCACCCCACCGCGAACATAGTCCTGGCACACGTTGCAGAAATAAGGCGACAGCAGGTGATTCCTGTGCCGCCGACGTATTTCCGGAATGGCCAATTGTCGATTTAGTTGCTCATCCTCGGAGTTGCCATCGGCTGCAGGGAATAGAGATAGAGTCTTACGAGTTAGCAAAGCTGTACGTATCCCACCTGCATCTCCAGCCGCCGAGTCGCTATCCTCGTTCGGCACCACCTCAAAGTTGTCGTAAAAAAAGTCTACATAGTCCTGCGCATTGTCTATCCAGCGGGCCACCTGATCTCCGTGTGGGAGCTCCATTCGTTTTCGATTATTTCGATTTTCTTTTACTGATGCATAGACTCCGAGCAAAATGTGTAATTTGTATAACAATTTGTGTACGAATAAAGTTAAACTACTTCGATTGACGATTCAGGATTGAAGGCAAAGCATGCAAAGGCAACTGCCTAAAGGGAAAATTGTGCTTCGGAATTGGGAATTGAGAATTGAGAATTGAGCGCTGTTCAGATCTGGATTCATCTGGCACTGATTGACAGATGCTTGAAGGTTGCTACATTGCATCTGCCTTGGCCCTGTGCCAGTTGCAATTAGACAAAGCCGCCGTCGCCTGCCTCATAAATTTCAAGTTATTTCGAAAGGGGCGCAAAAATCTGAGCTCAGCTCGGACACCGTCAGGCATATGGCGGAGTAATTTATGCATACAATGAAGCAATGCAATGCGCTGGCTGTGACGAATGCCACAGATTCATTTTGCATTCCCATCTGTGGCCTCGCAGTTGACCTTTGTAGCTTCGCTCAAATTTACGCGCTGCGGCTGCCAATTTCATGTGTGTGCCTCCGTATGTGTATGTGTGTGTGTGAATTGTGCTTGTCGAAATTGAATGGTCGTGGTTATTGCACTGTCGAATCGATTGCCTCAGCGAGCCTTACACACACACTATTGACCCACATCGCATACTCGTTTTACATCATTTAAATAAATAAAACACCGAAATTAACAGTGCGTGCAAATAGTCATTACACTCCTTTCTCGCTCGACAATGGCTGCGCACTCAACCATGGCTTTACAGCTATTTATTTGTAGCATAAAGACTTTTAGTCTGGCTGGCATGAAAATATTTCAGAAATTTAAAGGGAAAATTATATTAAGAATAATCAAAGCGTAAAGAAAAACAATCAATTTATTTTAAAAATTAATATTTTTTGTTATTAATATATATATATATATATATTTATAAAAAATTAAATTTATATAAAAAAAATTTAAAAATTTATTTATTAATTTAATCACACATAAATAAAAAAATATAATTATTAAATATATAAATATATTAATTATTATATATATATATATATATATATATATATATATATATATATATATATATATATATATATATATATATATATATATATATATATATATATATATATTAATTTTTGTGTTATTAATACAAAATAAATATAATTTATTTTCAGAATTTGTATAAATATTTCGTTTAAAAATGTTATTAAATTTAAAATGTATTCTTATTTAAACAATTATTTGAAATATTTATTATAAACTCTTAGTCCGTTTAACTATTTATTAAATTTATATTTAATTAAATAATTTTAAATATTTTTATACATTTTTAGTTTGCTTAAAAATTGTATGAAATTTAAAATTTATACTTAATTAAATCCTTGTTCTCCATCATATCTAAAGTATAATTTGTATATGCATATTTTCTTTTAATTATTTTATAATAGTTATTATTAAAATAATTTAACTAACAAAAAAAAAAAAAAAAGAAAAGCTATCGGCATTTGACATTTAATTACTTTGCCATAAATCGCTTGAAATGCAAAAATATTTTCATTCATTTGAATTATCAAATAAAAGCACGCATTTTAAATTGCATTTAATTTGAATTAAATCAAAATTTGTATTTAATAAAAACGAGTGTAATTATAACGTGTTAATGCGTGGAGCATAATTAAAAATGTTATCAGTTACCATGGCATGGCTTTTGCACGGCATTTGGCAGGTGGTCGGACGGAGTTGCGTGTGGCGCTGCCAGCAACTGTGTTCGCTAGTGCCAGTTGCTGTTAGTTTTTATTGGCTTCATTTGGCATTTGATGGCCGGGCCAGCTACCCACACATGTGCTGCAGTCAGTTTGATGGTTGTTTTTGTGGTTGCGAGTGTGTGTCGTTTGATCGTTGCTGCTGTAGTAGACGCTGCTAGAGTGAAGACTCGTTATTTGCATACAAATGGCATTTAGACTCGTAATACACTGCGTATACGCAATAAAAGTGTTAAGCACTAAAGCAACAACAACGCCGGCAATAACCAGGACAGCCGCATGGGCTGCCCATTAAATGCAACAATAAATTGCGTATACGCAATGGGGTCCGCGCTTCGACAGCCAACATCCGGAATCGACTGTCTCGTGGCATGCCCGAAATTTAATTAGTTGGCATTTAACATTCAACATTTTGCAGCTGATGTTTTTATAGATGTTGTTGCCGTTGTTGCCGTTGTTGTTGTTGTTGCTCATTTTCTGTCCAATGGCATTTGCTGCTTTTGGGCATTTTATTTATTTGGCTTGTGTTGTTGTTGTTTTCTTTCCTTTTTTCTTTTTCATTTTTATTTTTCAGTTAATTAAACGCACGCAAACATTTCTAAATTATACGCAATTAAATTTGAAATTACTTTCGAGTGAGTTTTGCTCGCGGCAATAACTTAACTGGAAATTTAACTGTAAGCCCTGCTGCCGCCATTGCCGCCATTGCCGCTGCCAAATGTCACATTTGATGTGCCTCTTTCCCAAAAAGTCACTCGACCATTTGCGTAATTGGCCAACGCCAAAGGCAACTTCCCTTTAACTTTTCCGGCCGGCAAGTTTCGGCTACCTTTAAGTTGATATTCTGTATCTTAACCTTGTTTGTGTCGTTCCGAAAACTGCACTGTCTGCGTGCTTCATTATGCATAAGGCGAGAAATAAGACTAGTGAAAATGTTGCACTCGAGTCTAGCCAACTGCACAATACTCAGTTTTTAAAGCTTTCGGTTTATAATTATATATATATATTATAATTTATATAATAATGTATATTATAGATATATATATATATATATATATATATATATATATATATATATATGTATATATACTTTTTTTTTATTTTGCATCTGTATAGAAATCAATAAGTAATATAAATAAATAAAACAACAATTTTCAAAATCCAAATCTTAAATTAATTTTCAGTCCTTCAGACCGATGAAAATATCAGGAAACAAAAATGCTCTATTGACGTTGTGATGCCATTAGAGCCTTCTCAACAGTTTTAGAGATATGAAAATATAATAATGTGTTTATGCCACGGCGGCAATACAAATCTTCATAGCGATGGAATACAATCAATTTTTAATATGCAGCTCCGGCTGAGGATCTCTTCTATGGCAGTGAAGCATTACTAGGCTGTGCAGTGAAGTCGTCTAAATTATGTAAAGTAAGAGCGATGGCAATCACTAAGCCCAACGCGACTCCCAGTAATACAATTGTCAACACAAAACAAACCAATGTTACTGTGCGACAAGTATATTCAAACGAAGTAAATAAATCCGATACTTTGATCGCCTTATCGATGTCCGCCGAGTACTGAGTCTTCACTACTGTCACAAGGCCAATGATGTTGGCCAATATCAGGAAAATCAACATTGAAATAAGCTAAGTAAAGTCAAGTAAAGATATACAGATCTATATAGAGATATATAAGGACAAACCACATAGCGTATTTCACGCCTTGGCTCTGCAAAGTGCGAATGATACAGCCAGGGGCTCGCTCCATAAAGGAGGCAAGTGTAGGCGGTGCTTGCACTGATCGTTTGCTGAGCCAACTGCTCATAGCTCGAAGGGATTGGCATTATGCTAGCAAACACTGCTGCATTTAGTATGCACATCAGCTGTCGGTTGTAATGATTCGCATTGAGAAATAGAGTCGTGGATGTATATCGATTGAAAGACCCACCGCTGTTATCAGTAATACAATCCCAACAATTTGCTTTTTGGGCAGCATATGGAAAA
The DNA here is from genome assembly GCA_035045555.1 of Drosophila fulvimacula. Taxonomy (NCBI): domain Eukaryota; kingdom Metazoa; phylum Arthropoda; class Insecta; order Diptera; family Drosophilidae; genus Drosophila; species Drosophila fulvimacula. The sequence continues at coordinate 18,144,629 of JAWNOX010000137.1, forward strand.
GTCAATAGCCTAAATACCGCGAATTTGGTTATTTATTTTTTGTTTTTTTTTTTAATAAAAAATATCAAAAGCTAAGACTGAAAAAGCAAAGTAATAATTAGAAATGAATATATGTTTATATACATAAATATATATCTATATATATATCTATATATATATCTTTGTAGCTATACGTTTGATATATGCAAATGGACATGGCTTGGGCATGGCAAATGGCGGCGGAGCATCAACATTTACGATCAGGCTGTGAACTTCCTGGAATCTTGACATATTAAACCTTGAATTATGAGAAAACTAAGTAGTTTGGGAGAGTAACATAAGAGAGATAAACATTGCATCATGAGAAATCTAAGAAATTTTTGAAGGGAACATAGACAAGATATATATAGAAAGAATATATATAAACGCCTTACTTTAAAAGGCATATAAACACTCCCCCTTAAAAGACATCCTTCGCCTTCCTAATATTGAATATTTTCTGAATAATTTTCTATTTATTAATTATTTTTTTAATTTTTCTATTAAATTAAATTATTTTCAATTAGACTCTGTTTTAATAAATCTAATTTCAATAAAGTCAGCTAAATTTGCAGAAATATATTTCAATCAATCTTCGATCGGTCTACTCAAAGTATTTCAATTTGCGCAAATTAAATACAGGCTGCATTTATATTTGAAATTGTTGCTTTGCTCAAAGTATAGATACATTCGATTTGATTTCAATGGGCTCTTATCTTATCGTGCCATATAAATGAGTTCTATTCAGAGTTTTGCTATTTGCGCAACTATTATTGAAAGTTGTGTAGCAGAAAGAGCCGTGGCCAGCCTACTCTCTGGCATTTATATAATCATTCAAAGCAAATTGAAATTTTCTTTTTGGCATTGAGGGCACTTATCTAACGGGCGCAGGCATGCTGGCTCCAGCTACTGCTGCTGCAGCTGCCCTGGCTCCTGCCAAGGCTCAGACTGGGCTGGCCTCATCCACATGAAAAGCGATGCCGGCAACCGGCGCTAATTCATCAACAGTAAAGGCAATTTAGATACTCATCTAACCGGATATCGACAGGCAGTCAGGCAACTGGAGAGCGAGACAGAACGAGACAGCTGGAGTCAGAGAGCGGCGAATGTGGTGGCAGCGGGAGGCCAAGTGAGCTGATACCGATGCTGATATCCTTGTCGTGGTACCCGCGTCCTTGTTTGTGGCGGCTGCGAGTGAGGCGAGATCCTGGCAGGGTCTGGGTCTGGATCTGGGCTCTGGCTTGTGTGTCCTGCAGACAGAGTTTCATAAAATATTGATAGACGTGAAGTTGGCAGCGCATATTCGCTTCCTGTTCGTGTCTGCCGCAGCCATAAATAATTTGCTGTAAATGCAATCGTGGGGTTACATGGCGCGTAACCGAGCCGGCAGTGTGGGTGCAGGTGAGCGGGCAGGAAGCGAAGAGCTGCTGGCTGCCTGTAACAGCGTGATGCTAATGGCAAGGCGGCGCTGGGTGAGAAAGTGTTTTATATGAATTATTCGCTGGCAGCCAATTGGGAGCCACGTTTACGAGGCACAATTGAAACTCAACACCGTCGTTGGCCATCGAATGCGGCGCTCCTCGATTTGCTGCCTGTCGAAATGCTGTAATTTGTTGTAACTGAATGTGGGTGGCAGTGTGTGTGTGTGGGTGTGTGTATCTTCTCTGGCGCTTTTTAATAGCTACTCGCAGCGACTGTTGCTGCTTATTATTGCTGTTATTGTATCGAGCATGGCAGCTGCCCGCCTGCCTTTATCGCTGCCTCGCCCGCGCTCCGTGGAGCGTGCTGCATGGTAATGTGTATTTAATGACGCCATATCATGTACAAGCTGGAACATAATGCTGGCTATAACTGGGCCCGCAATGGCCCCCAGCCAAGTAGCCAAGCACCCAAGCAGCCAAGCAGCCAAAGGGCGCCCAAAAACCTAATGTCCAGCTGCTTCCCCGCCCCCTGCTGGCTGGTGCCAATAAAGCAGGCGAGCGCGCCAGCTGCCTGCTGCTACGCATTTCAAATTTTTCACTTTTCCATATTTCTTTTTTAATATTTTTCCAAGTGGCGCCCATTAAACGTGCAGCGCTGGCTTAATTGACGCTTCGCCCTGCTGTCATATTTACCTGATGTAACGATGCTAATAGCATTAAGGGATTATTTATAGCTGCCTCAGCGAGTCCTCTACAGCAACTAATCGCCTCTAATTGTGGTCAAGTCCGCATGCAGTTCGTTCTCTATTCAAGTGCTGCATTATTTACATAGAGTCGAGAGACTTGACGAGTTTATGCTTGCTTTCGATTTGTATGGCTTACCACGCCACTGCTGCTGCCACTGCTCCTGCTGCTAGATTTTAAAGATAACAATCATTTTTAATGGCCAGCAGCACTTATCGAGGAGTAGCTGGCTGCATGCCTGATTGCCTTGTGGCTCATGCCATGGCTACATCTTCGACTTGGCCTGGCCGCTTAAGCAGATTGAAACAATCTCCGGTGAGTGTGTGTGAGCTGAAAGCTTTGGCTCGGCTGTTGTTAAGCCGAAGGGGAAATGCTTTTTCTGGTGCGCCCACACCTCAACTGTCAGCTGGATAATTTATAATGAAGCTTCCTTATTGACAGTGGCAGGCGCTGCAAAATGGCGGCTCTGGCACTTCCGCTGCATTGATTTTTGGCTGTCATGCATGCAGCTTGGCTGACAATTGGCATAAATTATGGACGGCAAAAATCAGGAGCAGAGGAATCCGCACAAATTGAAAATTACCTAGAAAACGAAGTGGAGTGGGCAGCAGACTCCGACGCCGACTCCACTCGAGCCAAGTAAATAACAATCAAAATCACTTTCGACCCCCAGACGATTTATTTATAGAGACTAAAACACCATTAGGAGAGACAGAGGCAGTGGCAGCGACAGCGACAGCGACATCTGAAGGCATCAGAAATCACAACTATGAGGCCTTAATCGCTGGGGCCAGCCACATCGTCATCGTCAGATCGTCAGAGGTTTTGATTTATTGCTATTTTATTTGCGCATATCCTTATTTGCCTTGTGTCGACTTATGGAGCAGCGCTGGCTGCCCTCTGCCGCTCGCCTGTCAGCTGCGACGGCCTAAGGCTATTTTATTGTTCGATAAGTTATCAGCGGTCGAGCAAACAAGCAGCCGAGCAAAAGCAAACGTTGTGGCTAAGACATGACTGGGTCGGCGTGCCGGATTGGCTGTGGCTCTGATTCAGTGTGTTGAACAGGCACTCGGACTAAGACTGGCAGTGGGACTGGTACTGGCTCTGGCGATATCATAATTTCGGTCGCTCTGAAAGTAACTATGTTTATGTTTTGCAAGGGCTGCCAGCCTGTCACAATGCTCTGCGGCGCATAAATCTAAATTAAATGCCTTTTGAGCACAAACAAATGAGCGAGTTGAGAGAAGGGAAACTGACTAGCAGTTACACTGCAGTTAAAGTGACTTTCATGGGGAGTGAAGAGACATAGTAAGAGGTGTAAGGAATGGAGAGTAATGATTACATGGTAGCAAAGAAAGAACTATAAAAAAAACTTAAAGAATGTATATAATATCTATATCTATAGCTATATCCATCTATTTATTAATATATATTAAAATGTTTAACTAATAATAAAAATTATAAATATATAAATTATAGACTTAAATCTGCTTTTACTTTATTTGTCTCATAATGATACAGGATATGCAGTTGTGAAAGCTTTTTCAACAATAAACATATACATAACTATATATTTACTTATCAAATTTTTTAATTTATTTTACTTGTTTTTTTTTTTTATTAAATTAATGCTTTTTATTTTTTATTATATTAAAGTTTTTTTAATTTGTCAATAATTAACTTAATTAATTTGTATTAATTTTTTCTTTATTATTATTTTATTAGTTTCGAACTGTTCTTATAACTCGCTCAATCCAGAATAACCCATTTAACTGTACCACGCTTTATAGAGTATCAGCAAAAGCCTTCAGCAGGTTGTCACTCGCTGTGTGGAAAAGGACTCGGACTTGGACTTGGACTTTGACTCTTCGCTATGGCGAACTCGGACAGCGCCACACCAACGCGTGGCGGGCGGCGCAAATAAATATTAATCATTGTGTAATAATTTTCTGCTGTCAGCTAAATTTAAGCAAAGTATTCATAATCCACAAGTGAAAAACCACTTTTGACAAATCGTTTTGTGCGCCAAGGCAAAAGCAGCTGCTCGAAAAGAACAAAAACAAAAACAAAAGCAAAAGAAAAGAACAAAAAAATACTTTTTAAAGCGGCCCAGGCTGATTTGATTGCTCGAATTGTGTTTCACACGTTGCGAATGGAGCTCGGCAGCAAGTCCTTTGTTGCGGCTGCCAAGCAAATGGGTTTGCAATAATGAAAATGTATTAAAGGGCGATACCTTTGCACGCGGCGACGTCTCAACCAGTGGGGTCAAACGAACATGTTGTTTATGCAAGCTGCAGAGGTCGTGGCTGGGGCCACAGCCAGAGTCAGGCATTGTCCGTGCGGTTGCCGCTGGCTGTTGGCATTCGATGCACGTAGCGCATTGTTTGAATTTCATGGCGACTTTATGAGTTTTGTAATCAAACAAAGCCACACACACACACGCGCTGATGACGTTGTTGTTGGCTTAACCTGCACATTAATATGTCGGCTGCTTGCAGGCGCCATATTTGGCCAAGCTCGCCGCTTGTTAATGCTAATGAGGGACACTGGGCAATGGCATATTAACTTGGCCAAGACTTCGACTTTAGTTGCAGCAGCAGCCGTAGCAGCCGCCGGCACTTAAAGTGTCTGCTGTAAATACTTTATTGCATACTCTCAGGCGCAGACATTACCTGTGCAAAAAACTAAGCAAACGTCGCCCGACAATGTGATTTATTTGCGCCACAGCACTTAAAAACTAGACGCACACACAACGCCTGCCACGCCCACACGGCGAGTGGGCGTGCGACTGTAGTTCGTAAATTGAAAGGAGTGGAGTGGAGTGGCGTTGCAGGACTTAGTCAACAGACGTGCTGGCAAACAAAGGCAACCCAGGCCAGAAATTAACTAAGCAACAGTCGCTGGGCACTATGTGCGGAAGGCAAAAAAAAAAAAAAAAAAAATGAGAAAATAGGGAAAAGGAAAACATTTTCAGAGGGCCTCAACCCGCCCCACAGAGAGTGCAAATAGCTGTATGGATGGTCCTTTGCATGCCAGCAAGGAGCATGTCCTGCGGCTCTATCGGTGACCATCTATTGAAGGCCTGCTCAAAAGCATTAAATAAATATTTGCTTGCCTCTGCAGGAATTTTTACAGCACGTCCCCACTAAACGCATAAAGCACAACAATGCTGAGCATAACACGTTACACACACACACACATAAATATACATAAATATATATATATATATATATATATATATATATATATATATATATATATATATACATATATATATCTATTCTAAATATCATATCATCAGCATTTCTCGATAGAGTCCTCATTGGTCGACTTTTTGGGGTTGACTCTATTGGACAGTTCAGTGTTTACCATTTATTTTTGATTTGGGTATTTAAGGTGCGGACGGACAGTAATATATGTGTGTGCGTGCGTTGGTGTGTGTGGGTGCGAGCGTGCGTAAAGGCTGAGTCCACTGTTCGCTGGCCGTGTGTATTCCAGGGCAGGGTATTCACCAGGGTGTTGACAGCTTAAGTGACATTTGGCAGCTCGAGCATATCTAATATCTAATAAATTGTGACAAGCCAAATGTAGAAAAATGTTGGCCAAGCACAAATCAATACGCAGTTAAACAAATAGCCATTGATCTTAAGCATAGTGGGCATAGCTAGATAGGGAAGGATATATGTAAGTTGTTGTATAAAGAAATAAAAAAAGAAATTTTTTCATATGAAATATTTGGAGATAAGAGAAGTGTTGTCTTTCAGGCAACTTAATCTAAATGGAAAAAATACTTTTGTATCAAAATATATCAAATTGTATTAAGAATATAGAGAAATTATATATTAGTGGAGAGCAAAGAGTTTTACTATCACAACTAAAGTTCAAGGAAGTATTTTAAGGGAGGAGGACCTCTGGTAGGTCGTGATGGTGAAGGCGTTTAAGCTGAAGCATTTCATGTGATCTAAGTAAATAATAATATAATTTATTTGTGTGGAGAAGATGCTAAATTACTCTAAAAAAAAATATAATTAAAAAATAATAATTATATAATATAAATAAATAAATAATAAATTAAATAAAAATAAATAATATAAATAAAACCAAATTGCAGATAAAATTTTAATTGGAAATAATAGGAATTATTATTCAAAAGAACTCGTAATAAAGAAAAATTGTTTAAGCGAGAATGAGTATAGGCCACCTCCTAATGCCTTTAGTTTGACTGCGATAGTGATTTGAGGAATTTTTGATTGATTCCCAATTTCAAAATCTCCTCTGTTTATACTCAAATTACATGTTGTAAGAGCTCGAAATTAAAGATAACAACTCCTCGGTTCGACAATCACTACAACAGAGTAACCCTCAACAGTGTTAAATATAATAATAAACAGCGCAGCTCAAGTCAATGCAGCTTAAATAAAAATGTATTTGTGTTTTATCAATAATTTTCTAAAATATTGATAGTAAAAGGAATTTGAATTCCCGACACCTCTTCTATTTAATAATCCATTATTCAATTTGTGTGATAATTGTTGCGTTTATTCGTATTGCAGTTGGGTTACAGTAAACAAAAACGCGATGACAAAGGCATTTTAAATTGATGTTATTATATACATAATTGGCATTCCATATCTAATCAATGCACGCGCACAGAGAAAGAGAGAGAGATAAAGAGAGAGAGAGAGAGAGAGAGAGAGTCATATATATATATTTCTATAAACATATGTCGCAACAATAACAAAATGGTCGCAACGTGCCAGACATTTGAATTCGAAATAATTAACTCGCATGCTAATTAGCTGCATTATCAATACAAAGCTCATTATTGACATTAGTTGCAGGCGGGCAGCTGTTGTTGTTGTTCTTGTTGTTGTAGATATGATATGACAGCGACATGAAAGTGACCTTAAAGACTCGCACAGTTGGCTTTTAGTGTCAAAACGTTGGGCTAATGGCTATTTATGGCAGACATAGATATATTCATATACGATGAATAACAAGTCATCAAAAGCGCAATATCAGCAAGTGCGCGGCAAGTGCAATGAAGGACCTCAACATAAATCATGTGGCACACCCACACACACACACACACATCTGCTCACAAGTGTCGCCTGGTGCCTTGGCATGAGTTGAATAAATTTATTGTTGTGCATTATGTTGCCTAGATCGCAGCTCCTTCATGCGCACATACACTCGCTCACACTTTCATATTACGTATACGTAATAAAAAAATGTCCATTATGAATATGAAATGCATTGCATTTAACCATGGCAACCAGACAGCCGCCTGCTAAATAGATGGCTTGCAGAGTGTAAATAATGCCTGGCAATAGGAAACCGCGACTCACTTCATAAGCATGAATATTAATTGGTGTGCGTGTGTGGGAGCCACGCCCCCTGCCAGGCTAATCGCCGACAGTCTACACCAAATAAACTCCAAAACTAATGGCGCAAAAACAGAGTCTATGAATAAATCACAGCAGATTAACTCGCAAATTATGCGAAAAGGGATAAGAGACCAAACCCCTTCGGCCTCCCCCCTCTCTATCCATGTTTCAGTGTCAGATCCTAAACAAATATGCGGCACAAGCTAAACCCAATGCCCGAAACACTAAACATATTCTGAGCTACTGTCAAATATAAACAGTTCATGTTCGAATATACATATATATGCATAAAATCGCATCGATTTGCATATGCTGATATTCGGGCTTGGGCAAAAAAGAAAATACTGAAAAGCTGGTCGAGGAAGCTGAGCGGCTTAAATAAATGCAAATTATTTATTTGAAAATCTTTAATAATAAATATATAAAGTGAAATCTCAAGCCAATCGGTAGAGTTGATTAATGGCAACCAGGGTAAGTGATAGTCAAGTATGCCCAACTTTAGAGAGTTGCTTAAATAGAAAGCAAGGTATGTGCTAGTCGAGCACGTTCCACTCTCAGTGGTATAAAAAAGGAGCAGCGTATACACTGGTAGAGCATGCCCAATGCTTCAGAGTTGCTTAAAAGGCGAACAAGGTATGAACTAGTTGGGTATGGCCAACTCATCAGAGTTGCCTAATGGAAGACAGGGTATGTGATAGTCGAGTAAAGTTGGAAAGTTGCTTACATGGAAAGCGGAGAGTTCAGAGTTCCTTAAATCAAGAACAGGGTATATCATAGCGAACAAGTCCGACTTCTTAAGAGGAACAAATTGTATGTACTAGTCGAGCATACCCAGCCTTTACAAATACTTAAATTGGCAAACACGCACGCTGTGCACGCTGTGCACGCTGAGCATGCCCCACCCTATGTTGCATTTGGTCGCCTTTTGTATGTCTACTAATGAAACTTTGTCATTTTTATGCCAGAGAGCACTTCAAAAACTCGCCTGTTTCGAGCACCGCGTGGCGTATGCGTAATTTTGCATTTTCATGGCTGTTCCACGCCGTCTGCTCGCCTGTCATGTTCCGCCTGTTGTGTACACAGTTTCGAGTGCTCGTTTAGTTTTTAGACAAACTATTTCTATTCTATATACAGAGAGAGGAAATGTGCAATTTATGCAAATTTTAATTGCTTTGGAAATTTATGAGCCAATGAAAATTTCTATATATATTGATGATTAAACAAAGCAATTGATGGTTTATTTGAAATAAATAACATAATTAATTAAAATAATTAAGGTGAAGTAAATGTGAACTAGAAGAGTCTAAGTCTAGACTTTTCTGTAGGCGCAAGTTTATTGGCAGCTGTTAAAATGAAGTTAAAACTTAATTGAAATCGAATCGAAATTTAATTAAATTCAATTAACATTTATAAGTTTTTATAAAGTTTGTTTTTGATTTTTTATGGAACATTTTGAATTTTTTATTTATTGTTTCTTACATTATAAATTTCTTTGTTTTTTTTTTTAATTTTAATTTAAAAAAAAAAAAACCATATCATGTATAAGATTTAAAATGAGTTACAAAACTGCTTTTAATTGAATTTCGTTGAGTATATGTCCCTTTATAGCTGCGAAGTCACAAGTCATGTGCAAAGTTTTTGGGCTAATTCCAAAAAAAAAGCCATTCCAAAGATTTGTCATCAACTCAGGGGCTGGCTCTCATGCTGTCGAGCGGCCGCTTAGCTGCTTTGTTGTTTATTGACACCCCAAATAGAATGTTATTAATGTTTGCTCAACAGGGTCAATAAACTGCGTTAATTTATGTGCGCAGGCAGGCGGCTGGACAGGCAGCAGATATAAAACTTGATATTGAATGACGATTGGCTTTTTAATGGCTTTCGCTTTATTTATTTATGTTGTGCGGCATGCACTCAACTTAACGGTTAACTTAATCACAAGTAGAGCCCATCTATTTATACAGCGGCATCTCAAGTCAAGATCTAACAAAATATATATTTTTAAATACGCACTGATTTAGCGCTCATTAGGCAGTCAGCCGTGGCAGTCCGCTGGCTGTGCCACTGTGAAGTCTATAAAAACATTTTAGAGTTCAATAAATTGCGCCGCTTGGCATAATAAATTCCCTTTCGCGTTGCCAAAACTTGTTAAAATCTCTCAGTTTTGATCAGAATTTTCATGTGACGGGGGGCGTGGCAGGCAGCAGCAGCGGGCAGCTGGCAGCTGGCAGCTGGCAAATGTTGTGCATTTGCAATATATTTTATGTGCATCGATTTCTGCTATATTGGCAAAATAAGAAATTGTTTTTGAGCTAAATTTTTTGCTGCTGCTGCTGCTGCTGCTGGCAAAGGAAGTCATAAATAAGCCAGAGACTGACGCTGACTGGACAATCAAGCCCGCGTCTTCATTGTTCCGCTGCCCATTCTTGTTGCTGCGCACTTTTTGCTGACTTCAATGCGGGGCGTGGCCTTTGCTGCTTGCATCTGCGGCAATTTAGTCCTGCCCCAGCCCCATCCACAGCCCCAGCCCCATCCACAGCCAATTCGCCCGCATTGTGAGCAAATCAAGTTATTACGCCCAGGGCTGTGCGTGTGTGTGTGTGTGTGGGTCACATATGGCGCGCATAAATAGTTTCAGCATTTTCTATTTTCCATTGACTTTGTCGCGCCAGCCATGCGGCAGTTGGGGCCAGCTACAAAGTTTCTTTATGCGCTTTCCATGAACATTTCGTGGCAGGTTTATGTATTTAATGGACTTTCCACAAGTTTTTGTTGTTCATTTTCCTTTTCTTTTTCCTTTTCTTTGCTTTTCTATTCGTTCGTCCTGCAACAACAACAACAACAACAACAACAACAACAACTCGAATGTGGATGTTGATGACGAAGTCGCATTATGTCCAAGCGCAAAAGTTTTCTGACGCCAGCATTTATAACCGCTCCAGCGTCCATTTTGATTATTAGCAGGCCACAAATGCACACGAGAGCCAAAGCGGAGGGAGAGAGATAGATAGAGTGTGAGAGAGAGAGAGGGGGGGGGGGAGTGAAGTTGGTCCACGCCTTCGCATGCATTTTCGGTTCAACGCATGACGCATTTTATTATTCAATTATTTTCGAGAGACAGTTGGCTCCGGGCTGAGTCTGTGGCGCCAGCTCAGCCATAAATAGTTTAATGCATGCGAACGGCATTTGCCCTTTAACTGGGCCGCTTTCAATCAGCCACTTGCTAAATTTAAACAAAGCCCGAAGCGCTGCTCTTGACATTTAGCTTGCAAAAGGTTCAGGGACAAGCGCTCGACTCGACTCAGCTCAGCTTAGGCAGTCAAACAAATTCGCCTGAAAGGTTTTTCCATCCAACTCAATGCCAGAGTTCAAACAAAGAGCGAGAGCTCTATGCATTCAGCTAACCAACTAAAGCAGCACAAATAGATTCGAGTCAAGTGAAATGCAGCTGCCATTAACCTGAGCTAAACAGAGCAAAGCAAAATAGAGCTCAAGAGAATAAATAAACTAAAACATGTTTACATAAAAATTGAATATCCATTGAGCATTTTATACAAGCGCAGCTCGAGCTAGGCGTGGCCAGACATAAATCTTAAAGATGCCACTGCACAAACTTGGGCAGCCAGGACCAACCAGCCACTGCCTGCTTGTCAGATACTTTGGCTTTGCCGCCCTTTGCCTGGCAGCTGTAATAAAGTGTTGTCATGCATTCCGTGCAAACAGTATATCATATTTGCTACAGCAACGGCAACGGCAACGGCAAAGGCAATGGCAACGAGCGGCAAAAGTTCTTGATATATCATCGCAACGCAGGGAATAGCACTGCATAAGCACTTTATGATGCGACTGAGAACAAGCCAAAAAAAAAAGGAGGAAAGACCTGAAGTAAGAAATTGTTAAAACTTCATTGAAAGTGTGTAAAGTGGAAAAACAAATAAATTTTGTTTCTTCAAAGTTGGTTAATTAAAAATTTTATTTTCTTTATATATGATATACACTATAAACTATGCCAACGTGCATAAGATACAAAAGCTAAAAAGAGAGACTAGAAACTGAGATTGAAGTCTAAAGATTAAAGTCTTCTTCAACTATTCTTTGGTTTATATATACTCAATATTCTCACTTTAAATACCTCACAGTCCCCCATCGAAGCTTCACTGTACTATATAGCAATGCTTTAACTTTATTCTCTCATCAAGCCAGGCAGACGATAAAACCAAATGCCATTAAATTTGTATGCTCAAGCGGAGATGAAATCTTTTTTGGCTGCAGCTGTTGCAAGTGGTGCAGCTACAGCTAATGCAGCAGCTGCAGCTGCTGCTGTGGTTGCTGCTTTGTGTCTGCTTCACACTTAACATCCGCCTCGGCTGTTGCTGTCTGTCGCCAATTTGATTTGTTATTGTTTACGAGCTGAGCTGACTGTAAAGCCAACACAGGCCTGTCCTCTGTCTGTCTGCCTGTCTGTCTATCACTCAGTTGGCAAACATTTTATGGCGCTTAATTGCTGCAATTGTCCACAGATTTTCAAAGTGAAAGAGATAGGCAAATAGCTAAAGTGCCAGACGCTTGGCTGGTCGAGATAAGTGAAACCCATGCGAGATGAAGGCAAATTGAAAAGGCTTCGCTTAGCTGGACGAAATTTAATGAATTTCAGGCATTCAAAATCTATCAGCTTTAAATGGAATATATATATGTGTGTATATATATAATATATATTATAATATATATATAAATATAAAAAAATCACTTTTGCTAAGGGAAATATTTTTTTTAAGCTTCAAAGCAAAATAAACTCCTACTTAATTTTAGATTATTTATTTATATATTTATTTTTTCCTCATCTTTTGGCTTACATAATTAAGTGCATCAACAGTTGAGTGAACAGCGCTGGCCATTCAAAACAAATGCGAAATTGATGAGCTAGGCGAATGACAGTCCCTGACACGCCCACCTCGCCAGTGGCATTACAAGTCGAACGTGCTGTCCTCATCAGCAGCAGCAACAGCAACACCAACAGCAGCATCATCATCATCCACATCAGCAACATCATTATGACGTTTGCATAATGAACACGCGGCGAACTGTGTTCGATAAATTGTCGAAATTCGTTTTGACTAAAAGTCAATAAAAGTCCACTTAAGGCTTCATTGTTGTCCGCACCCGGAACTCCAAGCAGATCCAAGGGAGCAATGGCTACAAGTTGTCCACTGAACGCTGTTGTTGCCGTTGTTGCTGCTGCTGCTGTGCATAAAAATTGTTTTTTAATGCGCGCACATCAATAGTCAAGCCAAATAGTCCGCAGCAAATTTAACTACCAACATTTTGTTGCTCACTTTTCGCTCTGTTTCGCTGGCAGGAAAAAAGGGAAGCAAGGGATGGCATAGGGGCTGGTTTGGGTAGGCTTGGGGGTGGCTTTTAGCACCTAGGCTAGACAGCAACCAAACAGCTCTGACAGCTACAATAAGTGCTCTACACTCCGGCTGGCATTAACATAGTTTTCAGCTAGTTTTAGACCTGTTTTAGCCTTTTTTTTGCTCGCATGCCTGAGCCAAACCCTTTTTCGAAATTAGCTTTTGGGCTGGGGCTTATTTTGGCCGGGCAAACAATAAATTTAACTTGGCTTTGGCTTGGCTGAGAGCGATGCGCAGCTCATTAGCCATGTACTCGTATACCTTTAACCGGCTAATGCGACTTTAACAACAAGTTTTTGGCAGCTCAAACTTTGCCTGCTGCTAGGGGTTGGGGCTGGCGTAGACTGTTGCTCGCATGTGTGTGCACGTGTGTGTGTGCGTGTGTGTGTGTGGCTAATTAGAACACATTTCTTCAATTTAACCTGAACAACCCGAGCTGACAAAAGGAGCCAAACAACAGCCAGCTGGAGCGGGGGCGAGGGCAATGGAGCTTGAGTTCGATTTAATGAAACACATTACGCAGCAAAGTGGAAGTTGTGAGTATGAGTGCGAGGGTGTGTGTATGGGGGTGAAGAGAGAGAGAGAGAGAGTGGGAGAGGGAGAGAGAGGGGAAGCTTTTGCCATTCATACAGCATGCGCATTTTTGTTAAATCATTTCCAATGAAAACGCTTAAAACTTTTCGCATGAATGTTATTGTTGCTGCTGCTACTGCTGCTGCTGCGCTGCTCTGGTCGCAGCTGTTGTTGTAGTTGTTGTAGTTGTTGTTGTTTTTGAAATTGACAAATATTTATGCTAATAAAAGTGCCAACAATTTTGGCTTGGCAACATTCGAACTTTGTTGTTGCTGCCACGTGTGTGGCAAAAACTTTCCGTGTTTCGTTGAGCTGAACGGGTTGAGTGGCTGGGGTGGCTCGTTTGCCTGGGGTGCCCGGGCGGTTGGGGCATTTTGGTGGTTTCAACTATCGTTGAAAGCTTAACGACCACTTAGAGCACCGCAGTGCTGTGGTGCGTGATTATGCACTTTCAGTTTTAGTATGGCTTAAACCAGATGAACATATGCGGCTCGGTCTCGTAATCCCTTTATATAGTTTCCAAATTTTGGGCTTTATTGCTCGCTGGTTAGCCCTGTGGCAATGTCCAATAATATATAATATTTGTTTGGTATTCACAGGTGATTATTGAAATTGATTTTTGAAATTTAATTAATTCGAAATTTTATTTTTTCTTAGCTATATTATAATATATGTATTATCATGTGTTTTTTTTTTTTATTGCTATCTATCGGGTATTACTAATTATCAGAGCCAAAGTGACTTATCTTTCGTCCTGTCTCACTGTATCTCAGGCTGATCTATTTGACATTCATTCACACCCATGCTCTATCACTCCCTCTTTCAATCTTGCTTTCTGTATCACTCTCTCTATCTTTCATATTATCAAATTATTTCTCTCCTCTCTCTCTCTCTCTCTCATTGGATTATCATATAATTTAAACAGATTTAAGATTCACATATAGAGTCACATTTAGGCCGTGACATTTGTCATTCGTCAACATCAAAGTCTGATGATGGCTGGCCATGCTTTTAACTTGCCTCAATTAGAATTGCCAGAGGGGCAACAGCGTCGAGACTCGAGACTCGAAAGTCGAGCGACGAGCGACGAGCGACGAGAGCCGCCAGCCACAGCCAAGCGAACCGAATTTGACTTTATTAAATTAACGTTTCATGTTCGTTTAATGAACAAAGTAAAGACGAAAATAATGATGCAGTTAGTTAGCCCAGCGGGGGTGGCTGGCTGTGCGTGCGCGACGAGGGCCGGGTGCGGGAGCTGGTGGGGGATTGGGGGTAAAGTAAACGTGTCGCTTACACGAAAACAAAAGACGGCAAAGGCGAAAAATGCCGCAAGATGTTGCCGCATTTTGTTGCGTTGGCAGCGACTCAGAGCCACGCGGGCTGCGGCTTTTTGCGTAACAAGCCACTCTAATGACAATATTGGCACTTACAACAATAACAACAGCAGCCGCAAAACAGCGACGGTAACGGGACGCCCCAAACTCTCTGTAGCCAGAAGCTGGCCAACAACAACAGCAGCGCAGCAGCAGCAGCAACAACAAGAACCGTAATAATTTTTGTGGTTATTACCAAGATTACAACAGGCAACAACCAAGGCAATGGCAATGGTAATGGCAACACACACACACACACACACACAGTCAGACGTTGGCTAAAACATGTCGTATACAGACATGTTGACACACACACACTCACACACACAGACACATGTATGTGGCAACATTTATGGTCTGCTTAGAATTGGCGACGCTTAGCAGACGCCGTGCCAGCGGAGCGGGCAGAGACTTCAAGGCGCAATGTTTTCATTTTTAATGAAAGCACGTAAAATGCGAAAAAGTCTCGTGTGTGTGTGTGTGTTTGTGTGCGTTGGCAGGCATTCATAGATTTGCTTTAATTATAATTCTAGACGCGTTTATCACATCAACAACAAAACAAAGCACACACACAGACATTTCTTCTTTTTTTTTTTTTTTTTTTTTTGGCAGCAGCTCAACTGCGTACTTGTACTTGAAATATTATACACTCACACACACACACACACAGACACACAATGTGCTCTAATGCGTGCGTGTGTGCCCACAAAATGTGTTTTTCATCAGCTAAACCAACATTCAAACTAACACACACATACACACACACACACACACACATAGTGCCTGGCAAACAGCAAATTTTCGTTTGCCATTTTTAAATATTGTCTGCATGCGAGCTATTTTTCAATTTACTCTACGTTTTATTATCGGTTCGTGTATTAAATTCACAATTTTTGTGCATTCACCAAATATTTGATGGCCGAAAATTGCACAAATATTTTAATATATGAATATTTGTTGGCATCAATTTAAAAATGTACAGCAAATAATACAAAATACATATTAGGAAATTGATTGAAAATGGAATTCATCACTGGCGCATTCCTTGCTCTGTGCTCTGTGCTCTGTGCTATGCCTCTGCCGATAGTTTCAGTTCCGTTTGGGTTGCGGGGTTAAGGTATGTGCTATTCGAGCATTGGTAGTTTCGTATTTATTTATTTTTTGGCAATTTTTCTGTTCAAGTATTGTTGTATGGCCTTTGTGTGCCTCAAATATTTATGAAATGTACTTAAAATTCTTTATGGCATCATTTTGCAAATCATATTAAAGCATTCCATACAACACAGGGCGAAGGTAGCCGGTAAGTTGGTCTAAACAATTTGAGTTTTTGCTTGTTGAATATTTTTAAGTTTTACCTCATAGGCTAAGAAGAATGTGTGGCGTTTATGGCATTACAAGAATAAGTTAAATTGTTACACAAATAATGAAAAAATCTGAAAAAAAATTGCGTTGACAATTTTTGTTGCATACTTTTATGGGCATGCGAAATGTGAATTACGAATGATTGTCGCTGGGATAAATGGAGCGTATTCTTTGAGTGATATATATATTTTTGTAAATATGAAATAAAGCAGTATAACTGACTTTAGTATTTAGTTAAAACAGTAGATATGACAAATTAAAACCTGGAGCTATGATTATCCCGATTATCCTCTTGCATTATTATTATTGGTGTCGTGAAGATGCTAAATAAGTATGAGATCGTTTCAGTACTTAAATATATACATAAAAAAAACTAATAAAAAATCTTATGAATTAAAAAAAAAAGTAATAAAAAGTTTTATGAATTCAATAAAAAAAAGGCAAAAACACACATGAAAGGTTTTATGACTTATAATATTATTTTCCAGTTGTTTAGTTTAATCTTTTCCTTTTTAGTGGAAAGCACATAATAATGTTTTTTTTTTTTGGTTTTTTAAAGTACTATTATTTATTTAGCTTTTTTCTTCGTTTCTTTAGTGAAGAACCAGAACATAAAATTTGTATTTTAACAACACATTATTGTCTAACAAATCTAATTACTCGCTCACAATCCTTGCTTCGTTTACAATTTTGTCTGTGAGTTCTAAACTTTTCTCTATTCTATGCACAAATATTATAAAATCAAAGCAGTTCATCATCAATTCAACCAAAAAATTCTCAGAAAAATATATTCATAATTTTAAACAATTGTATGAAATGAATGAAATATGAAACACTCACAGCTTCTTTTTCCTCTATTCGTTTAGATTATTTAAGCTAATTTAAACGTTTCATTATTAGTTAAGCCTACATATTTATGAATGAGATGAATATCATTGAGATATGTGCATAATGCAGAAATCGCCAAACAGCAAAGGTGTTTTTGCTAATATTCGTTTTTAAATCATCTAAATATAACTAGAATCATCAAAAATAACCTGAATAAAAAATCTGTCAACACATTTAATTGCAACGTTAAAGGCAGGTGATAGTGTTTGAATATTTTAACTTCTAATTAGAATAGCCGGCAGCTAAGCAGCTTATTTCCCATGAAAATTGCATCGAATATGACTAATTAAACGAGTTTTGTGTATTTTAATAAAATTTGTATTCGCTGGTTTTTTCTTTTGTGGCTTATGTTGGGCATATGTTGGGGCGAGCGAATAATCCCAATTAAGCTCACTTTGGAACTGAAAACAGCTGTGCGCCTACAGGCGGCATCAACTATGATGACCATGTGGCCATGAGCCGCTGCTTATTTTGTATGGGATTATGGGAGATTTGAGCTAATTGTTATAGTCTCTGTGGATATCCTAGATAAGACCTTGACAGAAATAGAAGCAGTATATGGAAATATGAAAGATTTATGTCTGTATATGTGTCTGGCTATGCTATATGTATGAGTGAGTGTGGAAGATAATATTTATTTAATGTTTCCGTTATCATTGACAACAGCAACAACACACACAGCGCTCGCTGACAGACTCGAGTGGCACAGCCAACAGAGAGGTCGAGGGAAAAGGAGTGGAGCAGCACTTGAAGTCCTTTTGCAGTGCATTTGCTAGTCTGTGCCTGGGCATGCAATAATCTAATGTGTAAATACATATGAATAGTAAATGTGGGCGTGGCGCATGCAATATGTTACATGCCACTGGAAGAAGGGCGCACAAGTAAAGTGCGAGCTGAAAAGGCGAACGGCAAACGGCAAATGGCAAATGGCAAAAGATTTGCCTTCGGCTGCTAGATGAAGTTTTGCCCAGTTGCTTTTATTGCCTGAATAGCTTCATCTGGTTGCATGCCAACAATTGCCGGCAAGCGGCTAGACGCCGGCACGTGCACTTGACTGTTGGCCCCGGACAGAGCGCGACGACAGCTACACACATAGATGAGATGCCAGCGTCGCCAAAAAGTCAATAATAATAGGTTTGAGAGCGAACGAAGAAAAAAGCCGAGCAAAAAGAAACTACGCAGACAAATTCGTTTGAGAAGGGTTAAGGAATGTAATAATACTTAAAAAAAAAAAAAAGTTGAAATTCGACGCTGCCAAAGGCGTATCAAACGACAACAACAACAACCCTAAACTAGAGGCTCAACGGAAAAGTACAATGCGTGCGGCTCGACACGGGGCGTATGAGTTATATTCAAAGTTGTCGTAAGCCGTTCAACGATCTCGGCGCTGTCTGGTGGGCACGTCTTTAGCTGTTAGTGCTTGCTGCTTGACTTTTAAGTGGTATTTACTCATGTTGCTCCCCCCGCCCCACGCCCTGTCACATGTGCTGGTTGGTGTTGTGTTGCAGTCGGTTCGTTTCGATTTGTCATTTTGCTGCCAGACAGAGAGACAGCCTTCAATTCTTTGCATACTTTTGTGTGTTTGAATTCGAATTCAATTTCTGATGCTGAAAGGTTTTTAATCTTGTTTTCTGGCCACCCAAGCGCCAACACCTTCAGCTCGATTTGAGCCAACTCCCGTGGTTGTTGCTGGCTGAAAGCAACCCTCGTTACGTTGGTTGGCCAGTTGATTAGCTTAAGCATTGCGGCTGGCCGTTTGCCCAGTTGAGCTGAAAAGTAAAAATCTATTCAACAATACACAAATGAAAATTTGATTAGTTGGCGCTTTATTCATACAGCTGACAAAGCCTGCACATAGCACCTGGCTAACTGTGACGTGTCCGAAAATATTCAAACATTTTAATTGAATTTTATTTTTCTTGCGTTTTTCGTCACGTGCTTCACAAGCGGATTAAAATCTGCAAAAGGGCGTTGATGCTTTTGCTGTGAACTGTTGCGCGATTTTTGGATTTTTAATTGATTTTTGAACAGTGGCACAAAACTGGTGACGAGTCGTGTGACATGCGTCCGAGCTCCAACAAAATGCCAATGCATTTTTCGCATTTTTGCGAGAGACAGGGAGAGAGAGGCAAAAAGTAAAATAAAAGCGAAAGTAAAACAAGAATTTCCGGCAGAACATTTTTTCGGTAACACCAAAAAATGCTCCAACTGTGCATGTGTGTGTGTGTGTGTGTGTGTGTGTGTGTGTGACCGAGTGTGTGGGCCTTTAGTCTGTGCACGCATTTTGCAAATTTACCACAAAGCAACCCAGCATCCAGCCACAGCAGCCAGCAGCCAGCGCCCGCACCAGTACCGGCTCAGGCTTTGGTGTAGATTATAAAAGTAAACCGAGGGCCACGTAGCAAAGGGATATAAAGCGTAAACTCACGCACACATTGCGAACAATAAAATAACACAAGAAAAAAGGAGGAAACAAATCAAAAAGAAAAAAAAACATAGCAACAACAACAATGCAAGAGATGAGAACTGGCAACAGCCAACAGCGTCCACGTAACGTTTCTGCCACAAAAAAAGAGGAACGAAAAAAATCACACGCACCCGAAATAAAACACATTAAAAATGGCAAACAAAATGGCGGACATATTTCTCAGAGCCGTCCGCAGAGTGCCGAGAGGTAAACTGCTGCCTACTTCTGGGCGCACGCGAAAGAGCTTCGCCAAATTTCCACATTTGTTTAGTGCTTAATGCCCGACGCTTTGCATGCCAAACAGGTGCTACGTAACTTATCAGATTGGCCCGCAAAGCAACACGAAATGGAACTGATTTATATACTAGCGAATGCCACTGAAAAATGCCAAAATCCCAAAATGCCGACTCCCTTGGCGTTTGTCACTCCGTTATTTATACCCTGTAATCATCATCCAAAATGGAGCTGAATAAAAAGTTTTGCAGGAGAGGATGAGAGAGAGAGAGAGTCGAGGAAGAGTGAAATATGAATTCGAAATTTAGTGGGTGGGACTATGTGACATTTATGGAAAGAGTACAACTCATAGAGTATTATTGTCAAATCACTTAATAAGATGTAGAGGGAGATGGGTAGGCGTGGAGTTGCTTATAGGAAGGGGAGTAACATATTGCATATAGCTGTCATCTTTGTATAACTGTAAGTGACATTACAATCGATATTATGTAAAAGGAGAAAGGATAAGTCAATAAATATATAAAGGACCTTTTTATTATATTTGTGTACCCATCAATGCATACTAAAGTATAGGAGGGCGAAAGGATATATCTTTTATATTTAATATTTAATAAATAAATTGACCAAGAAAAAAAATTGTATTCTCTTTACAAATAGTAAGCTTACACGTCTTTAAGAATACAAATTTATAAAAATAAAAAATAAAAATAAAAAAAACTTTATTATATTAGCATCCTATGGCATGAGGATTGGTCTTTCAGTAGTTGTATTTTATGTGTATTATTTATAAAAATGTGTTTAAGTTTCAATGCATAAATAATAAAATTAAAAAAAAAACTTAAATATTAAAAAAAATAATATTTTAATTTTCCAAAAAGCAACACAAAGAGAATTGGCTCTTTTCCCACTCACTTCACTCTTATATGGTACAGGATATTCTTGAACTCATCATGCTCTGGCAGCTCGCCTGCTTTCATTGATTCCTCTTTGTTTTCAACTTAAGATTTTAAGTAACGTAATCAGACAAGCGGCATTGGGCGCGTCTGTCAGACACCTGTGTGGTCCATTCACCTGCGACTCCCCTCTCAGCTCCGCGCAGCTGCTTCGCTTTGCAAACAGCGGGAAATTCGAGCTGCAATTGCGATATTTGCCATCGATTTAATAAATAAGCCTGCAAACAGGCAAATAAAAACCAGACACTGATGGCGCCAACGTAATTTTGTTTATAGTCGCGGATCTGTTAATGTGCTGACTGCCAGTCGCCAGGCCATGCCCGTTCCACTCACCCTCGACCACGCCCCTTATCGGCATCAAGAATGACGCCCATAAATAAAAACCAACGAGCCTTGAATTTTGCATGCATTTTGTTTTTTTTTATTGTTTTTTTTTTTTCACTCCATTTTTGCTGCCCACGAGAAAAAGCGCGTGAAAATTGCCTCCGCATAAATAATGGGCGCCCATGGAGCACCGCCCCACCTGCTCACCTGCCCACCAGCCCCACCTACAACGTGTGTCGCTGCATTATAGTGTTTACTGTTGCAATTGCCCGTAGTTATTTATGACTGCAAAAGCACTTAAGTGAAGCTCTATTAACAAATCGTTAGCAGAACTATCCGAGCTGGCAACATTTTATATACCCTACCGAGAGAATCTTTCTCTCTCTCTTTTCACATCATATCATATATTATCACATATGTTGCTCTCTCTCTCTCTCTCTCTCTCTCACTCTCACTCTCTTTCTCTTTCTTCTTTTCTGACTCTTTCCCATTTTATCTTCAATCCAAAATTTTATTTTCTCAAAGCATATTTTTGGTCTATAAAATATTTGAAAACCAACTAAAATTATTTTCTAAGAGCATTCGCTATTCAATATTCCCAGAGTTAATTCTCCGCTGACTAACATTTTATAAGCTTGGCCGTAAGTTGAAAAGGTTTCATGCAAATAACTATGCCAAGCGAAAAGGTTTCTTTCAGCTAACTATGCCAAGCGAAAAGGCCCAAAGAATTCCGTTAACTATTTAAGTTGAATGCTGCACAAACTTTATTTTAAGTTAAGATCATATTCTTGGCATTCTTTATAGCCAGGCCACGCCCCAGCCTGCGCCTCTGCCTGCAGCCCTGCCTCTGGGAAGCAGCCACGCAAAGTGGCTGCAATTTTGTTGGCCGTGGCCAAAAAGCCCAAAGCACAGAGACAAAAGCCAAAAACTTTCTTTCTTGAGCGCCGCATGGGGCAAATCATCGAAATTGTTAGCTCCACGCTTTTGGCCACATTCAGCATGGCAAACCACATTTTGGCTCTAATAAATCCAGACAAAGGCTGCCTTTTGGCAAGCACAAATTTATGGCCAACGCAAACTTGGCGATTTGTTCGGGCTTATAATTCACGCTTTAATTGGTTAAGTCAGTGGGCGCTGAGAGGGCCCCAGAAACAGTTCCGATTTATTTATTGGATCTTAAATGTAAAATATTTGGCGCGAAATCAAAAGCTGCGCCCATGCTAAATCATATGAGTTATTTATGTGAGCGATGCAGCCAGCAGTCCGGGCCAGACACTTGGCTAATTATTATTGGCCGGGGCCTGGCCAGAGACAAGCTGGCATTAAGCGCTCCACATAGGCCCTCTAAGCCTGGGCTACAATGAGCTCCATGTTTGCCGCTGTCAGCTAAAGAAATTCTCCCCCAGGACATTGCCAACAACAATACCAATTAGTCGGCTTTTTGTCTCCACTGGACGGAGGCTGGCCCAGCTCAGCCTCAACTCTCAACCCTCATCACAGCCTTAACGAAAAACGTCCACAAAATGTTGCTTAAGCCGTTTCAAAGAATTAGATTTCTTGGGCGTTAAACAAAAAAATAAATTGCTATTTAAAGCCTATTTCTATTAGAGAGCAAAGAGGCAGTCGAGCCAATTTAATGCAACCAACTGAGGGATAGAAAGTCAAATTAAATCTGTGAGCGACTGAATGAAAATGTGAAACTATATTTCATTTTAAAATTTTAAAAATTTTAAAAATTTAGTAACCTAATTAATTAACCTAATTATTAATTATTATTAAATGGAGATATCAGAAGTCTAGCCAATATATCACAGATCTGTTAAATATATATGTCTGAATCTAATAGAAGAATATTCAATATCCCTCCCTAATCACTCTGCTGATCTTAAGAGCTTTCTCCCTTCATCTGGATTAGATTCCTTTAGCTACTTCCAAGACGCAGAGTAATCACTTCAGCTATCCTCAAAACTCTCAACAATACCCCATAAAAGTCCACTCACACTCAACATTGTCGCCTTTTCATCCACATCAAATTGACTTTATCAAAATTTAGTTAAGTCAAACTTTGTTTATGCCATTCACACTCTTTGTATAACATTTTAATTAACTTATATGGCAACTAGAATCTACATAGTTTGTCGTTTTTTCAGGCAGCTCGATTTCGCACGGATTTCAGTTTTTAGCACTTGAAAAAAATCCGATTTTTGTTTTTTGTTCTCTGTGTTTTACTTTGATTTAGCTGGGAAGGCGAGGGATATGAAATGTTTTTGTCAGAGCACAAAGTCAGCTAAGGTTGTTGTTATATTTTTTCTTCTGGCACTCAAGTGTTTTCTTTGCAACTCCACAGCTCCCGCACTCTGGCAGACGCAGAGACACTCGCTCGGTCTTAGTGCTTATCGCACGTCAAAGACGCTTTTTGTCTTTGCCCAAATCTGCTTCAATTTGAGCTCTGCTTTGACTCTGGGTAGCGTGTAAAAAGTTCTGTTGTATAAACATTGTGTGATTGTTAGAAAAACATGTGCCGCTGGCATACAAAAACAGTCGCACACCCACGAATGGAGACAAAGGCGAACTCATCAAATAGCGCCATCTTCTGCATATGCGAATGTCCTGAACCGCCGCCGTCTCTCTCTCTCTCTCTATCTCTATATATTTCTCTCTACTTTGCTCCTTTTCATACTCAATGTGCCTTATGATGAAAAATCGCATATTTTTTCTGCACATTTCACTGTGTATCCAACTCATTGAGTGCGCGCGTGTGTGTGTGCGTGTTGGCATAAACTCGCTTTTATAGTCCTCAGATTAGGTTAATCCTTTCGCTGTTTGCCATTGCGATCTCTGACGGTCTTTTGTTCTAATGATGAGCGCGTCGTTAAGGCGCGTGTGAAAAGCCCGGCTATAACTCTTTCAGCCCTGCTGCTTGTTGGCCTAATGAAAGCAGTTACAGTTTATACACACACCCACACACACACACATAGCTTGGGAGTGCTTAATGAACTCAGTTGCCTGATGGCTGGGAAAAAAAAGGAGGAAATCAGCTCAAGACTTGATAATCACGTTGACTGAGGCAGTTCGCTGTCAACTTCAGCTTGCCGCCTGGTCTTTTGTATATCAACCCACCCCCCTCGCTATCCACGCCCCCGCAACAGAAGCTGAGAGCAGAGTTCAACATAATTTACGATGTATTAAGCGATTTTAAACATAAACTTGTTTTTCCTGCTACTTTTTTTGCAACAAGCTGCTCAGATAGGCCGCCAGATAAAAAGGTGTGGCACACACACACACACACACACACCTACACACAGCCACATACGCATGCAGTTGACATGTGCGTTGATGTTGATTAAATTAATGAAATAAATTATGAGTTGCGTCGCGTCGTCCTTTTTAAATTGAGTGCGCGCCATCTTGAAATTAATAAAGTGCCTGAATGGGCATGGTGGGTGTGGTGGGTGCGGTGGGCGTGGCACGTGCGCGTTCTGCGATCTTTTCGTTTGTCTTGCTTGTACTTTTTTAATTTCGCCTCAAAATAAATAAAGTGTTTAAGCCAACGACGACGCAGATAAGCCGTCTGCCAGGTGACGTTGTCTGGGCACCTGATTTATGCAGGGCCATAGATGAGTTTGTAACGGCATTATGTATGCCACAATTTATGCACGTGCTTAACGCGATATGCATTTCATTACGCATACGCCACATGGGCCAAGAAAGTTGCCAGTGCAAGCGGCAGGCAAAAACGAAATGAATTTTCAGGTGGAAAACAAATTTTATATTACGTTGTAATTGAAATGTTTATAACTGAAATGGAATATTGAAATATATTCAGTTATTCAGCTTAATCAATATGAAGGCCGAAGAATATTGAAAGAATCTCACAATTCCAAGGCTCACTTTCGCTGGGATCTCTCCCTTCTCTCTCTCGCTTCGAGCTATGATGCTTAAATGTAATTTTTGATTCAAGTTTTCAGTCTTTCCAGAATCAATCGTACACGATATTCCCATTTGCTGCAAGAATTGCCTCAGTGACAACTGTCACAATGATTCTGCTGGCTGAGCTGGCTGCTGCCGTTGTCCTGTTCAGCAATGCAATAAAAACGCTTGATGAGAATGCAGGCCGTTTACAGTGCGTAACCCCAGCAGCGACGACGACAATCGTCTGCAATGCAATGCAACTAAGTGGGACTTACCAAGCCCCAATCTACCCACCTGCCCCTCCCCCCTCACCATCCCCTTCGCCTTCACCAGTCTCTGTGCAGCACAATGCCCGACCGACTGCACTGGGGGAGAGGTCAGCAAATTTTGAATGCTGCAGTCCGTGTCAGGCAGGGCAAGTGCAAGCTGGACAGGAACAGTAATGGATGCAATGCAATGCAATGTGCAACTCCAGCTGCACAACAATAACAGCAGCAGCCATGCCAGTTGCATCAACAAAAGCCACCAAATTAGCCGACACACACACGCGCGCACACAAAGGACTTGCTGAATGTCCTGCCTATGGCTACGTTAGGGGCTCCCACACAATGGATCTCTACAAATTGTAGGCTAACATTTCAGACAGCCAGACAGAGACATAGCAAGAGAGGGGGAGGGGGAGAGTGTAAGCCAAATGTCACATATCCTTTAGCAGACAGCCAGCTTGAACCGCAGGCTGTAGAGTGACTTTTGTAACCTGCTCAGCAGCAGCTGGCCAAGCCAGGTGTGCGTTTGCCGCAATTTTCGAACGTTCAATGGCAGTGTTTTACCCGGCAATGGCTAAAATGGCAATAAATATATTTAAAATTCGAAAATAAAAAACAGCAAGAAGAGCTGACATTTTAGCTATTTCTGGGATAGATGTAAAATTTAAAATTTAAGAAATACAAACTTAAAAAAAAATTAAAATTAAAAAGTAATACAAAAAAAATCAGTTATTATTTCATAATTAATAAGGACAGAGAAACAGACGGTCAGACAGGCAGTCGGACGCACGGAAGGACAGACACAGGGCTAGAGAGACAAACGGGCGGCGGGACAGACCCTTGGGCAGTCAGACGAACGAAGAATATAGCGGATGTAGCTTTATTCTTTTATTCCGTTCGTCCTGAAGCTATTCAAAATTAAAATGAAATCCTAACTGAACTCCACACATTTAATTTCTAAAATGTCACGAATCCACAAGAAATCTATTCTTATCAAGATAAAACCACATTTATCGTATTTATCCTCAAACTAAACTTCATATATATACGAATATAATATTATGCATTATATATAAATATTATATATGCTCAGTTCAGTGACTAAATTAAATTTGAGCTTCCCTTTGGCCCGCACTCTCACTGCTTCCCATCCAACTTACGAATTGCATTCCAACTGCTAAACATTAATTAGCCTTTGTTCTTGAAATTTACCTTGGTAATCGTCTGCAATTGTTCCATATTCGTGCAGCATGCAGCATGCAGCATGCAATATGCCAATCATATTGTCACTTTTCAATTATGATGGGAAACAACAATTTCAATTAATTCTGAGCGCGTTATGCAGGCTGCAGTGTGACATTTATTCAATGGCGAAATCAAAGTTCTAACTTAATTACATTCTAGAAATCATTATGCTCATCATCGTCGTCGTCGTCGTCGTCGATGATGGCCAGGCGTCGTCGCTTGGCCGGCTCGGTGCTGGCTGGCTTCTTGCGAGCCAGAAAATTGATATCCTCGTCGTCGGTGTCGGGCTCATCGCGCTGTTGTTGGCCATCCTGCTCATTGTCGCTGCGTGGGCGTTTGTTTGTCTTGTAAGCAGGCATGGCGCCAGCATCATCGTTGTCGCTATCCGAGTCAATTACATTAGCACGACGTGTGCGCTGCAAGGACGTCGAGGCGGCACCAGCGGAGGAGGTTGAAGAGCTTCCCTTGATTGTGTTATTCGCCTGCAATGTGGCATTCTCTTTGTCATGCTCCGAATCTGCTGGCTCCTGCTCCTGCTCCCCGTCCTCCTCCTTCTCCTCCTCTTCAAGCTCCAGCAGCCGCGCCCTAAAGCCCTCCGAATTGAATTCGAGTGCATCATCGTCCTGCTCATGCCCATCTGTTGCCGACTGGTTCGCCTCATCGAGAACCATATCCTTCAATTTGATTTTAGTGGCGCGTTTAGCTTTCAATTGTTCAAATAAATCATCCGTGTTTGGCTTGCCAGGCGACGCCTCCTGCCGCTCCGTTTGAGCTTTTCGCTGTGTCTCTTGCTCTGCATCGGAGTCCTCGCTGGACACATCGGGCTGTCGCCTTCTGCGTGCCAATTTGCGCGCTATTTCATTGACTTCCTGCTCGTCCGAGGAGTCCTTTTGTTGCAGCTTAGCTTTGACTTTGTCCTTTTTGGAACGCTTTCCCTTGGCCTTTGTTGGCGGCGCGCGCTGTTCGGCCTCGTCGTCGCTTTTGTTGAACATTAGGCTGTCCAGCTTACGCTGTTGCTGAACGGATATATTCTGTGCCGCTGCCTGCTGACGCTGCCTGCTGTGCTTATCCAAGTAGTCCTCTTCCTCCTCCTCCTCCTCGTCCTCGTCCTCGTCATCGCTGTCGACTGCAGGCTGCGACTCCTCCTCAGGCTCGACCTCTTCGCCAGCTACAATTTTGGCGCGCAACTTCAGATCTGCCGCATTCAGATAGCTGGGTATGCGCCAGTAGCTCTCCATGCCCACAATGGGCGGCTGCATGCCCAGGGCAACAAGAACCTTCTGAAACTCGGCCAGCTCCATGGCATCCTTTTGCACCTCGAGCAGCGGCAGCAGGGGCACACCATCATCATCTTCGGCTGCCTCCTCGGTGTCCTCGCTGGCATCTTCCAAGCACTCTTTTAGCCAGTCTAGTGCCTCCGCATAAGTCTCCTTATCCACCTGGCCGATCAGGCCGCGCACAGTGCCCACATCCAGGGGGGTGCGCACTCGCTGACTCGGCTTGGACTTGGACTTGGACTTGGCCTGCTTTTGTCTGGGCTGCGGCTCGCCAAACGTGGGTTCCTCCATGTAATCGTCCTGCTCCTGATCCGATTCCTCATCGCTATCGTTGGCCCTTTCGTCCTTGGCAGGCTTGCGCTTGCCCTTGCTCCTCTTCGCAGGCAAAATATCCGATTTGTCGGCAATCAGATGAAGCTGCAGCATTCGCTTGAGGATCTGCTGCTTGTTGCGGCGCTCTTCAAACGCCTCTACAATGCGCTGCAGGCAATCTGTGAAGACATAAGAGTGAGTTTCAATTGGAAGTGAGATGGAATTGACGCACCTGGCTCCAGGCGATGCTGATCGTACAAGTTGCTCAGCTGCTCATCCTCTTCCGGCTGCCACAGGTTCTTGCCGCCCAGCGCCGCCTTGGTAGATCGCTTGGTGGGCGCCTTGAAGAGCAGCTCCATCTCCTTCAGTTTCTTGAGGATGCCACGCCGTGTGCGTGTCTTGTCTACCAAATTGTCCAGAATCCAATCAATCACATCTGAAAGAACACAAAAAGCCGACACACACGCACACTCGGTTTGATTAAAGCTGTTGCTTTTTTGTAGTGTTAAATATTTGTGCTTTAGATACTCTAACGAGCGGTATATTAGCTATGTGATGGGAAGTGTAATATATAATATTTAATATATAGAATATATATACTTTAGATATCCAGCTCCTACGTTTCCCTTTCCTTTTCCCTTTCCCTTTCCGTTACCCTTTCCGTTTCCCTTTTCCGTTTCCCTTTTTCTTTCCCTTTCCCTACCTCACACCATTTCTCTCTCTCCCCATCTCTCTCAAGCTCGCTCTCCACCTTTCTCTCTATTCACTCTCTCCCCCCTCTCTACCTCGCCCTCTTTCTCCAACTCCCTCTTTCACCATCTCATCTCTCTCTCTCTCTCATTTATCATTTATATTTCTAATGTTTTCCTTAAGCCTTGAGTAGACTCCTAGATAGACAAATATTAGAAACTACCATACAAAATCCCACTATAATTATCTCGTCTATTTCTTCCATTGCTTTTCCACATATCTTCAAGAGTATTCAGCCATCGACAACATGCGCAAAACTCTTCAGTTTTGTGTATGTTTTTTTTTCCTGCTTGAACATTTTGATTGCTTTCATTCATTTAGCGTAAATTGGATTTTAATTTACAGGCGGGGCAGTTGTAGCCCCTAGTCGAGTATTTGTCATAGTTACCCTTATCGGTTTCGGGATTCCGTTGGTTCTCCTCGAATAGGAAACGCAGCTCCACCTCCTGCTCCTCGCTCCAGGCGCCCTTGGTGCCGCTGCAAGACCAAAATGAATGGAAGGCTACAGAACAAGTTCTTCAAACTGGCTGCCCAGCATCATCATTTATCAACTGTTGCCAGCCACCACCCCGCCCCATGTGGCCAACGAGCAAACTAGTCGCAGCAGCTAAACGACAGGCGCAGACAGACTCAGCCAACGACTCAGTCAATCATGTGCCCATTGTGCTGATGGGCCTTTAACCCCAATGTGACAGTGCCCCGGCCCTCAACTTGTCTGGTACTCACGCTTCATAGGCATCACAATAGCCAGTCTCGAGCTCGTTGGCCTCCCGTATGCCCTTGTAAAATAATAACTCTGCATAGATTTTTGGATTAGTTGGTGCCACTTCGACAAATTTGCGCAGCACATAGATGCCCAGGCGGCGCAGCTCCTCCTGATGGGCGTCACGTTCCACGCTGAAGACTTGTTGAAAGATCCGAAACAGCTTGGCCTGTGAGAGAAAGAGACAGAGACAGACAGACAGAGAGGGAGTGAGACGGAAGCCAACGAACGTCACTTCATATTTAAATGAAAAGTGCCGACAAAGACACTAGCCACAAGTCGAGCGGCTTTGGGCTGGTGTCCTTCGGGTGGCTGGCATCCTGCGGTTGTCGCCTGCGGTTCGGTGCCTGTGGCTGCTGCCAAAGCAAGATATCATTTGCAGTCGGCAAAAGTTTATAAACGCTTGCATATCCCTAGCTCAAAGGGGGCCTTGCCCCAGACCCCTTCTCTGCACTGTTTTGTGTATCGTTGCTCGTCCTGGCTCGGCAGTGACTCGCTCGTCCTGCCGTATTTGGAATTTAATTTATCCTATGATTGCGCAGACCCATTAGTGGTTTTGACTTTGCATATGATGCCACTTTTGTTTTGTCCTGTCCTCGGCCAACTCAAGCAAGAAGTCTGATGGACACTGAGCACTGAACACTCCCCCCATCCAAAGGCAAAAGGGATATATGCAGCCGGCTAGACTGACTGAAGTCAACTCCTGCCACATTCGGTTCACATAATGCGCCATTTGTTGGCTACTTTAGTGATCAGCTCTTGCATGGCGGCGCATATCGCTTACAAAATACAGCTTAAGCTGCCAGCCAGTTATATAATGCTGCCTCCGAGGGCTCGCGACCGCCGCCTGGCGTTGAATGTGATTTATGAACTCTGCTCAAAGAAAAGTTTAATTGCCAGCCGTGAAAAGCAGCAGCAGCCAAAGCGCACAAAAGCGCCACACACAATATATATATATATATATATATATATATATATATATATAAATGTATCTAATAAAAAATATAAAAGTTCTGTAAGCAATTCGAATGGGAAAATACTCTGAAGAGAGCTGAAGATGTGATAGTATGGTGTTATGAGAAGGTTTTAGCTGTTTAAGAGAAATGTAAGCATTAGACATTTAAAGTAAGTATTTAGTACTCAAGAGAAATCGATTTATGTAATTAAAAGTCGATTTTTATCGAGGACAATCGATTTTTATCGAAGGGAGGGGATTTATATCAAGTCCATTTATATTGAGTGGAGGAGGTTTCGAGAGTAGTAAGTTTTGATCGATGAGAGTCGATTTATATCGAGTAAAATCGAGTTATATCGATGAAATTCCCTTTATATTGAGGAAATTCAATTACATCGAGGAAAATCGATTTATATCGAGAGAATTCGATATATGTAAGTAAAACATATCGATTTTAATGAAAAAAAATCCTTGTTGCCTATCTTCTATAATTATACTCTACATCCATAACAATTAATCGCATATCTAATCTAATATATTTGCGATATATCTGCAGCTTTTCTAGCATCTAGCATCTAGCATATATACTCCATATACCCTTACCCTGTGTTGGCAACACAAACAGGCATATTTAAATGCTTAATTTCCGTGCCGCTCAGCCGCTTACTGCCGCCGCTGTAGCTGAAAAGTAAAACCCAAGCAATGCTGAGGGGCTCAAGGCAGCGCGTAAAAGGCTTAAAAAGTTCAAATTCCAGCTGACAGCAGAAGGGCTTCGAAATGGGACAAACAAGCAGTCGAAGTAGGCGGGCCGCGCCTGTTGTGGCAACTCGTTGAAAAATATAAAGAAGGCGCAGTAAATATCGTTTGTGGTTGCCACAAATAGAAAAAGGTTCGCTTAATTTGTACAAATTACCATAAAAACGAAGCCAGCACTGGAAAAACGGGCGCCTTCGAGTTAGACTGGCAACTGGCAACTGGCAACTGGAGACTACAGACCGGAGAGTCTGGAGTCTGGAGTCTGAAGTCTGGGGGCAGCCGGTAGCCGGAGTCATGGCTGCTGAGCCGCAGCGCGCGCTTTTTGCATTTGACTGTGATTTATGAGCCAAGAGCTGCGTCCCGACGCAAAAACTGAATTAAAAGCAGCAGGCAACAGTCGGCAGGCAGCAGGCAGCAATCCTAGTCCCAGTTGGGCCCCGAAAAAAAAGACGCACTCACCTGGTAGAGCATGCCCGGGCAGGAGCATCCGTAAGCGATGCGATGCAATATGGTGACAGCCGCCTTGAGCGCCCGGGTCGGTATCTGGGTCCAGTCCGTCAGGACGACAGTGCAGGCACGCACGATCTTCGGATGCAGCAATCTGTACAGAGGATTTCGATTTAAGCAACTGGATATTAAAGCTCAGATTCGAGACTCCAATTAAATTATGCAAAATTAAGCTAATTATGATTTGAGCGCTTAGCCGCAGCGAAAACTTTCCAAAACATTTTCGAAAGCAACAAAAATGACGCCGCAATTTAAATACAAGCCACAGCGCCATTAAATAATATAATTGTTGTTGTTTTTGTTGTTTGTGGGCATTTAGAAGTACAGCCGCTGCCCTTGGGTCCCCCTCTCACCGTGACACCCGGCAGCTGTGCGCGCGGCATTCAAGTTTTCGGCATTCATAAAACTTTGGGCACAAGTAATTTCTGACGCTAATCCTTAATTAGTAGCCACGAGCTGTGTGCTCGCACTTGCTTTCTGCCTTTCAATTAAAATTACAATTACAATTTTCAGCACGACCATCAATGAAACTTTTCAAATAACAGCAATAAAATGTGGCCAGAAAAAAAAATAACAAAACACGATAGAGTGCTTCAGTCGGGAGTGCTCGACTGGCAGATACCCGCACCGCCTAGTAGATATCTCTTGACAGACGGACATGGTCTGCCACGCCTCCTGCTGTCTGTTACATACATTCTAACAGTACCATTATAGCCCGACAGCCCAATGGGTTCGGCATATAAAAAGAATAGCAGAGAAATGAAAATCGCCTGAGGCTGGGACTGAATTTGGGAGACATTTGTGGCTATTGCTAATTTACCTGCGAGCGAAATCCTCGAATTTGAACGTTTTCTCCGTAAGTCCATTATCTGTTTTAGAAATGGGGAAACGTGGGGCAGCCAATGTAACAGGCAAATGCCATTAGTTGCGAAAACAATTTTCGTATATTCACACAGTTTTTCAATACTTGCCTGGCTCACCAAACTCCTCGTTGTCCATGTCCTCCTCCTCGCTGGCATTGTCCTCATTGTCCTCGTGCGGTTCATCTGTGGCTTCAACTGCAAAAAAAAATTTAAATCAGAATTCAATTAAATGAAATCATACAGCTATTGTAGATTATACACAATCTGATATACCCTATAAGCATGAGAGGAAGATGAATAAAAATTAAATTTATGTTACCTAAGGAAGTCACTGACTGATATATATATATATATATATATATATATATATATATATATATATATATATATATATATATATATATATATATATATATAAGAATATAGATATAGATATTGATAAAGACATATACTTAAATATAGATATAGATAAAGATATAAATATTGTAGTATAGTATAAAGATATAAGCATAGATCCAGATATATTAGAGACGCAAATTTACAGGTTTATTCCTGATAAACGTCCGGAGTCATTTCTGGCTTTCATCTATCATTTCTCCCTTGGCTTGGAGAAACATCTGTAAACATGTATAGACAATGCTCCATACACCTAATCATAGAGTATTTTCTATTCCTAATTGGCACTTGCGGATACTTCATCAACTTATCCACTGTAGTTTTATCAATTATTTTTATAAGCCCAATAAATCGCGCTGTGCCCTAGAGCATTAAGAAACCCAGCGCTAATTGTGACTATGGATAGAGGGGTGCTCACTGTTAATGACTCACTTCAATTGTGAATCATCATTAAAGTGGCTTGGCTCCACCTCAAATGAATTTGTACTGATTTAAGTCAGAACAACAAGCGCTTGGCAAATGGCCATTAACAATAATTACGACTGCAGCAATGCACAAACAAGTGCACTTCAAATACACTCCACATACACACAGACAAACACACAGAGACACACACACAGTTACACTTGATAACAAGCAAAAATATTACGTGTTTAGTGCTCGACTATGAGATACTCTGCCCTGAAAGATGCATGGCCCGAAGAGCTCCAAGCTCTATTTTGAGGTTTTTATTAGGCGGACCTAATAAGCAAAAAATTTTATTTATTATAGAATTTTTGTTTATATTTAATATTTTATTTTGAATTATAATTTTTTTATTACGTTATATTATAATTTATATATATTTTTACAATTTATAATTTTTTTTAAATATTTTTCTTTTTTAATATTTTATACATTTTTAATATATTTTATACATTTTTAATATTATTTTATATAATTAATATTTTAAAAAAAATTAGGTTTTTTGAATTTAATATTTATTTAAATATTTTATATTTCTGGTCTTGAACATAAAACAATCAATTATCATTAATATTTCCTTCATATAACTCCAAGAGCCTGCGAGTCCTCTTCATTTAGTCGTCAAAATTACTGAATCAATTTAGGAAATATTTTCCAATCTCAATTGTAGTCAAGGATTAGTGTCGCTAGTTTGAAAATATGAATGCTCACTAAGCCCTTGCCCTCTTGCAGCACAGGGTATAAAAAGCAAAGCTTGTCAAGTGCGCACTACACATAAAATGGAGTAGGAGTCGCTCAAAGCGATGCAAACGGGGCTATGGAGAAATAAGAGACTGGGAAGAGACAGAAAAAGGGAGTGAGATGAGCAAGAGAGCGGGAGACTGAGTGAGAAGGGATCTAAGCAGTGCAACAATGCAATACAACAATTTGCATGCCAACTGAGGCGGATGCTAACTGCAGGTATGCAGCAGCCGGGCACTGTTACAGGTGCTGCTGCCAGCTGAAGCAGCGCCATAAACTGCCAACAAACACCCAAAAAATGGCCCTCTGTTGCAAGTACAAGTTACAACTTCATTATGCAGTTGCGATGTGCGGCAACAGACCAGCGCAACCTGCAACGTGTGTCGCTTTATTAACATCTTGAATGTGCAGAAAGTCAGACAGAGTGAATGAGACAGCGAGAGAGTTAGAGAGAGAGAGAGAGAGGGGGGAGGGGGAGTTGGGTGTGTGGAGTTGGGTGCCAGCGCCAGCTACATTGCAGTGCCCCATCATTAAAATACAATTTTCTGTGTCAGGTTCAAGCTGCGACAGCGAGATACGGTGACAACGTGCATGCCTAAAGGACGACAGGACCTAAGGACAAACGGGACTGAAACGATATTAGTGCATGTCCTTTTCGGTGCTGCCTTTGTTGCTCGACCGGCAAAACAGCAAACCCGGCACCAGGCAAGGCACCAGCCACCAGTCGCCAGTCACCAGTTACCAGTCGCCAGTCACCAGTCACCAGCAGGCAACAGGAACCAGAGACCAGGCGAACAACAAGGCCATTAAACATGAACCTCGTTACGGCGTCAATTTTGATGTTGTTGTTCTCTTTGCTATTGTTGTTATTGCTTAGCTTTTGTATGCGCCCTGCACTTGCTGGCCACACTTAATGACTTTTATGCACACAGACACACACACACATACATACACCCACTCAAGCCTACCTGACCTTGTCTAACTCTATTGCACTCAGCGAAAACTGAAGTGCATCAAAATTGAATTTTAGTAAAATGATGATTCAATAAGATATTAAATTTTGCATAAGACCAGAAGCTGTGTAAAAAAAAAAAAACAATTTTGTTTGTAATAAAAAATATATTAATTAATCAAAATTTTGAATTTAAAAATAATAATAATTACAATTTAAAATAAAAAAAAAAAATATTAATTAAAAAAAGATTTTAGTTAAAATATATTTTTTCAAAATATTTAATTACAAAAAAATTTTAAATAAAAAAATATTAATTAAGAAAAAATTTTAATTCACAAAAATTTTTTTAAATAAAAAAGTGATGATGATAATAAAAAAAAATATATTAATTTCCACTTAACTAAAGCAAGGCTTATATATGTCCTGTCTTTTAGAAGAAGTAATTTAGTTTTGCTTCAGTTCTATAAAATCGGAGTATTTGAATCCTGTATGCCTGGCTCTTCATCTGCTTCTATTAAATATAGCTTTTTATCTATGCCTATTCTAGTTAGAAATTTTAGCATTTTCGATTATTTCTTCTAGTGTATTTGCTTCGGCTACTGCTGCAGTTTCAGCTGCTGCTGCTGCTGGCTGTGCCAAACGTGCTGCTTGTTGGGTTTGTGGTCTGCACCCGACAGAGTTGTCCACTCACACCACTGATAATAACTATTTTTCGGCAGCAATTAATTTGAAGTTTAACACGCAGCATTGAGACTTGGCCAGGCGAGCACGCCCATGCCAAGCTCTTACGCCTGCATGTGGCAAACAAATGCGAGACACAAGTGAAACATTATTACATAATGTGGTTTGTCTGCCAGAGGCCAACAGGCAGGAGCCAAAGTCAATGAGGAAGTCGGCCAGGTGCTGCTCTGATGTGGCCTAAGTTGTACCGATTGTCTACGTAAAGCTGCTACTTAAGCAACTGCTGCTGTTTGTGTGCGTGAGTGTGTGTTTGCGTTTGTGTGGACAGGACATAATCCTGGCGCACCACATGCGTGCGACTGCAAACAGTCGACTTCAAGGACTACCCAAATGCAAACAGGTGATGACAACGGCGACAGCAGCGATAAGCGAAAATAATAATAACAAAACAAGCCAGAGAAAGCGCCAAGGAGACAAGCACTCACAGAGAGAAAGAGAGAGAGAGAGAGTGGGCTCCATACAGAGCGAGAGACAGAGACAAGAACTCTCTCTGTCTGGCGCAGGCGCACAAGCTTATTCGAAATTCGAACTTACGACTCGCAGGACTCGCGGCTGCTTAAAAGCAAGCGCTGGCCGCACGCTAGGCTCAGTCTAGTGCTGTATCCGTGAGCGGAAAGGACACGCGTGCAGTGCCTGCAAACAGTTCAAAAAGTGACTAAACAAAAGTGAGGCAAAGCGATTAAATGGCCTAAAGCCAATTACGAGTGGTCAAAAAACAAGAAACAAAACATACAAAAAAAAATTATAGAAACAAAGAATAACGTAAAAATATAACTTAGAACAAATGTTTGCCACATGTTAAATGCGTGTGTGTGTGTGCGAGTGTGTGTGTGTGTGAGTGCTTTGTTATGATGCTCGAGCGCTGCTCGGTGCTTGTTGTTGCGTGTGGCAGGCAGCTGTAGACGTCAAACTTTTTGGCAGACATCAGGGCGTCAAGGAAGCTGTGTGACTTTTGTTGTTATTGCCCGCACAGGATGTGCCAGCAGCTGAAGGACTCAGCTGGCGATGTTTTCGTTTAGTCATTCATAAATTTATGTAGCATACTTTTGTGCGCTGCTAGTTTTATTTCCCTTCCTTTTTATCTCACTAGTTCTTCCGGCATGCCAGAGACCCAATAACATAAAAAACTTTAATAAAATTGAGGTTGCAGAATGAAGCTCGATTTTCTCTGATAAATTTTCATTAACTGATTTTTATTTTTATTTTTATTAATTTTTTTCAGTCTCGAATATATAAACTCATGACTTTGCTCTGTTCAAGTGTAACAGTCAATTGAAGTGCAAGCTGCATTTAATTAAAGTGCTCCAACTGTGAAAACAAACCGAAAAGCAAAGTAAATTAAAAAACAAAAGAAAACAAACAAAAGGCGAAACCAAAGCAAACCAAAACAAACCGAAGCAAAACAAACGCGAAAAGCGAAAAACGAAATTTAAACGTCTGCATATTAATCAGTGGCTGCTGCCCCGTGGACAGCCTCAGCTTTGAGCTTCAAGCTTCCAGCTGGCCAGCAGGTCCTGCACTGCCGCAGCAGGACAACTTATCACCAAGGATTTTGAAGCGGCGAGCGCAAAGCCGCTTAGAGGCGAGGGACGCAGCTTCGCTTGCCCCAAAGGAAAACGCTAATCAACGGCCACAGCGACCAGACACCAGAGTCAGCTTCTGCCACTGGCCACGCCCCCTCTGCTGTCGAAGGAGCAGCCCTGACATTGCCTCATTTGGCCACTGCGGATTATGTTAATTAGGTAATTTTTCCTTTGATTGCGCGTACCTTGAATTCGTGACACTCACACACACAGAGACACACACACACACACACCCTATCACACTTCTGCCGCCCCCGCTTGGGGCGCTGTCCACGTCGCTTACATATTTATGAAATTTTCATGTAAATCTCG
Organism: Drosophila fulvimacula; assembly: GCA_035045555.1. Classification (NCBI taxonomy): domain Eukaryota; kingdom Metazoa; phylum Arthropoda; class Insecta; order Diptera; family Drosophilidae; genus Drosophila; species Drosophila fulvimacula. The sequence continues at coordinate 18,182,580 of JAWNOX010000137.1, forward strand.
CTAATTCATGCACATTTCGCTCCTGCTCCGTGCGCTGCTGCTCCTGCTCCTGCTGTGTATCCTGTCGCTGTTTTTGTTTAATTTTTTTTATGTCTTAATTGAAACATAATTTTCGTTTTTTCTTGTTTTTTTTTTTTGTCAGTTTGCATTGTTCAACCAAATTATTTTCAGAAAGAATTGAAAACAAGTGTCAGACGAAGAGGAAAAGAGGAAAAACATAATTAAAACGCGCAGCGAAACTTTATGCGTAAATTAGAAAAGTTCTCAAGTGATTTTTTTATTTAAAATTATATTTTCATATTTGTCTTTGCCTTTTTACCTGACTTTCAAATATAAAAAATATTTATTTTTAAATTTTTTTGAGCAGTGGAATCCAAGCAGTAAATAAAGTTTTAAAATTAAATGATATATGAGAAGAGAATGTAAAAGAGAGTGTAAAGAAGATGACAGATAAAAGAGAAAAAAAAGAAAATGGAAGTAGGAAGACAAAATATGAAACAAAGAATAGAAAAAATATAAGATAGAACATAAAATCAATAGGAGAGAAGATTGAAAATAAAATATAAAAGATGGAAGATGAAAGACAAAAGACAGACGATAGAATATAGACTACTGTAGGGAGAAGATGGAACATAAAATACAGAAGGCAGAAGCTATAATTTTTGAAGTAGAAGAAAGAAGATAGACGAAGAAAATTAGAATATATAGCGATGAAATATAGAAGCAAGAAATAAGAAGATATTAGAAGATAGGCAGAGAATGAAGATGGGCAGAAAATTATAGATAGAAAACAGAAGATAAAAGAAGAAAGACATAAGAGTGAAGATGCATATAATAGATTATATAAGGTAGCAAATGGAAGGTAGAAGTCGATAAAATATAGAAGGGAAAAAATAGAAAATAGAAGATGCAAGACAAACATAAAACAGAAAAAAGCGCTATACAAAATAATATAGAACTTAATAATAATTAATTTTAATCCCCATCATAGCTGACTACATCATTTATTTTCTACTTTACTCAAGCACTCATTTCATCTTCAATAGGAAAGGCTTTTCCTTCTACAAGCCTATTAAATTAGCTTCATATATATATATAATGCAACCGTTCAGTTTAATTCATTCTAATATAAATTCTAACAAAACACCTAAAATTGAAACTATTATTATTTTATTTAATTAACGCCATTCGAAATAATAATATTATGCAATTTGCATTCAACGATACGAGTTTATTTAGAGAAATCAAAAGGCCACAGGCAATCAAATGCGCAATTTGATTAATTAAGCAACTATAAATGCCTCACACAGAGAGCGAGAGCAAGACAGGCAACTGCACAGCCACACGAGGAAACTAGAGCAAGATAAACTTGCGTAATTTCAGAGAAATAGCAACAAAATCTAAATATTTTGTCTGCCTGTGTAGGCCGTGAAAAGTTTTGCTTGTAGATAATTGAATTAGAAAATTCGTAAGACTCAATTGTGGATTACGAGGGTCAATACACAAGTGTCTAGCCAACATGAACCCAAACTATATTGCAATAAAATATTGGGCAGAGTTAGGTCTGTAAGCCATTCAAGAGAACTATATCACTCGGACAAAGCCAATGTCAATTGGTTTTGGGAGTATATTTAATGAGTTTATTAGCTGAAAAGTAAAAGCAGCAGCTTTTTCATGGAATAATCGATAAGTATCGATAACTGGTAAAATTATTTAAATTGACTAAAAATCTAAATTTTTCCATTTAAAGAAAATCTAATTTTTTGTAATTATGACAATAGATTATTATTATTCCATAGAATAATCGATACATTTCGATAATTTCAAATTATTTAAATTGACTAAAAAATTGTAACTAATTTAATTTTAAATAAATCTAATTTTCTGTAATTAAGCTTTTAAGCACCAAAGCATAAGAGCAAAAGGTCTTACATGAATTTTTAACTATCGATAGGATAAAATATATACTAAATGTGCATTGCAATTTTCTATGATATGCACGAATATTATTTTAAAATTTTATATGGGATTTCATATAACTTTTGTGCTACTTTATATAGACTTTATCTTAGTATCCAAAAGTATATATATTTATACATCTACCCATTTTTTATATACTCCATGCAACAGTAAATTTATCGATAATTATTGAACGATATCATTTATAATAATAACCTAAAAAATAATCAACCTCCGAAATTGCCGCAACCTCTCTCTTTAACAATCTGAAAGATGCCCAATATTATATATTAAGTAGAGTACTTAAAAGTCGCAATAACAACGTAAGCTGAACATTAAATGCAGTTGGATTTGGTTGTGCTATAGATACAGTCTGCATAGTTTTGGCACAGCAAAAATCTTTCAAAACATTTTGCAGCTGCTGCAGCATAGAAACAAACGAAGCGAATTAGTTGATAGTTGTTGCTGCTTTTGCTGTTGCGACTCAGTCTGGCTGCCGTTCAGTTTATGATTTTCAATTTAATTTTATTGATTTTGGAATTGTTTGTGAGCTGCGATATAAAATTCATGTGCACACAGCACAACACAAGCAAATGCCGAATGCAAAGCTGCTTTGTGATAAAAAGCACAAATATGAAAATATGAAAATCAAATGAAATGAAACGATGAATATCCTCTGGGCATATTATTTATGTATGACAGCAGAGTGCCAACAAGCACAGAGGGAGAGCGATGTTTTATTGCAGATAAAGCCATATTCATTTGTGTGTTATTTGTGTGAGCAGAGCAAGCGGGGCAAGGCGAGGCGGACCGCACTCGAAAAGTTATAAAGTCCAAGCGTTTGAGCCAATTAAGGTAGTCACAACGTCTAATTAGATGGCGGCAAAAGTGCTGCTAGATGGGCAGATAACACACACACGACCCGCCATTAAGGTTGTCTTCCAGATGAACTCAATTAAACATGCCCGGGCGTTGGCCAAGTGCCACTTAAGCAGCAGCCAAAGCGACCGCAACATGGCGTATGAGTAATGCGGCGGCAACACACACGCTCGCACCCCCAACAAAGCCAAGCAACAGTCCCCACTTGAGCTACATTGTTTACGGTTAGAGCGGGGGCTCCACGACTTCAGCTTCTGCAATCCGTGAGCATCGAGTTATATGTACATAACAATCAAAATCGTTAGCTCTTGCCCACTTTGAGCGGAGCGGAGGGCGCGTGCAGACAGCTAGTTGAGCAAAGGTACAAAGGTACAGCCAGTCGCAAGGTAGCATATAATCAAATATATTTTTATACAGCTCAAAGCTCAGGGGAAGCCAGAGGATGGGGCAGGGTAGGGCAGGGAAAGGCAGGGCAGGGCTGGTTGGCAACCGCATACAGATGGGGTGCGTGGTACAATTTGCATATTTATGAAGAAGCAGCTTCCAGCTGCAAGACGCTTTAAGCTGCCTCAAATTGAAAAACGCGTTCAGCGAGCACAAGATACAAATGCAAATAGGCCAACTGGCAAAAGGAGCAACAATAATCTGCGCTGATTTACGATTTACAGGCGCCAAATAGACACAGCCGTCGAGCTGACGTCGAGAATAGGCCGTTTAAGCAGACAATTTGCGTACGCAATTTGCAGTTCATGGGCGGCGCACGCCTCTCACTCCATCCATAACAGCATTTTTGCAACAAAATTGCGCAGCAGAAATAGCAAATAAAACACAGATTTTGATCTTCAGTTTTCCGAATCGCAGCTCAAATACCAAAATGGAAATATTTTTGAGGGTCGCCAGAGGCTGCCGTTGCAGAACAATTGCGTTCGCCATGAAACATGCACAGCCAGCACGGCACAGGGGCGAGCATAAAGCCCAAATGGACCAAGTCGTAACAAGCTCTTCTTTTTTTTTTCAATAACCCGAAAACAAAATTTGCTCTATTTGCAATGTATTTAGTAGAGGCAAAAATATTTTGCTGCGAAAGTTTCCTTCGTTTTCGTATGTTTTCACTCAACGAAAATGTAAATTTACTTTTGGAAAATGCACTCAGCATGCAGCAAAAACAAATTGTGGCTCCATTTGCAAACATCGTTATTCAAGAACAGTGCACTGAGAGAAATAGTCCAAGACTTTTATTTAGAACGATAATATTTATTTTTAATTATTTAAGATTTTCTTTGGAAAAGTTTTCAATTTTAAATGATTGAAATGAATTTAAGCAAGGATTTTGTATTATTTTTTGATTTGAGCTCCAAAAGAACAAAATTTTATTTAGAGAATTTTAATGAGGCAGAGCAAAAAAAACTTTAAGAGCAAAGTTTACTTAAGCTAAGAAAATATATTAAATTATATAGTTTTCTATGAATATTAGAAACTTAAAGCTGTCATATTTCTCACAGTGTATTTAAAGAATATGGCAAAATTTAAAAAAATAAAATAAATAAATAAATAAAACAAAATTTAATGAAGGAGAGTGAAAAAATGTTAAGAGCAAAATTTACTATGAACTAGAAAATATATAAATATTTTTTAACTTTTATTTTTATACAATTTACATAGATTTTTCAATGAGCATTAAGAGCTTCAAGTTTACATATTTTTTACAGTTTATTAAAAGAATAAAGCACAATTACCAAATATATATATATATATTTAGAATATACATATTTATGTAGAATTTTCTTTGAGCATTAAGAGCTTTATTTCTTGCAGTGTATTTAAAAAATATAGCACAATTACCAAAAGCAACTGAAGTGCCATAGGAAGACCAAGCAAAATACTAAGAATGGTTAGCCAAAGCTCAAGCAGGCTTCAAATAATTGTCTCTATGTGTCTCTAGCTCTCGCTCTCTCTCTCTCTCTCTCTCTCTCTCTCTCTCAGTCACTCCCCTCTATCTGCTGGGGTATAATGCAAATGGCTTGCCATAAAAGCAAGCAGGACGCACGCTGGCAAATCTCACGTTAATGCCTAATCCCTGACATTAAAGTGTTGCGCCAACAAAGTGATTTGTTGTAGACAAAGCGACCGCGCACTATGGAGCAGCCGTGCCACACACACAGAGACAGACAGAGATACGGCACAATGGGGCATTGCAAATAATCTTTGCAGTAAATACGCAACAACAAAGCAGCAGCTAAACAACAACAGCAAAAAAATGGCATAGAATGTGTCTGGGGATCATTATTTGCGCAAGTGGGAAACAAAACGTAGGCAAAAAGCTAGCCCAACCCCAGCAGAATGTCGCACATGACTGCGACGAATGGGTGTGCGTGTGCGTGTGCGTATGTGTGTGCGTATGTGTGCGTGCGTGTGTGCGCGTGCCAGCGTGTATTTGAATGTGTAATTTAAGCATTAGAGCTGCGAAAAAAACCTGAACTCTGAGCAGCAGCAAGAAGTAAAAGCAGCAGCAGCAGCAGCAGGAAACCGAAGCCGACACAAGCACTAGGCACACACACACACATTGAAGCGAAAATTGAATAAATTATGCGTGTCATCACATGCCGCCAACTGAAGCGAAGGGGAGGCTGTGACTGTGACTGCGACTGCGGCTGAGGCTGCCGCTGCTGTGGCAGTGGCTGGAGCCAAGGCAAGTTCTTGCCACCGCCAGCGTAGCTCGGCAATTTGTGCTGCAAAGCAGACAGTGTCGACAACAACAACAACGAACAGAACATGCAACACGACATTTAATTAAGCATTTTGTATTCATCGGAAATGTCATAAAAATGTAGAAACAGCCGCGTTACGAGCTTGTGTGGCGCTAGAGGCGAACGTAGACAATACACAGACAAAACACACATATATATATATACACACATATGTGTGTTTGCGCGCTTTATGTTCCATTTAATTGTGCAGAAGAATCAACTGCAATGCAGCAATTGCACAATTGACAAAACCGCATTAGGAATTTTAAGCGGTTCAAGTACGTCATTTTATATAATATATACATATTTTATTTTCAATAGTAAAGCGATGATTCGCAACAGTTGGCAAAAAATAAAAAAATTAGCCAATGAAATGCAGCTTTATCTATTGAGTTTTTATAGATTTCAATTGAAATTTAATTTTTTTAAAAATATTTTTGGAAGATTTCTGGTTATGACTAGAAATCATATTTAATATATGATACTTATTTTCTTTATATTTCAAAAATATTTTGAATTTTTTTTTAGATTTAATTTAATATTAAAAATTTTTTTATTTATATTTCTAATTTTTTTTATATTTCATATATATTTTTTTAATATATATATATTTTCTAAATTTTTATTTTATTTTAATTATATTTAAAATACTTTTTAAGAATTTATTTTTTTTTATTTAAAATTTTTTTTTTCTTTTAAGTAATATTTAAATTTTAAGAAATATTTTTAATTTATATAATTGTTTATAAAATATAAATAGAATGATATATTTAATAACATTATTTTTATTAAACTCACCATCGATTCAATACTACGCAAAAATATACAGTATTGATTCGAAACATAAAACGAACTTCCAGATATATTTTCCATTTGAATATTAAATTTATTATATTATTAATATATTAAAAAAGTCTCAAGATTTATTGCAACTGAAGCAAAATAATTAATTGAATATATTTGCAACCTAGGCAATTAAAATGCTGCGAATATTTCGTATAACATTTTAACATTGTTAATTAGAATATCTGTTGAATTTAATTTGAAATTAAATACCAAAAATAATTGAATATTCCCAATAGACTATAGAAATACTTCTCTAAATTCCTTTTGTCTTCAACTTCAATCACAAACTATCCCCTGATAAGAGCCTTTTGAGTTGCGATGGCTACAGAACAGCATTTAAATATTAAATAAATAAGCGAGATAAAATATTATATTACAAGCCAGCTAAAAAGTTCGTTTAAAGCGAAATTCGATGCTCAAACTTTTGGCAGCCAGCGAAAAAATATAAATTTAAATGGGAAACTATTCGATAGCGCTGTGCGGTCAAGAGTCTTCAGTGGAGCAGCCACGAGCCGAACATTTTTTGGCCAACAGTCTCTATCATAAAACATAAATTGATAATTTATTTATATAGCCTGGAACGTTGCGGTTCAGTCTGTGGCTGTTGCTGTCGCAACCTAAACGTAAAGTCACGTAGCTCACTCGAGCAACCCCTCAGGAGAGAAATAGTGAAAATATGCAAAGCAACGAGGGGCGGGAGCAGGGCTGCTGCTGTGCGGGTCGCTGCGTGGGCGCCTCTGACGTATCCCATTTCAAGGTTCAATTGCAAAAAACAAACTGCAAAATAGCTAACCAAATGCCAATATCCTTGAAAGTGGCAAACAATAAGGGCTCAAGCGACGCATAGCACTAAACAAAGTTTTTGGTTGCAAACACACACATATATATACACATATATATATATATACTTTAGATATACGACTATTTGTTTGCTTGTGTAGTTAGCCTTGAAAATATTTAGCTGGCACTCATCGTTGCGTTGCGTTGCGTTGCGTATACGCACAGTTAACCTGCCATCATGAAGGCGACACCTACATGGCACCTGTGAGACATTCAGGTGTGGGAGTCTCTCTCTCTCTCTCTCTCTCCCTCTTTGATTGGGTGTTAGTTTGCAGCTAAGCAGCCAGCACTTTGACATCGATTTTTTGTTCTTTCCTGCTTGCAGCTGCCTGGATGCTGTTTAGGTTTATGCTCTCGACCGGCTTTTAGTACTCCAGACACTCACGCACTTGGCAAGGTACCAGTGGCATCATCATTTGGTATTCAACATAGCATTAAGGTCAGGATATCTGGGATTTATAAGTTTTGTCAGCAGTTTTCGCTTTCGCATCCTTTTCGCTGCTTATTTATGCAGGTCGAAGGGCAATGCTGGGCAGCGCTTTGCACTTTGCCACATCATAACCGGCAGCTGTTCGGGCCCAGTCACTTATTATTTATGCATCGAAATTAAATGCCAAAAAAGTCGGCAAGCCAAAGGGAATTTAATACATCAACATTTGCGGCTCGCAATATTCAACATGTTTTCTTTATTCTGTGAGCGATCCTCGTTTAAATTGCTTAACGCTATGGCTAGAGCAGTGGAGGAGGGGGGAGTAAAAAGTTATGTGCCACGCCCATACAAAATGGCGCACGCCTGCCTGCACTTTCGACACTTTTGCGCCTCACGGCCAAACGGTTATGGCTTATAATGAAAGCCGAACAGAAAAAAAAATAAAATAAAATAAGAAAAACCCAAGCCAAAGTGGGCTGTGGGCGTGGCGGGTGCTCTGTAGCAGCTGTGTGGGCGAGCGGCGCAACAAATTAAAAACTTGGACGCAAGGCAAAATGTTTTCCCATTAAAATATGAAAAATTGCGCAATAAGTTTGCCTTGGCCCAAAGCATTTAAAAAATATGCAAAACAGCCAATGAACTATTTCCCAGCCAAAGCCAAAAATACGAATTATATTTCGAGTATTTTATAGAAAAAAGAAAAACACAGAAAGAAAAAAAACCAAAGAGGAACATAATCTTATATAGAACATTAATGAATGAAAGTTTTCTATTTAAGCTTTTCAATTTATTTTAAATGGGACTTAAGAGACAAAGATTGCATTTCTAAGTAGGAATTTGGGTCAACTGAAATTTGTATTCCATAATAATGGAAAAATATATTTTATAATATATTATAATAGCATAAGAAGAAAGCTTAAACTCAAAACTGATTTTCAAGCTAAGAACCTAAAAAAAAAATTGGGAAAAATTCTTTTCTCTTTTTAAATTTCTTTGAGATGGACTTTGCTTCTAGAGAGGCTTTTTTATAAAGGCATAATTTATAGTATTATTCAATGCAGTTATGCAAGTGCCTCAACCATATACATATATTATACAGTATAATTTGACTTGGTCACAGACATATCGTTTCATAAGTTACCTCAACAGACTGTGCTAGCCCCTCTCCACCTACTAGATTGACCTCTTTTCGACAGCTCCCTTGCAACAGACGATAATTCAGTTTAGTAACCTGATGTGACCATGTGACTATTCAGCACCTCAAACTGTCTCAGAAAATTATAGTTGAATTCTTGGTTAGCAAATTAAATTAAATAGGCAAGGCTTGCCTTCTAATTGAGTCTGTTCTACTAGTCAAATAATTTGTATATATATTTTTTTCAAACCAACCGGTTAGATAATTTGCTTATTGTTATAAATCCCAATCCCACTTTTTTAAATATTTATTTATATATTTATAAACAAAATATACATATGTATATATATATATGTATAAATAGATATATAAAAAAAATATAAACAAATTTTCTTAATATAATCTATACAGTACAGAGTCACATGATTATCTTAGCCTTTCTTGAATAGCCTTAAATTCCCTACTTTGCTGAACTCACCAGTTTTACAAGTGAAAGTACTTACTACAGCTATTTGAGTTGTTTCAAGTTGGCTTAAAATTAAATAACTTCAAGGAGGAATAATTCTTTGCTATGAAACTGCAACTTTTCACCACAAATATTTGTGCTCATTGAAGCAGAAACTACAACTTAAGTAAGCTTTGTGTGCGCCTAACTGATCTCAAGTCACAAGCGACGTCCAGTCATAACGAGCTCTCGAGTTGTGTTGTATTTGGGGCTAATTGCTGGGGCAATCATCATTGGTGGGGAGCGCGCCAAGAGCCAGAAATTACCGACATATATCATGGGGCTAATGCTTAAGGCGAACGAACCCTTGCCTTTGCCGCCGCTAACTTTGCGTGTTGAACTTGTGATTTCCGCCACATTAATTTCAATTTCAGCATAAAAAGACGCCCAAAAGGAGCGACTCAGCGCGGACCAGGTTGGAGCAAGGGCCAGTTGAGGACACGGCGCATTTGGTAAATGCCTTAATGGCCTAATTTTTGTTTTCATGCCCGAAGACTGCGACGGCAGGCAAGCAGAGACCGAGCACAAAAAATACGACAGTTATGCGTGTAATATTTTTTTTCTCATTTTTTTTTTTTTGTGTGAGGGGCCAATGGAAATTATCATTGAAGATGGGAGCTGGCAGCATTTGGGCGCTGGCAATTTTAAGGGTTCAACGGCAGCGCTTGTGGGCCATGAAATGATGTCGTAAATATTTAAAGTTTGTTGTCTGCCGGAAGGCAAAGCCTGCCAGGCAGCCTCTGGGGGCCCCCTCTGTTACCCCTCCCTCTCTTTCTCTCTCTATCTCTATATCTCTCTGTTGCCTTTACAATAATTTGATACTTGAAAAATGGAGCATAATGTGCGTTAATGTTAATGGCGCGTATTACTGACAAGTGCCTGTCTGATAAATGTTTGCAGAGCAATTGAAAGCCGAAACAGATGCACGCTAATTTCCCGCCCAGAATGGAGTCCGTTTGGGGTTGCAGTTGAGCAGGCAGAGCAATCAAAACTTGCCTCGTCATATTGATAACAAAACTTGTTAGCAGAGCAACAATCGCTTGACAACTGTGTGCTCGTTTGGGGAACGGAGCCAGCTGCCCCACAGCTATGAAAATTAAAAGAGACCAAATGCCAAAAGTTAGCCAAAGGAGCACACGACAAAACAACAATGGAACCGCCCCCAAATAAAACAAAAGCCGAAGCAAACAGCAGCAGCAGCAGCGGCAAAATATAACAAACAAAAAAAACAAAGCGCAGCCAACGTTGACAACCAGCATCAAAATAACAAGCCAAATGTGCAGTATGCGGGTGGAGGTGGTTGGGTGGCTCAAGTGGTGCGACTATGTGGCTGCAGGTACTATAAACACAAAAATCGAATGATGCCCTATAGAAAGTGGGCAGAGGGTATGCATAATTGAAGGCATAGAAAATGTATAATAGAGACTTCTTTAATGAACTAGTTCACGGTTCCATTTCTAATCAGAGCAGCTAAACGTAGAGATAGTTTCGAGAAGAGTTATTTAAGAATGACAGAAATTTAAGTTAGTTAGTGAACTAGTTCAAGGTTCCAGTTCCGAACCGAATCAGACAAGGCATGCAGAGAGATAGTTTCGAGAAGAGTTAGTTAAGGATGCCTGAAATTTAAGTTAGTTAATCAACTAGTTTTAGGTTCCAGTTTCTATCACAGCAGCTATACATATGGATACTTTCGAGCAGTTAGTTAAGGATCCCTGAAAGTGAACATAAGAAATCGCACATATCACTGTTAACTCTCCCATAATATACCCACTGTGAAAATATATTACAGGGTATGCCAAATCATAGAGCCTTGGTCTTATTTTGTTTAAGCGTTTTGATTGTTTTGTGGTGCAAAGCATGGCAACCCAAGGAACAAAGGCGCAAAGCAACAGAGCAGTCAAGTCGACGACACAAAAACACACAGCACACATACACACACACTCACACACACACATGTACACTCACATGTAGAGCGCTCTCAGTGTGTGTGCTTAAATATTTTTTCACGTTTTGGGCAGCGCCTGCAATGTGAAACCACTTGAAGAGCAATCCGAGTTATTGATTTTGCACTAGCCACAGATTTTTCATCTTTTTTCTCGTTGGCCAAAATGAGGCAGCAGCGAGCAGTTGGCTTAAAGCAAGCGACTGACAGCTTTAACTGCCAAGCCACGCACTGGCACTTAGAGCTAGCTGGGGGCTAACCTGCTCAGCGCTTACACTCATATCTCTGAGGCTGACAATTTGGAGCACATAATGCTAGTTGTTCAGCCGTTTGTCAAATGTTTGTGGATGCGAGTGTCTGTGCGTGTGCTGTGCGTGTGTGTGTTTCTGCCTAATCTGGCAATCGGCTTGGTCAGAATGCCAGAATGGCCATCAGCCGCAATAGCTGAAGCAGACACGTATCACAGATTTAATGGCCGGGCACAGGCAATTTGGCAAATTATTAGAAAATCATTGTGCCACTTTATGTGGCAGCCTAGAAATATGACAGAGTGACACCAGTTGAGCAGCAGCAGTCGCTCGCGGCAAGTGTCAGGGGTCAAGCTGTCAGAATCATTAGACCAAAATGCAATTTGTGCCGTTTGCCCATCGAAATTTCTGAATTGTGCTGATTATTGTACCGTGCGCAGGCTGATGACAAACAGCAACAGCAACAACAACAACAACAATAGTTGTTGCTGCATTATTGAAAAACTTTTTCAATTTCATAAAAAGCTTTGTCAATCCAGCAAAGGGGTTAAAACTGCGCATAAAACAATAAAACTTAATGCTAGGCCATTCGACAGGCGGGCAGACAGACAGGCAGAGAGTCAACAACAATTTTTATTAAAATGTATTTTTTGCCTTGGTTTGTGTGTCAAGTGCTCGGGCGGGCAGAGCAAATAAGAACGCTGTGAGCCACCAAAATTGGGCTGGCAAAATGAAGCCAAAAGCGAAACCAACTGGAAAACATTCAAAGAAAAAATAGTCAAAGATGAAAAAGAAAGAACAGGGGAAAAATCAAGAAAGTAAAAGGAATTGAAACGAAGTTCAGATACTCTTCAAGGTAAAAACCTTCAATAGTTTTGTATTGAAATATCTCAGATTTTAAGGCAAACCAAATTGTAGTTCAAGAAGGATTAGTGTAGAATATTGTACATAATTTTTAATATGTATCGATACATATATAGTCCAAAAAGGAGTTGGATTAATATAGAACTTCTATAAAATGTCTAATACATATAAAAATATAGTAAACAAATTTGAAAAGAATTTTCAGCTAGTATCTGAATCATATATATTTATAAAAACAGATTGCAAAAAAAAAAAAAAAAAAATTTATAAAAATACAAAAAAAAAATATATATATATTTTTATTTATATATATTTATTATCAATAATAGAACTTAAAATATAATATTTTAGAGAATGCTTATTTATTCATATCAAAGACATCCTCTGCCCTAAATTCCCCATTCCTTGTCAAACATTAATATAGCCTCTAGCAGCGTAAAGAGAACCTCAAACACAAGAGCCTCTGCGGCTCTATTCCACAGCCTTGAGCTATTTTTCACTACACAATTTAACAAATAAAAGCGCCAACAACAAGAACAACCAAAAGTGGCACAAAAACAAAAAATAAAGAACAAAAAAAAAACTAAATCAAACATGAAAATCTACACACAAATAAAACAATAAAATCCCAAATCACACACAGAGAGAGAGAGAGGCAGACCCCTTGAAGCAGCTCGAGCAGGCAGCAGCACAAGTTTATTACGAATTTTACTTATGTGTTTTCGCCCCACCGTAGTGTGGGTTTGGTGGTTGGCCACAGGGCATTAATAAAGACAACAACTGGGCGACGGCGACGGCGACGCCGACCTCAAGTTGCCAGCATATAAGTCATAAGTAAAAGTTCCCAAAAACGTTTTCTTCGCCGTTCCCTGGCAAATTGGCGCAACTTGTGAAATATGTGAACTAAGCCAGAGTCATTTTTCATCATAAAGGCAGATATATATAACATTATTATTATTGTTATCAAAAAGTATTTTTAATGGCGGCTTTAGGGCGCAAACTAATTACAGCTTAAGCTTTTATGACTTGATAGAACTCAAATCTTCAGCTTTAATTATCTTCAAGTTACCTAAATATTTGTATTTGTTTTTTAATAGAGCAAAAGCTGATCGTAAAAATATATGCATGGCATAAAACATGCTTCTTTGATTCATACTTTAAAACTCAAAGTTCCTCCACAAAGGCAGACCAAAAGCGTAGTGAAACAACTTGGAATTGGATCTGTTTTGCAATATATATCCTTTGAGTAAAAAATTCCACACACAAACGCACACTCACAACCCGCATATGTGTCGCCCTCCAATTGACAATCATCGCGCCGAAAAAAAGTTTAATTTAAAAACTTTCAAGGAACCGAAATGCCAGGCAAAAATAGCGCCCATTGATCGTTGTGCAAAAAAATAAAAAAAAGAAAAAGAGAGGGAAGAGGACAAATCGTAAAGGCTGGCAAATTGTTTGCAAAGTGTTGGACACTTTGCTTAAAGATTTCACTGGCAGTTTAAGAGCCATGAGCTCGACTGAAAGTGACAAACTCGCACGTCCTGCCAATGTTGACATTGACACAGATGCAGCCAGCTGCAGGCGGCAGGACGCAGGCTATAGCTGCAGTAGCTGCAATGAAGTTGCCGGCATTGAATGCATTTCAGAAGCAAAGGGCGGCAGACAGCATAAAACTTTCACAAAGCGGAAGTTTATTAAAACAGCAGCTCAGGGTGAAAGAAAACGGTAGAAAAACAGAAAAAAGCAGCAAGCTCATGCATGACAAATAAGCTGACAGACGAGGATACTGATCGACGAGAAGATACTCTGTAGAGTTTGTCAAATACTTTAGTGGTATGAGACAATAGGAGTGCATATCAGATATGAGGATATAGAAATTTTTGATTTTCCATTAACTCAATCAATAATGAAAGTATTTCAGAAATATAACGGATGCTCTCTTAAAAGGGTCTCAGCTGACCGTATACCAAATTTCATATACCCAGCTGCCATAGTTGCTGAGATCAATGAGGTCAGATAAGGCTAGGCTGGCAGACACGTAAATAGAAGCAACTATATAATAATTTAATATATTTTTTATTATTTTTTATATTACTATATTATATACTCAAGATAGCCTTTCTACACAAATATTAGGGTATTCGTATACGCATTACAATGCATGCCAATGTGGCCACAGCGCAAGTAAACTAACATAGTAAAAATTCAGCAGTCACTGCATTTTTACATGAAATTCAAATACATACAATGCACACACACACACCATAAGCAGATACGAAACACTCCATTATGTATGGACCAGACAGGGGCAAAGATACAATTTTGTATTTTGTTGTGCAATTGAGCGAGCAACTGAAGCAGGAAACTGTGTGGAAAAGTATCGCAAGTGGTAGACAGCCAGGAGGCACTCAATGAGCAATGCATCGGGCGACAGCGATGTCCTTGCCATCAAATGCCATTTGCATTCTGCTGCAGAAGCTGGCCTGGACGAACTGATAAAGCCGTGTTGCAGCCACGTACCTACGACGACATGCTGGCACTGGCACTGGCACTGGCACTGGAACTGGGACTGGCTGCAGCTCGGTTGGGACTCGGCTAAATTTCTATAAAATAAATCGTTGACGTATGGCAGCTGCAAGCTGCCTGCAAAATCCAATTTCAGTGTCCTGGATTTTTATTAAAGCAACAATTTATAATATATACTTGAACAGAGAGAGGGGGAGAGCGAGAGGCAGAGAGAGCGAGCATCCTATCTAATCCAAAAGCTGCTTGGGCATGCCGGTTCCAGTCTACTTTCATCGCACAAAGGGCTGCACTCTAAATGTGCTGCATCAGCAGCCATTTGTTTGCCTTTTGTGCTGTGCATTTGATTAACTGGCTGAAAGCTAAAGCGAAGGCCAAATGCGAGTCGCTTAGCGCATAAATATTCCAATTTTTGGGGCCACTCGCTAATGCTCAATCATAAGAGACAGACAAGGCAAGGGCATAATATGTATACTAGATGGCAAAGCAATTCGCAAATTATTTTCAAGCTGGCATTAAATAAACTGACAAATGCAGGAAACAGAGAAAATATAAATAAAAACCAAAAAAAACAAGCAGCGTCCCCTGACTGTTGACTCCAGCGGGGGTTCGACTGGGGTCGCCAAGGGAAATGGAGGACGAGGCAGACAGACAACCGTCCTTGGCCATGTTGTTTTAGCTGCTGCTGATATTGCTGTTACATATTTGTTGTTGGTTTGCTTCCACTGCTTTTATTTTTTCAAATCGAATCTCATGTCAACTGACTTGTGTACATCATCCATCTGTCTGGCGTTAAAAGGGGCTTCTCGCTGTGGGGCGAGTTTTTTTTTTTTTCTAGTCTGTCGCTAAACTTATGGCCTATATTCTGCTGTTGCGTAAGCAAACGACAAGTGAAATGAAATGCCAGCTCCTTGATAGCATTTGTCAATAAACTTCATGCGACGCCAGCGATGCCTATAAATTTGTATACACACAGTTGGTGTGTTGGTTGTAGCATAAATGTCTATATTTATGGACTAAACATTCTACATAAACAACATATGCGCATTAAACAGAAAATGCGAATATATTGTTAAGAAGCTCAACTTGGCATCATTTTACCTAAAATATATTACGCAGAATATCTTATAATGAAGTCTTCAACAAATGCCATAAATAATAAAAGTTTACTTGAGGATATTCTATAAGGAATAAAATGAAATAAAATTGTATAAAAATAGTCTAGTAATAGAGATTTATTTTAATAAATAGTGTATGAGTAGATACGCTCTATATAAAATCAAGAAATTGAAAGATCTATGGATTCAGAGATAAAACAATTTTCGATTAGATGATATATACCTATCAATAATATCTATCTATCGATCATATATGTCTATCGATATTATATATCGATAATTTGCACATGTCGGTAGCAAACACATACCGATAATACACATCGATAACATATATATCGATATTATATATATAATATCTATCTATTCATAGTTTCCATATGCCCTTAATTTCTATCTATCTCCATCACTCTATCATTAACATACACTTCCATATTGCCACAGAAGCCTCTCATCACCTACGCCCACATTCATTAACAGAGCTCCTCATAGATAAGCGACAATTCGCATATTACAGCCCGAACTCCCATTGGGTAGCGCAGTGAATTGGCAATTTTGACTTTAAGTAGACATTGACAAATTAATTTTCAGGCATACTGGGGCATGCCCAACATCGAAAAAAAAAGGGGAAGGGATCTAGGCGTACATTTTGGGGCATCATTACGGCGACAAGGAGTAAATCAAATTTGAGTCGTTTTCGGCCCGGCGGGTATGTCTGTTGACAGTTGCTGGTTATGCAGTGGCTTTCCTGTCGCTTGTCTGCAACGGAAATGAAATGACCCAGTTAAATGATTTATAGCACACACATCTACACCCACGCTAAAACACATGTGCTGCTTTATGTACCAAAGCTTAGTGGCATGCGGCTGACACGCGGTCAGAAAAGGTGCCTCATGCGGCAAAGGCTCAGCCGGGTCGACTGCACACGCGCTTCGCACCCGGGCCAAATTATGGCTGGCTGTTAAGCGTGTTGAAATTATAATTTCATTAGCTGCAATCAACATAAAAATAACACTTACGCCAAAGTGCCAAAGCGCTTTCAAGTCGTAAAGCTCGAGCACAAATTAAAAAGAAACAGAGACGAGAAACAAAAAGGTATGAAAAAAAGAAGAAAACGCGAACGTGTTGCTTGGGGAGTTATCGAAGACGAAATGCCCTTACTCTAAGAAAAAATATGAAAAGACATGATAAGCGGAGAAAAAAGGAAGGAAGGAGGAGAGTGATGAGTGAAGAGAGAAGAGTAAAGACAGAAGAGAGAAGAGTGAGAAGTGAGGAGACAACAGTGACGAGAAAAGTGAGGAGAGAAGATAGAAGAGTGAGGAGAGAAGAGAGAAGAGGGAAGAGATAAGACAGAAGAAAGAAGAGAGCAGAATAGAGTAGCTAAGAGAGACTACCAAAGATTACCATCATCCTTTATATATATGTATATGTGTATATATATATATATATATTATATCATATCATATCAAGTTTGCTTATCTCTGAATGTTACGTATTCCACTAAATATTTGAAATACTCTTCATTTGGGCATGCACAAAGCAAACAAATGCAAAATCAAGTGCAGACACAAAGCGAATGCTCAGCAAATTATAAAGAAGTTTCCCTTTTTTTACCTCTGTTCTTGTTTTTTCGTTTCCTTGCGCACTTTGCAGCAGCAACAACAACAACAACAACAACAACAGCAACAACGACAATGACAATTGCAATAACAAACGTAATTACAATTTTTTTCCTTTCTGCTTGTTTCATTACAGATTTTAAGCACGCGATGATGCCAGGGGAACAATTGACGGTGTAATGCGACAACAGACAACTGCAACAACAACAACAACAACAACGGCAACGGCAACAATATCAAAAAGGCAAACAAAACGATGCGCGATTTTTAATTGACATTTGTTGAATTTAAGCAGCGTTTTGTGCAGCAATTAGCCCAAAAAGGCAAAGGTGAAACAGACGAAACATAAAAATGTAAAAAAAGGCAAAACTAGAAGGGGAGAGAGCAAAACGAAACGAAACGAGACAATTGAAAAGCTGATGGCCAAGTTGATATTTAATTAAAAATTCAGCATATTTAGCAGTCAGCGCTGTAAAGTAGGCAACACTTTTTGCTCTCGCTTTCGCTCGTGAACAATGGCCGCCGCGGCGCACCGGAAGTCCATGCGTACGGCAAAGCTGTCAAACCGTTGACAGTTGTCGCATGGTCCAGCACGTGACGAACGAGAAAAAGCCGAGAAACGGCCGCCCTGCCGTACGTGAGTGCATGAATGAATAAATAAATGGCAGGCAAATGAATGAAACGTCCAAAACGTTGGCCATATTCGACAAATTTCAGACGCGGCACTAAACGTTCGCACGTACAGCGCATAAATTTCAAGTGAAATTAAAGGCCAACTCTCGCACACAGCCAGCAGAGCAACGCATATAAAAAGGAGCATAGTGCCAGTCGACCTAACCAACCACCAGCCACGCCCACCCGGAAACATGCTGCTCGGGCTGAGTCTCAGTCTGGCGCTGCTGCTGTGCAGCGCCCAGGCATTGTCCTTGACGAATATTGCCGCCGAGCAGCAGGAGCGCAAGCTGTCGCTGGCGCAGCACCTCAGCTTCCAAGGCGTGCGCCGCATGCTGCGCGACGAGCACGCCCCGGCCCACTACAAGGCCGAGCTGCGCTACCAGCACAAGCGCGAGACGCAGCCACGCGAGAAGCGTGAGGCGGCCGCCGCCTCGCTGCTAAATCTGACGCGCCAAGGCCTGACCGCCTACGACAGCCAACAGAACTATCAGGGCCAGTTTGAGCTGGTGAATCGCCTCGATCTCAGCCACAATCGGCTGAGCAGTCTGCAGCTGCAGAACTTCACGCAGCTACAACAGCTGCACGCCTGCAACAACACTCTCAGGGCGTTGCCCGCCGTGAGCGGTACGCTGATCACACTGGATCTCTCCGGCAACCAGTTGGGCCAGCTCTCCGGCAGCTACTTCGAGCAGAGCATGCCGCAGCTGAAGCAACTGAATTTGGCGCACAACCGACTCAACGGCGCCATAGGCCGCCAGGCGTTCTACAATCTGGTGGGACTCGAAACCCTGCTGCTCAGCTGGAACAATATCACGGACATCGACTACGAAACCTTCTTGGCGCTGCCCAATCTGCAGCACCTCGATCTCTCGCACAATCAGCTCAGCGGCTCGGCCATACGCGCCCTGCAGGGCATACCCGACCTGGTTAGCTTATCGATTGCGTACAATCCGCAGGTGGGCGCAGCCATGCAGGAGTTTGTCGCCTCGTGGAGCCTCAAGGACCTGGACGCCAGCGGCACGGGCCTCTGCCAGGTGCCCGCTGCCCTGGCCCAATCGGTGCGCACGCTCAAGCTGTCGCACAACTGGCTGCAGGTAGGCAACGTGTGAGCATAATCAATAAATTAGCGTAACCATCAGCTGCAGCCTCCTACGAGCCTCTTGCTTCTCCTCCTCTTTTTTTCTGTGCGCACGCAATGAACCGCAATTTTGACGCTTTTGTCGGCAATTAACGGCACATTCGCACACACACACACACTCATTCACCCACGCACTTTTTCTTTACCCGCCCCTGTGTTGCCATTAATTAGCATCTGTTTTGCGGTCCGTGCCGACTCAGCTCGACTCGCCGCGCCGCGTCGCGCCTCCCCTCGGCGCTTGAGTGGGCCTTTGGCTCGACTCCGATTACCCACGCACGGAGCCTCCCACCCGGGCATATGATTTACACTTTGTTATTTTTAAATTTACGCCGCCATTTTGTTGTTGCCTCTCGAGTCGCACTTCCGGCTCCGGCTCCGGCTCCGGCAATGGGCTTGTTTGCCCGACCCCAGCGACGCGTCGCATTCCACTTTGTCGCCGAGCTCTTTAAAATTATTTGCCAGCGCTAAGGAAATTTTACACATAAATATTATTGATTAGAATGTGAGCAGTGGAAACACTTGGCCATATTTTATGCTGTAATTGATATGTCAGCCATATCTCCCAGACAAATGATAAGAAATGGGAGTTTATTTATAAAATATATAAATAAATTTTATATGCATTTCTTTTCGGCTTCTACTTAAAGCAGACTCTTAATTAAACTTAATGGAAATTATTTTTATATATGAGCTGAGTCAACTTGCAATCTCTAGTTGCTTTGCTTAAGTCATTTGGCAAAACTCTTCCAGCCTTCTTCTATTAGTGCCTTTTGTAAGCCCATTAAAATTGTTAACTTTATTCAAGCTATTTAGACAGCTCTTAGTCGGGCACTTAGTCAGCGCTAGAGCATAATTAAAATCACAATGCGGCCAAACACAATGCCAGCGCTAAGTGCACTTCACACTTTCCACAAATGCCAAACAAAACAATGCAAAATATAATAAATTAAATAGCTTCGCAGTGTCCATGACTGACAGGAGGACAGACCAGTTAAGCTGGCGATTAGCGTTTACAATGGCTGGAGAGACAACAACAAAAAAAAAGACCGCATTCAGCTGGCAGCTGAGTTCGGTTAAGGGTTGCTTAAGGGCAAAGGCACATGAAATTGACTAAATTTTAAATACCCTAGCAACGAAATGGTCAATATATATATAGAATACATTCTAGTATGGGATATAAATAGTAAACATTCGTAAAGTTTAGAAGAATAAAAAAAAAAACATAAATAAAATAAAAATACATAAATAAATTTAATAATAATATATAATTAATAAATGTAGTAAATAAATATATAAAAAACTATATATAAAATTAAAATAAAATAATATAAAAAAAATTATATAAAATAATAAAATAAAAATATTAAAATTAAAAAAAAAATGAATAAATATTTTTAAAAAAAATCTAGTTATAAAAAGTATTCCAATTCTAACATAAAATTGACCTAAGAGTTGAATAATAAGTATGCTTCACAAACTAAGCATTGATTTTATTAGATTATTGATTTTAAAAACAAGTAACGAATATACAAGCCTATATCCAGCTCTTCAGTACCCTTCTACACATTTATAATTAATTAGCCAGTCAGTTAGTTAGTCAAAGACCTCTGCACACATAGGCGAACCGCTGCAAATATATAACGTTAAACTGATTTATGGCAAAAACAACTAAATTCTGCTCGTTTGCATTAGCAGCACAAAGGACAGTCTCAGCCGTTTAGGGGCTTCGTTCGGGTATTAACTAAGCTTTAACAGGCTCGAGTACATATAGAAAAACAAATGCGGCTTATAAATTGCTGTTGCTGCCGCTGCTGCTGCTGCTGCTGCTGTTGTCGATTACGGCAAATGCCATAAAAGGTGCAAAAATGCCATTCGTAAGCTTTTGCTGAGCAAAGAGTAGGCAAAAAGTAAAGAATACTAAGCAGGGAAAAGACACACGCTCGACGCTGGGCATTAATAAAATAAGGATAATTGGCATAAGCATAATCACGTTTAAGCCAACAGCCAACGAGCAGCTGAGACGCTCTAAGACAGCAGACAGCCCAACTAGTTGCAATTGCTTTGTGCTCCCTTGCAGCTCTACTCCTCTCCCCCTCTCTCTCTCTCTCTCTCGCTCACTCTTTTGTTGCCTGGCAGCAGGCATTTTAATTTGTCTGGCATTGCCTGCTCCTGCTTCTGTTACTACTGCTGCTGCTGATGCTCCTGCTGCCTTTTATCGCCAGTCAACACGCAGCCTTTTCATGGCAAATTATGGCGTTTAGAGACGCCGTCTTCCACAGCCAAAGCTTCCGCTCGTCTGCGGCAACTGCGCCCGAAGGCCATCGACAGCAGCAGCAGCAGCAGAAGCGGCTGTTCGGTTGGTCGCCCGTCTGCGCCGTCTGACTGGCTTCGTGCCTGTCGCTCGTTTCATTTAATGAGTCGCGTCTATGTTTACTTTTTGGCCCCAGACGAGGCACAGCTCGGGGCTACCAACCAGTCAGCTACCGAAAAAAGGGGCGAGCTCGCATCCGACCAGCCTTTGAAGTAATTATAACGGCTGATTCAAGTTAATTTTTAAACAATGTCAGCAAGTCACTCGCCTCTCGCACTAATCAAATTTCCAAGACTCCACTAAAAGTTCGTTAAAGCTTAGCCTCACACAGACTGCTACCTAAGGACACTCTCGTTGAGTCCTTTTGAGGACAAACAAAGAGAATGGAAAGTTAAGAGAAATGGAAAACTTGCGCTGAGCATGTGGAACAAGCGATTCAGAATATATTTAACAGAACAAATTTTATAAACCGAATAGAAATATGTTAAAAATTAAAAAAAATAAAAATTTAGCATAGAACAATAAAAACAAAGGCTCTAATAAATTTAACAAAATTTTAAATTTAAAATAAAAATAAAACAATTTTTCGCCTTGTCTAAATATTTCTGACAGAAACAAATCAGTTTGAAAATTAAAAACAAAAAAGTTTGAATACAAATTTGTTGTAGCAAATAAAAAATAATAAAAAAAAAATTAAGACACTGATAATAAATTGTTTTGTGTTATCTAAATGTTTTTAACAAAAAACAAATACAAAAGTAAGGATATATTAAAAAAAAATGTTTGAATTAAAATTTTTGAATTTAACAACAATTTTGGATTTTAAAATAATATGCTTGACCATTTTCAATCTTTTGAAATTCTGGAAAACCCAACATGACTTCAGCAAATATTATACAAAATCTATACACAATTCAAACAACCCTATATACCCCATTCAAACCCATGAGCAAGCATATTAACTAATAAAATTTGTTTTCATATTTCCTCCCATCCCATTTGCAGTCAATTAACTGTGGTGATTTGGACAGTTATCCGCTGTTGCAGTACCTGGACCTGTCGTATTCACACGTGGCGCAGCTAGAGGACGATGCACTGGGTCGTTTGGAGTTGCTGGAGCTGCTCTTCCTCGATCACAACAGGCTGATGCATGTGCCCAACAGCCTGCCCCCCTCGCTGGAGCATCTCTTTCTGGAGCACAACAACATCATGGAGCTGCAGCCGCAGACTTTCGTTGGCTTGAGGAATCTGAAGACTTTGGATCTGTCGGGCAATCGCTTGATGTTCCTGCCGGCGTTGCCATTGCCCCAGCTGCTCACGCTTAACCTGCAATCGGCGGGCATTGAATCGGTTAGCCAGGCGATTGTGCACACGCTGCCGCAGCTGCGCGATCTGCTGCTGGAGGACAATCCCGTGAGGTGCAGCGATTTGCTGGGCATTGCCGAATGGGCCAGTCCCTGTCGCAGCGTCGATTTGGGCCAGACGATGGGCCGCATCGATCTGAAGCGACGCTACGTGCAGTTAGCCAACTTTTACGACAACTTCAGCCCAACGTGCGGGGGCGTGGCAAATGAACTGGACAAAGGAGCTGAAGCAGAAGCTGTGCAGCAGGCCAAATCAATGCCGCCCACTTGCGGCATAGCAGCGACAGCAGCAGCAATGCCAAAAGTGCTAAAGTCAAAGGCAGCACCAGCAGCAGCAGCAGCAGCAGCTACAACAGCAACATACACAAATGCAATGCAATCAAGCGGCAACAACATTGCATTGCTGCTAACCACAAAAACTTTAGGGCCAGCTGAAACGACTTCGTTAGCTCAACTGCAGCGCCAACCGATGCCTGGCATGCCAACAGCAATAATAACAACAACAGCAGCAACAGAAACAACCACAGCTGCTGGCGTGCCAAGTTTGCAGCACATTTTGGCAAGCAGCTCAGCGTCGTCGCCAACAACAACAGCAGCAACTGAAGCGCCGCCCAGGCTGGCCAAGCCAACAAACATTAGCAATGTTGCTGCGGTCGCAGCAACACAGCTCGATGTGCCACAAACAATTTCGCCGCTTGGCAGCTCTGATGCTGCAAACAAACAAAAACTGACCAAGAGTGTATTAAAACAGACAGCAGCAACAACAACACCAACAGCAACAGCAGCAGCAGCAATGACACCAACAACAACAACAGTTGCTGCTGTGCTGACAAGTGACAAGCCGATACATAAACATGCCACACTGCAGCTGCATATTAAAGATCGTCATCTAATTGGTACGCCGCTGCTGATGCACAAGGGCGACAACCTGCTGATAGATGCGGAGCAATTGCTGCTGCCCGGAACGGCAACTGTGGCGGATGCGGAAACATTGGCTGCCAGCCAGCGCCAGGAAGCGACTGATAAGCGACAAGCGGAAGCAATAAAGGGCGTCACAAAGGCGCCGAAGAAGAAGCCCTCGCTGAGCATTAAGAAGATGACCTACAGCACCAAGCATGCAGCAGCCGCCGCAGCAGCAGCGACAACAATACCAACAGCAGCAACAGCGACAACAGCAACATCCACGCAGAGCACACGGCCACAGCATCAGCACAGCAGCGTCAACACGCCCAATGCGTTCAAGCAGGAGTTGAGCACATTTGCCCAGCTGAAGGCCTTTGTGGAGCTCAAGACGGAAGCCTCCAAGTCCGCCCAGCTGCTGGCCACGCGCCTGAACCCACAACAGACCCTGAATGGCGGCCACCCTGGACTTATGCTGCTGCTCGCCTGCATCCTGGTAATTGTGCTGCTCGCCGGCCTGGCGCACGTTTATCGCTGTGAACTGCCCTGGCCGCGTGGCTCGCGTGCCGGACACCAGCGACCGCATCATCAGCGTCAGCTGAACGAGAACGACGACGTGCACAGTTTTCTGCACTATCAGGGCTCCGGTCAGGCGGATCCGGCGCGCTTGGGCGCCTGGCATCACAGCACCAGGCGCGAGGCGCCGTACAGCTCGCCGCTGCACAATCTGCAGGCTCGCGAGCTGCAGCGCGAGCAGCAGAAGCTGCAGTTCTACAGCGCGTCGCTGGCAGACAGCTCCATTGGCAGCGGCAGCGGCAGCGGCTGCTCCTCCGGCAGCAGTCGCAGCAGCCTGCACTCGGCCAGCAACGAGGAGAGCTACTACATAGAGATGGCGCCCAGCAGCCCCATGGCGGCGACCAGCGACATGCCCCATCTGCCCATGGAGCTGCTGGGCAGCAGCAGCAACAGCGGACGCGCTCTGGCCAACCAGGCTGCTGCGCCACAGCTGGGCACTGGGCAGACGCCCCCGATGTCGACGCTACGCTCCATGAGCAGCAAGCTGATGGCGCCCAGCACACGACGGCTGGGCATCTGGTGACAAACCGTTTTTGGACAGCGACAATACGCAACTCTCCAGTGAATCAAGGGCAAATAAACACACAGAAAACGTAGAGAAATATATATATAGAAATATATATATATATATATATATATATATATATATATAAAGAAATCATTCTGCATAGTTTTAAGCCAGCAGACCACAGCTAACGGGCCAAAATGAGTCATAAAACAAAAAGGGCAGCAGCATGGAAAAAAATATATATATATAAATATATCGTTGTCTTTCTATATATATATATATATATATAAGTATGTTCCCCAAGTCTCATTTGATTTATGGCTCATCGTGGCCGCACACGTGGCAGGCATCTTAGTGTCTAGGTTAGCAGCAACAATTTGTCATAAAGTTTCGTTACGTATACGCCGCGTGTAGCGGCCAGCAGCCAAATAGCCAAGAGCAGCCAAATAGCCACCGCCAGCAACATTTTATGGGCCATCAGGCAACACCCACCCAGCCACCTCAGCACCCAACAAGGCCCTCGATTTGATGTCCATCTTGTGGTTGTATTTGGGTCACTTTACACCAGGGCTAAAGCCCCAACTTCAGTATCTCTGTGCGTGAGTGCGTGTGTTGGTCAGTTAACTTTATATGTGTGTATAAGTGGCTGTCCGTTGGCCAAGATTAAGTGCTTTGATAGTCATGCATATAAAAATGAAATATATCGATAAAGTATTAAATAACAATTTAGTTTATGGCCAAAAGTCGGCAATCGGCCATAGCAAAGTTCCGCCAGCAGCAAAAGTCTCAATTTGTTGCTGCTCTTAATTGTGAGCATATGTCCAGATCAAGCGGCAATTTCCATAATTTCACAAAAGACATTTTTATGTGCCATTTGTAAGGCGAGAAGTATCCCGTGAGTATAGGAGTTTCATAAAATATATATAGTATATATCTTGAAAAGCAAGAAATTCTCTTTACAATTTTGATATAAATTAGCTTTCAAATTTGTATCCCAGAGATACTTTTAACTGCTGTTCCTCTTCTTCTCTATTTTGAGATATTTTCATATTTTTTAATATTTTTTGTACCACAAATTACTTCTCTTCATTTCCAGTATATTCAAAGATCATATCTTTAAATGCAAAAATGTTCTTAGAGATTCAGAGTACTTTTAGCTAACGCTTAGATATACACTCAGCGAAATTCAATTAAAGGCACTCACTTTTTGTAGCTCTTATTTTAATCTGATGCATGTTGGTATTTGTGTGCCTCGAGATATATTTTCATTATAAAATACTTTATATTTTCTCTCACATTTTAATAGTTTGCAGTTTAAAGCTTTTAATTAAATTAAAAATCAATTTCAGATACTTTTTTTTTCATTTCCTCTTTTAGATATATTTATTATATATTATATATTGTATATATTATATATTATATACATATATATATATATATATATATATATCAAATATAAATTCTCTCTCTGGGCAATACTTATTCAAGTTTAACTAGCGCAACTCTTGAGTTTGATGCTTCGAAATTGCTTCGTGCCCTATATTGGCACTTGAGAAATACTAACTGAAGCCCTGACTAGTGGAGCATGCGGACTAAGTAATTACAAAATGCAAGCAATCAAAGTGAAAGGGGTGGAAAGTGTAAAACGCATTTGGCTTTCACTCGAAATAAAACTCTTCATAGATTTTCGCATTGAGGCAACGACGTGCTTTGCTAATGGACTTTAAAAGTCAACTGCTTCGGTAGATCTTTAACCCACTTTGAACAATTTAATTAAAATTTCGACTCGACTCGACTTGACTTGAGCACACTTGGTCCAGAAAGAAAACTCCTTTAGTATCCCGTTTGATTTCTGTTTCGTATTGACACCCTCGTGCGGCAGCCCATTTGCTGCTATTTGGCACTTGTCGAGCAACAAACGCCCTCTTAGCCTCAATTTATAAATTGACCAAGAGAGCATATGGTGTAAATCCAGCCAAATGGGCAGACGACTAATCCGCCACGGCAACTGTGAGATGTTGTAAAACTATTTGAGAGATATGTGAGAAATGCCAATGTGAGTAGCACACGCCTCGCTCTGGCCGAGCCGAGCTGAGCCGAGCTGAGCCGGGCCGGGCCGACATGAAAATAATGTGCCAGCAAATCAAATTACAAGCAACGACTTCATGAAGGGGACTCGCAGGCCGGGGGTGCAACACAACAATTACATTAAGACACGATAAAAAGTTGTGCAACAATCTTGAGCGAGCCACAGTCGGGGCGGGAAAACGACCCAAAGCCACAGTCATTGCACAGTTTTTCAACTTTTTGTGGCTTTGTAATTGGAATACACAAGAAGAACAAGAGCCGCAGCAACAGGAAGATAGATAAAGATGTGGATACAAATGTATTCGAGGGTTTGAGCTACAAGCAACAGCAGCAGCAGCAGCAGCAAAGGCAATGGAAGGCGTTCAAGCGTTGCGTCTCAAGCAATTCAGAAGGATTTATTTTTGGCCGCAAAAGCGAAATGTGAAGCAAAGCGGGCTAACAACAATTAAAGTAATGCTGACCAACAAACTAAGGACTGCGGACTGCGGACTCCGGTCCGGGGGATTAGGGCAGAAATAAGCAAGAATTGCGTCGAACGCACAAAATCTTAATTAAGGAAGTTCCAAGTTCTAACTTCCAAGTGGGCAAGTGTCAGGCAGGCGGACAGACGGCCAGACGGCCAGACGGCCAGACATCCTTTTTTTATATAGGAATTTCTGCCAGTAAAGCAGAAAAACTGGACTACAATGAAGGCGGTCCATTGTCAAGTTTAATGAAGGTTTTCTCTTGCTTATGACATGCGCAGCTGGCCAAGATTTACTTACAAAAACTTTTGAGTTTCGTGCGAGCAGAAAATTGTCGTAAGGCAGCTCAAATGAGTTAATTCGATATTTGACACTTTTTGGGTCACATTCCAGGCTTAAGTACGGAATTCTGTAAAGTTAATAAAGAGCCGAGGTCCGGCCTGTAATTATTTGCCTGCTAAATGGTTTTAACTGGACATCAAGCAGGGGAGAGGCAGGGCCATTTGGCCAAGTTATGTGAAATTAAGTTGCTTTGGCTGTGCTCATAAATAAAGCCACATAATTGAACATGGCCAGAAATGTAAAACAATCCTGAAAATCATCAACAGACAAAATGAACACACAATAATTAAACTTAATTGCGCTGTACATACAAATAAAAAAAAAACGAGGTAAAACAAATTTTGCAATTTTAAATATGCATACAAAAATATTCTGTGTTTAAATAAATACTAAGATAAAAATAAAAAAACAATAAATAAATTAAATAAATAAAGAAAAACCAGCGCAGATTTGCATTTTACAAAACCAAAAGAACAACAAAAACTAATTGCCAAATATTCGATGTAGCCATAAAAACCTATAAATATATAAAACATTACACATTACATATATATATATATATATATATATATATATATATATATATATATATATATATATATAGTAAAAAAACAATGTAAAAGTTCTAGCTTAGAGCAGTGAATATATATATATACATATATATATAAAAACAAAAAATAATAATAAGCAAATAATTCTATTTACACAGTTTGAATATTTATTCAGTTTAGACAAACGCCACGCACACAGCATAGAAAAAAATGAGAAAAAAAAATAACAAACAAATATTTCACTCTGTGTGGGT
This sequence comes from Drosophila fulvimacula, assembly GCA_035045555.1. Classification (NCBI taxonomy): domain Eukaryota; kingdom Metazoa; phylum Arthropoda; class Insecta; order Diptera; family Drosophilidae; genus Drosophila; species Drosophila fulvimacula. Next base: position 18,211,403 of record JAWNOX010000137.1, read on the forward strand.
GCGTGGGCGTATTTTGTAAATAAGTAGTTTACCAGCTAATTAAAACATTATTATTATTGTGTAGTATTAGCTCTTCGAAAATTGAAACGTTTGCCAACACTGGTGCGAGACGTTATTAGATCAAATCAAATCAATAAAACAGTTATTACAATTCAAAAAAAATATATAAATAAAACAAAAAATTAAGAAAATTATTTAAAGAATTTAAAAGCAAAAAAAAAACAAAAAAAATATAAATATTTAATGTATTATGGAATTAGCTTTTAAGTATGAGAAAATTTGTAGAGAAGTCAAAGTATAAGAACACTGCATAAGTGCGTGCTTCTCAACACTGGCAATTTTCTAAATGGCAGACAACTGTGACATGCGAAATAAAAATTGAAAATTATTTAATTAAAAAATAAAATATACAAAAGTTTTTTATTTTATTTAAGGGAATTTTAGCTCTCTCTACGAATATAACTCTTATATCTGCCGGCTCAAGACTTGAAGTATATGCAATAAATTTATTTTATTTGGCTTTGCACTTGAAAAAACTCTCCTAAGTTCGTCCTTACACATGAGCAAACTTGTTTTATATTTATAAATTTATATATAAAATGCGCTCTTAAGCTCCCAAACAGAATTTTAAGTTTCATAACACACAATTTATTAAATTAAATTCAACTTCTTCCATTTACCTAAACGTATACAAATAATTGTAAGTTCCCACATTCAATTATGTTCAATTGGCAGCACAAATTAACATTTTGAATAGTTCAAGAAGAAGCAACAATTGACAAGAACACAGATTAGACCAAATGCACAAGGGCAATAAAAATAAATGTTAAATTAGTGACGCATGCGACAGTTAAGCCAAGGAAATGTGCATAAAAGGACAACTAAAAGGCCAATAATGGCATATATATATATATATATATATATATATATATATATATATATATATATATAATCATTGGTCAAGACAGGTCAAAAGCAAAACAACTCGATGAACAATTTTATATCAAATCCAATTATTTCACATCGAACTGCAATCAAATGATTGCGTTCAGCAACAGGAAACGCGCACAGCGCTGTGTGCGTGTGTGTGTGTTTATGTTGTGTGTGTGTGTGTAAATTGCTGCGTTCGACAAACGAGGCTGCGAAAATTGCCGACAAAATGAAAGTCAATTGGTTTTTTTCTGCTCGCTCCTTTCGCTGTTGTCCTTGTCCACATCAAGAATTTTGTGTGTTTTTGTGTCTGGTCCGACCTGTAAGGCGTTCAATATTGCAGCATCAACGAACGCGACATTCGATATTATTAAAATTCACATCCATTTACGGGCCGTTGGAGGACAACAAATGTCAACCAAAATATGCCCAACGTTCGCCCATAAAAAGGTTAATGAGAAAATAACAAACAGCAAAGAGAGGAAGAAAACTAATAACAATAATATAATAAAATACAAATATGAGAGCATTGGAGTTGGAAGTGGACATACATATCATCTCGTTTCTAGATGGAGTAGCAAATTGCGTGAATTAATAAAATATGGGAAATGAAAATAGATTTATTTTGCAGAATTTATTCATTAAAGTGGACTAAAATATTATTTTTAATAAAATTTGTATTTTTAATTTGTTAATCAATCAAAACGTAGAACACATTTTTTACTTTCAGCTAACTGTAACAAAATTCTGATTATAAATAAACTTTATAAAATCTCATTAGACAACTTCTCACTCTGAAAACAGAATTTCTCTATAAAATAAAAATAAAATAAAATTGCAAATTAAAAGCCCCAGCTCATGCCCAACTTTCGCAAATTTACCAAAAGAGTTAAGGAATTGGCCGGGCCCAGAGAATTAAATGAAATGAAGCTCTCTGTGAAAGTTTCGGCAAATGTATAAAAGGCCCAGCCACTGCACCCATTGAACTGTTAATTTTAATTTTTATTCAATTTACAGCCGTAGCAATTCAAGGCAAACTATTCAAATGGCTGCACTGCACTGGCTATATATACGTATATATATATATATATATATATATATATATATATATATATATATATATATATATATATATATATATATCTGGGGGGTGCATGAAAAAAATGTTGTCTAATTGATTACGAAGCTGTGCAGCCAAATGGCGCTCCATTAGCAGCCGCCAAGCGGGTGGAAACAACAAATGGAAGAGCAAAACTCAAGCTTGCGTCATTTGCTGCCGCTCTCTTTCTACTGCTTTTTTCTACATATATAAATATGCAAACAATTTTTGTGGCTGTTTGAGCCTGGGTCAGGCATCCACGCACACACTTGCTCAGTCTGCTCGCCCAACTCATGCTCAACTGTAAATTGCATTCATATTTAATGCAGCGCTGGCAGCGCGGCCAAAAGCATCGACGCATTACGTATACGCAACGTAGTGCTCCATTGGGACACATTGCTTAATTTCTGTGCAGCCCAAATGCATGAAGGCAGGCAACCGTGTGTGACACACACAAACACACACGCGCGCAGACGTAGTGTGAGAGACACATGCATATATACATAAAAGCAAATGTCAAATGTGAAGAGCGCCATTCCAGAAGCAACAAAAAAAGCGAAAAACGAAAAGCGAATTCGCATTACGTATACGCCAACTTCTTTTTTGCTACAAAAAAGTACAACAAAAATACACACACACACACGTATATATATTTTTGGGGTTGGGGCGGTAACGATTTCATTTCATGGTTTTGCACTCGTTATGACTTTTGCCCCACGGTGCCCCAGCCCAGCCCAGCCGCTTCGCGCTTTGCTTGCTTTTTATTGTCGCCCAGTTGCGCCGTTGCGGCCCCAAAGTGTGCATCGTTTTATGTTTACTAGAGGTAAAATACCGCCACACATTGGGCCGCCCACGCCCACTCGCGCAACTACTTCGACAAATTTTATTTAAACACCGCCCACACGAAACGACATTGGGACACCAAGTTTTGTTTTTCAATTTAAACTTTAAACTTCACATGTTTTTCGTTTATCATTTCGTTTTTTCTTCCTTCGCTTTGCAACATTATTCGAAATGTCATCGCCGCCAGCTGTGGCCAGTTCTCTAGAGAAATGCAGCAAGGTGTTTGTACTTTGGTGTTTTTTTTTTTTTTTTTTTTTACTTTTTTGTATAACTGTGTAGCAGGTGAGCCTGGTGAATTGTGTTCACAAGTTTTTGTGTGCGCCGCAAAGTTAAAGAAAACAATTTTTGCCCACATTAAATATTAAATCATGTTTAAATTAGTTTAAGCAAATTATGAGCTAGAGTGGTAGAGCAAAAAGATATACAACATATTATATATTTATAACAGAACGAAGAATATTCTAAAGTAAATATTATAATTGCTTTGGCTGAAAATTTTCCAGGATATTATAGGCGCTCTAATACTTCTTTCTGCCTGTAAAAACTGGACTAGATATCAAGTGAAAATCGAAAATATATGATTTTTAATTATTTAAAAAATATGTAAGATGAACACATTATTAAATAATATTTATTAGTTTTTATTTATTTATTTTTATAATTTTTTTTATTTATATATTTTTTTATATATTTTAAAAAATTGCCTTTAATTTAACTTCGCGATTGATTTTTCAATTTATTTATTTTTTTTTTACTTTGCAAGTTTCTATTTTTAAAAATATATTATATATTAGAAATTATTATATGTATATAAGATCTATAAGATTTAAAATAAGCTAAAAAAAAAGTTATGAATACAGCATATCACCTGAACTCAAGCCTAAGCCTGGCTGCTACAAAAGTTTTATGGCAGAGCAATTAACAAAACAAATCATTTAAAGAAGCTTGTTGATTATAATTAGCGTGCAGAAGCACGGGAGCCGTGAACCGAAGATCATAAACAAATTCTAGCTATTAAAAGGCAAAAGGGAAAGCAACCTAAACTTGAAAGCCAGCTGAGAGGAGGCAAATCAGTGACAAGCCAGCGCCAGTTCGTGTCACCTAATTGAGTAAGTGTGCTAGCTGGACTTGCTGCATGGTATCCTCCACATACACACACGCACACACATACACACACATGCAGCCACATCTATATGCATGCGAGTAAGTGGCTTTGGCTTTAGCTGCGGCTTTCTTACCAACTGTGGCAGCAGTTGAAGCTGTGCCAGTTGCAAATGTACAAAGTGTGCGTGTGCGTGTGTGTCCCGTGTATATTTTATTTGCTTTTATTGTATTTTATTCGCTTTTTTGCCCAGCGACATGCGCTCCTTTCTGCTGCTCTCGCTGAGTTTTGTTCTGTGCTTTTGTTTTTATTTGTGTTCATAACATAAACTTTGTATTTTTATGCGAGACAAACGACAGCAGAGCTAAAGGACACCACTGCCTGGGCAGGACAACGAGGCGACCAACTTGTTTGCACTGCGAAATCTGTTAAGAGCTCGCCTCCAAATATACACACATCTATATAGCTACATATATATCTCGGTATGAATGTGTATTCAACACGCTGCTGCCTGCCTTTAACACTCTGCACTTTTTGCTTTACCACTTGAGTGGATTTTTGTGTTACTTTTCGTTTTTGTTTTGTCTTGCTGATTTGAGCGAAGTTTGAGCGCGGGCGACGGGGATTATCATCATTTATTATGCGCGCCACAAATCGAAATCAGGAAAGCGACTTGATTAAGATTTAACTAAGCGTACGGCTCGTCTGGCTTGGACCTTAATAAACACTCATATACAATTCAATCAAAATGGAAATGGAAATGGAAATGAAAATTAAAAGTGAAACAATGCAAAACTCACACACATACAGACATACACACACATTGACACTCACACAACAATGAGCATAAATAATTTTAAATGCCAATTCAGTTTTTTATTTGCCTAGCGCTGGGCAAATACAAAAAGCAGAAAAAGAGCCAAATAGACACGCGCAATAAATTGAAATAAAAATAATAATAAAAAAAAAAGAAAAAATTGTTAATTAAACGAAAACCACTCGCCACATGCAACACGCAGCATGCAGCATGCGACATGCAACATGCAGTTTGTGGTCTCTGGTAATTAATAAAATCCCAGACTGAACCGCTCAAAGGACACTTCGGGGAGCTGGCGACGCATCGCTGCCCCCGAGCTGCGCATTAGCTGCAACATTTAATATTTGTATTATTCAAATACCCTAGAGCATTTAACAAACTGTATTGGTTGTGTACGTGGCTAATGGTGTTAAATATTTGTCAAGTGTCTGCGCTGCAAGAATTTATATAAAATATATTTCTTTTTTTAAATATTTATTTATTATAATAAAAAAAATACAAAAAAATTCCAACAATAAGCAAATAAATACATTAAAAAAAAAAAAGAAATATATATATATATATATATATATATATCCATATATATATTTATACATATTTTTATATTTATTGTACATTTCTAATTTAATTTCCTTTCAAAAAAATTTAATTCAATTGCATTTGACTTGCTTAATAAGCTCCCAGCTGCCCATCAAACAGAGCACTCCCTAGTCAAAACCACTTCTTTAATAAGTATTGTTGCCTTTTTTATACCCAACACACAACACACAACCACACACATATGCAGATAGATTTCGCATTTTTTTTTTTTTTTTGAGTCTGGGCTGCTGTCAACCGACCATCAATCTATTGGCTGCGCCGGGGGCGTTAAGCTGGCCAGCAAATCCCCAGCGCCACGGTTAGAAGCAGGCGCGCTTTACGTCTGGGGCTTAACGAGCTCAAAAGCTTCAAACAATGGCGCAGACACAATAAAGGGTTTGCAACGCTTTGAGCTAAACGTGTTCTCTTTCATCTGGACACTGGGACAACTAATGGACATGGGGTATACTAGCGCTTGAAGCTACAGTTTGTCCGTTTGACTGAGTGGCAGACAGAGAGACAGACAGTGCAGACACACACAATCCTTTATTAGCGTACTCAATATTGAAATAATGCATCGAATTACTCTGTCTCGCTTTTGTATTATTAAAATGAATGCCGAGAAATCTGGTGAGGAGCTGTCAGCCACTGGTTCGAAAACTTACATAAATAAAGTTTATTAAATACAAAAATCTAAGCTGATAACAGCTACTTGCACTTATGAGAACTGCAAAGAAGGGCGATATTGATTGGAAATACTTTAAAGAAAATATATTTCTTTGGTATAATAAACTATAGAAAGCGTATATTAAAAATTTTAAGTCTCCAGCTTCCATAATAAAAGCAGCAGTAAAGCCATATACCCTTCCTTCACTTAGTAAATTAGTTTAAAAGTAAACCCATAAAACAGTTTTGAAAACAATGAGTTCAAATTAAAAGCCAATTACTTTAGGGAGTGAATATGGCACAGCTTAAATAAGTATTTAAGTAGTTAATATATAAATGTTTAAAATTTTATATTAAAAAACAAAATATCCAAACTTTTGGGCAAAAGCTACCATAAATTACACTCAAAAAAAAAAATAAAATAAAATATATATATACAAGGGATAAAGATAATCTGCAAGGTGCAGCAAAGCTGCAAACTTTGCCGTTGCCAAGGTCTTTTCACTGCACAATGCACGTTAACCCCTAAAAAGTATTATCTGTGTATGACTAGCTGCTGCATATGTGCTCATATTTTACTGAAAAGGACGAAAATAAGAAAAACTAGCATAAGAAGAAGCAAAAAGGAAAACTGTCAGCCCTGGATGTGTTTTAAAACGCTTGTCAGAAACTTTTTTGCTGCGCTGCAAGGTGCATCGACAGCGATAAGTCATATAGTATATAGAATAGTATAGTATATATATATATATATATAAATATATAGGATATATATATATAATATGTGAATGGCATGTGCCAACTTTGACTTGCAAATAAAAAAAACATTTTTATATAAATGGAATATAGTTTGGGGAATAGAAAAGTCATGTTGGCGTATGAATTGCGTAAGCCAGAGCTCAATATTGCTTTGAGCCAGCAAAACGCACAATAAATTGTGAATGTTGCCTAGAAATTTCACATCGAATGAAGCGACAAACGCAAACAACAAATTTTACAACCCAATGCACTTGGCAGAGCATTCAACAACAACAAAAAAAAAAAACAAACACGAAAAAAAACAATTACGCGTTTAATATATTTTCATTTGGCAGAGCAGAGACGCTTTTGACTACTGAATTAAGGAGTGAAAGGGGGAAAGGCACAGGCTGCTGGGCGCTGGAGCTGGAGGTTGGGCAGTCGTCCTGTGCTGCCATTTTTTACTTTTAATGAAGCGCAAGAATTTCAGCTGGATAATTTGTTAAGCGCAGGACAGCCAAAAGGCAAAAAGCCAAAGGAGGCAAAGCGCAAATAAAACAAGCCAGAAACTTGCAATCGTGCGGCAAACCAACTGCATAATACTCGCTTAGGCAAGAATTTGCCATGCCCACATAATTAGTAAAATATTTATCTGATTCTTCCTTCATCCCTCTTCAATAGCTTTGCGTAGATCCAGAGAGACAAGATAAACTTTACACAAAACCAATATACTCCATCTACATCACGAGCGAGTATATATAAAAACTTAGAACAGCAGCAGGCGCAGTGCAACAAGGCAACAGACAGGCAGAGTGAAAGAGAGAAGGGAAGGGACACAAGAGAAACACACAGAAAGAGAGAGAAAGAGAAGGAGACCACCAGAGAGACCGAGAGAGACAGAGAGGGAGAGTAAAGTAAGCCATTGCTGAAAGTTTGCGCTATAATTTGGCTTATTTCAAGGCAACAAATTTATAGAGTCCAAATGCAAAATGGAGCGCTACAATTAGCCGAGAAAGAGATAGATAGCAGAGCGAGAGAGGGAGTGTGCAAGATAAATGACACGCAAATGCCAAGTGGCAGATTTTCATTTTTAATTAAAAGCCCAACCAGCATGTCGCTTCATAATGCATTACAATAAAACATAATTAACAAGCTGAAATCGAGCCAAGCTATACTGGACGTGGTCACGCTCAGTCACCTACATATATATATATATATATATATATATATTTATATATATTCACTCACCTGCTGTAATATTGTGCATGAAAATCTCGCGCAGCAGCAACAATTCATCCTCCGGTGCCGCGGTATATGAGCCAAAAATATCCTCCTCTGGCCAAACTTCCCTGCGAAATGCAATTTATAACAATATTATAATAAGGGAATTTGACTACTTTACAAATAGAGATAGGGATATATAAATATATATTAATATATTATTTTATATATTAAGCTTTAAAGTTTCCTAAATTGGTGCTTAGAGTTTGGTTTAACGAAACTAAATTTAGAATTTAGCACATTATCGAGCAATGCATTTTGCATGACTTTAAATATTGTTAGCTAGATTTATAGACACCATTGAAAATATATTTCAAAATAGGATACAACAATATATTCTGTTACATATTTTATAATTAAATTATATAATTTTTATATGCTATTAAATTATTTTAAAAATTATAAAAAAAATTAAATTTTTAAATAAATAAAAATAATTTACATATAATATTATTATATACTTTCAAACTATTTAAAGATTTATTATAAATTATATTCCTTTATTTATTTTTCAAATATTTGGTAATATTAACAAGCATTTAAAGCGAAAAAAATATATAAAAATTTTTTTATACTACACAATTACTGTGGATAACATATTTTTATATTTTTACATATGTAGTAGCTCATTTACACACATATGCAACAGTATGCATAGTGTTAACTTAATGTATATACCATCCACAGCACTGCAATTATAACTAAAATATAATTTAATTAACTACTTTCACTAACTACTTTCAAGAGAAAAGGCAAGAGTTTGTCAAAACATAGCTACATCAATCCAATTAAAAACTCGCTCTAAAAGCACACTGATAAAGTCGACCTTAAGCCATGGCCTATATCCCAGCAACTAAACAACAAAAACAATTTCAATTTTTTCTTTTAGTGACAATAACCAGCGTGCACATCATGTTGCACGATCCGTGTGCTGGACATGCAACAAGCGAAGCTTTTAGCTTTCACAAAATGAAATTGATGCGCTTAAAATTGCGTTAAAATTTCTCGTGTTGCGCACAAACACGCACACACACGCCCACGCACAACAAATATAAGGTTGCTCCACTGGCAATGGCAGTTGCTTGCATCACATGGTTTGTGCGCGCCTTGTTGCACTTGGGGGCCAAATTTTTGGTGCAGCACACAAATAATCCTTGCGTGTGGCAGTTGCATGTGTGGGAGTGTAAGTGTATGTGCGTCTGTGTGCTGCATACACCAGTTGCAGGCTTTGCAACGTTGTCGTTGCTGTTAATTTAATATTTGGAAGCAGCTTAATATCCAACTACGCACGCAGTTAGAAAGAGAGCAAAACAGTGACAGACAGAGAAAGAGAGACATAGAGAGAGGGAGCGAGTGAGAGGGAGAGATTTATCGACTTGCAACATGCTTTGCATCGGTTGCTGCCTCTCCAGTCATATCGTTAGCAAACAGCCAGCGTGGCAGCTGTTGTGGGACCAATTCAGTTCGCTGGCGTTTTGCCGCGTTATGTTTTGCTGCAGATAGCGCAACTTATGTTTGCCACCGTCAAGCGCCAATAAATTGAAAGACATGCCACATGCACCCCGACAACTACACAAATACGCCCACACATAGGGTGCCTCCCAACCCTCATAAAAAGTATTTTGGGAACATTTTGCATAACAAATAGTTTTCTGGTTTGGCCAACTGCTAATTGCCGCTGGCCTGCATCAGCAGTTCATTGGGAACTTATGCAGTACACACACATGTTAAATATATTTAATGCAGAACTTTTGCTCTTGCATCCTGGCTAATTAGCAACGGAACTGGGCACCAAATACGGTTAATTATACAGCCAGGTGAATCGAATGTGGGTTATTTACGAAATCGGGGCAATATGGACGGAGATTGTGGCTTACACGAATGCCAATTCCAATCAATAATGTTTATTATTAAAGTGTTAAGTTATATACTCATATAAAAGAGGATATATATTATATATATATATATATATATATAAGAGAAGCACGTATAACGCATGGAACTGCAACAAATGCAAATATAATTTAATAATTGAATAAGATTCAAAATCGTAAAGAGCCGGACTGAAAAATATCCTGCAATCTTCATAATAATTTATTTACCTATATTTTTACGAATTTTAAAATGGGGCACTTGGTGTAACCTTTTCAGCACGTCTCAAATTCATTTTCGAAAATGTTTTTTTATTTATATGCATAAAATGTAGATATAATAAAGTTAGGCATACTATGACTTTATTTCAGGCGTTAAAATAGTCAATTTTGAGTATTTAATATATATTAAAGTTTATTTTGCATTTATTATTTTATAGCTAAAAAAAGGAATCGCAAAAAAAAATTTTTAATAATTAAAAAAAAAAATAAGTTCAGTAAAAAGCTCAAAGTTAAACATAAACTTTTCAAATTGGTCAAATTTTATTCGATCTTAAGTTATTGCTGCATAGCCTGATAAATTGGCTAAACATGCTCTACAAGCCAGCTTAAAAGCTTTAAATGCAAAGTAGCGACTGTCAACATTGCAACATTGCTAAATAAGCGAAGCAGCTGCAGCAGCAGTGGAAACAACAACAGCAGCAGACGCCGCTGAACATAAGCTTAGTTAAGAGGCAACTGGGCAAATGCTGTGTTGTCTTCGTGGGGGTGGTGGCAGGGCAGCTGGTTTGGGCCAAGCATAGCCGACTGAAAGTTGCAGCTAAAATGAAGTTTGAATAAACATTTTGCGCATTTACTTCACTTAAAAGTTTTTCAAGCTGACATTCCAGTGCTCGGCGCTCAGCGCTCGGCGTTGCCATTAAACCCGCCGCCGGGCGAAAGCAGCAAAAACCAAAACGTTTTCAGTTTCAATTTTATTTTTATTTTTCTTTTTACGCTCCCTTTTATTTTGTTATTAAAATGGAAAGAAAGAAAAAAAAAAATATATATATATGTGTGTGTGTAGTATGACTTGGCAAGTATCTAAAATGTTGGCAGCCGCATACAGCATACAGTGGGTACTTGGGGTCTTGGGGGCAAGGGCACCACTAGCTGGCACTTACATGCCAGGCCAGACACATATGCAAGCAGACCGTTTGTGCGTGTGCATGTGTGAGAGCCACTCTCTAGTTTATTTTCAATATTTTGTTTACCCAAAAATTCTTCTCGAAGGCAACAAAAAATATTTACAGCACAACTCCTCGGACCCCTTCGAGATCAAGAGCAAAAAAGTTGCAGACAAAAGGCAGTCGAGTGGGTGTAGGCGGATGCGGCAGTGGTGCAGTGGGTGTGCTTTCAGGGTCTATGCATATCGCATTTTAATTTATTAGCACAAAAAGCGTCTAGACCTTTTTAAGCTGCTGCTGCTGCTGCTGCTGCTGCAATTACAGTTGCTCTGTAACTGCTGCTTCATACATTTTAATGCAACAATTTCTTTTGGCAACAATTAAAATGCACATAAATTTAAATGAAGCATTACAATGGGCAACATTGCGTATACGCCATGCAAAGCTCACGACAATGCAAACGGCCAGACAATCAAGAGAACCTTTAATTCTATTGTTCCGTTTCAATACGTGGAATTTCAAGCCAATGCGTTGGCCAAATCAAGACAGTTGCCAGACCAGATGAATGCTCTGTCAACCAAAAAATTAAAAAATAAAAAATACGGTATATTAATATACCAGATATTAAGAGAATTTAACATCGATATTTATCGACTCTAATCTATGTTTACCTATTCCAGTCGATTTTCATTAATTTGAATCCATATTGATGTACTTCACTATGGACTTAAAACAATATTTATTGATTTTAATTATTTATTAATTTTTATCCCTGAAATCGATATTTATCGTTTACAATCGAAATTTAAAATGTTGATCAAATTGAAAGCAACTATTGATCTATGAGTGAAATTTTGTTTGGGATTGCTTAAGGAACATTTTGTATTCTTAGCACACCACTATGTATTGAACGATATTTATCGATCTTAAATTATAAACTATCAATATACATATAAGGCATGCTTTGTGTTCATTCAATTTCAACTAAGTTTTCCTTATACTACCATCTACCCCTGTTCATAGGGCATTCAACCCCAATTGTAACCATCTAATTGGACGCTCGCAGCATTGTCAACAATTGTTGTCTTGTTTTTAAGAGCATGATTTTCGCAATGTAATCCTCAGCGTGCAGCAGGTGGAAAGTTTTAATGATATTTGATAAATAAATGACTTGGAAATATTTAAGCTACGTTTCGATAGCTGCTGTCAGACGGCAGCGACGACAACAGCCTTTGACAGCGAGGACAGGTCACATCTTGTGTGTGTCTGGGTGGGCGGGAGAGGCAGGTAAAACACAGTTAAAATGTTGACGGGAAAGATGGTAAATTATTTATTTTCTCGTAATTTTCCCAGCACAAACAATAAACATTGATGGAGAGCGTGAGATAGAGAGGAATGGAGCAAGGGAGGCTTAACATAATTGAGCTGGCAATTAAATCGAAAGGCTGTTTGCCTTGAACTCAACTGTGGTGTGGAGAGAGGAGCCAGGAGCCAGGAGGCAACCAAAGCCACTGACACAGTTGATGGCACATAATGAGGAGCAACAACAGCAAAAGGAGCCACAGCAGGAGCTCAAGCCGAAGCACAACGAATTCCGTGCGCTGCTATTATCTGTCAGAGCAGCCAGAGCCACCTGGGCAGTTGAGCCCCCGCTGCGTGGCTACCTTAACAATAAATGAAAACTATTTAATTTAAGACAACGGACAGAGAGAGAGCAAGGACAGTTTATGCCAGAAAATCGCTGCACGAAATATGAAATTCGCATTAAAAAAGGGCATAAAAAAGATATACGCAAACAGGAAAAGCTCTGCCAAAAAATAAGCACAACAAAGACCCAGAACCCGGTAGCTCGCACATTTTCTTTTAGCTGACTTAATTTATTATGCGAATTTTCTTTTGTGACCTGCCAGCGCTGACGTACAATGGCGGCCAACAGTCAATGTCAAGTTATTAAAGGTAGAAATTTTCCAAAGTATTACGGCTGCTTGTTGCTTAATTTGAAGGACACTGAACAGCAAAGGTAGCGACACTCACCTGGCAGCACGCAGCAAGGCAATCGCCGACTCCAATTTAGCGTTGCGCAGCAATTTATTTATGCGCATCATGCAGTCTTCGCTGCAAGCATAAAAAGGATATATATTGCATTTTTAAAAGGATTCTCTATATATATATATACTCGTATATTAATGCTAACTCACCGTTGATCTTCGATGGACTTTTCCAAGGTGGCATCAAAGGGCAGCGGCCGCTGCTCCTCCGGCATCTGCAGCTCTGTAGAAAGGAGCAAACTCATCTCCGAAGCCATCTCAGCCCATTTCGTGGCAAGTTCTTCCTGTTAAAGTAGGAAAAAAAAAGATTTCAATTTAAGCATGTGTTCATTTTCAGCTATAAAATATATAAAAACTATATTAAAATTCTTAAATCTGGAGTTGACTTATTAACTTTAATGCATTACTTTTATTTGGCATTTTTGATATTTATAATTAATAACCACAACATTTATCATTGAAATACCAGCATATACAAAATGTTATATACATTTTTTTTACATTGATTTGGTTTTTTAAGTCAATAACATTTATATATCTAAGCGCGTTTTAGACAAATTTATATCATAGATAAACTAATTTTTTGCAAATGTTGTAGTTGACTTTATGCACGCAAAGCTCATTTTTTATCCCTTGAATATAAAAGCCAAACAATATGCAAAAAAAAAATCAGTTAAACAGCTGCTGTAAAACACAAAACATTATAGATGTCATAAAAAAGAAATTCAATTACATTTAAAATGTCATAAATGCAAAGTTTAAATAGCTTAAAACAGAGAGCTAACTACTAGATACCCTTTAAAAAAAAAAACAAATAGAATTTTTTAAAATCAAAACACATAATATATTAATTATATATAATTATATTTATATGATTTGTAAAGATACCATAGGGTTGCTTCAAAAGAGCAAATTAATATGAATACACTAAAATATTTTAATAATAATATTCACATAAAAACAATAGCATAATCATGTATATATGTAAAAAATCCGTTTTTTTTCTGCACTCAAAAGCTGCTTGACAATATTTGTTGGCCGTTTGTTCACATGTTCTTATCGAGCTTGTTAACAATGTATGCGCAACCGATAGCAAGGCTATTCGCATATTTTCAAATTGTAATCCCATAATATATATAAAATATTTATACATAAATATATATATATATATATATATATATATATATATATATATATTGCATATTTAAATTGGAAAATCCAACTGAGAGATTTTCATTTATTTTACACACATTTATTCGCACATAAAAGCCATTGTTATAAATATATAGACACATATATATATATATATATATATATATATATATTTATATATATATGTATTTTTCTTTAGTTTAATTTCCCATGTTTTTCTCCTCTCTTTTTTATGATATTTTAACAACATTTATAGAAAGCTGTGCAGACAAAAGCTGTTAAATATTTGTGAATTCGTGCGTTTAACTTGTTTGTTGGTACTTTAACAAATGTCACCCACACACTCACACACACACGCACACATTTCACAAATTAATTGACGCACAAAATATGTGTGTGTGCGTATAACAATTGTTACAAGGCACAAGAATACGCTTGCATCGGCTATACAAATAAATATGTCAGAAATTAGCACAATTGATGTTTTCCTTTTTTGTGTTAAAAAAAAAAAAAAAAAAAAAAAAAAAAAAATATATATATATATATATATATATATATATATATATATATATATATATATATTTATATTTATATATACATATATAAACTAAAGTCAGTTCGCACCGTTCGAACCACACAAAATGGCGGCAACACAACCACACAATGTAAGCTATGGGACAACTGTGGGCTGGGGGATTGGGAGGTTGGGCCCTGCTGTATGGGGATTGTAGAAAAACAGCCAAGTGTTGGCTCTGGCCGGAAATCACGCTCGACGGCGCCTGCAACGCGTCAAAGTGTTTAAAAAGCATAAAAAAGAAAGAAATATAAAAACCATGGCAGAAAGCGAGTCTATTATGCATGCAAGAAAAACAAAATATAAACAGCCAGCAACATATAATAAAAATGTTTGTTCTTGGGCGAGGCTTTAAAGCATGAATTCTTTTGCTAATTGCTAAATAATCCAAGAGTCTTGCGGGCTTTAAGTTGAATAATAAATGCAAATGAAATATATATATATTTATATATAAACAACTAAAATAAAATATTTAATATTTAGATTTCGAATGTTGAAAAAAGAAAAAATTATCAACTAACCCGCCCTTAATGTTTGCTCAAGGAGAATTAGTGGATATTTTTATAGCAAAATAATATAAACTAAATAAATATATTTATTTTTTAATATTTATTCAACGTTTAAATTTCAATAAATTTGAATACTATTAAATATCCAGCATGGAGAAAAATAATAAATAATAAATAATAAAATAAATAAATGAAAGTCTATCATAAAAGTCCGCTTTTAGCAAAGTTATGCCCCTTTGAAGTAAAGTACTTTGGCAAGCTCTGCTAGCTGAAATGAGATTACTAACTTATTTTTAATGTACTGTGGAAAAGTTTGCAAACTTTAATTGAGTTGGAAATATTTTCAGAATCGAATGCACGGAAGATTAATGTCAATTGGAATATGTATAAAGCACTCGCCATAATAAATAGTCGAAGTGACTAGAACATAAATAAATAGAGGCGAAGCCAGCAATTAAATGCAACCAGCAGTCGCGTTATCGCGACTTTATTTTATTTCACTTTTAACCATATTTTCAGTCAATTAAATTTCATGATCAAACCTATAAATCTCGCACTGCCCCATCTTTATGCTAGACGACAATTGTTTTTTGACCCCAGTTAGGGCTCTTTGCGCTATTTGTTTTAAATTTTATTGGCAATTTAGAGAATATTTTATGGCGCACACAGCGGGCCAACGAGCAACCAGCGCCCAGCATCCAGCACCCGCAAGCCAAATAATGTCATTTAATGCAGCAATTTATTTATAAGCATTAAAGAAGAATTCAATTTTCACCGACTTTCGACTCACCTCCGTTGGCTGGGACGATGGCTTGGACGGCTTACCGGCCGTCTGCTGCTTCTTCTTCTTTTTGCCAGCTGCCCCGCGCCGTTTGTCCTGGACAACGACTGTATCCTGACAGAAGCGTTCCATCATTTTAATAAACACATTTGCCGTATCCACAACGTCGCGCAGGAATACCCTGTGGACAAAAGTACAGATTGGTTGGTTACTAAATCAAATTATTGCATACACAAGCATTAATTAAATTAAAAAACTATATAAAATATATAGATATATAAATGTGTACATACATATATAAATGTATATATATATGCATAGGGCCACACATGTTGCAAATTCAATTAAATGAGCCAATTGCATTTTATATGCACAACAATATTTTATCATGTTTCTATTGCAATACAACAACAGCAACAGCAAAATGTTGACATGCCACGAATCAATTTGCAAATAATAAACAATTTAACTTTCCAATGAGGCTGTGAAAGGAAGCAAGTAAGTTAATTTATAGCAAATAAAAAAATGAAGAGCTGAAAGCTACCTGGAACTGTAGTGTAATTAGTATTACTTACTACAAAAAAAAATACACTTAAAAAAATTATAAACAATACCTTTAAAAACTTAATTAAGCGTACACAAAGCAGCTTAAAGTCAAACCTCAGCCAAGCAAGGCAAATAAAGCTCAGCATTCAGTATATGGCAGCTTCTCTTCTTCTCCTTCTTCCGCTCATTTTTCCTCTTGCTCTCAGTCTCTAATATTTATTGAAAATCATCGAGCACATTAAAACGGCCACGTTTTTGAGCACCGACCCAACCTTTTGCCTAACTTAACTAGCCCAACTCAATTCAAAGGATGTCGTTGACTGATGATGTGGCTGAAGTCGTTGCCTTTGGCCCTGTCAATGCCGATGACGCCTCCAATTAGCAAATTAACCTTAAAAGGGAAATTGCGAGGAAGCAGCAGAGAACAAAAAAAGTTGTGAAGGCAACAAAATGCCAAAATCAGCTGCCGCATACCCAGCAATGGGCCGAAAACTTTAGCATTGTTTTTAGCGCAAGCCAAAAATAAAAACCAAAAATACAAGAGCACAAAAAAAATGACTGAATAAAAAGCGAACGTCATTGTGCACGTCAATTTGTTAAAATGATTGATTGCCGTTTGAATAATGAAAATCGCGCGCGTCATAGAAAAGGACAATGCAAACGAGGCAAAATGCTGAATGAGCTTCAATGATAGACATAGGAATGCCCATTCATTTACAAAAAGACAGAGATTCTTATATAGAATCACATGCGGATTGCAGTTATCGATAAATATCGATAGTCGAATAAATTGCCGTATATGACATATACTGCCAACATCTGTAAGTATAATCTATAGCACAAGGATAATATTATCGATAACATGTAGCGAATGTTTATCGAACAAGGCAAAAGTCAATTGTGTCAATATCGGTGCAGCAGTACCAATATTTATAGAATTTTCGAATATTTTCTATTTTGAAAAAATTGATAGATAATTCAATTCATCAACTTATTCATAATCAATGCAATTTACTTCAACAGCTCTCAACTAAATAATAAATAAACTGAATCAAGAGTTCTTTCAAGTCAATGCGGTGCAGGGTATTTAAATTGCAAAATTGCCAAACGACATACGAAAATTATTGTATAAATGCGTTGAATGCGCGGCTATTGTTGAAACTCTCCTCAAACATGATTTTGCAATATTTGCATATGTGCGGCCATATCCTTGTGCGCGAGGTCCTTTGGTGCGCTCTCTAATTGCTAGGCCTGATCGATTCGTGGGCCCCAACAACTTGCAAATATAACACAAAGATACTAAAGCCAGACCGCGAATACCCTGGATTTCCCACCTAAGTGTTCTCCCAATGACACTAACTAGCTTTCCTTTTAATGATCTAAATTAGTTATACATTTAGTTCTAAATTTATCTGATAATATATAGACAGATGCATTGACTTCACCAATCGGTGTATATCAATTTACAGGGTATCAGCAACACGACGCTACATGATTGAAAAATTTATGCAAATTCATTGCGAATTTAAATAGAGCCCGCTACAAACTCGCAGAATAATCCAAAATGCGGTCAATATGCCGCAGGACGAGCCTCGCAGCTTCTGTCAAGGGAAATGCATTTGTAATGAAATTGGTTGTCAGCACACACACACACACACACCCTTACACACAGCCAACCACACTTTGCCCAAAGGTAGCGCTAAGCAAGTTATAATTCGATGTAAAAGTTAGTGAATATTTAACCAATTATCAAAGTCACATATACCAAAGATTCTGTATTTGAACATAGCCTAGTGTAAGAGTAAATTACTACTAACTGATGCCCTGCGGAAATTATTATGGCCTGAGGCTTAAACTATTATCATAATGGAAGCACTTGCAGCATACTATTCAGGCTATATCGCAGTCTAACAATCCATATTAGTTTATCATTAACTTAAAGTTTATATTCGGTTAACACGATTTCGCTTTTAAATTTTAAATATTTCACTTTTTGAACATTGCATTTTGCCGATAATTTGCTGCCTTTGGCTGTGCCAGATAATGTTCATTTGTGTTATACATTAAAACCAGCCAATTGCATCGAATGTTCTGTTGATTATAACTTGCATAGAATGCAATCGATCCGCAGCAATTGCAGCGCCTACCACAACACTGTCAATAGCGGTCGCAAGTGGCATGTGGCAAGTAGAGCATGAAAATGGACGCACAGTATTGGAATAAGGAAATTAATGACATATCTGTCAAATTGGGCGGTCATTAAGAGAACACCAATTGCATTTGAGCTATCGATAATTATCGATTTATTGCCTATTGTCGTTTGTAATAATTAAAAGAAACTATCAGAAGACATATGAAATTAGGAAATCACTAATAGAACAATAGCTTACATTTGATCCGGCGATAATTATCGAAATATTGGCAAGAGTATTGGAGATTTTGCTTATGATGCCAATAATTATAGATTTATTTAAAATACCACTTATAGTTTAAAAACTAGCGATTATTCGCAAAATGTAACTTTCGTGAACTGAAATTTTATTTGAACTATCGATATTTATCGATATATTTTAAGTTTTTTCTTTGGAATAGCTAAAGGAAACTATGTACAATATATAAGACTTATAGATAAGTAGGATATCAGTAGCATAATGTTTATCGATAATTATCGATATATTGTTACATATTATTTGAAATAACCAGAAGTACTAAATCACTCTAAGACAACAAAAATATTGTGAATGGGTAATTTGGACTGCTGCCTTCAAATTGAATAAAATTATTGCAATGGATTTATCTTAAGGGATCTAAAATATATTTTTGTTTAAAAACAATTTTGTTTAACTATATACGTTTTGAGCTTTTATATTTCTATTTCGAGCCGTTTAAACGCAACTCAATCGTAAAACATTTTCGTAATTATTAAATGCAAATAATCCTTAGGCATGCTCTATATCCATATATTCACAGTTATCATGCTGATGACACCTGTGCGTATGTATAACTGTGCCCTGAGCTAGTTGCAGGCACGTGCAACTACAGCTATTTGCTGACCGCAAAGCCAAGCAACCGCAGTTTGTGGAATGTGGGCGTGTGTGGGTGTAGGTGTAAGTGGGTGTGCTTTTATGTAGTTGTGTGTGTGTGCGTAGGTGTATGTGAGGTGACATAACAAATTGCATGCCATACACCAAACCAGTTTACAAGCAGCAGCAACAAATCGATTTCGACTAAAACGCAGCGATGCGACAATCATGCCACACACTCACACACACACTTGCAGCATAGCTCAAACTCATGTGTTGCCAAATGAGACAAAGATAAATCGTTAATAAATTATTTATAATTAATTTGTTATGCACGCGGCTTGTTGCTGCCACAGCTACTACTGATGCTGCTACTGCTACTGCTGCTGCTGCTGCTGTTGTAACTGGCCATGCTTGATTTGATATTCGCGTTTACGCTGATTAAATGGACAACGACAACAACAACAACAGCTGACAACAATGTTGGGCAGCGCATAGAATTAATTAGAAGACTTGGGGCGCAAATTGTGGTTTGGGTGAGCGCTGTGGCAAGGGGTGGCCAAGTTTGAGCGCATGTTGAATAAATGATAAAATGTAATTGCGCTCAGTCGCAGGGCAAATGGTTAGCGAGCTCGCTGCTGCTTGCCATAAGACGTTTATAATGAAAATATTATTAATTATGACAGCAACAACAACAACAACAGCAGCAACAACAACAAACGCACAACAATGAGTGATGGGCGCTGATTGCAGGCGGGCAAAACTCAAAGGGCGACCCACTTTTTGCTCCCACTTTGTAAATGTGCTTCAGCTCATAAATAATTCATGCAAATGCCGAAAGGCTTCAATTTCTCTCAAGCACTTAAATTGCTCTGATTGCAGCTCGAAAAGGCAGCAGCATTTGCTTTTATCGTTAATTACAAAGATTAATTGAATGCAATCTCTAAAATAGATTTGCATAATTTGCAACTTAATATTTAATCGATCCATCTCATTTTTGACAGCCTCAACTGCAACGGTTTTAAGTGTTAATATTAGCACTTGAGCAATACAATTTAGATTTGAATACGACTATCAAATACCCTACTATTATGAATTAAGTCAAATGGTAATTGGCTGATAGTAGATTAAATTTACTAAGATCTCTAATCATATAATATTATCTATAAAATATTGAAATTTAACATATTATATAATATATATAATTTTTTAAAAAAATTTAATTTAATCAAAATAATATTTTTTATTTTGTTAATCTATGATATTTTTCAGATCAACTATATTCTGTATCTCCTCCACTTATCTCATCTTTTTCAGTCTTGTCAAGTTTTTTAAAAATCATAAACAAATTTTAATTAATATTAAATTGAGTATTTTCTAGTCAAACCCTCCCGACTAATCTCATTGCATGCCTTAAACAAAGACTTATTTGTAATATACAGAGTTGACAGATTGCACTCGATTAGTTTCTCAATTATCATCGAGTGGCTTTGATTTCTCAACTATATGAAACACAAATAAATTTGCCCAAAACAATTTAGTTAAATATGTTGTAACATTCTTAAATATTTAATGCACTCAATTTGTAAACTTCAGTCAAATTTTAACGAGCTAAAAATATATTTTTATATATCGACATCATCTCCTTTTGGTACCATCTATATCATCTAAAACTAAGCTCTACGCAGTGCAGCTCGCCCTTGTTGCGCACGCTGTCAATTTCCTGTTTGCGCGCTAAATTAATTTAGTCAGAGCTTTTGAGTATACCGACTGCATTGCAATCCATCTAATATATCTGTTTGTATCTGTGTCCAGCTCTTTATCGAGACTGACTCATTGAACCCAAGCATTGCCAATAGATTGCCAGCGATTTGTGTGTGCAGAGCGCACAGTGGAGCGAACTAAGGAAATGGCGATTTATTTAAATATTTTAAAATAATGAAAATAAATATTTATTATAGAAAGAATAATTAAAGATAAATATACATATATATATTTTTTTTATGATATATAAAAAATAATAAAAGATAAATATACGTTTAAGGTAAAATAACATAAAGGTGTACCAAAATACAACTCTGCCTAAACAACCCACTATTAAAATTTGTAAAAAAATTTACATATTAAATTTTAAAAAATATAAATATTTTTAAAAATTTACATATTAAATTTTAAAAAATATAAATATTTTTAAAAATTTACATAATAAAAAATCAGATTGTCAAGTGAAAAAAAAAACTTTTGCAAAAGTTGCCTCTAACTTTTCTTTACTAATTTCAATGTCAGTGTAAGACCCACAAAAGATCTATAAATACAAATAAATGTTGAATATTAAATGCTCCAACGAGACTTAAATTGAGAGCAAACTAATATTAATACCTAATACAGTTGGAACTCACAGGAGAGTTGAAGTTGAAATACTGTTGCGTAGTCTTTCGAGTCGATGTAGAAGTACATATTGCAAAGATGGACGGAGGGTTATTCTGGTGCAATTTGATGAATAACAGCGATGATTTCCCATGGTGGAGCTTTGCATTTGTTTTAGTTTGATTTGCAGTCGTGGACTGTGTGTGACACAAAAACACACTTTCCAGTCATTTATTGCAGGTGGATCAGATCAACAGACTGCGCCACATTGCATCAGTTTGTTTGACAGACAAATTTGTGCATCCGCTTAGAAATGTGCGAGTGGAAAACGCTCTTGCTAAAAACTCACATGTGCACCAGAGGCAGAGGCGCAGGCGAAAAATTGCAATTATCTAAATGGAATGGTTTAGTTCGGGGGCAAAATAGAAAAAATCAACTAAAGCCTGGAGAGTGAAAACTACGAAAATATCGTCACAACTTAATGGCAATTGAAAGTGCCAGCACGCATTCGGTATACGGCTACATGGATGCTGCTAGGTGCTTCAGTCCCGATCCAAAGTTGAGTTGTTTAGTAGAGTAACGGACTTAACCAACTGGCAGCAACCGTGTGCTGTGTTAATGAGCGCAATGAGAGCGAGCGCAGTGCATGCCCGCCGCGTGTGTAAGTAGCTATGTAAATCAGTTATGGGGTGGATCCTACCTGCTGCCAGCTATTGCTAATTGAAATGCAGCCCTGGTACGAACCCCAACCAAAATAGTCGAAAGGGTATATCCTCTAGAAGATATACTCACTAAAGGTAGCTTAAATTGTAATCTAAATTATCTTCTCTCTAGATAAAACTACAAAGTAATTACACTAAAATCGATATTTATCGAAGATGAGCAAATAGTCACTAATTCGTAACTTATGTGCCTATAATTATACATAATTAGATACAATCTGATTATTGTAGACTTATTCATATAAAATCTTATATATAATACCAAAAGAAATTAAGAAAATATAATCGATATACATCGAACCTGAATCTTTGAACATGAATTCATCAAATTACTTCTTCGGTTAAGACCCTAAGATTCGAAGCTTTCTTCAGAGATAGGCTTAAATAACCACATTACTAATGTATTATAATCGATATTTATCGATAAATGTCAAACAAGACAAACTCTTTTGGAAAATTAGTTGTTAGCGAGACACCTCGCTTCCGTCAACTACTTAGCACATTCACAGCCAAGTCAGCGTACAGGGTATAGAAAACATGTGCTGCGTTCCAGAATCTCACTCGCATCGACCAGCCAACCAAGCCAAACTTACCCACCCGCCCAACTGTGTGAGTTGGTAAATTCTATAATTTTAATGCCAGAGCACGCGTGCAGCACATGCTTGTAAAATCAATTAAAGTTTTCGCTGGCTACCGAAATTCAAAGCGCAACTAGTTCATTTGTTGTTGCAGAGCTTCACATACACCCACACACCCACATGCACACACACACACTTACACACAGGGACAGACAGCTGCGCAAATAGCCAAACAAACATGCCAAGACTTAAGACAAAGGCATGCCGTCAAGACAAACAATGCCTGATTGTCGATTGGGTCGAAAGGTTTTAGCCAAGCATTCAGCTCCGAATGCCAGTTAGTAGCTGCATACATATTTTCGGCTTAGCAGCAGCACTTGGTAATCCTATTAAGCGACTGCTATCCCTGTGCGTGAGTGCGAGTGTGAGTGTGAGCGTGAGTGCGAGTGCCACTGTGTTTGCCTTAGTTATTTGTGACCATCAAGGCAGCACAATCTTCCATCAAACATGCAGCAGCAGCAATCAGGCACGGGCAGCTAACGCCTGCTGCTGCCTGGCTGGCTGGCATGCCTTTCAAGTTATTTCCAATATGTTTTAAGGGCTCATTGATAGTTATGTGCTTGGTTACTCACTTTGTGCTGTGCGCCTCATTGTAGTTCATTAACAAATGCAGTATTGTCTCCCTATACTCCAGCACATAGCACACATTGTTCAATAACATATCGAACAGTCCACGCGCGTTGCCATCATCCTTCAGCTTCTGCAGGGCCAGCAAGCTCTGCAGCAATTCACGGAATGTCTTTAATTAAGAAGAAAAAAATATATGAGAGAAATATCTTCTTATATATATGTATATATATATTCTGAGAGCATTAATTAATGTGTTTGTCAACCATTTAAGGCATTTGGAACTTGCCTGCAAGTGTGAAATGCATTTGCAATTAGTTGAGCTCAAATAATTCAATTCAATAGCAAATTTTTAGATAAATTCTATGCCAATAAATTATTAACATTTCCAGACTTTAAAGTCAATTAATTGAGTATATTTTATATTATATTTAAGCCTAAAACTAATTGATATTTAATTTTAAAACATGTCTTTTCATTTAAATATACAAGAAATTTGTTAATGTAATTTTAATTTTTTTTTAACGTAAGATTCATGTGAAAAGCAAGATAGATATTTTTTGTTGTTGATATAAATACTTTTATTTTTAATTATTCTATTTATTTTTTGTTTTTTTCTGTAGAATTATATATATATATATATATATATATATATATATATAACTATATATATATATTATATATATAAATATATAACTATATATATTTATTATTTTAGAAATATAATTTAGATTTAAATTTTATTTTTAATTTATTTCAAGAAACAATTTTGTATTTTTAATAAATTACGATCTCTTTCATCTCTTGACATTAATTGTTTATTTTTTATTTTTCAAAAAAATAAGGAAAGTAGTACCTTTGCTATATCATTATTACAACTGAATATCCATAATCAAATGAATATAAATTGTTCTACAAGGGCTACTAAATCAGCTTTATTTTAACCCCAACATTTTAAGCATTTTAAGTAGCTAACTACAATCTCGGCATATTTATTTCTTATTTATGGCAAAATATATATGTGGAATGGAAATTTTCTCCTGGCAACATTGCGTAAGGGGTTAAGTGTGCATTATAATCTGCAGCTTATACAAAATATTGTTAAGATACAAGGATTTCAGCTGTAATCGGCAGAACATGCAGCTTACATTGAGGTAGCAGAAGCATTTGCCAGTTGCCAGTTACCCAGTTGAAGTTGGCTTAAGCTTTAAGCCTTGATTCAAGAGAAGTGTTGCAGATTTTGCAAAGTGCACGCAGAAGTGCACTTACATAAGCAAAGGCAAACAACGACAAGCTAATACACACACATACACGCAGACACACGCACACTCTACTGAGATTGAAGCTTAGCTTGCATGCATAGCATAGCATTTACTTACCAAAAGGGCCACATGCAGTCGTTTGGCCCAGAGACGCGCCTGCTTCTTGTCGCACAGAATCATGTCCATGTCATGTTGCATGCGTGTCAGTACCCAGTGGAAACATTGCACGCTCAGCGATTCACTGCAAAATGTGGTAGAAATATTATAAAAATAAGAAAGCAAATGAAAACTACAGCCGAGGGTGATTGACTAGGTGATAACCTAAGTCCTGCAAAGAGCTGCGTTTAAGCATTGCTACCTTTGTACATATCTAAGAGTGTTCAAAGTACCTCTAATGCTTTTTTAATAAAGCAAATTGTGAAATATTTAGATTTAAATATTGAGAAATATTGAAAGAAAGAAAAACAACTTAAACTATTTGTTATATAGTTTAAGTTGTTTTTTTTTTCTTTACTTCTTCTTCTTCTTTACTCTTTTAAACAAAAGCTCATGACGACAATATATCTAGGGTCAGGTGAGTTCTCCAAGTAGTTCTTCCTTCCGTAGATACTTCTACACAGCTAATATACCTCCTTTAATTTCATTTATAAATAAAGCACACCAAAATGGGGGAAAAACAAAGTTAGCTTGTCTTAAAGACTTGACAACAAATTCGAATTGTGAATTGAAGTGGACAGAGCAGCAGCAGTAGCTGCGCTAAGCAGGTAAATAGTTTGCCTTGTTGCACGTTGCAAGCTGCCAGTTGCCGGCTTTGCCGGTTGCAAGTTGAAGTACCGTGAAAAACTCATTAACAAAATTAATTTTTAAGTAGCGCTGCAAAATGAGTGGCAGCCCAAGTGGGCGTTGCCACAAGCCGCATAATGTTGTTGTTGTAAATGTTGCGGCTGCATTTGCCTGCAAATTGGCAAAATTAGCAGCGCGACGTCTGCTGCGACGGTCATTAAAGTTTGTTCACAATTGCAGAAGACGGGCAAACACTCGAAAAGGCATTAAAATCAAATTAATTACAGTGGGCGACAGCAGCGAGCTACAGCTCAGCTCAAACTCAAAGAAAATAAATAAATTATAAAATCAATAAAATTGCTAAACGAAAAGCAGCAAATGCACCAAGTGCTGCGGCGGCAACAGCTGCGCATTTCTTATACCACCAATCAAACTTGATCAAAATCAAGCCTAAGCTAATTACTGCACCCAGAAATAATCGTAAAGGAAACTGAATTGGAATCTAATTTTAAGCTTGTATTTAAAATTGAAGTTAGGTAGAATTTGAGAACAGAATTTCTATAATTATAATTTTCTGTATTTTAAATTTAAATTAAATATTTAATAATAAATAAATTAATTCTTTAGTATCAATCAATAAAATTCATTCAAACTTCGTGATAAAAAATCTATAGAAATTCAAAAATGTCTTGAAATTGAAATACATATAAAAAATTGTATTTATTATTTTTATAACATTTATATGTTTTATTATAGTTTTTATTTATTTTATAATTTGATTGAAAATAAATTAAACTTAAAAAAAATAATCAACTATATATAGCCACAAATTTGGCAAGTATAAAAAATAATTTTAGAGATTGGACGCAGACTAAAAAGATTTTGTATTTTTTTTAAATTTATGACTATTTTAAAACACCACGTAAATCGTTTTTAAATTAGTCATAAACCCCTAAAACATGTTAAAACAATAAATATAGCTAAAAAACAGTTTTAAAACAATTCGGCCACACTATAAATCTAAGTTTCTGTCCTACAATAATTTTATGGTTTATGCTTCGTAAAAGAAAACTCTTGGCAAAGTTTTCGGAAAATGTGAGGTCAACGGCAAAGCCTAAACAAAACTGCAAACTCGATTTCACTTTTTATTATAAAATGCAATTCTTTATATTTCCTTGTTGTAGCTTTGAGGGAGGGAGAGAGGAGACGCAGAGAGAGAGAGAGAGCGAGAGAGAACACACACAAGTTTGGGACACTTTAACGGTCATTCACTAGCTTTATATATACTGAAAAATCAGTAGAAAATGACAGACGATAAAGTATGTTGGATAAAGCAACGAGCAGCGGGCAGCGGCAAATTGCATTTGTGAAAATAAACAAAAAGTTTTAGGCGCCGACAAGAACATATAGTATATATATATATATATATATATATATATATATATATATATATATATGGGAAGTGGAGAACGATAAGGAATGGTAAAAATGAAAAATAGCAGCAGCAAAAACTTTGAATAGTGTGGCGGTACTTTCAGCTTTTCTTTTTTTCCTTTTTTTTTGGGCGGGTTGCGAAAACTTTGCAGCAACGGAATGACAACATTTTTGCAAAGCTTCATTGTTGTCATTCAGAAACTAATTTGAAAGTAACCAAAACAATTTTAAAGAAATTTCCCACCACACAGCACGACGAGCATTGGCCAACCGAGCAAGAAAGAGAGCGGGAAACTGAGAGAGAGAGAGAGTAAGCAGATGACAGCAAAATTTTATTAACAGCAAAGCTGTATAACAATAAAGTGCCCGACAACAATGAGCCAAAGCCAGACCAGAGCCAGAGCCAAAGCTAGGGCCAGGGCCAGGGCGAGTGACCAGCGAAATGCTTCAAATAGTCAAGCGACAATTGGTCTAAGCATATATAGCTGAAAATATAATATAATATATATATACATATATATATATATATATATATATATATATATATATATATATATATATATATATATATATATATATATATATATATATATATATATAGGAGACTAAAAAATAGGGGCGGGTTCTGTTAGCACCCACGCAGCTGTAAAGTGTGATAGGTCAGCGATTGTCGTCATGATTTTGATTTCTGCTTGTCGTCGCTTGTTCTCTCTGTGTGTCCATCCGCCCTTTCCCAGAAGTAATCCAACAAAATGACAGGCAAATTGTCCTGTGGCCAAAGCAATGTCAAATTTTCAACTTCAACTTCAACTGCCAAGCAACTGAAACAATTTCGGTTCCAATCGAAATGCGAATTGCGCCACATGGAAATTGTTTTGGGGCCACAAACTGCAACATGTAAAAATTCTTTTGACTTTTCGCACAGTGGGTTAGGAAAGTATTTATTGGCAGTCGAAGCATATTGCCATTTACAGTTTGAGTAATTGAAAAAGGGAACTTGTTTGATGAGCAGCTGTGGTTAACAAAATTCTGATATTGTTTATACATCTGAATGCAAATATATATATGAATATGGAATATGGAATACTGGGTTGAGTAACTGTGCTGTAATATGGGAAAGAGCTGTAACATCTGAAAGTTTTCCTCTTTCTTTCTTTATCGACTGATTGTCCCGATTGTTCTCCTTATGTCTTCTTGCCTCAGATTCCCTATATCTTGTTCAATTCTCTCTCACTTTCCTCTCTCCCTCTCTATTGCATTTTACATTTCTCTATTTCTTTCTCTCACTATGTCTCTCTTATTATCTATCTCTGTCTCTCACCATCTCTCTCACTATCTCTCTCTCTTTTTCTGACTAGCTCTCTATCTCTCACTATCTCTCTGAATATATTCTCTCTCTCTCACTATCTCTCTCTCTCACTATCTTCCTCTCTCTTTCTCACTCCCTCTCTCTCACTATCTCTCTCTCACTCTCTCTCTCTTTGCCTTTTTACTATTTCCATTTCTCTCTCCATCCCTCTTTGTCTCTCTTTTTTTCTTTCTCTCTCTATCCCTCACTCCCAATCTTCTATATCTAAATATACCTTTGGCTACATCTCTCACTTTACTTTTCCTTACTCTTTCTCTCTCTCTCTCTGTCTCTCTCACTTTCACCCACTCGCCCTCCATCTATCAAAACAGCTTCAGTTGATAGTTCAACACTTTCATTGGGCAACTGTGTTAGAAAATAATAAATTGAGTTGGACCCGAGCAAATAAAAATCTCAGCTACATATAGAGAAAAGTGTGTGCAAAGTAATTTGATTAAAAGCCAACCCATAGAAAGTTCATTCACAGGATTTGCATATTTGCTGACGCGAACGTTTTGAAGTTGACCAGTTGGTTGGGTTTTCATTAGTGAGTATATGAAGCTGGGCTCGTTCATCAAAGTCATCAACTACTCTGCTAATAACTACTATCCCTCTCCCTCTCTCTCTCTGTATCTTTCTTTCTCTCTTGAATACCCAATGGCTATGTCTTTGGTTTATGGGCATTATCGAAATCGATGGCAATTAATTTGAACGCTTTAGTCAGGCATGGCCAAACTTAGGCAAGATATTTCCTGGCATTTGACATTGGCAAATGTAAGTCACACACACACACACACACACACACACACACACACACACACACACACACACACACACACACACACAGGCACCTTTACTCACCTGACTAGCTGCAATTGTAGACCACTCAAACGATTGAACTCCATGAAAAATCGTATGGCCCACAACAGATAAGAGTCATCGTGACTCGACGAGCCGGCATTGCGTTCCAGGACACGTCGCACCTGCCGCACGAGCGTATTGTAAGCGGAGCGCAGCACCTCAATGCAATATTCGCGCAGGCACAATCTGCAATGGATGGATAGCAGAGCATCAAATGAAAAATGATTATACCACAATAATATTGATTGAATGCCACTGCCAGTGTCACAAAATCACATATATATATATATATATATATATATATATAGGGCTATACATATACTACACGTAACAGCAATTCTTAGCCCGGCTTGGCTGAGTCAATTTAGTTTTAATTTAATTTAAAATCTGCCTTTTTCTCCTTTTTATTATATTCACTGCAGATAACCAATTGAAGCAACTTTTTCCCATTCAATTTGTAGGAATAGATATATGAACACAAGTTACCAAAGAGATTGAACGAAATTATTTTTATAACAAAAATTATTTTAATGCAAAATAAAATTTGTTTATATTTTTATTATAATATAATATTATATATTATAAATTTTTATATTTTATATTTGTTTAAATATTTTGAATATATTGAAATATTTTATACATCAATTTCAATTTTTTAATTACTTTACTTTTATTTTTTCAAATAAAATTTTGTATAACATTTTATTATTTTTTAAATATTTTATTTTCGTGTTTTCTTAATTTATTATATTATATTATTTTTAATATTTTTTTAAGTCATAATTTTGTATATTATATATTTATTTATATTTTGTTTAACACAAGTTATCAAAGAGATAATTGAAATTGTTATATGATTTGAATATTCAGCAAAAATATATCAAGCTATAAAATGCTTTAATAGACAGCATAAAAGTTAAATCCTATTCAAACGTTGCTCCCAGAAATATTTGCATTCTTTTTAAGCCCTATTTTTTTCAGTGTCGGCATTGACAAGCGCTTGTACATAACAAACGGCAATTGGCAGCGTTTATGCAATAAATTTTCGCAAGCCAATTTATTTGAGTAAAGTGGGCCGGATCGGAAGCGGCTCCCAGCAGAAGCATTCATCTCCGAATCTCTGCAGTTCAGGCTCAGACTCAGGCTCAGCCAGCTGCCAACCGCAGGCCAAAGGCAACGCAGTCGTCGCAGATTAATGCAGGAAAAGAAAAACACAAAAAAAAAATAGGGAACAGAAAAAATGATGCCGCCTGCCGGCTTATTGCAACATTGCAGTACGCGTTGAGTGGCAACAAATTGTTGCATGTCGAGGGTCGACACGAGACATTGATGAACTTTGCCAGTTGCTATGGAGCACGTGCTTGGTCGACTGCATCAAATGCTGGCCAAATGCATGGCCAATCTCTTTGCGGCGGCCAACTTATTGATGAGGCTCTTCTGGCTAGCGAGTTGTCTAATCACAGTCGCCGCCACGCCGACTGAGCGAGCAATTTATGGCTTGCAAGCTGATTTGGATTTGCCAACAACGAGTGGGCCATAAAACAGGCCAGCAAAGAGCAGAAGTCAGCTGCCAACCAACCAGCCAGCCAGCTAGGCCAGGCTAACAAGCAAAAGTGTTGGCCCACATTGCGGAAAATGCTTGCACATTTTCTACGGCCAGCAGAGCTCAGAGGTTTACTGCGATGGTGTCGTTGCCGTGGCGCCACCAAGATTACGCTGCCATTGCTATATTTTTATCTTAGCTCGGCATTTTATGGCTGCTGGACGACAAATCGCAACAACAACTGCTAAGTGCAGTCAACTAAAGTCGAAGCGAAGATGCTCTAGAGAATAGAAAATCAAAAAAAAAATAATAATAAATAAGGCAGGTAAGTGGCCCACTACTTAATAATTACTTTCAATTACTTTGAATCACTTTTAATTACATTTACTTACTATAATTATTAAGCTTGTAATAAGCGTTAATTTTGTAATTATTAATTAAGTAATTAATTTAATTCTTACATTTTTAAATTAATTAATTAATTAGTAACCAATTACATGATAATTACATTTTTATTTTATTAAATGTATTACTTTTAAACTAAGTGAATTAATTGAAATTAAATTTTGAATTTTTGAAGTAATTATCTTAATTAGTGCATAATTATTTCATAATTAAATTTTATACTTTTTGAATTATAATAATTAAATATTTGTAATTATGTGTAATTACTTGTAATCAATGAATAGTTCTTTATATAATTTGTAATTAATTAATGCGGTAAATTAAAAATAAAATTAATAATAATTAAAATTAATAATAAATAGAGTAATTATTTAATTATGATATCCTGAATTTCTTTCAGTAATTCGAGCAGAGTCAGTTAGCCAAAGAGACTGCTTGAGCATGATAATCCTGCTGCCAAATAGAGTATAATGGCAAATGCATTTTGCCGAAGTCGAAGCCCAAGCAACTCTGGTTATCCTGTGCAACGTTGGCGCATATCCTTTAAGTAGTTTGTTGGTTCACAGAAAATCATAAAATAGCTGCACCTGGTGGCCATTAGGGAGTGCGGCGACAGCGAAGACGTTGCCCAACCGGCGCCTCGAAAATGGCCACGTCTTTGTTTCGCTTAGCCCACTCAGCCAGAACCAGAACCTAGGCAAGCCAACAAGCCAGGCTGCCCAGCCAACAGCCCAGCAGCCAATATCGTTTGCCTGATTCTATAACGAGAGGAAAACCACTGAGGCAGCCATTGGGTGCTAGTTGTCTAAAAGGAAATGCCTTCATTTATTATTGAATATTATTTTATGCGCTCGCTCGGCTACGACTGCAGCGTAAAATCGAAAATCAATGACCGGAATGTGGCCTGCCAGTCGAACCATAACAATTCCGATGCTAATGGCAGACAACATCCAGAACTGCGCACAATAGGCAACAGCTAAAGTGCAGGAAGCTGCCGCAGACAAATGGAGGCTAGTAAGTGCAAGATATTGTCCAATCTCCATCCAAATACAGATACATATACACGACTCTTTTTTTGCTGACTCAGTGACTGACTGCCTGATTGATGCGCTGGCTAAACAAGCCACAGGCCAAAACTTCAAAGCTAAGATGCCAAACTTTGCTTACTGTTTTCATTCTTTCTTACAACTATGAAAAATAAGATGATAAGGAATGGAAGACTAGCTTATATCTAGGAATCGAATATTATAAAAAAAAATTAATTTTAGTTTTTATAAACAAATTAATTTTTAAATATGTAAAATACTATAAATATTAAAATAGTTTTGTTCTAGGAAAAAATAGAATTTAATTTATTATTTATTGTATTTAAAATAAAGTTTTTGTTAAATAAATATTTTATAAATATTATATAAAATATTAGCACCACTCTGAAGTTTTTTTTCTATAATAAAATATTTATTAAAATTTACATTTATTATTAAATTTACTTTCTTAAAAAATAAGAGGAATTATGATAAAAAAAATTAAGAATTTCATGTTCTGTTTCCTTTCGTATAAAATCAGATTTTTGGTGCCGAAAAAAATAATAGCACCTCTAAAATTGTCTGTAATGCAATATTTTTGATTGATAACAAAAATTTTACAATTTTATAGCTTCTTAAATGAAAAATTAAATAAAATAGATCATCAAAAATTGTTTAAAATTATTTTTCTTAAATAAATTTAATTTATAGTGTCGAAATAAATAAGGAAAATTATTAATATATATAAAATAAAATAAATAAATAAAAAAAAAATAATAACTTACCTAACAGTGAATGCGCTACGTCGCGTCACCTGCGCCTCCTCCTTGATGTGACGATGCGAGCGCTTCTGCGCCTGCTTCTCTCGATCGAAGTCCATGGCCGAGACGCGCTGGAGCGGCTGATGGCAAATGATGTCGCGATCAGAAACGGATTTCATATTACGTATGACATAGGTGCCGCCGAAGCGTGAATGGCGACCGGGCGGCGGTCGCGCCTGCCGTCGAGCATTCTCACGACGCCGGGCGGCGAGCAGCTCCTGTTGGTCTCGCTGCTTCTCGCTGAGGCTGCGCTGCAGCGAAGCATCCGCCAACGACTCGGCGCTCTGCAAACGAAAAGGGACGGAGTTTAGAAAGATGATGCCAGAGGCAATGACCAATGCGACTTGCCTGTTCGCGATAGAGCAGGCAAATGATTTCGAGTCCGTGCAGATGAAATTGCTCCTCATCCGGCGAGGAGACTATAAAGAGCACCAGGTCGAGCATGCCCGTTTGGTGCAATGCCCAAATGACCTGATCATGCAGGCTGGCATCGTTATCCGCCCGACACTCGGCCTCCGGATTGGCGGGCACTTGGAGCACGTTGCGCACCAGCACCAGGATACGTTCAATCAACAAATTTTGCTCCTCGCTGCGTATGGCAAAGGCCTGCATGGGAGAGAGAGAGAGAGAGAGAGAGAGCGTGAGAGGGGGAAGCACATTAAAAGTCAAAATAATAAAGAGAATGTCTTGCGGCAAATCCCAGTGTTAGAATCTAAGCAGCAAATCCCGCGAGTCAACTTAAAATAATCAAATGAAATTAAATTAAATTAAATTGCAAATTTATGTAGCTCGACTGTGGAACGGATGCCCCGAAATAGGGGGCCCCCGAGATGAGCAGCCGCAGCAGCGGCACCCACCACAACAAAGTCAAGTTGAAATCAATTTGTGTCGGTCCGGACGAGGCACAGCAGCGGCGGCAGCAGTTACTGCTGCTGGCTTACAAATAAATACAACTAATGCGGCTTTTGTGCCTACAAGCCAGCTGTGACTGCGACTCCTGCTCCAGGTCCTACATGGACACAGCAACCGAAACGCTCAGACCCAGCGCCTTACACAAAGGCCAAAGTTAATAATGACTTCCGCTTTCGGTTACCCTACGCAACAATAACAACAACAACGGCCACCTCGCCCCTTGGCTGTCCACTTGACTGCCACACCATGCCGCATACATCAAAGCGTGCAAGTCGAAGCCACGCAAATAAGGAAGTAAAGCATAAGAAGTCAGCCCGGGCAGCCAACAGCCAAAGGCAGTCAAATCCAACTCCCACCGCCCACCCACACACATTCATTATCAACAACAACAACGACGACGACTACAGAGACAGAAATTCGCTAGCATTTAACCTAACAAAAAAGGCAACAAAAAAAATTCGCTAAAAAATACAGAAAAAAAAAACTGAGTATAAAAATATAAAGAAATCCTCTGGCGACTCTTTCGCTGGCTGCGCAGCACCATGAAAATCCTTTGGAATTGCTCCCCGGAGTGTTATGAATGTCGATTCAATCGGCTTTAAATGAATTTATTTCGCTCTGCCAGCACGGACAGCGCTCAAGGGCAGGGCCAAGGGTATATCTGTGTGTGGGTGGTTGTGGGTGTGTGTACTACTACGATTATACAACATCAGCAACATTTCTGTGCAGTTACTAAAAATTGAACCCCATCAATGCCCGATAATTGCCAATGGAACCAGCGGCAACAATTTTTTTTTTTTTTTTTTTTATGAGTGCCAAATATATGACATTTATAGCAAATTGCTCTATTGCTGACCAATTGCTAGTTGAATATATGAATTATCAAATTATATTTCTATAGAAAATAAGCCATTGATATAGATTGTATATAGATTGAAGGGGAAACTTTTCAAAAGGAGAAAAGCTGTAAAAACGATGCTGATTAGAGAAATATAAATATATATAAATATATAATTTAATTATAATAATTATATTATATTTATATAATATATAATTCAGAAAAAATATATATAAGTAGTATAAATAAATATATAAATATATATACTGATGCATAATTTATATTGATAATTTATTTATATAAATTTAAATTATAATTTGAAATCATTTAATTTAGAATATATATATAATATGATTATTTATTATTCTTGATATGTATACACCTCATATACACCTCATTCTATCATGAATTATTATACTATAATTTAATTTACAATTTAATATAATAGAATTTAGAAAATATATATATATTACATAATATAATACGCTAGTCTTTAAATCTGTAAAGAAATACTGTTGCATACTCAATTTAATCGGCTGTTTATAATGTTCTGTAAATCTATCTTATCAACAGTGATAAATTTTATATTGATGTATATATAATGTATCAGCATTTCTCTAGATTTACCCTCCAGCTACAATTTTATTATTATTCTTAGAAAATACCAAATAAATCATATTCAATAAATGTAATCTGCTGAATGGTTTTTTTTCCAGCTTAAGTCAAATTTGAATTTATATTTTAAATATATTTTAAATTTTATTTCAAGAAATAATAAATTTACTCTCTCCTTCCTTCATACAGCATTCAGAGTTGGCATTAAAAAATAAAATAAAAAATTATGGTTTCTTTCATTAATTCCAAGAACTAAGTGAGTTTATGTGAACTGAGATGTTGCCCATACCAAGGGCATAAAAATACATTGAAGAAACCCACAACAAAATTATCATAGAAGTGCAACTAGGCTATTCACACTATTTAGTACTTTTAAGTACAACTGAGAGTAATGCACATTCAGATCTGCAATCTTAAAGAAAACGCTAGCAATTGCACTTAGAGATCCCATGAAATATAGTTAAGTTCTTAGGAGCACTTTTCCTTCTGCAGTGTCAATTAAAAAGTTCTTGCACTGAAAAGTTTTCCTCTTCTGTTATTCGGCATTAAAGATGCAAGTCAAATGATTTTTCTGTTTTCTATTTTCTATTTTTCTATTCTCCTTTTTTTTTTAATTTTTTTTTTTTTGTCTATAGAAAAGTCTTAAACGCAATCTACCATCTGCTGGGTCTACTTAAGGCTCAGCCGCTGGCTAAAATGTGTGGGAGTTTTTCATTTGCTGATTCCTATTTTTCTTTCTTTTTCTTGGTAAATTCATTGTGTATTCATTTCTTCGTTTTCTTTCTTCTTTTTTTTTTTTGGCTACAATTTAGCAATTGAAAACATTTCATGCTCAGACATATTCATCCGCACAAAATACTACAAATTGTAAACAGAAATTTGCAGTTGTTGTTGGTGGTGTTTGGGCGTTTGTGGTTTGCACCCACTGTGACAGAGAGCATGTGGATGACGCCTAGAAAAACCACAGATTTCCTTGCGTTTGATTTGAAGGTGCCTGCTGGCGCTTTGCCCTACGCATTTCCCTTTTCACTTATTTTCTTCTCTCAGTTTTTTATTTTTTTTTTTTATTTTCATCTCTTACCCGTAGATTGTTTATTAAATTCGACTTGTTGCGGTTTTGCCTTGGCGTCAAGCGAAAAAGTTTTGGGCGTCGATTTGATTTCGTATGATTTTTCAGCCAAATTTAATTTTGAGCATTTTCGTATTTTGAACACGTTTTTTCCAAGCAACTTCAAAGAACTAAATTTTAAAACTCTCTTTGTTGCTTATCAAGGGTTGCCAGAGAGAGAGAGAGAAAGATAGAGAATAAAAAATATC
The DNA here is from genome assembly GCA_035045555.1 of Drosophila fulvimacula. NCBI lineage: Eukaryota > Metazoa > Arthropoda > Insecta > Diptera > Drosophilidae > Drosophila > Drosophila fulvimacula. The sequence goes on from JAWNOX010000137.1 coordinate 18,248,583, forward strand.
TAGCTGAATGGCTTTTAGCCATAGATGAAAAAAAACAGATAATAAATGAAGTTCAAATTAGTTATGAAACACACAAAGGAAGCCAAGGGAAAGAAGTCCAGAAGTCAGCCTCTGAGTGCCAGAAACACAAGCCAAAATAAAAAGTGAAGCAAGCCGAATATGAAATGCACTCAATATAAAAAAATATATATATCCAAATTGTTCAAAAATTTAGAAAACAATAGAAATTTGTAATTTTGCCCAGCATCAATCAAGAAAGGAATTATTATATAAGCTGTAAATATTATTACTAAGGTATTTAGCTCATGTTTGAAACAATTTTTTATAATATATATATATAAGAATTTTCAATTTTAAGTCGACGCATGGATCAATAAAATTGTTTATATAAGAACTAAAAATTTCAATAACATCTACTGTCTAAAAATAAAATTGTCTAAAATCTAAAAACTTCAAACACATGTAAGATCTAAAAAAACATTTGTATAAGATCTAAAAGTACACATTTCTTAAATATATTTCTTATACAAAAAAAAATCAATTTATAATCCACTTTGAAGATTGTCAATCAAAAAAATGTTCATACAAGATCTAAAAATATAGTTTTCAAATTCATATCTAAAAATTATTAATCACATATAATTATCAATATGAAATGTATCTGATTCACATATATCAACCAGATCAAATTCATCGACGATCTATATGCGCGCTCTAAATATTTAGATCTTCTAAGAAAAATACAGAGATGCAGAAAACACATTAAAGCTTCGAATTGTCCATTTTGGATACAAGAAAAAGATTTATAGAGAACATCCAGCTGATCAAGTCACATAAAACTTATCAACTATGGAGAGGGAACAGACTCTGGATCATATTTAGCACATAGAGCACACACAGTCTGACAAATTGTGAATACCCTGGGCAGTTGGCATTTGCAAAACATTTTCTAACTTCATCCGCTGCTGGCAGCTGCACGAGGGCCATTAAAAAAGTTTGCCGCAGACCGCTGCTATAGGGCGGCTCGTCGTCGTAAGGGTCTATAAAAGATAAGAGCCAAATAGTTGTGCAAATGCCAGAGAACGTTAATTGCCTGGGCCTCATTTAGCTGGCATAATTAACGGTGGCAGCAGCGGCATATCAAACGCAACAATTGATGCTTCCTGGGGAGGGCATTCTATTTCAATAACAATTGCAACTAGACAAAGACAAAGGGCCAGTAGTGTAAGGATGTTAGATTTGGCTCAGATTGGTCCATCGGCATCAAGAAACACGATATACATATAAAAGACAATGATCACGATAAGGAGGCGCTGGTAGATCGGAGCGATGACGAAGGTACGCCGTATTGGGAAGCGTGAGACGTCACGCAGCAGCTGCTCCGGTAGCGGCTTGATGCGCGGCATCAGTTCCGGTGGTCGCTCAATGTACACGCCCATATACATTGATGTCTCCGGCACAGTCGAGTACATGGCAATAGTTTCAGCAAAATTACGATGCTGGGCAATCGATTTGCAGCGCGTAAAGCGGCCGTATGTGTGATGTCCGTCGCGTCCATAGCTGACAGTGATCAGAGTATTGCTGCCGACTCGCGACTGACAGTACGGGCACTTGGCGAAGCTGCCCTGCCAGGTGATCCACTTGCCAATGCAGTCGGTGCAGAAGACATGGCCACAGAAAGTAACACGCGGCAGCCGGGCCGTGCGCATGCACACCAAGCAGGTGTAATACCTATTGTCGAAAGAGTCATCATCTTCGGTGTCGCTGCCGCTGTAGGAGCCGTCGCTCGAATTCGTTGCGCTAGTGTTCATAGTGGTTTCTGTTTTTCGTTAGTACAGGTACTTTAGCTTATTTACATATAGATTTATTCAGAGATTGTTAGATCAAAACTCACAAGTTTGTTAACTTACAATTTCCAATGCTTGTTTAAGCTTCTCGAACATGGCCGCCCATATTTTGTCCTTAGCAAAGGCTACTTTATAGCCCTGTAATATGTCAATCAGTTCGAGGAACACTTTTCTGCCATGATTGTCGCTGGGTGGCCCATCTCGGTACAGCAACAGTGTCGGATTGGTCAATATGACCAGCAGACGTATCAATAGATCCGCCAACTCCTCGTCCTGCACGTAGTCGGGCAGCATGTAAACGAGATCCGTCTGCAGCACCTTGGCGCGGCCCAAATGTCGGCGGTACTCGTGATTGTCCAGATCTCGACGCAGTATCCAAATCAAGTGCTAAAATAATGTGCACCACATTAATTCTCTTTCTTTTCGGCTCTATTTTCATTTACCTTTAAACCTTCGGCTGCATCGGGCTCCGCTTGGTAGCGTTTGCCATCGCTTACGCCCAGCGCTGCGCAGGTGGCATCTATGTCTGCCAATAGCACAGACATGACTTAGAAAACACACAAACACTTAAATACACTTATTAAAAGTTATTAAATAATTATTTATTTCACACACACGCAACACAAAAACCAATTTGCCGAAATTCGCGCGCAAAACTAAACCCCCAGAACAGCTGTTCGATCGTTAGGCAGCTCTGCTCACGATAACTGCTCAGTGATATCGATAGTAACGCAATTTTGCTCGCAGTGCGTTCGTGGTTCGTGTATTGACTAAGTCTTCATATTTTTGTAGATTTGTTTATTCTGCTGAACGACAAAAATTATTAAAATCACATAAATAAATATCTCATAAAATTGCTGCTATTGGCAAATTAATAATTTCCTGTTGATCGCTTAGTTGGAACAAGTGTACCAAAGTGTTTTGGTACTATTTTGCCTATGGTAGGTACTTAATGGGAACTGTAGCTTATTCAGTTCTTAAATATCGATATTTTGTTATGCTTATCAAAAAGTTTGGCAATCGGAAATCGCTAAGAAATTCGAAAATGTTAACATTTTGGATTTGTATAAATACACTTAATAAATGTTGTGTCTGCCTTCAAAGAGGAGGACAGCATTTTCAATTCGATCCAATTGCAAATTATCCCCAGTCACACACACACACACATTCACACTCGCACAGTCAGAGCTTGAGCGTACCTCAAGTAAAGCTTCCATTTGAGAGTTAAATGCAATTTTACGGGTCCGGCATGTGAAGCTGGAGTTTATTTGCGCAAATAGGTGCCAAACAACTGAGGGAAGATTTTAAATCTCTTTCAAGGATTTTCATTAAGCATTGAAGCAGCAAATTACACAAGCTCCAGGCAGCTGAAGGTGCTGCTGCAGCCAAACCGACTGCAGCATGGGAAAAATCCAGATTAAATGCAAACAGAATTTGGCAATTGGACTATTTAACTACGATATGAAGAAGTACGTTGTGCAAACAGGATATATGCCGAGAACACATCCTGTACCTGCTGCCCACTGCTGTTCCAATGGAATTTAATTAACAAAGTAAATGAACAGACAAGAGAAACAGCAAACTGCTTAGCAGCCCCTGAGGAGCAGCAGCAGCAGCAACATCAGCTTCCGCTGCAACCTTAATGATGAAATAAGCAAAAGTTAAAATTTTGATGTTTGCATCTTTACAGGTTAATCCGCCACCTGGCACCCACCTCTGAGTCCGATGCCAGATGCCAGATGCCTTGCAGAGTGTCAAATGTTATAATTTTAATTTTATTAAATTATTACAGTAGAATGACCTGTTGAGGTACTGGACACGGTGCTGTAGTCCCAAACATCCCCATTCATTATGAAACCGAATGGATAACTCTGATATTGGTCAAATAATTCGGGAATAGCGGGATGTTCCGGATTTATCCAGAAACAACAATAGCTCTCCGGCGCTCCTTTAACTTCATTTATCACCAGAGTTTGTCGTGTGCGACCTATAGTATCGCCCAATGAATAGTCATACTCCATCTCCGAGGAAACCTGAACCCCAACCGCCATAACACGTCCATACAGCAGGGAGACTGTTGAGATGAGAACTAAACTTATGTTTAATAAAAAAAATCTCAATTTTCTTTTTTCATTTCTATTTACCAAATAATATTGGAAAGGTTTTCATTGCGAATGGTTGCGTAGACTTGAAATATAACCAGAGTAATACCAGGTCTTATACATGGTTGAATCGACACAGCCTTAATCTACCTTGTCATTAAAATTTAGCATGATTTGCATGATCATTTATAAACAATGACAAATGCGGAGTATATTGGTTTGTATATTTTACTTTGAAATAATGAAGTTAAATAAAATGAGATATGCGACAATGAGAGTGATAATGGCAATAGCAATGCTAATATTAATGACAATATTTATAAATATGATAATGAAAATTACACTGACAAAGGCGATGATAATGACAAATAATGACAATGATAATTATAATGATAATGGCAATATGGATAACCATAATTATGACAATGGCAATGGCAATAGCAATTATAATGGCTTTGTGTAACACAATGATAATGACAATAGCAATACCAATTACAATATTAATGACAATGACAATAATAATAATAATGATAATGACAATATAGATAACCATTATTATGGCAATGATAATGATAGCAACAATGACAATGGCAATGAGAATGATAATAACAATACCATTAACAATGTTAATGACAATGACAATAATAATAATAATGATAATGACAATATTGATAACCATCATTATGGCAATGATAATGATAGCAACAATGACAATGGCAATGAGAATGATAATAACAATACCATTAACAATGTTAATGACAATGACAATAATAATAATAATGATAATGACAATATTGATAACCATCATTATGGCAATGATAATGATAGCAACAATGACAATGGCAATGAGAATGATAATAACAATATCAATGACAGTGACAATAACAATGCCAATGTATAGACAATGATAATGACTTGGCCTATAACCATGTAAATCACAATATGAAAGACAATAACAATCTTAATGACAATGACAATGACAATAACAATACCAATAACAATGATAATGAAAATAACAATAATACGAAGAATATTAACCAAACTAACACAATCAAGTTAGTACTATACAAACATTATAAGATTAATGATAAGAAATTGACTTTATCCTCAGATTGATTCTGAGTATTATTTTATTATATTATATTGTTAATCACATCAAAGCGCTTTTCACACAATCGAAATCAATCAAGCTGAAACAAAGGATCTTTGCCGAGTTTTCAGCTGGCGGTGAAACGATTTTATGGCTCGGTCAATTATTTCGACAGCTAAAATGTCGATGGAATGGCTTTCGCTTGGGGATCTGACAGTTGCCAGGGCAATGCAGGGCAATTCCAGCGCTTTTAGCTAACAAAAACAGGCTGCACAAAGCCAACAAGCACCCAAAAGTGTAATCCAACAACAACAGCAGCAGCTGACGTCTGTTATGCAACGCATTTGTTGGCTTTGCAGTTTGCGGCCGCCATTTTGTCAACGAGGGTCGCCATTGTTTGAGGAGCGAAGCCTTCATCTTGCATTCTGATTGCGTGGCTTAATTGCACAGAGGTCTGCCCTGCCCTGCCCTGCCATGCCCCGCCTTGCGCCAGATTTCTGTTTCAAATGGGTTACAATTGTTAAGAAATAAATGGAACAGGCATATACCATAAAGTAGATATCAGAACAGGAATCGATATAGATTCAGTCGTACGTTCGTTCATACACAACTCAGCAAGAGACTTGCCAGTTATATGCCTATATATACCTTCTATAGTAAGCTCAGTTCAAATTATCGATAACTTTTTCTAAAAGCCCGTTTAAAATCGATACAATTTGATATACAATATATCAGCACATTTTACCTGTTGACTTCTTTCAAATACAGGGTATTTGCAAGTCAGGCACACCCGGCCACTACAGTCTTCTCCCTATTGTTCTGTTGTATTTTTTTGAAAGTGAAAGTCGAGCAGACTTCTATGAACCGCAGCCGAATTAGAGTCCAGGCAACGTGGTAAATGGGAGGCCTGAGCGTTGTTGTCGGCCCCGAAAGGCGAACAAAAAAAAAACAAAACAATTTCTGAACAAATAAAACTCACACCTGAGACCCGAAATGGGCTGCTCCAGTTTAGCAGCTGCTTGGAAAATGAATCGTTGTAAATCAATTTGTACGAATTGGCGAACAACAAGAATACAGCAATTACGATGGCTCTGGGTGGAGCGAAGCGTGAAGGCAACAGGTTGAACAAAGGTGCAAATACCCTGTAGGTCGAAAAGAAAAAGCTTAAGAAATAATTAACGAGTGAGTAAAATAACGAGTAAATAAAGTAACGAGTAAATGAAGTAACTAGTAAATAAAGTAACGATTAAATACAGTAACGAGTAAATAAAGTAACGAGTAAATAAAGTAATGATTCATTAAAGTAGTAGTAACGAGTAGATAAAATAACGATTAAATAAATTAACGAGTAAAAATAGTAACGAGTAGATAAAGAAAGGAATATATATAGTAACGAGTAAATAAAGAAACGAGTAAATGAAGTAACGATTAAATAAGTAAGGAGTAACTAAAGTAACGATTAAATAAAGTAACGAGTAGATAAAATAACGATTAAATAAAGTAACGAGTAAAAATAGTAACGAGTAGATAAAGAAACGAATATATAAAGTAACGAGTAAATAAAGAAACGAGAAAAAATTAAAAAAAAAAGGAAATTAGTAAATAACGATTAAAAAATTCTCACTTAGATCTAACGTTTAAGCATAAAAATATAATAAACATAATACACAAGACCTAGTTACAACCCCCCCAGTTAATTCTCTGATTCTAGTAGTGATTAAAATTAGAATAATTCTTGGACTTTGCACTAAAAATGTTCGACCTCAAACAACACTCACACACACTCAACTCCGGCAATATTAGAAAGTTTGCCAGGCTCTGGCAGCGAGTAAAGTTTGTTGTTGGCAAGTTTAAAGCCAAACAAACTTGTCGGAAGCCAAAATAAACTTTAAAGCTATGTCGAATGAATTTTATTTTTGGAACAGCTCACACGCTTCATTTGCGGGAATAACGAGTAATCAAGTAACGAGTAAGATCTATAAATATATTGCTAGATTGAAAGATGAAAGTGAAACCGAAACCAAAACCGAAGGCTAGCAACAGGCAACGCAGCACAAAAATAAAGAGGGAAAAATAAAAATGAATTCAGCCTTTCGCTCGCTCCCCTTCGCGCTCGCTTAGCTGGGGTCGTCCCCCCTTTGTCGATTTTTCGAAACAAATCAAAGAGAAATTGCAAACGACAAGTTAATCTCACTTCAAGCATAACCGGAAGCCATTTTATGACCCAATGGACAATGTACAATGTACATTGTATTGAAAGGCAACAGCTTCTGCTTGAGCTCCTCCTGCTGCTGCTGTTCCTGCTTTGCCAGCTGCTTACGCGTATTTACAATAAAAAGGCGGAAGCGCGGACATCGGCTGCATCCGCAGCCACATTCAGCATCGCAATCGCACAAAGTAGCAACTTAAGTAAAAAGAATTTATGCGCCACATTTCGACTGTTGCTGCTGCACAATGAATTAAAGTTCAATAAAATAGCCCACGAATACGAAATGTGCGGCGGAAACTTTTCTATAGGTCGCTGCTGCACAGTGGTTTGAGAGCAGGAAAAAATTGATAGACTAATTTAGTTACAGATCTGAGATTATTTTTTTAGGATTTACAAAAATATGATTATAAAATATTTTTATAGATAGTATAGTATCGAAAAAATTACTTTTTTATGTGCATTGTATATCTAATTGTTTTGTAGCGTTTTCAATTATTGCCTAATTCCAAAAAAAAAAAATATTTATATGTCTATACGCGAAAAATATATTTTTATATTTATATTATATATTTAGTTATATTCAGGGAATATCAGTAATTTCGATTGGTTTGGGTTTTAACTTTTTTGCAGTGTTTTCAATTATTGCCTATTTAAAAAATAAAAATAAATAAAATAAAAAATAAAAAATATATATAATAACATCTTATTTTATAGAACTAGACGATAGCCTCTTTCTTATTCCCTCTTATTACTGAAGAGGTTCAGGATAATGCATTGTGGTATTATTATATATAAATAAATATAAAAAACTCTTAAAACTCTCGCCTTAATATTCAGCCCCAATACTAGCTCTTCTTGTACTGTAACAAAGTCTTAGGGATGCCGAGCAAATAAGCTACAAACTTTTCACCTCAACTCAAATTCATAAAATTTCAGAAAAATGTTCATAAAAAAAAATATTATTAGAGCGCAACTTGGTCAAATAAACTTTATAATTGCCTTAATTGAAAGTCCATTAGGTGATTTTTAACCACTGTGCACCTTGTACATCAGCCACATGGCCTTTGTCTTTGGGCTTTGTTGCTTCTTGTTATTTTTTTGTGATTTTTCTTGTTCTCCTTCATTTTTTCTCGTTCGTGCGCTTTTTTCATGATGTTTGCACATTTGCTCCTTGTTGCTGCTTGTCGATTTTGAGTTACAAAGCCAAAATCTCAGCCGCAGCAAACGAAAGAGGCGGGGTGGTAGTGAGTGAAGAGGGGCAGATAGAGAAACGCGGTACGAAAACAGAAATACCTTTTGCATGCTTCATTGGCGTTGCCTTTCTGCTGAGTGAACATCAAATGGGATTTGTCCAGCCGGCGGGGCGTCGAGGCAGCTGGACGCACATATGTTGTTGCTGTTGTTGCGTAACAGTTCAATGGCGTGTTAAGCACAACCCACACACACATGCACATTTGGCCAGTTTATGTGGCAACAACATTATCCAATAACATCGAACATCAGTTTAGTATCCAAAAAATATGTGCGAACTTCTCTGCTGCAGCTGTGAAAGACTGCACTTACCCAAATTAAGATTGTGCCAAAGATTGTTCTCGGAGTCAAACATCAAACATCGACTTGAGCTTAACAACAAAAATACCAAAAAAAAAAAAAAAAAAAAGGAAGGAAAAGAAAAGAAAAGGAAACAGAAATAGCCTTTGATGCTGCGAACAGAGCTCACAGAACATTCCATTTGACCTCAACTCGACTTGACAGCTTTTCCGGCTTTTGCAAATGTGTTGAAGAGTTCGCCTCAAATCTTTGACTTTCATAACTTTGTCAACATTAAAATGACTTTTCATCACATGCAAATCTGAGGTTTTTATTTAGCTGATTGACATAACATTTCCACTGAATTTAAAGTTGAATTAAATATTAGAATTTTTAAAATTTAAAATTTTTAAATTTTACATTTATTTTGCAGCCTAAGCTTTGGAATTATAGAAATAATTTTCATCTATGCAATATAATAGATGCCTATGAATTCTTTAACTATACTTAAAACATAATTTAGTAAACAGATTTGTATTAGGCTAATTATTTAGGTACATAAGTAAATGACATAAATATATAGCATGGTGTATCTAAGGCGTTTCAGTTAAATTATGCTCTTATATAAAACATTTGTATATATTATATTAACATTATAGTTTAAATAATTGTAAAAAAAAAAAAAATGGTAAATATGATTTAAGAACCGAGTTGACAGACAAGTATAATTTGTATATTTTCATGATAATTTTTTTAACTGATTTTTTGTAGAAAAATAAATATTTCAGAGCTTTCATAATCTTTTAACTGAAACAAAAAATAATAATAATAATTTCAATCACTTGTAATAAATAAATTTAAAAAAAAAGTAATTTTAAATATTTTTCAACTTTTATTTATATTATTCTTAATAAAAAAAAAAGTTGTATTGTGAATAAATTAAATTACTATAAAATAATATAAGCAAATCAATATCTCATTTAAATTTTCTTTAAATGAAAGAATACAAATTAAAATTGTTTAATGTTTCCAAGCTCATTAGTTATTCAATCGATAACTTTATATCGATAACAATTCATAGCGCTTGTTGAACAAGCCTATAAATTTTCTTGAATTTCTGAGTTTTTAATTATGCCGCGAAAATAATTTACACTCATGTTGCACAGTGTGAAGTTTTTTGTTCATATATATATATATGTGTGAGAGAGAGTGTGTGTGTGTGTGTGTGTGTGGTTATCCCGCCTGCGGCACATGTATCTTTGTGGCATCTTTATATAACTTTGCGTATGCCTCTGTGTATGCTTCGTTTTTCTCTGTCATTTATTTGTGTTTTATGCTTTTTGAGCGTCTGCCTGGCGCATAACTCAAAGTGCTTGAGCATTCGATGCTGTGCAGATAATGATGCCAAAAGTGTCGCCTCGACTGGAGCTGGGGCTGGAGCTGCGACTGGAGCTGGAGCAGGGGCTGGAGGTGGGTAAATCAAGGTAAACCAACATACATACACGTGCGCCCAGTCAAATAACATATCGAAAAATGATTTTCATTGAATGCGCAAACAGCGCTGGGAGCTGCTGGAGCTGTTCGGTGGGGGGGCGTAACACAAAATAAGCGTCAGCGAAATCTGTTTCAATAGCTTCACTCGATATGGGTTGTGGGGCTGCGACAGCGCTGTCAAAGTCATAAAATCGCGAGAAAGCGGCACAACATAAAGCAAAAATGGGCAGAGGAAGAGCGCTGCCGGCAGCTATAATGATGTAAAATATATCGCTGAGATTTAGCCGACTTGCGGCTGAAGCCGTAGCATAAACCCTAACCAAAACACAAGGTCTGTGCGTGTGCTGATAAAAAGGCAGCGCACAAAAAATGCAAATAATAAGCAGCGGAGAATAAAAATAAAAAAAAAAACGCCAATAATAGAAAATTTATCTTTAAGTTGACACAGATTGAATACCCTTTGAAGTGCTTCAGATTTGATAGATCTATGCGAATAATCTAATTAATGAACGATTTTTTTGGTTGAAAAAAAAAACGAATTACTGACTGGAACTAAGTTGAGCTCTAAGGGGAATCGGAGAAATATATTTTAATTTAATATAATATAATATATGTGTTTACATATATTTTTTTATAATATAAAATAATTTATAATATAATATAATGTAGTATAAATATATATTTTTCTTTTAATATATTTTTATAATAAAATATAATAATAGTATATATAGTATATTTCTTTTAAAATTTAAATAATATATTCTTCAACTTCTAAGGAATTTTTTTTTTAGATTTTGCTTTACCCGGAAAACTTGGCTAATGCCATTTATCTCATTATGCTTGAAAATATATTTAAAATATTTAGCAAGTTAAAAGTCTATTCTAGATCTGCTTTTAAATGAGTTTTTCAAAATGAAACTTTTGATGGAAAATTTTAACTAAGACGTCTGAAAATAGCCATAGCACATATTCATACAGTTAGCTGACCTAAATAGGAATTTTTCTTTAACAAAATATATTTTTCGTCAAATGTTTTATTTATGAATATTTTTATAAATAAATATACTTGAAATACTATATGAACCATATACAGAATTTAGTTCACATGTTAATTTGAGTTCAGGCAACTTGTGCGGAACTCTATACAAGAAATCTTAAACAAGCAACAAAAGAAAGTATTTGATTAGTTCACAAGTCAGCTACGAGCTGATCGAACTGCGCTGCTAACATGCAAGCTGCCTGCAACTGCAGGGAAAAGTTTAAGCTAAGGCAGGAATATGCAACAAGAAACAGCCAGAGGAACAATTTAATTGACCTACATATAATATAGTATGATATGTTATATATATCTACTAATACACACTTCTCTTGACAAATTGTGATTGCCCAGAGTCAAAGTGAAATTAAAGTGAAAAAAGTGTTGCCTACTTATTTGCGCGCACTTCAAAGCCAAGTCAAACAAATGCATTAGATAGCAACGCACACATAAATATGCGCCTTTACACACACACACACCCGCCTCAAATATTATTCAATTTGCTGTAATAGGAACGCTTAAGTTTTGTGCTGGGGCACATGGCGTATGCGCAACATTTAGCACCCGACTGTTGCCTGTCGCTCGCGTGGCTCGCATCGCTCGAGCCTTCACACTTAATGGCTGAAGTATATTGATGATGTCGACGCACTTGCCGCCACAGCCTACTTACCCCATGCCCACGCAAATCTGAATCGACGCATTTGAACTTCAATGACGCGCAATTTTATGCGTAAATCTTTTACATAAATTTTGCAAAACGTTTACGTCTGCACGAAAGGATTTGCAAAGCCAAGAAGCCAAGAAGCCATGGCTGCTGCCGCTACTTTACTGGCTTTCAAAGCACTTTCAAGCCCCTTTCAAATGAACGGCAAAGTGAAGTGCGTAAAAAACGTTAATATGGGCTTTAGCATCCTTTTTTTATGACATTCACTGCTACAATTTAGCGAAAAGCCAAACGCGCTCGCTCCACGCTTCACGCTCTCCTCAATCTCTTTCTCATATCTCATGCAGATCATTGTGAATTCAATAATAAAAAATAAAAAAAATACACACACAAAATATTCTTCAATCTACTCGTAATGCATCATAAATCTGCTGCGTAACAATATTCCCATGGATAAAAATCAAAATCAATTCCATTTTATAGCCAAAACTTTTTCTCTTTCTTTAGAACTGCAATAATATTTTGAGATGTGAAAATTTGATGGAGCCCAAACGAGCTTTTCATAGCGAGCAAACAGTTTTTAAAATATTTTGTGGCCGTGCTTTGGATGGCGACTTGATGAAACGTAAATAAATTTGGGAATTTTTTAAGAAATTTAACGCTTGATAAAGTGATAAAAAGATATTTTGAAAATTTTTAATTAAATTTAAAATTCTTTTTAAATATTTCATTTTTGAAAAATTCAAATTTTTCAACTGTTTTCAGCCTATGCAGCCTACATATTATCTCATGCATTTTATATGTCAACTGAAAAAAAATAATTCAAAATTGTAAGGCTTCAAAATATTGGTAAGTGTCCTTATCTTATAAATAATTTTTTATCTATTGTATAACCTCAAAATAATATGATAAAAGTGAAAAAATATTTTGAAAATATGAAAAATTTTCAATTGCTACTAATATTATAATAATTTAATAATTATAATTAAAATTTCTTTTTATATGTTATATTAAAATATATATTATAAAACTTATAATGGGTAATATTTCATTAAATATATATATATATATAAAATATTTTTAAAAATTTGTTAATATTTTCCATTTTTCCTATTTTGATAAAACATTTTTAAACAGCAAAATTTATAAATATTTATTTATATATTTTTCTTATATCTATTTAATATATATCTACCTATATAAAAAAAAAGTAATTAAAAAAATTTTTGAAATACATAATTCTTTCGACTCTCTTTAATTTATCTATTATATTAACTACTCTCTAATATTAACTGAACTTTTAGCTCTTTTATATAAACTTAGCTTAACAAATGTGTACTCCATTACCATACCAATATCTCTCCTACACACCTATATGCAATTGCAGTCCTTTAAGTCCTACTTCTGCTGCTCGACCTCTATAAATATCAATGTTTTGGTTGCTATATTTGGCACATAAACAACTTATACAAACTTTTATTTAGACAGCTTTAATTTGGCCAAGCCGCAAATCACATAGTCCAGATATAGATAGATATATATATATATTTGTATATATGTGTATATAGCACATAGCATAACCATTCCAATTTCAATAAGAAATATAAGGAAAAGTAACCGAAGAGCGGGTAAGGAAAATTTATTAAGTGATAAATTTTGGGCAATGCGCAAAATGTCAGAAAAGGTCAATTGAAAAGTGAAAGCTCAAGAAAAGGATGCTAAGCGCCTTTTGGCACCCACACGCGCGCTCACACACACACACACACACACACACACACACACACACACAGGCACACACACGCGCGCACTCAATCAGCAGTGCGGGCGAATGTCCGTCGTCATCCTTTGTCAATGTCCTTTCGTTTGGCTACCCCCAAAAAGGACGCACAAAACAAAAGCCGCTCAGAACAAATTACCAGAGTTGTCTTTTCTGCAAGTTTTGTGGCTCCATTTTTTTGGCTCTTGTTCTTGCTGTTGTCTTGTTCTTTGGCTGAAACTATTTCTAGCATTTGCCAATTGCACTTTTCAACTGGCCCCATTTCGCTTGAGATGCTGACCAGCCAGCAAACTACACATAGTTAGATGCCAGCGCAGGCACTTTAATATAACCGTTAGTCGCCTATGGTGCTCCCTTGTGTGTACAGCTGCGTGCAATGAACTGGGGAATAGGACAGACCCTAGGATACGTCTTGAACAGAGTGCGTGCGTGTGTGTGAGTTGCAAGCAATACAGTTTTGCTGCCAACTATTTGCCCACTTAAACATTTATGTAATAGGCTTGAAATTTTCCATTTGGCAGCCGCAAAAGCTGGCCAAATGTGTGCCATGCTCCAGGCATATCCTGACCAACGTATCCTGCCCAGCTGCAGCACCTGCTGCAACCTAGCGAGCATTAAAAATTTAAATCGCTTACCATTTCCGTGCCCAACCGCAATGATGCTTGAGCAGCTTTGCCCAGGACTCTCGGCCTTGGTCATTGTGGTCCGCTTAGAAATGGAAGCCAGAGCATGACACAACCAAATTCAAAAGGCAACTGAGCTTAGTCTCAACACGCTTACCTACTTACATTCTAATAATATTTAAATAATATATGAATATATGAATAAATCGAGAAATTTTAAATATTTTATTATTTAATAAAAAAATTAATATATGTATAAATCAAGGATTTTAATTTTAGTATTTTATTAATTTTTTAAGTATTTTATTTATTAATAAACAATATTTTTAAATAATTTAATATAGTTAGAAATAAATTTAAAATATTTAATATTTTAATACATTAACAATTTTTAACTAACAAAGTTTTAAATATTTGATTACTCAATGCAAAATTGTTTAAATATTTTAATTATTTAAATTGTAATTATTTTATCACTTAAAAAATGTTTAATATTTAATACATTTAAATATTAAACAAGTTCAATATAAAAAATTGAACATTTTACATTGAATAAAAATACTTTTTAGAAAATTAAATCTAATTTAATTTCATATTAAATTTAAGTATTTTTAAGAATTAAGAACAAAAAATGTGTTTATCATTAAATAAAAATATTTGTAAATCTATTTAAATATATTAGTACATTTAAAAGGTGTTAATAAAAATATATAATATAAATTTCATATCTTGTTTTTTCAAGTTGAGGCTAAAACAGTACAAATCTCATTTAAATCAATGTTTTTACGCTCAGCACGATTTTTGTATTTTTAGTGCAGCTTCAGAGCTTTGCGAAATCATTTTTTAGCATATGTACTAAAAAAGAAATTTACGATAAGCCAGCTCACAGTTGTTGTTATGCTGCTCGTAAAAATCAACAGAGCAAAATAAAAGCCAAAAACAACAGCCAAACGTTTAGTTAGCGTTTTTTGCCGCCCACTTTTTATGTTAACAGAAAACGATGCGTCATAACAAACGAAATTGTTGCCGTTAGAAATGAATTGTGGAAGAAAAACAAGCACAGCGTTGCCAGCTCGTTAACAGAGTTTTTAGAGCAAATATGCACCGCAGTCAGCTGCCAAATCTAACTCCCATTTGCAAGAGACGCAAATCAACTTATAAAATGTTTAATGGCTATTTTTGTGGAGCAGATTCGTGTTGAGGCGTGTTGAGTAACGAACGAGCATGGATGTGCCATATCTAAGGCCGGTTTGTCGTATTTAATTTAAGTCGAGCACTGTTTTGGGGCAGCTGCTGCATTTATTTAAAATGCGTCGCTCGTCGGCTAGCCGGGCACGTACAGTCCGACACGAATTTGAAATTAAAATACTTTGCACTTGCACTTGCGTTTAAGACCGAAATTAGGTTTTTGCATTTCTGAAATTGTGCACTCGAAATGCTACTCAAAATGGCGCAACTTTCGTTATTAAAGTGCATTTCGGTTTCCACTGCTGTCCGGCGATGCCAGAACGACGGACAGCAAGAAGAAGAGCAAAAAAAAAAGCGGCACACAGAGGAGTAGCGTTGCCAGAGCTGAAACAACTCCCACATCTATTTTTAGTACACTTTTCTAGCGCTTTGTTTTTGCATTCATTTTTGTCTTCTTTTTTTTATTTTTCTTCTGGCGTTTTCCATTTTTTCCCATTTTTAATATGACTTCGTTGCCCCGAAGCTGTGCTGAGGCGAAAGTCTGCAAGTTGCGGTTTGGTTGCACTTAAATTATTGCATTAAGGCAAAGTCCTTGAGCAATGGCAGCAGCAGCCAAGTTTTTTTTTTTTTTTTTTTTTTGATGCGAGGGAAGGCATTGCAATTAAATAATTTGCGGTCAAAGCGAGCAAAAGTTTTGCGAAATGCTAACAGAAATAAGTTAGCAATAAGTCAAAGTGAGGCACAAATTGCAGCAAGTCGCCTTTTGGGCTCTGTGGCAATTGAAAAACGACAATTAGCCTCTGCCAAAAGAGGTCAGTCAGCCCTTTTATCTGCAGATACCATATCTCTCTTCCTGTCTCCCTCTCCCTCTCCCTCCCACTCTATCTATCGCTCTCTGGCTCACAAATAGCCGGCAATAAATCAATGACACTCACACAGGGCCATGGACAGCAGGCAATACGCACAGGACACATCACAACGACACGTACATGGGCTAAAATGTTTGTTTTGCATTTGACCAAATTGCCAAAATGGCCAAACAAAAACAAACATACAAAATTAACTAAACATGAAGTTTGTCGTCAACTTGGGCACTAAATTAAAATTTAAATAATTTAGAATTACTTAGCAAGCAAATGATGCATACGCAGCATGCCTAAAAATGCCAGCGCTTTAAATTCAATATATAATTCAAGTCTTGAATACCAAATTTCATGAAAAATTGATGTTCATAGCAGTTGCAAGTTGAAGCGCCCTCTATGTGTGGTTTTAAGTGACAGCCTGCCAGAAAGACATCAATAACAACACTAGGTGGCATCTACATTGTAATTTGTGGCGCCATCTATGCGTAATTTTTTAGCTTAAAGGCTGCCAGAGTGATGAGAAAAGCTGAGCTGCTGCAGAAAAAACGGCCAACAAATATTTGAAAATAAAATATAAATAAATTAATATATATAGATAATAGTTGATTTTATAGCTTACCACAGAAAAATATTAATATGCAATATACATAAATAAATTGTTTCTTTTTTATTGTTCACCCACATAATAATTTGTTTATTCAAATTAGAAAATTTTACGTTTACAATTAATTTTACATTTACAATTATTTACGCGACTTATGAAGATCATCATCATAACAGATATTTATGTAAATGAAGAACGCTGCTTGCTTTATTTACACATTAACGCATATTTATACATATATATATATATATATATATATATATATATATATATATATATATATATATATATATATATATATATATATATATATATATATATATATATATATATATATATATATATATATATATATATATCTGTGTATATATATAAATAATTGTTATTATAGTAATTTTGTGTGTATATATATAATTATATATATATATATATATATATATATATATATATATATATATATATACATATATATATCCATATGGTAAGTACATAAGTTAATTTGTATGAACAGCTTATAGCTAGGAGCTTATAACTACAATTTGTGTTTATATATAATTTGTATTTGCATTTGTTAACAATGGTTTTTTACTTTAGTTTCAAACAAATGTGCCGAAGATTAATAATATTTAATAAATATATATTTGCAGTTGAAATCATGCCGAAGGTGGAGGGGAAAAGGCTTTTGCAGCTCGTGGCTCAGCCACGAATGACAAAAGTTTAGAGCTGAACTAAAACGCAGAGATGCATTAAAAATAGGCGATATATCGACGCGTTCGACATATCGATAACATTGCAACAACATTTGACTCGTCGAAAACAAACAAACAAACGGCCAACAACAACTGCGGCTAATGCACAAAATCATTTGGTATATAGTGCTGCGGCTCAACGATCACGCTCGTATAATGGGGCGTGGCAGCAATTGTTGCTGCTGCAGCATTGACGCTCTTAAAGCTCTCAGCAAAGTCGCTGACCACTCGCTGCTGCTGCTGCTGCTGCTGGTGCAAGCCATATTGCTGCTGCTGCTGCTGCTGCGGCTGATATTGCTGCTGTGCATGTTGCTGCTGTGTAAGTTGCTGTTGCGTGAGTTGCTGCTGCTGTTGCACATGCAATCGCTGCTGCTGCAAGTGTTGGTGATCCATCAAATGTTGCTGCTGTTGCTGCTGCTGCGAACTGTTGTCGGAGAAGTAGCTCAGCTCGAAATTGTGACTCAGATCGCTGTAGGTGGTCTGCGAGGGTGAGGTGCCGTTCACAATGGATGCATTGCCGGTGGACAGCTGGCGGTCGCTTTCGGAGCTGCTCGAGCAGCTGTTCGAGTTGGCCGAGAAGGGACGCATCATGGACGTGGCCACATCCACGGTCGCATCATAGTCATAGTAATAATGATTGTTGTTGTTGTAGTAGAGGCTGCCCGTCGTCGTGTCCGGATATTGCATTTCCGTTGAGTAAACGCCGGATGACGAAGCCGACGCACTGGACCCGCTGCCGCCAGCACTAGAAGCGGTGCCGCCACCCGCACTACTGCTGGAGCTGACCACCAGATCGTTCAGCGGCGGATAGAGCTGGGTGTAGCTAAGGCTATCGTGATCCATGCTGCCCGCCTGCTGATGCAGCTGGGCATGCTGCTGTTGCTGATGCCACACGCTGTTGCTGTTGCTGCTGTTGTTGTTGTTGCTGCTGTTGTTGCTATTGTTGTTGGCGTTGCTGTTGACGGGCGTGACTGCATTGGGCGGCTGCGGCTGCACCGTCAGCGGCAACTCCGGCTCAAAGTACGGATCCAGCTTGGGACTTACACTCAGCGTCGGTGTGCTCGAAGCCGGATGTTGCTGCTGTGGCTGCTGCTGCTGCTGTTGCTGTTGCTGTTGCGTTGTAACACAGACGTTCACAGCTGCTGCCGAGGCGCTGGCTGCTGCGGCGGCGACGGCCGCCGCCTGGGCAGCCGGCGAGATGGGCTCGCGCTTGATGACGCCCGTCTGGATCTCGTTGAGCACCAAGTCTTTGACCTCTCTCTCGCTGAGCACATAGTTGACGCTCACGATGAAGACCTCGCGGGAGGAGCGCGAATTGTGCACCAACGTGGCGTACGATTGCACCCACACCCAGCCGCCGCCTTTGGTCAGGAAGCGATAATATTTGGTGGTTACTTGTCCTTTGTACAGCACTAAAGTGGGAGTGGGAGATAGAGAGAGAGAGAGAGGTGTTGTACCGTTAGCTTAGTGCACAAGGCTTTACTGTTATTGTTTTCTTACGGATTTGATGGGAGCAGCGCATGGCCATGATATCCGCGGCATGGATGTACTGATAGAGCGTCTTCTCGATAAGGTCCTGCGGCTCGTAGCCGGTTAGCTGCGATACGCTGCAAGTAAATAAATAATAAAAACAATTGAAAAAATAAACCCAAGTTGAGGTTATGTACACAGGCACCATTGAGGTTATGTACTCAACGGATTTTTATTTTTATTTTTATACGCTTGCTGAGAGTGTGAGCATGTCTGCGAGACATTACGGGGCATCTCTGCGGTTCGGATTGCGGATATATGCATATCTACTATAATATATATTTTTCGAGTTAAATGAAAAACTTAAAATATTTACGAAAAATTTACGTTTTAAATACTTATACAAATTTTTAAATATCTACTAAAAATTGGAGCACTTTTCGAAAAATAAATATATTTTAATTTTTCTATTTAGTTATCTTTCTAAAAATGTTTTTTAATACTTTTTTCTAAATATTTGTCTAAAAAATATTTTTTTTTTTAATTTTTTCTCATTTTCTAAAAATAAATTTTAATATTTTTGATTGTTAGGAAACTGTAATATTTTTATATGTGTAAAAAGTCTTTTAAAAAAAATTAAATATGTATTATTTTTAGAAGGTGTGAGGTCTACGTAATTTTTATCCAAAACAAATATCTAAATATATACTTAGTATACCTAGAAAAATAATTTTTAATTTTTGTTTTTCTATTTTCTTTTTATCTCAAGTTAAAAGTAAAATATCTCTTAAATTAGCCTCGATATTTTTGCGCAGGGTATTCAAATGTCGTCATATTTTTCGTATTTTTTTTTTTGTTTTTTTATTTAAACAAATTTTGTTGTTGCTTTTGTGTGTTGGTCGGTTTACTTTTGTCAACTTCAATTCAATTATGCAGCAAAAACAACAGCTAGCTTACACAGAGCGAAAAAAAGGGCTGTTTCACACTTTGGGGTTGCACCACATCCTGCTACCGGGCGCGCAACAGAGAGAGAGCGAGAGAGATGGCAAGAGAGACACACAGGGGCACTGCTGCCGCGCCTCATGGCATCATGAGGGTAATTGAGTGACAATAATGTCAGACAAAGTGGTCTGGTTGGAGGGCAGCTGGTTTTGCTGGTCGTCGCTTGCTGGCTGTGCCGTATAGGCAAAGGCACTTAAAGGCAACCGCCTTCTGCTTACGCAGCCCCTCCCCTCCCCTCCCCTTCACAGTCAGCCACCTCCCCCCGGGTTTTTGGAGCAGCGCACACAAAGCAAAATCAAGCTCAAGAGGGAAATGATTTGTTTTCCTTTTACGCCGGAGCGGGGGAGTCTCGTCTTGCGTTCCGTCATTTCTTTTTGTTATATTCCTTTCTTTTTTTTGCCGTTATCTTTTTGGGGGGTTGTGTTGTTTTTTATATATACATATATTTAGCAGATTCCTTTTCTTCTGTTTTTTTTGTTAGTGTTTGTTGCCTCTTTGTTGCGACCCGTTTAAATATTTGCCTAGTGTTCCCTCTGCTCTAAGCGAAATTGAGCCTTTTTTATGGCGACGGCAGCGAAGAGCAGGCGAGCTTTACTTTGGTAAAGTCCCTTTTCCATGGTTTACGATCGGGTTTCGGTTTTTTTTTTTTTTTTTTTTTTAGAAATTGTTGCATCTGTTTGACTCATAAATTTTCACATCATGTGATCTAACAATTGTGTTTGCAAAGTGTTAAAAATGAATTAAGTATACGATCTTCACAAAATTGTTATATGGTCACCCTAATTATTATTTTCAAATATTTAATGAGCACAAATTATTTAGCAAGCATTATTGAATGGAGTCATATAACATAGTCTACGAAATCTGAGAATGAACTATGTTTATATGGTCACCCTAAATATTATTTAAGATATTTAATTATATTTATGATGTATATATGGTCTATAATATAAATATAATCTAAATATAATAATCTTAGTAACTCTTTTGTGGATATGGTCACCCTAATTATTATTTTAAATAAAAAAAATCTTAACTTATGGAGTGATTCACTAATACTGAAAGTCCGTTATAGCATTATTACCAAATTAAAGAATTTTTCCTGCTGCTACGGTCACCTTAAGTTAGACTTAAAGACATTCATTATCAAATTGTTATCCTTAAACTTTTTATAATACCTATTTAAATATATTTTCGATTTTTTATCTTTTTTTTTTCAAAGTTTAACTTACCGTGCATCGAAAAAGATGAGCTTCATATCAAGTTTGGCACGGAACATGAACATATTCTGATGCAGTTTGATCTCCGTGATGGCAGATGAAGGCAGCGAGTGACCGACGGCAACCAGGCCAAGATTCTGTATCAGACTACCCTGGCCATCGCCGCAGTCCGGGTAAATGCGCGCCTTCAAATAGCCGGAACAGTGTATCACCTGCGCGAAACCAACCCACAATTAGCAAACATTTTAAAAGGGGTATAAACTAGGCGTAACGCACCTTAAAGCCGGAGGTGGTGAGGCCCGCATTGCGCTTGGCCAAAACACATTTCATGCGCAGGAAGAAGGTCTTCTCGATCTCGATCGTATGCGAGCCACGATCATGCCCATAGGCCGACGGGTGCTGCACGCCATTCGGGCTGCCAATGGGCGTGTGCGTCTGGGCGAGCTGTGGGGAGTTGAGAAAGGCATGAGTAAACAGTAACAGACAGGGGATAGGGAGAGAGAGAGAGAGAGAGATTATTTCTACTCACTGGATGCTGATGCATGTGCGGGTGCAAGGACAATATGGCATTCATCTCATCCTGATCGTAACTGTGTATATACTCAAAAATGGAGTTGCCCGTCAGCTCGACCTAATGGAAAAGAAAATCAGAATGAAATTAATGCCAGTTGCTCGCCAGCTAAGTGCCAATTAGTGAGCCGAGAGTATGCAAATTCCGCGCCATTTGATGCCTGTCCCTTGACTTGCAAATGGCGAATGCAAGTGGCGCTGGGCGCCCAGAAAGGGCCATTCGCCAGCGAAATTTATGCGCATAAATCAGGCAAATGATGCCCAACACCCACCTGGCTGAGGCCCAAATGCACCGAGGCTGTCTCTGAGATGTACATGATTTTGCCATCAGGTGCCACCACAAAGATGAAGCCATCCAGCGTCTGCAGCAGATGAGAGCCCAGCTCCTTGATGGTTGCGCCACGTTGCATCGCAGGCGAGGAACCCCAAGCTTCACCGAGTCCTGCGAAGAAAATAAACAAGCAAATGTAGTATAAGATATGTGGTATAAGACTTAAAGGGAAATGTCTATAGAAAAAAACAGATAGTATAAGACATATAATGTAGGACATATAATATAAGCCAAATAAATTAAATAGTATAATACATACATATAATATAAGACAAATCAAATAAAATATGTAGTATAAGACATAAAAAGACATATCAATTAAGATGTATAGTATAAGACATATATTATAGAACATATAATATAAGCCAAATCAATTAAGATATGTAGTATAAGACATATAATATAAGACAAATCCAATAACATATGTAGTATAAGTCATGTAATATAAGACAAATGAAATAAGATGTGTAGTATAGACTATTCAAATGAGAAATTTAGTATAAGACTTTTAGTATAAGTCATAAAGTAAATAAAATTTAATATAAGACATTTAGTATAAGACATATAGTATAAGGCGTGTAGTTTAATAAATGTAGTATACAACTTGTAGTATAAGACAGATAAAATAAGACACCTAGTATAAGACCTATAGTAAGTGAAAGACTATAATACCAGGAGTGTAAGGCATGAATTATAAGACATACAGTATAAGAGTAGTGTAAGACATGTAGCTTAAATATGGATTGCAAACATGTAGTATAAGACATGTTATATACATATACATATATAAATATAAAAATGTATAAGAGTTCAAATCTTATACTCAGAGTGACTTATACTGCAATCGATCCTCATTTCCCTGTTATATATTGCATATAATATACTCCGATTTAAGCAAGGTTTTATATTTACAACCCGGTTGTAAATATGCTATGTAAATGAAATTCTCACAATGCCAAACTTTTGGCAGTTCATTTACCGCACTAAATCGTGTTGCCCTGTGCCAAGTTTTTCCCATGGCCTCTTTTGAGCACAGCCTGTCAACTAAATCAGCAGCCGCCACACGAGTAGACGGCGCACTGCCCGGTGCCCCACTCCCAGACCAGCATGAGCTAACCTGCCCACAGTTGACGTCTAAATATTATTCCCAATTAAAGTCATCAGCGCCGTAGGTGGCCCATTCACAGCCCACACGAACTGACGCCCCGAATGGGATATGCATTGCATTCTCATGTCATCTACTCCTTGTTCGTTGCTGTTGTTGTTGTTGTGCTGGTCTCATTGTGCGCGCACTTCCTTGCGCGTTGTTTGTTGCCTATTATTAAAATAATTATTTCAATAAAGCTGAGCATGAAAAAAAAAACAGAAAAGCACAAAACGCTGCGCACAATGGAACAACAGAAACAACAACAACAACAACAACAAACGCCCTTAACTTGAGCCTGTTGTGCAACCCTCGTAGTCAGCACAAAATCTCACACACACACACATACAGATGCCCAGCCACCCACTCACACTGATAGCTGCCACCCAGCGCCAGCCACTGGGCATCCACTTCCAGTGAACGTCTCGTCGCTCTCTCGCTGCTCGCAGCTCGCCGCTCTTTGAGTGGAAACAACAGGCCGCCATTGTGTTTTTCCGACTTCACACACCCCCCAGCCCCAGCCCCAGCCCTCTCCGTCGCCTTCCCCTGCTCCAACCCCCACCTGCTTGTTTATTGTCTGCGCATTGTTCGAGTGGTTTTTCCTTTAAGCATATGCTTTAAGCAAACAACGCCTTTTAAACTTGAAAATGTGTCGTCGTCGTTAAATTAACAAAGGCCGTATCCTGCTGTGTCCTGTCTAACTGTATGTGTGTGTGCTAGCTTAATGAGCGTGTCGGCCGCGTGGCTGTCACCAGGATTCCTTATGCCTCATTTGACGTAATTCCCACACGACGGCGAGCCCAAGATGAAAAGCCAAACGAATTCAATTGAACCAATTGGCATTTGGTGGTGCGCAATTGGGGAATTTGCCAACTTGTTGGCCCACTTACCATCGGGAAAGACTTGGCGCATTTTCAAATAGGATGTGGTCAAACGTATGACGGACGCCTTGTCCAGCTGCGACGTTACCGCCGCCGGCAACGGCAATAATTTGGCCAATTCACAAAATTCCGTATTCTCCTTTTCACGACGCGTGCGTGCAGCATTTTTGCTTTTCTCCTTCATGGCACACGTTTTGGCTATATCTGCAAAAAACATCAAGAAAATTGTGGAACATTATTTAGTTTATCGATTACATTGTATATAATATAACAGTTACAGTTACTAATGAAGCTAGAAGGTCTTTAATGCAGCAAAAAATATTTATTTTATTTATATTAATTTTATTTTAAATATTTAATTAATAATTTGTACTAAATTTATGAAATTACATTTTATTTTATTTTATATATTTCAATAATTTATTTTAAAAAATAATTTCTTTTTCAATTTTTTTTTTTTTTATTTGAAAATTTTATTTATATTTATAATTTGTATTAAAATTTATTTTATTTATTTAAATATTTTATTTTTAAAAAGTTTATTTATTTGAAATTTTTAATTTATTTTAAGATTTTATTTTTTTTATTATATATTATTTATTATTTGTCATATAAATATATGAATATAATAATAATAAAATTATTTATATTAATAAATTATATTATATTATAAACTGAAAGACTTTTATATCAAAATCAACAAGATATCTACACTAGATCAGAAATGACAGAATTCTATAACTTAAATAGAATCTTATTT
The DNA here is from genome assembly GCA_035045555.1 of Drosophila fulvimacula. Classification (NCBI taxonomy): domain Eukaryota; kingdom Metazoa; phylum Arthropoda; class Insecta; order Diptera; family Drosophilidae; genus Drosophila; species Drosophila fulvimacula. The sequence continues at coordinate 18,273,737 of JAWNOX010000137.1, forward strand.
TCCAGCTATCACTGAAGAGCAATTGATAAAAACAAATTTATATTCAAAGCTAAATCAACTGTTAGAAGAGTTATAGCTGTTATAAACCTCTTAAATCCTTGACTTATTAGAAATCTGTTTGATATAGTTATATATAGGAATATTAAGATGATTGTTAAATATATATATTGTAATAGATAAACTAGATTTTTATTTGAAATCTTTTAGGCTTCTAATAATATACTATAATATACTGTATTTTAGTATATTTTAAGAAACCTCAAAGATTTTCAATAAAAATCTACCAGATCCATTATACTAAATGCCTAAAGTAGATCTCTATATTTGTCCAATTCTACTATGAATATTACTCAATAAATCCTCAGTCACACAAACCATGTAGTCTGCTCTCATAGCAATCCTTGCGCACACGACGATGGTTCGTCATTATGTGAAAGTTTCTTCTCTTTTCGAGCACACAAAATACTGGAATATCCTTAATAAAACTGAGTTAGTTGTTGCGAGCACTTGCTCATAGCACGACGATCACCTGTTTGCAACTGAGCGCACTTCGTCCTGTGCAGGCAGTTTTAAGTTGTAAACTGTCTACCTGAGCTGAAGATGCTCTAAACTGTAGCAGCCATTGGTCAGCAACTGAAACAGGTAATAGCCATGGCCAATTGACTTTTTGGCCATGTTACCAATATTCCATTGATCCTCAATGGCAAACGGAAGTAGTGACCAACTGTGTGTGTGTGTGTGTGTGTGTGTGTGTGCAACAGGTTAACAGCATTTTGACTTTACTACATAATGTATAAAAACCTATTTTTGCCAATACCAAATCAGCCCTTAGACAGCGCTGCCTTGTGTGTGAGTGTGTGTGTGTGTGCAGAATATTTTTTTTGCTGCCTTCTTTGCCATTGATAAAATAGTTTGGAACGTGATTTTGGCGCAGTTTTTGGCAAATATGCAGCGCATAGCTCCTGCTGCTTTACACACACACGCACACACATACATAGCTGCATATATGTATATATGTTTATATGTTGGATATTTAGCAGCAGGAATTGCAAGAATTCGCACGTAATTACAAGTTTATTGACATAGGTCACGTAGCTGCAAAAGTGACAAAAACCCAACCTGAATGAAACAAATATATATATATATGTATATATACTTGTCTGCTGAGAGTCTGGCATGATAAACAACTTTGGCTTATGGCAAAGCAATTTATGCCATGCTCAGAGTAACTTTAACACAAGCGAAACAGAAACAGGAAAAAAAAACTCGTAAGTAAATGGAACATTTGTCAAAAGTCGCTCAGCTGCTGGGTGTGAGTTCGGGATGCTGTTCCGGAGTCTGTGCATCCGCCACGCTCACGGGAGCAACAGATTTGCTAAATGATCATAATCCTAAAGAGCTACGCGCCGCTAATCCGCAACTCAAATGTGACAACATGCGCGTCTGAAGTGCCGCCGAGGTCGTTCATATCCGGCGTGTTGCTGCTGCTGCTGCTCCTCCTCCTTCTTCTTTTTCTGCTCACTAAACTCCTGCCACGGGGCAGTTTCATCGGAATTGCCATTGTATCGCGGCTAGCAGTTAGCTAATGATAGTTTATGTTCCCTAAGTGGGTCACAATGGCAAAGGATATATATAGACATATGCATAAACCCAGCTCATAGATTCCACATAGAATCTAGAGTACAGAATATGCACATAATTTTATCAAAGCCATAAAAACGAGCGGAAATTAGACAAATTCCCATAAAGCACAGAATTAATAAACATAAATAAATAACTATATTTATATGCCAGTCGGAGCACAATAATATGAATTGATTAGAAGATTGAGAGGAGACTTTTGCCCACGACACATCAAAAGATACTCTTATTAATTTTATAAGTCAAGTGAAATTTCTTATGGGAATAATACAGAAAGCTAGGTGGAAAAAAAATGATTTAGTATTATTTAAAATATTTAGTATTATTTATTAAAATATTTTTAAAATATTTAAAATATAAATATAAATAAATTATATTTTTTAACAATTTTAAAATTATTTTTAAAGCACGTTTATATTGTTTTTTTTTTTTAATTTCGTGGAAATTATTTTATGTAATGTAGAAATATATATTTTAAGCAATGTAGAATTTTAAAAAGTATATATCTAGGATACAAAAATATGTTTTGTTTAAAATATAAATATAATACTTTTAATAAATTTAAAGTAATTGTATACTTTTATTTTTTTAATTTTTAATTTCTTGTGAATATGTTTTTCAAGCATTTTTTCCAAAAATGAAAAGCAAATCCTAAAAAAAAAAATATAAAAAAAATAGCTAAAAAATTGTATTTAAAAAAGTTTAGACGCTTAAATTTTATAGAATTTAAACCAATTGTTGAAGGTTTATAAATTAACTAAAATTTTAAATGATATTAAATAATAAAAAGTTTTTTTTATTATAAAAATTTTTATTTTTTATGCAATGACTCAACTCAATTTTTATTTTTTTATTTTTTCATTTTATTTTTTTAAAAATATGATTTCAAAATTATTGAAAATAAAAATGTTTTTAAATTTTCACATATTCCATTAAGTTTTAAATTCAAATTTGTTTCCAGTATTTTCTAGAGCAATAGGAAACTCTCGGCAGTCTTTGCAGCATAGCTGTCCACACTTTACTACAAAGTTATGGCCATCTTTACCGGGAAAGAGCATTAAACTAACAAACAGAGATGCGGAATTGTGAAATTGCTGCTTAGCCATGGCTTGACCTTAATCTGGTTAGAGGCAAATGCCTCGAACCAAAATAAACAGAAAAGTTTTAAAAATAAATCGAACAGAAATGTGCACACACTGAACTTGACATGGCAAATATGGAAATAGAGAAAGAGCTAGTGAAAGAGAGAGAGCGAGAGGGAGCGAAAGAGAGAGAGTGAGATAGGGAGAGCGTAGTCCGCTTAGCGCGCAGGTAAAAGCACTGCAAAAACTGATTGACAAACATTCCCACGCTGCCAAAAAATCATGCATACATATATATTTATATATATCGTCTATATGGCTATATATATACTATGTGTGTACGGTGAAAGCAGCCATAAAGCAATTAACAGCGCATTGAATGCTGCTGCGCCGTGCCGCTGCTAATGTGGGTGTTGCGGCTGCGCACTGCATGCGGCATGCGACAGGTAATGTGCCACGACGAACCTATATACACTTACTGTATATAGTAGATATTTGCTGAAGATCTGTATGAAGTGTAAGCGATTCCCACGCTCATCGGACGGGTCTGACGGGTATTTCCAATGGACCAATTGATAAAGCGGGAAAAAACGCGCAGCACATGCAAAGGGCATTGCCCATTAAGTGTGAGAAACTCAGCGACTGATAGACTTTTCAGGTAGAGTATATACATATATGCAGAGATTCCCACACAGCAGTAGCAGCAGCAGCAGAAGTAACCGTGGCAGCACCCGCAGCAGGTCCTACATATCCTGCGCTATCAGGTGATGGAAAATTCAACATACGTTTTAAATGTGCGTAACATATGACATTGCCATAAAGGATAACGGATAAGACATATATACAGTGCCTGCTGGCAGTGTTTGCCATTGCCAAATTGAATCAACCCCAAGCCAACCGGCTGCCACCCCCACACACTTGCGTCTCTCTGTTGTTTTTTCCAACGCACATGAAGTTTTATCTTGAAACAACAGCCAACATCCCAGTTTGGCAGCGGACGGGTGGAGTTGAGCGCAAAAATTTTAATGCTCGGGTCGCGCTTAATTTTCGGATTATAACCCGTAAAGTAAACAGCGAACGCATTGTCCTTAGCCAGCCAGCAGGCAGCAGCCAGCAGCCAGCAGCCAGGACGACTGCACATTAACCCAATTTCAATATGCTTTTTGATTTGTTTGCCCGCCACTTAAACATTATCAAACAGCGGTTTATGCGGGGTGCACGGGGCGCCGCAGTGGGCGTGCCAGCTGGGCGTGTGCGTTTTAATTGCCAGCAATAACAAGAAACGACGGCCATAACGATAACAACAACAGCAACACCAGCGAGGCGTTTGCATTCGGGTTCGGTAAGTTTGCCCAAATCCCAAATACAAATCCGCTAATTGCAGCGAGTTTTTGTTGTAGTTTGGGTTTAGGGCATCTCAGTTGGCACTCCCACGCGGGCCAATTGGGCTATAAGAATGGCATATTGATGCGCATAATTTTGTCGTGTATGTACTTAATATATATGTATATAGATAGATTATTCTGATCTATAAGGCGTTCTGAGTTTCGAAAGATAAACAAATCTGAACCGTCTCTGGGATAGAGAGATTTTAATTGATGAGTTTTAGTACAGAATTTTTTAAAATTATTGTTCGACTGGTTTAAATAAAGTTAAAGTCTGTTTTTTTTTTTTTTAAGAATTTTAAGCTTAGCTCCTTCAAGTGATTTTTTTCTAATGACTTCTAATAATCCTAAATATTAGCTTGAGTTCGAAAATATTCTTATAACAGTGCATATAAAAATCGAATGTGGTCCATATTAAAAAAAAATGTCGGTATTTTATAAATTCCCCAAATATTAACCTATTCCAAACTTAAAATTATATTTTTCACATATCTTTTTCGAATATGGTCTATCTTAAAAATTGCACATAAAATTCGATTTTACTTATTTTTCAATGTTTTACCAATTCCCTATTTATCAATCTATTCTTAGGCAGATATTAACTTCAAATGGTTTCATCATTGGAAAACTCTTTTAATTCAAAATAAATTTAATTTAAAATTCAATTCAAATAATTTAAGAATTTTAGACCACAAATACCAATTAATACCCATAAAAATATCCGAATTAATGCAAGTAAATAATGCCCCCAAAAATATGTTGCGAAAGACAAACAAAGCTGGCTAAATGCGTTTTGGCAATTGGCAAGCTGAGCGGAGCAGCTTAAATGCATTAAATATTGGCAAACAGCAGAAATATCGTGTTGCAGCAAACGAGACTCTAAAACATAAATAACGGATTTTATTGTTTAACTCCAGCACGGAAAATGCAATAACAATTAGAGCGACAGAGATAGCACCATGAGCTAGAATAGGTAAGAGCAATGCACATTGAAACGTAATGATAACACAGGACAACATAATTAAATAAGGATTTGGTAATCAAATTGGATTATAATTTCTAGATGATTTTTAACCAAAAATGAAGAAGAGAGAAAAGATAAGAATAATTGAGAGTAAGAGGGAAAATGTTGATTTGGAGTATTTCTGCAATAGACTATAACTGAGTAGTTTAAAAAGATTTTTTTAATTTAACAAAAATATAAAAAATTAAATAAATAATGAAAATAAGAAATGTTGGCCTTGAGCAATACGACATGTAAATTGCAATAGACGATAATTCGGTAATTTATAAAGAATTAAAAAAAATGTTGTAATACTAAAAAATGAAATGTTGCTCGAGAGAAACAAAAAATTAAAAAAAAATAATCTGTTTATATATTAAAGAGTTATTATTCCATTATCTCAGGAATTTATAAATATTATTTGAAATTAAGAAAGACTTAAGAGATTATAAGTAACATTTTCAAAAACTAGAACAGATAATTGAAAATATTAATTTAGAATACAAAATGTAAAATCTATTCAAAAATAGTGTTTTCTTTTAATTTTTTTTAGTTTTAAATTTAAAAAAGATGTTCAATATTTTCTAATAAAATATGTTCTAGTATGCATATATATATATATTTATTTATTTTTAAAAAGAATAATATAGTAATCCAATTCAGTCTCCAATTCATTACATCAACCAAAAAAAACCTGTTGCCCAGTGTAATCAGGCAGCAGCAGCAACAACATTCTATGCATTACAATATTTTCGAAAATAGCAGAAAAAAAAATGTAAAATAATTATGCATGTATTTGTATATTATTTGTATTTGTATTTGCATTTGTATTTGTATTTGTTGAGCAAACATGCAGCTCACTGAGGCGTTCCAAATGCGAAAGTAAACTTTCAAATGAAATAAAAAGCAACAATAACAACAATGGCAATGGGCAACAAATACGGCAGCAAAATGTGTACCAGGGAGCAGCAGCCCAACAGTCCAGCAGTCCGGCAGTCCGGCAGCCCAGCTATAAATACGGAAAATCTCGAAAATATCACGTAAAATCGATCAACAATACAAACTTGCAAACCAAATGGCCATTGGGTAGCAACCAGTCTTAGTTGCCCGACAGTCCGACAGACCCCTGCCATACGAGCCCGGCAAATCAAACAAGTCAAGCGCTGGGCGCACAGGGGGCTTCCGTCCGTCCGTCCGCCAAGGGTCAAATCGATAACCATAATTTTATAGCATTGCTCTGCGCATACAGCCAACGGCTGCTGTGCATTCTGACCCATCTCTCTCTCTCTCTCTCGCTCTCTCTCGCTCTTTCTCAGGCTCTACTCATGTCTGTTAACAGTCGCACTCGAGCTGTCTCTTTCGCGCTGTGTGATATGTCCGGCCTCACCTACACGTAAATAACCAAACACCTCCATTATCACTTACAGCGCGGCAGACGCATTGTTCGTTTGTTGTTTTTGTTGTCAGTACGTGATGTTCCCTATAAATTTGAATTTGATTTTGAATTTGCTCTAAAACAGCAGCAGCAACACAAATAACAAAAATAACAACAATACTGACAAAAGTGTTGCAAGTCGGGTATGCACGACTAGCAAATTGGCTCAATTGAGAATCCAACTAACTAGATAAAAAGATTATCTCAGTATAAAAACTTATTCTTTAGGGTTTACAATTTATTTTTAATTTTCTGAAATATTTTCCAGGGTTTTTTAAAAAAAGTAAATATGAAGATTTCTATATATTCGATGTATGTCTATAGACGAAATTTTATATCTATAGCTTTAATAATATTTGAGTTACTGCTGAAAAAAAACGATACTGAAAATGCACGAGAAAATTCTTTTTACGCTAAGGATATGATATATGTCTATCAATATAAATTTACTAATATATATATCCAGGTAAAAGGGGACTTTACATTTCAAATTGCAAAAACAAATATTTAGCAGTTGAAGACTCGTGGATTCAGGTATTTTTACAGATTAATAAGCATATCTAGAACGATCCACCTATATATGGTAAGCCATAAAAACATAGGCCCGAAATACCCACCCTTTCAAATAGTACAGGGTATAAAATAATAATAATAATACAATCAAGCGTGTTTGGTGTGACTCGACTACCGCACTGATGGCGAACACTGTACAAATACAAGAAATTCGAGAGTGGAAAACAGGTAAATAGGTAAATATGAAGACCAGCAACAGCAACAGCATCAGAGTGTAAATATGCTACACATTGAGTTGGTAAATATTATCACATATATGTATATAGGTATATAACTCACAGTAAAGCTCTGGTTATTAAAATGGAACTTAAGACCCGAAAATCATTTAGCAGACAATTTGAGTTTATTTTGTGACAAATATTACTCAATTTGAACACTTTGAAAAATTATCTCAACTGCACGGCATGTATCATGCTTATTGAATAGATATTAATTAAATTATAATAATGTTAGGTCATGGCTTAATAAAACTGAATATTAATTTATAATGCTAAATATTTAAAAATATATATATATTCGAAAAGTAATTTTATAAAACTTCCAACTTTTTTCAACTTAAAAATTTATTGCACTCAAAAATATAATAAATTTTAATTAATTAATTTAATTTAATTTAATTTTATTCTGATATTATTTTCTTTGAAAACAAATCAAATTTCAGTTCGAAAAAGATTTCAGAATTGTTCGCATTAATTGCGTCTTACATTTTATGATATGGGCAACTGCAACAGCCGCTGCATCAGTGGATGTTCAACAGAACAGCAACAACAAAAACAACAAAAACAACAAATACAACAACTAAAAGAACAACAACAATAGCAACTTGAACTCAGTCGTAGAATGAAACAAAAATATGGTTGAAAAAATCAATACAAAGTCACGTTTAAGAGAAAATCACGTTTCATTAGATACCTACACCATATACTACATATATACTATATATACGTATAAATATATATATATATATATATATATATATATATATATATATATATAAATATATATATATATACATATATATATATATATATATATATATATATATATATATGTGTGTGTGTGTGTGTGTGTATACCTTGCACATGCCCTCACACACACGCAACACACATAAATTCCAATTGTTGCTACAATTTCGTTTTATGTAAGCGAAAACTATTTCAGTAAATATAAAAGCAAGAGCAGACGCCATTTTAAATAGCTCCATTGCGATGCAGAAATCCCTGTATTTCTATATATATATATATATATAAACGGTACTTTTCTAACGGTCTGTTTACCTTGAAATTTACAACAAGGGGCGGATCTAAAACTAAATATAGAAGACACCGCAACTGCGGTCCTCAAAGATAATTCAGAATTTGGGCAATAATGGAGGATTGCTGCTTCCCCCATCATATAAGATCACTTAATGCTGGGCCATAAGTTTCAGTTCCCAAAATGGTGTTGACAATCTGAATATATTTTTGACTTAAGCGAGAGATTTGTAAAGGTTTTCATGGCATTGGCGCGCTATAAACCGAGTCTTGCCGAGCACATGATTTATGGAACATTATTAGTCTGTTCAGTTGTAGAAGGAGTGAATTTTAATACAGCTAAAGATGTTCCCTTAAAATTGGGAATGTAGTAAAAAAATAAAATAAAAATATCTTTTAAATAAAAACATTTGATATTGATTGTTAATTTAGAAGAAAAAATTTGTTTAAAAAACTGAATTTATAAAAGATTAAAGATTCCGAAAAATTTAATGTAATCGGCTTGAGGTCCTTGATTTTTAAGTATATGCTAGGAATATCCAGCAAACGGATTAATTATGAATCATAAAACACATGAGATTTAATAAAATAAATAAATTGTTCAATTATTTGGAGCATATTTGTGTGTTATATAGCCACATAGCATGGGATCTACAAGTCATACTCTTATACTATACGAGATTGACGCAACAGAGAGACAAACGGATAGATAAATCCGATAGAGAAAATATTCAGAGAAAATATTCAAATAAAAAAAAAAATTTTTTTTTCAAATTATATAATTAACGACTTTAAAATTGCACAGAAAAAAAATAAGATTCGTAAAAAATTAAATTTTTAGATTTTTTTAAATTTTTAAATTCAGATATTAGTAACTTAAATATCATACTTATACTTATTAACTATATACTTATTAATTCCATTTATATCATATCTGTACCCCTTTTACAATCCCTTCAAGACAAGTATATTCAGTCAATTAGGGAAGCATAATAAGAACAGATTTTAAAAGCAATTAAGTCCTTAAATATGCCATGAAAGGAAGTCACGAAGTTCTACTCGAGTTCATAGTTTAGAAAATGCTAAAAACAAAAAGCCCTATATACATATATCCGTAGAGAACAGCAAAATTACAGCATTAAGCGGATTTCGTCACAAGAAGTCAAACACGCACACCGACGTGCAACTCACACACAGCCATGACACAGACACATTCAATCCCCCAGACGAATCTCAGTTGATACATCCAAAATGTGGGAGACAAAAGTTAAAAGCATAAATTCTAGCAATCCAAAAAAAAAAAAAAAAAGAAGAAAAAAAAACAACACTACAACGGGCACAGGAAGCAGCAGCGACAGCAACGGCAACAAGCACCATAAGCTATACAACAACAAAGCACAACAAGGGAAAGACGATGAAAAAAAAAAAAAAGAAAATGGTGTCTCAGCCAGGTAACATTAGAAAGATATTAGGGCCGCCGTATGGTTCATTCACCGACCATTGCAATACGGCTGCGCCGCTGCCGCTGTCGCTGCTGCCTCTGCTGTCGCTGCTGCTGCTGTAACAGGAAAAAAAAAACTGGTTTTCAAATACAAACGCAAACGCAAACACACAAACCTACACATGCCACCCTCTGTGCAGCCAGAGTAACAACAACAGCTGCGAACGCACCAAGTGAGTGCGAGCGAGAGCGGGCGAGTGCAAAGCATTACACAAATACGAACAAACTGGCAACAACATCTCATTGGCTGTCTCGGCGTGTTTAATGCCCCACGAGCACACAAACATAGCGCGAGACCTGGAACGACAAACTGGAACTGGAAATGCTCTGCGTGCGTGTGTGTGCGTGTGTGTGTGTGTGTATTGTATCTCGCGGGCCAGCTTATGTATTTGTATCGCGTCTGTTGTCGTTGCCACCGCTCCGCCCACACACACAGACGCATAATTGTTGTGTGCACGTCTGGCAACGCCTTAATAATTGTTATTTGAGTTTCATTTTGTTGCCGCGGCTGCTCTCTGTATGCGTGTATGTGTGTGTGTGTGTGTGTGAGTCTGTGTATTTTACACTCCATTAGCAAGCATTTCGTGCATTGGAGTGTTTAGCTTTCTCTTTCAGCCCTTTCTGGTCAAAAGATTCTCAGTTGATGATTTATGTGTGTGTGTGCGTCTGTACATATGTTTTTGGGGGCGTGTGGCAACTCTTCCGGCCGCGTGCGTTTGTCGAAATTCAATGTCAGTTCCACGTGCACATGTATTGGCATGCGTATGTGCCCAAATGTCTTCTTCTATACACTTGGCCGCCATTTTTTAATATTTTTATTTGCACTTTACGCACACACAACACACAAATCTTAAGTATGCACTCGTAAAGTTTATGATTATTTCATTTTTGAACTCTTTTAACTGTTTTTTGGTGTGCTTTTTATGGTAGCATAAAAAAGGGGTAATCAAAATTCTTGTAAAATTTTTATATATTTTGACTGTTAAATGAAATGAAATAATTTTACTGACTTATTTGTTGGAAGGCAAAAGCTCAAACATTGCCAGCAAATTTGTTTGCTCGACACATTTATTCAAGGTCACGCACTAAATTTGAATGTCCTTGGCGATTCGGTTCGATAGTTTCTGACAGCTGCATGGGGCATGTGCATGCCCCACTTTAAATTTTTCCACAATTCCCTAAGCTGGCTGCATGCCTTATTTGCGTAATTCAATATTTCGCAATTAAAATCACACTTTGCAGCAGCAGCAACAACAACAAAAGCTGACGGACAAGCGCATGTCCAGAGCGAGCTCGGTGCCGCAGCCAGTGGCAGCAACAGCCTCGTGCCCCAAGCGCTTGGTCGTGTGGCCAGACAAAACAAATCACAATTTTACGGGGGAGTGTCAGCAAAAAAGCAAAAAAGCAAAAAGCAAAAAAAGCAAAAAAAAAAAATCAAGTGTTAAGCAGAAAAAAAACACACACACTGTCTGCCGCGACACTGTAAAAACAAACAGTTGCAGCTGCAAGCCTGTGGCTGCCTGCTAGTTAGGGTATCCACCAGGGTTAATTACTTTTTGGATCCATCTCAGAGGCAAAGTGAGTGGGCTGCAGCCTGCATTGCGCGCTGTGCGGCGCGTTCAATTTGAAGGTATTAACTATTCGATTTGGATTTTTTGTACGCTTGTTTTTTTTTTTTTTTTACAGTGTATTACGTTAAAGGCGCGCGCGCACACACTGGCACTGCTCACTGGAACCGAACCGAACCGAACGAACGAACCGAACGAACTCTCGCGCCCTCTGCTGCGACTGCTTCGTTCTAAACTAAACTAAACTAAGCTAAGCGACGCGCGCTGCACTTGCCGCTGCATTTCGGAGCTGAGCTCAACTCAGCTGAGCCGCACTGAGCTGAGCTTTGCCGTCGCTGCTGCTGCTGCTGCAGCCGCTGCCGCCGCAGCCGCTTTTGATTGGCTTTCGAGCATTTTCAATGTCGCCAGCAATGTCAGCTGCACTGCGAGTGCGCGGGGGCTGGCGGCGCCCTGCTTGCTAGGTAAATAAACAATACTTTCGACGCGACCGTGACTTCTGCGCAGCTTGCAAAAAAAAAAAAAAATATATATATATAAGAAAAGAAGTGAAATGCAATAAAATAAACGAGAAGAAAAGTGAGAAAAACAGTTGACATTTCACTGGAAACTGCTGCGCTTTCTTCTTACGTCGACTTCGACTTTCTTTTGCCGCTGTGCTGATCTAGGCAGAACAGAAGGCGAAACTCAAAGTTATTTAAGACATTGCGAGTTGACCCCTGAAAGAGACACACACAAAAAAAACCAAAACCAAACAGATAAGCCACAAAAACAAAAACAATCATAAACTATTATACTTGAATCAGCTCTTTGAAGTTTTCATGCGCTGTGCACCCATTGCAATTGGTTGATAGCAAGGGTATATCCAACTTGTATATAAGGGATGCAAAGGACTTTTACTGCAACTTCAATAAGTTTGATTCATATTTTAGACATTTATATTAAATAAAAAATTTTAAGTAATTGACGATGAAAATAACTGATTTTAGTCTATCAGTCATCCTCACTCAATCAAATCTTAGTCAGTCAATCATTGGTTTATCCGTCAATCTGTTTGGCCGTCAGTCAGCTATTAGAGCCATCTCAATCAGTGTGTCAGTAACTACCAAATACTTTATTCAATTAGTCACTCAATCATGTTGTAGTCACTTGCTCAATCATTCAAATACCTCAATCAATGTGCCAGTAAATCATTCAATCAAATCAAGTAAATGCTTAATCTTGCCATTCAATTAGCAATTAAGTCAATCATTAACTTCATCAGCCAGTAACTGATTAGTCAATCAATCAACCAGTCAATCATGCATTGCCCACTTTATTCAATTAGCCAGTCAATCATCTTGTAATCAACTGCTCAATCGTTCAATCACTCAATCAATGTCTCAATAAATCATTCATTCAAGTCAATTAATCGCTTGCTCTTGCCATTCAATTAGCAATTAAGTCAATCATTAACTTCATCAATCCAAACAGCTCTTCAATCAACCAGTAACTGATTAGTCAATCAATCAACCAGTCAATCATGCTTTACCCACTTACTAATTTATATAAGCTTTCTGCCACACAATCAATTAGTCATTTGCTTGATCAATCCAGGCAAACTCTACTCAGTCAATCAGCAAATCAATCATAATAAATATTTAAAAATATTTCCATCAAATACATTTACCATTTTTTACATTAAATATATACTCATATCTATATATACAATGATATATATTTATATTTATATATATATAAACATCAATTTATAAATGTATGAGCAACATCTACAGGGTATATTGCTAGTCGCGCACTGCTTCATTAGCGCAACGCTTAGTGGCTTATGGCTATGGTCCAAGCACTTGCTGCTGTTGCTATTAATATTATTATTATTATTATTATTATTATTACTGTTGTTGTTGTTGCTGTATTTGTTGTTATTATTTTTTAAACACTTTGTACTGGGTCGGTGCGCTATCGTTTTCATTCATTGATCTGACTTATGGCCGATCACGCGTACATATGCTTAGGCACCTGTGCACCGTGTGCCGGAGCTGTGGCACGTGTTCTCGATATGTGCGAAGCTTTGTTGCTGTTATGATTATTATTGTTGTTGCTATTTAAACTTTTTTTTTGGTTTATTTTTTTTTCTCTGCCTGTTACAATGTTTTGACTCAGTTGTTGACGTCGATGAGCTAATCGCGCGCTGGTGACGTTCGACATTTCTTGCACGCGCTGCAGAATTTACTCGGGCTCAACTCAGCTCAGCTCAGCTGTCGACGTTGTTGTTGTAATGCTGCTCGCTATATAGTATAGTGTTGTTGTTGTTTCTCTTTCTTGATTTATCAACACATAACGTGCAAAAATGTAAAAGAGTTATATATATTCATAGGTATTATATACCGTGTATATAAGTACCTATGCGCTAGCATAGCCATTGATAGGTAAACTGAATCATCGTGGCGCCATTTTGAGCTCGATAATGCATTGAATGAATAGATTATAGTAAAATATACAGCATGATTTGTCTTTTGCTGGATAAATAAATCTAAAAATTGAGTCTAATTTAAGTCTGCACATAAGACAATCGAGGCAAGCCCCAAACTGAATCAGGTCTATAAGACAAAAGTATTAAGAGATAGAGAACAAGAGTTTGATGAAAGAAGCAGCAAGAAATCAAATACATAGAAGTATATATATAGAATATACCCGCCTTTGTCATACTTTATGAAGGTATAAATTTGTATAATTCTTTATAAAATAACAAAAAAAAACAATCTAAAAATGTTCTAACATATAAAAAAAAATTCCAAAAATGTTCTAACAAAAAAAAAAAAGAAAAAATTCCAAAAATTTTCTAACAAAAAAAAATCCAATAATGTTTAAAAAAAATGTAACATATAAAAAAAAAAAAACTTCAATGTTTATCGCATAAAATTCAATTTTGAATCGGGTCTAATTTTAAAAAAAATCAAATTCCTAAAACTCATATTTAATATTAACTTTAATTATATTATTCATAAACAATTTTAAAGCAAATTTGTAATTAACACTTAACAATTCAAATTTCTTATGAATAATGTAAAATATCTACAACGAGCAGTCGATAAATTACTATTGTTTCTTAGAATTTCTATTATTTTCTTTTTTAATTTTTATTTATTTATTTATTTTTTTCATTAAAAAAAAAAACAAATTTAAATACCAAAAAAAATCTTTTGGATGCCAGTGCAAAGGGGTCAGCAGCGTACATACATAATTTTCCCATGCCTATATGACCAGAGATCGATATCGGGCAACATACGATCACACATAGGCAACAAAATATCCCATATTTTCCATACAAAATGCTTTAACCCTTGTTTACAAACAAAAACTTACAAAACTTCGTATAAGATTCAGGCGATGTTAAAATATGAAACGTGAATGCGGGCGCTGTTATCCGATAGCGGAATAGAAGGATGCGCACAAAGGACATGGGCAGACAGTGGCAGCTCCTCAGCTCCTCAGCTCCTTAGCTGCTGCTGCTGCTGCTGCTGCTCACTTGGCAACATAGTTGCGACCGCTGCAGCATCAGCTTCTGCTTTTGCCACTCGCACAGATCGAACAAATTCGATATCGACGCTCGCTACGTGATCCAAAC
The DNA here is from genome assembly GCA_035045555.1 of Drosophila fulvimacula. Taxonomy (NCBI): domain Eukaryota; kingdom Metazoa; phylum Arthropoda; class Insecta; order Diptera; family Drosophilidae; genus Drosophila; species Drosophila fulvimacula. The sequence continues at coordinate 18,288,800 of JAWNOX010000137.1, forward strand.
AATGGACGCTACAGGACAACAAGCGAAAGGACAATCTAGGAAAAACTGGGAAGCTCCGACAACGTGTTCGAGCATAAATTAGGCCATCACCAAATAGCTGTTAATAGTGCTAAGATCTATTTAGTACATACATATATATATTTTATTAGTTACTTATTTTTAGACCCAGCCCCGCTCAGTTCAGTTCAGCTGCGCTGCATGCCCCATTGGCCGGCAGCGGAAGCCGGCCTGTTGTTTTTCCGCAGCCGGAAAAGTCGGTGTGAAAACGTTTTTGGGACTTTGCGGCAGACAACGCGACGGCTGTGCGGCTCAATTACGTTCTCGATTGAGCGTAAAATTGTAATGCCTGATTTGATTTCACGTGACAAGGCGACACACACATGTATACAACAGCTGTGTGTGTCTGTGTGTGTGTGTGTGTGTGTGTGTGTCACGACTGTGGCTCGTTTTCCAATTGGACACAGCCGCTAATTTGCTTGGCGCGCGACACCTTTGGCTGGCTTTGAGTGGAGCTCGTCATGGTCAGTTCATAGCGCTGGACAACGCATCTCAACGGACTTGCAGCATGCCACCCTCAACCACGCCCCGCTCCCCCTCCCCCCCTGCCAGCCGCCTACTGTGATCGGTGTCGGCTCTGCTTGGGCAGAAAACTGCCTTCTTGGAAGTATTATTGTAAATTTCTCGCATATCTTCAAGCGTCGTTGTCGCGTCTTGAGACCTCTTGCCAGATTATTAGTTAATACTTTTTTCCTCTTTTTTCGTCGCATTGCCGTTGTCATAAATGCAAATTAGCTATGCGCAATTTGCATATTCCACATTAAATACACACAGCTCGAAAAGTATATGTTTCGAAAGATTTATATATGTATATTTACTACAATGCGAACAAAGGCTGGCTTAAGCATGGATGACACATACAAATGTATATCTTCCGAAAATGTTTTGAGTTTTCGAGTCTTTAAAGTGGGCTGTCATGAGATATATTTATATATAAAATAACTAAAATATTTTAAGAGATCATAGCATGGAAATAAAATATAAATTATATGATATATTTATGTAGAATATTCAAGAATTATATTCAAAGTTCTGTTAAAAAATTTATTTTCCGACTAATCAACTGAAACGCTTAAAAATAAACTAAAAAAAAAATGTAAATAATAAAACAAAATAAATAAATTCTTTTTAAAATTTTATAACTTAGAACTGTATATATTATAAGCATATTTATAATATAAATAAAAATGATTTTAAAAAATCCTGCTATTTGGAAATCATACAAAATTTTATATATCATATGAAATATATGATATACGAAAATATACTATAATAATATATTTTAAATTTTGTATCAAGACTAGTAAGTATTATATATTAATCTTAATCTAATCTATAGGCCCAAGTCAATTACATTCCATATTTGTGAGATAATAACACTAAATTCAATCCAAAATTTGTATATGTCAGTTCTGAATAGTCCATTTAGCGCTTGTCTAATATTTTTATTTCAAATATAATTTTTTTTAAGTAACTCGTATTTAATAAATGATCATTTAAAAATGAATATATATATTTCCAAAGTGTAAAAGATGGAGTTGATAGATCTAAAATCAAATATAATCTAACACACAAGTTTTCAATCTATCAAATTTCAATACTTCAGTCAGTGGATAAGAAATTCAGAGTAAAATATAAAAAAATTATAAAAATATCCAATTGAAACAATTATGATATCTACGCCATAAGACTATAAGACCTTATGCAATACAATGGTAACAACTATATTTTCAAGGTCATATAAAAATTGACCTTATAGAATATAAGTTCATAGAATATGATATATACATATATGTATATATATATATTTTAAATTTTCAAGATCGTCTCAAGGTCTATAAAATTGTTCATTAGCATTGATCAAATTGTACGAAAGTGTCGTTGACTTATGTACATATCTCAAGTACATACGTAATAAAATATATATATATATATATATATATATATATATATATATATATATATATAGCGTATATATACATGTCATATATGTGCATGATTTTATGAGGCTGCCAACGGTTTCCGTAGAAAATTAGCCTGATGACCGACATGGTCCATGCAGGCTACGTCTGAGTCTTGAGTCGCAGTTGGCGTTGCAGTCGGAGTAGGAGTACACGAGTCGAAGCTGAAGCGAAAGCGGAGCTCTGGTGAGAGAGAGAGAGGGGGGGAGGGAGTCGTCTTTGGGAGTCTCTTGACTGCAATTCGATTTGCTGTTTTTCCCTTTTGGTTATTATAAAACGTTTTGTTGTTGTTTTTAATATTTGCATTTGGCAGTCGCGCGTTGCGCTTTATGGTGTTCAGTTTGGTTCTTTTTTTTTCGTTTTCCTTTTTTTTCGGGGGTAGGACGAGGCATTTTATTGTTGCTAAACAATAATTTCTGATTCTTGGTCTTTTAACGGCGTCGTCACCAAACGCCAACGCAGCCAAGGAATCCGATTACAGAGCCGAGCTGAGGGCGCAGAACCTCTCGCTCGATGATGATGATGTCAATGGCTCGAGGTTCGTTCTCTCTGTGTTCCGAGGCGCAATTACAAATGTTTTTCAAATGCGCCCTCAGTGTTCGCCCTCAGCAATTCGCATTGAATTACACTTGTTCACAGTTGCACTACCTCAGCTTGTGCTAAAAGGAGTATATTGGTTTTATGCGGCATCTGCCTGCGAGACTTGACAACTGCGATTTCAAATTTGATTTATAGACGGGCCTTTCGGCGTGGCAAATTAGAAATTTTTGTATAATTTTTAGCTCATAAATGATATTATTTATGGTGCAACTAAAGCTAGCCAGTTATTATTATATTATATAGCTATTTTATCACACAAATTTAAGCCTGGCGAATCGAATAAGCTGCATTCGCTGCGGCTTTACAGCTGGAAACCTGAAGGAGTTGACTTTCTCTTAGATTGACCAGAAGAAAAGGTAAATAAATCAGACAGCAACTATAACTTGGCCAATCAAAATTATAGAGCTAGGATAAGCAAGGTTTACAGTTGGAGATATGTATAATGATTTATGATCTATAATATTTATAAGCATATCTAATGTCCATAGGTTATAGAGCTAGGATATGTTTGGTAATATAAGCTATATGATCTATGATATTTATAAGAATAACCATATTTAGATCATATTTTTAGATAAAGTTCAAGGTCTGCAACTCGTTCTATAAACTAAATGATCTATAATATTCATACAAAAAATAATATCCAAATTTAGATCAAATTATTGCGATTTCTAACTCTGAGCGAGTATTAGACAGTCGACTGCAACGTTCTCACCTGCTGTTCTTCTTTGCAAAAGAAAGCAAGGCCGTGTCGTGAATCGAGTTTTGAGTCATTCAATGCCGTCGGCAAATTGATATGAAAGGGTAACAGTTCATTATATTCTTATCACTATGCAAATGTTGTCTATGCTGACGCTTGCTCACCTTGGGGCAGCTATCCGTTTTGCCGCTGGGTAATTTTTATAAAATGGCCGCCGTTGTTAATCCACAAAAATAAATCAACCAAGGCTGAGCAGTTAAATATATATCATATATGTATATATATATATATATATATATATATATATATATAGTGTTAGGCCAATAGAATGTTAATTGTTGTTGTTGTTGTTGCACATTTTCGCTTAGTTATGGCGAAAATTAACGAAAATGCGTTGCAGTCGAGCGAGTTTTATGCTTAACACAAATTATGAAGAAACAAAAAAACTTGTTTATGAGCGCGAAACTTTTTATTATTATTATTTATATTTATTTTTTATATATTTATTTATTATTATTTGTTATATATATATATATATATATTTTTTTTTATGGCACTGGAGCAATTGGCAACATCTTGTGTTACATGCCAAATAGTTGTAAATAGTTTGAATTTAAATATTTTTAGTGTTGTTACAGCTGTGTGTGTGTGTTTATGTGTGAGTGTGCGTGTGTGGGTGTGTGTGTAGGTGTGTGTATTTGTGGATGCTTGTGTAAATCACGAACGAGCGGCCAGGACGCTTGTGGCAACGACAACGACTACGACGGGCGCTTGAGCGCAGCTGAACCAGCGAGCAGGCGGCGAACGAATGAGTGACTACTCAAATGGACCGAGAGCTCAGCTGCAGTAACCAGGGGGAGACAGCAGCCGACGCAGCAGCAGCAGCAGCAGCGCAGCAAGCAGCGCAGCACGCAGCGCAGGCAGCAGGCAGCAGGCGCTGCCAAAGCGTGTGGAGGCGCATCGAGTGCGCACACGCATACAAGCACAAACAGCACTCAACACACACACACAAGTGTTCGCCTGCGGGCGCTGGAAGTTGGTGGTGGATGCAGCATTCCAGTGGCTGGCCGTAGGTGTGTGTGTGCGTGTGTGTGTGTATTAATGAATGAAACGCCAATGCCGCCAGTCGCACCGCGCTACCCCTTATACAACCGATTATGGCTCACGTTTGCGAGCCGCACGTGAGCAACCAACAGAGCAATGCTGGCCTGTTCCGGAACTGAACACATTCACATGTACATGTACGTGTGTGTGTGTGTGTGTGTGTGTGTGTGATGTTCTGGTGCTGGCTGTGCCGTGTTTTGATTGGAAGTGTGAAAACGCTGCGCAATCGCAGCTTATCGCGAGAGTCGTATAAAATCCAAAAACTCTGCTGAACCGGTTCAGGTTGAAACTATAATTTTAAAATCGAAAAATGATGAACAGCTGAAGGCACATGGTTTAGAGCAGAGCTGAAGACTCAAATTATTTTTTATTGTTCCATTAAGGTTCATATATATTGAAGTTGTCATATACACACATATACATATAGTAGACATATAAATATATAGATATATATATTCATATTATTTAAGCACTGGCCTCATGAGCCAACTCTGTACGAGTTTAATTATATACTTAAAAAAAACTTCAGATTCACAATATATTAAAATCATTTTTTTTTAAATCAGTATAATAAAAATTATTTATCAATCTGTCAAAAATTAGAAAAACCTAAAAAAAAAAGAATTTGCATTTTCGGCACACCGAAATACTGGATACTCTTGCAGCTATATATATAGATGTGATCTCAATTCCAATAACTATGTATGATATAAATCTCGGACTCTGATCTTTAAGCTGCTGCTACTACATTAGTTGATAGATTAGTTATATAAGTTTACAGTTAGGAACTTTACTACATAACACTGCAAGAGTATTTTCATTTTCATTCAATTATATGTTTATCGATTATCGATTCAGCCAAAATAGTTATCATTTTTGACAAATAATTTAATTAAAGTTAAAGTTAAGCACTTTATTCAAATAACGCAACTTTGAAAGCTCGTCAAAAACCATAATTATATTTTTGTTTTTGTTTTGGTTTATGTTTTTACCATATGTATGTATATAATGAATGTTAAACAGTGTTTAACTGTTAGTTTACGGATTACAGATACATAATTCTGTTAATAGACAATTGAGAGATTTATATTGAATGGGGGCACGGGGATACATGGTATCGAAATCAAACAGTTTCATCAATTGCCAGTAAGTATGTGAATCAAATACGGCACAATCGATGCTTCAATGCATGCGTGTCAAATCCTCCACAATCTTGATGACATCCTCCACATCCGCACCCTTGCGTTCACCATTCAGTGTCAACTACCATAAAGAAACAGTTTTATATATTAATATAACAATAATGAGAATGGAAGGGAATGGATACCCACCTCTAGGCCGTTGACAGCTTCGCGCATCTTGTCTCGATTCAAGTCCAAGAAACTCTCAATTAGGTCTCCATCGATAAAGCCTTCGCTGGGCTCGACCTTGGTGTTAATTTGGTAATTCCGGTAATAGGTGTGATCGATTTTGCCCACCGACTTGATGATCTTCTTCAGCCGCTCCTCAAGACCATGCAGGAAGTCATAAAAGTCCTGCGGTATTTGAGTGACAATACCAATCGCACCGTTGCAGGTGCCATAGAGCACGCAGCCATTGATGGGCGTGGTACGTTCGCCAACATTCTGCATAACCAACGAGCCATGCCTAAATACATTAATCGTGTCGCCCAGATGGAAGCGTGCCAACTCCGGCAGCAACTGGCGCTCCTCATCCGTTGTAGCAGCGCTGCAAAGGCAAAGCAATTTTCAATTTCAAATCAGCGTTAATTGAGTATCAAACCCAGCCCAACTCACCTGTCCTTTTGGCACACGAACAGATTGTCGTGTGTCTCGCAGCCAAGGAAGGTGTCATCGTCCAGGATTTCGACCGCACGCATCCACTTCGGCTCGCAGTCGCGTGCTATCTCCACAAAGATGCCCTCCATTTGCTTGTGCTGCAGCAGCGTAATGGAGCGCATTAGATCTCCGACTAGAATGAAGTCGCCCTTGGCCTTCAAGAACAATGCTGCAATCATATTCTGTATGTTGCACTCCATGCGCAGTTCCTTCTCATTTGTCCACTCGTATAGCCGCACAAAGCTGCCAATGCCGGCCAGAACTTTGCCATTGAACTCCACCAGAGCATAGCAGGTGCCGTCCACTTTGGTTTCGGCCACTTGGGTGAGCTTATTCTCATTGTAATGGAAAATGATGATGCGTCCCACTTTGGGCTCCGGCTCGTCGGGAAAGACAAGGGACGTTGCCACCACATAGTATGTGTTCGGATCATCACCCAGCTTGGCGGACATCAATGCCGAGATCGTCTCCGGCGGCACAAACTGATGTGAATGCAATACCTCGAACGTATTCTGGTCAATAACCAGCAAGTTGTGCACATCAATCTCTTGGCCAACTTCGGCATTGGTAGTCGTTGAATTGCCTCCACCCGGTTTGGGCAGCATATTGGAGCTACAGGTGATATTTTGAGCCTGTGTAGAAGCGCTGTTGCGCAACGGCTTTGCACCGCCCCGGCCGTGCACATCGATCCGCAACGTGGACACGGCGAAAGTCTGCGAAGCCTCCTGGTAGGCAATGCGACGCGGTCCCTCGCCCAGCGGCACAGTTCGAATGTGCAGCTTCTGGATCTCATCAATAGTGCCCAGAATGACAGAGTTTTTGGTGGCCAGCGCCAAGCTGTCCGGATAGGCTTGGGCATTGAGCGAGCACATATGATTCACCTCCTTCAGGTTAACATTGGAGAACACGAGCTTGTGATTGGATGAATAAATCACAGTCGGACGATCCGAGCAGGCAAACACATTTGTAGTCGCAAACGAACGGAACGTGCGCAATGTCGTTGGCTGCGTGCCAAGCGTTACTTTCTTCTTGTCGGTCAGAATGCCAGTAGTCTGGTCCATAATGAAATAGTACATGGATCCGTCACCTAGAGCGCACAATAGATAGTTGATGTCCTCAAAGGTGGTCATCAATATAGAGCGTGGAATTATCTCTGTTTATATAGAAAGATATTGAACTGAGTCGGGAAAATCGAGTGAAATTTAATTAGGTAATTTACCTCCGCTCAGCTTTTCGGTATAGATGGTCTCCAACTCGGGCAGCGACAATATAACCGCCGATATGTCCGTCCACAGACCTACGGCAACCATTTCGGACTTAGTTGCCTTTTCGTCCAACGGGGTTACATCCAAGCAAGCTACCTCATAGGGCAACGTTTTGCGACACTTCTCCACCAGGCTGCCATCCTCAATGGCAATGTAGAATAGCTCACGCGCCGAAGCAGCAACAATCTGTGTGGTGTTGCAGGCGACGACACCAATGGAACGGTCACCCTCTGGTTTCCATTCACCAACCAGCGCTTTGGTAGAGCTCTTCACCAAACGCACGCTCTCCGCAGTCACTTGAATGAGCTGTCAGAGATATATAAAGTAAATTAAATGAATTTATAGTACAGCTATTTTGGTTATTTTCGCACCTGGTCGTAATCCACATTGGCGCAGAGGAACGATTGCAGATCGCTTGCAAAACCGGGAATCTCTGTTTCCTCGACCTCCTCGCCGGACAGAGTTAGAATGCGTGTATGCCCAACAAAGGCCAGCACGAGCGTGTTCTCATAGACACTATCGTCGATGCCCACCTTCAGCGACCACATGCCCTTGATGCCGGGCAGATCGATACAAGCATGCTCTTGTATGCCAATGCCAATGCGAATAATGCGAAGCGAGCCATCTTTGAAGCTGCCGGAGCAGGTAATTATCTGACCCTGTCCCTGACGATCCAAATCCACTACAGCTATGTCCAATATGGGAGCCAGATTGGTAAAGTTCTCAACTGGTATTACATAGGACCCGTCAATAGATTCCGAGCTGAGTCGCACCAGCTGCGAATCGCCATGGCGACTGCCAATGTATAAGAATCCATTATCCAGATACGTGATGCACTCTGGTATCGAAATCTCGCCAAGCTGCTCCACTTTGATGTCCTTTACGGTAGTTCCCTTGGCGGTTTCGGTGGTGCCCAGGAACAACATATAGAGCTGTCCGTCCATATTGCCCAGCAGATAGCGTAATCCCTTGCTGTCCACGCGTGCATAGCAATTGATGGTGCTTTGCCGGAAGGTTAGCGGCGCCACGGCATGGTAATTGCTGCCATCATGATAGACAATGGACTCACGTCCAATTACAATGACCCCACCAATGGGTGAGGGGACCGGTATGAGCATAGTGGCCTCTGTTTCCACATTATCCTGCTTCCACGCGAGCTTCATGAATTCCTTGTCTCGCAAATTAATTTCATGGGATTTCACATGGCGACCATCGTTATCCTTGTGTATAACAATGACTGTTGGATTTAGACAGCCGTGAAGAAACTCCACATCATAAACGACCAACTCATCCATGCTACAAGACATTTAGAACGGGAATAAACTAAAGATCCATTGGAGGATTTTAGTCAACTTACCGCAAGCTTGTCGCCTTCAACTCGCTGGCATCCTTGTCCAAGGGAATAATAGTGAATAGACCCTGGTAGAGGCACATGCCAATGACGCGTGCTTTGGGATCAATTGCGGCAATAAAACCGCCTTCCGAAAGAATGCCTACGGAATCGGAGACATTGCCGTTGGCCTTTGTTACCACGGTTATGGTATCACCGACCATGCGTGCCTCGAGTATCATAACATTGAAGCGTCGCGTCAATATGAATAGCAAATCTTTGTTGCTATCCGGCGGGCGAAAATGCCGCATTACCGTAATTTTGCCATTAATGTTGATTTCCTTCAGAGGGCGCAAGCCCTCTGGGGTAACCAAATCAATTTCCACCTGATTATTGCGGGCGATAATCAAGTTTAGGTCTGTTGGCGATGTGAAATTGCCTGAAAATATATTCAAAACGGAACATGTAACTCAACAGAAATTCTATGAAATTCGTGTAAATAATGCCGGTAACAAGTTAGCGACAATATGCATGCTGCAATTCTTTTTCGCCATCGCTTACTTACCCGTGAGACAGGCAACAACCGCTGTGGGCTTTTGTGCAGTCACCACATAGTGATGCGACATCTTGTCACAGAATGTTAATGCAAGACCGGATTAAACCACAGAATAAAAAAGAACGCGTTGTTATACGGAAATTACTCAAAACCAACTTTGCAATCAGGCTAGACGAGCAACAAAACGCGCTAAAAAAAACTCATTTTATTGAGAATCTGACTGACTTTTACTATGGTCTGGCAACGCCAAAACGCATGGTTGCATTGACGTCTGTGCTGCAAAAATATCAAATGTCTCTCGTTACGCAACACTATTTATTAATGGCGACCGGACGACTTGCTGAACCCTACATACGTGTTTGAAATCATAGAAAAATCATTTTTCAAGTTGATTTACGGTGTAAAGAACACAATTTTATTGTATAATATATTATTTAAAATACGCTTCAAACATTGTACTGTGTTTTGTTGCTACAAAGTGCGTCTAAAAAGTGCCTGAAACTGCCATCGTTGGTCTTGGAAAGAACATGGCGAGACTAACTAAGGTCTATAATACTGATGAAGATGATTCTAGTTATGTGGGCAGAAGGCATTTACCCTTGGTGGCAGGCGATAAGCTAATGGTAAGTGACAAACTTGCACAGCATCAAATTAGTTCCATGTAAATGAACTGCTGCTGTTAAATGCCATAAAAGTTAACAATTTGATGACCCCCTCACAAATACCGCATACTTATGCATTTTTGTATCGTGTGTGTGTGTGCAATGGTGGTGTCTTTGTGTGTGTGCACATTGTCAAACTTTCATAACACGTACGCGTGCATCTGTATGCCTATGTGCGTAGTAAACACACACAAGTACATACATATGTAAGCATGCATACATATATATACTCATTGACTGCACCCATAAATGAAAAACTTTGTTTAATTAAACTTCATATTGAGTTCTTTCTGTGTTATTAGAAGTCTTTGCAATAATAAACAGCCACTTAGCGACAATTCGGCGATTCTGTGCACCTGCCCGTCTCCCCGCTGCACCGTACATTAGGTCGCCATGTTGCTGAAGTGGCAACACTGACGAAAAAAATGAAAAAATAACAAAAACTGGTTTCAAATGCATTTTTCTTTCTCTTTGTGTGTGTGTGTACGATTTATTTTTGCAAGCACTGTTCTCTTATTCGCTTTAATTGATATGCATTTGAATCATTCTCTTTATACGTGATCGCTAGATGCTAATGGACCTGAACAGCAAAGGACTTGTCATTGACAGCCCACAGATACGGGGTCGCGAACTGGAGGAATTCTCACGTAAATTTAATCTGCTCACAGAGACGGAACGCAGGCAATCGCTTGTTATTGATAGCACCGGCTTCATTTCGGTGCTCAACCAGTGCGTTCAGTGTGTGGGCTGTCGCCGTCGGGTGGAGCGTTTGTTTTACCAACTATCTGAGTCTGGACATCGAACGGTTGATCCGCTTGAGCTGCGAGAGAATTGCACCCTTGGCATAACGGAGGAAAAATTGAAAACACCTCAGGCACTGGGCACACTGTTATATCGCCATCACGAGGTGCTCAACAATCTTCTGGATAATAAGCTGCGCAACAAAACGCGCTGTGTGCTCCATTCGTTGGACACGTTCCGTGCCAAACCATTTTCGGAAACGTGGCGTGAAGTGTGGTCCGCGATGAAGAGCAATTGTCGCACGGAGGTCACTATCATTGAGACGAAGGAATTGCACGAAGTCCTCGACAAGTATCTGAAAAAGCACAAGTTTTGTGCCGGCTGTCGCACAAAGGTAAGTGACCGCACGGTCCGTTATCTGCAGTAGAGAGTTTCGGTTATATGATTAATGTTGCAGATCGAGCGCGCCTATAAAATACTCATTGGCGAGGTATCCACCAAGGAGAAGGGCTACGCAGCGCAGCTGTATGCGCACATACGCAAATGTGTGCCCGATGAGCATATACATGTGAGCACGAATAAAATTGAGTTCCTTGATGCGCTAATCAAGCGTGCCGAGCCGGAGGTTAATGGAAGCTACTCGAAGCTGCGCGAACGCCACGCGAAAACGTTGGAAATCGCACAGGAGGAAGTGCTCACATGTGTCGGTATGATCATGTACGAGCGATTGCGCCGCATTTATGTAAGTCTGCGCGAGGAGGAGCGCGCCTGCCAAGTGCTGGCCGCTGTGGGTGTACATGCGCTCTGTCGCAGCTTTCATGAGCGTGTTGAGCAGAAACAAGGCATTAGCAACTTGGAGCTGCTCTACCAGGAGATAAGTCGGGCTGAGAAAGCCAAGGAACTGAAGCGCGAGCAGAAGAAGCTCAAGAAGAAGAAGAAGAAGGATGAGAAGAAGAACTTGCATCGTCTGTGTGAAAACGATAACAATGCGAACGATGCTGCCGAAACGGACTACGAGGAAGAAGAGGGCGTAATCGATGAGGCTGAAGCAAACATTGCACCAACAGTAGATGCTGCTGTAGATGATGCCGTCGATGATGGTATTGTTATACTTTGTGCAGATGCTGATGCAGATGCAGATGCCGATGCCGATGCAGCACCGGAGCCAAAGCCGCCAACGCCAAGTGACAAACCAACGAAATCGAAATCGAAGAAGCAACCGAAGAAAAAGAAGCAGAAATCTGTTAGCAAAAAGGCTAAAAAGTCATTGTGTGTTGATGAGCACCTGGAGGTCGTATCCAAGGCTACAAAATGCAACGACTGTTTAGCACCCATGCCCAATTGTCCCTGCGAGCAAGATGTGCGCGACTCTGGCTATGGCAGCGATCCACACGCATCGCATGCCAATTCGCCCATCTCCAGTGCAGTCTCGTCGCTAGAAGGCTCCGAAGTCTCGTGCTCGGACGGACTGTGCAACCATCATAATTACGACATAATGGTGGCAGAGGAAGAGGAGGACCCTGTTGATGATGTTACGGCACACAACAGTTATGTCTCCGATTCTGTGTATGGTCAGCAGACACAATCGGACGACAAGTTCTCATTGCTGCAGATGTGGGTTAGTAGCAACAACCACCATACCATGCTCAATTTCTCTCTGGCAAATCTCTTAACCCATTCCTATCCAATTGCAGGACTTTTTTGACGATAAGGACGATGAGAACTGTTGTTACATTCCCCAAGAGGTGGTGCTGGCCTATCAATACCAGCGCGAGCATGTACAGCGCCAACGCGAACAGCTGCGTGCCACATTGCGCCAGAACTTCGAGCGCATGTGTCTGCAGCATGGTGTGCCCGTAGGAGTACCCACCAATGCCACCTCAACTGGCCATTAAAACCTGCATTAAACCGCTGTAGTTATTCAGTCGCGCGACGCGGCGCTTGCATTCAAAATACATACATATAATTTTTTTGTTTTTTGAAATAAATGAAGTATAAAAGTTATGCCTATCAATATGTTATAAATATATATATATAGATATATATATATATAGCTGTGTATTCCTTTAGCTGTTGCGACAGTCCTCATGGAAGGGCTCGAGCGTGCGTAGGTCGCGCCACGTGGGTGGCAAACCGTTGGCAATGTATTTGCCGCAGCGCTTGCAGGGCTCCAGGAAGAGCTTGATGTGACTGTTGAGCCAAGTTACATAGCTCTTCACTGCCAGATCGGGCAATGTGGGCGAGAAGAAGTGCAGCATGGCCGAGTGTGCGTGCTCCTGCACCTTGCGGAACACCTCATAGCGCGACTCCGCCCACAGATCATCATGGTCCAGTGTCTCGTCGTAGCCTTTGATGGTCACCCATTCGATGAGCACGCCCTTAAAGACAATTGCCGCCTTGAGCACGTTGCTGATGGTGACGATGGCTACCGCATTGGAGCCGAACGGATGAAATACTTTATACGATGTGTGCGGCGGATGATTGATATCGCTCAGCAGCTTATCAATGTGACTGTGCAACAAATGAGATGCATATAGATAAATGTAAATTATTTCAATATTGATTCAGACACTCACTCCGGGTCGTTGTTGAAGGACGAGAAGGGCAGACGCTGGCGCTTCTGGGAGCAATAGTTGTAGGAACGACGTAGCGTATTTTGATTGAGGTTGTTGAACGCGAGCATACTGTGATCGTGAACCTTATCAATCCACTTGTAACTATTGACCAGCTGCGGATAAAGTGCCTGCCGCTCCTGGGACGTTTCCTGTGCTAGGAATGTGGTGTTGCCCAAATGGTAGGCTGTCGGCGGCACCTGTAGTCCGTTAATGAGCTGTTCCACTTCACTGAAAACATTCCGTAATATAAAAGGGTAAACTATTAATTACATACAATACAATAATTACAATATTCTCACCGCAATTGCGAGTTGATGGCTGCAAATCTGTCCTGAAAGTCGTGAACAAATTTGTTTCGGCTTTCCTCGGCTGCTTCGCCGTCAGTGCCATCTGCCAAATGCTCAAAGCACTGACGCACATTTGAGCGCAAATTTTTGACAGCTGTTAAAGTTTGATTTAATTTATCCATTTGCATGCGTACAACCAAACAATTTTTATCTTTTGCAAACAAAACAAACTGTTTATACGCCACCCACAACTAATTCAATGTCTATCGATATACCCTCACAAATAATTAGCAAAATTGCACCTGGCAGCGCTGATGTCCATAATGTGGTATTTACGCATTTTCGAAATGCGGCCACACTGTTTACCATTGAATTCAGTAGAAATTTTATGTTTGTGTCGTTTGTGTTGGTTTCAATTAACCATCCATAATGGGCAATAAATCTTCGCTATTCCTGCGGCACGAGGAAATTGCACAGATACAGAATGAAACTGGCTGTAAGTATTGCAATAAGAGCACAACAATATCTCCAAAAAGCTAAGCTATTAGTTGTTACCTTGGACCTGATAACCCATCACCATATTTTTTTTTACCCAAAAACAGTCAAAACAAATACGCAATTGCTAAAAGCTTTAGAGTGTGCTTAAAAATCTTGCACTTAAGTGGCAAAACTAATTATAGACTTGCCTAGACGCTACTATTATATTCCATAGTCCAAAATCAATTAGCATACTCATAGCTCTCTACCCACCAGTTGGTGGGAGAGAACGCAAACGAGTTGAGTGCGAATGAACGTGTAACTGTTCTTCTTGAATGCACTCAAAACGCTGCATCCATTTATGTAAGTGGGTATCATAAACTGAATTTGATGACGTCATTCACTCAACAATTGTCCCCTCGACCCATTGGAACAAAGGCTATGGCCAACGCGCTGCCTTTTGATGTTACCCCAGACATACCAAAATGTATGTGTGTGTGTGTGTGTTTATCAGTTGTTAGAGTAGTTGTAATTTGTGGGTGATAAGGCGCTCGTTTCTAACTGTATATATCCAACGGGTGTTCGTATCTGATAATAGCTGTTGTCACTGATTCCTTATCGATTGATTGGACTCCAACCTCTCACGATTCCATTGTTTTAACTCTTTGCAGTCACACCTAATCAGATCGAGCGGCTTTACTCGCGATTCACCTCACTGGATCGCAACGATTGCGGCACACTCTCTCGGGAGGATCTGATGCGCATACCCGAGCTGGCCATCAATCCGCTCTGCGAGCGCATTGTTCACTCCTTCTTCGCGGAGAGCTCCGATGATCGTGTGAACTTTCGCCAGTTCATGAACGTGCTGGCCCACTTCCGGCCGCTGCGGGACAACAAGCAGAGCAAGCTGAACAGCCGCGAGGAGAAGCTGAAGTTCGCCTTCAAAATGTACGATCTGGACGACGACGGCGTGATTAGCCGAGACGAGTTGCTCTCCATACTGCACATGATGGTCGGCGCCAACATCAGTCAGGATCAATTGGTCAGCATTGCGGAGCGCACCATATTGGAGGCGGATCTGTGCTGTCAGGGCAAGATCTCCTTCGAGGACTTCTGCAAGGCGCTGGAACGCACCGATGTCGATCAAAAGATGTCCATTCGATTCCTCAACTAGTGCCACACAAGCCGACAAAACAAAATTGCAATTGTCTTAGTCACCGTGAACCAAATAGTGTTTAGTCCAATTAATATGCATATATATATATATACAGATCTATATATATATATATGTATTGATCAAGTTCGAGGCATATTCAAGTGTATTAGTTATTTATATATGAACTATTATTAATATGCAGATATTATTGTTGATTGCTTTTACGCTAATTAATTTCATTCCGCTCCGATGTGAAATTCATGCATTTTTTAATGGCCAGCCTAAAATATTTATTTACTTGATTTTTGGTTTTTTATTATTTAGTTGAGCTTGAAATAAAAAGTTGTAAATATGTATGAATATGGTTTAATCAGGCGGTAACTGCACAATTAGATGTGGTTCAAATATATATATATATATAACTAATAAGTCTAGCCAGAATCTATGCCAAGACCTCCATTTCCAGCTGCTATCTATGTGGTCGAGGAGACGGCCAATTTCTTCAGATGCTCCATGAACAGCTGCAGGGAGACATCATCCGTGAGCACCGGTGCGCCGCCATCCTGTTAAAAAGGAGTAAACTCGATGTTAGCAACAAGTATCTGAACAGTTGATGATCTAAAAGGGGCTTTGCTTGAGCAGCGCCAACACCAGAAGCTGAGCAGAGAGATGCAGAAGAAAGCTAAGCAACTTAGAAACTAAACCCAAAGAGAAAATATATATTTAAGGAAACAAAAATAGAACTGTTTGTGTTTTACTACCGTCGTCTGACCAATTGGCGCCTGCGATTGACAACAACAAGAACAACAACGAGGGGGAGAAGAAGGAGCAAAAGGCAGTTGAGTACACAATGAGAAAAGTGAAACGAAAACGAAAACGAAAACGTAATGTTTCAATAGATTAAAAAATCAACAAATCGATTATGAGATAAGCTTGGATCTCAGCTAATTGACGCACCTGGCCGTAGGCATACATGTTGTTGTGCGTCTGCGAGGGATTGACCTTGGAGAGCAGGAAGCGCGCCTGCGAGCCGCCATGCTCGGTGTCAATGTAACGGGGCATGGGGAATCGCGTCTGCAGAATCTCCTGGGCATCATCGACGGGCGCCTGCAGCAGCTGCTTGAAGTTCTCATATTCGGGCATATCCTGATATTTGAGCGCACGCCATTGGGCGATCGTTTCGCCGTGATAGATGAGTATCTGGAAGAAGGTGTCCATCAGCAGTATGCGATCCGCTTGAATGGAAGCGGTATCTAGCAGGACCGGCTCCGGTGGCCCGTTAAACGAATAGCTATAAAGAATGGGCTGGATCATGATCAAGGACTGTGTGAGGTCCTCGCGCATTAGCATGTGTCGATAGAATGTGGTCTCATCGGGCGAATTGTTGAAGACCTGCAGGAACTGCGAACGGCGCAAATGGTACATGAACTGCGGAAAAAGGCTGAAAGTGGGCGACAGACGGAAACTGTTCGGATCATCCTTGGAATACTCGCCAAACTTCTGGCACTGCAAAATACATCGAAGTGGACACCATTGATTATATAGATATATAGATGGATCATTGCTCGGCTTACCAAGCGAATCAGCTGGCGATCCACCCAGCGCAGGATGTCCGGTCCCTCGTCTGTCTCGGCGCGATAGACAACCATGCGAGCCATTAGCACCGCAGCCGCCTCCTGGTCAAAGCCTGCGCTGATGTGCTGCACATTGGTGTTGGCATCCGCCCAGCTTGAAAACAGTAATTCGAATTAGTTAGCATAAGGTTGGGTTAGCTGGCTAGGAGCTCTCACTTTCTGGCCAGAGTGGTGACACGTATGCGCCGCTGACCGCTTGGATGCTGATATTGTGTGATGAACTGTATGCAGCCGCGTCCGCCTTGCGGCATGGGCGCCGAATGCTGGTTGACCACCTCAAAGAAGAAGGCAACAGTGGAGCTGGGATTGAACGCACACAATTTCCATTGCACTGTATTGCCCATGCCGATCTCCACATCCGACACCGACGGGCTCTTCACATTCAGCGACACACACGAGCCAATCCCGCCAGAGATTTTCAGCTCGCGCGAGCACTTCACCTCGAGCGTGGCATTGAATGCCATCTTCAAATCGTTACGCGAGTCGCGCGCAAACACGCGCTGGAATGTTTGCTTGAACAGCGACGAATTGAATGAGTCGCCCATGACCATGTGACCGCCAGTGGAGTTGCACAGCTGTTTCATCTCCATCAGGCCGGTCTGGTCAAGGGCGCACGAGTATATATCGATGCCGTGGCCATTGGTGGCGGCCCTCAGGGCCAGTGCATCGTAATGTTTGATCGCTTTCTTCATATATTTGGCATTGTCCTTGTGTATGTCATGATGGGAACGTATGGGATGTTTAAGCTCATCGTCAACCACTTGGCCGGGGCCCTGGGAGCAAGGGCCACCCACAAATGTCATTATACGACCGCCCGTATTCGGGTACGTGCACTCCAGCAGGCCAACTGCAATCGAGAGAGCAGCGCCCGTGGAGCGCAGATAGCGCTTGCCCTGCGGCACCGGCCAAGGATCGCGTTGCAATTCGCTCAGCAGATCACCCAGTGCCGTATCGCACTGGCTGATCGGCTGCAGAAAGCGATGAGCGGGTGGCAAATGTTGTCCGGCCCCCCCTACGCCCGGCGCGTTGGGCATCTGACCCGGCTGACCTGGTTGCTGCTGATGTGGTGTGGGGGCTACCGCACCACGTCCTATGCCCAACATGTCGTGCACTTGTTTGGCTGTCAGATCTTTGGTGCCGCGGAACACATAGCTCTTGGAGCAGCCATCAGCACCCAGCTCATGCACCTGAATCATCTTGCCGAACGTAATTAGTCCCACGAGAGCATTGGGCGGCAGCAAACTAAGCGACATTTGCAGCGAGTCCTTCAGCGCATCCAGCTCTTCCTCGTCCATACAGGTATCCACCAGGAATATGAATACGGGCGGCATTGTGGCCGCCCTGGCAATGGTGTACTCGATGGTGCTGAATCCAGGTATCAGCTCCGCGGGCTGATGTTGCTCCGATATGGCTGCATATTGCGGAGGAAACTGAAATGGCAAGTGTCAAGCCACAGATATGAAAGTTGAAGCGAATTACTCACGGGATTGCGTTGAAAGCAAAAGTTGCACACCCAGAGCTTGGCACGATAATCGACTTGGCACAAGGGATTCAAAATGGCACGGCAATTGCTGCGCGTGCACAAAACAGGCTCATATTGTATCGGTGGCAAGTCGGGGCGCTCCTTTATGGGTTGATAGAGACACGCAAGCGGGACTACCAGGCGGCTGGCATCGATGCGACTTGAGGGCCAAACATTCCATGTAAGGCGGACGCCGTCACGATCCTCGTTTTGCTGGATGAACTCCTCATAGGTAGTCATCGTTTTGATACACTTTTTTCGACGCTTTCACTGCGATTATTAACTTAAAATTAATTATAACACAAGCAAGTCTTATTGGAAAAATCGTTTGGCCAGGCCACGTCACGGATTTGACAGTTGGTCGCGTAGCATTCAGCTTGTCAACGTAGCCACATACACATTAAATGGGGCATGCTAACAATAACAATTTTGTTTCTGTTAAATATATAATGATGTAAACAGACAACAGCTACAATAGCATGCTTAATTTATTTTAATTTATTAAATTGCAATCCTTACATATTTAGTGCAATATTTATTTATTTAAATAAACACACGCAATGTGAAAATAGATTGGCAGCTCTATTTTCAAATGCAGCCCTGATGCAGCTGTTTACTCGTCGCTGTCGTAGTGTGTGTGTGTGTGTGTATTTTTTTAGAGTTGTTTCTAAGATGGCGACGAAAAAAACGCGTCTTATGTGAATGCAAATGCAATCATAACAACTTAAATTTTATGCTAATAAATGTGCGCAAATCTGAAACAAAACTATTGAATAACAGTGCTGAATAAGTGCAGAATATTTTACATGTGAAATTTGGTGCGAAAGTTTTGTGAAAATGGCCACAAATATGTATCGAGTCGGAGGTGAGAAAATTTTTTTCCATACTCGCTTTTCTATCATCTTTCGTTATCGGCGCCGTCTCACTGTTTCGCCTGGTCGTTTTATGTGCGTATGTTTGTGTGTGCATGTGTATGCGTGTGTGTATGAGACTCCCAAATTAAGGAAATAATGAAAGTGCATTTATAATTATGAAATATTACAAAATATTCAGCACCAATCCTGTTATCAATGATGATGATGTGAAATGCGTTTTCATACGCCTTGAAATTGTGTCGAATTGCCGACGCGAGTTTTAACAACGTAGACGATTTTTCAACACCAACGAAGCGGCAATGGAACATCGAGTAACCGGCCATGGAGAGAGGGGTTATGTGTAGTATAACAACCGAATTGTCGCAGCTGCAGCAAGTGTTTTTAGTACATGTTTCTGTTGCCCCGATAAGCATTAGCACTGATATGTGTGTGTGTATGTGTTAATGTGTGTGCAAGCTTGTGCTTTAGGGTTGGGGTTACTGATGAAATGGAATTGCATTGACAAATCCGCCTGCCGATCAGCATGTGTGTATTTGTATGTATAAGAGGCTATGTGTATATGTGTGTGTGTGAATGTTCCTTGCGTGTGTTTGTGTAATTGAAAGTATATTTTGTGATTTTTACGTGTCTCTTGCTTTGTTTTTGCTATTGGATCGTCGTGTTTTCTTATGCTAATGAGTTTGCAATTTTTCTTTCACAGCATCTCACGCTTTGAGTGAATTTTTTCTTCTGTTTCTTTTTTGTTAAACCCATTTTACGAACTCATTTTGCTAGTTCGCCGCTTGCTGAGTCTGCCTAAATGATGACGTTATTGTTGTCTTCACCTGCCCATAGTATAGCATTGTTCTTCAGCTCGACTAAATGAAATGCAAATGAACCGTAAATGCGAAAATGCAAATGGCTAATTAAAACAATCAAAATAAATAATACGAAATACAACAGAAAGAAATAAACCAACGCATGAATAAATTACAAAATTTTACGGCATTTTCTTATAATGTTTGTGAGTGTGTGTGTTGGTCTCCCAGTGCACGCGTTGGCTTCGCATTTGTCTCCATCAGCGCTTTTTGTTAGTCACTTTTAATAGCCACACGCACACATACGCAAACACACATACGCATACACAGCAGCCGAAATGTCGTCGCAGGCTATGGCGACACTTTCTTTTTCATCTCTTTTTGTTTTTTACATCAGCCAAATGCAAAAGATACATTTTCCTTTTATAATATGCCTGGCGTGTTTTACCGCTTGATCGCTGCTCTTTTTTCCTTTTCTTTTGTGTCATTTTCTCTCTTCTATCGGCTTTCGTTGCTGCTGCTGCTGCTGTTGCCGTGGTCAAAACCCAAGCAACGGTTTCTGCGACAGGTTCCGCACCGTCGCTCTATGCATGTTTGTGTAAGCGTGTGTGTGTCTGTGTATGTGTTCAGCCCCTTGCCGCTGTCCATGGACATCGTCGTTGTTTCTGTTGCGCGAGCTGAATGGATGGATGGATGGATGAATGCCCACATTTGTATTTAATTGAGCAATGCGCATACTTTTTCACTGTACTGTGGCCGTAATTAAACGGCGTGTCCACTACCAGCGAACAATGCTATAAACCGTAAACTGTAAACTGTAAACTGTTAACTTCAAGCAGAAGCTTGTAAACGGAGAGTTAGCAACAAACCCATGAGAATATGAGATTATCGATGCTTTCAATTAATAATTACCCATAATAAAGTTAGATGTTAGCACCACACCTGGGGTATTTGTTGTTGTTATTATCGATAAATAAATACTTAATGTAAACAAACAATTTATCGATTGTTAAGTGTGTTAATAAACTGGCAAATTAGCTGAATAAAATATATATAACAGAAACTATAAATAGAATGATTAGGGCGAATACGTTTCGTTATTCATTTGTATATGTATATGTGCGAATATATATATATTATATTTATATTATTATACACGAATGTAATCTATCGCAATTAACTCTATTCATTTAATATATCAAACATTTCTCTTTAGTCTTTCCCTCGTTCGCTTAGTCACAGATAACCCAAATTATGCCCATCTCTAATTTCTGTTTTCTTGTGCATGTGTGTGTATGTGTGTACATGTGACTACATGCGTATCCATGTGTGTATCTATGCATATATGAGTGTATCGTTTGTGAGTGTATGGGTGTTTGAATGCGTTTTACCTGACGTCGTTGTTGGGTTTATTGGATGGACGCTTGTGCTTCAATTTTGTTTCCCTAATGAATGATTTGCTGCCCCTATCCCTATTGGAGGCGGTTTGGGTCTCCTGTCATTATGTTTACCGCAACAGCATATTTAAATTTTTGTGCCGCAACTGAAAATTCACTAATCCCCAAATGGTCGATATTGCAGACTACGTGTACGTTGAGACAACGCCGAATAGTCCCTTCCTGATACGCCGCATCGAGGAGCTGAATAAAAACCAAACCGGCAATGTGGAAGCGAAGGTCATGTGCTTCTACCGGCGTCGTGATCTGCCCAACCCGCTTGTACAGCTGGCCGATAAGCATCAACGTAAGTACGCCAAGACAAAATAAATACCTACATATATAAAGACAAACACACAGACACATACATACACCCATACATGTATATAAGTATGTGTATGTAAATGCATACGTTTTTTGGTCAACGAAGTGAGGTTATGTTGCGACGAGTCGCCGTCGTGGCCTACAAATAAGTCAGAAAGCCCCATACAGATCCTAAGCACATTTTTCACCACAAAAACCAAAGCTCACTCGAAGGCGGAAATACACCATGCGCCGCAACCAAAACCGAAGCTACACGCCCACACCTCAGTCGTCAAATACGCCTCCTTTTTCACTAACGCCGACATATGCAATGTGTCAAAGCGGAGCCCACCCACACACACACACACATACTTACACATACTAACACACACCCACTTAGCAGCAGCAGCAGGAGCGACAACAGCAACAACAACATCAAGAGCAACAAGAACCGCAATGACAACAACTGTAAAGCATACAGCCAAAGCAAAGAGTAAACGGAATCCGAGCATCCGTAGCAACAACAACAACAACAACAGTAACAGCAACAGCACATAAACATAATGTGTGTAGAGCTGCACTGTACTTCGATGTTGTTGCCGTTTTTGGTTGCCTCAATGTGGGAATACTAGGCAGCAGAAGCAGAAGCAGCAGGAGCAGGAGCAGTGGTAGGTAGACCTGCTGTCTACCTCTGTGCCGTGCCTCCCTGTAGGTGTATATGCGAGTGTGCACGAACATTTTCATGAGTCCTGGCACTGCAAGAGCATCGAAGGAGCCGCGCTTTGCATTTATGTATACATACACACACCCAGTGTACCCCAACAACAAGAACAACAACTAGCAGCTATCTACATGGACAGAGCCATTTGCTGTATCTTTCTGCCGAAAAGTATACATACACACACACACACACACACACATAGACAGATATCCACGCACACATACACCACCCCCAATCGGTGGGGTTGGTTGCGGCCCACACGAATTCGATACGTGACCCAACGAAAATGCGTTTTTCCAACGCAGCCTTCCACCCACGCCACCCACCGCCCACCGCCCATCGCCCGCCACGCAACATTTCGCCGACAATGCCCATTAACGGTAACACCCTCTTTGTTGCCGCCCCCTTTTCAATAATGCTCGACCGCTGTTCAGCGGCTCCTTTTTTGGAGGTGCTGTTGCGGCTGTTGATGTGGATGTGGATGTGGCTGTGACTGCGGCTGCGGCTGCGGCACGGCGTGCGCTGCCAATTTTGCAGCCTAGCTGCTAATCACTCATTACAAATTAGCACAGCAACAAAACATTCAACTAAGCAACACATATAGTCTATCAGCCGTGTCATGGAACAAAAAAAGGGGGAAAACAAAATAATTAAAAAGCTCAAAACTGGCCACGACGACAACGTTTCAAGAAAAAAAAAATGCAGAAAAAAAAATAAGAAAATTTCAGTTTTGTTATAGGCAATGACAGACTGGAAATATCCTAACTGACTAACCCTATAGACATTGCATAGGAGTTCCTATCCACTTCACATCAAAAGTATAATACTCTATGTAAGAGTATGCAGAACCAGCAAAAAAAAAAAAAAACGAAATACGCGAAGCAGAGGCAGAGGCAGAGGCAGAGGAAGAGGCAGAGGCAGACATTGCCAGCAAACAAAACGCACACAGCACACGACCACCCACCCGCCGGCCGTCGCCCGTCGCCCGCTGCCCGCGTGCGCACTTGCCAGACTGTGCGATTGTGTCCTATCTATGGCTACCGAACAGTTGGGCACCCTCACACCCCTTTGCCCAGCTGCTGCTGCTGCTGCTACTGCTGCTGCTGGTGATTCTGCTTCCGCTTCTTCTTTCGCGATACACCTACGCTCTTGTAAATTCACGAATGCACCCACAGTGCTTTGGGAGGCTGTTGGTTTGCTTGGTTTGGCCTCAGCTCAAACTGCTCAAGTAGCAGAGAGAAGCAGCTACTGCTAACGCCCACGCCACCCCATCGCCCACTACCACCCACCACCACCCGCCACCCACCACCGCCATTGCCATCGAAATGGCGAGGCCGCCTAGCCTACCCGTTACCATCCCTTCGTGGCTTGTGTGGCGGGGTATTAAAAATAAATTCAAAAAGTTTTGTATTTATTTTGTTGGGCTTTCTGTTTCTGGGAAAACGCGCGACATCTTTTAGTAAAATTACTTTTCGTACTTAACCTCACTTTGACGTTGGCATGGCCCGAATATGTTTTCAGCTTTCAGCCATAGTCTAAGTAAATTTAAATTAAGTCTCGCCTTGTATACCACTTCCACACCATAATAAGTATCATTGTATATATCGTGTATTAAATGCATATGTATATTTGTTAAATCAACATTTCCCAAAATCACCCCAACACACATACACCCACACACACACCCACGCTTGATAATACAGTGGCGACCGCCGAGGACTCACCGCTGGCAATGAAACTGAAGAAAACCTGGCTTCGAACACCGGTGGGCGAGGAGCAGGCGGCGCAAGCTGTGCTCGATCCCTCAATAGGTACAAACTGGCAAAGCAGTTAAATAATAATAATAATAATAATATTAATAATAATTATCAGCAATACGATTGTAGTTGATATCTTCTTTTGGGAATGCATATTTTTTAAATTATAATTTTAATTACTCTATTTCCTAATATCGATGTTTTTGTAATAATTCTCTTGATTTAAATGCTGTTGAGTAGAGCACAAATTGGTACTGATCTAGACAATATCATATATTGGATATATTAACTCATTAAATTTGCTAAGACTGACGGATCAATGTGAATGCATAGAGCTCCGTCAGCAGAGTCTTCGCTTACACAGACTTACACGTCTCGTTGCCTTGGCTAAGATCAGTGCCAGTTATATGTAGTCTAGTTACGAACACCGAATTGGTTATGCAATGGTTGTAATTGGTTCTAAAACATAGTTGTTTTAGTGGTCGTATGTATTGTATATTTGTATTTGTATTTATCTGTTGGATTGCAGTTGCTTATATAGTTTTGATTACGTTTGATTTGCAGCTGCACTCGAAGAGGAACGCACCAGTCCGACGCAAGCGTCTGCCGCCAGCGCCACCAACAACAATTCCAGCACCAATAACAATACCAACAATAATAACAATAATAATAATAACAGCAACAACAATAATAACAGCGCTGCGAGCGGCGCTACTTCAGCGGGTGCTGCTGGCGATGGGGAGAAGAGCGATGCGCTAACCAGCAAACAGCGATACCAGATCAAGCATCGGGAACTGTTTCTATCGCGACAAGTTGAGTCGATACCCGCCACACAAATCCGAGGGAAGTGCTCCGTGACGCTGCTCAACGAGACGGAGTCACTGCAAAGCTATCTCAATAAAGACGTGAGTCAATTAGCGAAACTAATTAGAAAATGAATTGATTCATTCCGTTTGTTCCACAGGACACATTCTTCTACTGTCTGGTCTTTGATCCGAATCAAAAAACGTTGCTTGCCGACAAGGGCGAAATACGTGTCGGCAGTCGCTATCAGTGTGATATACCCGCCAAGCTAAAAGATACCGCCACAGATGAACGTAAACTGGAGGAGCTGGAGTCGCTTGTATGGACGCCGGAGCATAGTCTGACCGATCGCAAAATCGATCAATTTCTAGTTGTCTCTCGTTCCATTGGCACCTTCGCCCGCGCCCTCGACTGCAGCAGTTCAGTAAAGCAGCCCTCATTGCACATGTCCGCAGCGGCTGCTAGTCGAGACATTACGCTGGTGAGTGGCTCGACAATGAATATTGGATGTGCGCAAATCCGTTTAATAATGCATTTCATTAAATTATTTCTAGTTTCACGCCATGAACATTCTGCACCAGCACGATTATTCAATTGATGAGGCTATGTCCTCGCTAGTTCCTTCCACTGGGCCAGTGCTCTGTCGCGACGAAATCGAAGATTGGAGCGCATCGGAAGCAAATCTGTTTGAGGAAGCGCTAGATAAATATGGGAAAGACTTTAATGACATACGACAAGATTTTGTAAGCTAAACAAGTTATAGAAATAATTAAATATCTTTATTAATTGCTTTGATTTAACAGCTTCCTTGGAAAACGCTTAAGCAGATCATTGAATACTACTATATGTGGAAGACCACCGATCGGTATGTTCAGCAGAAGCGCGTTAAGGCTGTGGAGGCGGAACTCAAGCTCAAACAAGTCTATATACCGCAATATAATAACAATGGTAAAGGGAACGGTACCAGTGTGAAGGCGGGTGGTGGCGGCGGACCTGGTGGCATCTACAATGGCACCACCAACGGCGGCGCCGACTTGTCCAACAATGGTAAACCGTGCGAATCGTGCGGGACAACTAAATCATCACACGTAAGATAGTTTGGAGTGAAACTCTTCGATCAATAATTGCTAAATCACAAATCTTTTTATCACAGTGGAATTCCTTTAGCAATGGTCATCTGCCATGTCGGCTATGTCAGAGCTGTTGGGACTATTGGCGGAAATATGGCAGTATGAAATCTGCGCATAAGGTCGAAGCTAACGATGGTGAGGCTAAGAAGAAGGCTGCCATTGCAGCTGCGACTCCAGTAGCATCGTTAGCTGCAACAGGCGCCACCACCACTGTGGTTGATCTTAACGATGATGAAAAAGTTAGTGATCTAAGCAATCGTCAATTGCACAGGTATGATAAGCTCTTGTAAATAAATATGAATATATTGTATATTAATGTTGTGCAAATTGTAGGTGTTCCATTGTCAACTGCGGCAAAGAGTTCAAGCTAAAGACCCACCTGGCGCGCCATTACGCACAAGCGCATGGCATTGCCATCAGTTCAGGTTCACCGCGGCCCATCATGAAGACGCGCACTGCCTTCTACTTGCACACGAATCCCATGACACGTGTGGCACGTATTGTTTGTCGAAGTATTGTGAAACCCAAAAAGGCGGCGCGGCAGAGCGCATACGCAATCAATGCGCTGTTGGTCAAACAAGAATGTAAATCTCATAAATGTGTTTTTGCACACCAAATATTTTATTACATTTACCATTTCAATTTCAGTTACGAATCGTATTAGCGGCAAATCGCAGGCGGATATCAAAAAGATGCTTTTGCTCAAGCCCAAGGATCGGGGCAGTGTCACAAAAATTGCAAATCGATTAGGCGCACCTGGCAGCGGTCCGCATGAATGGCTGGTGCTGACGCCAAAGGATAAAATGCCACTCCCCGTTGTTGTCTCATTCCCAAAGCCGCCCAAAGGACCAGACGGCAGTTTACTCTACGAGCGTGTGCCCAATAAAACGCCCGATGTGGTCGCTGTCCCAGTTGTGGCTGACAAAGAACTAACCATAATTCCAGCGCAAGCAACGTCCACGATACGCAAACGTGCGCATGAGGAGCAGCAACTCAATGGCACCGAAGGTGATTTAGAGAATTAACGTCGAATATAACTAGAGTTGAAAATATTGTTCTTCCGTTCGCAGTAACAATTGTGCCCAGTGGGCCGCCAGCCAAACGTCCCAACAAGGATCCCATGCCCTCGCATTGCCCCAGTCCGGAGCAGTTTGCTGCCATGATGGCAGCATCTGGCCAGCCCCTCTCTAGACATCACGTAAGTCCCATTCATCTGCAACTCTTTCAATATTTATCAATTTCATTCAATATTCTTGCAGCTTAATGGCAAGCAAAAAATTGCGCAAATGGCACGTGGCGGCAATGGACGCAAGCAAGTTATTAGTTGGATGGATGCACCGGACGATGTTTACTTTAGAGCCACAGACGTACACAAGTGAGTTTCAATTATTAATTGATGCACAATGCGAATAAATTATTTAAACGTGCTTGTCTTTAATAGAAAAACAAGAAAAATACTCTCAGCTGTGGATCTGCGTCGTGCGGCGCGCAAACCATGGCGTTCACTGCCTATCAAGTCAATGGCCCCCGAGCCGAGTAGCAAACCTATTGAATCACAAATCGTAATACTGGACTGACCGTCTACGGCAGATACATCAGCATCAGCACCATTTGCACAAGCAGCAGCAGCAGCAACAGCGACAAAGTTGCTGTCATATTCAGCCAACAGATTTGAACAGCAACAGCAACATCCGCCATTTCCATATACAATGGATGCATTGCTAAACTAGTGACCCAGATTCTGTCTTTCAGTGGCTTGCCATGTACATACATACATACAACCATACATACATCCCCTGCATGCTAAAAACAAAAAAACAAAAACGAAAAAAAAAATCCAAAAACAATATACATACATACATACATCTAGTGTAGGCAAGTGTTGCAGCATCCACTATACATATGAAGTTGGTAACCATTTCACTAACAGAAAACCAACAACTGACAGCAACAAGAAACCCCTCTTTACTAGCGCTTAAATAGAAGTCTTTTTTAACAAAACAAAAAATTAAGAACAAAACAAATAGTAAGATAATAAGTGTTAAGATCGAAAGCAATAGTAAACACAACGCGAAACAAATCAAATATTTATTCATAATTTACATAATTTTTACATTTTTTTTAAATCTCACAAAAATGAAGTTCACTGCAATTTTGGACATGTATGAGAAACTCAAGGAATAATAAGTTCATTGTTTCTATATTAGTTTATGTGTTGTAGGCATTTTATAATAATTATTAACTATTATTATTTTTTATTGCATTGTCCAATTTACATAAGAGCATACATTTCAACAATGTACATTGTGTGTACATCATGTATGCCAAATTATTTTAATTTGTCTAATTATATTGAAACTGGCTACCACGCGCCTTCAGGTTCAAAAAAACAAAAAAATAATTCCTCGATTTTAATTTTGTTGAGCAAATGTTGCATGTAGCTAAAACACCAGAATACGTAAATTTGTAATTCAAACGCCTCTGTAATTTTGAAATATTTTTCATTCAAAATTTGAATATGCAAATCATAGACGGACGATATTTGAAAAATTCATTTAATGCTTTAAGTATCAAAACTAAAACAAAAATAACAAAAAATTGAGAAAACTCACCTTGTTAATTAATGTGACGTGCAAGATTATTTAAAAAATTAATTATACGCTGTAACGAAAAGCGGATAACAACCACAAATTGTACAGTAATTGGGATAAAGTTTATAACTTCGAATACAATTTATTTTCATAATTTATATACAAATTGAAAATTGATACTTTCAATCCAATGCAAAATAGACAACACAAATATAGCATATTTTATTTACGCCTATAAAATACATAAATAACAAATCGAAACTACATAATATACATTTATAAATGTATTGAGCATATAAATAATACAATAAAAACAACCATTTGGCAGATGACAAGTAAAATCTAAAAGTAGATCAGCATTAAAGAGAAAAAAACCAACAAAAAACCCCAAAAAAATGAGCAACCACATTTATATATATTGATTATAAAGAAATTCTAATTGTAAGTCAATCTATGTATTTTTAACTTTACAATTTAAGTAATTTTGTAAAATAAAAAATTCTTTAAATTAAATCAAATTAAGTAAGAAGAAAGGAAATAGAAAAGGGAACGAAAGCAACAGCAATTGATGTCAGCAAAAACGACCAGATAAAACATATTTGTTTACGATTTATAAATTAAGCGTAAGCGCGCGATTGCCAGCAACAGAAGCAAATCAAACAGAGCTACATATATACAACATTATATACAGATATATATACACACACATACAATATAATAGTACGAACTCTGCAATACGCATATATACATTTTTACCGAGCAGAATGCTAGAAATCCTCATGGTTTTCGTGGGTGGGGACGGGGATACAAGAAACCGAAAAGTTTTCCAAATAAAGTTTTAAAACTTAAAAATTTTTCCTAAAAAAAAATATGCCGAACTTTCAACTCATATTATTTATTTACATGCAACAATTAGGGCTTATTTGTATATATTATTTTCCAGTGTAGCTGGCAATGCAGAGGGAGGCATTGGTGCCACCGAAGCCAAAGGAGTTCTTGAGCGCAATGCGCCGTTTCGATAGATCCTCTGACCATTTGCACGACTTGGTCACCACATTCACATCCACATCCAAGTGATCAACATTGATCGAGGGCGGCAATTGGTTTTCTGCGCAGGCGTGCACTACAAACAGTGCTTCCAGATTGCCCGAGGAGCCAAGCAAATGTCCATGTGCGCCTTTGGTCGAGGAGACAAACACCTTAGCTAAATGATCGCCAAAGACACGTCCAATGGCATGCGCCTCAATACGATCGCCCGTAGGCGTAGATGTGGCATGGGCATTGACATAGCTAATATCCTGGGGGCAGACTCCGGCATCTCCGATGGCACGTTTCATGGCCAACGTCGCACCTGCGCCATTATCGCTAGGTGACGTAATGTGATGTGCATCGCCGGACAAACCGTAGCCCAGTATCTCGGCCAATATGGATGCACCGCGGGCACGCGCATGTTCCAGTTCTTCCAGAAGCAGCACCGCGGCCCCTTCACCCATCACAAATCCGTCGCGCGCTTTATCAAAAGGTCGCGAGGCCACGGCCGGGTTATCATTGAACGCAGTGCTGAGGGCGCGCAACCTACAAAAGCCGGCTATCGATAGGGGGTCTATGCAGGCCTCCCCACTGCCTGCTAGCATAAGGTCAGCATCGCCGTTCCGTATAAAGCGCAGTGCATCACCAATGGCATGTGCGCCGGTTGCGCAAGCTGTTGAAACGGAATGATTCGGACCCTGTAGGCCATGTCGCATGCTGATGTGCCCACACGCCATGTTTGGTAGCAGCCGAGGCACAAAGTACGGACTGACACGATTGTAGCCGCGCTGCAGCTGCTGAAATGCTCCATAGACCTCGGCTAGATCGAACATGCCCATGCCGACGCAGACCCCAAAGCGTTCGCGCTGCTCTTCACTCAGTTCTTTGGGCTTCAGCTTTGCGGCCGCCAGAGCCTCATCGGCTGCAATGATTGCTAACTGTGTGGCAGGACTCATGAGTTTTATATCACTTTTGCTCAGATGCTTGTCTATCTGAATTCGTTCCCTTGGTATTTGTGCCGCCACCTGACAAGGCAGCCCTTTGAATTCAGCGCCCAATTGGGTGATGGCAGATTCCCCCGCCAGCAAACGCTGCCACGATTCGGATACATTGTTACCCAGTGGCGTGACGGCACCACTGCCTGTTATGACGACACGACGGCGTGCAGCTTGCGTTGATGCCTTTCGTATTTGTGATAACAAACTCATGTTGTAACGGCAAAACAGAAAATTTATGCGAATAATAACAGCTGATACAACCATGCGGCGTTGCCACTCTTTTCTGAGCTGCCGCATGCTATGGATGGGCGCGCATCGTGCTTTTGCGAGACACGATGCGTCGTGTCGCAAATAAACTTTTTTTTTAATATATTATAGTTTATTTGCAGCTTTCTGTCTTAAACTCTACAGCGCACTTATCATAAACCTTAACTTATTATTGGGCGAGTAGGCCGGTATTTAAATAAACTAAAGATATAATATTTGAATAATGTATATAAATACAAAATATTATTATAATAATATTTAAACTAAAAATATAAAATTAAAAAGCATAATTATTTTAAACTCATATTTGTTTGCGCTTTTATTACTAAAAATAAATATTGATTGATCAAAGTTTAATCTCCTGTAGCTTTCACAATTTTTCGGTTCTCTTATATAAACATTTATAAATTATTTCACCATTTTTTGAAATACACAAGCAAAACTAATTTGAATAATTTTGTTATCTCAAATACAAATGATTTTCCAATCATCATGATGAATTCAATTTGTGTTCAAGCGTTTGTATATAATGTGTTCATAATTATCATAAAATTGAGCTGCTTAACAGTAAACAACAATATTTGGCTTGGGTTAGGTGCTATAAATATGTGATAAGACAGAGAAAAACAATATATAAAAGTAGATAAACGAGTACGCTTTCATTGTTTGTTTTTATATACAATAAGTAATAGAGGAATATTCTTCAAGAGATACGTAAGAGAGAAAGAGAGAGAGAGAGCGAGAGAGAGAGAGCCAGAGCAGTATATAAAAATGCAGAAGCAAGCGCAAAGCTCATCTAGAAAACACGCTCAGAACCGGCTGATAACTTATGGTTATATACCGCATACATATGTATATATGGAGGCAAACACTCCCATGAGCTCCAGTGCTGTGCTGTTCTTTGATCAACAACGACGTACTTGAAGAATATTCGAAAATGTCTGAAGAAGGTAAGGCTCATTATTTAATCTAATGGTAACTATAATTTAATTTTATTTTTGGACTAATTTTATTTACTCTTTAGGTTGTTGCCATGGACCCGGCTATGCCACACCTTTGGATGCCCTGAAAAATGGACCTAGGGAGAAACTACTGTACACGGTGACAATTCAACCCAACTTGGATGAGCCGCATGGCGACTATCTATCAACAATCGACGTGGACCCTGATAGTCCCACTTACAGTCAGGTAAGCAATTCGCCTTGTTTGTTTTTCTATTATTATATTTTAATACTTTTGCATAACTAGGTTGTCCATCGCACTTTTTCGAATCGCAAGGGCAACGAGTTGCATCATTCCGGCTGGAATGCCTGCTCCAGCTGCTACTATGTGGACAAGAATGCAAAGAGTGTGCCAAAAAGGAATCGTTTGATATTGCCCTCATTAAATTCTGATTTCATTTACGTACTGGACGTGGCCACCGATCCACGTAAGCCGGAAATTGTCAAGGTCATCGATGGGGATGTGCTGAAGAAGCATAACGTAACTGCTCCACATACGACCCACTGTTTGGCCAATGGAAATGTTATGATATCGGTCATGGGTGATGCCGAGGGCTATGCCAAGGGCGACTTCATACTGTTCGACTCGGAATTCAATTGCATTGGCACCTGGACAAAGGGCGATCGTAAAGCAATATGCGGCTACGATTTCTGGTATCAGCCCTACTATGATGTCATGGTATCAACCGAATGGGGAGCACCCAATAAGTTTAGACGGTAAGTTTGTACAGGATATCGATGATCATCTTTAACAATCATGTTTATAGTGGCTGGAAGAACGAAGATTTGGAAGACATGACGCAGTATGGCTGCCGGCTCAACTTTTACAAGTGGTCCACGCAAACACTATACCAAACAGTTGATCTGGGTGTGGAGGGCACAACACCTTTGGAGGTTCGATTCCTGCACGATCCGAAGCGACCAGATGGCTATGTGGGAGCTGCCTTGTATGCCAAGGTCTTCTACTTCAAGAAGAAAGCCGACTCCGATGAGTTCGATGTGAAGAAAGTCATCGATATACCCAATAAGCTAGTCGATACGGGCAGTGGCGTCGCCTCCGAGATGGGTGGTATGATCTCAGATATTATAATATCATTGGATGATCGATTCCTATATGTCAACTGCTGGATGCATGGCGATGTCAGGCAGTACGACATAACTGTACCGGATCAGCCCAAACTCGTGTCGCGTGTCTGGCTGGGCGGCGCCATATGCAGCGATCTGCCAAATGTGATCGTCAAGGAAGATAAGGAATTGACCGTGAGTAGTATATAAATGTATAATATATACAGTTTATTATATAATTTTGTATGATGCAGGAAAGGCCACCTCCAAGCATCATTAAGGGTCGTCGGCTGGAAGGAGGCCCACAGATGATGCAGCTGTCCTTGGATGGCAAACGGTTATATGTATCCTCCTCACTCTACTCACCTTGGGACAAACAGGTGATAACAGACTTAGGGCGTTTCAAATGACAGTTCTGTAAGTCTTATTTTATTCACAGTTCTATCCGAAAATGGTCTCCAAAGGCGGACACGTGGTCCTCATTGATGTCGACATGGTCAATGGTGGGATGACTTTGAATAAGGATTTCCTGGTTGACTTTGGAAAGGAACCGTATGGGCCTAGTCTGCCGCATGAGATGCGCTACCCAGGTGGAGATTGCACCTCAGATATTTGGCTAGCCAAAGACTCTTAAACGAAATCAAAACAAACAATGGAATTCTCTAAGTGCGCAATGAAAAAATGATTAAATACTTTTTATTCACATCACGTACAATCATTATTTTCTAGCCGGGTAGAATCAGAGATTGAATAGAATGCTTCATTTATGTGTATATAACAATAATTTTCCCAATTGGTTGCGAGACGGTTTTTATACCCTGAACCCATTAAAAATGGGTAATTAGGGTATAATGATTTTGTTGCAGCCCAAATGTATGTAACAGGCAGAAGGAGGCGTGGCAGACTCCATAAAGTATATATATTCTTGATCAGGACGACAAGCCGAGTCGATTCAGCCCTGTCCGTCTGTCCGTCTGTCCGTCCGTCCGTCTGTCCGTATGTTTGAACGCGTGGATCTCAGAACCTATAATAGCTAGAGACTTGAATTTTTTTTTAAAGATTCGTGTATATCACGCGCAGGTCGCAGGTTCGATAACTCTTCTCGTTCTTTTTTATCGATTTTCAGTTTTAAAATTATATCTTCTACATCTTTATAGTTAGAGACTCCAAATCTTGTATTTAGCTTAATGGGACTTTTATACAATTTTGATTTTTGTTAAATTTTGGATGCCACGCCCCCTTCGCCCAAATTTTCAAAACACTTATTTCAAATACTAGAGACTTGTGCTTTTGCACATACACGCATATGAATGATATAATTACGCTGCGCAAGTTTGATTAAGAAAGTGCATTTAAAGCCGCCAATAGGCGGGGTTCAGGGTATTTCCTAGTCGGGCACCTCCGACTAGAGTTTCCTTACTTGTTAATATAAAATTTAGTTACAGTCAAGTTCAATTTGTTTATGCGTTTGCTAACAGTGTGGCAACGCCATTTTAAAATAATATATTTTTTGAACAGTGTGGCAACTGCACATAACCCAGTTCTTATTGCCGCGCTGACAAACCGGGTCAAAAAAGTATTTAAGTCCATTTTTTAACGACTTTAAATTTGTTGAAAAGAATAACGGATTAAAGTACATCATTCAGTTGACTTAAGCTAAAAGAAGAAATTCGTTTTCGGCCCTGCTTCAGCTGTCTTCAATATTGTTTCCACGGGTTGCTGTATAAAGGTATATATACGATTTACGCTGAAATAATTGTATACATATATAATTTTGAAATTTGTATGTTATGATCATAAGCATACTTACCTTTTATCGCATGTGTCGTCTATAAATGACCTGGCCAAGCCACTTAACACATGTTGCTCGTAGAACATGCAGTTCGTCAAATACGCAAGGCAAGGCGGAATGAGCAGCTTCGCCCAGGGTACGGGCTGAAGGGCAGCAAGTCGCTTATTATGGCTAGCATCAACTTTACACAGCTGTTGATATAGAGCCTGAATGGCAATTACCACAGCGAAGCACATATAGCTAACAGGTACGTGGCTGAACAATCCATATGAAATGCCACTGACAAACGCTGCCAATAAATTGGTCTGATTCGACTCCAGCTTACCCACTAGAAGAGCTTGGCATAGCTTAAATCAAAATTACATATTAATATAATGGAGCTTCAGTTATACTTTCCGATATACTTGCCTTATATATACCCATATAGGTTACAATAAAGCTTGTTGTTTTAATCCTAAACTTTTTAAGATTTCCGCGCATTATCGCATTGAACAAATCAATCACCAAACCCATGCCAAGGTAGGTGCACAGCTCCACGGAAGCCTGCTTAAGGCGACGTAGTAAGGGCCACTTGCTGTAATCCAACGGCATCTGTTCAGGCCTAATGAACCAGAAACCAGAGTAGAGACGCTTCTGCTGTTGGCGGAGCACCACAAGCGACGACAACATGAAGATCAGCGTTTGAGCCGGTCGAGATTGCACCAGACTCGCGTTCGTTTGACGCAGCACTGCTTCCAAAGCCTACAATATTCATTTTTCTCCCAGTATTATGAAAGGAGCAAGGTAGCAGGGTGACCAGGAATGGGGAATGAAGAGGCTCCCACGTCTGGGACTTTTATGTGTTGGTTATGGGGAAATAACTCATTTTGGGAAATTTCTGCTCTAGGGAAATTAGTGAATTTGAATTCAAGGAAATTCATACGCAGGGAAATTCTTGTGCCGCAAATTTCAAATGAGATCTAAATCTAAGGAATATTAGCTGATCTCTCTCTAATATTTAGCCAATACACAAATCACATAGTCGAGCACTTACCGCATGCGTCATGCCCGTAATAAAGAAGTGCTGCACCTTGGGTGGTGCCCACCAGTTGATGTTCGCTGCCAGGTAGCATGAGAGGAACGGAGTGCACATGTAAACGAAGCGTCCATTGAGACGTCTCCAAGCGCATATCAAATAGAACGTAAGCGCATTCATTGTGGAGGCAAAGAATATCGTTTCCAAATAGTTTCTCGCTGTCGACCACAGGCGACGTTTGGTCAGTCGGCGCCAATTCATAATCAACGGCATTATCTGTAGCGAAATGGAGTAGAGTTGACCCTGGCATCCATGGTGGACCGGTGCATGCACATACCATCAATGTTGGCAAATAATATTTGGCACTCGACAGATGATTTCGGTATAGATTCCATAGCAGAGCCTGGGTGCAGCTCTGATTGGGCCGGCTGTGCACAACGTTGCCGCAGTGTATGTGGGCCAAAGGATAGCTGAACAGCTTGCTGGGAGCCACCATATTGCTACAGCCACGTCTCCAAACCGACTGACTTCCAAATCTGAGACCCCCAAAACCCACC
This sequence comes from Drosophila fulvimacula, assembly GCA_035045555.1. NCBI lineage: Eukaryota > Metazoa > Arthropoda > Insecta > Diptera > Drosophilidae > Drosophila > Drosophila fulvimacula. The sequence goes on from JAWNOX010000137.1 coordinate 18,325,443, forward strand.
CGAGTCGCTAATGCGGTTCAAATGGAAGGTTAATATGCAAATTCCGTAGCAACATTTATATATATTTGTCTTTATGGCTAATTGCATTAAAAATTATAATTAAAACCATTTGCCACGCCATCCAGCCGGCTGCAGCTGTTGTAGGCGTTTGCTTATATTTCCAGCGCTGTTCGGAACGAAAGGGAGAAATCTTTAGAGGCAATAAATAGCTTTCAGGAAACTTACTAATTGGCTGTGGTGCTGTCAATAATGATGCCAGTGATGGCGCTAACCCTCTTCGGAGTGAAGGTATAGGTGTGTATCAGATAGGCCAGCACCAGGGGATAGATCAGGTCGCTATAGCCAAAACGAGATCTCCGTCGCCTCCTATGATACTTGCCCCACAGCGAGCGACCCGCCTCCAGCAGCGCATAGCTCAATATGGTCAGCTTTGGATAGCAAACGAAGCTGAGGCCACCCAGAAAGCTGGACACCATCTGCTGCAGTGTCTGGCTGGCGTCCGTCTTACTTTGCATGTAGCACAGTGTAGTCTAAATAAATGCAAAGCGTTTATTATGCAATTGAAAAAACTTTGTATGAGGTGGTCAAGGGCGTAAGGTGATTAGGTGCTTGTCCGTCTCAGGCTGTGGGAGTAATCATTCAGATGAACTGATATTCGAATGGCTGAACGATTGAAGGAATGGAACGTTCATATATGCGGGCGGAGAGACAGGCGGATAGGTGGACGGACGAACAGAAGGACGGAGGGATGGTGGGACGAACGGAGGGACGACCAGACGGACGGGCAAACGGATAGACGAAAGGACGGGCGATCGAACGGAGAGACGGACGGAAGAACGCATGGACAGATCGATCGGTGGGACGGACGAACGGAGGGACGATCGGACGAACAGACGGACGGACGAACGAACGGACGGAGGGACGAAGGGACAAACGGACGGATGGACGAACGCACAAACGGACGGATGGACGAACGCACAAACGGACGGACGGATGGATCTTGAAATGAATGAAATAGATGTTCGTATGAAGGAATGGAATACGAACCGTCACATATACGGACGGACGAACGGACGGATCTTGAAATGATGGAAAAAACCCATTAACGGATGGACAGAGAAATATATCTTCGTAAGGAAGAAGGATATTGGATTCAGGATCGACCTGCTCAACTCCAAGATATACATGGAAAATCCACCTGCTGAAATGGAAAAGGTATACATAGAAGTTTCTAATTTACCCGGTAGATGCCAACGTAGCAGCCCAGCCAAGCCATGGACTCCAAGCTCAGTTGGTTCAAGTGCCAGCGACCCGTTCTCACGCAGCTTATTAAAGCCTTGAAGATGTCCAGGGCGAGACCAATGAGCAGATACTTACGTATGCCCTCGACCACATACTGACTGGTCTTTAAGCTCTGCTGCGACTCTGGACTGTCGGGGGTTACGAACCAGAAACCTTTGTGCCACTGTCGTTGCTTGCCCAGCATAATGATGGCGCTGCAGGCCATGAAGAGCAGGGTTTGCAGCCAACGAGTTGTGGCGACAAACTTGGTTAGTGGATTGGAGCGCTGCAGCAGCAGACTTTCGATAAGCTGAAAGAATGGAATGGAGCAGCAGCTCAAGGTTCAAACAGCTCCGCTTACAGCTTGAAAGAGGACCGTGTGCTGCAGCTCCTTGACACGCGTGGGCACAAAAGCGACGAAGGCGCCACCCAGCACGGCAGGCACAAATAACAGCGTATGCGGTCGGAACTCGCCGAGCAGGTGACTAGCCAGACATAGATGAGATTAGTAGGACACTGGATTGGATGTAGCGGAAGCAGCCTACCGCAGCAGACAAATGAAGCTGGCTGTCAGGCAACCATTGACCAGGCCGCCGAATACCAACTGGGCGTAATACCACATGGCGCCACGGAGCAGCTGGAGCAGCTGGTTGCCGCGCAGCACATGCCTCAGCAGTTCCAGTATGACCATGGGCAGGTAATACTTCACGTTCGACCAGGCGAAGCGATAGAGGTTCAGCCAAGCGGCACGCCGGCAGCTATGCGGATGCACTAGCTCATTGCAGCTGCGCCAGCCGAGCTGCTCCACAAACAATCTGCTCGGTGCGACCATTAGAACCCAACTGCAGACCGAATGCTTAATGCTAAATGCTAAATGGTAAGTGGTAAACCCCGACAGCAGCTGACTTAATGAACTCTTTTTATTAGCATAAATTCGAAATACATATTCAATGCGGTCGATCGCTTGGGCAGTCGCCTAGTCCACCTCCTCGACGGTGGGTCCGCTGTTGGCTCGGCCGGCTGATGCCTTGCCTTTGGGGGCCTGGGCGCCGCCGGTGTGCATCTTGGACATGATGGGATTGCAGACGCCCTGGCATTCCTTCAGGTGATGCTCGTACTCGTCCTTCTCCGCCAGCGTGTTGCTGTCTAGCCAGGCGCTCTCCTTGTTGCACTTGTCGCGCACCTTGGACTTGTCGGCATCAGTGAGCACGCCCGCTGGTGCCTCATCCACAGCCTGCTTGCAGCCATAGATGTAGCCCTCGAGGGAGTTGCGAGATGCGACGCGTTCGCGCTGCCGGTTATCCTCATCCTTGTACTTCTCCGCCTCGGAGAGCATGCGATCTATCTCGGCCTTGGACAGACGCCCCTTGTCATTGGTAATGGTTATCTTCTCCAATTTGCCGGTGCTGCTGTCCTTGGCGCTCACATTGAGGATGCCGTCCGCATTCAGGTCGAAGGTCACATCGATTTTGGGCACTCCACGTGGCGCTGGCGGTATCCCGGTCAGGTTGAAGTTGCCCAGCAGATTGTTGTCCTTGGTCATGGCCCGCTCACCCTCGAACACCTGAATGGTGACCGCATTCTGATTGTCGCTGTACGTGGTGAACGTCTGCTGCTGCTTGCAGGGAATACGAGCATTGCGCTCCACCAGCTTGGTCATCACACCGCCCGCAGTCTCAATGCCCAGCGACAGAGGGGTCACATCCACCAGCAGCAGATCCTGTATCTGAGAGCTGCCCACGCCTGTGAGTATGGCGGCTTGGACGGCAGCGCCGTAGGCCACCGCCTCGTCGGGATTAATGGACAAGTTGAGCTGCTTGCCGCCGAAGAAGTCCTGCAGCAGACGCTGGATCTTCGGTATGCGTGTGGAGCCTCCCACCAGGACGACATCGTGTATGGCCTTCTTGTCCATTTTTGCATCGTTCAAGGCCCGCTGCACTGGGTCAATTGTGGAGCGGAACAGATCCATGTTCAGCTCTTCGAAGCGAGCCCGCGATATCTTTGAATAGAAGTCAACGCCCTCATGCAGTGCGTCAATCTCGAGCGAAGCTTCGGTGCTGGAGGACAGCGTACGCTTGGCCCGCTCGCAGGCCGTACGCAGACGGCGCAAAGCTCGCACGTTGCCGCTGATGTTGCTCTTGTGCTTGCGCTTGAACTCCTCCACAAAGTGATTGACCAGGCGATTGTCGAAGTCCTCGCCGCCCAGATGTGTATCGCCCGCCGTGGCCTTCACCTCGAACAGCGATCCCTCGTCAATGGAGAGTATGGAGACATCGAAGGTGCCGCCGCCTAAATCGAAGATCAACACGTTTCGCTCCCCCTTCAGATTTTTGTCCAGGCCATAGGCCAAGGCAGCTGCCGTGGGTTCATTGATGATGCGGAGCACATTCAAGCCGGCTATGGAGCCAGCATCCTTCGTCGCTTGCCGCTGGGAATCGTTGAAATAGGCCGGCACCGTAATAACAGCATCCTTCACCTTGGAGCCCAGGTAGACTTCGGCGATTTGACGCATCTTTGTCAACACCATGGAGCTGACCTCTTCGGGGGCAAAGCGCTTCCGTTCACCCTTAAATTCAACCTCAATTTTGGGCTTGCCACCTTCGTTGATGACCTTGAAAGGCCAATGCTTCAAGTCCTCCTGTATCTTACGATCATCGAACTTGCGTCCAATTAACCGTTTCGCATCGAATACCGTATTCTTGGCATTCATTGCCACCTGCAATTGTATCAGAATTTGGGAAAAGGGCGTGGTTCAATAATTAGTCAGCTAAATGGCTATTTTTATATCGGCCAACTGTTGGGATGTTCCCATAAATTCGCTTGAGTTTCATATAAAATTCATATGCAAACATATTTTTAGCCGTATGATTATATATATATATAAATTGCATATAAATTATATATATATAAAATACTTGACCATGTACAGTAAAACCTCGTTTAAATGAATGAACCATGATTTGCTTCAATTCAATTCAATTCAAATCAAAGTACAGATCCCACTTTTATATGGTTAACGACAAAATACTGGGAAAACAGTTACTTAGAAAGTGCGCAATCCCTACTTTTGGGGGTTGCCACGCAATTCAAACTATTGGCAAGCACGGCTTTCATTGCATCGTCATGCTTACATATAAATAATTCAGTTGATCAAATTTAACCAAATATGGTTAGCCCCATGTGAGGTCACAACGGCACAATGATCACTCACCTGATTTTTAGCTGCATCGCCAATAAGGCGCTCTGTGTCATTAAAGGCGACATACGAGGGCGTCGTCCGATTGCCCTGATCGTTGGCAATAATTTCGACTTTGTTGTTCTGCCAAACACCCACGCAGGAGTAGGTGGTGCCCAGATCGATACCAATTGCCGGTGTCTTGACCATGTTTTATATCTAAATCAAAAATACTCCGTTAATGTTGACGTCACAATGAACCGCTTGCTGTCGCAGATGCCGCCCAACTGAATCGTGCGCCCGCACGACTCTCGGATTTTTATGGTGCAATCTTTGCGCTAGTCGCCTTTCCACAATGTTTGGCAATTCTACAAAAACGAGTCCAAATGTTTCAATACTTTGCTTGTATTTGTAATTTTCTCACGACGGTAATTTTGATTTCGTTTTGTATTTTGGAGATTTCTGATGTTTGTTCTAGAAAGTGTTGTTGCCGACGTTTGAAATTGAATTTGTTTTTTTGGTTCGAAATTGATGAGATGACGACGACTTGATTTGGTCAGATATAAATAGAAACAGAGGTAACAATTTGAGCCATATTTGCAAATGCAATCGAATATTTATTATATATACATATATACATTTATATATATATTATTTTTTTATTAATAATATATTAATACAGTCAACATATTCCAATTAGACATTTTGTAATTCAGTTTAGCGCTTGCCCTTCTTCTTCTTCTTTTGTCCATCTGGCCAAGGAAACCCACGGGTTTTCAGCACATCCTGCAAAGTCATACATGATGGATTTGTGAAAGCTTTAATAGGCCGTCTCACCTGAACATTGTGGCACACATAGTAGGCGTTCTCCATTGCCGCATCATTGAATATATCACAGCCAATGGACTTGCCGACACCACCTTTTTTCTTGCTGCCACTAATGCCTTCTTTCTTTTTCTTATCTTCGCCCTCGCCACTGCCCGCATTGCTGGACGTTGAATCTTTACTATTTCGTTTCTTCTTACTTTTTGCGGCCATTTAAAATGTTTCGAATGTCATGCGCCAAGGCTGCCCCATCGATTAAATAAATATTGCGCTCCCTAGCAACCTTCGGTCCTGATTGGAGTGAATGAACTGATAGTGCTGCCACATCGCTGAAATATGCGCTACCTGGAAACCTTTAATGCTCGCTCATAATTTGAATTGATGAGCTTTTCGCGCTTTACAGCACTGACACACAGCTTCAGCTTTTGTTGCGCACTAGGATTACGTTAGTTAGATGTTTACAAATGTGCAAAAGACAAAACAAACGCAACGACAAATGAAGAAATGCCAATTTTGCCCACAATCATCAGCGTCCAATTTATGCTACTACACATACAAGCACTGAATGGTAACTTGGGTGAATGCATTGGTAATCTCATTACAAATAACTTCTTTAGTTTCCAACAGCTTTTGACATTTTCAATTATCAAACGACGAAGTATACGCTTCCAGAGCTTTGGCCCCAGGAGGCGTCTGCGTCCGAGGCTGTGCCAACTAAAAGGCAACAGCAAGATAAACTATCGGACAGCTCCCTGAAATTCGAGAATGACGATGAGCTGCATTCTGGAGCGGCACAATCGCTTCAAGAGGGCGCGTTCTGCCGACGCACCTTTGACGGACGCAGCGGCTACTGTATTGTGGCCTATCAGTGTCTGCATGTTATACGCGAATATCGCGTGCACGGCACGCCCATTGACATTTGCACGCACCGCAACAACGTGCCGGTCATTTGTTGTCCACTGGCCGAAAAGCATGTCCAGTCGCAACGTATTAGCGCCACAAGTAAGTCCACAGTCCAGCTATGGGCTCAAGGCTAGCAACAACTAATCAATCTTTTTAGAATGTCAGGAGTACAATAGCGCTACCAAGGGACTGCAGCTGGGCGACACCGGACGCAGTTTCTCGGGCAAACAGTGTGTGCCCAGTGTGCCTTTGATTGTGGGTGGCACGCCCACACTACACGCCCTCTTTCCACATATGACTGCACTGGGCTGGACGCAAAGCAACAGCGACATCAAATGGGGCTGCGGCGGCACACTGGTCAGTGAGCTATACGTGCTCACCGCGGCACATTGCGCCACATCGGGTAGGTGAGTGGCAATGCCCAAAAAGTCCCGACTGTACATTGTCTGCTTTCTCTATTTTAGCAAGCCACCGGACATGGTGCGTCTAGGCGCACAGCAGCTGAATGTCACCAGCCCGTGGCAGCAGGACATTAAAATACTGATCATTATTTTGCATCCAAAGTATCGCTCCTCTTCGTACTACCATGACATAGCCCTGCTCAAGCTGACGAAACGTGCCAAACTGTCGCAGCAGGTGCGTCCAGCCTGCCTATGGCAAGTGCCTGAGCTGCACATTAAGTCGGTGGTGGCCACCGGCTGGGGACGCACGGAATTCCTGGGCGCTAAATCCAATACGTTGCGACAGGTGGATCTGGACATGATACAGCAGCAGCGTTGCAAACAAATCTATCGCAAGGAACGCCGGCTGCCAAATGGCATTGTCGACTCACAGTTCTGTGCTGGCTATTTGCCGGGCGGCAAGGACACCTGTCAAGGCGACTCGGGCGGCCCGCTGCATGCCATATTGCCCGAATACAATTGTGTGGCCTTTGTTGTGGGCATCACATCGTTTGGCAAGTTCTGTGCAGCGCCCAATGCACCGGGCGTCTACACAAAGCTATACGCCTACCTGGACTGGGTGGAGAGGATTGTCTTCAAGAAGCATTAGATAATATAATAAGTCTAATTAGCACTTAAGTCTAAATAGTTATTAATTAAAATGGTCTTTGTAACAAACGCTTATGCTAACTATACGGTCGTCTTAAGGCACTATATTCCACGGCGTATAACTGCCCGCCTCCGGCACTTGCAGCTGAAACATATAGATGCTTAGTCGAGATGAACGATAGTCAACTGGATTGGACTCACCAGCTGGATAAATTGATCTTGGCAAGCCATGCGTATGCGTGCCGAGGTGGCCGGCGACTGCAGTTCGAAGACGCGACTTAGGCCACTATCAGCGCGTGCCGCAGCGATGGCTTCTTTGATGGCAAAAAATACTGCAGAGCCTATGAACAGCGGAGGTTCTCCAACGGCCTGCAATCGGAGTATGCGAACTAATGAATATCTACATGTATTTCAAGGCATATGCCCTTCCTCACCTTCGATGAATAAACCGCACGTGGATTGGGTGCGCCGGTCAGCAGGCTAACATTAAACTCGCCGGGTATGTCTGCGAAGCCGGGCAGCTTGTACATGCCGGGTCCGCGGGAGTAGAGCATACCCTGGGGCGAGTACATGAGCTCCTCGAGGGTAAACAAGCCGTAGCCCTGCATAAAGGCGCCCTCAATCTGACCAATGTCGATGGCGGGATTGATGCTCGAGCCAATGTCCATGACGATGTCCGTGCTGAGCACCTGATGATCACCAGTCAGGCAGTCAATCTCCACAACACACACGCCCACACCGTTTGTATAGTAGCTGTAGGTGCGGGCATTGGGATTCGTTTCCGGATGGTAGCCTATGTTGGGTATGGCATAGAAACCGGTGGCGGACAGGCTGACACGATCGAAGTATGCCTTCTTGATCCAGTCCTGCCAGTTACCCTGCGGCAGGGCCTCCTTAATGGGTGCCAGTCGCTTGTTCAGCTTCTGGCAGGCATCCAGCACGGCCATGCCGTTCAGATCGGAGCCCACACTGGCCGCTGTGGGCGAGGTGTTCGGCACCTTGTCGGTGGCCGTCTCTGAGATGTGAATCAACTCAATGGGTATGTCCAGCGCTCGGGCAGCACACTGTAGCATCTTGGTGTTCAGGCCCTGCCCGATCTCCACGCCGCCATGCGACAACAGCACCGATCCATCGCCGTAGATGTTGATGAGGGCGCCCGCCTGGTTCAGATGCATCACGCCAAAGGCAATGCCATATTTGGTGGGCACCAGCGCGATGCCACGCTTGCGCCAGCGATGCTGCCGATTGAAGGACGCAATCTCTGCCTGCTTCTGACAGTAGTTCGACTGCGTGAGGCAATCCTCGAAGCAGCGTCGAATGGGAAAACGTTCCAGCTGCTGATGGTAGTGTGTGTAGTCGCCGGTCTTGTAGAAGTTCAGTTGCATCACATTGAGCACATCACGGCCCGCAATGCGAGCCACGTCGCGGATGATGTGCTCCCCGGCGAACATGCCCTGGGGACCGCCGAAGCCACGGAAGGCCGTGTTCGAGGGCAGATTGGTCTTGCACACCCAGCCGCCGACGCGAACGTTGGGAATGCGATAGCAGTTCTCGAAGTGAAACATGGCACGCTCCATCACCTGGGGTAGGATTCCATGTTGAATGAATCATTCAGTCGCAGTCAAAGGAGTACTCACCGAAAAGGACAAGTCCATGGACCAGCCCGCATTGTTGTAGCAGTCAATCTCGCAGGCTGTGATCAGGCCCTCCTTGGTGAAGCCCACCTTGTAGTTGAAGAGGAATGGATGGCGGGTGCCGGTGATGAGCATATCTTCGTCCCGGTCCAGCATACAGCGTACAGGACGCTGCAATCGGTGGGCAGCCAGGGCGACGGGTAATGCGACCATCAAGCCGCGGGATTCCTTGCCACCGAAACCGCCGCCCAGACGCTTGGCGCGGCAGACCACACGATTGGCTGGCAGGTTGACCACATGCGCGACCAGCTTTTGCACCTCCGACGGATGCTGAGTGGAGCAGAACAGTTCCAGCTCATCGCTGTCGCGGGGCACAGCCACCGCTGCATGCGTCTCCAGATAGAAATGCTCCTGGCCGCCCATGCGGCAGCTGCCCTTATGGACGTGCTCCGCCTCGGCAAAGGCCGTCTCCACATCGCCCTTGGTCACATAAGTGGGATAGTTGGGAAAGTAGGACTTGTGCTCAATGGCCTGCTCAATGGTGACAATCACTGGCTGCAGCTCCTCGTACTCCACGCGCACGAGCCGAGCAGCGCGTTGGGCCAGCGTTTGGTTAGCCGCAGCTATGGCGCCTATAATTTGGCCATGGCAATGCACCACGCCGTTGGCGAAGACGTGCTCATCGTGGAACACCGGCCCCACCTCGTTCTCGTGCTCCGTCAAATCCTTGGCACTGAAAAAGGTTTCGACGCCGTCCATGGCCAGCGCTTCGCTGGCATCGAGCTTGGTGATCTTGGCGTGCGCCTTGGTACTCAGCACAAAGCCCAAATAGAGCTCGCCATCCATGCGTGGTATGTCGTCCGTATAGATGGCCTCGCCCGTGGCCTGTTTCAGGGCAGACGCATGCACTTTGGGCTTGCCAATTGGATCGTGGCTTTTCTGATCGCTGGGCACGCGCTCGAACAGCTGGGCACTGCGTAAAATGGGCGTGTGGAAGGTATCGGCGCCACTTAGCTCCGCCTGGGGCACTGCATCCGGTGGCATGATCCCGGCATCGCACAGCTTCCGGCTGATGGTCAAGTAGGACTTGAAGAACAGGCTAACAACCAAGGCACGTCGATAGGCAATCATGCCGCCCGGCGCCGAGGCGTCCAGGGGCAGCTCCTCGCACAAGCTCGACGCCACGCGCTCCACCAGTATGTAGTTCCAAGGCCGACCCACAATCAGTTCCGAGGTGCGCGGTGCCAGCACCGTGGTGGGTGCCATGCCTCCAAATGCAATCTGTATGCTCTTCACCACGTTGGAAGCCTTCTCGAAGGTGACGTTGACGGCCGCATTGACGATGGCGATGTCGTCGTCACGGCGCCGCGCCTGCTTGAAGGCCACCACATGCTGATCCGGCGTGGTCTTCTGGAAGTGTATGCCCAGCAGAATCTCATGGGCTTGAATGACGTTGCGGCGATAGCCGGTGAAAAAGCCGGTGCCCATGTGCACCGAGCGCCTGCCCTCGGCTAGACTGGCCACCTCGAGGCGAGCACCAGCCGCCGTCAGTACAGGATTCATGTCGGAGATGGGACTGCCGGTCATAATATTCCCGCCCAGACACGCCACGTTGCGTATCTGCTTGCCGGCGAAGTAGTGCAGCATGTCGACGGCGCACTGGAAGAAGCGAGTCTGCGTCTCCGGCAGCTCCTCGATGCGCCTGCGCAGATATGCATCGATCTCCATGAGGCTGACGGCAGCGCCGAAGTAAATGCCCTCCTCCGATTCGCACACCTCCAGCAGCTCGGGCACTTTGATGGGATTGATGAGCACGGGATAGTGAAAGTGCTTGAACTTCACCTCCACACCCACCTCGGTGTTGCCCACAATGAGCTTGGCGGCCGGATGGTCAGCTTTCAGTTGGAGCAGCTCCTGAAGCTGCGTCGGCCGATGCCAGGCCACACGGTCCGAGCGAAAGATCAGGCTCTCCTCGTCATACGCTGCTGTCAGCTGCAGCTCCGGCGGGAAGATGGGCTCCTGACTGGGATCAAAGGGCTGGAACTCACTGCGCTGGAAGAGCTGATCGTCCGTGTCATCTGCACCGGCGGGTGCTTTGCCCATTAGCTTACAGCACTTATTGCCCATGCCGCAGGCAAACTCTTTGGTGAATGTCTTGTAGCCCTCCAAGATGGGCCGATAGCCGGTGCAGCGACAGAGATTGCCCTGAAAAGCCACCTCCAGGTCCCGCATGGAAGGCTTCTTCGCATTGCGCAGCAACGCATACATCGACATCACAATGCCCGGCGTGCAGAAGCCGCACTGCGAGCCATGGGCCTTGGCCAGCCGCTCCTGGACCGGATGCAGGCGAGTGCGAGTGCTGCCTATGCCCTCCACCGTGGTCACCGCACAGCCGTGCATGGCACAGACAGGCGTCAGGCAGGCATTCACGGCCAGATGTTTTATCTCGTTGCTGCGACGATCCAGCCGAGAGATCATGACGGTGCACGCGCCACATCCTCCCTCGCCGCAGCCCAACTTGGTGCCACACAGACGCAGCTTATCCCGCAGATAGGTGAGCAGCGTGCATTCCGGATCGGGATCCCTATCAGTCACCTGTGACAGACAAAGATTACGAAGTTATAAATATATATGTATCGCTGGCAACACTTCCAGTCTTAGCCCATATCTCGCTGGAGCAATGAACTATATCTGCCTACTTGAATGAATTTTTAGCTAATTATTAAAGTCAGTTTTATCTTTGATTACATCTTTCACGTGTCGAACACTGGGCGAGCCCTGACGTAGATCAAATAAACCGAAGCTGAGGCAAAATGAGCCTAATTCCAGACAAGTCGGGTATGCCAAGACCAGAATATACCCTGTTATTATTTGATTAACTAAAAACTGTATTATCTGTAATAAGTATCTTTATATGATTTAAGATGCTTAAAATATTAAAGTCACTCATAATATTCTGATATTCTTCGATTTAGTATTATCTTTTATATAGTCAACTAAATTTCTTGTAGTCGTAGTCGTCCCCATTGCTAATAGTTGTAGGGTAAAAGAGAAATGAGTTCAAATATTTTCGTATCGCAACAGTTATTTACTACATTTAACTGGTTTTTTAATACATATAATATGTACTAAGTTTAATCTGCAAACTAGCTCAAGTAAGCAATGCGCTTCAAATCTGTGCCAAGTTTTATCAGCAAAGTTTTGCGACAGATGTTTAAAATGCTAAGTAAAATAAATTGAAAAACTTTGAAGAAATTAAATTTATTAAAAGTTAATGAAATTTTATGAAGTAGAAAAACTAAAATTTAAAAAAAATATATATTTAAATATATTTAAAATATATTAATAAGAGTTTAAAATTAAGTTTAAATTCATATATATTTAAATATAAAAACTTTAAAACCAAAAATTGGTTAAATTTTGATTTTTTTTTATTATTTAACTATGAATTTAAATAATACTTGGTTCTGTATTGTTTAAAGTAGTATTGCATTTCAAAAATATATAAATAAATCAAGATTAATCAAAGAAAAAACATGAGATAAATTATTTATTTTTGTATTAATATTTTTTATTTTATTCGTCTCTGATTATGGTGATTATTATTAAAAATTGTTATGTAATTGGTCGAAATATATATTTTATTTTATTTATATTTTTTATAACAACTATAATTTCAATACTTACAAAATAATATATCAGTCAACCATAAAATAAATCTAAACTGATTAGAATTAAGCAAAGCTAGCAAGACACAGTCTGCTGATAATAGAATAGAGATGTTCTTTAAATATTTAGACAGACAAGCTGTTCACATTTTGAAAGTAAAGCTTGTTACCTAACCTCAAAATAACAATATAAAAAAAAATTGAGTGGCCAGTTAAAAAATAATGATTATAATAATGCATATATTATTAACAATAATAAATATGTGCTAAATCTGCGCAACATTCCAATTGAAAGCATAACTTTTATCTGAAAGTATTATTTTCGAAAATTTTTAATTTCTAGCCGTCTAACAGGTCGAACCCGTTTGCCAGCCCTCGACTGGTGAAATGTGTTATTATCTGTTATTATCAGCGGAGGCACTTGAAAAACAACATGCGCATATACTATATATTGCATCTGTGTTTGCCAATTTATTACACTGGATGCATATGTCGTACATATGTCTGTGTGTATCGGTGTGCATTAGTAAATCCCATGTGTGACAAGCAGTGACAGTTCATCAATTATAAACAATATAGCATAATATATATATATAATAGTTTATAGTTAATTTTTATATTGCTCTGCCAACTGGCGATACTTCCAGTCTTTCCGATTCGTTACTCCCTGCTTCTAGGCACATTTCATCAAACCAATATACCTTCTTTTCGCGTTTTGGGCAAGTAGTGGTAAGTGGTAAGTGTGAACAGTAAATGTTATCAGATCAGTTAAGATAGTCGCAACCAGTTCAGTCTAGGCCAGGAAATTGTTGCTCTTTTATCTATTTATAAAGCACTCCGGTGGACTTCACGTGCCGTAATTTATATATACACTTTAATTATATTCTAAACGGTTTAAAAATACAAATTATGCCTTAATTTAAAATATTGCGTCGGCAGCTCAAATAAAAATATGGCAGACTTTACTGCGAAAGTAATTCACAACTTTATATGAGTTTATTACTCGGGCCTGTGCAGAAGACGCAGTGCGAAAGGAATTCGAAATGTTCTTGATAAGGCGTGACGTTGGCACCCCCTATAAAAGCAACACTGACCCAATATTGTGGGTCAATTGTTATCAGTCACACAATCGCAATCAATTTATGAAAAAGCAAACGATCGCTCGATCCGTTCAATTCAATGCGAAATGGGCGTGAGCTGAATAGAACAAACTGCCATTCAAAATAGTAAAAAAAAAAAAATAAATAAAATAAATCAGAAATAAACAAGTTTCGTAACTGAATGAAGAGAATTAGTTAAAACGTGTTTCTACCATATATCTGAATAAAAAGAGGTTGTCTCATAAACAAGAAAAATGAAATAAATTTATCTTAAATCGCATTACCTTTTTGCCATTGACAAAAAACACTAAAACAGACGTATTTGACATGTTATATAAACTTTATAAATATAAACATGCATATATTTATATTTATAGGTATCTAAAAATATTTCAAAACGTGTTTAGCTATTTTTGTGCATAAAATATGTAATCTTCCTAAAACCAGAACTGGAGGTTTCTTCAATGAGCGTTCCCACGCGCAACAGTCAACACACACAACGTACACAAAACACGACCGGCTCGAACAAAATACAAATTCGGTTTGACGCTAAGTTTCGTCAATTTTGAGATTACATTCGACACGAACACGAAGCCGAACCGAACCGAACCGAGCCGAGCCGCACTAAATCTAACGACTATCATCAGGATCGCTTGTGTCTTTCGGCTACTTCACTGCTCGTCGGAATACCTGACGTTATCATCTGCCTGATGGGTAACTGATAGGCTAATTTAAAGGCAATTAAGCGTACATCATTTTAACAAAGTTCAAAATGAGCATGCTCGACTAGAAGTTACCCTAAAATGCCATAGCTTGTTAATTACGTATTTCTTTATCTTATTTTTTTTTCTGTTAATTTTGTTGTTTGAGTCCAATTTCCAAATGTCAAAAGGGCAAGTTTTATAGCATAAATCTCAAATCACTCTAACTTACAATTTTAATATGCTTAGTCCATTGGTGACATTTTCCTATCCTTCTGCTTGGAAAATTACAGATATTCCACTTGCCCAGCCAGAGATTCCATTTTGTACTGGGCACCAATCAATATTGAAATTGTTATGCTAATGCAACGTCAGCGTTCTGAATTCATTTAACAAATTTACATAATTTATTGACCTTTAAGCTAACTTACATATAGATATTGAACAAGTACATATACATTATTTCATTTTGTATTTGTATTTTACACTTAAATATCTCACAATTGTGTCTTATCGCTCAATGTTCATTGAAATATATATAGTTTTGCGCGTATATGCACAATAATAACATATACTGGTCAGCGCTTTATACTTTCTAGACAGCAAAGTTATGAATCTTAAAATAATGTACATATGATAACATCTTATATATATAAAAAATAATTCAGCTACAACTTGTCTTAATATATGTATCTAAAGAATTAGTCAGTTTATCGAACTTTTCTAATATACATATATACTATATATATAACCAACGTGTTACGCCGACTTAATATCCAAATCACGCTCGACTTGAGTGCCCTCGTACATGGCCTGCCGGCGCATGGCCTCGCGCAGTTGTTGTTGCTCAAAGCGCCTCGCCGACCATTGATACCTGCCGGCAGAAACATTTCATAAAAACGGATGTCGCACATAACCATAACTACTAACCTGCAGGCCATCCAATAGACCATTGTGCCACAAAAGAAGGAGCCAAAACCAATATGTGTGGCCAGATGAGGGCGGGAGGTGCCTAAGAAGGCCAAAACACCGACACCTATGCCGCCGCTGATGCCATAAAGAAAACTGTTACGAAAGCAAGGTATCTGAGCAACATCTCGTCCAAATATATAAAAGCTCTGCAGTGAATTAAGGACAATTATCCAATAAGATTTATTACAGTTTTAAATTTTTTGTTGTAGCTTACCTTGTTGGGCTCTTCTATATCATCTGACATTGTTATTAATCAAATTTAAATTAAAGTTTTTCAACAGTAATATTCCTACAAAACGCGGCGAACAGCTGTTTACGAACAGTGTTGCCATATAATACCAAATTTAAAAATATTAGTTGCATGACAAGTCATTGACATCATGCAAAATTAAGTTATTTGTATCCAGGTGATAATAATCTATATAGTATATATATTATGGCCAAACAATTTTTGACCAACTATATGAAATACTTTTTATAGCTTTAAAGTATTTCAATATTTTATCATGCACATGCACACGAATTTTATTTGATTTTATAGGCAGCACTGGTTCACGCTAGAAAGAAGAAGCGAACGCTCTAGCTCAGTTTGCCACAATCACAATTTCATTCTTTAGTTTTTTGGTTTCTCGTTTAATACAAAACAAACGCAAGCAAGTGGAAAACCACAGCAGCCCTAAATACATCCAGCTGCATAAATTTTACGTCAATTATAATTCTGTACACAATAATATAAGACTTTCAGGTAAGTTGATGCACTATCTACAATCATTCATACATACATACATACGTGTATGTATGCATGTGCCTGTACAGCTCGCTGACGAAAGCAAAACAAAATCAAAATAGTGTCGATAGCAGCTGCTGATAGTATCTTAAAAAACCTGAGAATCTGAGTATATTCATGTGGTTGTTTTTTTTTTTTTTTAAATCCATATGTCACCATGACACTTGGCTTTGTATTTAGCATCAAGAAACATGTACACGTACGCAGAATCTTTGAAATTTTAAGTTCCTGATAGGAGGTCGACTGGCATTATCTATTGGTACCTCTCAGCTGATCTCTCCCTCTCTCATTATTTATTTAACTTACAGCTACTCATCACAACAAAAACAACTGATGTCAGTGCTACGTACAACCGATTAATATACAAAAAATAGATACGTGGGTGGAGGAACAGCAAACAAACTGAACCCGAATTTCAATCCGTAACCAATTCTTCCAAGGCAACAGCTGTGCATACAACATACACACAAACACTCTCACACACGCACATATTGCTCAACTACACCCACACCCTATATATATATATATATAAATATATATATATATATATAATTATATATTATATATATATAAATATATATATATATATATTAAACCACCGATTGTGCACAAATGGATTTATCAGCATCAACTTCAAGCGACTCGACAATGGGAACACCGGAACAGAAGAGCAAATCGTATATTGGCGATAGTACGTTCTATGACAGCGCTCTGGATCATCAGCTATCACCAACAACAACAAACTACAGATCCTGCAATGGTAAGTGTAACAGCATTGAGTTGAAACTATAGATCGTTTATTGGTAGAAGGGACTGTTTCAACTGTCCAGTTGGCCTTGACACTTCGTTCGTCAGCTCTAAAGCTGTATGAAAATAATACACATGCAAACATGAGCGAGACCGACACAAAAGACGATGCAGAGCACTCGATGCAAAGCACTCGGCAGGAGCAGTTGCTGCGGCTGCATAAAGAGCTCAAGCATGAACAGTCCGCGCTCAAAAGAGGGCTGAACACCACAAAACTTCATCTCTCTGCGCTGAGTATTGAGAACGATCATTTGGAGAAGTATATACAGAGGCTGAGCGAAGAAAATCGCTTTAACGAATTCTTCAATCAGAGCATCAAACTAAAGCTCATCGACTCTGCAAACTTGGCGATCAATGCTCAAACGCGCCTTACCTTCCCGCACAAACTTTTAGTCCAGATCTTTGCGCCCTTCGCAGAAGATCAGACTTTGATGGATCACTGTCATCGCATCGATGAGGAGCTGGTCAAAGCAATGCACATGCAACGTATGCAGGCATACCTCAAAGAGGAGGCAAAATACCGGGATGTTATAAAGCAGAAACAAGCAGATCTGTACCCAAAGCTGCTTTTTAAATATGAAGCGAAGATCAGCAAACATGAGAAATCCCAGGAATCAAAGGTGTCACAGATCAAGCAGAGATGCTTTGAATTGTTCCAGAGTTTCCTGAAAGAATGTCACCCAGATAAGGCCTTGGTAACATCGTATTTGGTTGAGCTTAAAGCCCTCTATGAGATGGATACACAAAATTCTTAATTCTTATCAATGCCTAAATTGTTTTGCCTACATATATTTTGTATTAATCGACAACACGTTAATTTTGAATTCACAGAAAGCTTAAATGGGGATTATAATCCAAGTGCAGGACACACAAATTTTGCCCACAAAGTGTTAAACGTTGAGAATTTCGATGCTCATAATGGAAACGGAAATGGAAATGGAAATTTGGATGAGATAGCTGCTTTTAACAACTGTGGTGTGCCAGATTCCGTCTCTCATACATCAAATAGTGCAGCGATTAATGCCAGCATGCTGTTGCTGCAATCGGAGAGCACCGACACGAATACCTCACAGGAGGAGGTCGATCCAAAATCTCAGCTGGCCAATAAGACAATATTTAAGAGCGATAATCCCAATTTGTCAATTATAGAAATAAATGAGAATTCGATCAAAGAGGAGGATCTTGAGAAAGAGGTGGTACTAATTGAGCAGCTCTCCACCGACGATAATCATGAGGCCGTCGAAAAGGTTAAAAATATACTAAAGAAGTCACCCAACAAAGTTGCCGACAATTCAATAGACAAGCGACGCCGCAAAGCCGACACCCTGCTGCAGTCCAGTAAACAAAAATTGGACATATCAATAGCTGAGGCATCTGCAGCAGCAGATGGAGTTAGCGGACGGGAACTGCAGTTGGCGAAGCCGTCTGCAGTCATCATCGATCAACCGCAAACGAAACGTGAAATTGTTATCTACGATACTTTGGAGGAATTCGACCAAAATTTACCGCCGACTGTGACCCTACTGAATACACCGTTCGGCAGCAAGGTCTACTTAGTGGGTACGGCGCACTTCAGCGAGGAATCCCAAGATGATGTTTCTTATGTGAGAATACCAACTGTTCTACATCTTGTTGCATTTATTAATCTTTCTCGATTTTTCCACAGGTCATTCGCAATGTCCGTCCAGATGTGGTCATGGTGGAGCTATGTCCCTCCCGTGTACATATACTCAAACTCGATGAGAAGACGCTGCTAGAGGAAGCCAAGAATATCAATATACCCAAGGTAACTAACTTCAATTACCTCTCCTCAACATTTATATACTAATGCATTTGAATACTCTGCAGATACGCGGCATACTTCAGACCCATGGCTATATCAATGGCATCTTCTTCATTCTGCTGCTGCAAATGAGTGCACAAATTGCCAAGGATTTAGGCATGGCACCGGGCGGTGAGTTTCGACGTGCTTTCGAGGAGATACACAAGCTGCCCGGCTGCATTTTGCATTTGGGTGATCGACCTATACGCATCACACTTTATCGTGCTCTGCGCGCGCTGTCGTTGTGGCAGACCATGAAGCTGGTGTGGCGTCTGACCTTCACGGACAGCATCAGTATCGAGGAGGTGGAGGAGTGCAAGAAGCAGGATCTTCTAGAGAAACTTATGCAGGAAATGGCTGGCGAATTTCCAGCCTTTTCAGATGTATTTGTACGCGAACGTGATCTTTATTTGTGTCACTCATTGCAATTGGCGGCCCTGCCGCAAGCGGCACCCGGTGCCCATCAGGTGCGTCCCGTCCGAGTCGTTGGCGTTGTTGGCATTGGACATGCCAATGGCATTGCTAAGATGTGGGGTCAAGTGGATCCTGAAAAGATACCGGCCATTCTGGAAATACCACAGGCCAGCCTCAGTCAGCGGCTCTGCAAGAATACATTAAAGTATGGACTCATCGGACTGGGCGCCTATGGTGCCTTTCGCTTCATGCGGCCGCGTCTGACGCGTTTCTTTTAATTTTCATTGAGATGCATGTTTTTCTATATATATTTGTTGAATTTATTTTCGTTATTAAGTGACATGCCCGGCAGCACGTGAAATGGGCATTGACGACATGATAAGTATTGTGAGTACTTGATGCTTTTGATAGAAAGTGTTTATACGCAATCACAAATATAAATATATATGTGTATATACATATATATATATACATACATATATATACTATACATATATATATATATATATATATATATATATATATATATATATATAAATACTGTGTGCAAACCAAAAACAAAAAAAAAAGACATTCAAACATATTCCTGGTTTTAAAAACCCAACAAATATGAAACTATCAAAATGAAAATAGATACGCACATGAATATGATATATAGCTATATATATATGGATATATACATATATATAGATATACACATATATGTGAATATATACATATATATAGCTGTGTACTACTGGGCTATAGATATCTCGACTGTGAATACGATTATATCAATTCATATTCATATATTATATTGCTTTACAAAATGACTTAATTTTAGATTGTTGCTGCATAGAGTTGTTATAGAGACATCACACAGAGAGTTAGAATCTGTTCTATTTTTGTTTTTTCTTTTTGTGACCAGTTGGAAGTGGTAGGTGCAGGTTTAAATGGTTTCTGGACAGGCTACAAGGACAACAGACAACAAAAACTCTGATGTGTTTATTGTGTGAGAGGAAAACTTATTTTTAAACAAAACTCTAAATGTGAACGTGCCCGAGCCCATAAGCAACTAGAAACACTTTATCTTTCGACTTATCCATGTGTATGTAAATGTTATTCATTCCGTAGTAGAAACTCTGAAATTTTTAGACACTAAGTGGAAACGTGATGGACCTTCGATATTGGAAGTATGGCCGTGTGTTAAATGTTGCATATTATATTGAGGAATTTTACAATAAAAAAAAAACAAAAATATCTTAACTAAAAAAAAAAACCTACCTATTAACAATAACTACAAACACATTTGAACTGTATCTTTAAAAAATGGTATTACAAATGCAAGCTAACTTGTTTTTGACGCTGCGTAGTTTGTGCTAATTTAGAACTGGTGTTATTTAGCATTTAAAATAGTGAACCACCCGAAAAACACTCAACATCCCACTTTGTGTATAATTGACTCAAATAAAAGTTTACATACCCCAAAAAAAAAAAATGTGTTTCATTTAAAGGTCAGCTTTGAAGTTGAAAAATAAATTTAATTTTTTATGTTCAAAATTCGAAAATATGCAGGCATTTACTATACGCCTAGAGTTTAGTATAGCTCTGAGAATAAACAATGTACGTTAAAAATCTCATCGTAATGGATTTTTCCCTTATTACTACATGACTGACACACAAATTTCCCTGCCATAAAAATACCCCTATATAAACTTTGCTATGCAAATACTCCTAATCTTATATGAACTCCTAAATACAGTAAGAAGCTGAAATTTTCTTTATCTACCTTCCATACACATATTCGAAATCTAGATACTTACTTTACAAATGCAATTTAACCATCATATGAATAGCAATTAAAAATAGTGGTTTTTACCCGAACACACAAATATCCCTATATATGCCTTCCCATCTCAACTCGCATAAGAAATACATTGTAAATCAACAAAGCTAAGAAATCA
The DNA here is from genome assembly GCA_035045555.1 of Drosophila fulvimacula. Taxonomy (NCBI): domain Eukaryota; kingdom Metazoa; phylum Arthropoda; class Insecta; order Diptera; family Drosophilidae; genus Drosophila; species Drosophila fulvimacula. The sequence goes on from JAWNOX010000137.1 coordinate 18,346,524, forward strand.
AAAGGTTTTTTTTTGTATAAATCTTAGCTTGATTCTACGATAACTCTGATATGATTTGGATTATTTTATATCATATTCAGGCGAAATGTTTTAGACATACATATACACTGCGTTTGTTTTGTTTTTATTATGTACTTTAAACGTATCTTAAGCACTAAACGTCTCTCTTGTGTGTGTGTTTGTTTGCCATAAATCTTGTGTTGTTGCTTCTCTCCTTTCTATTTTTTGTTTTGTTTCTTTTTAAGTTAAAATTTCCAACATTTTTGTGTGTTTTGTTTGTTTGTTTGTTTTTTTTTTAGTTTTGTTTTTGCGCTTATATGTAGATAACATATTTTTCTCTTACAATTTGCTGCAATACAAATAAAAGTCTTAAAATGTAACTGTAAAATTCTAAATAGTTACAAATTAAATACTAAATACATACGTAGTTAATTTTGAGGTGTGTTATGTGTGTATGTGTGTGTGTGCTTGGGAAGGGATTTCTTTGATGGTTTTTAAGTATTTTTTTGTTTTTAGATTGGTAATGCAAATATGTATCGTATTTTAAATTATAACTTAGAAACTTGGAAAAATTCAAATCAAAGGCTGGGCGCAGTGGTTCACAGAGAAGCCGCAGTTGCTTGTTGGCATTGTTTGTTATTTGGGGCATGCAACATACAACAAATTTATATACGATGATCACATTGTAAACGAATGCTATTCAGTTTCGATATAGTAGCTGTTGGACTGCTCCTCCCTGTGAGCGCCTCGCTGCCCGTTGTCACACCAGTTTTTGTTGCTGTTTGTTGGTTGTTTTTCTTTTTGTTTTGTTTTGTTTGTATTTTTTTTTTTTTTTTTTTTTTATTTAAATTTATTTAATTTTTAAATTTTGTGTGTGGGTTTTTGCATCCAGCTAAGGATGCAGCAGCAGCCAGCCCAGCCTACGGCGTCTCCGTTGACTCGACCTTCACTTCAGATTTAATGCTCGATGACAGATGATTATTAGGGTCGGGCGCACTCAGGTGCTAAAAGCAAGATGTAAATTCGTATTAGAAATGCATTACTATATCATATAACAATAATAATAATAATAATGATAATAATAATAAAAGTACTACGTACGTACGTATGCATGTATGTATGTATAAATATACTATATATCCATATATATATATATCGATATATACATATATGTGTATATATTTATATAAAACGTAAGAGGTGTTAGTAAACCCTAGCCTAGGCAAACAACAACTAATGACCAATATAATAATAACAAACAACATCAACAACAACATGAAAGAACAACAACAACAACAACATAAGCTAGACCACACATATACATTTATCTAAGCACACACACACACACTTACAGTTATATGGGGGCTCAAATAACGTTTGGGCTTTCGAATGGGGTTTTCGCATTTTACCGTATACACTGTATTTATATTTTTCTCGCTCTCGCACACACACACACACACGCACGCACGCACACAACACTCACTGTTGGCTGGTGGTACCTACCGATTGGCTACTCACAATCCCGAGCGGCAATCCACCAACTTGCGGCGACAAATGCGGCACAGTTGGCACAGCTGCATTTTGTGGTGGTACCGTTGATGGCAGGAGCGCAGCAGCCGCTGCCGCTGCGGCGGCCACAGCGACAGCAGCCGCTGTCACAGAGTTGTTGCCGGTTGCCGTCGGTGGCGGCGGTATCAAAGCAGCGCTGCTTGCGTTGCTGCCGCTGCCAATGCCGCCGACGACGACGCCGCTGCCGCCGCCGCTGCTGCCGCCGCCGCCGCTACCGCTGCCAAGATTTGTTGTACTGTGGGGACCATCGTGCGGTGTGGTGCTGTGTGCCCGATGTTGCATTGCGCCTGTATAATAGCCGCCATTTAATCCTGTTTTGTATTTCGATTTGTTTGTATTTGTTGGTATTTAGGTAAAGTTATTAATATGTTGCTATTTATCTTGGTATTATCTTAATATTCTTAAGAGGAAAGAGTTGGGAGTTGAATGTGGAGGAGTATTGAGTTGTCTCTCGACTTTTGTGCTGGCTGCGTGTGGTCTAAGAAGGGCAAGTGGCGAATAGGAAAGAGCACTGTATACATACATATACGTGATCGATATGTATATATATATATATATATATATATATATATATATATATATACATATACATATACATATATATATATATATACATACATGTGATGCAAATGAGTTCAGAACAGGCGCCTACACAACTAGCTCCCAGCTGATCAAACGTGTTTTATTTCTGTTTGTTTGCTTGCCTTATAAACAATGCGCACCTATATAGACTATACTATGAACTATCAATTCCGTTGGCCGACGTTCATAAATTACTGACTTTCGATTATATGTTTTTAGAGGGACTTGGTCAACTAAGTCTAATATGTATATCTTAATCGATATTGTTTAACGATATTGATTTAAGCTTGCTCTGCTCTGCACTGCACTCAAATGATGCCATCATCCCGAAATCGAAAATAATTTTAAAATAAATTTATATATACAAAACAAAAAAAAAAAAAAAAAACAAAAAAAAATCTATATTAATTTTCTTGTTAAACAATTTTGCAACAATGCGCCACACAAAATCAACAAAAATTGGTTCTTTAAAGTTTTTTCTTTTATTTGTTTTTTTTTTCTTTCATCTCTCGTTTTTTTTTTTTGCATTTATATATTTTCTGGAAAGGTTTTGTTGGTTGTTTTTTTTTCTCGAAATTAACTTGCTCTGTTTTCAATTGTTTTGTTTACTTTTTTTGTTTAATTTTATTTAGCTTTCACAGTTATTAAAAATATTTTTATACATTACAAAATAACAGTATTTTATTCTTTTTGTCTGTTTTACTTTTACTTTTACGCTTAGGCTTATTAATTTCCTTTCTTTTGCTCAGTTTTATTTTGTTGCAGCTTGTTTATATACTCGTAGGATCGTATATATATATATATATATATATATATATATATATATATATATGTATGTGTATTTTGGGATTGTTTGTATATGCGTGTATATATATATATATATATATATATATATATATTTTGTGTGTGTGTTTCTATGCGTTTCATGTTTTGTGCTTTAAATTTAACAAATTTTTTGCCAGCTTGAAAACAAAATAAATTACATCATAAAAATAAGAAATAAAACTTTTGATGCATTATGTTTTTTATATTATTTTCTTGTAAGTTCTGCTTGAATTGGTCTTGAGCGAAAATTAATAAAGAATAATTGTGAAAAATTGGCGTCAATTGCAGTAATTGTTTAATTATTAACTTAAATTGCAAAAATTTTACAAAATTATACTTTGCGCCGTTATTTTTTTTTTGTTTATATTTTTTTTGTTTGTTTTTTTTTTTTTGTAAATATTCTTACATTTACACGCTAACAATTCTTAGATATACCGACGACTCGGTTGATCATAATGTGCTGTTTTCGTTCTTTTTTTGTATTTTACTTTTTTTTTATCTTATTTTCTCCTCAATAATGTAAATCTAAGTTTTAATAGTAATTTTCTTGTTGTTTTATTTTGTTTTTAATATAATTTCTGTTATGTTTTAAATGTACATAGACTATGCATTAATATTACTTTTCTCTCATATTTCTTTTATATTATTAATTTTATATTTATTTATAGTGGTTTAATTATATTAACGCGCCGTGTTGTTGTTGTTGTTGTGTGTATGTGTGTGTGTGCGTGTTGGTGTTGTTGTGTATAAACGTATTTAAATAATTACTTCTGTTCTGGTCTCAGCATATTTAAGATCTTTAGACAAGGCGAAAATAAACACGGATGATGAGATCATTTTGCATTTTGCATTTTATAGAGCAGTGTATTATTGAGCAACAAATAAATTATGTTTTTTTGTTTTTACAAAGGTTCTGTTTTTAATTTCAATGAAATTTCGATTTGTTTAGCAATATGTATATATATAGCTCTATATATATAAATATATCTTAAATGAAAGTCAGTAATTTATGGCGCAAAATCAATTGATTCTTATAAATAATACGTTTCTCGCTTGATAATTACAAAATCTTAGAGGCATTTGGAAGCTACAGATATATATATAAAAATGTCTATCGCTTGTGGTTAGTTAGTAAATATTACAACGTATAATACGATATATATAATATATATGTGCTTGAACAAAATCTCTTACATTCGTTTTGTAATAATTAATCTGTTGAGTTTTAATCATTTTTTTTATAAATTTGTTTTTGTATAGATCGTTAGTTAGATTAAGTGTGTGAGGCAAGGGTCTCAAAACAATTAACAACAACAATCCATCAAATTGTTTACTTTCACCTTTTGCTGTAAGTAATTATGAATTTTGTATACATATGCAAACATATATACATACATACATACATAAATAAATACATATCTACATACGCATATAAATATATGTATATATACATATATATTTATATACATGTACACACATATATATACATTTTATTGTACATTCTACAAAGAAATTACAGTTTTAAGCTAGCTACAAACGCTGACAACTTTCTTGGGAGTCTGCGCCAGTTCGATTTTTAATTTTCGGGAGGACACGACTTTTTTTATTAACAAATATTATAGCACTCAAATTCCAATAAATACCATTTGGAATCAGTTTTAACAATAATTTCTGATCGATTTAAGAACTTGTCAAAAACAGAAAACAAACAAAATAACCAAAAAGAGAATGTATAAAAATAAAACAAACGAAAATAAAACAAATCCCCAAAACCTGGTCGCTCTTCTGTTTAAGGCCCAACTGTGTAGTGCTTCTAAGCGTTATTCCTTTGTATTTCTTAAGTCAGAACGCAAAAGTCGCTACTTTGCTATGCAGTTTGTATAGCTAGCTATGTATATATGGTTTCATATAAGTGTATGTAAAATCATTTCTAACTTTTTACCCAACATCGGTCGCGCATCTAAACCTTCTACTCAACATATCTTTTATTCATGTTCGTGTTGCTAAATATCTATTAATATATATATTTCTGTAAATATATATATTTATATAGCTTAAACTGTTTAACTTATATATCAACTTTTATAGCACGCGTTCTTGAAATCTTGATTCAACGCGACCATCTCTCTCTCACTTTCTATATATGTATTTATATGTATGTGTGCTTTGAAATGAATCAGAAGAATAGAAGTATGTATATATGTAGACGCTCTCTGCATTAATGTGTGTGTGTGTGTGTGTGTTTTGTTTTGTGTATGTGCGTGTGTTAGTGTGTGTTTGTATATGTATTGTGATTGTTTGTTTAAACGATTTCTGATTTCTGTTACTGTTTCTGGTTTTTTGTTTCGAATTTTGTTTTTAATTTTCTTTTTCCTTTTTTTTTTGTTTTTGTATTTTTTTTTTTTTTTTTTTTTTTGTTATGTTGTTTGTAACGCTCTCTCCCTGGCATCTGTTTCAGCCTCCCACTACTTTTCTTGATTTGATATCATTTGTAGTTTACCTTCGGGATAAACAGCCGCCGCTACTCCACCAGCCGCTGTGGTTGGCGGCGTCCGCATGAAGTACTCCTTGTTAACGCAATTCCTCAGCACTTCTGGAATATTGCCGACAATAGCTCGTCGTATTTCGGTGGCTGCCATTTCGCGCAGCTCTGTTGCGGATGCATCGCTGAAGAAGGCGGCGTGTGGTGTACAAATTAGATTTGGAGCATCTTTCAGTGCGCCCTGCAAGTCAATTCGAAATGATTCTCAGTTAGTATAAAACATATCAAGCTTGATTGTGGACGTCGTCTCAGATTGCGTAAAATGTTTCGTTTTACAACAATCTCTTACTTGAAATACATTGTATGGTTCGTTCTCGTGCACATCCAATGCGGCTGCTCTTATCCGACCCTGTTTCAGTGCCAGCGCCAATGTCTCATCATCAACCAGACCGCCGCGGGCGGTGTTCACCAGAAATGCACCAGGTCGCATCTATTTTGATTATTTTTTTTTTAATTATTCATATAATTGCTTCGCATGAAATCGAAGGTTGTCACGTATAAATACCTGTTTAATTGTGAATTCATTGATTAAATGGTGATTGTGCTCGTTGAGCGTGCAATGCAGTGAAACGCAGTCGGACTGGAATAGCAGATCTTGCAGCGTATAGACGCGTGTGAGGCCGAGAGATTTATCAATGCCATCGGGTAGGTAGGGATCGTAGAATATTACATTGAAGCCAAATGCTTTTGCTCTCAACGCGACAGCGCTGCCAATGCGACCCAAACCAACTAAGCCTAAGGTATCGCCACGTATACGAGCGCAGCCCTATAAGAAAAGATTTCAGAAATATTATAAATATTTATATATACATAAGTAGATTATTCGTTCTTCCACACTATACGTACATGCGCCGCTTCTCGCACTTGCTCGGGGCCCGTAAACTTTTTGCCCTCCCGCACCATATTCGCCAGCCAATAGGTGCGCCTGTATAGGTTCAATATCAAGCACATCGTTGTGTCTGCAACTTCCTCGACACCATAGCCAGGGACATTGCACACAGCGATCCCCAATTCGCCAGCGGCTTTGACATCAATGTTATCTGTGCCGCTGCCAATGCGCACAATGATGCGTAAAGCTTTGAATTTCTCAAGATCCTCCTTGGTCAAGATGATGGTGTGCCACATTAAGGCGCCAACTGCTTCGTTTAGCACCTGCAAAACAACAACATTGTGAATGACGATCCTCATCTAATATATATTTATTGCCAACTTACCTTCTCGTGTATTTCGGATGTGCTCTGTGCATCGCAGAAGGCCACTGTTGCCACATCCTTTAGAATGGGCATCTCAATTGAACAGTCGCGTCCATCCAGCAGTGCAACCAGCGGTCGCGCCTGCAGCGGACCATTGGCAAAGCTGCCTTTGACATCAATGCGCGAACGCTTCGGCATCATAAGATTTTTGTCCATAATTTAATTTGTTTTATTTTATATATATATAATTTGTATGGGTTCTGCCTATTTATAAATATATATATATATATATAAAATATATATATATATATATATATATATATATATTTGTATATATATATTATATATATATATAAATATATATATATATATATATATCTCTTTCCTTAACGTTTACTTCTTCTAGTTGTTGCTGTTGCTCTGTGTTGTGTGTGTGTGTGTGTTGACTTTGCAATTGTTTCTTCGTTGCGTGTAGCAGCTGCTTTAATTTCAATCAACGGAAACAAAACCTTTTTCAAGACGACGATTCACACATTGCAATCATTTTTGGCGCTTCATATTGAAATCGAGAATCCTGTAAGTACAAAATAAATAAGCAAGACACAATTAATACACACATATATAAATACAACTTGCAAATTAAATGGAAAAACATGAAATCTGATGTCAAAAGTACAAACAGCAAATCGCTTACGAATGGCTAACAAATCGCGCCGATGTCAGCACAATATTCACCGATGACAAGTTTTCGTTTGGATTTCGCAATTGTCAGCGATAAAGATACTATTTGTTTGCTCACCCTGCCTCCTCACCACCCCGCCCACTGGCCCTCACTTGTGTGTGCAGGGAGAAGGAGGAGGAGCAACAGCAGCAGGGAGGAGAAAGGTGCCAGAACATAGAAATTTAACACTTAAGCATGGGTCAGCCCGTCGTGTGTTGTTTCATATATGTATTTATGTTATGTATATTGCTATCGTTCGTAAATGAAAGAATTGTTGTTGGAGCAGTGGAGCAGTGGAGCAATGAAACAGCAGCTGCTATCGTCACATTAACAACAAATCAAGATTTAGTATACCACATGGCATTGCCCCCTCATTCCATAGGTTCCTAGAATTTCCAATGCGCTTATCAACATCGTTTGCTTTGATTAGACGGACAACAAGGCACAGTAACCAGCAACAGCAACAGCAACATCTATTCAGGTATTGCTCTATTGTGTTTGATTTTTGGATTAGTTGACGTGTTCCTTGGCCGTATCTTATCAACAACAATAAAACGTCGTTGTATCTGTGGCACAGTTCGGCCATGCGTGATAAGCGAAGACACTGATCGAGTTTTCGAGTTGAGAATATATTTCTGTTTTATTTATAATATTCAAGGTCGCTATTTATATATAGTAAGTATATAATTACAAGCCATACATGCCCCAGAGACTTCTGTCTGAGAGAGTTCTTTAATTTCGTTCAGTGTAATAAAATAAAGTCATCATTTCTTCTTTTCTGCATAAATTTAAATATAAATCAAATTATATTTGTATTGGACTTTTTTATGCTCTGAAAAAGTTCCATAAAATATTTATTGCTCTTTCGTTGTTTTCTAGTTTAATCAAAATTTATAATCAGGTTTTTGTATGCTCGTTTAGGAAGTAAAAGGGAGTACATTAGCTTTGCACAAGGTTCGTTGCCCATTGAAAATGGGAAATCAGAAACACATATTCGCAGTTCGAGTTCATAATTTTTCGATAACTCATCTTATCGATAAAAATCGATATATATACTTGGTCATTATATTTCAAGTTTTCTAAATATTACAAATCAAGGAATATTGATTTATTAAATTTTAAGATCATTTTGAATCACGAATGTCTATTATGTGGTCGGTTACGCCCGACTGCAACGTTCTTTTAGCTGAATTTGTATTTCATCATTGTAGCACCAAGATGACTATAAATTTTAAAAAATTAGTGCAATTAAGAGTTGGCCGAGACGATTATGAGCCTCACACGCACACGCATACACACAACGACGATTCATATCGCATACATAAACAATATATATTTACGAAAAATAAAAATAAAAATTGATAAGCCATCAAGTGTAGATACTGTTGTGTGTGTGTGAGACATGAGACAGAGACATGGGCCGGCTGTCATAAGCACATCACACATCACATCACATCATAGACGAAGTATACAGTAGCCGCACGATAATTGCAACTGTGAGACTAACAACTAAGAATTTGCATTTGAACTAGCCTTTGTCTACTGTACTCTCCATACTACCACACTAACAATTATAATAATCATAATCATATTAATAGCAATGTCAGCGAACAGAAACGAAACAATTGCACAGATGCTCAGATAATGGGCAACAAATGTCTAGCAGACAATTATGACAAATAATATATATATATATATATATATATATATATATATATATATATATATATATATATATATATATATATATATATATATATATATATATATATAGTACATATTTTATGTGATATATGCAGTATGTGTATTTGCTTTGTTTATTTTTAAAACAATTTTCAAGACATTTGTGATTGTTGCTTAAGATTGCGCATGGCATTTTTTTTTTTTTTGGGACTGATTACGTTGGATTATATATGTATTTATATATATATATATTTGGTCGATCGAAATTTGTGTGGCAACAGTGAAAGGAAGCCGCAGACCGAGAGTCACAACAGATTTGAAAGCGCGCCAAAAACCAGTTTTGCAAGTGAACCAAAAAAACTAGTGGCAACAACTTCTGTGCTGTTGCTGTTGCTACAGGATGCAGCAACGTGTTCCATGCGCCCACGCAGTTGAGAAAGTTGGAAAAAAAAAGAAAAAAACCTGTTGATGTGTGTGTATGTATACACACACACGCATGGTCACACACACTCACGCACACACACACACAGAAAGTAAATCATATACATAAATCACAAACTCAAGCGCCGCAGATGAGTGTACAGTAATATCTAACAGATACATTTCATTGCTCAACTATTCTTCTTGTTGTTGTTATAGTTATTGTCGCTACCTGAGCCGAGCTGAGCAGCCGCAACAGCCGCCGGCTGTCTATCAGCAGCAAGCAAAAAGTCAAACTAAGAACACGATGGCGAATGGCATTTTGTATCTCATTCTTTCTTTCTTCTTTCGGTCTATCTTTTTTCCTTTATTTTATTTAGCCAAAGCAAGCCAAGCCAAGCCAAGCCAGGCAGCAAACCGGTTTATCAACCCGACGGACGCACGATAACAACACCAACATGCAGCAAAAGTACAATTTTAATGTGTGTGTGTGTGTATGTATATATATTTGTATACCCTGGAACCATTAATAATAGACAAGGGCAATGGAGATATTTAAGTAGGGCCATTAGTATTATCCAACATATAAATATATGATAACATAAATACACTTTTTTTTTTCTTTTTTTTACAAAAATCAGCTATCTATAAGAGCTTTCAAGTCTTCGATTACATCAATTTAATTTCAATCTATCGATATTATTTTGTATTAAAATCGATTAATATTCGAATCAAGCAATCGAATATTAACTGAAAGTAAAGAAACCTGATTTTAGAGTAAAAATCACAAGACAGGGTATTTTCCAGTCGAGTTAACTAACTAAAGCCAGTTGTTTTTGTCTTTCTTTTTGCCACAATTTTTCAGGCAGGAAAAACTCATGTTGGCTTAAATTGTTTGTTGGCTTAATGCCACAATAACGAAAACGAAGCATTGGCTCGAGCCGACAAGTCACAGTGTCGAGTCGAGTGTGTGAGTGTGTATGTTTGGAACACGTTTAAATATACATATTTACAAGTCATGCGCATTTGTACACTTCACAGACACACACACACACACATACACGTGTGTTCGTGTGAGTCTTGGGGCAGGCAAAAAGTTTTTAAAGTGCTCTTGCTGATGACGCCATTGCAACAGTGAACAGTCATACGCAGAACAGGACAGAGCGAGAGAGCAACAGCCGGGGAAGGAAGGGAGAAAGAGTGTGTTTGCGTGTATGGGCGAGGGAGAGAGATAGGAAACCAACTTGTGTGTACTTTCCGCTTGAGTTGGGGGTCGTATGAAATGGGGGAGCTGCAAAACAGACACACAAATTAAAAGTTGATGCACTTTATAGACTTTACAGTCTATTTCGGACTTACAATCAATAAAATCAAATTGAATTCAAACTTATTTAAAAAGAGTATTCTCCATCTCAAATATTTAAGTAAACATTTAAAATTAATTCTCTAAAATCAAACTGTACTGTACTCAATTACTTCCTGGAGTTGCCAACAGTGCGACAGCAAGTTCATTTTATTTATAAATGTTCGCTCTCTCCTTCTCTCGCAACTTGTTTTTCTTTGAATTAACGGTTACTTCGTGACGTCTGATTTCGCGCGCTTTTTTCTGCTCATGAATTAGCATTGAAGCCGGCGAAGCAAAGCTGCTGTCGATCCGTATTAAGCACAGCTTTTTGCTCTTTCTTCACTGTGAATAAATGCTTGGCTTTTGTTTTTTCTACTTCTCTCGTCTTCTCTCTTTCTCTCCTATTTGTTTGTCTGAGTAAAAAACCATTCTATGTGCTTAGATTGAATGACGCAAATCGAATATAAAAAAAATGCAAGCATTGCAAGTCATTTTGGTCAGCAACAAAAACAAAGCAAAAAGTAAAAATCAAAACAATTTATATTGGCTAGCACGCTTTTTGCCAGCTGCTGCTAAAAAGTATTTGGCACAACAATCAAATTGTGTATTGCGTTGATTTATGTTTTCTTTTTTATTTCGGCTAAAAGCGCGTCAGTAAATTTGGCCGCAGCTCGATCGATGATACAAAGCAGCCACAAGCAAAGCTTCCCTGCCCCCTCTAGCATTTCAGCCCATAGATGTACAGTAAAGCCTAAATAATACGTAAACTATATAAATTTTACTTTATGTGATTTGTATGTTGGCTTATTTAAATTAGATGAAACTATTTAATTTGAATAAATATTATTTGTGACTCTACTGTACAGCTAAAGTTCTGCTAGTCCATAGGGAAATATCTTTACATTAATCATTTTCTTTTGATTTCTTATTGCTATATTAGTCAAAAACTATCCCTTGAGCATAATCAAAAATATATATACAACTGAACAGAGGAATTTTATAATATATATTATAGTCTCGAACTATCTATATCCCGATATAGCAAATATATATTTTATTTAGAATTATTTTTGAAATATTTTCGATTTGTTTGATTGCTTTTGAACATCTGCTTTCATGCTGAGAGTTTTTACTGTATTTATTTATAAATTTGTTTCATAGGAATAACAAATTGAACGACTTCGTTCTATTTTGGTGGTTTTGGTTTTGCAATTTTCTAAGTGTGAAATTCTTGTCGCAGGTGGTGTCTAGTCTTGTTTTTCTTTTGTTCTTTAAATGTTGGCACTCGGCAACAAACAAAAGGTAGAGTACAATAAACATGAACAAGTGATAAGAGCACGTTAACTGCAGTGCACGCAAAAAGTGGAAAGGGCGACGGGAGAATGGAGGAAAGAACAAATGCATGCACATTGATAGCAGATATCTACACACACAAGCATTTATTGTGCCTCACTTGAGTGAACTAAAGGAAAATTTTCAAGTGGAATTTTCATGTTCAAAACTCATAGACAATATATAAATATATATATAGATACGAAGTAAAAACAAAGCTAATTCGAGTTTGTCTTGTCTGCCCATCCCAAAGGTCGTTATTTGGAAAAAGAGAAAATCCATAACAATGCAAATATGCGAAATAGTCGAAAATTGGATGGAGGCGGTGCCTAGAAAAAAAAAATGATTACACAGCGCAGACAGGCAAGCGAGCACAAGTGTTGTGACGGTGTATACATATATATATTTATGTGTGTGTCTGCTGACTGGTACAGCAGGGGCGCCAGAACGAAACAACGATGGAAAACATGACAGGCGAAAAAAATGTTGTAATAAAACTAGAAACAAGCGCCAATTTCATTGGCCTGCAAGGGTATAGCTGAAGGGGACACGGCAGGGCGACACACCAAGTTATTTGTGTATGTGTGAGTAAAATATTTATGGACATCGACAGCGCCAACGGTTTTATAAACTCTTTTTTTACGTGCGCGCATTTGTAGCTACTTATTTATTTATGTATGCATAAATTGCAAAACAAAAACAATGTACACGTACACACACTCACTCACACACACACACACACACACACACACACACACACACACACACACACACACACACACATACCAACGGTACTGGCATCGATACCCCCTCCAACTTCCACTACTTAATGGCTCTGCATATTTTTCTACTTCTTCCTTTTTTTCAATCAATATGCAGGCGGCGGCGGCGGCGGCGGCGATGTTGCAGGCCACTGGGCAAGAAGTCAGTCACAATGAAGCGGGCAGGCGCGGTAGCTATTTATAGAACAAAACGGGCTGACCGGACAAAGGGGGAACAGAAACAGAAACTAAACTTTAATGCGCACTCGTACTCGGAGAGCAGCAGGAAGGAAGCTTTAACTGTGTTTAAAGTGGCTTGTCTCTCTCGCTCACACATATTGCACGAACTTTTTAAGTCAAATGAAAATTTGATACACTTTCACCCTTTTAAAGGACTTGCCAAACTCAACTTTCTGTGCTTAACAAACAAACGCTACGCTGCAAAACAGCAACAGAAATGCTGTTGAAATATGTCATTCGCTTGCTAGAGGAGCTGGCCTTTCTCTCTTACTCGCTCACTCGAACAAAATTGTGGCGGCGGCAAAATAACAACGATGAGACACAGCAGCGGCAACGTTAGCCAGCCAGCCAGCCAGCATGTTGCAGCAGTGTGGGGCGGATTATTTGAAAGGTACAGGGGCGTTGCGCAGTGAACCTTGCGTGTATATTGTCACTCGGCATCGGCAAAAGGCAACAAACACATATATGTACATATATATATACCACTGATGAGTGTGTGTGGTACTTATGTGTCTGGGTTTGTTCAAATATTATTGCACAATATATTTATGTTTTGCGTATTGGCAATAACACCAATAATTATTGCTATCACTCGCTTTCTCGCATAAAGAGGCTTACTCAGCAGCGATACTAAAAATACATATGTATACACGCACACGCTCAAACATACACACACTTAAAAGCGCATGTAAATCGGCTTTAAAAATTCATACGAAATTCTGCACGTTTAAATTTTTTTTCTTGTACACGTTTATCGCGCACGCACACGCAAACATACATATATACACACAATTCCATACATACACACACACACACACATCCATGCACATACTGAGTGAGACACACATGAGCATACACACGCTGGTTGAAAACAAAAAGAAGAAGCAATACATTTATCCATATTAGAGATTAAGAGACGATGTATAGCCCGCACAAAATATGTATAGATACATAATATTTTTTTGTTATTAATTCTCAGCGCACGATTTTTTTTTTCAATTCCTATATATTTTTATTTCGTTTTTCCTCATTGTGGTGGCGGCGACGGTGGCGCGGCCGCAGCTCGCGTTTTTTTTTTTTTTTTTTTTTTTTTTTGCGATTTTGTAATTGCACAAAATTCACGTGCTAAACACTTTCCCACACGCACAATTAATAGAGAAAAATTTGCCGGCTAGCCTAGTGCACAATTTGCATGTATTTTTCATCAATTCTGTATACTTTTTATATATTTTTCAACAATTTTTTTACCAGCAACGCGTCCAAATTCCACTTTCGACTCGCAGCTTTCAAAATGGCGGAATACGAATACGGCAATTTTTAGTTTTAGTACAGCAATGACGCGATGCTACTCACTGCCGCGATGCTACTCATTTGCCGCGTATTGCTATTAATGTATGTAATTGTTTATGACCAATCAATATACGATCGAATTTAACACACCTGACTAATAATTACGTACTCTTTATTGAACGATTTAGCTCGAATTGCACTATTAACAACACAATTTTTCGTTTTCCATCCACTCGCACAAAAAATATTCTCTTTTATGCTTCTTCTTAGCGCGAAGCAACCATTCTCGTGTTTACATATGCTCCCACACACACTCAGATGCAAACGCAATGCCAAATGAGTATAAAATATACTCTTGAAAATAAATATTTATTCTTAAAATGCACCTTGCCCATTTACACTCACATTAATTAGATAACAAACTAAATTTATGCGACAATATTAAAACTAAAAATATTTAAGTAACGCCGACAAGCAAACACGCAACGCTCGATGCGACTTGCGCTGAGTTTGGACGATACTGTCCGGGTATCGATAACGATGACGATAAATACATAATTACTCTGTTTCGATGCCAAAGAATGCACATTGCATCTGTATTCGTATTCGTATTGGTGTTCCGTCATTTTTTCATAAAAAGAGGAAGAGGCACAAAGACAAGTGCGGGCGTGAAAACTAAATTAATTGGGATTATCACAAAATTATAAAATGCATGTTACCAACAGAAGAAATATGTCCACCAGGAAAGCAACACACGCAGGAAGCTGGTACACAAATTCCGGTAACGTTAATTTATTTATTTATTTATTAATTTTTTTTTTGCATTCATATGTATGTACATATGTATGTATGTGTCTTTTTCGATGTCTTTGACCCTTGTCTAGATGCAGTAGTTAAAAACCATGAGAAACACTTATAACTTAAAACTAAGACATAAAACCTATAAAATTGCCAATATATAAATTATTTGACTAAAGTTCTACAGAGCAAAATACACATATGTATGTACATATGTTGGCCACTCTGCTCATATATTTTGTTTCTCGAAGATGGCGTAAATAGATAAGATATCAAGGGAATTTAAGTCAAATATCCCAGTATTAACATATATATATATATATATATATGATTCAGATTGCAATGGCTTTCGACCAGCTAAAACAAAATTTTTGTTTATTTTATAATGCATAACTTAAAAAAGTAAAATCAATTGGTAAAAGGCACACGCACGATTAGGTTTAAAAATTAGTTTCCGGCTTGTCGCCCACGGAATTGCGTATCTCCTCCATGCGATCGTAGGCAATCTCAGTGGCCCAGCATAAGCGCTGCTCGAGCTCGTTGGTGCGCTGACGCTGTTGCTTCAATGCGTCCAGGCCGTGTTCTAGCTGGGTGCATGCCTGGAAAAAGTTGCTTAATTCGGGTATATCGCCAAACTCCCCGGGATGCTGACGAAAATCTTCACCAACATTCTTGGTTAGGTTGTCCAAACGATTCTGTAAGAAACTGGACTCGAACATCTTCTGCAGCTCGCTGGTTGTCACCTTGCCCAGATCTTTGGCCATGTTGTTCATGCATAAGTTGCGTATGCGAGACTTCAATGCACTAAAGTTGATGGACTCGAATTTCTCGCCAATGCCCTGAAACAATTGATAGCTTCGACCCAATTCCAGCTGCATCTTCTGCATATCCTCGTCAATAGACTTTGAGCTCTTCGACTGCAGAAAGTCTGCTGACAAACTGTGTTCCAAACTGGGCAGCGTGGACTTCAACGAGCTGGAACTCGATGTACCCAGTATAATTGACGACGTTGAGTCTTCACTAGCTGGTGCCTGGCCAGCAGTCATGCGCTCAACTGATGGCTTCATGGTAATCGTCTTACCGCCAACTGACAACCGATGCGACTGCGGGTTGTGATATATTTGGCTTTTACTAGAGCTCTTTTTCTTCTTTGGATCCTTGCTCTGTTGCACAAGTGGCAATGGTGTAGGACTCATAATGCGCTCATATGAAATTCTGCGTTTCGGATCATTGCTTTTGCTGGAATGGAGACAGATTATAGACTACTACACTACAGATTATAGACTAGACACTACATATCTCTCTTATATCTATTCCATCTAGAACTCACTTCTCCTCCATAATGGCCGTCAGCTCATTTCGTATGCGATTTAATAAGTCATCGCTGTGCTTAGCCTTATCCTTATCCATGTTTGCGCTCAACTTAAATTTGTATACAATATATATAATATGAATATGATTTAATATGTTATTTCGAGTGTATTTCGAGTGAATAGCGCAGTTTCATCAAAAACTGAAATTTAATACATGTATTCAAGGAAACTTGTTTGTTTTGGTACTTAGCAACGCCGAGGCTACTAAGTTCCTATGGAAATACATCGAATCAGAAATTCCCTTCAGAATACATTTGTTTGTATTTCCTATTATAATTTCCTTAAATTCCCATGATCAACCGATTGCCTGAGCAAATTGCCCTTGTTGCTATTTTCATCATAAATAACTATTAATATAATTTTCTGATCATATTCTGCAGCATCGGAACTCTCCAGACAATTGGAGCGTTGGTTGGACTCTGCGGACTTATCCCATGGACCAGCACGTGCCATTATTGCGCCGTAAGTGTGAACGTTAATTGAATTAAGAATCCAGCTTTATGCATATTGTATCTTGTTTACTTTTTAGACATGCCGGCTACGCCTATTGTGGCGCCTGCAGTGCGTTCGCCTACCGCCAAGTGAGCCCCGCTGTTGTGTAAGTGGGACACAATGCAATATGGCACCGAGCTGATGCCCTTTCTTGATTTTTGCAGTAAACGCATATTCATATTGGGACCATCGCATCACGTTTTCCTGTGCGGGTGTGCCTTATCGGGGATGAAAAAGTATAATACACCGCTGTATGATCTCACAATCGATACGGAAGGTGTGTGTGTGTGGCATTAGAGCACATTCATATGTAGAATTTAAATATCCTGATGCAATTTCAGTCAATGCCGAGCTGGAGAAGACGGGCAAATTCACCTGGATGGACAAGAAGACGGACGAGGATGAGCACTCGATTGAATTGCATTTGCCTTACATAGCCAAAGTAATGGAGGAGTAAGTGCCAGCGGCAGAAGAGATTCATCATCAATCACATTAATCAATCGTCCTTTTGCAGCTTTAAGAATAAGTTCACCATTGTGCCTATACTTGTCGGCTCGCTGGATCGGCAGCAGGAGGCACAGTATGGCAATATAATGGCCAAATATTTCATGGATCCAACGAACCTATTTGTGATATCTTCCGATTTTTGCCATTGGGGCAGGCGTTTCGGCTACACCCGCTATGATCGCTCCTCCGGTCCCGTACACAAGTTCATCGAGAAGATGGACAAGCAGGGCATGGACATCATTGAGACGCTCAGTCCAAGCGCCTTCTCAGAGTATTTGCGCAATTCTAATAACACGATATGCGGATGTCAACCGATTATCGTTATGCTAATCGCCATTAAAGCCCTGCAGGATCAGGGCGTTAAAAATATGAGCTTTAAATTTCTGAAATATGCGCAGAGCAGCCAGTGCCTGGAAATGGGGGACTCCAGCGTTAGCTACGCCTCCGGTTCGCTCATCTTTGAGGACTAAAAACAATTATGAAACACAAATCCAAGCAATATGTGAAGTATTTCCTCTGAAAGTAAAATTTTATAAAAAATATTTTTAGCATCAAATTGTATAACGAATAAAATCGAAATTGAGTTCCATTTAATTTAATTTGCTTTTATTTTTTTCTTTTCTTTTTCTTTTTTTTTTTTTATTTCTTTTTGCTTACTGAAACATTGAAATTGACATCTAAGTCATTTTGAATGATTTCATAGGGTATCATTTTTGTTTGTTTTGTTTTGCTTTCCCTTATCGATGAAATGTTTGCGTTACGGAGGATGTATGTGAAGGATCTGTGTGTGTTTGTGTGTGTGTCTGTGTGTGTGTCTGTGTGTGTGTTTAT
Source organism: Drosophila fulvimacula (assembly GCA_035045555.1). Taxonomy (NCBI): domain Eukaryota; kingdom Metazoa; phylum Arthropoda; class Insecta; order Diptera; family Drosophilidae; genus Drosophila; species Drosophila fulvimacula. Next base: position 18,365,028 of record JAWNOX010000137.1, read on the forward strand.
GTTGTTGACATTGAGGCAACGCAACAGCTGTCATGGTTATAGCCACATTACCACCAAGTAGCACCAACTCCACCACCGCCCGCAGCAGCATCTGCGACAGCGGCGTCTCCGGCAGAAGCGGCGCTTCCATTTAGGCGTGCACACTGTTCCGCCTCGCTGGCTATCTGGAGTGCGTTCATGTTCTGCACAAATGCCTCAAGGGCCACATTCTCGTCGGGACTGTAGGGCGAGGCGCGCTGGCTGTGCGGACTGCGACGTAAGAACTCATTCAGATCGCTGGCCACGCTGGCAGGCTTAGAGCCAGCCGCCGGCTCAAAGTCATAGCCAAAGGGATCCTGCGCCGACGTCGGTGGCGGCTGTGATAAGCGTGGCAGCATGTTGCCATGCACAAACAGGTGGGTGGAATCTGCAACAAACGATATTTATAAGTAATCATAGGTAGTATTATTTCATTCCATGGAGGACTCACCGCTGCCGTAATCGGCGGCCACATTGTCGCAGTAGCTGTTCGCCTGCGATTGCTGCTGCTGTTCGTAGGCATTCGCTGAGCAGTTGCGATTGCCAAACACGGTTGTTATCTCGGCGACGGTGGCGCGGCCGCAGCTCGCGTTTTTTTTTTTTTTTTGCGATTTTGTAATTGCACAAAATTCACGTGCTAAACACTTTCCCACACGCACAATTAATAGAGAAAAATTTGCCGGCTAGCCTAGTGCACAATTTGCATGTATTTTTCATCAATTCTGTATACTTTTTATATATTTTTCAACAATTTTTTTACCAGCAACGCGTCCAAATTCCACTTTCGACTCGCAGCTTTCAAAATGGCGGAATACGAATACGGCAATTTTTAGTTTTAGTACAGCAATGACGCGATGCTACTCACTGCCGCGATGCTACTCATTTGCCGCGTATTGCTATTAATGTATGTAATTGTTTATGACCAATCAATATACGATCGAATTTAACACACCTGACTAATAATTACGTACTCTTTATTGAACGATTTAGCTCGAATTGCACTATTAACAACACAATTTTTCGTTTTCCATCCACTCGCACAAAAAATATTCTCTTTTATGCTTCTTCTTAGCGCGAAGCAACCATTCTCGTGTTTACATATGTTCCCACACACACTCAGATGCAAACGCAATGCCAAATGAGTATAAAATATACTCTTGAAAATAAATATTTATTCTTAAAATGCACCTTGCCCATTTACACTCACATTAATTAGATAACAAACTAAATTTATGCGACAATATTAAAACTAAAAATATTTAAGTAACGCCGACAAGCAAACACGCAACGCTCGATGCGACTTGCGCTGAGTTTGGACGATACTGTCCGGGTATCGATAACGATGACGATAAATACATAATTACTCTGTTTCGATGCCAAAGAATGCACATTGCATCTGTATTCGTATTCGTATTGGTGTTCCGTCATTTTTTCATAAAAAGAGGAAGAGGCACAAAGACAAGTGCGGGCGTGAAAACTAAATTAATTGGGATTATCACAAAATTATAAAATGCATGTTACCAACAGAAGAAATATGTCCACCAGGAAAGCAACACACGCAGGAAGCTGGTACACAAATTCCGGTAACGTTAATTTATATATTTATTTATTAATTTTTTTTTTGCATTCATATGTATGTACATATGTATGTATGTGTCTTTTTCGATGTCTTTGACCCTTGTCTAGATGCAGTAGTTAAAAACCATGAGAAACACTTATAACTTAAAACTAAGACATAAAACCTATAAAATTGCCAATATATAAATTATTTGACTAAAGTTCTACAGAGCAAAATACACATATGTATGTACATATGTTGGCCACTCTGCTCATATATTTTGTTTCTCGAAGATGGCGTAAATAGATAAGATATCAAGGGAATTTAAGTCAAATATCCCAGTATTAACATATATATATATATATATATATGATTCAGATTGCAATGGCTTTCGACCAGCTAAAACAAAATTTTTGTTTATTTTATAATGCATAACTTAAAAAAGTAAAATCAATTGGTAAAAGGCACACGCACGATTAGGTTTAAAAATTAGTTTCCGGCTTGTCGCCCACGGAATTGCGTATCTCCTCCATGCGATCGTAGGCAATCTCAGTGGCCCAGCATAAGCGCTGCTCGAGCTCGTTGGTGCGCTGACGCTGTTGCTTCAATGCGTCCAGGCCGTGTTCTAGCTGGGTGCATGCCTGGAAAAAGTTGCTTAATTCGGGTATATCGCCAAACTCCCCGGGATGCTGACGAAAATCTTCACCAACATTCTTGGTTAGGTTGTCCAAACGATTCTGTAAGAAACTGGACTCGAACATCTTCTGCAGCTCGCTGGTTGTCACCTTGCCCAGATCTTTGGCCATGTTGTTCATGCATAAGTTGCGTATGCGAGACTTCAATGCACTAAAGTTGATGGACTCGAATTTCTCGCCAATGCCCTGAAACAATTGATAGCTTCGACCCAATTCCAGCTGCATCTTCTGCATATCCTCGTCAATAGACTTTGAGCTCTTCGACTGCAGAAAGTCTGCTGACAAACTGTGTTCCAAACTGGGCAGCGTGGACTTCAACGAGCTGGAACTCGATGTACCCAGTATAATTGACGACGTTGAGTCTTCACTAGCTGGTGCCTGGCCAGCAGTCATGCGCTCAACTGATGGCTTCATGGTAATCGTCTTACCGCCAACTGACAACCGATGCGACTGCGGGTTGTGATATATTTGGCTTTTACTAGAGCTCTTTTTCTTCTTTGGATCCTTGCTCTGTTGCACAAGTGGCAATGGTGTAGGACTCATAATGCGCTCATATGAAATTCTGCGTTTCGGATCATTGCTTTTGCTGGAATGGAGACAGATTATAGACTACTACACTACAGATTATAGACTAGACACTACATATCTCTCTTATATCTATTCCATCTAGAACTCACTTCTCCTCCATAATGGCCGTCAGCTCATTTCGTATGCGATTTAATAAGTCATCGCTGTGCTTAGCCTTATCCTTATCCATGTTTGCGCTCAACTTAAATTTGTATACAATATATATAATATGAATATGATTTAATATGTTATTTCGAGTGTATTTCGAGTGAATAGCGCAGTTTCATCAAAAACTGAAATTTAATACATGTATTCAAGGAAACTTGTTTGTTTTGGTACTTAGCAACGCCGAGGCTACTAAGTTCCTATGGAAATACATCGAATCAGAAATTCCCTTCAGAATACATTTGTTTGTATTTCCTATTATAATTTCCTTAAATTCCCATGATCAACCGATTGCCTGAGCAAATTGCCCTTGTTGCTATTTTCATCATAAATAACTATTAATATAATTTTCTGATCATATTCTGCAGCATCGGAACTCTCCAGACAATTGGAGCGTTGGTTGGACTCTGCGGACTTATCCCATGGACCAGCACGTGCCATTATTGCGCCGTAAGTGTGAACGTTAATTGAATTAAGAATCCAGCTTTATGCATATTGTATCTTGTTTACTTTTTAGACATGCCGGCTACGCCTATTGTGGCGCCTGCAGTGCGTTCGCCTACCGCCAAGTGAGCCCCGCTGTTGTGTAAGTGGGACACAATGCAATATGGCACCTAGCTGATGCCCTTTCTTGATTTTTGCAGTAAACGCATATTCATATTGGGACCATCGCATCACGTTTCCCTGCGCGGGTGTGCCTTATCGGGGATGAAAAAGTATAATACACCGCTGTATGATCTCACAATCGATACGGAAGGTGTGTGTGTGTGGCATTAGAGCACATTCATATGTAGAATTTAAATATCCTGATGCAATTTCAGTCAATGCCGAGCTGGAGAAGACGGGCAAATTCACCTGGATGGACAAGAAGACGGACGAGGATGAGCACTCGATTGAATTGCATTTGCCTTACATAGCCAAAGTAATGGAGGAGTAAGTGCCAGCGGCAGAAGAGATTCATCATCAATCACATTAATCAATCGTCCTTTTGCAGCTTTAAGAATAAGTTCACCATTGTGCCTATACTTGTGGGCTCGCTGGATCGGCAGCAGGAGGCACAGTATGGCAATATAATGGCCAAATATTTCATGGATCCAACGAACCTATTTGTGATATCTTCCGATTTTTGCCATTGGGGCAAGCGTTTCGGCTACACCCGCTATGATCGCTCCTCCGGTCCCGTACACAAGTTCATCGAGAAGATGGACAAGCAGGGCATGGACATCATTGAGACGCTCAGTCCAAGCGCCTTCTCAGAGTATTTGCGCAATTCTAATAACACGATATGCGGATGTCAACCGATTATCGTTATGCTAATCGCCATTAAAGCCCTGCAGGATCAGGGCGTTAAAAATATGAGCTTTAAATTTCTGAAATATGCGCAGAGCAGCCAGTGCCTGGAAAGGGAGGACTCCAGCGTTAGCTACGCCTCCGGTTCGCTCATCTTTGAGGACTAAAAACAATTATGAAACACAAATCCAAGCAATATGTGAAGTATTTCCTCTGAAAGTAAAATTTTATAAAAAATATTTTTAGCATCAAATTGTATAACGAATAAAATCGAAATTGAGTTCCATTTAATTTAATTTGCTTTTATTTTTTTCTTTTCTTTTTCTTTTTTTTTTTTTATTTCTTTTTGCTTACTGAAACATTGAAATTGACATCTAAGTCATTTTGAATGATTTCATAGGGTATCATTTTTGTTTGTTTTGTTTTGCTTTCCCTTATCGATGAAATGTTTGCGTTACGGAGGATGTATGTGAAGGATCTGTGTGTGTTTGTGTGTGTGTCTGTGTGTGTGTTTATGTTGTTGACATTGAGGCAACGCAACAGCTGTCATGGTTATAGCCACATTACCACCAAGTAGCACCAACTCCACCACCGCCCGCAGCAGCATCTGCGACAGCGGCGTCTCCGGCAGAAGCGGCGCTTCCATTTAGGCGTGCACACTGTTCCGCCTCGCTGGCTATCTGGAGTGCGTTCATGTTCTGCACAAATGCCTCAAGGGCCACATTCTCGTCGGGACTGTAGGGCGAGGCGCGCTGGCTGTGCGGACTGCGACGTAAGAACTCATTCAGATCGCTGGCCACGCTGGCAGGCTTAGAGCCAGCCGCCGGCTCAAAGTCATAGCCAAAGGGATCCTGCGCCGACGTCGGTGGCGGCTGTGATAAGCGTGGCAGCATGTTGCCATGCACAAACAGGTGGGTGGAATCTGCAACAAACGATATTTATAAGTAATCATAGGTAGTATTATTTCATTCCATGGAGGACTCACCGCTGCCGTAATCGGCGGCCACATTGTCGCAGTAGCTGTTCGCCTGCGATTGCTGCTGCTGTTCGTAGGCATTCGCTGAGCAGTTGCGATTGCCAAACACGGTTGTTATCTCGGCGACGGTGGCGCGGCCGCAGCTCGCGTTTTTTTTTTTTTTTTTTTTTTTTTTTTTTTTTTTTTTTTTGCGATTTTGTAATTGCACAAAATTCACGTGCTAAACACTTTCCCACACGCACAATTAATAGAGAAAAATTTGCCGGCTAGCCTAGTGCACAATTTGCATGTATTTTTCATCAATTCTGTATACTTTTTATATATTTTTCAACAATTTTTTTACCAGCAACGCGTCCAAATTCCACTTTCGACTCGCAGCTTTCAAAATGGCGGAATACGAATACGGCAATTTTTAGTTTTAGTACAGCAATGACGCGATGCTACTCACTGCCGCGATGCTACTCATTTGCCGCGTATTGCTATTAATGTATGTAATTGTTTATGACCAATCAATATACGATCGAATTTAACACACCTGACTAATAATTACGTACTCTTTATTGAACGATTTAGCTCGAATTGCACTATTAACAACACAATTTTTCGTTTTCCATCCACTCGCACAAAAAATATTCTCTTTTATGCTTCTTCTTAGCGCGAAGCAACCATTCTCGTGTTTACATATGTTCCCACACACACTCAGATGCAAACGCAATGCCAAATGAGTATAAAATATACTCTTGAAAATAAATATTTATTCTTAAAATGCACCTTGCCCATTTACACTCACATTAATTAGATAACAAACTAAATTTATGCGACAATATTAAAACTAAAAATATTTAAGTAACGCCGACAAGCAAACACGCAACGCTCGATGCGACTTGCGCTGAGTTTGGACGATACTGTCCGGGTATCGATAACGATGACGATAAATACATAATTACTCTGTTTCGATGCCAAAGAATGCACATTGCATCTGTATTCGTATTCGTATTGGTGTTCCGTCATTTTTTCATAAAAAGAGGAAGAGGCACAAAGACAAGTGCGGGCGTGAAAACTAAATTAATTGGGATTATCACAAAATTATAAAATGCATGTTACCAACAGAAGAAATATGTCCACCAGGAAAGCAACACACGCAGGAAGCTGGTACACAAATTCCGGTAACGTTAATTTATTTATTTATTTATTAATTTTTTTTTTGCATTCATATGTATGTACATATGTATGTATGTGTCTTTTTCGATGTCTTTGACCCTTGTCTAGATGCAGTAGTTAAAAACCATGAGAAACACTTATAACTTAAAACTAAGACATAAAACCTATAAAATTGCCAATATATAAATTATTTGACTAAAGTTCTACAGAGCAAAATACACATATGTATGTACATATGTTGGCCACTCTGCTCATATATTTTGTTTCTCGAAGATGGCGTAAATAGATAAGATATCAAGGGAATTTAAGTCAAATATCCCAGTATTAACATATATATATATATATATATATGATTCAGATTGCAATGGCTTTCGACCAGCTAAAACAAAATTTTTGTTTATTTTATAATGCATAACTTAAAAAAGTAAAATCAATTGGTAAAAGGCACACGCACGATTAGGTTTAAAAATTAGTTTCCGGCTTGTCGCCCACGGAATTGCGTATCTCCTCCATGCGATCGTAGGCAATCTCAGTGGCCCAGCATAAGCGCTGCTCGAGCTCGTTGGTGCGCTGACGCTGTTGCTTCAATGCGTCCAGGCCGTGTTCTAGCTGGGTGCATGCCTGGAAAAAGTTGCTTAATTCGGGTATATCGCCAAACTCCCCGGGATGCTGACGAAAATCTTCACCAACATTCTTGGTTAGGTTGTCCAAACGATTCTGTAAGAAACTGGACTCGAACATCTTCTGCAGCTCGCTGGTTGTCACCTTGCCCAGATCTTTGGCCATGTTGTTCATGCATAAGTTGCGTATGCGAGACTTCAATGCACTAAAGTTGATGGACTCGAATTTCTCGCCAATGCCCTGAAACAATTGATAGCTTCGACCCAATTCCAGCTGCATCTTCTGCATATCCTCGTCAATAGACTTTGAGCTCTTCGACTGCAGAAAGTCTGCTGACAAACTGTGTTCCAAACTGGGCAGCGTGGACTTCAACGAGCTGGAACTCGATGTACCCAGTATAATTGACGACGTTGAGTCTTCACTAGCTGGTGCCTGGCCAGCAGTCATGCGCTCAACTGATGGCTTCATGGTAATCGTCTTACCGCCAACTGACAACCGATGCGACTGCGGGTTGTGATATATTTGGCTTTTACTAGAGCTCTTTTTCTTCTTTGGATCCTTGCTCTGTTGCACAAGTGGCAATGGTGTAGGACTCATAATGCGCTCATATGAAATTCTGCGTTTCGGATCATTGCTTTTGCTGGAATGGAGACAGATTATAGACTACTACACTACAGATTATAGACTAGACACTACATATCTCTCTTATATCTATTCCATCTAGAACTCACTTCTCCTCCATAATGGCCGTCAGCTCATTTCGTATGCGATTTAATAAGTCATCGCTGTGCTTAGCCTTATCCTTATCCATGTTTGCGCTCAACTTAAATTTGTATACAATATATATAATATGAATATGATTTAATATGTTATTTCGAGTGTATTTCGAGTGAATAGCGCAGTTTCATCAAAAACTGAAATTTAATACATGTATTCAAGGAAACTTGTTTGTTTTGGTACTTAGCAACGCCGAGGCTACTAAGTTCCTATGGAAATACATCGAATCAGAAATTCCCTTCAGAATACATTTGTTTGTATTTCCTATTATAATTTCCTTAAATTCCCATGATCAACCGATTGCCTGAGCAAATTGCCCTTGTTGCTATTTTCATCATAAATAACTATTAATATAATTTTCTGATCATATTCTGCAGCATCGGAACTCTCCAGACAATTGGAGCGTTGGTTGGACTCTGCGGACTTATCCCATGGACCAGCACGTGCCATTATTGCGCCGTAAGTGTGAACGTTAATTGAATTAAGAATCCAGCTTTATGCATATTGTATCTTGTTTACTTTTTAGACATGGCGACTACGCCTATTGTGGCGCCTGCAGTGCGTTCGCCTACCGCCAAGTGAGCCCCGCTGTTGTGTAAGTGGGACACAATGCAATATGGCACCTAGCTGATGCCCTTTCTTGATTTTTGCAGTAAACGCATATTCATATTGGGACCATCGCATCACGTTTCCCTGCGCGGGTGTGCCTTATCGGGGATGAAAAAGTATAATACACCGCTGTATGATCTCACAATCGATACGGAAGGTGTGTGTGTGTGGCATTAGAGCACATTCATATGTAGAATTTAAATATCCTGATGCAATTTCAGTCAATGCCGAGCTGGAGAAGACGGGCAAATTCACCTGGATGGACAAGAAGACGGACGAGGATGAGCACTCGATTGAATTGCATTTGCCTTACATAGCCAAAGTAATGGAGGAGTAAGTGCCAGCGGCAGAAGAGATTCATCATCAATCACATTAATCAATCGTCCTTTTGCAGCTTTAAGAATAAGTTCACCATTGTGCCTATACTTGTGGGCTCGCTGGATCGGCAGCAGGAGGCACAGTATGGCAATATAATGGCCAAATATTTCATGGATCCAACGAACCTATTTGTGATATCTTCCGATTTTTGCCATTGGGGCAAGCGTTTCGGCTACTTCCGCTATGATCGCTCCTCCGGTCCCGTACACAAGTTCATCGAGAAGATGGACAAGCAGGGCATGGACATCATTGAGACGCTCAGTCCAAGCGCCTTCTCAGAGTATTTGCGCAATTCTAATAACACGATATGCGGATGTCAACCGATTATCGTTATGCTAATCGCCATTAAAGCCCTGCAGGATCAGGGCGTTAAAAATATGAGCTTTAAATTTCTGAAATATGCGCAGAGCAGCCAGTGCCTGGAAAGGAAGGACTCCAGCGTTAGCTACGCCTCCGGTTCGCTCATCTTTGAGGACTAAAAACAATTATGAAACACAAATCCAAGCAATATGTGAAGTATTTCCTCTGAAAGTAAAATTTTATAAAAAATATTTTTAGCATCAAATTGTATAACGAATAAAATCGAAATTGAGTTCCATTTAATTTAATTTGCTTTTATTTTTTTCTTTTCTTTTTCTTTTTTTTTTTTTATTTCTTTTTGCTTACTGAAACATTGAAATTGACATCTAAGTCATTTTGAATGATTTCATAGGGTATCATTTTTGTTTGTTTTGTTTTGCTTTCCCTTATCGATGAAATGTTTGCGTTACGGAGGATGTATGTGAAGGATCTGTGTGTGTTTGTGTGTGTGTCTGTGTGTGTGTTTATGTTGTTGACATTGAGGCAACGCAACAGCTGTCATGGTTATAGCCACATTACCACCAAGTAGCACCAACTCCACCACCGCCCGCAGCAGCATCTGCGACAGCGGCGTCTCCGGCAGAAGCGGCGCTTCCATTTAGGCGTGCACACTGTTCCGCCTCGCTGGCTATCTGGAGTGCGTTCATGTTCTGCACAAATGCCTCAAGGGCCACATTCTCGTCGGGACTGTAGGGCGAGGCGCGCTGGCTGTGCGGACTGCGACGTAAGAACTCATTCAGATCGCTGGCCACGCTGGCAGGCTTAGAGCCAGCCGCCGGCTCAAAGTCATAGCCAAAGGGATCCTGCGCCGACGTCGGTGGCGGCTGTGATAAGCGTGGCAGCATGTTGCCATGCACAAACAGGTGGGTGGAATCTGCAACAAACGATATTTATAAGTAATCATAGGTAGTATTATTTCATTCCATGGAGGACTCACCGCTGCCGTAATCGGCGGCCACATTGTCGCAGTAGCTGTTCGCCTGCGATTGCTGCTGCTGTTCGTAGGCATTCGCTGAGCAGTTGCGATTGCCAAACACGGTTGTTATCTCGGCGACGGTGGCGCGGCCGCAGCTCGCGTTTTTTTTTTTTTTTTTTTTTTTTTTTTTTTTTTTTTTTGCGATTTTGTAATTGCACAAAATTCACGTGCTAAACACTTTCCCACACGCACAATTAATAGAGAAAAATTTGCCGGCTAGCCTAGTGCACAATTTGCATGTATTTTTCATCAATTCTGTATACTTTTTATATATTTTTCAACAATTTTTTTACCAGCAACGCGTCCAAATTCCACTTTCGACTCGCAGCTTTCAAAATGGCGGAATACGAATACGGCAATTTTTAGTTTTAGTACAGCAATGACGCGATGCTACTCACTGCCGCGATGCTACTCATTTGCCGCGTATTGCTATTAATGTATGTAATTGTTTATGACCAATCAATATACGATCGAATTTAACACACCTGACTAATAATTACGTACTCTTTATTGAACGATTTAGCTCGAATTGCACTATTAACAACACAATTTTTCGTTTTCCATCCACTCGCACAAAAAATATTCTCTTTTATGCTTCTTCTTAGCGCGAAGCAACCATTCTCGTGTTTACATATGTTCCCACACACACTCAGATGCAAACGCAATGCCAAATGAGTATAAAATATACTCTTGAAAATAAATATTTATTCTTAAAATGCACCTTGCCCATTTACACTCACATTAATTAGATAACAAACTAAATTTATGCGACAATATTAAAACTAAAAATATTTAAGTAACGCCGACAAGCAAACACGCAACGCTCGATGCGACTTGCGCTGAGTTTGGACGATACTGTCCGGGTATCGATAACGATGACGATAAATACATAATTACTCTGTTTCGATGCCAAAGAATGCACATTGCATCTGTATTCGTATTCGTATTGGTGTTCCGTCATTTTTTCATAAAAAGAGGAAGAGGCACAAAGACAAGTGCGGGCGTGAAAACTAAATTAATTGGGATTATCACAAAATTATAAAATGCATGTTACCAACAGAAGAAATATGTCCACCAGGAAAGCAACACACGCAGGAAGCTGGTACACAAATTCCGGTAACGTTAATTTATTTATTTATTTATTAATTTTTTTTTTGCATTCATATGTATGTACATATGTATGTATGTGTCTTTTTCGATGTCTTTGACCCTTGTCTAGATGCAGTAGTTAAAAACCATGAGAAACACTTATAACTTAAAACTAAGACATAAAACCTATAAAATTGCCAATATATAAATTATTTGACTAAAGTTCTACAGAGCAAAATACACATATGTATGTACATATGTTGGCCACTCTGCTCATATATTTTGTTTCTCGAAGATGGCGTAAATAGATAAGATATCAAGGGAATTTAAGTCAAATATCCCAGTATTAACATATATATATATATATATATATATGATTCAGATTGCAATGGCTTTCGACCAGCTAAAACAAAATTTTTGTTTATTTTATAATGCATAACTTAAAAAAGTAAAATCAATTGGTAAAAGGCACACGCACGATTAGGTTTAAAAATTAGTTTCCGGCTTGTCGCCCACGGAATTGCGTATCTCCTCCATGCGATCGTAGGCAATCTCAGTGGCCCAGCATAAGCGCTGCTCGAGCTCGTTGGTGCGCTGACGCTGTTGCTTCAATGCGTCCAGGCCGTGTTCTAGCTGGGTGCATGCCTGGAAAAAGTTGCTTAATTCGGGTATATCGCCAAACTCCCCGGGATGCTGACGAAAATCTTCACCAACATTCTTGGTTAGGTTGTCCAAACGATTCTGTAAGAAACTGGACTCGAACATCTTCTGCAGCTCGCTGGTTGTCACCTTGCCCAGATCTTTGGCCATGTTGTTCATGCATAAGTTGCGTATGCGAGACTTCAATGCACTAAAGTTGATGGACTCGAATTTCTCGCCAATGCCCTGAAACAATTGATAGCTTCGACCCAATTCCAGCTGCATCTTCTGCATATCCTCGTCAATAGACTTTGAGCTCTTCGACTGCAGAAAGTCTGCTGACAAACTGTGTTCCAAACTGGGCAGCGTGGACTTCAACGAGCTGGAACTCGATGTACCCAGTATAATTGACGACGTTGAGTCTTCACTAGCTGGTGCCTGGCCAGCAGTCATGCGCTCAACTGATGGCTTCATGGTAATCGTCTTACCGCCAACTGACAACCGATGCGACTGCGCTCAACTTAAATTTGTATACAATATATATAATATGAATATGATTTAATATGTTATTTCGAGTGTATTTCGAGTGAATAGCGCAGTTTCATCAAAAACTGAAATTTAATACATGTATTCAAGGAAACTTGTTTGTTTTGGTACTTAGCAACGCCGAGGCTACTAAGTTCCTATGGAAATACATCGAATCAGAAATTCCCTTCAGAATACATTTGTTTGTATTTCCTATTATAATTTCCTTAAATTCCCATGATCAACCGATTGCCTGAGCAAATTGCCCTTGTTGCTATTTTCATCATAAATAACTATTAATATAATTTTCTGATCATATTCTGCAGCATCGGAACTCTCCAGACAATTGGAGCGTTGGTTGGACTCTGCGGACTTATCCCATGGACCAGCACGTGCCATTATTGCGCCGTAAGTGTGAACGTTAATTGAATTAAGAATCCAGCTTTATGCATATTGTATCTTGTTTACTTTTTAGACATGGCGACTACGCCTATTGTGGCGCCTGCAGTGCGTTCGCCTACCGCCAAGTGAGCCCCGCTGTTGTGTAAGTGGGACACAATGCAATATGGCACCTAGCTGATGCCCTTTCTTGATTTTTGCAGTAAACGCATATTCATATTGGGACCATCGCATCACGTTTCCCTGCGCGGGTGTGCCTTATCGGGGATGAAAAAGTATAATACACCGCTGTATGATCTCACAATCGATACGGAAGGTGTGTGTGTGTGGCATTAGAGCACATTCATATGTAGAATTTAAATATCCTGATGCAATTTCAGTCAATGCCGAGCTGGAGAAGACGGGCAAATTCACCTGGATGGACAAGAAGACGGACGAGGATGAGCACTCGATTGAATTGCATTTGCCTTACATAGCCAAAGTAATGGAGGAGTAAGTGCCAGCGGCAGAAGAGATTCATCATCAATCACATTAATCAATCGTCCTTTTGCAGCTTTAAGAATAAGTTCACCATTGTGCCTATACTTGTGGGCTCGCTGGATCGGCAGCAGGAGGCACAGTATGGCAATATAATGGCCAAATATTTCATGGATCCAACGAACCTATTTGTGATATCTTCCGATTTTTGCCATTGGGGCAAGCGTTTCGGCTACACCCGCTATGATCGCTCCTCCGGTCCCGTACACAAGTTCATCGAGAAGATGGACAAGCAGGGCATGGACATCATTGAGACGCTCAGTCCAAGCGCCTTCTCAGAGTATTTGCGCAATTCTAATAACACGATATGCGGATGTCAACCGATTATCGTTATGCTAATCGCCATTAAAGCCCTGCAGGATCAGGGCGTTAAAAATATGAGCTTTAAATTTCTGAAATATGCGCAGAGCAGCCAGTGCCTGGAAAGGGAGGACTCCAGCGTTAGCTACGCCTCCGGTTCGCTCATCTTTGAGGACTAAAAACAATTATGAAACACAAATCCAAGCAATATGTGAAGTATTTCCTCTGAAAGTAAAATTTTATAAAAAATATTTTTAGCATCAAATTGTATAACGAATAAAATCGAAATTGAGTTCCATTTAATTTAATTTGCTTTTATTTTTTTCTTTTCTTTTTCTTTTTTTTTTTTTATTTCTTTTTGCTTACTGAAACATTGAAATTGACATCTAAGTCATTTTGAATGATTTCATAGGGTATCATTTTTGTTTGTTTTGTTTTGCTTTCCCTTATCGATGAAATGTTTGCGTTACGGAGGATGTATGTGAAGGATCTGTGTGTGTTTGTGTGTGTGTCTGTGTGTGTGTTTATGTTGTTGACATTGAGGCAACGCAACAGCTGTCATGGTTATAGCCACATTACCACCAAGTAGCACCAACTCCACCACCGCCCGCAGCAGCATCTGCGACAGCGGCGTCTCCGGCAGAAGCGGCGCTTCCATTTAGGCGTGCACACTGTTCCGCCTCGCTGGCTATCTGGAGTGCGTTCATGTTCTGCACAAATGCCTCAAGGGCCACATTCTCGTCGGGACTGTAGGGCGAGGCGCGCTGGCTGTGCGGACTGCGACGTAAGAACTCATTCAGATCGCTGGCCACGCTGGCAGGCTTAGAGCCAGCCGCCGGCTCAAAGTCATAGCCAAAGGGATCCTGCGCCGACGTCGGTGGCGGCTGTGATAAGCGTGGCAGCATGTTGCCATGCACAAACAGGTGGGTGGAATCTGCAACAAACGATATTTATAAGTAATCATAGGTAGTATTATTTCATTCCATGGAGGACTCACCGCTGCCGTAATCGGCGGCCACATTGTCGCAGTAGCTGTTCGCCTGCGATTGCTGCTGCTGTTCGTAGGCATTCGCTGAGCAGTTGCGATTGCCAAACACGGTTGTTATCTCGGCGACGGTGGCGCGGCCGCAGCTCGCGTTTTTTTTTTTTTTTTTTTTTTTTTTTTTTTTTTGCGATTTTGTAATTGCACAAAATTCACGTGCTAAACACTTTCCCACACGCACAATTAATAGAGAAAAATTTGCCGGCTAGCCTAGTGCACAATTTGCATGTATTTTTCATCAATTCTGTATACTTTTTATATATTTTTCAACAATTTTTTTACCAGCAACGCGTCCAAATTCCACTTTCGACTCGCAGCTTTCAAAATGGCGGAATACGAATACGGCAATTTTTAGTTTTAGTACAGCAATGACGCGATGCTACTCACTGCCGCGATGCTACTCATTTGCCGCGTATTGCTATTAATGTATGTAATTGTTTATGACCAATCAATATACGATCGAATTTAACACACCTGACTAATAATTACGTACTCTTTATTGAACGATTTAGCTCGAATTGCACTATTAACAACACAATTTTTCGTTTTCCATCCACTCGCACAAAAAATATTCTCTTTTATGCTTCTTCTTAGCGCGAAGCAACCATTCTCGTGTTTACATATGTTCCCACACACACTCAGATGCAAACGCAATGCCAAATGAGTATAAAATATACTCTTGAAAATAAATATTTATTCTTAAAATGCACCTTGCCCATTTACACTCACATTAATTAGATAACAAACTAAATTTATGCGACAATATTAAAACTAAAAATATTTAAGTAACGCCGACAAGCAAACACGCAACGCTCGATGCGACTTGCGCTGAGTTTGGACGATACTGTCCGGGTATCGATAACGATGACGATAAATACATAATTACTCTGTTTCGATGCCAAAGAATGCACATTGCATCTGTATTCGTATTCGTATTGGTGTTCCGTCATTTTTTCATAAAAAGAGGAAGAGGCACAAAGACAAGTGCGGGCGTGAAAACTAAATTAATTGGGATTATCACAAAATTATAAAATGCATGTTACCAACAGAAGAAATATGTCCACCAGGAAAGCAACACACGCAGGAAGCTGGTACACAAATTCCGGTAACGTTAATTTATTTATTTATTTATTAATTTTTTTTTTGCATTCATATGTATGTACATATGTATGTATGTGTCTTTTTCGATGTCTTTGACCCTTGTCTAGATGCAGTAGTTAAAAACCATGAGAAACACTTATAACTTAAAACTAAGACATAAAACCTATAAAATTGCCAATATATAAATTATTTGACTAAAGTTCTACAGAGCAAAATACACATATGTATGTACATATGTTGGCCACTCTGCTCATATATTTTGTTTCTCGAAGATGGCGTAAATAGATAAGATATCAAGGGAATTTAAGTCAAATATCCCAGTATTAACATATATATATATATATATATATGATTCAGATTGCAATGGCTTTCGACCAGCTAAAACAAAATTTTTGTTTATTTTATAATGCATAACTTAAAAAAGTAAAATCAATTGGTAAAAGGCACACGCACGATTAGGTTTAAAAATTAGTTTCCGGCTTGTCGCCCACGGAATTGCGTATCTCCTCCATGCGATCGTAGGCAATCTCAGTGGCCCAGCATAAGCGCTGCTCGAGCTCGTTGGTGCGCTGACGCTGTTGCTTCAATGCGTCCAGGCCGTGTTCTAGCTGGGTGCATGCCTGGAAAAAGTTGCTTAATTCGGGTATATCGCCAAACTCCCCGGGATGCTGACGAAAATCTTCACCAACATTCTTGGTTAGGTTGTCCAAACGATTCTGTAAGAAACTGGACTCGAACATCTTCTGCAGCTCGCTGGTTGTCACCTTGCCCAGATCTTTGGCCATGTTGTTCATGCATAAGTTGCGTATGCGAGACTTCAATGCACTAAAGTTGATGGACTCGAATTTCTCGCCAATGCCCTGAAACAATTGATAGCTTCGACCCAATTCCAGCTGCATCTTCTGCATATCCTCGTCAATAGACTTTGAGCTCTTCGACTGCAGAAAGTCTGCTGACAAACTGTGTTCCAAACTGGGCAGCGTGGACTTCAACGAGCTGGAACTCGATGTACCCAGTATAATTGACGACGTTGAGTCTTCACTAGCTGGTGCCTGGCCAGCAGTCATGCGCTCAACTGATGGCTTCATGGTAATCGTCTTACCGCCAACTGACAACCGATGCGACTGCGGGTTGTGATATATTTGGCTTTTACTAGAGCTCTTTTTCTTCTTTGGATCCTTGCTCTGTTGCACAAGTGGCAATGGTGTAGGACTCATAATGCGCTCATATGAAATTCTGCGTTTCGGATCATTGCTTTTGCTGGAATGGAGACAGATTATAGACTACTACACTACAGATTATAGACTAGACACTACATATCTCTCTTATATCTATTCCATCTAGAACTCACTTCTCCTCCATAATGGCCGTCAGCTCATTTCGTATGCGATTTAATAAGTCATCGCTGTGCTTAGCCTTATCCTTATCCATGTTTGCGCTCAACTTAAATTTGTATACAATATATATAATATGAATATGATTTAATATGTTATTTCGAGTGTATTTCGAGTGAATAGCGCAGTTTCATCAAAAACTGAAATTTAATACATGTATTCAAGGAAACTTGTTTGTTTTGGTACTTAGCAACGCCGAGGCTACTAAGTTCCTATGGAAATACATCGAATCAGAAATTCCCTTCAGAATACATTTGTTTGTATTTCCTATTATAATTTCCTTAAATTCCCATGATCAACCGATTGCCTGAGCAAATTGCCCTTGTTGCTATTTTCATCATAAATAACTATTAATATAATTTTCTGATCATATTCTGCAGCATCGGAACTCTCCAGACAATTGGAGCGTTGGTTGGACTCTGCGGACTTATCCCATGGACCAGCACGTGCCATTATTGCGCCGTAAGTGTGAACGTTAATTGAATTAAGAATCCAGCTTTATGCATATTGTATCTTGTTTACTTTTTAGACATGGCGACTACGCCTATTGTGGCGCCTGCAGTGCGTTCGCCTACCGCCAAGTGAGCCCCGCTGTTGTGTAAGTGGGACACAATGCAATATGGCACCTAGCTGATGCCCTTTCTTGATTTTTGCAGTAAACGCATATTCATATTGGGACCATCGCATCACGTTTCCCTGCGCGGGTGTGCCTTATCGGGGATGAAAAAGTATAATACACCGCTGTATGATCTCACAATCGATACGGAAGGTGTGTGTGTGTGGCATTAGAGCACATTCATATGTAGAATTTAAATATCCTGATGCAATTTCAGTCAATGCCGAGCTGGAGAAGACGGGCAAATTCACCTGGATGGACAAGAAGACGGACGAGGATGAGCACTCGATTGAATTGCATTTGCCTTACATAGCCAAAGTAATGGAGGAGTAAGTGCCAGCGGCAGAAGAGATTCATCATCAATCACATTAATCAATCGTCCTTTTGCAGCTTTAAGAATAAGTTCACCATTGTGCCTATACTTGTGGGCTCGCTGGATCGGCAGCAGGAGGCACAGTATGGCAATATAATGGCCAAATATTTCATGGATCCAACGAACCTATTTGTGATATCTTCCGATTTTTGCCATTGGGGCAAGCGTTTCGGCTACTTCCGCTATGATCGCTCCTCCGGTCCCGTACACAAGTTCATCGAGAAGATGGACAAGCAGGGCATGGACATCATTGAGACGCTCAGTCCAAGCGCCTTCTCAGAGTATTTGCGCAATTCTAATAACACGATATGCGGATGTCAACCGATTATCGTTATGCTAATCGCCATTAAAGCCCTGCAGGATCAGGGCGTTAAAAATATGAGCTTTAAATTTCTGAAATATGCGCAGAGCAGCCAGTGCCTGGAAAGGAAGGACTCCAGCGTTAGCTACGCCTCCGGTTCGCTCATCTTTGAGGACTAAAAACAATTATGAAACACAAATCCAAGCAATATGTGAAGTATTTCCTCTGAAAGTAAAATTTTATAAAAAATATTTTTAGCATCAAATTGTATAACGAATAAAATCGAAATTGAGTTCCATTTAATTTAATTTGCTTTTATTTTTTTCTTTTCTTTTTCTTTTTTTTTTTTTATTTCTTTTTGCTTACTGAAACATTGAAATTGACATCTAAGTCATTTTGAATGATTTCATAGGGTATCATTTTTGTTTGTTTTGTTTTGCTTTCCCTTATCGATGAAATGTTTGCGTTACGGAGGATGTATGTGAAGGATCTGTGTGTGTTTGTGTGTGTGTCTGTGTGTGTGTTTATGTTGTTGACATTGAGGCAACGCAACAGCTGTCATGGTTATAGCCACATTACCACCAAGTAGCACCAACTCCACCACCGCCCGCAGCAGCATCTGCGACAGCGGCGTCTCCGGCAGAAGCGGCGCTTCCATTTAGGCGTGCACACTGTTCCGCCTCGCTGGCTATCTGGAGTGCGTTCATGTTCTGCACAAATGCCTCAAGGGCCACATTCTCGTCGGGACTGTAGGGCGAGGCGCGCTGGCTGTGCGGACTGCGACGTAAGAACTCATTCAGATCGCTGGCCACGCTGGCAGGCTTAGAGCCAGCCGCCGGCTCAAAGTCATAGCCAAAGGGATCCTGCGCCGACGTCGGTGGCGGCTGTGATAAGCGTGGCAGCATGTTGCCATGCACAAACAGGTGGGTGGAATCTGCAACAAACGATATTTATAAGTAATCATAGGTAGTATTATTTCATTCCATGGAGGACTCACCGCTGCCGTAATCGGCGGCCACATTGTCGCAGTAGCTGTTCGCCTGCGATTGCTGCTGCTGTTCGTAGGCATTCGCTGAGCAGTTGCGATTGCCAAACACGGTTGTTATCTCCACATGATGCGGCGATGGCGATGTATTGTTGCGCGTGAAGTTGGACTCCGATATGTTGTGTATGGAGACCTACAAGTAAATGTGTGTGAGTGAGTGAAAGCTTAAGACCTGTCAAGTTCAATGTTAAAATGCCTAAAATATTTCTAGTTTCAAACATTAAAGCATTAATATTGAAATATACAAATTTCCCTTTAACCATTAAATTTCGATTTTTAAAAAAATTTCCCTGTATGCATTTAAGTTCGATTTTAAATATAAAAATTTCCCTGTATGCATTCAAGTTCGATTTTAAATAAACACAATTTCCCTATATCCATTTAACTTCGATTTTAAATAAACAAAATTTCCCTATGTCTTAAGTATATATTGCTCAAACAGCTTAAAGCTGTATCCAATCAGATCTTAAGCTGCTGACTTGTTAAACTCATATCGAAGATTCCAAATTTCCCTGTGTGTCCAATCAGAAACCGATTTGAATTCAGATCTACCAATTGGTAAAACAAATCTGATTGGCATAATTTTATATGTTAAGATATAGAACAAATATTTAAAAAATCGAAAAACAAATTCAATTTTACAACTTAAGCAAACTCAAGTTTTCGTTTACATAAATCTGTAATCAAATCAATAAAGTTTGCAATAATAAATGCATTTAGGATGAATAGAATGAGAAGTAGGGCGACAACTTTCCGAATGATACATGGTCCTTTCGGAACATATTCGTTTGACTCGGCCAGAGTGGCTCGTGGGAACACACCTCGTTGTTGAGATGCTGGCCCGGTATCAAGTTCTTGAGGAACGCCGCGTCGTCGTAGCGTATGACGCCCGTGTTGGGTATGCCCTCCAGATAGGAATTGTAACCGGTGATGGTTGGCGGCGGCGAATCATCGCCACAGTTATGATGCATGTGACAATCGCCGGGACCAGCGCTGGGTCCGGCACCACCAGCTGACACGGATGAGGGGAATACCTCGAAGCCATTGTAATAGCTTGACTGTTGGTACTTCTCCTGAAGCGTGGAGCCCGCTGGGCCGGCACCAAACTCCGATGTGGGCTGGCCAAAGCTGGACCATTGGCTCGATGCGGACGAGTGGTTGTCTTTGGTCTTCTGCTTTAGCTCGCTGCCTATGGCGGACAAACATTTCTGCGCCTGCTTGGGACGGGCAATGATGGCCGCATCGCCAACCAGACGACCCGGACTATTGGCCATGGGAACATTTGTGCAGCTAATACTGATATTATTGTGCGTGTCGACCATGCCGCCACCGCCACCACCGCCGATGCCAACACCACTGCCGCTGCTGCTGTTGCTGCTGCCGCCGCCACTGGCTGAGCCACTGGAAAAGTATGAGAAATTGGTGGGGGCAGCCGGAACCGGTGCGGAATTTGTAGCATGGGTAGTGCTGCTGGGAGTGACAACCAATGGTGGCGACGATAGCTTCTGCTGTGTGGCACGCGCCGCCTCGGCCACCGCCTCCTGCGGCGTATAGTAGTTGACATTGCTGCCAAACTGACGATAGCCGCCCATGGCCAATCCATTGGTTACTGCCTGATGTAACGCTGGATTGCGTATGGTGAACATGCCGTTCTCATTTTTAATAATCGCGGCCGGTTGATCCATTGGCATCGATGCGGCAATAGGCAAGCCCGCGCCATAAGCCCGAGCTGAAAATATATCAATTTAGTAATCGTTGGCAGTTGGTTCAGATGTTTGCTCCGATATATACCTGGCGGAATGGGATTGGGATTGGGATTGGACAAAATGCCACCCGGCACGGGCCCATTGTTAACGCCCTGATGGAACATCGGATTACGGAGTGTTATAATGTTGCCACCAGCACTGGCCTCCATAATGGGCGCCGTGTTGAGTGTATGCTGTGCCTGCTGCTGCTGGTTGTCCGGGCCGGAGCGCTGCTTGTGCCCAAGACCGGCGACGCCAGTGGTAGCACCATTACCGCCCGACTTGCCCCGATTGCGGCGACGTCGTCTCGACGACTTGCCGCTGGCACTGGCCGCAGCAGCTGCGGCAGCCACATTCATGTTACCATTTCCATTGGGCGGCATAGCCAGGCCAGGCTGGCAGTTACGCGCACTGGAGCGGGGATTGGCCTCCACCATAATGACGCCACCGGCGGGATCCATGCCCGCCGCATTGCCGGCATAGTAGCTGCTCATGAGATGTGCCTGCTGCTGCTGCTGTTGCAGAGAGTGATGCTGCTGCTCGGCGAGCGGCTTAGAGAGCTTGCGTATGGATTCACTCTTTTGGCGAAGTTGTTCGCTCTTGGCCGGATCCACCTTGGTTAGCGTAATGCCCGGTGGCAGTGAGAGATGCTCCACCTGGACGCCACGATTCAACTGATCCATGATGCTGCAATTGGGTTGCTGCATCTGCATCTGCTGTTGCTGCAGCTGCTGTTGCTGTCTGCTGGACGAGCCGCTGCCAATGCGCAGATGCTGCATCTGCTGGGTCAGCGTGCTGGCATAGCTGCCGGCATGCGGTGGCATCGGCGGTGGTATGGCAACTTCGTTGGGATTGAAATAGCCCATGTGATTGGGTATGCCCGAGAGATCCTCTGCAAAATTGTTCAGATTCGGATTGAGATTGGGATTGAAATTGAAATTGGTATTAGTGTAAGCCGTCTTCTTGGAATTGTAAAAAATTTTACCCTGCTTCTGACCACGATGTCCGCGCTTGCCCCGCTGCGAACGCTTTGAGGTCTGACCGCCGGCGGAGCTCTGATCCGCAGCGTTCGAAGAGCATGTGCTATTGCTGTTCGCATGCGGCAGCTGCTGCTGTTGGCCGCCATTTACTGGCTTCGAGCGTCCACTGCCACGACCGCCGCGCGACTGCGATCCGCGATGCCCGTTACCGTTGACCGGCTGAACGCTCTGCAGCAACTGCGCCTGCCCTAGGCCCTGACTGGACTTGGACTTACGCGTGCTGCCATTCGACTGGGAATCGGACGAACGTTGCGACAGGTTTTTAGCCTGCGCCGATTGCTGCTGCTGTTGTTGTTGCTGCTGCTGTTGCTGCTGCTGCTGCTGGGACGTTGGTTTGCGCTGATTGGGAGCAGAGGTTGACGTGGATTTGCTTGGCAGCTGCTGCTGCTGTTGCTGGGGAGCTGGTTGCGATCGCGTTGCCTCATTTTTGGACTTCTTGACGGGCGCCACTGGGGCCGCCGTCTTCGGTTTGGAATTTGACACAGCTGCCGCTGGCTTGGGCGCAATGCTAATCTTCTGCTGTAACTTCACTGGCGGCAACGACGGAAGCTCTTCACACGCCTCCGACTCGCTGCCCGTTTCCCACTCGCCGTCCGAAGAGTCGACCACATGTAGTGACTTGAACGGATTGTTGTCCAGTTGGCCCTGATCAAGGCGCTGCTTCAAGCGTTTGTGCTTTTTGACAGGCTCCGGATTTGGCTCCGGTTCCGGCTGCGGCGCTGGTTCAGGCTCCGGTTTGGCCGGTGGCGCTTCAGCCACAGTTTTGGTGGCATTCTTGGACGCCGCCTTTTTGTTGACCTTCGGCTTAACGCTGCAGACGGAGTTTTCGCGCGTGTTGACGGCGCTGCTTTGCGGCGTCTGTGACTTGGAGCTGGTGCCCGAGCTGGAACTGGATACAATAGGTGGCGGCTGTGCCGCCACTGCCTTTTTGTTTTGTTTTTTGTTCTTTGTCTTAGCCTCGAGCTCAGCGGCAGCAGCCGCAGCAGCAGCGGCTGTGGCGGCGGCGGCGGCGGCTGCTGCAGTGGCGGCTACTGCTGCCGCTGCTGCTGCTGCTCGTTTAGCCTCCTTTTTCTTGGCCTTGGCACTCTTTTCGATCACGGGTGGCACTACAGAAGCTGGGTGCTTCGACGCTGGCTGCGTTGAGGCCACCATATGACCATTGACAAAGGTGTAGAGCAACTTGTCCTCATCCGGTGAGCTGCCCTTCGCCACAACTGTCACCTGCTGCTCGCCGCCAGCATGCGGCAGCTGCACGCGACGAATTGTGACGATGCGTTTGGATGGATCAGCGGTTATGGCATTGGCCGCCATAGCGGCAATCACATCCCGTGGCAATTGCTGCTGCTGCTGCTGCGTCGACTGTGGCGGCGCATAGCATATGGGTGTATGTGGTGGAAAGAAGGCGGCAGAGTTGATAAAGTTGGGATAGTGGGCATTGGCTGAAGGTCCAGCCACAAGCGGTGGATCCGGCTTTGGTAGGTTCTCCAGCGGCGGCATGCCAGGCAGGCTAGCCAGGCCACCTTTTAGAATCTCATCGAGTTGGGCCAGCTTGGCCAATTGCTGCTCCTTGGTGGGCAGATAAGAGAATTTAAATTCGTTGTTGGATTGCTTAACGGTGGCAATTAGCTCCAGTATGACCGTTTCCACCTTGCCCTTTGCCCGCTGCAGATTCTTAATGTTCGTTTCCAATTCAGAAATTCGTTTCTTTTCGCGCTTGCGGCCGCCAGCAGCCGTTAGGGTTTTCATTTCGTATTTGTCAATGAACTCCTTGAAGTAGATATCGAGGAATTGACTGCGCAAATCCTCCAGCTCCCTAATGCGTTTCTCCTCCTCTTTGCGCTGCTTTTGCTTGGCTTTCTTAGCGGCCTTCTTGGGATTTGCCGTTTGCGGCTGTTGCGGTTTGCCCTCAATGAAGTTTAGCGTCTCATTAATCCAACGCTTTTGATCCTGCTCGCGTGTATAGCTGCCCAAGAATTCGGCAAAGTCCTGCATCATTTCCTCCTTGCTGTAGCTGCTCAGGTCGGCTGGCAGACTGCCAGCGCTGCTGCTGCCACTACCGCCGCTACCACCTCCAGCAGCATCCGTATGCATCTGTATGCTCTTGCACAGGCTGTCCAAGCAGAGCAGGCTATTGTCGCCATCCTCCATATTCTCGCCAATTTCATTCAGTGCCGCTGCGGCGGCAGCAGCTGCCGCAGCCGCTGCAGCTGCGGGCATTTTACGGTTGGCCGCTTGCACTTGCGCCGAGGCAACCACCTTGAGAGTGGGCGGCTGTTGGGTTGCCACTGGCTCGTGCTTTTTACCCACAGCTGAGTCGGCGTGTGCCTTTGGCATTTGCGCCGATGGCACCGTCTCCTGCCCGCTCTTGCTCTTCCGATCGTTCACAATCTGAGTAAGTTTTTTGCGCAAGCGATCGCGCGTCTCGTTGAAACGCGCATGATTGCATTCCTTTTTGACGCGCTTCTTCGAGTGGTTCTCCTTGCAGGGCTCACCAATGTCCGCGTAGTCAGCACAGCCTGTCAAGCAAATCGAAAAGCTATTGAAGTCGATTCTATACAATATATATAATTAATTGCTGCTCACATTTGCGCATCTTTTCCTTGCACTTCTTGGAGTTATTCGAGTCGTTGCCGGCGCCCGTTTGCGTCGTTTCGTTGGCCTTAGATTTGCCAGATCCCATACTTGTGGTGCTATCCGGCTTTCCACGTTTTCTATATGCAGCAAATTTTGTAATAATTTCATAAAAGTGTAAGCCTCAACAGCTGCGCTACTTACATCATTTGCGAATCGTGCAGCTTCATCAGATGATCCACGCCAAATTGCATTTTCTCGATGTTGGCGTCACCAAGTGTGAAGCTGTCGAAGAAGAAATCACTTGTAACTTAATAAAACTTTCGTGCGATATAGAACTGTACTGCCTTCAAGACAGTACGTATCACAAGTGTCTTGCTTGAAGCAACCCAATAATTTTACTTGATCGAGTAACACGATTATCAACGACTGCTATGATTCAAGGATTTTCTATTTCATGCCATGTTTAGTTTGCCAGAATACAAAACTATTGAGTGAATCACGGAAAATGTATACGTTGGTATTTGAGTAAAGATATAAATAATATTTGGAGACATCGAAGCCTTTCACGGACACAATGTGCTATATCAAAGTTCATGCGCCATATAGTCATATGATATTCATTCAACTCAGCTATGTAGTATGGTGTTTGGGTGCACCTTCTCTATAATACGATATATAAAGTCAACAATATGGAAATTCATTAGCATGTAAGCAGACCGACTTGTTTATACAAATTGACAGATTGGAACAGATCCGAAATATTCAGTGCATTATCATTACAAATACTAATAGTAGCTCTCTGCAATAATATTCATAATATATTAGCTGAATCACAAACTTACTCATCCGTAATCTTGAAGGGCGAATAGCTGCAATAATATATACAATTATTAATAATTGATCACATTTGATATTATAGCATTAATACGCACCCAATGACCTGAGCCAAAAACTGTTCAAAGCGTCCATCGTCCTTGTCGCCAACAACGCTGTTTGGGCGCAATCGCAAATCGCCTTTAAGCAGTTCTAGATGCTTAAAGTCCGTGGCCGTCGAATTGAACTTGACAAAGAAATTGGCATAGATGGACAGTACGAAGGTCCAGTAGGTCTTGTAGACATAGTGCTGGTTCTTCAGTTCCTGCAGCTCGGCGGGACTAGGCGCCAGCTTGCGATTGAAGAACATCAGCGATGGCAGCGTAGTGCGTAGCTCCTCTCGCGAAAATGACAACGGCTGGAAGCAACGCAACAAATGCTTAGTCAGCGGCGGCGACAGTTCATTGGCAAGGATCTTGCGCGCCAGCTGGCAAGCGGAAACTCGGCAGTTTTCGCCGCAAAAGAATTGCGGCTCGACGCTATCGTAGCGATAGCGTTTGCGTGTAGCCAAATGTTGAAACACAGCCCATGCGACGTGGTATGTGGTGCGCAAAGCGGTATCCATCTCCTGACGCCGCAACGCCACTCCACTCGATTCCTCCTTGGTGACAGTTACAATAGCCTCTGGCTGATTACGCTGCTGTGCAGCAGCTGCTGCAGCCGCAGCCGCGCTAGTGCTAGCTGCCATATGGTGTTTGGCCTCATCACTGGTGCAGGTGCTCAGTATTTTCGCTTTCATTAGCTTGGCGTCTTTCTCAACAATCCCGAGTGTTGTGCACTTGGCACAATGGCCGGCTTGTCGCGGCATCAGAGGTGTACCAGCAATGGAGCAAGTGATGCATTTGCAGTTCCTAAAGCCAAAAGGGAAAATGGTTAGAAAAGAGCGTGTTGTTTTATTGTTGCACGACTCACTCATTATGGTGTTCCAGCATTGCATTACACTTTTTGCATAGGTCCTCGTGCACCAGCTTGTTGGGCGGATCGTAGAAACCGTCTGGCCATTTGAGCTTGGTGAACGCCATTATATTCTTCCAAGCCAGCTGACGATCAACAATACGCTGAAAATCTATGAACTCATCATCACTGATATCCGGCAGCGAAAAGGAGGTGGCATCCATAACGACCTTGTCAAATATGTTATACACATCGAGTAGGCCCATGCGACGATCATGCTCCGTGGGCGACAAGTTGAACTTGTTTAGCTCCATCCAAATGTCCGTCCAGCGGCGCTCAATGGAGTGCATATGCTCATCGAATAGCATATAGCGTTTGATTAGCGCCGTTGTCTGTGTCGAGCCCTCGCCCTCCTTCAGCGACAATATGCATGCGAGCATGGTGTCGCCCAGCGGATTGAACACATGTTGCTGAAAGAGACGCTGGCACAGTAGCACCCAGGAGAGCTTGAACTTGCGCAGAAAATCATTCTCAAACGCGAACAGACTTAGCGAAATCTTCTGCGAGATGCAGTTCAAATCGGAGTAGCCGTCCAGTAAATCTAATGAAAAAAAATATACAAAATATTTATAAGACGCAATTCAACTAAACTAAAGATGTTAAAAGTTTTTGTGTTCCGATTAAGTACTGCTTCCAGTTATAAGTAATCTGATCTTAGATATTTTATGTTACTGTTTAGATAACTCATATTTTTACCCTCATCGGCCTTGTGGAACTTTTTTGGAATTCATTCTTTATACATTTGTTATGTCTACTCAGCTATTAATGTGTGTCGAATTAGACTCCAATGCCACGGCTGACCGTTTCGAAAATGATTCTAATCAGTGTTCTTTTTTTTTTTTTTATAAATACTCAAGTGTTGGTAAACCCCTAGGTTGGACCTACATGTGAGCATCTTTTCGGCAGATATCTTTTCGTTCTCCTGCACGTTTTGAGCAATTTCGATCATGCCCTCGGAAAATGCCTTGACAATGCACTCAACATTATAGGCGAGTATTTGTAGCAGCAGCATTGGATTATTGGCCATCAGTCTGGAAATTAACGTTGGAATGTTTATTTCGTATCATTTTATATATAGTCGAGTGTAAGTAAACAATTGTATCAACTTACATGGCGCTGAATAGCACTAATATCATATTATCAGAGATCGCAGTATCATCAATAAAATCAAGATATTCGGCATTTTTGTCGTAGAGAAAGCCGCTTGTAATCCAATAGATTTGCTTATTGGACTCCAATAACTTCTCAAATTTGTTGTAGGCAGCATCATTTCTATGAAAATATATATATGGATTGTTATTTGATTTATATTTATATTGGTTAGTTTGAAACTAACTTTAACATGGGGCTGTATGCCTTAATGAGCACATCGAGCAGCATGACGACCATGTGGGCAGCCTTGAATTGATCCATCATAATGGCCATGATAGTTTCGCGGTATTCGAGACATTCCTTGCAGGAACAAAAAGTGAAGAACTCCTCCTTTCGATGTTTCACAAATATCAAGGCAAGATTCTGAAAATAAAGCTGCAATGGATTAGGCTTCAGCATGACAGTTTCATGGCAATAGGAGCACACCGTAATTGCACGCAGCTGTCCGTCGGCATCCCTTAAGGGATTCTTTGGGTCCTCCGAGAATAAACGCATATTCTCAATGGCCATCTGCAAGTAAAACAAATATATTAATTAACGTAGTCTTTTGCACTCGCCTTTTCTGTACTTACCAAATAGGAGCGCGTCTCATCGGTTGGATCCTTGCTCTTCGGCTTACATTCGTGCAGCAGCTTATCGCTTAGCTCCATTTCAATGACATTGTCTTCGCGCAGGCTCCATTGCATTAGCGAAACAACGTCCTTGTATACCACATCCGATTTGGGCGCTGGCGCGTAAGGATCGAACGGCGGCAGCGCCAATATCGTGTGCAGCGTATTTATAATGTTGCCCTCAGGAAAATTGAGACGCTCTAACAGCTGACATGGTGGTGGTGGACTGGGTTTGCAGCTGCTATTGCTTTTGCCCGCTTGTTGTTTGGATTGGAGCGGCAATGGCTTGTTGGCGCTGAGCGCCTCTCGCATTGCGGCCAGTGCATCACATTTCAATGGGATTGAGTCGCCACAAATGCGCGGCGTGGCCGCGTCAATGGACATCTTCATGCTCACATGATAGCAAGAGGCGGCGTCCAGTTCACCATTTACAACAGCCTCGGCAGCAGCCACAACATTGGCATCGATGCTGTTAGTACGGGTTTTGGCTTTGGCCCCCTTGGGCTTGCTGCTTCCGCTGCAACTGGGACGGGCATCGTCCTCGTTGCTGCAACAGTTCATGCAAGTTTTTGTTGCTGCTGCTGCTGCTTCGGAGTCTGGCACCTGTAACGTTGCGGTAATGGGCACTGTCTTGATGTACTTCAATGCCTTCTCCACTGGTTCAGCCATCTTTATTTATTGGATTTACGAAATTTGTCGATATTTTTTTAATATATCGAATTTTGATTTTTTATTTCTTTTATTTTTGTCACACACCGCAACATTAAGCCACTACGTCAATTGGGCTAAAACGCAGCCAGGGCTTTCGCGTAACAAAAATTTGAGTATGCGCGACGCATTATTATACAAATCACAGATGCACTTCCGTGGTGGAGACACTTTCACTCGCCTCGTCTCGGACCGACCGTCGTTTTCGTTGCTGTTGCTGGCGACTGTGTATGTGTTTGTGTATGTATGTGTGTGTTGTGTCGAAGAAGTCTCTCACATACAGCAAAATGGAAAGAACGCAACGCGTTTTTTCCCAAAAGGCGCGCGCCGTCAACGAGCTGTGCGCGTTTCTTGGCGTTTGACAATTTGATTCGATTACCTTGGTACGCTTTTAGTCTAATTGGACTGATGTGCAGTTATGTATATAGATTTATTTAACAAGTGAAATGTTTGGGATTTTTCGTTTTGTTTCGCTTGTCGTCCGTTCGGTGCAATTGCAATTTTCTGCCTTGACAGTGTGTAAGTGTGTGTGTGTGTGAGTACGCGAGCGTGTTTGTATTGCCTCAGTGTTGCACTGCTTTCGATCAAACGAATAATGGTCTATCGGCGATATAGATATACAATATGTGTGCATTATCGATAGACCAGTATTGCGCACAAGCAGGTGGCGCTAACCCAATACGAAATATACAATATGAAAATATTTAAATATGATAGTTGAATATGACATGATGTTGTGAAAACAATAGGTTAGACTATAAGTGATGTATATATATTGCTGGTTTTATGGAGCACATCAATTTCGTTCTCAACGCATGTGCCATGCTCATCTAAAAGTATGCAACAATAGGTTTGATTTGTGTGAAATCACGAATATAATTTCCCTTGGCATAGTTAGATATTTTTGTATGTAAGATTTACCGATCTTTCTATATATATAAAGTCCTGGTATTATATTGTAATAAGAAGTATTCAATTTTTTTTAGATATAAATAAATATATATTTAAAAGTACTGATTTAATGTACTGCAAAAACTGGAATTGATTATTTATACCGCTTTTAAATTATATACATATTAGTGAACTTTGAATAAGTAATAATATAATATAATATATATATATATATGTACGATAGAACCGGTTTCCGGTTTGTTTGCACGACTCTCACGCTTAGATTTCTTATCAATTGACAATTGAAATATGCGAAGCTCGATTTTAAAGCAAAAAACGTTCAGTTGCTCTTTAGATCTTGACATGGAAAGTTTGAATTCTCGCTTCCAGATTTTACGGGCGTAAGCGAGTAGACAAGCTGAATCTAAAAGCAAAATATTAAACAAAAACAAAAGCAAAGCGTGTAATTTGAATAAAAAATGATGTCAAGATCTGTGCTCCTGTGCTGTGTAGTATTCTTAATCGCATTTAGTTTCGTGTCCGGAGATGGCTTGATAGAAGTGTTTAAATGGAAACAAATGGATTTTTACAATCGAGGCGATGGTCGAGCAGTTCGGCAGCCAAATCCATCAGGTAAAGCTATATATTACACATATGTACATATATTTACGAGTCTTTATCGGAAAGGGCACGAGCTCAAGTTCAATATTCAGAGTCAACAACATTTGAGTTCAATTTGTTTGTTAATATTTTATTATATAATTATGGCTTTATATATATGTATATATTTACATAATTCCATCGTGAATAAAATCTTTTTTTTTTTTTGCGCTGCAATTGACTTTAATAAAAACCAATTTATAGGGAAATTGCACTCCATATACCTCGCTGTATATCTGTATAATAAAATGAAGTTAATTTAATGTGTTTTGCCCAATGCAGTGCCCGTGGTTTTTCCGCATAGTTATGGGCGGTGGAGGACAAAGCGCAAAGTGATTACCTCGCGGGACATACTCGAGGGGCTAGAGTCACGCATCGGTGTAAATGATGACGCCTCTATGCCTTACATACCCTACAACAATGTGCCGATGGGCGTAACTCATTTTCGTGGGCGACTGTTTGTGACCATGCCCAGGCGACGTGTGGGAATACCCTCGACTCTAAATTATATAGATATGCGACGTGACAGCCAACAGAGCAGTCCCAAGCTCTACGCCTATCCCAGCTTCGAGGCGAACCAGTTCAACCAAAGCGAACTGAATTTGGTTTCCGTTTATCGCACCACCGTGGATGCATGCCAAAGATTGTGGTTTATTGACACCGGCATGCTGGAGTATCCAAGTGAGTCCAAAATGCGAACTGCTTCTGTACACATTCTAAATCTCTATTTACACAAACAGATAATCGCCAGCAAATAAGACGGCCTAGTATTTGGATAGTGGACCTGAAGACTGATCGCCAGCTGAAGCGCTTCGACATACCCGAAGACATTGTGGAGACGGGTCGGGGCTTGGCCAGCCTGTCCATCGACGTGCCCTCGCCCACTGAGTGTGATCAGGCGTATGCCTATATACCGGATCTGGTCAATAGGCGGCTGTATGTGTACAGCCTGGCGGATGATCGTATGTGGAGCTTTGAGCATAATTACTTTAACTTCGATCCTGTGGCCGGGGATCTGCATATTGGTGGCCAGACTTTCCGCTGGGACGACGGCATCTTCTCAGTCACTCTGGGCCCACAGGAGCCGGATGGCAGTCGCGATGTCTACTTCCATGCCATGGCCAGCAACAATGAGTTTGTCGTCTCGAATCGTGTGCTCCAGCTTGAGTCGAATGCGGCACGCTCCGACCATGGCAACGATTTCCGCGTCCTGGGCAGCCGGGGTCAAAACAAACAGAGTACAATGCATCAGTACGATCCACGGACCGGTGTCGTCTTCTATGCTGAGATACAAACGAACGGTGTCGGCTGTTGGAACTCGAACAACCCATTCTCGGCAGCCAACCATGGCACCGTGGCATCCGATGCTGAGACCATGATCTATCCCAGCGACTTAACGGTTGGTACAATAACTTAATACGAATTTCTATTGCTAACCACAATTAAATTTCGTCCAGATCGATGAGGACGGCACCATGTGGATGATGACCAACTCCATGCCGATATTCATTTACTCCACATTGGACACAAACGTATTTAACTTCCGGATCTGGAAGCAGGACACTATTGATGCCAAGCGAAATACGGTTTGCGAATAGGTTTATGTGTATGGAATTGCTTTAATGAACTTTTCGCAATGAAGTTACATAATAATATTATACTCGTATGTCGTAATGTAATAATTGTATACTGACAAAATATTAACACAAGTTTCATATGTATATATGTATATGTATGTATAAAACAAATTAAAAAGCATTTACAAATGTACCTTTTAAAAATTGCCTAAATTTGAGTACTCAGTTTATCACATCTTAAAGTTACATAGATGTTTCCTTTTCATATCATTTTCACAAATCAAATACAAAAAATAAAACATATTAACGTAAATTAAACAAAATCAGAGGCACTCTAATATTGCATAAGGATACTAAGTTGCACAGGTTTGTATAATACGCGTGTGTGTGTGTTAGTGTGTGTGTGTGTTAGTGTGTGTGTGTGTTAGTGTGTGTGTGTGTTAGTGTGTGTGTGTGTTAGTGTGTGTGTGTACATTCAATTCAATTTATCAATAAAATATTTTGAAAAATATTCAAATTAAATACTTGTGATTATTAAAAAATATCTTCTTTTTTTGTAAAATTTCATAATTTTGTTTCTATAATTTTCAAACAATTTTTGTTGTGCATATACTCAAAGTGAGAGCATTATATAGTTTTCTATGTAAACTACTTATATAAAATTTGCAAAAATATATATATTTTTATATACGTTTGTCCGCTAATGCATGTATAAAGTTACTACATATAAAAGATGACTATATAGCATTTCGTTCCTTTAAGTAAATATGCATTTTGATTTATGTGAATAATGGAATGGTTATCTGGCCCAGTGTTATACAAAAATATACACGTATAACATAGTATAACAGTTTTGAGTTACTACATCGCTATATATCTTCCTATATATGTATATATATATATATATATATGTATATATACTTATGTACTTATTTAAAAGCCGACCACTTTTGAAGTGAGGCTGTAGCCGACATTTTTACTGTACTAGATAATCCTTGTAGCCACGCAACGATTTCAGTTGCTTCTTCAATTTGGTTATCAAATCCGACGGTTGCACCAGTATCGATATATCCCTGCCCACCGAATTGAGGCGATCACGTATTTCCAAATCCTTGAAAAAGAGATTCAACGGTCGACCGTTAATTTCCGTGAGTATCCAGAAGGTCAACGTGCTGCCATCGCACGATTGGGTCTGCAATATCGATAGACTGAATTAATGAACAAGAAATTATTCAAAATTATTTAATCACTCACCTTGGGTGGCAAGCCATGCCGTGCCGCTAGACTATTCGGCACCACATCCACAATCGTTGAGGTATTGCCATCACGTATAAGTCCCAAGCACTGTCCGTCGCGATCCCGGCGTATGGCATAGGCCCTACCAAACGGTATGCGACGCAGCAGCACTTCAACCTGTAACAATATATATTTAATTGCGTCAGTTAACGAAACTGATAATGATTTGGGATGAACCAATATTATGGTGCTTGGGGTTTTTAATGTGACATTTGAAATATAATATATACGGTTCGACCTAATTGTTGTTGATTTACTTCCAAGATTTCGTGATATAAGCAAAATGTTAGCACATTAACATTCAAAGATTCATGACTATAATATTATAATTTATGCCAGAGCGTATGTACAGTAAGTTAATTACCAGCTCACATCTCGATATTTATTGAAACAGTAAATACTTACAAACAACGTGTTGGTATTGCGTATTATTTTATTTGCCTCGGCGGCGCTGCTGATGCTGACGCCCGCAATCGAGAGCAGCTGATCGCCGATGTGAAGGGCGTTGTAGAGGACAGGGTGTTCCTTTTGCTTCCAGCCCGCAATCCTGCGAATTATGGGAAAATAGTTAGTTATATGTAATGTTGGGGAATGTGGACTCTCTCATTTACCAGACGCCGCCGAAGGCATCCACCCAGGCAATGGAGCCAACACAATCCTTGCGACGCAGATTGAGCCGTACGCCACCTGGATGCATAATCTCACGCCGCAACTGCATAACCTGCTGTTCACGTAGGGTAAGTCGCTTATTGATGCTGTTGGACTGGCTGGCCGCAGTCTGTGGCGGAGATTGAATGCGAAAAGCCGCCGCTGCTGCACTGCGTCCTGGCACAAACTCATTGTTGTTGGCGCCCCGCTGACTGCTCTGCTGTGTTGTTGCAGCGACTGTGGCACCACGCTGCAACGGCGCTTGGGCATCCGAAGTGGATGAGCTGCGCCTGCGCTGCTCTATGCTCTCCATATTGGAGCTGGCGGAAATATTGCTGGCCGCGTCCCTTGTCGCATTGCTGGCACTGCTGGAGTTGGAAGTGTTGGCAGCAGTCTGCTCAATATTATTGTTGGCATTGCTGGTGCTCGATGCCTTTGGCGTTGTCTTCGTCTTGAGTGGAGTATTGAGTAGCTTCAGATAATGGAAATCACGTCGACTGGGTCGCGTGCTAATGACCAGCTCGGTCAAACCACGCGTCAACTGTGGCCGTGCGCGTCCGTTGCTTGGCGTCGGCGAGGCAACGACCATGCTGCGCGGGGGTAAAGCGGGGCTGCCATTCACGGCTGTCGCTTCCACATTGACCATCGCACTGCTTTGAGCATGTGTGGCAGCCTGGGCTTGGCTACTCGTTGCGCGCACAGCCGTTGGACTGCTGTTGCTGGTGATGGGTATGCTCGACGAGAGAAACACCTTCTCATAGTGCACGTTGCCACTAATGACGTTTAAGTCCTGCGCCTGTTCATTGTTGATGCGTATGTTCGTGATGCCCGAGCTGTTGGCGCTCAGTATGATCTTCTTGCTCATCTTCGGGGTGAGTGGTTTGATCGCACCACCGCTAGCTGCTGACGGATAGCAGGTGCCATATACTGCCACAGTGGTTGCCTCGCCATCGGCCAGCACCTGCACCATTGTGGTATTGGCATTTGCTGCCGTGGAAGCATTTGAGGTTGGCGCATTGGAAGCATTCGGTTTTAATGGTATGGTATAGGGATTGCCACTGTTGTTGCTGCTACTGCTGCTGCTGCTGCTGCTGCTCGGCTGGCTGAGCACTTGTATTGTATTCGAATTGGACGGAATTATTTGTACGTTGCTTTTGTAGTCGTTCTGTGGCTGCGATTTCGTTTTGGCTTTCAAATTGATTTCAGGAAAACGAAATATATCCGCAATTATTTTATTTTTGGGCGGCAGTTCGGGCGCTTGCGTCTCGTTCGGAGTCGAAGTCGTAGTATTTGTCGTATTGGACACCTGGATAATCGTTACATTGTTCTCTCCGTTCTCCTCGACGGCAGTGGAGTTTGCGACTGAAGCTTGCAGTTTTGGCTGCGGTGATTGCCTTTGCGGCCTCTTGGTTTTGTCAGCGGCGCCCGCTGACATGGAACGTGATGTTTGTGGTCTAATGAGGAGGAGGAAAATAAAGCTTTAGTTGATTATGTAATATATACAATATGTAGGGTCTGATACTATCATTATGACTGGACTTTTGCAAGGTCAGGTTTGTCTTACAAAAAGTCAGTATCTAGATATCTTTGGGAACTACATAAGACTCACTTAGTAATCCCAAATCAATTCAAATCTATGCCTATATTTACATATTCCTATATTTATATATTTTTGAAAATGATTGATGAATTGGCCTTAACGGACGAAACGCTGGACGAGCTGTTTGTGAAGGAGGTGGGCAGTGTGACGAAAATTGTGGAAAAGCTGCCCAGCAATCTCGTAATGGCCACTTGCGTTCGTTGGTTTAAGATCTTTCAGAATGCCACGCCCGATGAGAAATTTGCACGCAATTGCATGTTGCTATTTCTTCACAAGCAGCTCAATGATCAGAGCACTCTGAGTTTTCCTTTTACGGATACGCGCAGCTGCCAACAGGATCTGAGAACATTGCATCAGATGTGCATAGATCTGCATAATTCGGAGAGTAACGCCGATGAGGATCACGTGGATGCCGAATTTAAGTATGAAGATATCGGGATTGATGACAATAAATATGATAAGCTAGGTGCTGATCCCATTAGCGAAGATAGTCTTGCCATAGATACTTGTTCGCCCACCAGTAGCTCGGCCCTGATTGGTCAAGAGAATTTGTTACGTTTGGAGATCGCTAACAATGTGCTAATGCAGCAAAATATTGATATGGCTAGGGAACTGCAGGAATTGGAGGCAGAAAAAATGAAGTTGTTGGACCATCGCGAAAGCTTGGAGGCCCAGGCTGAAACGTTGCGCGATCATAACAAATTATACAGCAAAGAAGTTGACTGTATGAAACACATTTTTGCTTGTTCGATTCTGACGGCCCTCAAACTATTTAGCCAACCAGAATTCATTGAACATCCAACCTATTTTGTGACGCTGTTCTCTGTCCTCTGTGAAGACAAACAGGCTCGGGCACACTTCGAGCAAATGGATATTAAGTTGGGGCATATACTCCGCGATCATATGAACTATTATGTTCCACTAACTACGCGAGATCAAATCAACCGAGCATATAATGATTCGCACACCCAGGTGAGCAAATGTTACCACAATCTGCTCAAAATGAAGGAAGAAACGGAGCTGCATCAGCTATCCCTAACTACAATGCATTATCTGATGACATTGCGCAGACTCTTTCTGACCAGCTACAAAGACGACCGTCGTGTGCAGAAATTGGCGCTGAAATTCTTTCAATATAACTACGATGATCTAGCTAAGGGTCTGTAAAGAGTCTTCCACATTTACCTGGGTATTAGACGTTCGCATTGCAGCATTTGTTCAAAATTTAAGATTTGATCTGTAAAAAAAGGAAGTTAAGCTCAATTATGTTGGAGCTCTATGGATATTGAATGCTTACCTGCAGATATGCGCTGTGCAGACGCAGCTGCAACATCGACGCGCACACCATTTCGAAGTATGGGCGTTAAAAACTCATCTTCAGACTGATTTGAATCTGTTGTGGCTTCGCTTGGTGGTTCGATTGTAATTGCCTGCTGCTGATGTTCCTCCTCCTCGTCGTCCTCTTCATCTTCGACCGCAGCTGCTGTTGATGCCGTTTCGCTAATTTGTTCGCTATACGTGCTTATGGGATCCGAGAGCATATTAAGCAAATGTTGTGTTAAGGTATTGGACATTGCTGGCGGCTGGGCAGCTGCCGCAGGTGGAGGTGCTGTTACGGCGACTGCGGGTGCTGGGGCAGCTTCTATGACTGGTGCCGGTGCTCTGGTTATTGGTTCATTGCCAATTGTCGTTTGTTGATGCTGATGAGCTGGAATACGCTCGACGCCTGGCACTATGGCCGCTGGTACGGGCGGTGGTGCCGGCAACGGTGATGTTGGATCACGCGTGGGCAGCAATGGGGCTCGCACTTCAGGTAACTTTGTGTATAGGTTTTCACGTGGCGATAGAATTTTCATTTCGCGCAGCTTAGCTCGCAACGTTTCCACCCATTCTTGCATAATCTCCCTGTGTGTCACAATTATATATTGTTAATAGCTTGTTTCTGTCTCAGTGTGAGTGTGCGTTGCGCGCAACTTACCATGAAACGGCATGAAAGCGCAACACTTCATTGCTGAGCGTTACAACAAATTCAAACTCATGGGAATTGGGTATGAGGGCGTGTGATATGTGCAGCGTATCCCGCAGCGACACGGCCCACTCAGGCATATGAGCGGCTGCCTGCCGTGGTTCCGCATAGCCCTCCAGCAGGGCTTCGGTGTCATCGTGCACGCAGAATACCACCCAGCTGCATTCCGATTTCTGCAAATCAATGGGAATGCCTTCGTAGATAATGTTATCTAAGATAAATTACTAAATAGTTTACCTTGGGACCCACGGTTAGCTTTTTGCCATCGGCCGTCAGTCTTTTCAACCACGTATTCTTATGTATTTCACGAAACTGCGCCGCGCTGGCGCTCGCTGCGATTGCAGGTGCATTTGCAGGTGTTGTTGTCGCTGTTGTTGTGTTTGCAGCTGGCACTGCTGCAGCAGCCGCAGCCATCTCTAAAGCCTGCTTTGCTCTGCTGCTTGTTGCTACAATGCACGCTTTTGGATTGCACTTAATATATTTCACATTTCACACAATTTATTGCAACATTTTCTGCATTCGTTTTAATAACAAAAAAAAAATCAACCAGAAATTGGCGACGACGCCATGTTTGCTATCCGCAATGTTTTTATCGACTCCTTATCGATACTTATCGTATTTTATCGTTAGGTGTTGCCACACTGTCTCTAACAGAGCCGGATCAGAAAAAAGTTAGGGTTTTTCTTATTGGGAATTTTTCTAAGTCCCAATATTTTCAAATATAAAATTTATATTTTGGATTTATAACGTTTCAAGTTTATATCCGTTGGTACTCAAAATAAAATGAAATAGATTTATGCTATAATACTTTTTTTTTATTGGGATTTTTAAAAATAGTTTTATATTTTTTTTTGATTCGTTTTTTATCTTTATATCACACAAAACGTAAATAAGATCTTTTTAATGCTGTCTTAATTATTTAGAACTAACCAAAAAACTATATTTTTATTTCTACATCCGAAAACAGAAGTGAATAAAATTAAATTTGTTTTTTTTTTTTTTGTTCATATGCATTTGCGATCGAGCAAATGGACAAGAATTAATTTTAAAGTTTTACAAAAAATATTGGTATTGCAGCGCATTTGATTAATACTAGATATACATATACAGGTGAATATGTATACTGTAAAATAAGTCAATTAACATTAGTACATAGTTACATCAATAATTAGCATTAGTTTCTCTTCTCGATTCCAACTTTAGTTACTTATTTACAGCTGCAGATAACTAGTATGCGGGTCAAAAGGAGGTAAAGACGTTTCTCTCTTTTTTGTAACATGGACAGGACGTACAACAAGATAACAATTACTCA
Organism: Drosophila fulvimacula; assembly: GCA_035045555.1. Taxonomy (NCBI): domain Eukaryota; kingdom Metazoa; phylum Arthropoda; class Insecta; order Diptera; family Drosophilidae; genus Drosophila; species Drosophila fulvimacula. The sequence goes on from JAWNOX010000137.1 coordinate 18,404,207, forward strand.
ATGAGAGAACATAATAAAAATAGAGCCAAAAAAAAAAACGAAAAAAAATCTTTAAGCTTAAAGCGAGTTTCGGTCGTGGGCATTTCAATTAAATTAATTACAATTAAGTCTTTAAATTAAATTTCAATCAATCGAACTGACGGTTGGTATTCAAATACAATTGAGTCTTGTAGTGTTTACATTTGCTTTAGCTGGAAATTTATACATTTATATAAAGATAGTTTTAATTTTAAGTTTCTAAATAGATGTTGCAATTCACATTTAGTGTGTGTAAAAAGTCATTTGTTTGTACGTTTATACGAAAGTTTTGTCACTAGCTTAAGCACGGCTCGTCTACATAATTGGCTCAAGTTATTAAACGCGAAATTTGTTGCTCGTAACATTAGTTTTGATGTCATGGATCAGGATTATTTCACTTTTAGCACTTCTATGAATATGCATATATATATATAATATATATATTGATCTTTCTTTTGGATGATTTAAGTATATATATATATATTTTTTTGTTTATGGTATTCGTTTGCATTTCGGTTGAGTTGGTTAATATACATATGATAACGTGTATGTGTATGTGCGCGTAAATTTCATCAAATTTTGTTTTATATTTGTTTTTTTTTTCAACTTTTCGACATAGTAGTTGCTTGTTTGGATATTGGCTTTTTTGTGTGTTTTTTTTTTTAATGTTTGGTTAGACAAGAGAGGTGAATATCATATATAAACGCTAATCGAGTTATTGCATGGGATGATGGAATATCCTTGCTATGTTACGTTTCAGATACATATCTGAAAGCACTACTGTGTGAGGTTATATAGTTCAGACTGTTGGGGGCCGGCGCTTACGAGGTTATAAAATCCATTTGATGGCAGAGTGGTACGAATTCGTCAGCCATGGGATTTAGCACAGATTTCTCAACGTTACATTGACTCTTTGGTAGCGCAGATAGGGCCGTATTTTGTTCTTCCGTTCTGCAACGACAAAATATCATATTATTATTTTTATATAATCATGGAACCTATGTTTGCTTTACTCACTTGGCTTTTTCCCATTCGTTTATTTGTTCCTCGAGCTCATCTTCAATCATGGCCTCGAAACATTCTTGCATTATTTCTTCCTCTTCCAGACGTTGTAATTCCTGCGATCGATTAATTATAATGAATAAGATTTGCTTACTTTTCTTTCTTGGTTTGGTAAGACTTACGTTTTTGTCGAATTCCTCCTCGTTCTCCATCCACATATATTCTGAGAAATCTGGCTCATCGTCAAAGTCAGACAGTGATTCGTCATCGTCCACCACGTAAACTATTTGATCCGTCCAGTCAACAGATGGTACTTTTAACAACATGGTTGTGCTGTAATTGATAATTGGTAAATTTAATTTCATTTAAAAAAACCTTTGAAAACTAAATACAAAGCGAGTAGGGACTGTGCGACTAATATATACTCAGTAAGAAGGGGCCCAGAGTAGTTTACCGGTGAAAGGCAGAAGTATACATATAAACTCAGCGGAGAATATATTAGCATAGATAAAGAAGACCACAAATTACGGGAGTGTGAAGGGACGAATAGGTACGGAGCAAGTGGGTGAAATGGAGAAAAAGAGAATAAATAACAAACTGAGGAATGGAAGTAGAGGGCAGGATAATAAGATAGAAGAGCGCTAAAAAAAAAAAATTGAGCAAATTATAAATTGAAAGAGGGAAAAGTGAGATCGGTAAATGAAGAGAGTAAGATAGAAGGGGCACAAGACAGAATAGTTAAATTCCTCAAATCTACTCAAATGTTCTGTTCTTTGCCAATGTTTTGTAATCACATTAAAATAACAGAAGGATCAGCAAACCATCAGTTTGTCATGAAAATCGCCAAGAAGGCCAGTGCACAAAAACAAGGCCAGTTATCATAAAAATACTTTCAGTTCTTCATAAAGGTTTATAGTTGTACATTAACAGCTTACTTGACATACAGACATGGATGGACACACACACACACACACACACACAGAAACAAGCATAAATTAAAAGTATTAACATATATACATATGCATATGTATATACAGGTATGTATGTATGTAAGTCCATTGCACTGCTTTTTAAATACATTTGCTTAACTTCATTAAACTCTTTCGCCCTTTTAATCACACATACAATATACATACGTATGTATGTGTGTGCAAAGTTAAAAGAGTGCAATAACTTTGTATGGGTGCGTGTGTGTCTGTGTATGTATGTATGTGTGTATGTAAGTATTCTTGTTTAGTGCCGGCAAAAAGCTGTTAGTTGCGTCGTTCTTATAAAAACCGGTTTGACACCATCAACAATCGGTTAATTGAGATAAACAAAACAAAAAGTAAACAGCGTTACATATAAATGAGTTCATACATTCAATTGCACACACACACACATACAGCTGTACATAATAAAATATTGTTTGTATAAATACGTAACAAGTTAACGAAAAAATTTTCTCTTTTCTTTCCTTTTGTTTTGCCCAATATGTGAAGTCAATTTTTTTTTTGCACTTTTGCTGCCATCGCGTCGCATCAAATATGACTAAGGTCAAAGTACAAGAGCAAAAGAGAAGACTAGCCAAAAGCAAAAAAGAAAGATGAAGAGCACACAAATATACATGCATAGCGAAACGGAGCAACGGCAATTGTTTATAAACAAGTGTGGTATATAAAACACACGAACACACACACTCATATATTATTTGATAAGCAGTATCAAGGCATTATAAAATTGCATGTGTGCATATCAGCATAATATATTTAATGGTACGCTCTTATCATCTGTTTAAGTCGTGAACAAACAATAACACAAATAAATGAAAACAAAAAAGAACTATAAATAAATTCGACAATGACGTCGTCGTGAATTTATGCAAAACGCAATAAGACAACAAATACATACACACATACATATATGCGGATCGGCACGGACATGGACGTTGTTTGGTTCATGGGCGTAGTTAACTTTTTCTGCCGCCAAACAAATAGATCGCTGCGTGTATGAGTGTGATAGACTATGCTTATGTGAACGTGCGGCCCCGCACATAAACACACATATGCCACACACACACACATACTGTTGCTACAGTTGCCATATTGCAAAAATTAAAATGTATTTACTCTGTGAACCCAACACACACACACACACACACACACACACACACACACACACACACATGTTTCGTATGAATATAATATTAAGCGATCACTTCGTACATACTAAATACATATGAGCACACACACATACATCTGCACATTTCCACACATACACACGATTGAATGAACCTCCCTCAACTCGAAGCGCAAGCAGTTAAAACAACACGGCGCACTCAAGGTAACAAGTGTTTCGAAAAAGTTTAAAACATTCAACTAAAGAATTAACATTCGTGCTATATTCTTTATTATTTGTTGTTGTTGTATAGCAACAAATAACACGTAGCATACGTAGCTGCTACAGGGGGAGACGTCATCGCCCCGCGCCGTTGAAATTTTTAGCGTTTATTGATTTGTCAAGAAGCATTCGCCAGCGGAAATACTAAACAACAAACAAAATAAAAGCCCGCAATTACAAATCAGGAAACGTTTTGCTATGCCAGAGCTTTATGCCCAATGCTTCCGCCTTTCTTTACGTATTTGTATAAATTAGCCCTAAAGTTAGTTAAAGCCACTAATGTTTTCTTGTTTATTTATTGTACTCACTTTGCTATTTTACTTGAAGAACTGCCAAACTGAAGTCTATTTTCTGCTTTTGTTGATCTTCCACTGAGAATTTTGTATTGCAAAAGTATAAAGGGAGACACTGACAATTTATTATTGCATCCAGATAGAAAACACGCAAATTTTTCTATTGCGAAACCAATTCAAATGCTGTGTGCGGAAACACGTCCATGAACGTCAAGCAAACGAATCGAAAATGATTTATAAAACAAAAACGGGTAGACGATTAATTTTGTACAGCTGTTCGAGTTTACTAGAGTACATCGATACTTTTTACTTTCCATCGATATATTGCAACTACATCGATAGCTTTTAAAGATAGGGTTGTGTTCATCAAATTGTCATCGAAATGGGCGCCCGCAATATCGAGTTTGAAAGAAGTGTAATATATAATGTATATATATATATGTTTACCTGCTCAGTAATTTTATCGTGTATGTATGTATGTATATAAATAACTAGCAAATTACTACGGATACAATCAGAATAGAGTGTCGACGTGCACACTTTTTATCAGAACATTTTTGTAAAATGAAATAATTGCATAATTAATATTTATTGATCCACACAACAAGCTAGGTTTTTTGTATTATTTTTTATTTATAATGACATTGTTTACATCTGTTTTATTTCTATTTTAAGAATGTTAGTGACCAATATAAAATATTACAAAATAAATGTGAAAAGAATAACTGATACACCTACATGTACAATACAGCAACATACGAGTTTGGACGGCGTTTATGAACATATACAGCATATTAACATTTATGTCCACGCAATGCTAGTTAGACGTTTCTCGTGTGGAATCTGGTGGTTTTACTTCAGCTACTGACTTTTGGCAACGAGGATCCCATGGCTGAAGCTTTGTAGTGCTAAAAAATCCGAATACAATTATGCCCAACGCATTAAAAAGAATTAGCGTTAGCAAAACTTGATTCCATTCTGACTTAGTGCCCTAAAATAGAAATCAAATTAGTTTAACTTGAGTTGATATATGAGGTATATCTCAGAGGCTTACAGTTTGCACTAATATGGCTATCACATGGGACACCAAGAAGCCCGATATGTGTCCAATACTGTTGGCCAGTCCTGAAATGATGCCAGCAAACGATGGCGCAAAGTACAACAGAGTTGGCCAATAGCCCCCACTAAAGCTCAAGTCTGTGGTAACGCCCAACACCACGAAGATGAACAAGACCAATGTCTTCTGCTCACATCTTGCTACAATGATGAGCGTTATCAAAACTATAGTTGCGCCGGAGCCTATCGAATGAAAGTGAAAGGTAAGAGATTTACATCACAAGCAATATGCACTTACAGGTGGCGTACAGAACTCGACGTAGATAACTGCACTTGGCAAACACACGTCGCTCTATATAGGAACAACTGAAAACACAAATTAACTTCGAGAGCAGCGAGCCCAGAAATGGGGCCGCCGACAAAAATCCAATCTAGAAAAGGAATAAAGTTGATAAGTACGAACATTATATAATATATATATTATATGTACGATAATATAAAGTAATTTTTAAAATTTATTTTAGATAATTTAGAATAACTTGAAAATCTCATATATGTATAGACTATGAAAATATATAGTTATATATGAGAAAATCAAATATTATATATTTATTTGATAAGAACTTATGTATTGAAAGCAGAATGAAATGGAACTTATTTTTGGAGAAGATATATCGAAGAGATATTTTTATGGGGTAAATAATATAATAGTTAAATTATGTATATTTATAGAAATCCAAATAAGACCTCAATGTTGTCTATATGAGTACTATATGATTCTATGATATAGGTTATATATAATATTATATATATACTACTACTGAACTATATATATATATATATATATAGTATCTATGGGGTCTTCCCCATCAAGTCAGCCTACCTCTTTGAAATTGAACTGCATCGCCTCACGCATGAAGCGTGGCATTACCAGCGAAATGACCAGAAAGGTATAGTTGTGGAAGACATGGGTGAGAATAAACGCATAGGCGGGCAGCGAGGTCAACAGCGAGCGCCAGGGTAAACGCAAATGCTGCTGGAATAGAAGTGGAGAGTAAACTCATCATCATATCAATGGCAGGCTTAAGGCTACTACTTACCTGTGGCTTCTGGGCACATTGCTGCAAGTACTTGCGCTCGGCATCCGAGATACGTGGATGTTGCTCCAGACTATTGTAAATGAGCCAATTGCAGGTGAGGCCATATATGAGGGAGACACTGCCGACCACATAGAAAGGCACAGCCCAGCCAAACTCGCTGAGGTAGGTGGCCAGCGGATATATGCCAATGGAGCCGACTATGAGGCCACTATAGGCAAAAGAGAGCATCGATATGCGTTCCGTGGGATGTGCCCAAATCACAAATAGCTGATAAAGAGGCGGGGTGCCACAGCCCTGAGGCGTGATAGATCAAATTAAATACATGCCAATTTAAGGGCACCTGGAGCTCACCGCAAAAACGCCAGCAAATACCAAAATGGTGACTGCTGCCGCATAACTATAATACGCTAATGAGGGCAGTAAAAGGTATGCGACAGCTTGCCCGGTTAATGAGTTGATAAACAGTTTCTTGCCACCAAAACGATCCGTTAGAAGGCCAGCCACAGGCAGGGCAAGGACGTAACCATAGTAGAAGATGCCAGGAAATGCTAGAGCCTGGTTGCGGCTCCATGGCAGATCGCCGCGCTGTGGTGGAGGGAGAATGAGTAACAGATAGAGAGAGAGAGAGTAAGAGAGAGAGGGAGAGGGAGAGACAAAGAATGAATGAGAGACAGAATGAGAGAGGGAGAGAGAAAAAGAGAGAGAAAGATAGAGGGAGAGAGAGAGTCCGAGAGGGATATATTGAGCGATAAATAGAAAGAGAGAGAGGAGGGAGAGAGACAAATAGAGAGAGATAGGCAGTGAAAGAGGGAGAGAGATATAGATCTATATATCTACCTCTATATCTAGAGAGAGAGCGAGAGGGAGAAAAAGAAAGGGAGAAAAGAAAGAGAGCGAGAGATACATGAATAGAGATTGTGGGTGCTCTAATGAGTGATGGAAACGAGAGAGGGAGACAAGACGAGACACAGACAAAGAGAGAGAGAGAGAGAGAGAGAGAGCGGAAATCTCAACTAACTAAAATTTAAGTAAAACTCACCTGAATCTGATAATCCAAGGGGGGCTGCCAGGAGCTAGTGCTGCCACACTCGGAACCTATTGTAATGTTGCCCATACTGCGCTGGAGCTCATCGAGGGGCTCTGCTCTGACCATGCGCAGAATGATGAGCCCCAGCATATTGCGCAAGCTCATGTGCAGTACATTGCAGATGAAGGCGCAGAGGGTGTAGGTGAGTCGCGCCGAGCCCCAGAGGGGGCAGGTCGATACCTGGCTTAGCGATGTGGGTAAATTCCATGACTTGTGCACCATTTAACCGGAAATCTATATGTGTTTATAAATTTAGTTCTGTGTGGGGCAATTAATGCTTAGAACTGTGGGTCGCACGTTGCGCCGCGAACTGACCGTATTGAACTGAAGTCCGCAACAGATGTGAAATGCAAAATAATTTGCAATTTGTCACGACTTCTCGTGGTTATCAAAGCTGAAAGCGTTCGGCGTTTCGCTTATCTACACACAAAAATGTAACGGATTTCGGGCGAAAAACAATTACAAAAAACACGAGAAGAAAAGATAATGACGATTAGTGAAATGTACGAAAGATGAAGTAAAGAAATTTACAATAATATTCGCAGTCACAGCTGATTTGCCAATGGCTCCCAAACTGTTCTCTCTGCTTTCCAATGCTCCATTTGCATTACAAGTAGCTGGAAAAAATACACTACTTTTTAGGGTGACTTCAAAATCTGTTATCCCCTGAATATATATAATAAAATTAAATATTATATTTAAAAAATTTTAATAAAAAATATTATATTATTAGACTGCAAAATCTGTTATCCCCTGAATATATATAATAAAATTAAATATTATATTTTAAAAATGTTAATAAAAAATATTATAATCTGAGTTAATTTAAAATGGAAATTTGCAGAACAAAATTTTTTTAATTAAAAAAAAATGTTTTTTATAGAAAAAAAATACAAAATTCTTGGCGCTGACTGCAACACCCATTCCACCCACCCATTGGTATATAAGAAGGCATATGAGCTTGTTAATTATTTACATTGCGATCATTAATGCTTCAAATGATCGATAGCCATTGGTCTAAAATCGATTATAATCGATAATAAACGTCTTCTATTCTAGGATAATTTGCACATCTGGCTTTTGCCGCAGTTAGCTAAGGTTTAACTTTTTTTTTCTTTTCTAAATTTAACGTTTATTGCTTAATAATTAAAGTGTTTTAATTTTCGTTCCGTTTTGCAGATTTCAAAGCTGGAAACTTTTTATGAGCACTTTTGAAGCCCATAAAATTTGATATGAGCGCGAAACACATTAAGTTAAACTAATATAGTGTGTCGGCGATAAAGCTTTATTTTATTGTTATACTTATTAATATAATACCAATATATGCCAATATATATGCATGTTTATATATTTATATATATTTATATATTTATATAGGCTACTTTTCAATTTTTACTTATATATTCAGTTTTTTAGTTGTTTGGGATATTTGATTTAAATAAATGAGATTGGTGGCGCTGTCGCCCCAATTATAATTAGTCATAAGCGAAGTTAATTACGTGAGGGGGTGCTGCGACAGGCCACACGCTAAGCGCTAAACATCTTGGCATTTACAAATCCGGGCAAGCCTGCAATTAGTGTTCAAACCCAAACGCTACACTTCATTTCTGTTTGTAAAGTATGCGGCAACTGGGCATATTGGTTGTCAAGCTCTGTCTATTGTTGGTAATTAGTAATTTTAAATAAATTTTAAATCTGTTAATGCTTAGGTTTACAAAGCACATCTGGAAATGTATATGTGTCCATACATATATGCGAGGTTAGTTTGAATAGCTTTCCAGTTCAAAGACAAAATCAAAACGAAGGTATGTTTAATTTTTAAAGATTATGCCATATTATTTTTTTTAATTTTTAAAAATAAATTTAAAAAAATAATAATAATATTTATATAATTAATTTTTAAATATTTATGTTTTTTTTTATATTATAGAGGTTTTTATTTTCCAATAAATTTATAAAATTTGTCATGCTTAAAATAAAATCAGATAACCAAAAAAATACTATAGAAAAAAATTTGTTATTTTTAAAATTATATATAATTATTTTTGTAAGTTCAGCAACTTTTCAAACTGCCCTCGTCTATGTTGCATACAGTATATTTCAAAAGAAATTGCCTAGAGCTATGTGCTGCTTTTGCGAAACTGCAAGACAGTGTATGCTGCAGTCGCTGACACCCGCTCACACTCATACATATATGCTGTTTTTTATTTTACCTCAAATTGCACACCTCAATGTTTTAGCCAATTAAATTAAATGAAAAATAAGAAAATGGGAAAATGGGCAAACACTGCAGCGTTGCTTTCGCGTTACGATTTTAGCAGCGAACGCGTTGGTTGTTGTTGTTGCTCGAAGGCGGGCAGTGCGAGGGGGCTCCAGGGTTCAGGTTCGCTTGGCCTGCAGTGCTGCAGCAATTGGCTTTTAGCTTTTAGCCTCAAACATGCTAGACTGTGTTTGTGTGCGTGTGCGTGTGCGTGTGCGAGTGTGTGTGACTGTATATCTATCTATATGTGCTCTGACCGCATTTATATTTCAGCGCATATTGTTATCTGTTTTGCTGCATCGCTAATAGGACATTGGATGTTGAACGATATTGCGACGGGACATTGGATTCTATTTTTGCCTGCGCTGTTGTACTTGTTATGCCCGTTCGAACAGAGAAAGAGGGTATATTAAATAAATTAAGTTTGGTTGAGCTTGAGATCATAGCTAAAAGAATTTCTATAATAATTTCTATATATGGTATAGACTTATACTGAGAAATAGGTATTCTTGTTCTTTTGTGGAATTGGAATTTTATATAAGTCTAATAATAATTTACGAATTAAAAATAAATAAAAAATGTTATAGAAGTTAATGTTAAGTCAATGTTAATATTAATATTATTAATGTTAATATTAGTTCTACTGTCAATATAAATGTTAGTGTTAATGCTCATTTTAATTTTCATGTTAAGGTTAATGTCGTTTTACTGTTAATTAAAATGTAAATTTTCATGTTAATGTTAATGTTAATTATAATGTTACTTTCATGTTCATCTTAAAGTTAATGTTAATATTTATGTTAATGTCAATATTAATCAGTTCTTAACAGAACTAATAAAACATAGTCCAAAACTCCCTTCTTCTGCCTTTATTTTGTAGAGGAGTATAGACTTTCTTGCTCCTAAGCTCCTCATTTAAAATGAGAAATGTTGAGGCCTTCAAATTAAACATTTTAATTATACCTAACTTATCTTTTCTTCTCCCTGCTAGCTCTGAGTATAGCTACATTTAACATATGTTAACATGCTAACATATGTTATCGATATATATCAACATAAATTTTTGTTGTCAAGAAATTGCACATTATAACTGACCATCTGGGCATATTTTTTACTTCGAATCTACAAGTTGTGAGAATAGCGTTATATAACACATTAACATATGTTATCGATTTATATTAACATAAATTTTTGCTGTTAAGCAATTTAAAATTCGAACTGTACCCTGAGCCAGCATCTGGTAGTCGTCTATGCACGTTTGCAATGCTTTGTTGTGGTTACACTATATTTCGATTAAAAATTTGAATTTTTTATAATGTGGGCTATGGCTGTGCACTCATTTAAAATGCATTTGAGCGAAGCTTGGCTAAAGGGCGCTACACACCCACAGACACATTCGCACACTCACACTCACACACACATGCATAACTGTGTTTGTATATATTCACCTGACTTTTTGATTGATTTTTTGTTTGTAGAACGCATATGTCGCTCTGTTATGGTCTATTCTTTTATTTGTTGTCCTAGCTGCTCCTGCTCCTGCTCCTGCTGCTGCTTCTACTTCTGCTTCTGCACTTGTCACAGAAAAGCGCATATGCCATATTGTGGGTCTCTCCTGGGCCTTGCATTATTTGCATTTGCATAGGCAAACGGCTCGCGTGTCTGTTGCCTAGCCGAAACACTTTGTCTTTTGGCCTAAAAATAGTTTCTCTGCTCATTTGGTAGGGGTGTGGCCAGGGTAGGGGGTGGCTCCAGGTGGTAAAGTGTCCCAAATGAATGCCATATATGGTCTAACATAATATTTGGGCTGAAAATAGCATGAACAACTAAAAGCGTTGCCTCTCGGTCATAACTGACTGCCTGATGCTCGTTCTGGGTGCACAAGCCAAGAAATATCATAGATTATAGCTCTATATAGCTTTTCCTCAGACCCGATTGGAGACTCTAGGTGACTGCCTCAGAAACAGATCCATACTTACAGTGCACAAAGCCAATATACTCTGTCAGCTTCTCTTGAGCGCGCATTAAAAAGGTAACGCTCAACATAACGCTGCAGGCAAACACACAAATGTGCGCTCTGATGGTCGCCTTGAGACTTCTAGAGTGAAATATTCTTTGTTTGTTTTTGTTTTTTATTGGTTATTAGCCTTGGTCGGGGCTCTTGACTGCATCTGGCTTATTTCATCCATATGTTATAACAATTTTCCCCTGAAACTTATTTGAGAATCATTATTCAGCTGAAACAACATCCTATCATAATTTAGAATGAATAAAACGTATGTTTCAACTGTTTTCCGAGCTTTTGTTTACTTTTAGTTTTTCTTATTTAATTTGTTTAAACATTTGTTAAACAAGCTTTTAAAATGTATTAAAATTGTTGTTATTTATAATTGTAAATTTATTTATATTAATATATATTTTAAGTATATATATATTATTATTATATTAAAATGATAATCTTTTATAATAATTTTATAATTGTTTTAATACATAATTAAATCGCAGATTATATAGGTCATGCTCCATATTAATATATATATATATATATGAATTATATAATATAATTTACCGATGAACTGAAACGAATTTAATAGTATATAATTTGCTTTGTGGTTCAAATTAAGTTTTGAAATGCAAAATTGTAAGCTATTTTTTTTTATTTAAAAATAAAATATATTTTATTAAATTTTTTAATAATTTAATTTCTTACCGCAAAAATTAAAATTATTATTTTAAGATCTATTTTGAAAAAAAAAAAAAAAAAAAAAAAAATATATATATATATATATATATATATATATATATATAATAAATTATATTGTCTTTATAAAATTTTCTCTTCTCTAAGCTATAAATGTTTTAATTTTTTCATTTCACATAATATGTGTAAGTGGATCATTGCCTGACAGTTAGACTTCTAGTTAATTCATTAAATTATGTAAATCTTTTATAATATCTTTATTATACTTTTGAAAAAATAATGCTATTTCGCTACATCAAAGTCACAGAGTTAGAAAGAGAGAGAGAGAGAGAGTGAGAGTCAGATGGCCGAGCAAATTAGCCAGTCATGCCAGAGGACAGCTTGCATTAGTATTAGTGCTTCTTATTATGGACAGCATGGATAAATGTATTTCGTGCTCGCTCGCACTTGCGGTATTCTTTTATGTAGTCCACATCCAACTACATATACACACACATATACATACATATATTATCGTCGGTTACTTTTTTGGATTTGTTGCATAGTTTTGGGTCGGCTCTTAGGGGGTGGGGTGTTTAACTTAACCGTGGATTACATATGCAGCTTTGTCGCTTCAGCGGGTCACTTGACCCAAATTTGGCGACAAGTTTGGGTTTTTCCTTTCAATATTTCCAAAGTTAAGTAAAGGTGAGCAGATATAGCTTGCCTAGTTATGCATGTTAGTTTTAGTTCATATTTTTATTATATTTGCCATAGCTAGTAATAGTTTATAATTTTAAATTTCATATAATATAATGCCATCACATCTTTACTTACTCACACACCTGCCCAAAATTGTTGCTCCAAAAAAATAAGGTTAAATCGCAGCCGAAGAAACTTCGAGCGGCACATTTCATGTGCCACATTTCTTATGCTCTCTCTTCCACAGACACACGCACTCACACTCACACAGAAACAGTCCAAGTTCTCTCTCACGTCCATTCCCGCTGCCTCTCTCTCTTGCTCGCTCACGCTGAGCTTGGGCCGCATGCATGCAACGGCAACACGCGAAGGCGCAAACAGTCGCGCGAACGAGCTTCAAACGTAAGGATCGAAAAACGTAATTCGGGAGCGCGCGCGTTGCCAACTCTATTAAGAAATTACATTTTGACTGCGCGCAAAAGTATGCAACGAAATCCGTAATTGCATTTTAAATATTCATCTGTAGAGTGTAGTGCACCCAAAGGCGAACAATCTAATCAACCAACTCGCCTAGCTGTTACAACAACTACTCTAACTATTATAATATATATATATATTTTTATATCGCCCACACACGTATATCAAAACAACAATTTTTTGGTGCGCCTTCATTGAGTGTGTGTCGCAGTGTGTTAATAATTACAAGTTTTTGGAAAATTTAATGAATATTGATTGAATAAAAATATGTCGTAAGTGGAATAAAAATGTGTGTTATAGCCAACAACAATAACAACAGCAGCAGCAACAACAAAGAATACAGAAGTAGAAAAGGGTCGTGGAGGTCATTATACGCGACCTGCCGCTGTCCAGCGCATTCCAATTCATTATAACCACAAACAGCAACAACAATATTCCTAAATACTAATAAAAATGGCCTACATATGTATGTTATGCGTGTGTGTGTGAGTGTATGACACGCACAAATACAGCCTAGACACACACACACACACACACACACACACACACACTATGGCAGACAACTAGCGTCTAGATCTTAGACACACATCATTAAAAGACGATTTAATACACAATTCATTTAGGCAACTTTATAAAAATAATAAAGATATATAGAGCAGGTTGAAAATCAAGCGAGTATATGAAAATATAGAAAATAAGAGAGATATATGAAAATACAAAAAATTAGAGAGAAATATAAAAATAATAAAATCACAAATATAAAATTAATAAAAGTAGAGAGAAATATCAAAATATATCAAATTAGAGTGAAATATAAAAATAATAAAATTAGAGAAAATATAAAAATATATAAAATTAGAGAGAAATATAAAAATAATAAAATTAGAGAGAAATATAAAATTACAAATATAAAATTAATAAAATTAGAGAGAAATATAAAAATATATCAAATTAGATAGAAATATAAAATAAATAAAATTATAGAGAAATATAAAAATATATAAAATTAGAGAGAAATATAAAATTAGAGAGAAATATAAAATAAATAAAATTATAGAGAAATATAAAAATATATAAAATTAGGTAGACTACACTTTAAAAAAATATTTACTTAGTTTGCACTTGACTTAAGCCTACAAGTCTTGGGTAGAGTATATATAAAGTCTGTGTAGAGTATGTATGTATAAGCGCTATACTCTTAGGCATCACATATGTGTATATGTATGTGTGTTATACAGATAGAATGAATAAAAGTTTATATATGTATAGATATATATAAACTTTTATTCATTCTTTTATCCAAAATATATTTAGTGAGTATTTGGTAGTAAATTTCATTTAATCTAACTATTTAAAAATTAATAATAAAAAATATATATTAAAATATATATGCTAATATTGAAAAGACTAACAATACGAAATACTTATAAATATATAAACATATATACACAGATACATACATACCTATCTATGTATATATTTATACATAAAACATTCTCAGCAACAGCTGATGAATGAGCTGCTTTTTGTTAACTTGACCTTGCACTCCAATTCATAATTATATATATATATTGATATATATATACTTATACACACACATATGTATATACATTTCTTTATAGGCTATTAGAATGTGTAGAGCTAACTTGGCGACTCTCCTTGCTTGCACCTGTCGCTGACATTTCATTTTCATCGCGTGCGTGGCAAAACATTTTTACAGCCACAAAATTTCATTTTACGTTAAGCCTCAAAATTAAAAAAAAAACAAAAAAAGAAACAAACATTGAATGTCTAAAATGGGCCAAGCGAATTACTGAATAGAAACAAGGAAGCGAACAGACAAACAAACAGGCAAACAAACATTCCGACAAACACTCACAAACATTCCTTGACAAATGGGTGCGGCCCCATAAACCTTTTCACTTGTGCTCAACTTTGTTCTTCCTAAACCTTTTTTTCTGCCTTTTTGGTGTTTTGTGCTATTTTGGGTACGTACACGTATATAATAATAATAATATATTAGAAATGTGTGGTTGGTTGATATGAAAAACTTATTTTTGAAGTAGAAAGTTTGCTTAGGATTGTGTGCTAGATATAGGAACTATATGAGCATTATTAGAATTTTAGAGCTAAAAATATATTTAGTATATATTATGGTATTTCTCGAGGATAAGATAAATGCTAGTATTAAGGCATGCAGATACTATTCATAATAAATATAAAAATAAAATAAAATAAATATTTTATAAATAATTTCAAATTTCTTTTAATAAAACTTAAATTATCTTTTTAGTCTATTGTTTCTATGGAAAGCTTTTGATATAGTGGGAAGTGGGAGTTATATGGATAGACAATGTTATAGACATGTCCATGTTGATCTTGATATTCAAGAGTTCTATAAGAGAGAGCTGCTTATTAAATCACTGAGATTTGTATAAATTCTACGATAATTTTTACTGTAAAATAATAATTTAATATTTTATATTTATTATTATTTAATATTAATATATGATATTAATATTAAATACTTCAGTTATTGATTGCCCTAAAATTGGGTGCGCTACAAATGCATGGCACTCTTGAATAGTTACCAAGGATCAGTTAATCAATTAGCAGCGCGCGCGCACACACACACACACACACAAACATACACACGTCCTCTATGAAATATGCTATTTTTATGTGAACTAGTTTTGTTTACAGCAGGTTTAGTATGTATGGCATTCTAAATACATAATAAATAATTGCTACCAATGGTACTTCGACATATGGTAAATGTATTATCAAGGGCGCTTATGTTATTATTATACAATATATATCTATATATAAATATATATGTATTGCATTTGATACAAATATAGTTGTTCGACCTTTTGTTATTAATATTGATTTTTATGGGGTTTTCTCAAACAGCATAAAATAGCAAACAGATGTATAAACAGATATATTTTTTATTTTTATTTTATATATATATTTATTTTATTTTTATTTTTATTTTATATATTATTTTATTTTTTATATTATATATATATTATTTAAGACATTGCTGTGGTCGATTTGAAGTAGTCAGAAATATAATATTAAAGATTCAAGCAAAGTAAAAACAAAATAAAAATACAAAATAATTTTGTAAGCTTAAGTTTTCTCAATGTTTATTTGCCCTAGTGGACGCTGCACCAAATTTACTTTATTAACTATTTATAGAGCAGGTTAGCCGTCGTCTAGCTGGAAGACTTGCTTATGCTAGCTTGAAAATTGTAGAAAATATAATTTATTTATTTCTTTTATTGAAAAAAATTAATTTATAATTAAATTAATTTGTATAGAACAAAAGAAAAATATTTATATTTAAAAGAAGTGTTGTAGATGCGGTATTCTACCTAAATATCACGTATACATCTAATATATGTAGCACATATCAAGATATAGCTTCCAACAGCTTAAAGCTTATCAAAGAGCTTTTCTTATTGAACTCAAAATATATGCAGTTTATATATTTTTATTTATTTTAATAAAATTTTGTTCCCTGATCTTGCTTTGAATAATTTTTTATTTTCAATATATTTAAAAAATTTTAATTATTAAAATTGAAAAAAAAAACTTATGAAATTGAAGATTCAGTGAAAGAAATCCACAATAGCATTCTGATTGAGCAAATTGTGTATCAGTTTTTGTTCATTTAATTGAGACTAAGCGTAAAATTATAAAATTATAAAAAAAAATGTTGAGTACTCAATAAAGTTGTTGAACAGGTGTTCAACGGCAGGTGTTAGATACGCGATGATAAGTTTGTCGTTCTGCCTACTGATTAACAGAAGAAAATAGCGCAACTGGACTACGAGATTAGCGATTGGCATGAGTAATTGGCATTTAATGCAGACCCTGGCAACAATTAAGCCGCACTTGATGGGCTGAAACACTGATTAGCGGCGAGTCGATTACGATAAGATTAGCCAAATGGTGCATATGTATGGGTGGCTATCGAGCAGCCAAATCGTTATAGAATTCAGCTACTTCCGATAAGATTAACGCTATCGAACACTTAATGGAGCTACTACTGCACGGCCTCCGATGCAGAGGGCTCAGTTACGATTCAACTGTGGCGGCGTCTGAGCACAATGGAAAAACCAAAACAATTTATATTATTGGGCCTATTGTGCGCCCTGCTCCACTCGCAAGGTACACAACTAACTATATAAACAGGCAATTTACAAAAAACCCAAACAAAATTTCCTTTACCCAACCCAGGGGCTCCGGGTCGAGCCATTCAAATCATTGTGAGCAATGGCCGGTAATTGAATTAAAGTCCAAGTTCAGTGCGAAAATACAGAGGGCGAGGAAGAGGGAGTGCAAGTCCTCAATTTATATACAAATAATATATATGTATATATAAAATGTATAGAAAACAAACGAACAGCGACCAAGTCAGTCATAATATTCAACAACAAAAGTAATTAATGCAAACGCAATCAAGGTCAAGTGCTTTGCCCTATTGACCCTTGCCAGACGCCAAAGGAAAGCATCAGAAATGCTTTTCATTTTCACAAATGGTTTCGCCAGCCACGGAAAATGGAAATTAAAGTGCCAAAGTGACGAGCGAAATTTCAGCGCTCTTTGTTTCGACTGAAACTGTTTTGTAGCCACATTTCGCTGCCCTACCAGAGTAGAGGGTATATACGATTTGTCAGGCAATATGACACGCATAGAGCAAATGGAATTTGGAGATTTAACTGACTGTAAATGGAAATTGCTAACATTTGTATGAAGAATACGAGAGAGGCAGAGAAGAGAGAGAGAGAGGGAGAGATATATAGTTTTCATATATTATTATACCAAGGACATGCTGCAGTTTAGTTCTAGTATAGCATTAACAGAACTTTAACAGTTAACAAAATGTTAACAAAACATTAACAGAACCTTAAGCTTTCACACAATAATGTCTGCAATATCGATAAATATCGATTTATTGAGTAACTCTCTTAAGCATAATTCAAGTATTTTAAATCTACATACATGAAACGTATAGGTATTACTCATATATACCAAAAATAACTTACGTTCATTCATTTAATATAATATTTGGAATATATATAAATAGCATCTCTCCTCTACAGGGTATATACTAGTCAATCATCATATATAAATATTTTATTTTTACAGTTTTCCTCTTCGTTAGCGTATTTCGACTTCCATTTTCCATTTTCCATGTTGTAATGTTGTTCTTCTTAACTAGCGGAAGTTCTCGAGGCGTATACGTAATATATATTTGCGGGCCTTTGCGGCGTTGGCGGCCTTGCGTGTTTGCAAACCGTTACAGCCGTCAAATATCGCAAACATTAAAGCTGCAAAATGTTAGATTTTTAATAAGTTAATTAACAGTTTAGCCTTGTGTAGGCTCGCACCCAAGCAAACCTTTCAGTTGCCCTCAGGCGTATACTTAATTAATTAGTTATTGATAACACAGCTTCAAAATGCAGCAGCTCAGTTTTATGGGCATTTTTATTGGGCTGAGTGTTAAATGCCAATTTTTTTATTCTATAAATTTAGGAATTTTTTTTTATTTTTAATTTTTTATAGGTGGCATGAAAATGTTCTTCGATTGATTAGCTATCAGTGATTAGCTAACTCAGTCAGGCAGTAAGTCAATCAGTCATCTAATCAATTCGTCAATTTGTCATACTATGCGTCAATCAAGTAGCCATTGACTCAGTTTATTTGCTATTTAATTCGCCTGTTAGTCAATCAGTCAACCAATCCGTCAGTCTCTCAATCAGCCAGTCAATCAGCGAATTAGTCAATCAGTCGACAAGCACACAGTCTATCAATCCGTCAATAAGTCTTTCAATCAGCCCGTTAGTCAATCAATCAGTCAATCAATCAGTCAATCACTCAGTCAATCCATCCGTCAGTCAATTAGTCTCTCAATCTTCAGTCAATCAGCCCGTTATTCAACCAATCAGTCAATCTATCAATCATCCAGTCAATCAGCCAGTCAATCAGATAGTCATTCAGTCGACAAGCAGTCTCAATCTATCAATTATTAAATTGGTTTCTCACCAAGCAATTAATCTTCTTCTATATATAGATATATATCTATATATATCTACAGCAGTCATATAACATTTAAAGATTATAAAGTGAGGCCTTCTTATAACCGTGACAAATCGAAAAAACTTTGATCTTTTACAATCTGAAATGCCGATGACTTCATCCATAAAAATTTCATGAGCATTTTCTACTTTGAGCGAGTATTAGGCAGTCGGTAGCGGCCAATGCTCTCACTTGTTTTTATGTTTTCGTAATTTTTGATGCCTTCGAAGTTTGATCAAATAAACAGCTCGAGCGGATAAAAATAATCGCCGTCGAAAATAAATCAAAATCAATATGATATCATTTGTATTTCGGACTATAAATAATACAGGTCTGTCGCCTTAAGCGACCTTTGCGAAAGACACTGCAATTATATTTAATTTTGAGCTTTTGAATAATTAAAGCCACCAAATTGTTGGCGGCCGCAACTAATTTTGGGCATATTTTGAGCAATGAGACGATCGATATTGTGCGTCAAATGGGACAATCGGAATAAATAGTTGAAATGAGGCTTATTAAGTCTATGACTATTTGCAGGCGACGGCGGTGCATTGGCTGTGATTTGGCCATGTGAAAGCGATGCGGATTGCACAGCTGCTGGCTCTAGCTGTGACCCGGAAACAAGTCTCTGCACGTGCTCCAGCTTTGATGAGGTCTTCTCGGATGACTACTCGGAATGCTTGACCACCTCGCTGTTGGGTGACGCATGCCAAGACACCGTTCAATGCAATCTTATGCCAACGGGAGCCAGTTGTAAAACCGGGGTCTGCGATTGCGCCGATGGCCAAACCTATTTGCATGGCAAGTGTAGGCCAGTGAATGGACTCAATGAGCCCTGCGAGACGGTGCGTCCAGAACCAACTAATCACTTATTAGCATAAGTTATTTATTAGCATTAGTATTGTATTCTAATTGCTCAAATTTCTCGACAGGATTTGGATTGCTTTTTTGGGTACGATCGAGCATCCGTGCGCTGTGAGGAGAGCGTTTGCGCCTGTGCAAATGGCTATTATCACAGATATGGAAACATATGCCGGCGCAAATCAATGGGTAAGTCTGCTCTTCATGTACAGTAAAATCTCCCATGGACGAACATTTGAGAGATGGAATTATTTCCGTTAGAAATAATTTTTAGAAAAGGTTGGACTTATAATTCTGTATACTTAAAGAAGTTGTTCGTCAACAGAGATTTCACTGTAATTAAAATTTTAAAAAATATATATATTTTTATTTTTTTATAAATGAATTGTAATTGAAAAAATAATTCTGTTTTTAATAACTATAAGGAATTCCCTTAGCCGTTAACAGTTTGCCTTAACAGAGTCTTCACTGTAAATCCGATTTGCACAATTTTTTGCTTTTAGAAAAAAACGATGCTTGCGTCGTTAATGCGGACTGTGATGCACTGGGCGCCAGTGCCGCCTGCGTGGGTCTAATCTGTACGATTGAGGATGGGCCGGGCACAACGGCAACCACACCGGAGGATAACGACACTGAGAGTACGCCGGAAAATAACGAAACAACTGTAGAGACTACGCAGGCAACTGAATCAAATACGGAGACAACTGAACCGGAATCCACTAGAAAAACTATCATAGACGAGGACCAGAGCGGTTGGGTGCGCGAAAAAAAACAGTTCACGAAAGCTTTTCTCCACGCCACGCCCACACATAAGGATGCCGCCGCCCAGGCGACGCTGCCATTGACTAACGGTGACAACGAGCCGTTGCTATTGACGCCTCGGCGCAGTCGCGAAATCGCTGTGCAGACGAGTATCGAGCAGTACGAGCTGAAGGAGCTGGGACGCACTTTCAAGAATGTGGCCACGGCAACAGCAACAACAACAACAACCGCCTCCACGAACTCCACCAACAATCGTCGTAGATTTCCCGCCATATTTCGCTACGATAATGAGGATATCAGAACGTATTCAACATTGGGTTCGAGTCGTGATGACGACGATATCGACGACAAAAAGTGTGAGTTTTTAATTTGAAATTTCATACATTTTTTACAAGTTTTAAGTGGTCAGAACGACAAGCGAAACTTTTTTTTTTCCATAATTTGATATAATGTCAACTAGGCATATGTGTGGACTCCCACGACACTTATTACTGTTTACTACGTTTTAGCAAAGAAACGTAAAGAATTCGAAAATATTTTCAAAAAGTGGGTGGCGACTCATAAGTAAGGGAGCTTACTTTGACCTTGCAAAAATTTGCATTTGATATCGTGTTCCAGTTAACAAAAATTACTGATGAGCTACAAATGTTTTTATTTAAAAATGGCCGCGTTAATTTTCGTCTGGCCAACACTGAAAAAGTCAACTTCGATTAATCGATAAGCCGATTTGCGTTAAATTTGATAATCAGTGCTAGACCAACTGTAGCCACTTGTTTTTTCCAACACTGATAAGACGGTGTCTGCTGGCAATTTAAAAATTTGAAATAATTATCGATAACTCAACAAATTACAAAGTTGCAATTATTTTTCTTTGCGTATTAATATAAATTATTAACATTTTTATTTCAGATGGCAGCAGCTGCACAGACAATGGCAAAACCTGCACTGGCTTGCCCCACTCGATCTGCACAAACAAGATTTGCATGTGCCGACAGGGTTATTATGGACGCAACGGCAAATGTTTTGCAGGTAAGAGCAAATTATAAAGCTTTTACGTTTTTTTTAACTGTTTACTCTTTGACAGAGCTCGGTGAGATAGCGGAGAGCAGCGACGAATGTGAATATGAGTTTGATAAGTTGTCCAAGAGTTGTATATGCCAAAAGAACTATTTCTATGAACGTGACCTGCGCAACTGTAGAAAACGTGAGCAGACCTTGAATGATCGCCTTGCATTAAATATTTACAGTCTATTTATTTATTGTCTTATTGCCCTACAGCCATTCAGTATCACCTGTCCTGCACATCGAACAGCCAATGTAGTCCCTTTGGCGCCTCCTATTGCCAGGCGCAGATACCCAGACGTTGCACGTGTGAAGAGTACGCCCAATACAATGAGATCTCGCAGCTGTGCGAATACAAGGACGGATTGGGCGCTGAGTGCGAGTCCAACGATGGCTGCCTGGTGGATCATTCCATTTGCTCAAATCGCTTCTGCGTGTGCCGCGACAACTATTTCGAGAAGGACGAGATGTGTGTGGCAGGTAAATAAACATATATATATATATATATATATATATATATTTATCAGTATATAGACAAATCCTATATCTAATAATTCGTATGAGCAGGCATTGGTGCCGAGTGCTCAGAAGATGAAGAGTGCATCGCTAACAATACCGCATGCACTAGCAACTCAGCCAAAGATTCCGAGCAGGCGCGATCCTGTCAGTGCCGCAAGGGCTATGTGCACTTCAAGGACGAGTGTCTCAAGGAAGGTGTGTATAAGGCACAACTACTACTATCTTCAAGCAGTTATTGAGCTTCTTTCCATTACAGCTGAGGCAGTGGACGATGAGTGCATCGAGGATGAGCAGTGCAAGCCGCTGCTCGCCACCTGCACTGAGGCAGGCAAATGCGGCTGCACCGACGAGCAGCATGAAAAGAACGGAGTTTGTGAAACGAAACGACGTAAGTTTGCATTAAATATACATATATATTAAATATAAATATCTAATACTGAATACAATATTCAATATTATTTCAAGTGCTGAACGAGCCCTGCACCAAGGCCACAGAGTGCTTTGTTGAGAAGGATCCCGAGAACGTGGAATGCCGCAACTCCGTCTGTCAATGCAAATTCGGCTATCAGGCGAGCACTGAGCAGAAGCACTGCATACGCGTAATGCCCAACAAAAAGAGTAAGATCGATATCTAAATATGCCAAATAATTTGTATAAAACTTCCTCAATGCTTCGCAGATTCTTCCGGTAGGCCCAGCGCGCTAAAAATCATCACATTCGTATTGATAGGCTCCGCTTTTTTGATAACCAGCGCAGCCATTAAGCAGGCGTATTACTAATTGGAATCGTTGATATAACCGTAGACAACCAAGAAAAGCAAATCAAGAGTTTTAACTAGTTAACATTTAAATAATTTTAATTGTAAATGTTTAAGCGTTGTGAGCAACTCCCTGTGCAAATGTTGACGCCATGTAACCAGGTCCCACTTGACCTGGCCAAGTATTGATTGCAGTATTAATCAATGATGATGCATGGCATGCATATATATATAAATATACACATTATATATATACGTTAAGCTAGTATTAACCACTTGAAGCAATACATGGGTGAGAGATTTGCTCGCTTCTATCAATTAACTATTCTCTAAGCAAACATTTCAAGTTAAGTTCAATCAAATGTTGAGTAACTGATGCAAACTTGTAAAATATGCGCTAATAAATTAAGATCCATAAACTAAGCCATATCGCCATAAAATCTCTGTGCAGCACTTGAAATATATATTTCAGTAAATAGAAGAGCTGGGCTAAGGCTAAGGGCAGGGAAACGTCCTATGATGAACTGCTTTCGATTGAAGCCCTGCTCCTTGGGTAGGTCCTTCCTCAACTGGGTGATTTTGAGATCAATGAAGTTGCGCTCGCAGCAGTCATCGTAGCTGTCAATGTGACGATCGACAATTTCCGCAAAATAGTTGTGGATATATGAATTCGCTTCAGTCAGTTTTTTGTAGCCGCTCGTTTCGGGCCAGACATGTCGGATCCAGGGCATTATGCTCAACAATCTGCCGTAGTCATCTCCGTTGCGCTGCGCCCTGCTCGGGGCACGCGTTCGTTGAGCATAACGTGAAAGAAACAGTTAGCTGAGAACGGACTAAAAAACAACGGTAACTTCATAATTTTTTCCAAATGTCAAATATAACGCGCCAAAGTTTAAGCAGATCGTGCAGCAGCGATGGGATTGCTGTGAAACGATAATTTGTTATCGATTAAAAAATGAACGTCATTTGAATCGAACATTAACATAGCGATAACAAATATAACGGTTACACAAAAATCATGTGTATTTTCCATTCAGGTATATTATAAAAATATGTTGAAAATTAATATTAAAATACATTTATTTTTAAAGATATATAAAGCTATCGCTCTTTAAGTTGCACCCAGAAATCTGGGGGCGATATTATAAGGCCATTGTGGTTCTTTGTTAGATCAGGCAAGCTGTCACCTGGGGCCAGAGTGTAGTCAAAGTTCTGCAACATGGCTGTAGTCATCAGGAAAAGCATATTCCGCGCAAAGGTCTCGCCAGCACACAGGCGTTTGCCAGCGCCAAAGGGCAGAGATACGTCCTTCTTGAGGCACAATTTGCCCTGATCGTCCAGAAAACGTTCGGGCCGGAAATTTTCGGGATCCGACCAAATCCGTTTGTCCGAGTGCATGGCAAACAGACTGGGTACGATTATGGTGTCCTGTGAATAACATAAATAAATTTAGAATATTATATTAAATTATCACCTTATAAGAGGCATACTTTGGGTATATGATAGCCCATTAGTTCGGTGTCCTCCAGAGCTTTGTGTGGAACATCGGAAGGTACCAAAGTCTCGATGCGCAGATTCTCTCGTATCGTCGCCTCTGTATAGGGCATATTTTTACGATCCTCCAAGGTAGGCAAGCGACCACTGCCCACCACCTCATCGATCTCCCGCTGTATGCGCTTCGCGACCTCGGGATAGAGCATCAGATACTGGACAATCAGTGATAATTGAACTCCGACTGCTGTGAAGGCGGGAAATGAGAAATCGACCAGGCCCATGATGAACTGCTCGCGGTTGAAGCCGTATTCTTTGGGTAGATCCTTCTTCATTTCGGTTATGTAGAGATCGAGGAAATTCCGCTCGCAGCATTCGTCGTAGCTATCTATGTGGCGATCGATAAACTCCGAAAAGTATTGATATATATATTTGTTTGACTCTTTCAGCTTATTATAACCGCACGTTTCGGGCCAGATGTATCGGATCCAGGGCATAATGCTCAGCAATCTTCCATAATCATCGGCATTGCGTTGAAATTGAATGCCCAGCTGAACAAGCTTCACTAGCTTGGCCATTTCAGCCCTGGGAATCCGCTCGTTGTAGACAATGCTGAAGTGGCTATTGGCTGAGAAGGGATTGAAGAACAGAGGCAATTGTATCCTATATCCGCCGGGCTTGACCATCTGATGCTCGTGCTCATAGCGTGGACCGTTGCGTATTAGGTCCAGCATATCGGTGATCTCCTCTTTGATGATCAGCTCCAACTGATCGAAGCGACGACCAAAGCCGAAATCACGCAGATAACGTAGAATGAAGCGACGCTGCTCCTTCCACAGAACTCCCTCCTGGAAAAATATGCCTAAGAACAAATTTTAATTGATGTCAACATATGATTCATTTAGAATTCTAATCACAAACAAAAAGACTACCCACAAAGGTTCTACCACAACAAATTGAATGGTAATTTTCTGTTGCCCGATTAGGATACACCCATAGGAAAATATATTGTCACTTATCATAATCGATTCGAGCTAATCTATTGATAGCCCCACTTGAGAAAATAATAATAATGAAAGTAGAGGACTTTATTGATAATTTCAAATAATCTCTAAGAGCTTTACCGCAAGTGCTATAAAATATTAATAATCCTAGATCAATTTGATTAATCCATGACGTTTATCAGTAATGCAGGTACTCAATAAGGTCGGAGATTATGTTTTATATTTTTGGCAAAAGAAGGGTGTGTGCCAGAAAATAAAAGTGCTCTAGTTGGGAGTATCCGACTAGAATATACTCTGTCATTTTCAGTTGTACTACACTAGTTTTAGACACATATGAATCCAAGAAATTAAATATACTTTTTTTCCCATTTTGCAAGGAATATTAATAGATTTCCCAACTCATTTCCCACCCATTCATCCTATATTTCCCTTGCATACCTTGACACAAAATCCTTCTATCCAAATTTCAAATGAATCTAGGATATTAAGGAGGTACTACCTAAAACTTGGCCTCGATCATGCCTTTATTTCATGACCCACCTCGCACACAGTCGCCAGGATCACGCATTATACCCAAGAACAGACCCGGTCGACCATCATAAGATTGATTATTCAAGATCTCGCGTACGCCCTCGCCGTTGTGAACTACAGCAACTGCAAATTTGCCCACATATAGACCGATAATGTCCGATTTGTACCATTTGCTAAGCGATAAAGCCGCCTTGTGCAGATACTTATAATTGATCAAGAGCATAAACAGATAGCTGCCGAAGAAGGGCAATCGTGGAGGACCTAAAGGATTAAATTTCAGTTAGTCACACGCGAATTCGATTCGACTCTGATGGGCTAACCCGGCGGAAATCCTGCAGGACGACCGAACGCATATTTATATGATCGATATAGAAAGATGATCGAGACCAATGAGAGTAGGAAAACAGTTAACATTTTGCTTTCGTTCCGTATTAAAGTCGAACCAATACTGAGTTTTTCGAAACGACGACGGTCAATATAATGACATTAGTCTGATAATGCCGTATATACAGGTTTCGTAGCGCACTTTAGAACTCAAAATGGTGTGCATTTTGCAAAAACAATTGCGATTGCGCGTCCGCAATCTTTACACATATATAAAATAGACTAAAGAGTGATATTATACTTGATTAGGTCGTAGGAGTAAAAGAACACAAAGCAGCTGTCTCCAAGTTGGGATTGAGCGACTAGGCGATACACTAAGCTATGGGCAGAGGTGCTGTTGGGAAGATTCCAACTTATGTATATTGTTGAAAACTGAAAAGATATAGAGTATCTGATCTGATGGACAGACACAAATGGGAACAGAACTAAAGCGACTTGGTCTGGTCTCCTGATCTGTCATGTATTCTATAAAAGAATTAATTTACAATTCCAATGAGTTATATTTAATAACAATCAATTAATAATAATTAAAAATAAATTAAGAAAGTATTTTTTAATCCGACATACTTGATTGAATTGCTTTAATATGAAACTCGTGTTCATGAAGATAACACGAATCCCAGATTGATTAGCCTGCTTTTTTTTTATACATATCAATAAATTGAATATAGTATATATTTGTATATACATATATGGTTAATGATTTATTTTGCTTGTATTTCCGTTACCCAATTATCATTGATGCTCTCGAGGTAAGATCAATCTCAATTATTGACGACATTGATTGACGTTTTTGTTTCCGTTTGTAGTTGACATTGTCGAGCTGTCTATAGACAACAGCAGCTTCCAGTTGTCAGCAGCTGTGCTGAGCTTATGCCAATCTGAACAAAGCGCATTTAAGCTCTTTGGATCGCGTGCATCATAGCTTAAGGGTGTAGACTCGCCTTGCTCTGATAGAGCAGCAACTGCTGAGCGAGCTGTTGGTGGCTTTACGCAGCCATGTTGGCAATTGTGAATTTACATAGAAAAATATATTTCCATGCACTCCTTATTTAATTTGCAGCCGATAAGACATTTTGAATATAGTTGCCTGCACTTGTCACAAGTCGTGTTCATTTTCCCAGAGAATGGCAATTGCTTAGTGATGAACCGATAGCTTTCAACTGATTATTGTGTTCGATAAACGAATGCAATTTTTAATGAGCGCCAAGTTTCAAATTTGAAATAACTGTTACGCTCGAAATTAAAGGGAATGCGAGAAAATAATATTTATATTCTATTTTATATTGCCATCTTGTAGATGTCATGACCGATATTGCTTATCATAGCTAAAAATAATGTCAATACACGTCCTACCACAATAAATTGATTGCTAAAGAAAACTGATTAGGATACCTGATCAAATCAGCGAGGCATTTAATGCCTGTTAGCGATATACCCTGAGACAGACAAATTTTGGCAAATGGTTCTAATCTTTTGATTAAAGTTGTTGTTATCAAAGTATGGATAACTCACCTCGCACACAATCGCCAGGATCCCGCATTTGACTTAAATACATTGCGGGTCGCCCATCGTAAGCCCCATTGTTCAGGACCTCGCGTACGCCCAGTCCATTGTGAACCACGGCGACTGGAAATTTGCCCATATATAGTCCAATAATGTCAGATTTGTACCATTTGCTAAGTGACACAACCGCCTTGTGCAGATATTTATAATTGATCAACAGCATAAATAGGTAGCTCCCGAAGAAGGGTAATCGCGGAGGTCCTGAAAGGATAAAGCGTTAGTTAATCACATGCGAAGTTCGATCTGACTCTTGGTGGGCTAACCTGGCGGAAATCTTGCAGGACGATCGAATGCATATTTATATAACTGATATAGAAATATGAACGAGATCAATGAGAGTAAAAGTACAGTTAACATTTTGATTTGTTCCGAGTTAAGTTCGAACCAGCACTGAGGTTTCCAAATCGATGGCGAGTCTATATGGTCGTATTTTTCTGATAATCGACAGGTCGTACTTTAGAACTCGGAGATGGAATATTTTTCCATCACGATTAGTACTATTTTTCTGATAGTCGACAGGTCGTACTTTAGAACTCGGAGATGGAATATTTTTCCATCACGATTGCGTCCGCGACAGCATAATCTCTGTACATAAGGCCAACTAAGGAATGGTGGTTCGATATTTGATTAAAGAATCCAGACACAAAAAAAAAAATGCAATAAAAACAAAATAAGAATTGAAAAACAAAACGGGGGAAGAAAACCATTTGACAAACAAAATATAATCATGATACTTCAGAACGAAGAAAGAGTGCGCAAGACGGCATTGTCCGACTAGGTGATACGCTAAAGCCGTTGCCAAGCAGATTGAAGTTGTCCAAAATATTTGTTTCATATCGGAGATATCATCTATGTCTTACATAGAGTCATTCAAAAACTCGTGGAGCTTTTTGCAGGTCATGAGGACAGGCAGCAGACATCTTAGAATATCATCAGCTTAGATTAAAATTCCTTCCTCTTAGCAACAGGGTTCAGCTTACAATTAAAAAGAATTCGAATGGAACTATTAAAAATATATATATACAATCAGTTCTTAATTAGTCTGCGCATATGCTAATGGGTTTCACTATTATATTAAATTTAACATTTATTTATGCATATGTTTTAATATATAGATTAATTTAATATTCAATATATGTATTATTAATTTATGTTATGGTATGTTTTTGATTAAGTAGATTAAAATGTAATTCAATCTTTTAATTATTATCTATTTTTCTTGCATGATTGCCAATGGCTTGTTGGATGTCGGCGAGGTAAGATCGATCTCGATGATCGACGACATTGAAACGTTGGCGTTTTCCTTTGGCATTGTGGAGGGGTCCTCGGAGAATAGCTGCCGCCACTTGTCAAGATCTCCGCAGGGCTTATTTAAATATTCCCATAGCTTATTCAAGCCCTTTAGATCGAATGCATCACAATTGAAGGGCTTCCACTCGCCTTGTTCGGGCTGAATTGCGACGCCTTTCACACGTCCGGGCAAAGCCTTTGGATTGATATATGTGTTGGTTGCTTCACTCATAGTGCGCACGCTGCAAGCAGTTGGGCAATTGACAGTTTAGATAGATAAATATGTATTTCCATACACTCACTATGCTACCAGCTCGTCTCGCTGTTGTTTCTTCTTAGCCAATGTCGCCTTAGCTTCGATCAACTTTTGCTGCTCTCTGGCCAACTTTTCGCGCATTGCTTGTTCAAATGCGCTGCGATTTTCCTGCTCATTTTGGCGTTGGTTTGACAATTCATCCAATTTGTCCAGTTTCTTCTGCTGGTCCTTAATAATTTTTTGTTTTTCCGCTGCAATAATATTTTTAATTCATATTGTAATTGAAGTTGAGAATTTTAGTTACCAATTTTGCTGTGAAATTTGGTGCTCTGTTTAGCTAGAGCATTCTCTTGTTGCTCCAAACGTATATCATTTTGTACCATTGCCATTAGACGTTTACGTGTATCGATTTGTTTTGCCATTTTTCTTATTAAGATGATTTTTAAGAAAATTTTAAATAAATAGCGCTTCAAACGCTTGAATATTATAAATGACGCTTCATTAACTGGAGTTGCCAGACCGGTAACTTTAATAATTAGTGATGAGCGCAATTCACGATAATCTTGCTTCCTGGAAATTTATTTACAAAAAAATACTAGTATTATTTTTTAATTTGCACATTTAAAAATTAATTTTAAGTTGTTAATTTTAACAAATCTAATCGCCTCTAAGAATATAAATTTTTGTCAAAATTTCAAATGACTAGCGTTGCCAGAAAGTTATTGGATTTGAGCGCTCGCTTATGCCAAGTGGCCACACATCGCATACATCGTATGGAAAAGGTATCGATGGTTAGGCTAAAATTATCATACTGATAGCCGGCAAAAATTGCAAGTGAGAAGCGTCATCGAGTTTTGCAAAAATCTGAGAGCAAGTGAATTTTGTTTGCTGCTGCATATAAATTATTAATGCGTATATTGCACACAGCAAACACCTTACGTACAGTATTCCGTCGCAGCTATAGTAATAGCACTCCAATTGGAACGGTAAGTAGATATTTACATGCATTCAGATGCCGGTGACAGGGGCGTACGAACAAGTTTTTTGTGGATTTTTGCGAACAAAGGGAATATGAATTCTAAAAATAAACAAGACATTTGCATAAAAAACATTTGTGTTGCCATCGAAAGCACTTGGGTGCACAAATCCATACACACATAACGGTTACTCTCTGTTAAATTGGCAATGGCATCTGAAGAGAGCAGAGCATCCACTTGTTGGTCGCCTTTATTTGCATGCACAAGGTCACGCCGTTTGCGATGTCATTGCGCCATAGAATTGATGACGTCGCAAATTTGACTACCTTCGCTCTTATCAGCGTGTGCTATATTCGGCAGCTGGCAATACGAAATTCTTATTAGATTTATTTTTTGTTCGTCGCTGGAAATTGCAGATGTGCTATTTTGTTATTTATTTTATGCAGTATATTTACTATTTATAGATTAGAATATGTTTATATTATTATGACTAACGAACAAGTGCTGCGTCTAGGGCTGGACGATACTTTTTATATTGTTTATACATATATGTTACAGGTGTTGCTCAGGTAGGCGATAAGACGAAACTTAAGCAACGAAGTAATCTCATTTAATGATTTGAACATTATCAGGTTTTGAGATGATTTATAGCAAAAATAAAACAAATTTGTTCAATAATAAAAAAATTAATTCTATTGTGTGTGTTTTTATTTTTATTTTGTTATATTAAAAATATTCAATAAATAAAAAAAAAATATTTTTTTATGTATACAAATATTTTTGGTTTATAAAAATATTTTTAATTTATAACAATATTCTTTATGTTAGTTTATAAAAAAATTTATAGTATATTTATTTTTTCATAAATATTGCATCATAAATACAGTGTTAAAATAAAATTTCCAAATAAGATTGTCAGCTTAGCATTGCAATTATTTCATTTTAATTTTTCATTTCTTTTCATTTTAATAAATAGGTGGCATTTTATTGGTTAAGGTTTTTTTTTTTTTATTGGGTTTTGCGAACAGCTACAATCAGCTTTATTTAGAGGAATGATTAGCGCAGGAGGGATATCAGTTGCTCCAATCAATTTGTGTCATGCGTCGAGGTTTGCAGTACAAAGTTTATTTGCGTCGATTTGGGGTATCATAAATAATATGGACCGCAGTGTTAAGGTAGCGGACGGGGGCTAAAAAAACTGCAATCAGCTAATTCATTCAGTTGTACACGCATTTCAGATGGCAACGGACATCAAGTTTAACGCGTCGCTCAGTCTCACGGATCCGCAGGTGCAGCCGGTGTTAATTATCGGTCAGTTGCGCCATTTGAATCTGTTGAAGTTCAGCCAGCTCGCTAGCAAATTGGAGCCGCGTGTCAGTGAGGAGACATTCAAGAACGTTATCGCCTGCCTGCATCCGGCGCCCACGGATAAGTGTTCGCTTTATCTGGATGTGGCCACAGTCGCCGCGCTGCCACTGAAGGCATCGCGACACAATACCGGCTCGCGAGCTCATTCGATAACGCGTCTGGTCAAGAACCATGTGCTCAATGTGAATGAGGAGAGCGTTGTGCTCGTGTGCGAGCGGGAGAACCTCTTTGCCAGCGCCTGTGCTGTGGTGCGTGCCTTTCCTCTGTATTCCCGCAAAACGGGCAATGGCAACGGCAGCGGTGCCAAGTCGCCAAGCAGTGAGGCTGGCGACGGCCAGTCACCCCGGTCTGTGGTGAATGTGGAATTCGTTATCATTGACAAGGATGGCAGCGTCGACCAGGAGCCCCTCAGCCAGGACGATCTCAATTGCCTGAACGCGGCTGCTCGCGGCATACGCCTTGCTGCACGCATTGTGGACACGCCCTGCAACGAGATGAATGTAGATAATTTTATTGAAAATGTCAGTGAGTTTGCGAAAGAGCTCTCCCTCCAGCCCCAAATCATACGCGGCGAGCAGCTGCAAGAGCGCGGCTTTGGCGGCATCTATGGCGTTGGCAAGGCGGCCGCTGTGCCGCCTGCTTTGGTTGTGCTCTCGCACGAGCCCAAGGGCGCACAGGAGACGATTGCGCTGGTTGGCAAAGGCATTGTTTATGACACTGGCGGCCTGAGCATCAAGGGCAAAACCGCCATGCCGGGCATGAAGCGAGATTGTGGCGGTGCCGCTGCTATTCTGGGTGCCTTCTATGCGGCCGTTAAGTGCGGTTTCAAGGACAACCTGCATGCCGTCTTCTGTCTAGCCGAAAATTCGGTGGGACCCAATGCCACGCGGTAAGTTTACATCACATTTGCTGTTATAATTAATCTATTTGCCTGTTGATTGCAGTCCCGATGATATACACACCTTGTATTCGGGCCGCACTGTTGAAATCAACAATACGGATGCCGAGGGTCGCCTGGTGCTGGCCGATGGCGTTTGCTTTGCCAACAAGGACCTCAAGGCGAACATTATACTTGATATGGCCACGCTGACGGGCGCTCAAGTGAGTTCAAATTGTAAAGGATTCGTTTAGATATTGTTGTGTCTGTAGACAACAGAAGCGTTAGTTGAAATCTTTGGTATATTGTGTAGCATTGTGTTGCTTTCCCTGTTTACTACATATTTTGTAGAGTATTATTATAAATTATACAATTAATAATAATAATAATTAATAATTTAGCATATGCTTAAGTTAAGGGTATTCAATTAATATTTTAAAGCTGTCATTAGCATTCACTAACCAGTTGATTCGAAGTTGATTTCCTTGTTAATATATAATATATATATATTTAATATTATTTTAATGATAATGTTATGTATTATGATAATATTAGTATATATTATATATTACATATTTTTAATAGTAATTATTATTTTTAATTATTTTTAATAGTAATGATAATATTGGTATATATTATATTATATTATATTATTACATATTTTTAATAGTTTTTCAATGATAATATTATATATTAGATATTTTTCTAATATATTTTGAATAGTCTTTAAATGATAATGTTATATATTAGACTTTTCATTATACATTAGATTATTATATCAGACTTTCACTTTAAATCTTAAATAGTACTATTCAAGTCTTAAGCGTTGGTTCTCTTGCAATCTTAGTTAACTTTAAGGCTTAGATATGTTATAAACTCTATTTCTCAATCTTATATATATTTTAGTCTTAGATCTCATTCAGTTGTCTTATATATCTATAGATCTAGTATTTATTTTTGTCTTGATCACTCTCAGCCTGCATCTCGTATGACTAGCATATCGCTTTCAGTCTTCCATCTATTCACTCTTCGATTCGTTTCAGCCTTAGTTTATCCTTATGTTAATTGACCACCAAGAGCTCTCAGTAGCTTGACTCAGATTCCTCATTGTTATAATCCATTTCCTTTGTCCTACAAGTAGCCTGCTTAGTTTGCTTCTTACTAGCCACTCCTTATGCATATCTTATCAAATTTCTATCAGCTATCCAAAGTAGTTTTCGTTCTGCTTTGGCTGACGAATGGCATTGGGGTCTGGGTTGCATATTTTTTTTAAACGTTTCTAAATGCAAAATTTATGCCACGCTTTATAAAAGTCACGAGGTTAATTGGCAAAAATAAATTGCAAATTTGCTTTTTTTTTTCGGCGGCAACTTGAAGCGGTAGCAGGAGCAGCAGCCGCAGCAGCAGCAACAGCAGCAATTGCTGCTGCGAGTGCACAACAGCAACAATGAAGGCAACGAGGCAAACTCGTTTTGCGGTTGTTGCCAGTTTTGGCGGGGCAAAGAATGGCCGGCTGGAGCGGTGCAGCTGAAGGCATTGGCTGCGATGCTGCACAATTACCATAAATCTTGGATGCAATTTGCTTAAAATATGATGCCAATTTGCGTTATTTGTGGTTCGATGGGAAATAAATCGAAGCTGGTCAGGGATAGCGAACAGGACAAGGCACAAATGGCTGGGCAGTGCTGCCCTCTCCTATCATATCCTGTCCTATACTGTCCTCTCCCATCGATGAACAGAATAAAAGAAAAACTTAACTTAACTCGTTTTGAGTGCAACTAAAATTGTTGAGGCAAACCGAGTCAACACTTTTCGTTTGGAGAGTTTTTCTGAAATTGTTTAGAATTTGCTTTGACGCTTGTTGTATTTAATTTCATTACACACACACGCACACACTTCGATGCACATACACACACACACACACACACACAGAAATTCAGCTACTGAAACACTTTAGCAACATGCAATAATATTAATTGCCAACATTGGCGCAACTGCGACTCCAGCAACAACAACAACATCAACAACAAGTTGCAACAAAGGCAATAACGTAATCAATTTTTGCATAGTTCGAACTAAAATATACCCTTTATGTATGTGTTTAGCTATAAATTAGGGTTTTGTAGTTAAAAATTAAATTGAAAAAAAAAAAAAAACAATTTTAATTACAATAAATAAATTTTTGGAAAATTTTTAATATTAGAAAAATATTTTATTATATTTAAGTTTCTTTAAAACTTTTTTTTAATTTTTCTAAAACTAATTAACAATTTTTTTTTTGTATTATTAAACTTTTTCTTTTAATTTTATATAAATTAAAATTTTTTCTTTTTAAATTTTATTTTTAAATGTAGAATCTTAAATATTTTTTTTCTCACTCTTTTATCGAAACGAATTACTTATCCTATATCACAATGTATTATAATGCTAAATCCTATATAACTGTATATACTATATCAGGCTGGAGAATATTTTTCAAATTATAAATTTTGTATTATTCGAATGAGAGCTGAGATTAATTGTATGTGCTAAACCGATATACATTAGAGCACTATATTTTAGATGTCGTATTGGAAGAATCAGTCAAAGATAAAGGTTGAATCAATAGTTGCATATTAACAAATATTTTAAAGCAATTATAATTCGAGCTAATATGCCCTTTGCTGGAATTTTCTACAGGGCATATTGAAACAAGCAACAAACAGCAGCCAACACTTTTGTGCTTTTATATTTTATGTTGCTGCTGCTTGTTACACCTATTGTTGCTGTTGTTGTTTCTGTTGTTGTTGTTGCTGTTGCTGCTGCTGTTGTTGCTTGTGTGTGTTGCTTTCATTTGTCCAGCTGTAGTTTAACACGCGCTGTTAGAGTCCTTGGCTGGTCTTGATGCTGCTGCAGCTACTCCTCGTGCCGTGCTGCTGCTGCTGTTGTTGCTGCCGTGGTCCATGGTTCGCTGTTGTTTTGGGTGTTGCTTGTGCTAAATAACCTTGCACCTTTTTATTGCTGGTCGCGTCGGAAGCTCGCAATTTTGGCTGTTGCAAACCATGCAGCACCGCTTGGCCGCCCCATTGTTCTCCATTCGGCCCCCAGTCCCCCATTCCCCCAACATGTTGCCACCTTAACGATGTTTGGGTTGCTGTGCAGTTTTATTGTTAGCACATTCGACTTGAATATTGCATGTTTTCTATCAGTTCGGATGGCCGGGCCATTAAAGCTCTCTTATGTTGCCCTCTTTTATTCTCTCGTATACATATTAAATTTGTTTGTTACACTTACTTCTACTCTCTGCTTGCTTCTCTACTTGCAGGGCGTTGCAACGGGCAAATATCATGGCGCCATATTGACAAACTCAGAGCCATGGGAATCGAAGGCATTGCAGGCTGGACGCAAATCCGGCGATTTATTGGCGCCCATTATTTATTGCCCCGAATTGCATTTCTCCGAATTTGCATCGGCCATTGCTGATATGAAAAACTCTGTTGCGGTAAGTACCCTCAACTAGACTTAAAAAAAAAAAAAAAATCCAAATAGGAGAAAAGTTTCGAGTGCTTGACAACCAAAGGCCACACATCAAACAATCCAATCCATACACACAGCCGCACTTTGATACCTTCAAGGCATTTGACTGGCAAAAAATTGAAGCAGTATAGATTTTTTTCATATCCATTTTTTGCTGTAGCAAATTTGACACTTTATTGCAGGCAAAGAGTAAGCCTAAAAATGTTGCCTACAAAACTGTGCGTTGGAAGGAAATTAGTCTAGATCAATATTGTAAGCCTATTAATAACTATATGCAATATCTTTTAAGATGGAAGAAAACTGAAATTGAAGCGATTAAATTTGTATGTTTTTTTGCTATGTGTTGGGGTATAGTAGAATTTTTGCAAAAGCAGTCTTACGAGTATTTTCTAGTCAAGCACTCCCGATCAATCCTTATTCTTTCCTTCCTTAAATTTATAAGCTTCTTTATTTAAATTTATGATGAGAGTATCTATAATTGATATTGTATAGAATAATAGTAGGATTTTGATACTGTGATGTAAGACAAAATCTTATATCTGATTCAATATTCAATAATTTAATTAATAATTCAATTAATTTATCAAACAATATTTATTTTGTAATATTTAAAAAAATATATCTTTATTAATTTAAAAGATACATTTTTTAGTTTAATTAAAATTGAAAGCTGTAAATAGGTTTTTATTTATTTTTTATATATCATGTTTTCCTTTTTAAATTGAAATATAATTTTATATATTTTATATTTTACTGTATATACATACATATCTCATGTAGATCTCTATCTATCCCTTACGTCCTGAAATTTCTATAAAAACCACATAATAAATAGCAAAGGAATGCATAGCAAATCTTTTTGCTACGCTAATAAAGTTCCACGTCAACTTTTGCTTTTCACAAGAATTATGGCTCATCTGAAATATACACACACAAATACTAATAAAAGCGCAACCGAAGTGTGGTGTGGTATGCGTGTGTGTGTGTGTGTGTGTGTGTGTGTGTGTGTAACACACACAATTTTAATTAACTTTATCAGGGTCAGTTGAGGTTTATTTTCTATTTTTTATCGCCGCAATGTTGCGAAAAATGATGGACGTCATGTTCGGTTTAAAGATTGATTAGTATTACTGTGATTTATGCTAGCTTGCACACACACACACACACACACACACACACACACACACACACACATACTCGCTCACACACATGGTGCATATACGCTCTTCTGCTCACATGTATCAAAAACTTTGGCGTTCAATCTACGCTTGGGAAAAGTATTGGGTATGGCAATTGAGGCTGGGCATCGGAACTGCTGCTGCTGCTACTGCTGCTGTGGAGTTGCGTAGGTGCCTCAAGCTATGCCACAACAGCAACCAAATCGAGTTAC
Organism: Drosophila fulvimacula; assembly: GCA_035045555.1. NCBI lineage: Eukaryota > Metazoa > Arthropoda > Insecta > Diptera > Drosophilidae > Drosophila > Drosophila fulvimacula. The sequence goes on from JAWNOX010000137.1 coordinate 18,441,962, forward strand.
CTTATTGTACGTCTAAAACGCTTCGGATCAATGGTCATTCATCATTGTCACGCCATGGGCGACTGCCAGGCAATACACACACACGCAAACTCACACACACAGTGGCCCTGCCTGCTTGTGCCTGGGTGCGTAGGTGTCTAGGGTGGAGGTCAAGTGGCATGGCTGCTGGCCGGCTGGTTGGTTGGTTGGCTGGCTGCCTGGCTGGCCATTACCTGCACCACTCGGTAGCTGCCTGTCATCTGCCTGGCCCCAGTCCAACAGAGCTGACCCGAACTGCTTCAACCGCCTGTCTGGCTGCTGGCTGTTTGATTTTTCGACCACTTTGACGCTCGTTGTTATTGTCTTCACGGGCACAAAAAAAAAAAGAATGGAAAATATAGCAAGTAGCCCCAGCGGTGCGTTACGCCCTCTTTTTTTTTGCATTTGATGTGACATCGGCGACGCGTACTTTGTCAATTCGTCTGTGATAAAGTGCTTTAAACTCAAAATGCATTCAACGTTAAACTCAGCTCGACTCCAGCTGCCGAATACTTAATTCTCTTGCAGCCAGATTAGCCGGGCTTTAATGAAAGACATTTTTGCTTAAGCTAGATTATACTCATTAATAATGTTGGTTTACACAGCTGTTCACAGAGGCATGTCAATTCTATAGTCTGTTAATATTGCGAAATTCATATTCAAAAGAGATTTCATATTTGAAAATAGAATTTAAAAACAGTTGCCTAAATATAGAAAAAAGATTTGAAACTAGTTTTAAAAAATGATTTTGAAAATGAATTTCAAAAAGTGTTTGAAAAATGTTGAAACAAAAATTGGATACAAAATTTTTGAAAATAAATTTGAAAATAGTTTTGAAAATGGATTTGAGTTTTGTGCAAGCATTTGCCAAGCGTTTTCTAAGCTCTACCTGGGTATTCAGGTGCAATTTTTTTTATACATTTATTTATATATATATATATATATATATATATATATATATATATATATATATATATATATATATATATATATATATATATATATATATATATATATATATATATATATATATGTATATATATATATTTTTTTTTTAAATTTAGTATATTTTTTTTAAGTAAATATATATATTTTTTCAAATTTACATATATATATTTTTTTTTAAGTTTTCTTGTGTCGCCAAAAATGTCTCACCCATACCCATCCACCCATCTAGGGTATATCAAGGGGTACTTAGCTAATTTTTTCTGATGCTGCTGTTGCTGCTGCTCTACGCCAAATTCTCACGAGCTGCGTTTAAATTACATGAATTTTTTCCGTGTGCTTTGGGAGCGCAGCGCAGCGCAGCTAGTTGCCCGCTAAATGGAGGGATTATGAGTGTTGTTAGCGGTTGGCGGTTCGCTTCGAGGCAGCGCCCGCACTTTTTTACTTCTTCGTTTTTCGCCGTTGTTGGCTCATTTTGACGGGCAGTTGGTGGGCTAGCTGTTGGCCATGGCTGGTGTATTGTCCATTAGCCTGGCTTTTAAATAACTGACTGCAATTTGTTGTATGCCGTTTCTGATTTGTGTTGTGCGAGAACCCAGCCTATCATTAGCCATGTTGTGGTTGCGGTTAACACGTTGCGTTATGTTTTTTTTCCTGCTGCTGCTGCTACCGCTTTTGTGTGTTTAGTTGCTGATAGATATAGGATATTAAAAAGGAACTCCACATAATATAAAAGCATTTTTTAATGCTACGTTGATGCTTGTTTCTATAAAAATATATGTATGTATGAATAAAATATAGCTAAACAATACGTATATTAAAGTATAATTTATGCGTAGTTTTTATGAGGTATTTCTTTACACATAACTATTATATATATATGTATGTATATAAATAAAAAAGTATTTTAGTTTATGTGAAGGAAGTGGGGAAGGGAGGGAAGTGAGGAGAATAAAAACAATCAAATGATTTAAACGTCTCGAATTGTTTCTCAATTTTGAGACACGCTGTCGAAACACAGACGGCATTGAGGATGCTTCTCTACGCAGCGCGGCAAAGTTACTCAAATTTTATGACTGTGAAATTTTACCATTGTTGGTAATTGATTTTTATGTTAAATCGTAAAAAGCAGCCACCGCGCAGAGGCCAGAGAGCATGAATTTTAGATAAACCCAAAAAACGGCCAAGCCGAGCAACGTGTTGCGGTGTCTCTTGTTGTGTGCTGTGCGGGGTGCTTATGGGGCGTATGCGTAATTGCTTTGTTTTGTCTTTAAGTGTATGCTGCTGCGAGTACTCTAAATTGATGAGAATATATGCAAAGCAGCAAATAATCTAAATTGAGTGGGGGCATGAATAGAAACTAATAAAAAATGTTTAATATTAATTATATAAATTTAATATAATTATATTATTTTTTTATATTTTATTATTATTTTTTTTTATAATTATAATATTTTTTATATAATTTTTTTATTTATATTTATTTATATATTTTATTTTTATTATTATTTATTATTTATTTGATTTTAATTTTTATTTTTAAATTAGTTCAAACATATTTGTGGTGCCTTTTAAAGTCATTCCCATTAGATTCCCATATTTGAGTGGCTTGTGGCTACGTTTTGTTCTATCACTTTAAAGTATCATATTTTATGAGCTCCCCGATGCCACCAACTAAAAAATTAAAATTCAAATTGAATGAAAGGTCATCGACCTGCACTCCATAAATATTTAAGAATTACAATAAGCAAATTACTTCCGATTGATTGGCCCATCTCAGCTCAGCTGCTCACTTCGGCAAGTGTATTTCCTTGCCGGCATCTGCCGCAGCTAAACCTCTTCTTTTTCCATTTGTTTTTCTTTTCTGTTGATATTTTCTTGCCGCCTGGATCGCAGTTGGTAAATTTTTATTAAGCGGTAACATTTTAAATTCAATTGTACAGCGACTTTTTACGCTTTTAATGAATTAAATTGAACTTTTTATGCGCCAAACTTTGTTTATTTTTATGTTCCTGTATTTTTTTATTTTTATTTTCACTTTAACGCCGCGACCTCACGGCGCCAAATATGATATTTTGTTAGCGCTTTGTGTTTGTCTTGCTGTTGATTAAATAATGCCAACAGTTTATAAATAATGCTTGAGCTTAGTGCTTCGGCGGTTTAAATGCAGATTTTTTTAAGTCCGGGCCAGCCTGTTCGACCGTAAGTCACGTAATTTGCGCAATGCCCTGCTATTTCCGTTGGCGTTGCTGGGGCGGGAGGCGTGGCAGCCCAACTTCACTCCGACGACTTTGTTAACACAAATCTTTCCGCTTGTTATGTGTTGGTTTCCGTTCAACTTTTGCACGTCTCTTAGGCGGGCTGAAGAAAAAAAAAATGTATAAAAGTGAAAGAGGGAAAATGGAAAAGTAAAGAAAATGAACCCAGGCGTCGCTCGCATTGACTGTTTCTAATATTTTCGTTTTGCTCTTTTGCCTTTCGCCCTGCCGCGGGGTGAAAAGTTTTTTTTTTTAAATCGTCTCGCGACTTTGGGGGAAAATTGAATAAAAAACGGTTGGCGCTTTCTTTGGCTTGGCGCTGCAAATCCTTGCGACGCCCATTGAATGAATGTGTAATTGATACTGAAACCGAGTCAAAGGCATCCAATACACTGCTGCCTCAAGGCATTATGCTTGCCCACTGTCACGCCCACTGGCAGCACGTGGAAAGTGTTACGACGTCTGTCATTGATATCAGCGTCTCGCAAGTTGAATGCTTATCTCAAGTGTTTGCAGCTTTAAGGACTTAACGACCTCTTTAAATTTGGGCACCAATTGACGCCAGACTTTGCTGACTGATTTCCTCTTGGCAGATCCCATTAAGGCATGGGGCATAGGCAGATTTGTCCCTCTATCGATTTTAAGAAAATTGCTCTTGGTCAGGGTATCTCTTAGTCAGACACTTCCGCCCAGAGCACACTTACTTCTATTTGATTTGAATAGCAGAAAAGCAGCGTGAAAAATAATGAGCATTTCACTTAAATTTTCCGCATTTCATTTGGGTTTTCGCTTTCCAATTGCTCTTGCTTTGCTCTCATTTTCCTCTTCTAGTTCTCTATTATGCGTGTTTTTTTTTTGTTATCCCATTTTACATTATGTTTTGCAGTGATTCTTTTGTTTCATTATTTTTTCGTTTTTAATTTTAAGTTTGATTTTGTTTTTCAGTTTTTCTCTCACTTTTAATCGATTTTGCTTGCTGCTAAATTGATTCTGTCTTCGCTTTTCACGTTTTGGTTATTGCTTTGTCCGCAGCTGCTGCGCTTCTCTCTGCGCTTCTCATTTTGATGTTTACTTGGGTTACATTTTTTTAAATTTAGCCTAACTTGCTGGTTGCTCTATAATTCGCTCCCAGCTCGCTTCTTATTTAGCGTCTGGCTCCTAAGGTGACTATAACTTCAAGCTAACTTCTCCTTAATCATACGTTTAATTCTTAAATTTAGCCTAACTTGCTTGTTGCTCTATAATTCGCTCCCAGCTCGCTTCTTATTTAGGTTCTGGCTCCTAAGGTGACCATAACTTCAAGCTAACTTCTCCTTAATCATACGTTTAATTCTTATTTTCTTAATATATTTCGTCACTTTCCCTTTCAGCTTTTCGCTTTTCTTTTATATTCCCATATTTTAGTAGTATTATCTCTCATATATAATTTGTTGATTCTTGCCATATGGCAACGTTTAGTTTTTAATTACAGCTCACCTATGCGCTGTGAGCCGTGAGCGTTGCATTGATTTGGTCCGTTAATTAAAATGCACGTTAATCGAAATTGAAGCGAGATGCTTTCAGTTGCGAATAGCGTCAAATCAAAAATAGCCATAGAGTTAGGTGTGTGGCACACGTGGCGTGATTGACAGTGGGGCGTGGGGCATGTGGCATGTAGCATGGGGCATGCTCTGGTCACGTAGATAACCGCAATTAGTCGCCGACCCAATGCCAAACTTGATGTGTGGCCGACAGGATGGGTAGGTGTACGGTATATTGGGCGTTGGGCGTTGGGCGTGCGTTTGCTATTCGGCTATTTACAAAAGGTTCACACAATCAATGCGTTGCGTAATGCAATCAATGCTAATGACATTATGTTGACAAATGTTTGCCATTATTGATGAAAGCGCACGGGCCGCATTGGCAGTCGGTTGACTGAGCTGATTTTAGCATTGAATGAATCTATCCGAGCGCCAACCCAACACAATGAGCAAACTTGAAAGCCTTTAATGAAAATGATCGAGATGGGTCATGGGGCATGCACGACACGAGGTTAAGGCTCAAATACCTTTCGGTAAACAGACAATTTTTTGCTATAATTTAGGTGCGATAGACGAGTTGATTTTAGTTTGATAAACTGTATTTCTATATAGGTGTTTGCCAAGTCGACGTTACTATTTATGCCCTTCTATATTACAAACTAAATGTGCTATAGAAGTGGAGTTTTCCACATTTGAGAATGGTTGAAACTATTCATGAAGTATCAATAAGATTTTTTTAAAGACTTAAATCATTGTTGGTTAGATACTATCTTGTAATATATAAAATTATAATAATTGTATAATATAAAAATAGTTTTTATTTTGTTTTTAAATTCAAAAATGTTGTTAATTAAATAAAATTTTTTTATGTGATGTTTTTTTTTTATCAAAGGTATAATTTTTTTTTCCAAATTTTTTTCGATTTTTAATTTTGTTTTTTAATATCACAATTTTTTTAAAATTTAATTTCTTTTTTAAATTTTTCAAATATTGTAATGCATCCAGTTTCTTCATAGTCTATCATCATATAATAGCTCAGTAAATATGCTCAGCCGTTTCTCTAATAAAACTTAAATACGTATACTCTTAGATAATGGCCTATGTTATTACACTACAAAGTGAAAACTATCATCAAATCTCGTTAGCCCGGTTGACAAATATTTTGTTAATTGAAAGCAATTCAATTAGACAGGCATTCACAATTCATTGCAGCATTTTAATTGGGATAAATTTCGTATGATATACAAATAAACATATATGATATATATATATTTACAACTATTTATATATACGATTAATTTGCAAATATTCAAGAGCAAACTATTGTCAGATTTTTTTTTTTTTTTACTTTGCGCACATTTTAAAGTTTTGTGGAAAGTTTCATAACAAAAGGCAGCTCAAGTTTGTTAACAGCTGAAAACCGCCAAAAGCAGTTGGAACATCGATAATAAGAAGTACAGCAACAGCAACAACAACAACAATGATAATATAAAGAACAACAATAATATAAATAACAACAACAACTACATTGCGGTAGCAATCGTTGGCTTGAATAGACTTTAAACTTCCGCTGCATGACGGAAGACTTCTCCTGTGCGTGTGCGTGTGTGTGAGAGTGTGTGAGTGAGTGTATATGTTCGTGTGATTTTCATCTTGGACTATCACACGTTGTCATGCAATATTCAGTGTAAGGCTTCTTCTACTGCTGCTTCTGCTGGAGTTGTTGTTCTGTTGTTGTCCTGTCTGCTGCTGAGCTCAGTTCTTCCACTTCATATTCTCTATGAGGCGTATATATTTTTCCTCTCTCTCTATATATATATATCTCTCTCTCTACATGTATGTGAACATAAAGAGGCATATGTATTGCTTTCTTTAATATGTTGCACTATGGGAGAGAAATATAAATTGATGCATAAAAATTTACTAAGCTGTAGAAAAATACAGATAATTTATAAAAGTTTTTAAAACTTATTTCTAAAGGCCCTTTTTAGAACAATTTTAGGAATTGACTTAATTTTTATGAAATTCCTTCTTAGAAATGGATAATTTCAAATCACATATTATTTTTAAAATATTTTTGATTGATATTTTGATTGATATATGTGTTTTCACTTATAAGCTTTTATTACTCTTTTTTGAGTTACTTGAAAGATAAAATTTTTCATGAGATTACGAAAACGTGGACGAAACGTGGACTTCGACTTTTGGCTGCTACTTTTATTGATAGTTTACTTAAATAACTATAAACTCAAACCCCTTCAATAATGTATCATAAAGGATCCCAACTTATCCCATTGTGCTAAGCAATGGTATTTTATGTTTTCCATTTAAGCGTTGTAATTTCCGCCCAAGTTAGTAGAGCGACAGTTTCCGTTACGTGGTAGCTGGCATATAATTTAGGCATTAGCACATCTATAGAGATATTTATGTGTGTGTCATGTGCACATAATATATATATATATATATATATATATATATATATATATATATATATATCAGAGTGTGTGTGTGTGTGTGAGCAGATATATATTTTCCTGTTGCATTGCACTGCGGGAGACTTTTTAATATCAAAGACGCTGCTAACATAAACTTGTTGCAGTTTTTTTTTTTTTTTGCTTTTGTAGATAAAATAAGATGCGGAAAGAAGTTGTACGAGGCAGCAGAAGGATGCTTGCTGATCATATTATGCGATGAGTCAAGAAATTGTAGAGATGTTCTCGATTAAAGAGCTAAGGAAAGCTGGAATTGTGGAATATAGATATTGGAATAGAAAATGGGAGTTTAAATATTTTAGATTTATTTTAAAGTTTCTACTATCGATAAGTATCGATTAGAAACTTATATAAAATTAATAAAAAAACATGAGTTCGAGATTTTTTTACTGAAAAGTTCAAAAATTAAAAACAAAAATGTTTTTTTCATATTTTTGTTTTTTACTCTTTTGTTTTAAATTTCCTATAATTTGTCATGTTTTTTATAACTTGATTTCTCAATCTTTTACAGGATCGTCAGAATGCGCAACCCTCTTGCGCCGGTCTCTTTGTGGCTGCTCATTTGGGCTTCGATTATCCCGGCGTTTGGATGCATGTTGACATGGCCACGCCCGTCAATTGTGTAAGTGATTGTACAGAACTGTAAATAGCATATCTCTATCATTCTCTCTCTCTCTCTCTCTGTCTCGGTCTGGCAGGGTGAACGTGCCACGGGCTATGGTGTCGCGCTGTTGCTAACGCTCTTTGGCAGCCACACGAGCTGCGGCCTGTTGCAGTCGATTGCGCCGGGCGATGAGGAGCCGCCATCGAAGCGTATTTGCCGCGATTAGCAGCCGCGTGCAACAATCGCATTGCTGTGAAGTCGAGCGTTTTTGCATTTCAATCCAGTTTATGCCCACACACACACACACACACAAACACACAAATACATACTCACACCCAGTTATACATACTCACAGATGAGAGGAACTTGTATGCGTTAAAGTCGAAATAAGTTGAAAAGCCAATTGAATAAGCTGCCAGGCAATAAAATGAAATTAAACGTAATGAGAATTAACATTTGTCACTTGCAGTGTGCGTGGGTGTGGGTTGTGGGTGGGTGTTTGTTTTTAAACTCACCTGCACACACCTGCACATGTCACATATACTCTTGCACCAATCCCTTTGCTGTTCAATTAGACGACTGCTGTGCCCATTTGCTAACTGCGCCTGGCGCCTAAGTGGATTCATCATCATCATCATCACATGATGCGGCTGCAATTGTCTCGACAACAGCAGCGGCGGCGGCAGCAGCAGCAGCAGCAGCAGCAGCATCTACGTCAACAACAGCTAACAATACAAATTAAATTGCAACATCATTGTGCCATGGCGTCGAGTAGCCTTTGTTGCCTATTTTTCGGGGAGGCGCGCGCGCGCTCTACTCTCGCGGGTTTGTTAGCTGTCAGCGTCAGCGTGAAAGACAGATTCATGGCCACGCCCAACGCCTCTGCCGTTGCCAGCTGCGTTGCACAATCTACACCAACTGCCTGAGTCTTATTTGGTAAATTTAATTTATAAACGCGCTCGCTTGCCTTGCTCGCTCGCTTTTCAATTTACCTTTCGTTTTGTGTGTGCTGCTAATACCCTGGTAAGTTTTGAAAGGGGTATATTAGAGTCGCAGCAGACGTCAAACAGGTATGTAGGCTGATGAGTTTTTAAAGTTTATTTGAAATGTAGATTTAATATACCTATTGGAAGTGTTCGGAAATGAATTTAAATTTGTGCAAATTTATCGATAACGATAAATATCGATTGATGATTTAAGTAAGTTTCACTGATATAAAGTAAACGACTTTCCAGGGTAGCGCTTAGTCGTTCATCTTGCGCATTCACCCTGTTTTTATAGCATTTACTTTCGCTTGCGCTTTTATTGTTTAATTAGCCTGAAATACGTTTATTTTCAATAGTAATTGCAGTAAACAACGCGCGAGGCGAGGCGCACGTAAGAGCTGATGATTTGTAAAACCTTGAAATGCAGCTCAAGTAATGCTCCATTGTGCCAAGCCATCGATTCTAAATGGGAATGGAATAGCATAGTAAAGCGTGTGAGTGTGCGTGGGTGTCTGTGGGTGGTTGTGCGTGTGTGCCACTGACAAATATTCGATTAGCGAACACTGTAACGAGCTCCATGCCAAAGTGAATTTAGTCGGAGAGACTGAGTAATTTGTAGTTGTGCTGCCGCATGAAAACTGTAATATAAACAAGAAATCTTCAGTTGGGCGTGCTTGATGGGGTTCAAATATACTTACGCTAGTCCTCAAGTGCCCTAAAGAGCTTTTTCATGGACTTTTAATACACCAAATTGAGATAAAATGCGAGATTAATCTGTGGTATTTGAGAATTTTTATTTATTTGAGGTGTGAACAAAAATTATATAATAATAAATAGTAAGAATAAAATATTATCTTAAATATTAAATATTTATTTAATGGAAATATATAAATTTATATAAATATAAAATATAAAATATAAATGTAGATAAATATAAATAAAAATAGTCAAGTAATATATATCTTAATTAAAACAAGAGCATATCGTAGCTTCAGGTATTTAGTTATCGTACCTATTTGTATTTAGATAAATAAAAAAATATAAAAATATAAAAATAGAAAGAAATATATATAAATATAAATAAATTCATATGCATATAAATAAATACATATGCATATAAATAAATAGATATTGTATCAAATAATTATCGTATATGCAGACAACAATATATCGTATATACAGAAAGCTATAAATGGTATCTTCCACGAGTATATCGTAACTTCAGCAATTTATAAAATTTTCATATCGTATCTACAGTCAGCCTATGGCAACTTGTTTAGTCCTAATTCAAGTATTTATCACACTTTAAAGTTTAAAAATCTCCCCTTTGTGTGCTCCCAAAATGTATTCAAAATAATGCTGTCTGTCGATTATCGACAGAGGCAAATGAAATTTCGCTATTTAATGTAGTGTAATATAATTGGTGCGCCATGTAGATGGCATAATTTATTATTTAACACAACACGCATACAAGATGCATGCTGTTATTCTCGTGCGTTATTCAACACTGCAAATGCGAGTCGTATACATAATGTCAACCCGGCCGAAAAGCGAATAGCGCCGTTGCTGCTGTTTATTTGTTTTGTGAGGTTTGCCAGCTGCATTTTGTTGCAGTTTCTGTTCGTATTGCGGCATATTTCAATTGAATGTTTTGCTTTTTTTTTTTTTTTGTTGTTTGCTCGCTATTTTGCCCACACTGTGTGCAGCAGCAGCTATGCATATCAGTCATGCGCCACGTTGGCTGCAACAATTGACCCGGCACATGCGTTCGCCGCGCGCCATACCGAAAGCTTTAACGGCTTACGTCCAGCTCAAGGCGAGCTGCACGTCGTCGTCGGCCAGTGGCAATAAATATCTTCGCACTGCGCCGCGCATATCTCCCAAAAGGCCAAAGGACCATCGTCCATCGTCTATTGCCCGACTCCCCATGCAGCACTTGACTTTTGTCGCATTGGCTCACGACTCGAAGGACGCTGACTGCAATTTTCTACCCAGCAAATATTTGACAAGAAGAGTTTGCTAGAAAGTTTATATTATAAGGTGAGGTGATCTAGCAAAGTCCGGTCTTTCAGCAATCGCAGTGATAGAGAGTGATTAGAGAGTGATTGAAAATTGCTTTTGAATTTTGTACGATATACATTTACGATATTCAATTTTCAGAATAGACTCTGGGATAATATCTTTTTCAATGTGAAAAAAGCTGAAGGGCTTAAATTCAATATTTTGAAATTAAGTTATCGATAAATATTGATTTTTTAAATTAAGTCTAGCTCTATAAACTCATTCTTGTCTTTCATATAAAATCTTTCAAGGACTATATTAAATAGATATACTACTATTAGTATATATATTTTTAATATATTTTCATATTATCGATAACACTCTAGAGAGGCTCGCCGTAGTATACAGGGTATATCTTAGTCAGAGCTCTCTGTGAACTCCCTCCCAGCACTCTTGTTTATTCACTTTTTTTTAAGTTAGCTCGCACACAACTCAATTCGGAGTCAAGTGGAGTGCGTGTGCCGGGCTGTTAAGTCCGGCTAAAGACAAAAACAATAACAATGACAATATTAGAATTTGTTGCTCTGGCTTCGGCTTCGGCTTCAGCTTCAGCTGCTGCTGTAGCTGCCATCAGCGTGCTGTGGTCATTCCCATTGTTCTGCCAGCTTTTGTTGTTCCACATGAACAGCTTAACCCCAGCACGGCATTTAAGCTGCCAGTTTGGCTGTTGTTTCCTCCCTCAACCCACAGCCCCTGCCTCAACAAATATATTATTCTTCTTCGCACCTTAAGTGACAGGATCAAGCTGGAGGGCATGTTTTGCCTACGATATTTGTGTCGAAGTATCTTGAATAATGCAGAACAAGCTCTTGATTTCAATTCCCCGGTCGGCTATATGCAACATAGATAATAATTTCCGCAGAGTCAACACAACAAATTGTCAATTTATAAAGTGCAAGTTTTCCTTTCTTTCCATGGATGCTAAAGTTTAATAAATAAAAAATTAGCCAAATTATGTTGCCTACTTTGCGGCGGGCCGTAGCATAACTCGCGAAGTCCCCAACTCTCTGTGGACCGATGGCTGTCATAAGAAAACTGAAACAAAACAAGTTTCAAAAAAACTTGCTACAATCAAAACTGAACTCATAAATACCCTGCAATATTTGTCGTTTTCCTTATGGCAAAGCGGGCAAAAAAGTATTTCCATTGTCTTGTACACAGGCTAGTTTCATCTAGATTAGGTCCCTTGGATAGGATAGCCACATAAACGGCGGAGGCGTGGCCTTGATGCCCTGTCACAAAACCGCAGAAGCCGCAGCGGCGGGTGGCGGCCAAAGGCAATGGCTTGAAATTAGGTATAGTCGAAATTACTGTAAAATGCTTTAAATGAGTGTAAAAGCAAAATATAATAAGCCCAAAAAACCGGCGACTAATAAAAAAGAGCAGCACCAGGGAGAGGCCCGACCTAAAGTAACAACCAAACAAAAAAAAAAAAAAAAACAGAAACAACAAAAACAAACAAAGAGGAAGAAGCTGGCTGTAAAGTGTACTCGACTACAGCATACTCGCTCATGAAATACTTTTTTTTATAAAAATTAATTTATATTTTATTATAATATATATTTTTAATAGAGAAGAGAAATGATAATGCAATAATAATTAGCAGAAAACAGTAGTTAACTTAAATTAAAAATTAAATTAAAGTTAAATTAATGCTATAAATCAGTCTATATGCCAATCTATAAGTTTCGATTTCAATACGAATAAACTAGTGTGGAAATCTAATATATTTATATACATACATATAATATATACGATTTGGAATAAATATAAATATTTTCAATTTGAATCTGGAAAAAAATCAAAATTAAAATAAAAAAAAAAATTCAAATTTTTATAATATACTCCTATTAGCTCTACGGGCGAGTATAAAGACAAAAAAAAATATATATAAACAACAACAACGCGACACATAGGGCCGCCGCATCTCCCGCGGGGCAAGCTGTTAAATGAAGAATAAAGCAGCAACAACCACGTACAACCAGCAATGTGTGCGTGAGTGTATTGGTGTGCGTATCTGTGTGTGTGTGATGGCAAACATATTTTATGAGCTGGTGTTGTTGCCGTCGTTGCTTCTGTTGCCTCTCAAACGCAGCCGATAATAAAACTTTCCTCTCGAATGGCTACGGCCCGCTGGGAGTGTAATCGAGGCTGTTACATCTATGCTGTGTAAGTGCGAGTGTGTGTGTGTGTGTGAGTGTGTTTGGAGTGTGAATCATAATTCCATGTTGGCACAGAAATTTATATAAAAATATTTATAAATATAGGTGTACGCAGGAAAATAAATAAGAATTTCTAAGCGAATATTTAAAATTAGCTATGCATCAAGTATTATGCGGTTTTGCGCGGCTCTGCAGTAAGGTAAAATGTATTGTATCAAGGTATATTAAAGGCATAGCAAAGTTGTGGTAATATATAAAGTAAATATAAGTTCTCTCTCGAATTGCAGCAGGCATATAATAGACGCGGGTTGATTAGGTAGGAACAACATCAAAGTATATGCCATATGTGGTATATCGATAATTTGATGTATCGATTGCCATTATAATTTGTATTCTATATTGATTTAATTAGGTGTTGAAATTTTTAACGACTTTTACTTTACGAAAATGATAGGCTGGTTAGCGTTAGCTAAGAATTCGATGCTCTAACAGGAATTTCGATAATTTTTCCTGTTATCATCAGAATCAACATTATCAGCATCAACCATAACCTTCAGCTTTGATCATCATCATTATCATAAACAACAATCTTCAGCTATCGTTAGTTCTGCAATTTATTAAATTAATTATAAATAATCCATGAGCAACTGGCAAATCGTATAGAATATGTTACCGATAACTTGCACAGTTGTTTCAATATAGTTATCGGAAATAGTAAAAACTCTAGCTTGGTCACACAAACGTACTAAGTATCCATATATATTATCATGTTGGAAAAACTATACCTTAAATATTCTCAAAACCAATATGACTCCTCTTTAAGTAAGATTTTGTATACCTGTTACTTAAGCTTGCAGGGTATTTTAAAGTCGTCCACACTCTTGTTTTATTTATATTTTCTATAACAAAAAAAGTACTAAAATATTTTGATCACATTTATTTAACTTACAAGAGGATTAATTTTGGATTTTGCCTTTTGACTCTCATGAAATTTTAATATTCAAATATTTTGTCTTATTCACCAAAGCGAAAGCTTAACAGCCATATAAATTTATTCATATTCATATGAGTGTTGCATATTCTAAAAATATATATGTACTTAAGACTCGAACAAGTTGCTTATCATTATGCTGCTGGTTGTTATCTGCTGGTTAAAAACATCAGCTTATGTTGCAGCTAACAAGATGCAAGAAATCTGCTCGACAAATCCCCGTTGCAGGCGGAAAAAGTAGGTAGTTAGGGCTCGACAAGGACATAAACAATATATATATATATATATATATATATATATATATATATATTTATATGTATTCAAATTGCTTTTGGGCTAATAAAAAGCTTGTAATCAAATGGGCTGGCATCGTGGGGCGTTCAGATTCTCGTTGAGGTTGTTGTTGTCCAAAAGAAAAAAAAAAACGAGAAAAAACTTTTGCCTAACAAAGTCGCAAAGTTGAGCATGTTGGCCAGAAATAAAATGTATGCGACTTGGATATGCATGAGTGGGGCAGGATTCAGAGCTGCTGTATTGCTGCTACAACTTCTTCTGCTGCTTCAGCAGTCGCCGCTTGCACTTAGCCAAGTGCTGGGCAAAAAGTAACTAAGCAAAACACTCGTTGCAGTCAACTTAAGGCTAATTTAAGTGACTGTATCTCTAGCAGTGTCTATCTATATGCCACTCTATCTCCGTGTCTGTGTGTCGGTGTGTGCGTGTTTGTAGTGCGTAGCTTCGAGTTGACTCCATTGGCTTCTACCTGTCCCAAACGACCTGCTGCTGCTGCTGCTGCTGCTCTGCAGCTTCTCGACATCATCAATGTAAATGCTCGTGAATAATGCAAGCCTAAGAAAATAAGCTGCACTCAAGTGCGCTTCTTACTACCAACGCCAACTTTTGTCTTTCCTCTCTCTCTCCCCCATTTTTTCCTGTTTTCCTGTTGAACAGGGTTTATATATTTATACATTTATGTTTAGATGTGTGTATACAGGTATATATCTATCAAATCTATTTTATATTTACAATTTAGCCAAAGGACAAAGGTTAGAAGTTGTTAAGTGTTGAATTGATATTAATTGTAATTAATTAATTAATGCCCAAATATTTTATTTAAATATATTTCGAATGGAGAGCCTATCGTTATAAAAGCTTAGACTTTAAACCAAATACTGAGAGCAACTTAAAAACTTTTGCTTTTTATAAGGATAATATATTTTTTTTTTTAATTTTAAATTTTTTTTATTTATTTTTTTTTTTCTTTTGTATTTACCGAAAAATGCATTTTTTCTTTGCAATTTATAAGAATATTAATGTAACTATCTTCTAAGTGTATAAGTATTAATTTTAATTTATTACAAATAAATTAATTTTGTAGTTCTATTAAATTTTTGCATTGGTCATTTTTAGGCCTGTCTTTAGCATGGGCTGGTAGAGCTTGGCCCATTGGGCTTAACTATATTTATTATATATACTTTATTATTTGGGCTTATTATTTAAAATACATATATGACAATTAGAAAGGCTACAAAAAATAATATTTCAATTACGACTCTCTCAAAGCCGCTTTATGCACTCATATTTGTGTTAATTGGCAACAGATTCATTTCTATATAATATGCAGCTGATTATGCAACACCTGCAGAACATACAAAAACAGGAGCAATTACTGTGCAGCAGTTGCTGCAGTTGCTGCTGTTGCTGTTGTTGCTGGGAAACCAGCGAACTTGCTCAAGTATTTATGAACTTTGTTAACAGACTAAGAATTACAAACTTGCGAGAGCGCGAGCGGGCGGGCGCGGCACAGAAAACTTCTGAATGAGAAATTGTGTGCAAAAGCGACAGTCTGGCTGGGTTACGGCTGCCGCTGCTAGTGAAAATGAATTAAATGGCCACGCCCACCCACATAAACACACACACACACACACAGAGGCAGACATAGCGTAAGAGGTGCACTAATTGCCAGCAAGTCGCTGGACAAGTTTATGGCCAAGGTAAACGCAGCCCCAAAAACTTCATAGGCCAGAGTTCAACGTGGGCCAACTTAGTCGCCGCCTACATTTTCAAGAGTGCTCTAAACGTGTGCCCTCGACTGTGTGTGTGTGTGTGTGTGTTATGTTTCAAGTTTTCGCTGCGCACAACTTTTGCTTTTACTTCAGCACGATTTTCAGTTTTCAGAATTCCTGAATCTTCATTTAAAGTTTTCATTTACATCGTGTGTTTTCAGTCCTCTGTCATTTCTGTGATGTTTATCGCTCGCTGCAGTCTCTTTTTTCTCCGCTGCTCATTTTGCCGGAGTTAATCACTTTACGTCTCGGCTTTACAATTTTTCCTTCATTAAATTTGCGGCCGTTGCATAAACAGCGCCGCGCCGTGATTGCATTAAAAATCTCATAAAACTACGTCAGTGCAATTAATAAAGTTGTTTTCCCGTTATGCCATGTGACATAAATTGTGAATTACATTTTTATTTAATACCTGCAGGCAGGTGTAATCTGAAATTTACTTTCCTTAAGTTTATCAATATTTATTTAAATATATATTTAAATATTTTTATATTTTTAAATTTATATATATTTATTTTTTATATATTTATATATTTTTTATTTTTTTATTTTTATACTTAATTTTATTTATTTATTTTTTTATTTTTAAATTGTTTTATTTTTGTATATATTTAAATATTTTGATATTTATATATTTAGTTAATCATATTTTTAAAATTATTAAAACCTAAGTTAGATACAAATGAAATATATACTCTAGCTGAAAGATATATACTGGGTATACATATATACACCCAAGCCTTATTTTTTATTATTTATTCAAAATTCATTTCACATTATTATTTGAAACAAAATACGTAAATTCCTTAAAGCCAATATACTCCTTTGCACATTTCGCAGAGTATAAACAGTTGCTTAACATAACATTTACATCATGTAAACAGCAAAAATGTTAACGCATTTCAAAATCTGATTGCTTTAGAGTGCAACAATGCGAGTAGCTACTGTAGTACATGATTTCTATAGCTAGGCATTATCGGGTCGCCTGAGGCATTGTCGGTTAGTATTCGTTATCTGGCATGTGGCCTGATGATAGATCAATGAGTCTGCAGGTGTGCGCGTGTGTGTGTGTGTGTGGAGCAGGTAAGCTGAGCTGAGTTGGGCGTTGGCAGCACTCGAAAAAGTAATTGTTTGCAATTTGGAGAGTGCGGTGTGTGTTGCCGGTGGCAGAAGGTTGGTTGGAGCACATCAGAAGTCGTCTATGGATGGATGCCCGGATTGCCAGAGCTCTTGAGACATTCGAGTGGACGCCTCCTGCTGCTGCTGCTGCTGCTGTTGGCTGGAGCCGACAACTATGTCAGTTTAGTTGGAGCAAGAGCTGTACTGCAGCCATGCTCCGACATGCTGAATGGACAACGTCAATGGCAACGAGTTTATTTGCAGTCGAAATATGTCCCCAGAGCTGGCAACAATAGCAATTAGTTCATTGTCAATAGTTTGCTTGCTGCAAAATGTTGCACACTGACTGCCAAGGACAATTTGCCGCCTGCGGGGCGACAGCCAAGACGCAAAGGGCGGAGCAAATTTAACTAAATTGTAATCGGAATATGCGCATACAAATGGCATTAGCTCCAAATGCAAATTGCTTTATGGCAGGGCAGCAGCACTGGGACAAAGGACTCTCTGCAGTCGGCAGTCGGCAGTCGGCAGAAGGCAGACGGCATTGTTGCACTCAAATTGCAAGCGATTAAGTGAAGTAAGCTAATTAATTTTGCTATGTGTGCCATGCGAATGCGAATGTAGCTAAGTATCTGTCTCTGATTGACACACACACAGACAGACAGACAGAGAGGGAGAGAGAGAGAGAGAAACTGAATCAGGCTGGCAATGTCTTTATAAACTGTTTGGCCTCTCTGCTGCCTCCTGCCTGTCGCCTGTTTATTTTACATTAATTGAGTTGGCAAAAAGTCTACCAGCATTTCCTTTGCTGGCCTCGCAGGCTTTCGGCCATTACGTGAAACGAGGCCAGACGCCGCAGTCCAGCGTTAATAATGCTGTTAAAATCTTGCCATCGCAATTGTGCCCGGACCTCAATAAGAGCGCATTACGCATATTATCATCTCCCGTCCGCATCTCAGTGAATTTCGCCGGTTTCAATTGCATTTTCCTGCACACAAGACATGAATTCTCATTTGATTTCAGCAGAACTTTCAGCACTTATTTATTGATGTATACATTTCCATTTATGGGCTCTGTTTTATTGAATTATTTCTGTGAAATAGTTAAACAGCTCAGCAGCTTATGGCTCGAATATAGTTACTTCAGGCTGAGCTACTCGAAGATAGCTATAAATTAATTAACGACATTTCCATTGTCCTCATCCATTTCATATAAATTTAACTTGCGGTTGGCCAAAGGATTCTTGATTCTGGTTATAATTTTGTGTTATTGCATAATGCTATTTTCTGTTTGAATAATAGCTTTGCTTGAAATCTTAACATTTGGATAAAACTTAATTTCCTTTGTGAATATGAGTAAACTTTTGAGCTCTTTATTGACTTAAGATTGAGGCAAACTTGAGGAATTTTGAAAATAAAAATAAAAATATATTAAATAATAAATAAATAAAAATAAATATATTTATTTATATATTATCAATACTTTACAATTCTATAATAATTTTATTATAGAATTATAATTTATAATATAATATATAATATAAATAATTAAACTTCTTTAATACTTAAACCAAATTTTTCTTGTTTCTTTTTTTGTAATCATGTCCTATATACATCAAACTAAATCTTTGGCTTATAAAGTTGTCTAACTTTTGCTCTCTTTCTTTTTATATGGTAATCTCTTAAGCTAACTTTAGTCATGGCTGCAGTAATTTTTTTTCTAGTTCATCTTCGCCTATATTTTATTCGTGAAGAATATATCTTTAAGAATGTTTTTGTTATCTTTCTAGCTCTACTTTTAATTTATCTAATTTGTATATTTATTTGTTTTTAAATATATTTATTTATGAATTTTTTAAATTTATTTAAATTTAATGTATATTTTTATATAATTTATATATCTATCTAATTTATATATTTATTTTATTTATATTTGACTTTTTAAAATATTTTTTATTTATATATTTATAAAATTAATTTTGATAAGTTATCTCGTGCAACGTTTGCTACAAAAATTGATTAAGTCTTGCATTAACTTTAATGTTTACCATATCCACACTATTGTATTATCTTAGAAAATGCACTTATAATTTATATAATATTTTTTAAGGTTTTCTCTCAACTCGGCATAAGTGCTGTCCTCACATGCATTTCTTGTGCTTTCCTCTCTACTACTCGATTGCTGTAGGGCTATTTGAAATTTAGCTAATGTATTTGTATTTGCTCAGATTGTTTTTTGCTACGGCAGCTGGCAAATTGGCAAGTGAAAGACGAAAAAGAGAATTGCATCGCAGATGAGCTGTATGCATGGGGGACGTTGGGCTGCCAGGACGACAAATTGAGCGAATGGATGACAATTTCGATTTGTGTTGTAAAATTGTAAAAAGTGCAGCCGAAACTTAAGAAAAACCCAACAGAATATGGAATATGCCAAGCATGGGAGCAGAGCACAGCGTGGCTAATATGATAAAAAAATGAGGATGGTAAATATGTAGCTATGCTGGAGGCGACCCACACACACACACACACACACACACACTCGGCTCTTAACTTTTTCGCATGTAGCATAAAATTTTTGGTAAAGTTTAGTTTTCATTTTATGTGCCATGTTTATTTATTTTTATTTGGCTTGTCCTGCAGCTCCTGCTGCTTGCCGTTTCTAGTTGTTCACTATCTTCAGCTATTTCTTATACCCAGTGTGTCTGTGTGTTATTTCTTTCGCTCGTCTCTCTTTCATCTCGACGCTCTCTATAATAATGCTGCCCTTTTTTGTTGTCTGCCAAGCAAATGAAAAATAAGCTTTCAAAACATTTTGTGCCATTTAAAGAACAACATTTTCTGTTTCTGTTTCTGTTGCTGTTTTTGTTTTTCTTATATTACTCGTACGGTCTGCCCCAAAAATGCTGGACATTGTTATTGTTGCTGTTAGGTTTTCATTTGTATTTGTGGAAAATCGTTTGTTGTTTGTCCAATTTGGATTTCACTCTACGAATATATATATATATATATATATATATATATATTTGGTTTTTTTTTGTTGTTTTTATTTGCTGCGAAGAAAATGAGTTTTTCTTTCCAGTTGATGTGTTTAATGGCGTTTGCTTTTACAACTTTTCTTTTCGCAGTCCTTGGAGCCGCACATTTATGCTAATTTTTTATGTGTCAACCAAATAGCTGCGAGCGGCGACCAGCTGCAGCTGCATATTTTGCTTCTACTGTAATTAAAGTAAAATTCGTAGCCTTTAAAGCAAGGCTGAGAGAGAGAGAGAGAGAATGAGTGGGAGAAAGATGAGTTGATTTAATTTGCCGCATTTTTGCAATGAAATGCAGGCCCTTGAAACGCACGCAGCCAAACACTAATTGCATTTTTTCACGCCCGATAAGAGCAGCGCCGACACACACAATGGAAGCCGACTAATGCTGCTAGCCAACTTAATTAAAGCCAAAGCTGAAGCCAACTGCCTACGGTAGGGCCTGCCTCTCTCTCTCTCTCACAGTCTCCGTCTCTCTCCGCTATGCCGCGTAGCATCTTTAATAAAGCGTGAGGCAAGCCAAGTTGGCCGCAGGTAATGAAAATCCTGATGACAATTTTTAGTTGTTGCAATGAAAACATTTCAATTGCGGTTGCCAGGCGTCGACGCTGCTGTTGTCCTTGCGGAAGTCGTTGCGCCTGATTGCCTGACCAGCAGCAACAGCAACAGCAACAGCAACAGCAACAGCAGCAACTGCTGCACACAAAGCGGATGAAGTCAATCCAAGTAAATGCTTTTCTACTCTATTCCACATCCCTTTTTCATTGCGTTTCGGTTTCGCTTCGCTCTGGCATTCGCAACAATTGCAATTGTCATTATTGTTGCTGCTGCTGCTGCTGCTGCTTTGGCTTTGGCTTATTGTTGTAATTGCCGCAGATTCTATTCGACTGCCTGTGGCAGGTGCAGGCGTCGCTGACAATCACAGCCATTTTCCATTTAACATTTGCCTCGCTCCCATCCCAGCACTTGACAATTCTTTAATTTATTTATCGTTTTATCTCTCTGTAATTTTCTATGCCAAAACATTTTGTTTTATTTATAAAACTTAAAATTCTTTTGTGCATATTTTGTAAATTTTGTATTTCTGTCTCTTCTTCGAGCCGGGCATATTTTAATTCTGTTTGCTTTGAAGTAGTTCATAAATCATCTACAGCAAGTTTCATGCATAAATTAAAAATCCATAAATAGATTGATGAACTCTAAGAGAATCAACTTTCAATTTAAAATTGTCACGAAAAAAAAAACGAAAAATCAAATAAATAAAACATTTGTATGCATATGCTTTTAACATTTGAGCAGGAATAAATAGCTGCAAAAATCGTGAATGTTTTATTTATTGAATAAATTATTTGCTAGCTACGCCATACACTTATGGACAGCAACAGCAAAGCATAATACATTCAGCATACAGAGGTTGCTGCTGGAGCAGCTCACTTAGCTCTCTGCTAACTGCTGAGTGCACAATGGTATCAAATCATACACAGAAACTTAAGCAACTTGAAGACATCTCCAAGCACAGCAAACCTACTTGGCTGTCAATCTATGGGGCAGCAATAGCCTAAAACGAGTAGGTTTCCTAGAACTGCGCTTTTAGGTAAATCAACTAATATATAATATATCAATTTGCTTGAATATCTTTAAGAACTCTGCAATATTCAAGTCTATATGCAGGGTTGAGCACTCGAACTGTAACCTATTCAAAGAATCATAAATTCGATTTAGAAATTTATTTGAATATTTTATTTTCGCAAAATTCGTATATCCCTTTGTTAAAAATATTTGGAGCAATCATTCAGCAATATTTTGTGTAGATAGCTGCAAGCAAAAGCTGCGATAAGGTTGTCAAGTTGGTTACACTGCGAGCGCCTAGTTCTGTACATAAGATATTTGTTGTTGAAGGTTACAGAAACTTTTGACAGAATAGATTTGGTTAACTTTTAAAATAGTTCATGGGGGATTAAAAGGCACAGAAAAATACAAATTTAGGCTTAAATGATATAGAATTTTTTTTTATTAATTTTTTTTTTTTTGTAATTTTGCATACAAATTATATATAAATTTTCCAAGTGAATTTTCTGTAATTTTTTATTTATTTCAAATTTGTATTTTTATTTCTCGCAATAACTAAAGACGTGTTATATATATATTTACATATTTTATAATTTAATAAATTAATTTTTAAGAAGAGCAGAGAAATTAAAATTGAAGTTTAAATAAGAAAAATTTTATATATTTTTTTAATAACATTTTAATTTTCTATAAAAAATATTTGCATGAATATCAAACTTCCATTTTGATTGCTCATTTCTAAATCTAGCCATCGGCATTTAGACTTATATTTCAATACATTTTAATAACTTTCATAGGACATGCTCGATGCTTAGTTCAATTTCTAAATAACGAATGTAACATTCTAATATGACAGATATATATGTCATATTATTCTGCTACTTACGTTATCAGATCTGCATCAGTTACTCATAACTGTTAGGCCAAAGGGCATTTAATCTTCGGCTGGGCGGATGGGACCTACTCCTGCTTGTTGCCTTGACACAACTGAGATAATAATTCTTTTTGAAAATTGAAGCACTTTAGAGAACGTACTCTCCCTGGCTGGCTGTGTGAGCTGGGGACGCCAGCTTCATACTTACTTGCACACATGGCCCGTGGAATGGTTCATTAGCTGCGCTGGCTAAAAAATGTGCTGCCAAAGCGAAATGTATGCAATCTCAGCAGCTCGCCAGAGCGCCAGCTCACTAGCTCGGCAACTTGGCCCATTGCTACGGGACACAATATTTCTTTTTACATTGAGCGCTGGGTCCTGTGCCAGTTTGCCGTGTAGCTTGAATAAATAATGCCAATCTATCTTCCAAAGGGCGAATGGATCAAATGGCCATGCGTTTGATTCCAGCAATGCGTGCGGCTCTTAAAGCGAACCATTTAAATATTGTCCGCGCCATAAATGTGCATATTAAAAACAATAAAAGACGAGACTCCAGCTGAGAGGTGCGAAAATACGCATAATGGGAGCCACACTCAGATAATAGACCAAAACAAAGAAGAACAAGGAGCAGACGACTTTGCGTCGGTCATCGCAAATTAATGGCCTTCAAAGTGGTTAAACAGCTGGACGGAAGCTTCAGAGGCAAACAGCAAAAAAACGGGGTTCATTGAGTCTGTACAAAAGAGCACCAAATTTTATGAGTTTCCACGGCAAAATAAGAAATTTTGCACAAAATAATATTACCCAAGCATGAAAGAAGCCAGCTAGACAGAGGAAAGAGGATTGTTGGCTGCTGCAACTGCTGCTCTTACTGCTGGTCTTTAATGCCTTAAGAGCGGGTAGTCTGATTTATAGAGATAGCATTTATTATATAGTATATATATATACATTTCTGCAGATCTTTACTTTACTGCATTTCCTAATTCTCGTCTCTTTGCTTCATATATTTTTCATAATAAGCAGAGCTTTACTCTTGAGCTTTCCACACCACTCTTTTGCTATATCTAAGTGAAAATGATTTGATTTTGTTGTCGTTCTGCAGCAGAGTAAGGTTTCTATATATAAATGAGCTGTCTAGCTGGATGGCCTGCATGTTGCTGGCAAGTTTCTTAGTTTAAATAGATATAAAAATTATAAGTAAAAATTTAAAGGTTTAAGCTTAAGGTCTTAATGATAACATAATATAATATAATAATAATATAAATGATAACTAAAATAATAATAAAAATATTAATAAAAAAACAAATTGAATTAAAAAGTATAAGAATAATAAAAAAAGAAAAAAAAAACTTAAAAAAAATAAAAATAATTACAATAATACAAATATTAATTATATTAATATATAAAGTAGATACTTTTCTAGTAATAATATATATAATAATATATTCTATGTATGTGCAGGCTTCGCTTTCTTTTGGACTTATTTTCAAAGTGAGAGAGCTACAAATAATTTTCCTGAAAAGCCTGTCGCTCTGCTATTTTATTTAAATTTTCTTATATACCTGACAAATTCTTCTTCTTATAAATACAAATTAAATTTCATCTAAAAACATATCCCTTCTCTAGTTCGTAAGCTTGATTTTTTTTGTAGGTAGACCATACGCAATTATATCTTGCAGTCCATAATAAATATGTTTTCTAATTCTATTCTATTCTATCCATTAAATATTTCTTCATTAAATTGATATTCTCATATTGATGTTTCTCTCTCAAACTGTGAAGCTGCCAATTCCTTTTTCCACTTTGCTTAAGCTAATTTCCCAATCATAATACTTTTTTTTAAATCTTACAGGGTATTCACTATTCGACATTCTTTGCGCAGGTTTGTCTGCATGCTTGCTTGGGTGTTGCCATTAAGTGCAAAAGGATTTTCATTCTTATGCGCATCCTGTGCATAATACACTCGCATCGGCACACGCAAAACTCATTGGCATTGTCTGACTGTGTGTGTGCAGCTCTTCAATCTGCAGAGATCCCACTCCATCTCTCTCCCTCTCTGTGTGTGCGTTGTAAGGATATGCCAATTTATTGCACACACGAGTGCATTAGAGTGCCAGCCCCATCTTCGGGTCTGTCTGCCTTGGGCAAAGTTTTTGTGTTCATTTGGTTGATTGTGGCTGCTGCATGTCTGGCAGAAATTACTTAATCCTTGTGGTTTTTTGGAGCAACTAGCAAAACCCTTCAGCGAGCAGCACATTAAAGCAATTGTAATTGCCATTTGTTGTTGTTGGCCATGTAAGCCGCATTCGAAAACTATTTTGGGCATATTCTCGAGCTTAAACCCTTTAAGCCGCCCGTACCTCAGCCCTCTGCACAATGACGGCCTCAAATAGCCTTTGGGGGCGGCCAGTGGAACTGGCAGTGAACGGCAAGTGAACGTTACCGTCTTTAAATATTTGCACCGTCCACTGCCGGCATTTGCTTCGATAGTCGTTTTTATGACCCCACGGGACGCGAGGACTCCTTTCAGCTGCATGCGTCCTGTTTCCTGTTTGACTGCAAGCGCTGATGCGGCTGCTGCTGCTACTGCTGCTCTTCGTTTTTATTGCCGCACGCTGATGCAACCCGCTGAGTTGCATTCCCGTCGCAGATTACAAATAAATTATCGCCTAATAGTCCTTTTACTAGCTGGCTGATGTTGTTCTAGTTGCCTGGGTTGACACCAAAGCTGCTGCTTCATACTTCATTTTTCATTTATAAAGCAAATAAGGTCTGTATTTTCTTTCGTCCGACATTGCTTACGCTCAGCTGGCGCCTACTTATGTATGCCATCAATATTGAACAGGAGGCAGCGACAGCGACAGCGACAGCGACTCATCTGCCTCTGGCACAGCGAGAAATGGTTTCGATGGCAGCGCCAAGAGCATTAAGAGCTAGTGACCGCAGCGAAAAGGTTGTATATACAGGAGCATATCAGGTAGATTGCCGCCCAAGGATTACTCGGCTGCTGCTGCAGCTCCCAACTCAACGAGACCTGTGTGTGCTGGAGCTGTCGGTAATCCGGCTTAAGCCCAGCAGTTGTAGCAGCAGCACCTTGTTTATCTGCTACTCGTGCAACACCTGCAACTGTGAAAAGTATTTAAGGTAACCCTATCAGCGCAAGTACGCACTGAAATGATGTCACGATGTATATATGAATGTATTCGCATCAAGCACTAGCTAAAAGGTATAGCAAATATATCAGAAATTAATATCTTGCAACTATTCGAAACGTTTAGTTTTGTATATTTATTTATAATATAATAATAATATAATATATAATACGTAAATCGATTTAATCTAATCTTTAGCCTCAAGTATCAAAAATTCCAAGACAGTCCTTCCAAAGAAACAACTGCAAAATAGATTCTTAGGATTAGCATATGAACCATCCAAGTCTATCTCGGTTTTAGCTCAGACTCTTATGACAAAACTTTTAAAGTGCCCTAAGGGAGCCATAGAGGCATAGCTTGCAGAGCTAATAATAAATTTTTTCCCTAGTTTAGCAAAATCATACCCGATTTCTTTATATTTCCCTGAACATAGATTCCAGGCAAGACCGTGTCAACGCACTTATATTTACATAAGGAAACCACTGATTACTTGCCGTTCAGAGCAAACAGAATTGCTTTAAAAGTAATGGAAATGAAAAATTAAATTCGAGCCGGAAATGAAGACCGAGCGCTTTAAATGCAAACCGAAACAAAAATCAATCCCGAACTGTCAAGAGCTGTAATTGATATGCAATCTGAGTGTTTGGGGGTGTCTGGGCGGCTGTCGGTCGATCTGGGGTGTTGTTGAGTGTATACGAATGCGGTCGAAAGGGCGCCACGTATGGGTGGCCCCATTAACACATGCTTCACCAAACATCCAGAGCGGCGATGCCGGGCGCGTATTTTTGCAGCCACAAACTTGCGTATGCAAAAAGGAATTGCAATTGAATTCATTGAATTCGATTTAAAAATGAAATAAAAACGAATCGGTCGTCAGTTTGGATAGATGAGGCCTGCTACAATCGGCTTTGTTGTGTATGGGCTTTGAGATACTCTACAAAATGCGTTTAGATTAAGAGGTAACGATAATGATAATAGAAACAAAAATGGCAATGACAATGACAATGACAATGACAATGACAATGACAATGACAATGACAATGACAATGACAATGACAATGACAATGACAATGACAATGACAATGACAATGACAATGACAATGACAATGACAATGACAATGACAATGACAATGACAATGACAATGACAATGACAATGACAATGACAATGACAATGACAATGACAATGACAATGACAATGACAATGACAATGACAATGACAATGACAATGACAATGACAATGACAATGACAATGACAATGACAATGACAATGACAATGACAATGACAATGACAATGACAATGACAATGACAATGACAATGACAATGACAATGACAATGACAATGACAATGACAATAACAATGACAATAACAATGACAATGACAATGACAATGACAATGACAATGACAATGACAATGACAATGACAATGACAATGACAATGACAATGACAATGACAATGACAATGACAATGACAATGACAATGACAATGACAATGACAATGACAATGACAATGACAATGACAATGACAATGACAATGACAATGACAATGACAATGACAATGACAATGACAATGACAATGACAATGACAATGACAATGACAATGACAATGACAATGACAATGACAATGACAATGACAATGAAAATCACCAATTAAAAGAAAATTATAATAGTAATGATAATGATAATGTATTATCATAAGTAATGATAATGATAATAATAGATACTTACTGTGTCCCACCCAAACTATTTAATAGATACAAAAGTATCTTTTGCTTTTTTTTGCTCATATTCAAACTTGCAGCGCATATGCCCATTGGCTGTGCATATGGAAAGCGGGCCAACAGCATAGTTAGTGGCAATTTTTGTGGTAATGGGCGTGCCGGTGGGCGTGTCGGCCATGCAAATGCAACATTTATTTAGCCCAAATCGAGGAAGTGAAACGAGCGCACGTCGCTTGAATTTATTTTTATTGATGAGTTTTAATTGTATTGCGTACGCGTACTTACAGACTATTTACACAGGTTAGCTTGCTTACATCATGTTGTGGATAACTATAGTGATGTACGAACATACACATACATACATATATCAGTTGAAGTTTGTAAATTCTCACGTGCATTTCAGTTGCTTAAAGCTAGAAAACAGTTTACAAACGCAAAAGAAGTGAATAAATCAGATCTAGTTAAATGTGGAGACTAAATAGATGCAGTTGCAGTTGCAGTTGCAGGTGCTGCTGCTGCTGCTGCTGTTCCAGTTGTCCGTGTCGCCATTTTGCAGTGCGTCAACTTCCGGGCGCCATATTGAAATGTCAGCGGCATGCAGAGTAACTGGCTGCTGATGGCTGCTGCCGCTGCGGTCGCCGCGGCCAGCAGCAGCTGCAGGCCGAGCAGCGAGACCCGCGACGCACCTAGAGCAGGGGTAACGGCCATTGCCATTGCAATTATATTTATTTATATTTGTTAACTGTAAATTGTCCAAATAGGCAACCGCCTGTCATTTCGTATTTGGATGAGCATTTATTTTTAATTAGCAGCCCGCCACAGCTGTGTGTGCACATCACTTTGGCGGGCACTGTAATTGCGGTCGCATGCATTAAGCGGCTGGCTGGCACTCACCTGACTTGTACAGCTCCTGGTTCTTGCGATCGATGTCGTCCCGAAAGACCAGCGCCTGCAGGCTGGACTCTCGCGTCAGCTGCGGATAGCTGCCGATCTCGGCCACGCAGCGCAGCTCGAGGCGGCGCTGCAGCGACTTCAGTGGCAGCTTCTGCTGTTGCTGCTGCGGCTGTCGCTGCTGCTGCAGGCGCCGCAGTTGTGGCTGCTGGAAGCGCGGCTCGCTGGCATAAAAGTTCAGCTGCGACACAATGCGCTGCAGCTTGTAGTCGTGCGCCGAAATCGTTGTCTCATCGCTAGGCAACAGATCCAATTGGCTGGCCTGCAAGACAAAGGCAACTCAGTGTCTGTGTGTGTGTGTGTGTGTGTGTGCGCCTTACTCACCTTGATGCCATTTATATACCAGCTAATTGTGGTCACCAGACTGGAATAATCTGTGCTACAATTGACCTGGACGAAATCATCTTCACGATACATCGAGTGGAAGCCGCTGATGAGCGGATTGTTCTGGGGCAGAGCTGTGTGCAGATAAAACATAAAAGATAAAAGATGAGAGTATTCAGAAATTGCGATAAATTAGCTTAAAGCTTTGAGCTAAATATAGAATATAAAATCTATAGAAAATAAATAAATTTATAGAAATAAAAATTTTGTTATAGTTTTATTTACTGATTTCACTTGAAATAAAAATAATTAAATGCAATATAAAAGATGATAGTGTTAATAGATAGATGGAAGTCTTCAAGTATAAGAAAATATGAAAGGAAAAATCTACATATTTAATTTTTCAAATAAAAAAAATATATATATTTGATAAGCCTGCACAATTCCCCAAAGTCGAAATTTAGAAATAATAAATAATTTTTATAGAAATATTTTTTTAAAATTTTTTTATAATTTTATTTACTGGATTAAGTTTAAATAATAAATAATTAATTTAATTAAATTAATTTATTATAATGTTTCTTAGAATAAATTTGATTATTATTTATTTATTATAATATTTCTTAGAGTAAATTTAATTATTATTTATATATTATTATTATATATTTTAGGGTAAATTAACTTTTTTTTAGACATCTTCCATGAAGGAATATTGATATTCAATGTACCCAAATTATCCACATTCTCACTTTAGCTGGCATATTAAAAACTCATTCGACTCATGTAATGTATGCAAGCACCATTTGGAGCCCTGCCAAGTTGCGTTAAGTAAGTTTTGAAGTTGAGCGAAAGAAAAGGCAGCCAGACCGAAGCACAACTATATAAAATACTCAGCAATGCGAAGTTAACGATAATTTTATGTAGTGCTTTAGGAAGTCGTTGACTTGGTCACTCTTAATGAATGCAAATGCAAAGCAATTCAATTTGCCGCAGCTTCAGAGATAGACTCGCTTAAGCGAAAGTTCTAGTTGCATTTTTAAAATATTTTATGAAATAAATTTCTAAATTAAAAAATTTAATTCAAAAATTGAATTTAAATAAAATTAAAAATTTTAATTAAAATTTATAAATTTATTATTTATTAAAATATAAACAAATTATTTAATTATTAATTATTATTATTATTTTTAAATTACTTTTTAAACTTAATTTTTAATTATATTTTTTTTTATTAATTTTTATTTATATTTAATTATAAAAAATTTTTTTTTATAGCTTTATTTGATATAATATATTCTAAATAAATTTGTTCTTAAATTTTTGAGTGTCAACTTAAGGCAAGGACAAAAACAAAAATATAAAAACGAAAATTCTGCTAAAAAATGACGGCAAATCTCTTTTTATACGTCTAGCGAATAGACATAATAAAATAATCAGATTATAAAAGGTAGGAAAAGTGCATTAGTGACAACTCTGAAGCTAATATTAAACGTGCATGAAACATGCAAATTTTGCACCTTGTTGAGCGGCCTCAACCACTGCTTCAGCTTCAGCTTCAGCTACAGCTCCTGCTGTAGCCTTGGCTGCGGCCCCTTGGCTTGCCGTTAAGGCTGTGTTGTTGCTTGCTGTTGTTTATTTAACAACTTCTCTATTTGCTTTTGATAAATTTTTAAAAATATTTCAGCAGCGAGACGCGCACCATGTACTACGCAGCGCATCTACAAGATATTTATTTTATATCAGCGAAAAAATAGATGATCATAAAACACATGCAGAGCGCGCAGAAACATCCTGCTGTGTGTGTGTGTGTGTGTGTGTTTGTGTGGGAAAAAGTAAAAGCGAAAATAAAAAGAAGAAAAACGAGGCACACAGACGTAGTCAGCCACAGACACACACATACACACACACACACATCCTGTGTGTGCATGGGGACGAGGCGTACTGCAGGAGGCACTCGGTAGCGGAGCTTTTCATTTTAGCGATATCCTTTTTAAGCATAAAGTGCTGCCGTAAATCACAGAGGCGCACAAAACACACACACACACAGACACACACACACACACACACACACACACACACACATACACACACACACGTGGTGCGCACACCCGCAGACTCGAGGCAAGCAAGCGCGATTCCTGTGCGCTATATCAGCGCTACACTCTCAGAGTTTATCTATGTGTGTGTGTGCTTGGCTAGGGATGCGAATCACATGCATCTCTTGGTTACATTTTATGAAAACGTTCAGCTTGCTGCTCGCTGGCTTGTTTCTTGCGCGAATACATCCTGCTGCTGGGCTGCTGGGCTGCTTATCCTGTGCGTGTTGCTGGCCGTTGCATGCAGCACGCTGCACGTTGTTGCAAGCCACTTTGGCATATATGCAAACGGCTGTTTTCCCCCCCCCCCCTCTCCCTCTCTCTCTCTCTCTCTCACTCTCTTCACTCTTTTTGCTTGCTCCTTGCAGCTTTCTTTGCATGTTGTTTACCATTAAAATATCACGGAAATTACACATTTTACTTGGTTTATGCTGTGCGGCAGCGCAACGGGCATTTGCCGATGGATAGCGGTAAAAATATTTGCATTACATACGCACCCACACACACACACACACACACACACACATGCTTGCATGCAGACTGCACGCTTTAATTTAAGACAAACAATTGAAATTGAATTTGTATTACGTATACGCAGCGTGGTGCGTGTTGAGAACTTACCCTCGACGCTCATGTTGGCCGTGCGCTCAGTTAGCTTGAAGTGGGGCGCATCGCCGGACACTTCGCACCTGTAGACGCCCGTCGATTTGATGCCCAATAAATTCAAGTCCACGCGGCAGGACGATTCATTGCATTCGTAGCTGTTATCGATCAATTGCACGCCCGGCACCGGGAACTTACGAAAAACGGTCTGCATTAGCGGCGCATATCTGAGGAAGAGAAAGAGAGCGAGAGCGTGAACGTTAGTTGGCCTAAAGGGTTTCCTTTGAGCGCCGGCAAATTGGCCGCAAATTGTGCCAGCTGCCATTTACTGTCCTTTTTCGGTGCTGGCCTGGTCAGCTGATAATCGGCCCAAAAGGCACGCTAAAAGCTTTCAAGCCATAAACGAAACGAGGCCAGGAAATGGAGATTTTGCACACAAGTGCCAGGACATGCACTCAAAAAAAAAAAAAACACACACACACACACAAAGTGGGCGTGTCTCTGCGTGTGTGTGCTTGGGCGATTTCTTCAATTCGTTTTCCTATTGTAGATTGTTGCTCATTAATCCCTCAAATATATATTGAATCTATCTGCAGACAAATCTACAACAAAAGTGTTCAAGTGGAAAACTTGTTCAGCGCTGAGCTAGTAAAGTGGCCTTAGCACATAAATAAACAAGTGCGATGGGGCCCAGTGTGATCGACGTGCAAATACTCTGTATTCTGTGTATGTATTTGCCAGCTCTCTCGTTTCGATTAGCTAAATATGCCCCACTTCACCGTGGACACTCGGTATTTCGGCATTCCGAGAAAAATGCTCTCAACTTTTGTGGGCTGTTGTGGTGTTGATAAGTCGCTTTGCTTTGTGCGCTACTTGTTAATGGGCGTAAGCTAGCGTTTGTTGCTTGTCCGAGACTGGGCAAGATGTTACGCAGGACGATAGACTGATGGGCTGTGTGGAGGGGCGGGGGAGTGGGCCGAATTATTTGCGGCTTAGATGGCGGCTGCTGTGGCAGCAAATCAACAAATTTGATAAGCAATATAAACTGGCTTTGTAGCTCTTGTTGCGTTTGCCTTTTTAGTTTGGATGGGGCTCGTTACATGGGATTTTGTGGCTGCTATTACAGTCTGTGTTTCGTGTTTAATGCCCATTTTCCACTTAGTTTTTCACGTATTTGATGTGCAAAGCCAACGAAAACTGCGTTGGGCTTAAGATAAAAATAACTACACGAGACAGCAGATCTGGGCAGAAATTAATTATATTTTAATTTATTTATTTGTTGCTGGATTAAACGGATTCAGTCTTTTAATTGGCGCCTACCACATAAAGCATAAGACTTATAGGATAGCTAAAAGTTGTGTGAGAGAGGAAGAAAGAAGTATACTAAGTGCTGAAGAAATACTTGATATTGACCAATAACAGAGCTGCTAGAATATGCTATGAACTGCTGCATTGGAGTAAGCGAAACAGCTATCTGCTTATTGCAAGCCTACGATCAATGCAGTTTAGCTGCAGCGCTTCATAAGTGTGAGCGCGACAGGTAGCTACTGCTGTAAGCAATGGCTGCTCTAACTGCCATAAATGAATACACAAATTTCAGCTGCAGTCCAGAATGAGATAGACAAATATTTATATACTGATGAATATTTATATTCTGCTAAAGTAAATTGCGCGCCATCTCTCTCATGCGCCATTATAAAAATGACACCAATTGAAAGTTTCTTTGCTTGCAGTGCGCAAATTTCTAGCTTTGAGCCACTGTTAGCGCTCTTTGCGCTTCAAGTTCTCAAAAAAGTATATATATAAGTGTATATATATATATATATATATATATATATATATTGCGCATGTTTTAGCGTTTTAAAGTTTTTTGTTTACATTAATTTGCAGTTGCATTACAAGTGCAAGTAAAATTGCAATTGGCTAGAGTTGACTTTTCATGTGCTGTCGCTGCCGCTGCTGCACTGCTGCTGCTACTGCTGTCTAATTAAAACTTTCGCTTAGCAGTCAACCTCCCCCCCTTATTACTTACTTGGGGTTGCACTCAGATGTGTGTGTGTGTGTGTGTGTGTGTGTGCAGAGCACCTAAGCGCTACTCATTCTCATTTTTAATTAAGCAAAACGCGAAGCAGTCACTTGAGATTTTTCATTACGCTGCAGTGCAAATACTTGCAGACGTGCATACATTACACATACATATTCATATACATACATAGTACATATGTGTGTATAAGTGAGTCACTTTCATACGATGATGATGATGATTATAACGTAATAATGCTGTTAATGTCTGTGTTCCTCACTTGATTGCATATTCACTATTTGAAGTGGTCGTCTTGAGGTCAAATTGGCATTTAATAATCATTTCAGTTTGCCTCTGGCACAGCCCCATCAGCTCCTATGGCAATTAGTTGGCTTTGTTGTCGCCTGTCTGGCTGCTGCTACGGCCATTGCCAGGGCTACTGCCAACAGTTGTGGCAGCAGCATAAATATTACATGTTGTTTACGTGCAAAGGTTGAAATACGCATGTGACTGATGGCTGTTGTCGAGGAAGCCGAGTCGAGTCGAGTCGAGTCGAGTTGAGTCGGGCCCAGCCGCACGACTGAAAGCCTACATAAACCCAAAACGGGGCCAGACACAGCAGCGTATTTCATATGGCAGGACATTTAAATTAATTTGCCATCGCATAAACGAACCAGCGTAAATTAATTTATTTAATAATTCATTAGGCAAGAAAGTCGCATGACAATGAACATATTTATGTGGCCATGTGTGTGCGTGTGTGGGCTGTGTGGGTGTGGCTGAAACTGGCTATGAGTACGAGGCTGGCGTTACGCCCAGAGCTATGGCACGGATTTTGATGCATTTGACAGCTGCGCAGCCTTCGCAGAAATAACAAAATAAATATCATAAATTATAAACGCACACACAGACAGAGTCTATCCCTCTCTCTCTCTCTCTCTCTGCCTGTCTGTGTGCGCGTTTTTGTGTACTTACCTAAAAAACTCGCTGTCGTTTTTGTACCACTTAACCGAATTTAACGTGTGACCACTTATGTCATAGCTGCAGGATAATGTCACGTTATCACGAAAATCAACAATTTGTGGCACATTGATGTCAGTCACAAGTAGACACTGAATGCGTCGCATAGCTGCCAAAAGAGAAACAGAGATAGAGGCATAGTGTTATTGTGTGAGCGAGCGAGACGGCAGACGTGAGGTAAACAGCAGCCAGCAGCTGCCGGCTAGCAGCG
Source organism: Drosophila fulvimacula (assembly GCA_035045555.1). Lineage (NCBI taxonomy): Eukaryota > Metazoa > Arthropoda > Insecta > Diptera > Drosophilidae > Drosophila > Drosophila fulvimacula. The sequence continues at coordinate 18,476,754 of JAWNOX010000137.1, forward strand.
TTTTGGGTGCGATGCTCGATAAAAAAAAAGTCAGATAAAATGATGAAAAATGTCATAAAAATGCTGCACAAAATATATGGCGAAACGAAACGAAACGAAACGAAAATATTTTGCATTTGCCAGCTTTAACATGGTGTGTTTGTATAGCACAAATAAACCTGCATCAGAGTTTATGATCGCGGTGCAAGAAAGGGAGAAACAAAATAAATAAATAAAAAATAAAAATCATTTCGGATTGCATTTCATAAATATGTATACTGTGTGCTGAGTCAAATGCTAATTGCTGCTGTGCATATGGGTTATATCAATGTTTAAGCTTTCAATGTATTCAATTTGTTTCAATTTTTGTAATATTTATTTATTGGACATATATTGTTATCTATATATATATCGGTGTATATCTGTATATATATATAGCTGTATAAATATAGTGGAGATTTTGCTAATTGAATGCATATAAAAGATAAGTCGGGCAATCCTTTCTGTTCACAGGCTACATATTGCTCCTCTCTGCGATTCTCTTTACGATTGGTTAGCCTCATTGAGAGACGAGGCCTCGCCGAACTCTCTGATCAATGTTTATTCTATATGTTCTTTAATAATTAACATAATTTGTACAACAGTTAATGATTTAACTTAGTAACCGCTAACTAACTATCTAATAAGAATGGGCTGACTCTAATACATATGTAAGAATGTCATGCAGGTATATTTATTCTTAAAATTCGAATATTCTCAGTATATAATATAAAAGTTTCTGATTCTCCATTAATTAGTAATAAAAATGTTAAATTTGTAACTAAAACCTAAAAATTCGGAGCCCAGGCGAACTCCGTGGCCTTTTTGACTGTCTGAGAATCGCATAGAAAGGCTGTAAAGAAAATGCTTTTACATTTTTAAAGTGATTAAAGAGTTAAGTACATCAAGTGAATGAAAAAAGATAAATTAAACTTAATGTTGGGCAGATAAATTAACATAAAAAGAAATTAAGCAAAGTACAGAGAGAGGCAGAGAGAAAGGAAGGGAAGAGAGGGAGAAGGAAAATACGAACCAGACAAATTGTGCAGCGGGAAAAAAAACTGACGCACAACTTCTAATTGAATGAACTTGTAAAAATGCTCAACATCTGAAATGACACAGCAACAAAAAAAAAAAAAAAAACAAAAAAAAAAAAGAAAAAAAACGGAAAAGAGGAAAAGGAAAAGGGACAACAACAATTGCTAAACGTTTTTAGGCAACAACAACAGCAACAAAGGAGACGAAACCGCGCGTGGGTTTTTACAATTTGCGGAACGTTTTTAAGTGCAAACAGACAGCTGAAAAGGAAATGGCAGCAGCAACAAAAAAAAAGTGGTTAATATCATTAGCTGAAATTGTTGTTGTTGTTGTTGCTGGGGCAACTGCTTATTGCAACTGCAACACGCGCTAGCTGAAAAAGTTGTTGGTAAATTTCCATAATCTTGGCCATGTCTCGTCGCACTCGCACAGCAGTTGCGGCGCTGTGCCGCATGATAAGCAACAATTTAATGCCAGGCAACGACGACAATTTGCAACTTGTCTGCATAATTTTTGTTGCTGCAAATGGCATTAGGCAACAGCGGCAGCAACAAGCATCCACCAGCAGCAGCGGCGGCATCTCTCGTGAATTTAATTTGTTGCACTTTACAGTTGAAATAACTTGAGGTGTGGCAGCAAAAAAAGTTTTGTGTGCCACAAGCAACATAACTTCTTTAAGATGTTTATGCTCAGATTTAAGATTTATATATATATATATATATATATATATATTATATATACCTTCTTGTAATGCGCGACAGATTGCAGTCGTCTGTTGGCTGAAATGCGAGCTTTGCATTCTGTTTTATGCCTTGTCAATGGCAGCAAACAAACTGAAAACTTGTTTAAAGTTTCAATAGACAAACAAACAAAAGTGCCTAGCCTAGACGACAAAGAGGCGGAACTGCTGCCGCTGGCAAGCCCTGCTGCAGCAGCGAGTGCTGAGTGCTGAGTGCCGAGTGCTGAGTGTGACACGACTCCTTTGAAGCATGTCAAAGCTGCTGACTAGCAGTAACATGAAACAGCAGCAACAACAACGACGATAACAACGACAATGGCAAACACATTTGCAAATGGCAGCGGCAACCGCAGCTTAATGACAGCCTCAAACACACACGCACAGATAGAGAGAGAGAGAGAGTGATGGCGGCGCAGGTGAACCACAGGTGGGCGGTAAAAGTTCAGCTGCGTGGCAAAAGGCATGACAGCTGTATCTGTGACCAAGCAGCTAAGACTATTTCTTTATATATATATATATATATATATATATATATATGTACACATATATGCACACATGTGTGTGCTTGTATCTTTGTATGCCTAGCGCTGAGGTACGGGTGGAGCATAACAAGCAGCGCCAGCTTCAAAGGCTTACGTCGAGCTAATACCCTCGAAATTAATTATATGGCACTTAACTAGGCTTTAATACTTATTAAAATCTCTTCAATTGTGAAGTTTTTATGAATATTTACTGCGTTTTTTTTTATTGCAATACCAATAACTAAAAAATCTGCTTTAAGTTCAAATGAAATTTGTTCAAAAATAACTCAAATTAAATTCAAATAAAAATATATATATTTAATAAATTAAAATATTTATTAATAAAAATATTTAAAGATAATAAAAATAACATAAAATTAGTTTATTAAAATTTGTTAATCATTTTTAATAAATTTTTTGAAAATACTTAAATTGTTATAAATTAATGACTTAATAAATTAAATAAATTATTGAAAATTAAATAAAGTTTTATTATTATTAAACATTTTTTTTTAATTTTTGTGGATTTGATCCTTATCTGTATTTTTTTTTTATATGTTTGAAATAGTATTTATTATATATATATATTATATTTAACACATAAAAATACTCTCAAATTTGCTAAACCAAACTACCCCTTGCCGCAAACAGAAATTGTCAAATGCACAGCACAGGGTATTTAAATAAGTACATCAAATACGAGAGCAAGAGGCAACTTTTTTGCATGGCAATCAACGCACTTGAGCAAAGTTTTTGCTGCCTAACAACGCCAAACAACTCCGATGGCAATTCAAGACCTCAATTTGATTCTTGCCGTTGTTGTCAACTCGACATGTGTGTGTGTGTGTGTGTGTGTGTGTAGGCATTACTTATGTATAGGTAGAGCAGGTTGTCTGATGCTTTGTCTGTTTGCTTGGCTGATTGTTGCACAGCTGTTCGCTTGTGGCTTACAAAATTGTGAAAGCCACAGCACGCAGCACGGATTTTCTCCTGCTAGCCGTGAAAGTGCCTAAAGAAAGTCGCCAGACTTTCCCTACTTTTATGGCTGCTCCTCCTCTCGTTGTTGGCGTACATTTTATTTAAGGCATGCAGCGCATAGTTCCCTGCGCTTGACTCCACGTTGAGTGGATAATGCAAATTGCGTGCCCTGAAAAGTAGGCAACACAAAAGTTGCTGCAGCTTTGGCTCCGAAAGAATCGTTTGCTGCTTACGATAAACGCCAGCGCAGACAAATCTGCACGGCCCGCAGCATAAAGAAATGCCAAGCATCTATAATTTGCATATAAATGCGACAAACGCTTCGAGCACCACGCAGCAGTCCGAGCGCTTGTTTGTTTTGACTTTGCCTTTGCCTTTTCTATCTATTCTTCTGCACATAGATACCCTGTAAATATAGCTGGCGCTTAAGCAGGAGCTTTATGTTAAAAAAAAACAGTTTGGATGAGGCAAGCTTAAGTTGTTGAAGTCGGACTGATTTTGTATATGAATCCAAGGAAGTTGAGCTCTTTGGATATGTATTAAATGGAGACAAGTTTTAAAGAAGTTTAAGCTTGGCCCATTAATGATAAATATCAATTTTCGCCTTAGGATGAAAATCTTTTAATTGAAAGCATATTCATTTGTTGTATTTGTTGTATACCGTGTAATCTAGTAGGTATTCAATTCAAGTCATTTCGATAAATATCGATTTTTAGCATGGGATGACCTATAGATGCGAGACTGAAACAGAAAACTTTTCTTGTCTTTTATCAGTAATACATATCAATCAACTACATAGGATACCTTCTTCTTCTTCATTAATTGAAAATTTCGATATATATCGATTTTTAGTATAGGATCACCCAAAGACTGTTCATTTTACTTAAATGTCTTTCAATATTTAATATCATAAATCATTTGTGTGTTGAGTTTGATTAACCCAGCAATAATTGCTTTCGCTAAAAATGTTAATTAATAAAATATCGATAAATATCGATTTATTAAACCTTAAACTGTTAAAAAAATAGACCTAGACAAGCTTTATATAACAATTCCAGATAGATATTTCTATTTTATTAGCTATCTACTATTATTATAGCCTCTAATAGCTAGAAGCATGGCCTACAGGGTATCTCCTAGAGCAGTTCAGTTGTTTTTCTGGGCAAGCTGATTTGAGTTTCTTTTCAGCTGGAGTTGAGCTTGTGGCAGGCGAACACAAATAAAGATGCTAATCTCACTAAAGCGTAGTTGCGCAACAACAACAACAACAACAATTGAGGAGCTAAATGGCACAAAAAAAACGGCCAAAAAAAAAAAAGCTGAAATAAAATAAATAGTCGTAGCTGCTGTCTGGCCAACTATGCGACGAGCGTTAAGCTAGAGCTGAGATTCCTTAGCTGCTGTTGTTGTTGTTGTTGTTATAGCTGCTGCATGGCAAATGGGATTTAAGCCGAGCAACAGCAGCAGCAGCAGCAGCGGCAGCAGCAGCTAGAGCCATGCGAAACGTCAAAGTTGAAACTTGATTTTGCACATTGGCTTTGTTGCATGCCACATTCGCTACACATTAATGTCAGTTTTTTGGCCACGCCCCGCCCAGCTAAACAATTTGCAGGAATTTACAATAAAAATACAACACACACACACACACTCGCCCACTCAGCCTGTTGGGCGTGGCGCAAACATAATTTACTTCTGCCAGGCAAATCGCACACTTAATAAAATTGAAGACACTTGTAAAATAGGCAATTTGTTTAAATAAACTTTATGGCACTTGAGGCAAGCGACTCGAGTCGAGTGCCGAACTGTCAGCAAGTCAGAGCACGCCCACGCCTTGAACACCCACGCACTTGTAGCCAAATATTTATTTTGCTAGCAACTCGGCTGACTCTTTGGCTGTAAATTTTTAAAAGCGTCTATAAATTTTTAGAAAAGTGCAAATAAAATATAGCGCAAGTTTTTATGCCTCTTAGTCTGTCTATGTATGTGTGTGTGTGTGTTTTGGGGTAAATCCTTTAAGGCGTACTCCAAAATGAAATTGTCACATTTATGTTTCCTTTATGTAAATTTTTGCTCGCTGTCGCGGCTGCCGCTGCTTTGTCCTTGCTCGCATGTCCTTCGAATATTTGAAGCTATCCCTAAATACTTTAAACAATGCATAAAAAAAAACTATGCAAATTTGTGTGTGTGTGTGTGTGTGTGTCATACTCTGCTTTGCTTTTGTCTTTGAATCGATTTGCCTTTGACGCCACAAAATTCTTCAGTTTCACAAGCTTTTGATATCGTGCTTAATCAATTTAATATCATTTATGTATATCAAAATATTTATGGCTTTTTTTTAACCAACTAAAAACAGTTGGGATATAAGCTGAAATGTGATAAAAGAAAAATATTTTGTATGCAAAAATGATGAAATATTTAAGTTTATTTTGTTATATTTTATTATATTTTCTTTTTACTACGATTTTAGTTCGTAGTTTGATGAGATTTAAGTAAAAAATCGAAAAGGTTAAGTTCAGGCATGGAACAGGGTATAAGGCCATAAGAAGGCTAAATAGACGTCACTTTGGTAACTCAGCTAATAGTTAGAAACAAAAAATAAAAATAAACAAATAAAAATAATAGATTTACATTTTTAATCAATCAGTTTAATTAATCTAAGCCTGGCGACGTATATATTATAAGATGCGAAGATAATAATAGAGGAAAAGAAGCAACAAACAAATTTAAACTAAAGCGAAAAATTTAATTTTTATTTTCATTTATTTATTTATTTTTTTTAAAGCATTTTAATACACGGGTCTTTAGGCTATGTAAGAGTAAACCCAGAAAACGTTTTTAAAATTATAGAAAAAATTTTGTTTTCTGTCATCCGAATGTTGTTTGCTCAGCTACATGAGAAGAAGAAGTAAGAACTATTAATGAAGATTCTTAGTGCAAAATTTTTTTAAAATTTGAATTTTATATTTAGAAACAATGGCGAGGCAAGTAATAATACTTTGGGAAGCTAAGAGAATTATGTTAGAGAGAGTTATATAAATTTTTTATTTATTTTTTTTCAGATTTTTATTTATATATTTATTAGTAGTATTATAAGTATTTTACAATTATGTATTATATACCAGATACGTGACTTCAAACCGCGTATATTATTTTATCTATAAATTCAGCAATTAAATAATTTTTGCAAAAATTTTATGATAATTCTGAGACACTAAAGCCGAGTGGTCCATCATTAATAAAGTTTGTAAGGCATTGTACTAATTACAGCCAATTAGAGCTGATGCTGAGCCACTAAAGTCTATTGAAGTTTCTCGCTTACTCTCAAGGTTTGTAAGTAACTGTACTAGCTACAGTTTTACCATTAAAGTAGTTCCTCTATTCATAAAGTATCAGTTACAGCTTTAGAGCCACTTGACAAAAAAGTTTTATTAGCCTCAAACAGCACAACAAGAGTCAAGGCATAAGTTGAGGTTTGGTTATAAATTTATATCTCGACTCAGTTTCTTTGTGTCTGAGGCTTTTTGCCTTAAAATATCTGTAAAAAGTGAATTTCTGACCAAACTCTGTAATTTATTAGCTCAAAAATGCGTTCAGCTCGAAAACATATTTAAAAAAAATTCTTTTTACATTTCGTTGACATTTTGTCTCGAATGCATTAGACTTGACTAAGTTTTGTTTTATTTTGTATTTTTTTTTTTTGTTATTTTTCGCTTTATTTCAGCTGCGCTACGTTTGCTGCGTCGCCTGCTCGGAGGGCAGCAGACAAATGGCGACGGGCAAATGGAAAAATGTTGCCCAAGCGCTGAAGTGACACAGACCCAAAGTGCAATTGGGAAATCCAATTACGAGAGCTGCAGCACCGACTAGTTTAGTGCGGATGTCGGCATAAATAACTGGCAATATAATTGCCATAATCAATAATTGTTGTTCAAGTGCGATTCGAGATTTGAGTCATAATTGAAAGCGTATTTAAAAAACAATTTTGTGGCATGAAATTTGCATAAATTGCTGCGGCAACACGAGCAACAAACGCACATTTATTGCTATGCTAATTTCGGAGTTTGGGTCACAAGTGGCAACAAAAGGCAAGTGCACAAAAGCGCAAAGCGGAAACGGAAATGCCTAAATGACTTTTCATGGTGTCGCCATTGAAGGGCTTCAGGGTTCGCTCTGCTTTGTGCGTGTGTGCGTGTCTGTGTGTGTGTGTGTGTGTGTGTGTTGAAGTCAACCGCAAAGTTGGCCACGTCGTCGAGCTTGTCGTAAAAAAGGTTGAACAGCTTAAAGGGATTAAAAGCAAAAGGCAATAAAATGAAAAGTTTCAAATATTTTTATTATTATTATGAGCGAGCGGCCGGGACGCCGGGCCCTTGACTAAAGCCCGGACTTTAAAGCCGTAGCCGAAAACTTACCCAGCAGCATGTAGATGCCCAGCTGCAGCAGCCAGCAGCCACATCCATAATCCATTCTATATGCTCGTTCGCCAAGGTCCTTGCCGCTGTCGCCTAAGCCGCATACAAAAACTTTCCGTCCGGCATATTTTCCAGCAATTTTTTTCTCGTACTCGTACTGTCTTCCAACATATTACTTTGCACTATCGCCCGCCATGATTATGTATATATATTATATATATATATATATACATATACAGTTTCAATATCGACAAGTGCCATTAACAGTCCAGCAAATTGAAACAAGCGCCGAGTCCTTGTTAGGCCAAAAAAGAGAGAAAACAATATTCAACATTCGCTGTTGGCGTTTAGTTTTTCTCAAATTTAGTTTTTTTTAATGATTTTTCTTTTTTTTTTTTTGTTTTTGGTCGCTGTGTTTTAAGGTTATTAAATTTGAAAAGTTTTTTGGCGTCAAAGTGCGGCGTACTGAGGCAGCATACACCAAACGCCCACTCACTCTAACACACACACAGAGAGACACACACACACACAGAGACACATACACACATACTTTTGCTCTATTGTCTATTGTGTCCGGCTTTTAGAAAGTTTTCGCTCAGAGCTTTGTATCTATGCGCTATCTAGATCAAATGTGTATGGGAAAGGAGAGTTTTTTGATCTTGACTGAGAGCAAAAGACACAAAGAGAGAGAGAGAGAGATACAGAGGGAGAGAGAGAGAGAGAGAGAGTGAGAGTGAAATAGATGTTAGAGATAGAGAGAGAGAGAGAGACAAAGATGGATAGAGGAATTATAGATGCATAACTATATAGATAGAGAAAGAGAGAGAAAAGAGAGAGAGAGAGAGAGAGAGAGAGAGGGAGAGAATAAGAGAAGGTTAGAGACTAATATATATATATTTATATATATATATATATATATATATATATGGAGAATTATAGATGTATAGATGAGAGAGTTAAGACCAACAAATAGTTATTTATATTCATATCTTTTTCTTCTTATATAGCTCTAAATACCGATAAATATCCATCATCTTTATGACAAAATATTTTATATAATTATATATAATATGTTCTACTGCATGTTAAAATATTTTCTCTATTATTATTATTATAGAATTTTAAAGCCTATTTCTCAGCTTAGTGTAGCTTGTTGTCAAGAAGTCTTGCGTAATCGATATATATCGATAGTAAGATGCATTGCCATATAGCTATTTTTTATATTTTAATACCCATTCTTAAATAATGTACTATATTGGTATATAATTTTATAATATATATATTTTTAGAATTTTTAAAAATTAATTTTTTGCTCTACTTTAAAGCTGAGCATAATCGATATTGAAATATGTAAGTATTATCAATAATATTATCGATTAATTGTAGTAAATATATAATTAATTTAACTAGTCAATATATTTTTGAATGGTCTTTTTCTCTCATTTACAATCATATATCACTAAAGATCGACTAACTGCCTAGCCATCCTTTGCCAAATAACAGAGTATCTTTCAGTCATCTCTCAAACTATGCCCCCGCTCTTTGTATAATAAAGTTTGCTTTTTGTTTTCGGTATTTTTTTGCGTGCATTGCATTTGTTTATTGTCATTGTCAGCGTTATTTAAACGTTGACAGTTTTGAAAAATTTTTTTCTTGTGGCCTAAAAGAGGGAAAAAAGCACACGAACTGAAAATGAAAATGAAAATGTGGCAGGCGGCAACTTTGTCTGCGGCGATTGTCTATTGGGGCCAGTGGCAGTTGCTGTTTTGCCAACAGGCAGCAAGTCACGCCCACCGCCCAGCGGGCAGTGGACATTGCCCCCACGCCCTTCCCCGTACAACCACAGCGCTGGCCAAGCCGAGCCAAGCGTCCCCCTGTGGGAGCCTGTGGCGCTTCAGGCTTTGTGGCATAAAGTCCTTTAATGCTCTAATCAAATTGTGGCTTCTTTTTGTGCTGCCTTGTCGTCAACTTTGACTCGTTGTTGTTGTTGTCGTTTGTGTTGTTGGCTTTGTTGCTGTTGCTGTTGCTGTTGCTCTTGCTGTCATCATTGTTTTGGTTTCATTGACGCGTTTATTAAAATTACCGTGGCAAAGTTTTCGCCAGCAGCCAGCAGCCAGTAGCAGCGCCAGCATCGGCAGCATTTTATTTTTAATAACAGTGGCGAGCAGCTTGAGCCGGCTTCTTAGTTAATTTGTTTTCCCTGCTACCTACTAAAAATATATGTGTGAGAGCGAGTAGGTGTGGCTGTATAGGTGTGCTAAGGCTAATTTAATTTGCGGCTAATGCTATACAATTTTGTTTATTTTATTTCTGTTATATATTAAATTAAAATTAAAAAAAATATATATTTATTTCATTTATGTTATATATTTTTTAGTTAATTTATATTTTATATTTTATTTTAGTTTATTTGATATATTTTATTTTCTTAATTTATTCTTTAAAATTTATTTTAGGTGTATTAAAATTTGTATATATTTAATTTAATTTTTAAATTGTATTTATTTTATATATTTTATTTACTTAATTTATGTTTAATATTCAATTCATATACAATTTATTTTACATTTAATTTATTTTTTATTATTTTATATTATTTTTATTATTTATTTTATATTTTATTTATTTTATATTTTATTTATTTTATATTTTATTTATTACTGTTAAATATATTTTTTTTTTGTATTTTGCATATTTAATTTATGTTATAATATTATTATATTATTTATATTATTTGTTTTATTTATTTTATATCTATTACACATTTTATATATATTTTCTTTATTTTATTTTCGTATTATATATGTATATAAATATATATATTTTTTTGTATACATCATTAAAATTGTTTAACTGTTTATGTGGAAATTGATCCTGCGCCTCTCTCTTTCTCTCTCTCGCTTACAGCCAATTTAGCTCGAAGTCTTAATGCACATTGATGTTTGGCTGCAACAAACATTTGCATTTCAATCGAGCACTAAAGTCAGTTCTTCTTATGTGTCAATGTACTCAACACACACACACTCACATATCATACACATGTGTGTGTGTGTGTGCTAGTCACTAAAATATCCCATAAGCAAGAGCCACACAAACTTGACGCACATGCTGCTTTAACGAGCACACACACACACACACACACACACACAACTATTTTGGGCTGCTGCTTGAATCTAAGTTAATTACTTAATGGCAACGTAATGCACAGGCATTTTAATAATTAACAAACATTTCATTGACTGGCATAAGTGACACACAAACACACACACACACACACACAAATACACACACACACACTAGCACACGCACGCATACATTGAGTTCATGGCACAGTTTGTTGGCCCTTTTTGAAATATTTATTTATAAGCCTTGCGCAACAGTCGGCAAAATTGTTTTTTTTTTGTGTTTGTTTTTGTTTTTCTATTGCTGCATTTGCATAAATGCATAATTTCCATACACGCGCACACATGTAATCGTTTGTTATTTGTCTCTGTTTGCCTCTTTGTTTTTTTTTTTTTTTTTTTTTGTTTGCTGGCGTTTTACGCGCTTTCTTCGTCAATCGGCCACGCCGTGTACCTCTTCGCTCTTCGCTGCGCCCGTCCGTCCGTCCGCACGCACCGTGTCCCACAAAAGTTGCCGTCTAACTGACGCGCTTCGGCTGGAGCCACGGGCAGTTGGCGTTGCGAGGCTGCGGCTGCGGCTGCTGCGGCAGCGATGTCAGCAAGCCAAGTCCCGTATGTAAAATCCATGTCCTGTCCTGGATTCCGTTGTGGTCTTCGTGCATCGCTGCCAGCGTCCACGTCGACGGCGACGTCAGCGTCGAAAGAGCATCAACTGGCAACTCTTTGATGCTGCGTAACGGCCACTGCCTTCGGTCTTTGCTCTGCTTAGACTTCGGGTATGCTCGTCTTCGGCTGCTGTCGTTTAACGAGCATCATGGGAGCATTTGACAAAGCGCGCATCATCTCTTTTTGGGCGCGCCTTTAGCCTATTGCACTGTGTTCTCGCTAAGAGCATTTGTCGCTGTGTCGCGCTGTTGACTAACATAACTGTTACACTAACAGCGAGTGGAGAGTTTGCACAGCGCTGTTGAGCTTAACAGTTGCTGGCTGTTAGCTGTTTGAATTCTAATTGGATGAGCGAAATGCAACTGAAGTTGATTGAATTATAAAAAATACTTTAAAAATAATTTTTCGGTCATTGAAAAATTGTGAGTGCATGTACAAGGCATACAAGGTGTATAAAATTATATAAATACTGTAATAAGTTCATCATTCGAAGCAAATTCTATAAGTCTAAAGGTACTTTTGCTTGGCATTTTGTTATATACAAATCGTTTATATTGTGTGCAGCAGCTTCCTTTCGCTTGGTATGAGAATAATAAGAACATGCAACATTAACTGGCAGCCGCAGTGGCAACGGCCTTGTGCAGCGAACTATGCAATAGCAAAATCCCAAGACTTTGGTTGTCATTCTTATTGCTGTTGTTGCTGCTTGGTGGAAATCCTATTAGCCACATGCCCGTCTCGTGGCACAGCTCGCAGACAGCTGAGGCAGGCGGCAGGCGGCAGGCGGCAGGCGGCACAGCGCGAAATGCAACGCAACAAGCGGAAATGTATTTTTCGGCTGAGGCTGCAAGAAAAGATATTCAACTGCCAAGCCGCTTATCAAAAAATAGTAGAATAGCACAAAATAAATAGAAGAGGGAAAAGAGATAGAGAGGGAGGGAGAGGGAGAGAGAGAGAAAGGCAAATAAAATTAGTGCGCTGCAAAGTCTGGTGCAGCCTGCATCTGTTGGCCAACAAAGGCGGATTGAAGGTGCGCAGCAAATCGCAACTCGGCTTATCAGTCACTCTCAGGATTCCAGCTGAAGCTGCCTGCCAAGCGAGAGTATCTGCAATGGACGCGGACAACAACTAGACAACAGTTGCAAGCAACTCCACCCTCCGCCCTCCGCCCCAGCCCTGCCCTTGGGCGCCCAACGGCATCAAACGAAATCGTTTTTAATAGTTTTCAGTGCACTTGAAATTTAATTCAGCTCTTTATCGCTGCCAGCAAATTGCTTTGAGGCTTAAGATTTGGATCTATGATTCAGTTTCCTTTTCAGTTGTTTTCCTGCAAAAATTAATTATTTATTCAATTTTTCGCATTGATAGTTATTTCTGCCTCCTTCCCAGTCGTTGATTATCAGTCAGTCTGATTCAATTCAACAATTAATTGAATTATCAACTGAATCAATTAGTTGGTCAATCACCCCATCAATCTGTCTATAAGGAATCAGTCAATCACCCAATCAATCTGTCAACAAAGAGTCAGTCAATCACACAATCAATTGGTCAAAAAAGACTTAGTCAATCACTTCATCAACAAAGACTCAGTAAATCAATCAATCAATCTGCCAACAATCAGTCCATCACTCAATCAATCTGTCATCAAACACTCAATCAATCAGCCAATGAAATCTTAGTCAATCTTTCAATCATTCTAACAACATAGACTCAGTCAATCACTCAATCAATCTGCCAACAATCAGTTCATCAATCAATCAATCTGTCTTCAAACACTCAATCAATCAGCCAATTAAATCTTAGTCAATCTTTCAATCATTCTGTCAACATAGACTCAGTCAATCATTCAATCAATCTGTCATCAAACACTCAATCAATCAGCCAATGAAATCTTAGTTAATCTTTCAATCATTCTGTCAACATAGAGTCAGTCAATCAATCAATCAATCTGTCATCAAACACTCAATCAATCAGCCAATGAAATCTTAGTTAATCTTTCAATCATTCTAACAACATAGACTTAGTCAATCACTCAATCAATCTGCCAACAATCAGTTCATCAATCAATCAATCTGTCATCAAACACTCAATCAATCAGCCAATGAAATCTTAGTCAATCTTTCAATCATTCTGTCAACATAGACTCAGTCAATCAGTCAAAAACTCAATCAAACCATCATCAAAGACTGCGTCAATCACTCTATCAAAGACTCAATCAATCACCCTATCAATCACTCAATATCTCAATCTCTCAATAAATGGTTCATCAAGTCGTCAGTCAGATGCAATAGCACTTCAATCAATTTCTCTGCTCCACTCCTCAATCAATCAAAACGCTTTACAACGAAATGAAGTCATCCATCAACTCAGATGGATGCCCTGGTTTTTCGCTCAGTGTAGTTGGCGAGCACCACAATTAATTATCGCCCAATTTTGCTTTTGGAAATTGTTTTTCTTCGACGCCAGCGAAATAAATTAATTAAAATTTGTGTTTTTGCTGGAAATCAATAAAGATTAAAGTTGGTTAATGAGGCCGCGAATAGCAGCAGGCAGCGGGCAGCGGGCAGCGGGCAGCGGGCTAGGCTAGACCGCTGCGCAGATTTAAGCCGATGTTAATTTCCGCATAATTAATACAACTATTTTTTGGTTAAATTGCAGCAGTTTGCTCAGAGGACCGTGTCGTGGAATTAAACGTAAATATTTAATCATATTATTCAATTAAATTCACTTGTTGTTTGTCGCTGCGCTCAAAATGAGATTACAACAGAGCCAGAGAGAGATGGAGTGATATATAGAGAGCGCGAGAGAGGGCGCGAGGGTGTGGGCCTTATAGCTGCCAACTGTGCCGGAACATAATTTCATTAAAAGTTTTGAATGCATCAAAATGTTTTAATTAATAAACAGCAGATAAATCAATTATTTATTTTTATTTTTATTTTTATTTCATGCATTTGCCAAAAGACTTTGCTGCCATTCACGAGAAAAAAATAAAGTAAATACAAAATGCAATATTATTTTATGCGATTAATAAAATTATATATTTAAATAAATAAGCAATAAAATTAAGTTTACAAATCAAAGCAAATATTCAACACAGACAAAGGTATTTTCGGGTTTGCCTAATTGACTTAATAATGATGGCTTAAGTAAACCAATCTATATAACTTTAATATGAAATTTGAAATATATAAATAAATTGACTTATACAAAACTCTAAAGAAAAATAATTATATGCTTAGAATTATTTTCAAAATAAAAAATTGAATTAGTAATGAATGAATGAATTAATAAATATATATATACAAAAATATAATAAAAAAAAAAAATTTACTTCTAACAATGCAAAAATTAATGAATAAAAAAAATTTTAATACAAATTATTTATTGTTCAGTTTCAAAAATTTAATTTCAATAAAAAAATAAAAAATATTTGGCCCATTGAAAAATTAATAAATGAAAATTGTGGACACTAATAATAATGTCATTTATTTTTTTTTTTAATTATTTCATAATAATAAACAAAATTATTTTTAAAAATATAAAAGTTTTATGAATACATCTATTTGAATTTTATAAAATTTAAATTTTATTTTAATAACACTGCAAAAATATTCAAGAAATAATTTATTTAAAAAATTATTAAGTGCAGTTTAAGAAAAGCTAAAATAAAGAATTAAATATTAGCTTCAGTTTAATTTTATTCAATTTATTATCAGTTGCTGTAGATGTGGTTGAATTGCCTCTTTCGACAGTGCAACATGAGACAATTTACGAGTCTATTGTTATAGCGCAGTGCTTGGCTCCCACTCGAACCAACTGCCAACTATGTCTTAAAATGAAAAAAAAGAATATATTTTATATAAATATTTAAGCTCGATAAAGGAAACAATTTGCTTTTAAATCTTGCAAATTTTTAGTTTGTTAACTAAATTTTTCCCAAATATTAATAATTCAAATCTAAAGTAAAAGGTGTTTCTTTCTACCTTTGACAAATGTGATTAAAAGTCTTTGGCATAATTTACGGATGTGTCTTTGTCTTTGTGTGTGTGCGTGTGTGTGTGATTTAAGAATTGATTAAAATGTGGCCTGGAATGTCTTTGTTAAATTGCGATGAGATGCAGAATAAATAACCGCAACTATTGCACTTATTCTCTCAATATTGTATGAGTGTGTGTGTGTGTGTGTGTGTGTTTGTGTGTGCTTTTACGGCCAAGTTGTTGGCAAGTTGCAAATGCGACACGTGAGCCTTTTTTGTGTTGCAGCCGGTGCATGACTAAAGCAACTAATGGCACACACACACACACACACACACACACACTCTTGGCTGGAACACGTGTTTTGACTGCAACAAATATGCAAAAAATGTTATGCCAAAAGCCAGCCCAACAACAACAGCAACAATAGCAATAGCATTAACATCAGCCACAGCAACAACAACAGCGCCGAGTGCAACGAGAACTCTTGAGTGTTTGTTGTTTGCATTTTACGGAGCCCAGCGCCGCGAAGCTGCTAAACTTGGCACCGTTTGTTGCCATTTGCGAGAATGTGCGCAAGTATTTTAAAAATGTATTTTGCAGCGACGGCAGCTTTACATTTTGGGACACATCGAACGTGCCAGCCCAAATGCTCGGCGCTGGTCGAGCGGGCGCTGCGCAAATAACTATGCTATAGTTTTTTCCCTTCCGCAGCGCAAGTAAGTATGCTATAGTTTTTTTCTTTCCCTGCTCCAGCCACGTCGAGCACGAGTCGTTGAGTGTGCGGCTGTGTGGGTGCCATCTTGTGTCTCAGGGGGGTTAATGGAGCTCCAGTCGCAGCACATGTGCTCCAGCTTGCCTCACATTGCGAAAGAGAAATGCGAGGCCAGCCCAGGCCTGCGTTCGATGCCCGCCGCTTGGGTTAGGCATCGCGTTTTCATTGCGCTTGTCGCGTCTTTTGGCATGCTTTTTGATACTTTTTCGGTTTGATTTTATGAACTAACTGCGACTTTGGCCGCTTAACTTTGTTGGCTGCGGCTCATTATGCAAAAGACGGACGCCAGACGTAGCGAAAGTCGCGGCCGGGCACTTGGCAAGCAGCCCTCAGCAGACGGCCTAAAGTTTCCATTTGCAACATTTCCAAGCAAATACTCATAAATAAACAGCGCCAGCAACAATCTTGAGCGCATAGCGATGGTGCATTTTCGTGCCTCTTAAATATTTAATTTTTTATTTTTCAGTCAGAGACAATTAATTAATTAATTAATAATTAAATAATAATTTGTTATTAAAAATATATATCTTTAAATTGGATTAGGAAATGATTTTGCAAGGAATATTTAATAAATATTTTTTAAGCTAAAAAAAGTAAAAAAAAACTTTATAAAAAAATTTAAGAATAATTATTTATTAGAAAATTGTTTATAAATAGAATGTATAAATATTTAATTTACATAAAAAAAGTATAAAGATAAAAATAATAAATAATAAATAAGAATAATTCGTGTTGGCTCGTGCCCGCTCGTGTCACGCAGTGCAAATTGATGCGCGCTCAAGCTGCACGGTTAGAGCACTAGGCATTTGCCAACCCCTAAGGCGTGCAACAAAAAGTGCGGCTGGGCAGCGCCACAATGGGCGAGTTTATTAAAAAATTTGAACGCGCGCCTCACTCGCTTCTATTTTATTGTTAGTTTCTCTGCTTTTTCTGTTTCTGCCCTATGCCCATTGGAAACTGGTTGAATATGTGGGGTATAATGGGGCGTTACTTGAAGTTAGGGGCGAGAACTTGGATTGAGATGAGTTGCTCTTCTAAACAACTACCATTACTATGATAGTCTTGAGATGACTTTTAAAAAAAATATATAATATCACTTCGATTATAGTTTTAAATTTTTAATTTAGAAAAAAAATATGAAACTTTTTTTAAATATCCATTTTCAAGTAAAATGTGTGAGATAAATAAATAAATAAAAAATTAGTTTGTAATTTTTGGTCAGTTCTTTATTTTTTATTTCTTTTTATCGATCTTCCTTATATATATATATATTTATATTTTTTTTTTCTTTAACACATCTTTAACATATTGAAAATCTATAGCTTATAGGTCCAGGGTATCAGCTAGTCAGACACTACCCACTCAGTTGCTCTTGTTTTGCCTTGACTGTGTTTCATTCCAATTTTGTGTTTTATTATTATTTTGTTCGTGTTTTTTTTTTTTTTTTGCTTTTGCTGCTGTATTTCGTGCCACTTGGCCAGAGCTACATGCACTTGAGTTTCATTTGGTTGTTTCGGCAACGGGCAACGGTACGAGGCCCTGTGGTGCAGGGAAAAGGGCAAACCGGGAGTACCAGGCGCACCGGGAGTACCAGCCAATGTCAGAGAGTGCATTAAGCATTGTAGTGCCTCGAAAAAGTTTTATGTACATTGCGAGAGCGCCAAAAGAAAACCGCAAACACAATATAAAGTCGAATGTTTTCTCCTCTCTTGGTTTTTTTTTTTTTTTTTGTATTTTAGTAGTTGTTAGAGCTGCTGCTGCGGCCAACGAGGTTATTATTATTATTATTATTTTTGTTGTTGTTGTTGTTGTAGTGGCTGTTCGGGCAAGTAAGTAGTTCACTTTGTTAAATTATGTGCGGCATTTTGTATGCACATTTATTTGCTCCAGAAGAAGAGCTAATGTTTAGCTACGAGCAATACCATATGCTCAGGTGCTCATTAGTTGTGATGGCGAGTGCTCAAGGACACTGAATGCTTAGTTTCAATTTAAGTAATTTAGAAATGTTATTTTATTTTATATATATATTATACTTATTTTTTAATTAAGGAATTTGAGCTTAATTTTAGAATTTAGTTCCATATTTATACGTATTATTTTCTATTTCAATTTAAATTATCGAGCTAAGTTCTTAGCTATAATTTAATTAATTTATGTGTATATATCTTGAAATATAGATTATATCTTTTTACAAAGTAATTTTTTAATGTATATTTTTAGAATTAAATGGAACTACAAAAAAATATGTTTTTTGTTATATAAATAAAATTTTATAATATATTTTTTATATCAAAATAATTTAATGAATTTTTTTAAAATTAATTTAATTTTCAAATAAAGTTTTTATATGTTCCTATATTTCTATATTTTATTATAATTTTATATAAAAATGACTAAATATTATTTTGTTTTTGAATTAATTAATTAACTTTTAATTTCTATACTATTTAATTTATAAAAAAATTATTTTATGTAAATTTAAAAAAAATTAAAAATTGTTAATAGATTTTTTATATTATATTCTATTTCTATTTCTATTTCTCTTCAAATCTAATTCTGTTTTAGTAATATGTGTATATAAATATATTTATATATTTCAATACATTCTCCCTTTCATAAGCCCCAACAAAATGTGAATTAGATATCATAAGTTGTGCCGTTTAATTACAGGCAGCGAGTTTCATTTAATTAGGGATTACAACTACTTAATAAAAAAGTTTTGTTGGCGAGACGCTTTGGCAACGACGATCCAAATCCAGATACAATTACATACACAAATACAGATACAGATACAGCTACATGTGTAGAGGAAGCTGTGGGCCGCGCGGTGTCGAAACAAATGCATGGCAAAATCTTAATTAACCTCAGGGTACAGAGCATAAACCAGCATATATACATACATAGGCATACATACATACACATACATATACAGTATATGTATATATACATAGATACATTTAGAGCGCTGGGAGCTAGGCGCTTGTCTATTATGCTAGCTCTTCAACTGAATGAAACGAGCTGAGCAAATAGAACTATGCCTGTGTGGGTGAGTGTCTGTGTGTGTGTGTGTGTGTGTGTGTGTGTGCACATATTCATTTGGTATGTTACGCACTTTATTCTAACTCAAACACACACACATGGCTCAGCGCCAATTCCGCTGCTCGGGAATTACATTAAGCGTCGAGCATAATAAATTATTCCGTATGATATGATTCTGGTACATGATAAGCGTTTGTAATTTTAACTGTCAGTTAAATGAGTATGTGTCTGGGTCTGCTGGCAGGGGAAGCTCGCGTTGCGATTTAGAATTCTTAATATTTATCTTTAGCTGAAAACTTGAACATTAGCGCGCGTAAATAAAAGTTGAGCGCCAATATTTGCTAGCAAACTCGCTCGGCATAGAGGCACGCATGTGATGCACATGTAAGTGGCACACACACACACACACACACACTCACGCACACGTACACACACACATACATAATTACTTCTAGATGCTAAAGTTGGCGCTGTAAAGGGCGTTGACAAGTACGTGACTATAATCAGCGCGCGTTTGGCAATGCCAGCCAGACAGATGAAGGCAATGCCCCACGCCGCCCTCCACCTGCCCTCCACCATACCATGTGACCAGTTGACCTGACCGCCCTCCGACTACAGCCGCCCCATTTGACTGCCTCGCTATTTGCTTTGAAATTAAAAAAGTTTGCGCTTCGCTCTGTTAGATTCGCCTTGATTTACATGTTAAATAATTTTTGTGCCCTCGTCCGGCGCTGCTGAAATTGTTGCAAACGCGCTGCATAAAAGCCAAATATGAGTTAGCTGCCGCCTTTGGTCTCCTGTTTGCTGCCAGTAAATATATGCACTGCCCCTCACTCTATCTCCCTCTCTCTGTCTATCTCTCTCTCTTTTTCTCTCTCTACAAAGTCATCCCCTGCTTCTGGCCCCTGGAAATTGACTCACGCGCATTTGGCAAATCAACAGCTCATTAAATCACGTAGCTAAAACCCCGCATCTCGAGCAGACAGAAAGCCTTAAAAGTTTTTTATATATGAAAGCTGAATTTCAAATTCAATGCAGGACTGTGGGAACAGGACCTCAAAAGGTGCAAAAGAGGCGAAGGCCAAGGGCAGGTGGGCTTCCCTCTGAATAAAATTTAATAAAAAGAATTTATCAAAGGGAACAAAATATGTTTAGAGATATATCTATATCTATATCTATATCTATATCTATATCTATATCTATATCTATATCTATATCTATATCTATATCTATATCTATATCTATATCTATATCTATATCTATATCTATATCTATATCTATATCTATATCTATATCTATATCTATATCTATATCTATATCTATATCTATATCTATATCTATATCTATATCTATATCTATATCTATATCTATATCTATATCTATATCTATATCTATATCTATATCTATATCTATATCTATATCTATATCTATATCTATATCTATATCTATATCTATATCTATATCTATATCTATATCTATATCTATATCTATATCTATATCTATATCTATATCTATATCTATATCTATATCTATATCTATATCTATATCTATATCTATATCTATATCTATATCTATATCTATATCTATATCTATATCTATATCTATATCTATATCTATATCTATATCTATATCTATATCTATATCTATATCTATATCTATATCTATATCTATATCTATATCTATATCTATATCTATATCTATATCTATATCTATATCTATATCTATATCTATATCTATATCTATATCTATATCTATATCTATATCTATATCTATATCTATATCTATATCTATATCTATATCTATATCTATATCTATATCTATATCTATATCTATATCTATATCTATATCTATATCTATATCTATATCTATATCTATATCTATATCTATATCTATATCTATATCTATATCTATATCTATATCTATATCTATATCTATATCTATATCTATATCTATATCTATATCTATATCTATATCTATATCTATATCTATATCTATATCTATATCTATATCTATATCTATATCTATATCTATATCTATATCTATATCTATATCTATATCTATATCTATATCTATATCTATATCTATATCTATATCTATATCTATATCTATATCTATATCTATATCTATATCTATATCTATATCTATATCTATATCTATATCTATATCTATATCTATATCTATATCTATATCTATATCTATATCTATATCTATATCTATATCTATATCTATATCTATATCTATATCTATATCTATATCTATATCTATATCTATATCTATATCTATATCTATATCTATATCTATATCTATATCTATATCTATATCTATATCTATATCTATATCTATATCTATATCTATATCTATATCTATATCTATATCTATATCTATATCTATATCTATATCTATATCTATATCTATATCTATATCTATATCTATATCTATATCTATATCTATATCTATATCTATATCTATATCTATATCTATATCTATATCTATATCTATATCTATATCTATATCTATATCTATATCTATATCTATATCTATATCTATATCTATATCTATATCTATATCTATATCTATATCTATATCTATATCTATATCTATATCTATATCTATATCTATATCTATATCTATATCTATATCTATATCTATATCTATATCTATATCTATATCTATATCTATATCTATATCTATATCTATATCTATATCTATATCTATATCTATATCTATATCTATATCTATATCTATATCTATATCTATATCTATATCTATATCTATATCTATATCTATATCTATATCTATATCTATATCTATATCTATATCTATATCTATATCTATATCTATATCTATATCTATATCTATATCTATATCTATATCTATATCTATATCTATATCTATATCTATATCTATATCTATATCTATATCTATATCTATATCTATATCTATATCTATATCTATATCTATATCTATATCTATTTCTATCTCAATCTATAATCTTCTTCAATATATATTTTTCTATATCCATATATATTCTCATTACGTGTCAAACGTATATTTAATACGACTGAAACACATACTTCATACAAATATGGACAAGTTGATGTCATCCAAACACAGTTGCCGCATGCGTGGCCTCAGTAAGAGCTCTGACTGGAGCAAGCCGGCTGAGGTGGGCGAGGCGGACAGCAATGAGGGCAGCGACTATAGCAGTGACAACAGCAACAATAGCCTGCCTGCAGTCAGCAACAAGTCGAATCTTAGCATCGAGCAGCTGGAGTTTTCGGGCGTCTATGTGGCACGCGGCAAGGACGATTCGGTCCAGTTGATGACGCGCTGCTGTGCGTGCACCGAGGACGCCTTTGGCGAGGAGATCTTCATGGCGGACTACAACGAGGAGCTGTGCAAGTTTCGCATGTGGTCGCCGTATAAGTCCAAGTTGGCGGCTGTCCTGCTGCAAGGACTCGCCTATATACAGATCTGCGAGGGCAGCAAGGTAATGTACCTGGGCGCAGCGACTGGCTGCCCGGTGTCCCACCTGGCAGACATCGTGGGCGCTGCGGGCCTTGTGTATGCCATCGAGACCAGCCCCTGGGCCAACGGCGAGCTGCTGGAGCTGGCCAAGCGGCGCAACAATGTGGTGGCCATTACCGAGGATGCCACCATGCCCTATAAGTATCATCGCAGCATCTCGGACACCGTTGACTTCCTCTTCTGCGACACGCTGCACCACGACCAGCTGCGCCTATTGACGCTGCACGCGCGCCACTTCCTTCGGCCCGGCGGCCATTTCGCACTCATGCTGTCGGGCTCGCCGCAGGACTCCATTGGCGCCGTGAATCGACTGCATGCCGAGCAGCTGGAGGCACTCGACCAGATCCCGCTGCAGCCCTATGTCCACGGCCAGTTCCTCATGGCCGGAGTCTACAACCTGACCATACCCGAGTATCTGGCCGACGACTGAGGGAATCACTTATATTTTGTACGCCAGTGTAACTTCCTTTAAGACCCTTTTCCGAACCACTCAAATAAAAGCAAATACGAATTGCTGAAACAAAGCAACGAGATGTTGTGCCCCCAAGTCGAGATGCACAAAGCTCAGACGTGGATTTCGCAGACTTCGCAGATTTCCCGTTGAAAGCAAATCAAAAGTAGTGACTGTGGGGCGTGGGTGGTGACGGTGGTGGCGGTGGTGGGTGCGTGGCAGCGCTAGTGTGCAATGCAAAACAACTTAAAATGTCATATGAAATTTGTAGCGCTTGCTGATTGCGGGTGTAAAAGAGCGCCGCGAGTGGAGCGAGAATTCCCGCAGATACTCAACGAGAGGACAACGCGTAAATCCAGTCACGCCCACGCGGCGGGCGACATAAAAATGCAGCTGAAGGCGAAAGCAGCGTGCGGAATAAAATATAAAAAAGCGAGCAAAATAAAGGCGAACGCGAAAAATCACAAATTCCGACAAAAAAATCTTTAAATCCCTTTGGATTTATGCATTTTTACGTTGCATCTGCCGTTCGCCGCATGTGGATTGTCTAACGCCTTCGTGTGCCGTGCGCCACGCCCACCGAAAGTTAAAGTCCGCCGCCCACTGCTGTGCACTGTGTGTGTTTTTTCGATTGTGAAAATGCGGACGCAAAGCAGTCGCAGTCGCAGTCGCAGTCGGCGTCGCAGCTGGCGTCGCTGTCGACGACATTCACGTTTATGTGATTCCCGCAGTTTGCCAACAACGCCTTAAGGTGTCGCAGCAGCGGGGAGCAGCACTGCACTCGCTTGCATGCAGCTGCTGCAGCTGAGCTAAGCTGGTGCCCAAAACGAATGTGCTAGAGATGGGCGCGTGTCACGCAGCGCTCACGGGGCGTGGTTTGAAGTTGATGTTATTTGTGTTTTAGTTGTTAAGTTTTTATTACTTTAGATTTTAATTAAGAGAAGAAAAATATATCTTTATTTATAAGAAAAAAAATTGCTTTTTATTTAAAAGGAAAAAAATAAATTTTTTATTTAAAAGAAAAAAATATTGTTTTTTATTTAAAAGTAAAAATTTTGTTTCATTTAAAAGAAAGGAATAGATCGCAAATAGATAAACTATATAAAATTTTGTTTAAAAAATAATTTTAAAGAAAAACATATAATTTTTGTATAATGTAAAAAGAAAAATATTTTTTTTTTGAAATGCCATGAATTAAAAAAATATTGTAATAAGAAAATAAAATAAATTTTTTTTTTAATTTCTTATGTATATATAACAAATTTTTTTATAGCATAAGAAAGAAAAAAAATTGTTTTTGATTTTTTAATATATTGCCCTCAACACTAAAATAAATTTGATTTTAATAATTATTTGAAAATTATAGTTACCTTGCTCAAGCTTGGTTAGCAGTGGGCTTATCAGGCGAAAAAGCTGTGCATGCTCATCGGGGCTGGATGCACATGAGAGCCGTGGCTTTGGAGGAAGCTCTTAGGGTGCCAGGAATTAGAGACAGAAATCAAAAGGGGTTCAAAATTTATACCTCTGAAGACTGCAGACAAAAGATATGCTTATTCATAAATTAATAAATTTTTAAAATATTTATACTTGATAATTTTTATTTTCTTTTTTATTCAAAAGAATACTAACTATATATGCCAACTCTACTCATCAGAACTAGTTCAGT
Organism: Drosophila fulvimacula; assembly: GCA_035045555.1. Lineage (NCBI taxonomy): Eukaryota > Metazoa > Arthropoda > Insecta > Diptera > Drosophilidae > Drosophila > Drosophila fulvimacula. The sequence goes on from JAWNOX010000137.1 coordinate 18,501,678, forward strand.
TTCTTAGCTGCTTTTTGGCACCAGCCTAATGCAGCTGCGCTGACAGCGAGGAGCAGCCGTTGATGACGTCGCGTCGTTGGCAGCGCTGTCGCAGCGTGCACGAACGAGGGTATATGATTGGGGATATTCCCAGAGCCGTATGCCAGGTCTACCTTGCGCCCACACTTAACGCCACCAACAAAAAAAAACTTCACACAATCGATTGGTGTTGCCTCCAACTGCCGCGAGGGTTGCCATTGTTGTTGTTGCTGTTGTTGTTGATTTTATGGCATGCTGCAAACTATCTGTCGCTTTTGTTTTACGATTCCTTTTGCGCTTGATGATCGTCACCGTTGCGGGCAACGCTGCCATAGCAGGATTCGTTTGTGTTCCCTGTGATTCCGCCACTCCAGCGCGCTCGCTCCCACTCACGCTCTGACTCGCTCTGGCTCGCTCTGGCTCGCTCTGTCTCGCTTTGTCTCTCTCTTTTTGGCTTAAGCTCCAGCCCTGCCGTCGCATGGCCAGCGGCGTAATCGTGTTGCTGTTTGCTGCATTGGATGTTTGTTTGTCTCCGCAATTCCAAACGATGTCCCCAGCCCCAGCCCCAGCTACAGCTACAGCTCCTGCCACAGCCACAGCCACAGCCACAGCCCGAGCTTTAGCTACAGCCTTAGCCAGAATGCGAGCCGGCAGTGCCGTGGTGGCTAAGGCAGGGGCGGCGCGATTGCGGTGCTGGATTTCATTGTTGGTCCTTTGCTGAGCGCTTTTTTCGCACTCTGCCGCTGCAATCTCGGTGTAATATTTTATTTTCAATTCGCATTTAGTGCAGCCGTGGCAGCCGTGGCAGCCGTGGCAGCCACGTTGCCCACGTTTCGCTTGGGTTTGGGGCAGCATCTAAGGGAAGAATAAATTGTATCTGACAATTGGCAATTGGCCTATCCGCTCGTCTGATAGTGCGAGTGGGCGCAGCTCCAAATAGGCAGCCAGCCAGAGGGACACAGTGGCTGACGAACGGTCGGAGCGACGATAAGCGCTAACAGGCGAGCTGGGTTGGCTAGCCTATAAATTGTGGGCGTGGCATGCGTCGCATGTCCCAGCATTTTATGCTGAATCACGAATTGCATTAGACAAGGCACTCGCAGTGCGGTCGAGCCGGCCCAATTGGATTACCACATGTCCTGAGCCACTCCGGCTGACAGTTTTCATTACAATTTGTGCGCTCGCACGTTGAGCGTTGAGCATTGAGCGTTGAGCGTCGCAGCAATGCGTCATCGGCCGAGCCACGCTTTAAACAGTTCCATCAACGACAAAGCCGTGGCCGGGAAATCGAAGTAATCCAGCTGCACTGATAAATGTCAAATAAGCTTCGAGTGTGTGCGCTCGGCTGGGGCAGCGTGTTGAGCGTGCCGTGAAATGCTTTTTAAGCACTCACTCGTACCGCACACACACACACACACACACACACGCACACACAGCCAATGTAAATGGCGCTGTCGATGACCATGTTGGACCTTGTCGAGGGCGCATTACGAGCAAACAAAATTTTTGCTCTGTCAACTAAATGTCAGAAAAATGGCCGGCAATAGCACTCGCTGTGCTCGGAGCTCGCCGCCCACTGCTGCTCCTTGATGCTGTCTCCGGCACGCACGCACTTGATCAATCATGCGAGGCAACTGACAACGCCCTCTGTGTGTGTATGTGTGTGTGTGTGTGTGTGTGTGTGTGTGTGTTGTATTTGCATTGATGACAACTACATGTCCGCAACCGCAGCGGGCGACGCGTCGCCTGTTGACGATTATGGAGCACCTGCGCGTTGCCAGCAAGCGAACGAACGATTTGGCCAACAGATTACGCTAAAATGTGGCCAACACCCTGACAACTGTCTGTCACCTAGCACACGACGCATATTAATAAGCCCTTTGGCAGCGCCCATAACAAATGGCCTGCCATTCGTTTTGGTCCAACCAATCGAGGGCCATTAACCAGCAGTCGGCCAGCAGTCCAAAGCACTTCACAAACCAGAAAAATGAGGAGAGAGAGAGAGAGAAAGAGAGAGAGAGAGAGAGGGAGAGAAAGAGAAAGAGAGAGCAACGCAAAGTTGATATAAAACGTTTGTTTGAAAATGCCGCAGCAAATCCAAACAAATGTTTGTGCTTTTAACTGGGATTATCGACGCGATATTTATTGTGCATAATTTGTCTTAAGCCCAACAGCCGAGGCAGCCGAATGGACACAGACCGAACCGAGCCCAACTGAACCTGGGTCTGACCACAATTGCAAATTAGGGCGTTAAGCAAGGCAACCAAATGCGAGCAGCTTATAGATAAGTATTTAGGAATTTCTTTCGTTTTAAAATAAATATAAATAATACGACTAAATCAATTCCATTCAGTGTTTCGATCATCTGATGAGGCATTGGTGGTTGCGTGGGTGGGGAAGAGAGAGAGAGAGTGGGAGAGGGAGAGGGAGAAGTAGCTAAATGTAAATAGATAGAGAAGGTGAGACAAAGAGTAAAAAAGGAGATGATGAAGAGAGAGTGAGAGAGAGGAGCTAAAGATGAAGAGATAGAGACACATTGACAGAGAAAAAGAGAGAGAGGAAGAAATATAGTCAGAGAGCAATAGGGTATAGCAGGTAGTAAAATAGGGATTACGAAAAAGAGATGGAGAGAGCAGCAACACATATTGAGAGATATAGAATTGGCGAGAGAGAGAAAGAGAGGGAGAGAGAAAGAGCGACATACATTTAGAGAGAGAATGAAGAAAAAATAGAGAGAGGAGCACATATTATGAGACATAGAGTTAGAGACAGAGCCAGATACAGTTAGAGAACGAAAGAGAGAGGGAGAAAAACAGAAAGTGTGAAAGGAAAGAGATCAGAAATTGTCAGAGGAAATGAAAGTGATAAGAGGGAAAGAGAGAGGGAGAGTGTGAGAGAGACAGAATGAAAATGAAAGTCAGCGAGAAACATTTAGAGACACATGTATAGAGAAAGTGGGAGGAGATGCAGAATAAAAACGGAGTGCAGTAGAGTGAGAGAGACAGAGTAAGAGAGAGCAACATATTGAGAGAGGCAGAGGATGGGGGAATACAGTAGAAAGACAGCGAGAGAGAGAGAGAGAGAGAGAGAGAGACAGCTGGGTAACTTCATATTGGATAATATTTTATCTTCCGAGCACTCTCAGCTGCATTATATCTCCATATCTGCCATATATCTAAAGAAAAGTAAATCATAGACTGACTGCTTAAATTGTGCTCGAGAACAACATATCGAAATATTGTGGCTGAAGATTACCTTTCCATATATTAAATTTTCTGAAATTTTTCTCGAACCGATGAAAATTGCAAAAGAAACCCAGAATGTGCCAGGCGCCAGCCGCCAGCCGCCAGCCTAAAGCTTACACATTTTTCACCTTTTTTTGCGCGCGTAATTTCGCCTACCTCAACTTAATTTTAGAATTATGGCAGAACATTGAAACATTGCTGTAATTAAGAGCGAGAGAATGGGCCAGTGTGGTAAAAAGGTGGACAATTTGGCGCTTGTAAGACACACCTATAGGCACACACCACCACCACCCCACACACACACACACAGCCACACGAACAGATACATTGAAAATTAATTAAAACACAAGCTAAAAGCATGTTAACAAGAGGCCTGAAACAAAAAAGCACTCGCAAACAAATGTGGTGGGCCCCGCCCAGAGCTGTGGCAAAGATGTGCGCATTACGCATACGCAGCGTGGCCCGTGTGAAAAATACTTTTGGGCCAAAAGTTAACTGAAAAGAATTGCTAAGCCTAAGCTAGCTGGGGCAAAAGACGTGGCACACAGCTAGAAAAAAAGGGCAAACGACCTTTTCCATTAAGGTAAACGTCTCGGCTGGCGGAGCGGGCGTTGCGGGCCGCAAAGCTCGAGTCTTAAGCTTTGTTTTGGCGCAACTTTATCAGACACCCAATTAAAAGGGCTTTATAACAATTAGAGCTAATAACACGCTTCAATTGTTGCCAGCTATACCAGAGGGCATACCCAGGCAGCGCATGCCAATTGCCCACTCCCGATGCTCTCACGCTCAACATTTTATTTTTATTAGAATTGTTTTTTGTTTTCTTTCTCATGTTTTTTTTTTTTTTTTTTTTTTTTTTGGCATTTTGTGGGCAAAGCTTATGGCATGGTTTTTTATGCGCTGCCATTTGGTTAGAACTGCGGTCGCAATTAAAGGGAAAACCACAGCAATTAGCAAATTGACAAGTGGATTTGTTTTTGCATTTCCAGGAGTTGGCCACGCCCCCGCTCGCCCTCGTTGTTTTCGGGCCAGCATTACGCTCATAAGTAATTAAAAATTGTATGGCCATTGTTTTGGCATTTAACAGGCGAGTCTCGGCCCTCGGCTGTCGGACAACAAAACTGAAACTCAAACAAAAAGTGCAAAGCGCAAATCTCACAAATTTGATAAATTAGTGAGAAACTAAAAAAAAAGTTTTCTACGGCTTCGCCAGCCGAAAACTGAACTGAGCCGAGCCGAGCTAAGCTCAGCTGAGCTGCTTATCCGTCTGACTCTTTGACTGCACGGCTGGCTAAGAGCAAAACTTTCTGCCCGAATTCAAAATCCAATTTTTCGAATGAAAAGTCAAACATGAGTTTAACTTTTGATCCGTTTGGCTGCCTAAGCAGTCGACAGTCGACAGTCGGCAGTCGGCAGTCAGCTTGGTCTCCTCTGCTGCCACGCCCACTCTCAAATCAATCGACGACATCTGCATCGCCCAGCCATCCTCCATCCAGCTCAATCCTCAAAATCGATATTTCAATTTAGCGCACATTTTCAGCTACTAATTTGCAATCATTGGTGTTTTTGTTAATTTTAATTTGATTATACACACTCAGCAGCAGAGCTCCATTGTTGCCCGCGGCTCGCAACAATGGCCAAAACGTTCCAAAGTTCTTATCGAAATTCAATTAAAAAGACACGTTCGAATTGCCACATTGTTTTGCACTAATAAGAAAATCAATTTAGTTTAACGCAAATTAGTTGCAATTGGAAATTCTTTTGGATACCTTTTGGGTGTGCTTTAAGCTATTTTGAGTAATATATAAAACAAAGTTTATATTTTAGATTTTGCATTTATTAGAAATTGTAGTTTTATGCATTTTTTGCCTTATACAAATTAATTCAAGAAATTTAGGTAATTAAAGAAATTTAAGTAATTTTAATTTAAGTAATTTAAGTAATTTAAGTAATTTAAGTAATTTAAGTAATTTAAGTAATTTAAGTAATTTAAGTAATTTAAGTAATTTAAGTAATTTAATTAATTTAAGTAATTTAAGTAATTTAAGTAATTTAATTAATTTAAGTAATTTAAGTAATTTAAGTAATTTAAGTAATTTAAGTAATTTAAGTAATTTAAGTAATTTAAGTAATTTAAGTAATTTAAGTAATTTAAGTAATTTAAGTAATTTAAGTAATTCAAGTAATTTAAGTAATTTAAGTAATTCAAGTAATTTAAGTAATTTAAGTAATTTATGTAATTTAAGTAACTTTAATTTAATTTTAATTTAATTAATTTAAGTAATTTATTTATGCCCACACTTTTCATACAAGTGTATAATTTCTGTATACACAATTTATCTATATATATTCCATACTTAAACTAAAATTTCCTTGTATAATAATATACATTATTTATCTAGCATCTATATTGAATTTGAATACGCTGAATTACACATAAATGCAATTAAAGCTTATGCAAATATTTTAGTTTATTATATAGATTATATTTCTAATTTGTATGCATATTTAACTATTTGCTCCACTGTGCGCATAATGTAATGTGACAATAATGATACTTATTAAATGCATTTAAATTTACACACACATATATATACATATATATATTAAATATTTATATGTGTATATAGAGGGCTATATCTATATATGTATTTAAAAATAATATTTGCTGATTTGCAGCTGCATTTTATGCATGCGCTGTCATCGCATTCACATTTCCATTTCAATGAAATGCGCTGCGAAAATACGAATTTCTAATATCGAAAATCTAATTAACATTTGGTCTACGAAATAATATATATATATATATATATATATATATATATATATATATATATATATATATATATATATATATATATATAGATATATATATATAAATATATCACAGATATATACATAAAATAATAATAAGTGCTGGCAAAAATTAGAATTTTAATCAGCTGCGATTGGCAGTAATTGCTGTCAATTGCCAATGCGCATTAGTGGCTTTGCCTTAAAGCTTGGCTAACGTTAGTTATTTTTTAAGTTTAGTTAGTTGTTCGCTTTTATGACGCATTATTGAACTAGTCTATCTCTCTCTCTCTGGCCAATTGTCGGTGGGGTTATCAATAGATAAAGAGTCATCGTATCGGTTACAGCGCTCGAGTGACAATGCAACAAGCAAGGCAACAAAGCCCAGCCGCATGCCACAACAACTCATATACACAGTCAGTCAGCCAAGCAGAGAGACATATGCACTAACAACACAGACAGAAAGAGAGAGAGAGCGAGAGAGAGAGAGAGAGAGAGAGAGAGGGAGTAAGGCCAACATATGCCTGTGCTGCTGCTGCAAACACATGCTCAATTGAATCGAAATTGAATTTGCAATTCTACGTGCTGCATCTAACGCCATTTTCTTTGGCATGCGGCAAGAGTACAAGCATTTCAGCACTCTACATACCCTAACAAATTGTTTATGTGCAATAGAAAAATTATTTGAATGGATGATATTAAAGAAAAGTTATATGGTTCCCAAAATAAAAGCAGTTTTCACAATCAGCTTACGAAAGAAGCTCTGTGTGTTCACTAGCATAAGACAAAAAAATCGATTTTGAGAAAATGTTTCTGAAAATATTGATAAATTTTGGAAGGTATTAAACTAAGGTAAAAAAAAAGACTTTTAGTCATGTTTTAATTTTAATTGGTATCTTATATAATCTATTAAAAATACATAGCTAACTAAAGATAGCAGAAAATTGATAAATAAAATTTTAAAAATTAAAAAAAATATTTATATATTATACAAATTTATGCAGAATTCAGCTGTATTCCATTCCAATCTCATTCGTCTTCAATTAAGTAAAGAAATTGGTATTAAGAATTATATGAATATTTCTTATTTATTTCAATTATTTTATTTTTATTTATTAATTTTTTTTTTTTTTATTCAGTCATAAAATAGTTATAAAATATCAAATTATATAGAGCATTCACACTTCTCTTCTTCAGCTCGACTGCAAAAGTATTCGAAGTTTTTTACGCAGCTTTGCTGAGCATTTGGCAGCTCTGCTTTCCATGCCTTGAGTTGCTGTGCCATTCGATTTGCTTGTGCTGCAGTCGATCTCCTATGTCCTTTTCTAGATGTGTGTATTTGCTTTCGCTTTTTTACATATTTGCATTTCGTTATTGAGATTGAGACAAAGAGCAGAAGAGGAACAAAAAAAAAAAAAAATGCAGTCGCTGCTGCTGCTGCATTCAGTCATCAATGAGTTTTTGCATTTTACACATTTCACTTGGCTCAAGTTTTTTTCTTTACTTCTTAGTGCTGAGCTCTTGTTGTTGTTGTTGTTGTTATTGTAGCTGCCATTTTGCTGGCTGGTTTCTCAAGCTTGAGGCGTCTGAGCTTGAGTCGCTCTCGAGCATAATTGGAGCCCACATCTAAGCGAACCCCACCCAAGCCAACCAGCCAACCACCGCCCACCGCCCACCAGTCACTGATTGGCAAATCGAGTGCAGGGCAAATGTGTTCAAAGTCTTTTGATTTATTGATTGATTGTCAAAGCGATTGCCGTCTGCTTGACTGGCTCGCAACCAAATTTGTTGTACGCAATAATTAAAATGCAAATACGCCCACCAAATACATGAGTGTGTCTCTGTGTGTCTGTGTGTGTGTAAAACCATTTAAAGGTTAGCTGCATGTGGCATGTCTTTGTTTTTGGCTTGTGTGTGCTTAAGACATATTTCCATTTCAAGTTGAATTTTACATTTCTTTTGCCAGCTAACATTACAGCGTTGCGCAGTCACTCGACAAAATGATTTGTATGTCAGACGAGCGAATAACCTGTAACACCCAAACACACACACACACACACATACACACAGACTTATTTGGTTCATATGCTAAGCGCCGTAAAGTATGCCGCACTTTTCCGTGTGCATTGAGGTAAAGTGTGTTGCTTTGTTGTTTCTTTGGCCGTGTGGCTTCGCTTCGGCTGTGCTTTTCGCATATGCAAATGGCTTTGCACAAGGACAAGTGTTTTCGTAAACATACAGCAAACAAAGCGAGCGACTGCCACAACATTCAACCCCCAATCGTATCGTATGGCATTTCAGGCAACGTTTCTCACCAAAATACGGTCCAAAATCAAAGTAAAGCAAAGCTCAATTTTTTAAGTGAATTCAAAATAATGAACATTCAGAAATTGCGAATAAAATTCAGCAGGGCACCTGTCTCTTTTCTTTCTTTATATCTCTTAATGTTCGTGTTTTTCAGTCTTCAGGATACTTCTCTGATTCTCTTTTTTGTTTTTCTCCATCTCTATATCTCTCTCTCTCTCTCTCTCTCTCTGTCTCTCTTTTTATTTATCTCTTCTCTTCTTTATTTTAATTTTCGCTCTTTGTCTTTTGATGTATTTTTTCTCTTCTTAATTTCTCTCTATCTCACTCTCTCACTTTCACTCACTCTCTCTTTCTCTCTCTACTTCCTGATTTATCCCTTCTCTTCTCATTTACTTTATCAATATTTATCTAGTCTTCCTCATTTACTGCACTATTAACGCTATTCTACCTCTCGCTCTCACTCATAGTTTTCTTATTAAAAAATCGCCTCTCTATGCAATTTTCATTATTTTAAGTTCAATAAAATTTAAGTAAATCTGACTTATGCTTTCTCCCTCACACCGTTACACTTCATCCTCTTAACATAACCGTTACATAGCACCTTTCTATGCGATTTTCATAGATGCAAACAAGGCTTACCGGCTTAAATATGTGCTTAGAAATAGGTAGCAACTTTTTGTTTCGTTAAAAGCATAAGCCGCTTCTAGTTTACCATTCGCTCGCACAGGCTCTTTAGCATACAAACCGAATGTCATATCTATTATTTCTACATAGCATCAAGTTTGTATAGTTTAATTTTTGTTCGCCTTGACTTGTTAGTATTGCCAGATCAGCGCGAAACTTTTGTTATTACCATATGCAGAGTAGTTTTTAAATATTTTTTGGGGGGGTCAAAAGAAGCCGAGGAAGCTGATGGCCGGGGCTAATGTAATGCAAAGTCGCAGCGAGCGTATTCCAGTTGCCGGCTGCCTAGCCTCATTTTCAGCGTTTCTTAGCAAATTTGCGAGGATATTTAAACTGTTTGAGAAGTTTTTTACGTGCGCCGTCATAGTTTGAAAGCTACTTTGGCATGGCTGGAGGTTTATGCAGCTGCATAAATGTTACTTCTACTTACGTAAATTACAAAATAAAGTTATTACGAAAAGTAATTTAAGTTAAAAATTTTTGTGCGCCGCCAAGTAACCCGCGGAAATTGTGCAGCCAACTGGCAATGCCATGGCCCCTTTTTTCACTCCCTCTCTCTCTGTCTTTATCAGATGCTCCTTTTTTTCTTCTTTTTTTTTTCGTGTTTTTGGTGCAACCTGCATGTGGTGGGCGTGTGGCTAGAGAATTCGTGTCTGGCGGCTGTGTCGCCTCTTGCTGTTTGGCTGCTCCATAAAATCAGGTAACAAGTTGCGAAATAGTTTCGCTTTGGGGCTTTCAGCTCGGCTCTAATGCAGCCAGCCAACTTAAAGCATTGGCGGCATAGAAGAACTGCAAATCAATTTGCATTAAACATTTAAGGCCCCAACAACAACTGTAGCAGCAGCAGCAGTAGCAGCAGTCAGGCACGCAACAAAAGCAAAAACCCTGAAAAGTATGCAACAATAAACAAAACTCAAAGCTTGAGTGCCAACAACTGCGCCATACTCTGTTTTTAGTTTAAACTTGAGTTGAACTGTTTATAGACTCTCAAACTGTTAGAAGACTTTTAAAATGTGGAATAAATAGAAACTGACGAAGCAGGCTGATTCAATTTGAGATATATATATATTTTTTAATTTAAAAGGTAATTCAAAAATTAAATTGAAATGAATTCAAATTATAGTAATATAGCAATAAATCGAAAGGAAACATAACATGATCTAAAGCTCAAATTTTAATCCAATTTTTACATTTTTAATTCTTTTTTTTATATTATTATTATCATTTATTTATTATTAATTTTGTATTATTTGTTTTTTATTTATTATTATTAGGAGCACTCAGCTTATGCCCAATCATACTCTGCTCAACATTCCAGTCAATGCATATTATTTTATAATAATATCTAATAGACAGCTCACAGCACTCAGCTGTAACCCATATACCCCCTTGCACCTGGTCAACAGGACAGCGGACAAAACAAATTGAAAAAGTGGTCGGGTCAGTCATAAAGAATGCAAACTGCAGGTTAAAATCGAAACGGAAACTTTTAGCCTTGGCGCCCGGCGCTTTGATTGAGTCAAGCGATTGGCGGCTGTGGGTGGTAAGCAGCGTCCAGCCGGGGTTACGCTTAATCAATGGCCCAATAAACAACACACCAGCACATAGAGTGTGAGAGAGAGAGAGAGAGAGAGAGAGGGAGATGGAGAGAGTTGTGCAATCATGGTCACATTGAGTGCGCAGCGACAAAACTGTAAGCAATTGCACAAATCTGAAATGTTGCTGTTGTTGCTGTTGTTGTTGGTGTTGCTGCTGCTGCTGCTGTTGTTGTTTACACATGTTGTTGCTTAGCTGTAAAATCAAGTTGAAAGTTGCTGGCAACTTGAGGTGCAAGTGTCGTGTTTTTGTCAATGGGCCAACAGCAGCAATTTCCGTTTCCTGTTGCCAACGTTGATGAAAATCCAAAAGAAAAAAACCAAAAAAAACAAAAAAGAAAACGAACGAAACCGAGAAATGGCAAAGAAAAAAAGTCAAGCAACAAAAGTTTAGATTACAAATTCACATACGTACACTGACCAACAGGGCAGCAGTTGATTTACTGTTGCTGTTGCCTTATTTCTAGGTGTTTTTTTTTGCTGTTGTTGTTGCTGCTGCTGCTGCTGCTGCTGCAGTCTTGGCCAGCCGGCTGCATGTTTTGTGGTCATTCTGTGCGCTGCAATTGGAGCTTGTCTCAGCCCGTTGTTGGCATTTCGGCTGTACTTTTTGCCACTGCCAGTCATGCGTGGCACGTGCTACGCTTTGATGTGGTGCTCGTTGCCCACTCTCCACTCTCTACACGCCACACGCCCAGTGCCTAAATAAAGTAATAAAAACGAGCAAAAAAACCTCAAGCAAGAAAAAACAGGTGGGAGAGAGATGGAGGACGAAGAAGGCAGCCGAGGCTGAAGGAAACATCAGCAGCTCGCAGCACACACAGCTCTCGAGCTGCAAATGCCGCTTGTACATTTGGCTAAATTGGACTCAGCGAAAGCCACTGTCACACACACACGCACACACACGCACACACACACACAGCAACTTTGTAAATATTTTATGCAAAAACACAAACTGAGTGCGGCTCGGGCTCAGCCACAGAAGCTACCTGGAAAATGTTTTTCAACACATCTGTACGATTGCATCAAATAATATTTACCTTTCAATCCCACATACAGACACGCACACACATGTAAGCTGTATCTGTGTCTCAAGCATACGGTTCATTAGGCTGCTCAAGAGCCTCACACAAATTTGTTACTTAAAAGTTTTGTAGCTCAACTTGCGGCAGTTAAGTAAATTTCCTAATGTTAACTACAAATTGACTTCAGAAATGTTGAGCAGCAGCCGTGAGCACCGCAGCCTTTAAGCCTGGCCAAAACTGTGCTCTAATTAGCAAAAGAATGCAAACTGTTTTCCCATAATTGATATTTGAGAGCTTCCCGCAAGTAGAGCGCTTGACGCAGCTGTGGCCATAGCGCTGCGTCCATAAATAAACCAGTCTAATCAGCGCTGCCATTGGCAGCGCTATTGTCACGTATTATTTTACATTTGTCTGCATTTGCATTGGCATTGCCATGGGCATGGCTGTTGCCATTGCCATTGCTTATGCTCGTCCTGTCCATTGTGCACATAAATCTCATGGCAAAGACTCTCGCTCTTTATGCTCTTTTGCGCGTTAGCTGACATGACATTTTTTTGTAATATCCAATTTTGAGACCAGACTCCATTGATGTAATTAACAAATATTCAATATATATGTATATAAATATATTTTTATTCATTTTCAGATACTCATAATAATAAAAATGTTTTTCCCTAAAATTAAATAAATATTTGAACAAAGAATTTGTAGGAATATAGAAAATTTTGTATTGTAAAAAATGAATTAAAAATGTTATGTAATATATTATATAGGTATATATCATAATTAAATATAATATAAATATATCATAATTAAACTCATTTATTGATGTGATATTAAAGCACACATTTGATGTTCTGGTTCTTCACTTAATAATAATAATAATACAAAAATAATACTACTATAATTAGAGTTGAAAAATATAAAAAATATTTAATGTCGATAATGTAATATAATATATAATAATAATGAAGCTGAAAAAAATATGAATAAATAATAGAAATAAAAATAATGATAATGATAATATAATATAATTCGATAACAGAATTTAATTCGATAAAAAATTAATGTATGGGATAATATTGGATACATTTTTAATCCTCATGTTTAAGTTATTAAATTAAGTTATTCCCTGGAAATAATTGTATACTATATATATCAAGGCATATATTTTTTTCAAGCTAAGAAAGTGATTTAAATTTATGTAAATCAAGTTTGTCATATATATTCTAATAGTAATAATATTATATCTCTCCTGCTCTTTCTCTATCAATTTCCATCTCTTGCTTTATAAGCTACTTTCTCTTACTTCTTGCTCTATTGCTGTCAGAGCATTTGCAATTCGTTGCATTTAATACTCAAAATATATTTTTCTTTATTTATTTACTTCTTGTGAGTGAAGCGCACGTTTGGCGGGGATGAAGCCTGAGTGGTTGCATATTGCCAACTTCAGTTTGTCTCGCTGTTTGGATTCAAGGATAGCTTACACATCAACAGACACACACACAAACACACACACACACTCAGCGTATGCATTGTGGGGGCAGCAGCAGGTGGCGCGATATTATTCCCGCAGCTGCATTGCCACGCGCTGCTCCTATTCGATATATTTTTGTTGTTGTTGCTCATTGTTGCATTTGGCACATGGCTGGCATTTCGCTGAAATTTGTATGGCTGCTAGCTGCCACGTATTGTTGCATGCAACTGCCAGAGTCATTCAAATTCCGTGACAATTCGATAAAATGCGACAATGTGACAGGGCCAAACAGCTAAGACCGCTACGCTCAGCCATTGATTTGCTTTCCTTTTATGACTATTACTTTAGATAGACCTTATATAAGACTTGTTTATTTATATATTTATTTTGGGTTCACTTTTAAGCTCATATGCGGCCAAAGTCAGTTGGGACTTTGCTTGATTTACGAATGCCAAAAACACAAATCGAGCTGCTATATAAAACTTGAGCTGCTTAAAGTGTGCCTTGTGGAATACACAAACACAGCCACACACACACACACACACACACACTGAGACAGAGACACCTATAGGACACAATCACGGTAATTGAGAACTTTTTGGCAATGGAAACTGCAAAAAAAAAAAAAAATCAGCCTGAGCGCAAAAGTCGACAGAGCCAAGTGAAGATTTACTTCATTTTTGGCAAAGCTCCCGCAAATGCCACTCACATGCGTGTGTGTTAGTGTGTGTGTGTGCGTAAGAAATATGTGCTGTGGTGCACAGGAAAGTAAAATAACAGACTCGCGTCATAATTTACACGTGTGTGCGAGGCAAAAAAACGTAGTGTAGAATCAGCCCCAAGCCCAAACCCAAACCCAAACCCAAACCCAGACCCATACCTAAGCCCTGACTGTTGGGTCAGCAGTCAGTTGGCAGGGCAAGTTGTTGGCAAGCGCTTGCATCTGGCTAAAAAGTGTGAAAGGGCGATAAGAGCGATATGAATGGGGGGCGCTGTCACACAACCATTAGCCACTGTAGCTGGCTCTCATTAGGCCCGGCTCTCGGTTTATGCAAATTATGCGCCTTTCTTGCTGCTCGCTCGCTGGCAACTTAATCATGCATGTTTACACGCAAGTACAAAACTCAAACAACAAGCCGAAACAATAAACAAGATTCGACAACAAAGCAACTGAAATACAAGACAAGCAAGACCTGCAGAGTCAGAGTGCTTCGCCTCCCACTTCCCACTTGCCGCCCCCACAGACTCCACACAATTCCTTTAGAGTCCAATGATATATGCAATCCCTAGGCGGGCGAGGCTAATCAACGCGCGCATGCCGAAACACAAACATTTAACTGAATTAACTTTGTTTACAGCACAAATTTTTGCATAGCTAATTAGACGACGAACGAGGCCAAGGCGCGTTCAAAGCCTTGAATATCCATCCGGACCACCGAGAGCCCCGCCCCTCGTAAGCTAATTCCCTGTCGAAGCACAGCCTTTGCCTTGCCCCTTGCAACCCATTTACTCTTAACGTACGTGTTTTTATGCTTGGCAACAAAACATTTACACGTTTTACTCAACTGCCAATTTTATGGAATACAAACAAATTCCAGTTCGAGTGGGAGTTAGAGTTGGAGGTGGGCGTGTGCGTGGGCGTGAAAATTCTGCTCAGATATTAAGATTCATTTTCTTTCAAAATTAATTCGCGATTTAAGAGTTGGTTTAGGACTGAGGCATTCGAAAATTATTTTACATATGTATTATATATTATGATAACAAATATTTATGGAATTATTTATTCCTAAAAAAATTTTTTGACTATATGTGTATGAATACATAAATATGATTATATAGAATTTCTTGAAAAAATAAATGATTGAAATTAATTCAAATAAATTATTTGACACTAAATATTCTAAATAAACAAAATAAATGATAGAATGCAGAGTGAATTCTAAAAGATTTTAAGTTTATATATTAAACAAAATTTTTAAATATTTTTCTATATTTTTAGGATTAACAAATTAAAATTTTGCTGTGTGTATTTTATATTTTTTTACATTATTTATATATTTTTTTATTATTAAAAATTATAAAAATAAAATTTTTTAATTCTTACCTATATTTTTAGGATTAACTAATTAATTTTTTTAAAAATATTTTTATATATTTTTTTTTAATTTTTTATTATTATTATCAAGAAGTACAGAAAGACTCCATCTTCTCCAACAAATGTTTTCCTTTACAACTCAATTTCAATTTTAGCTTAAATTACTTATACAAAAGAGTTCTGATATATGTCCCACTTACATACCATTCTGAAACATAAAGTTTTAGACTGAACATAGCGTGTAACTAGGGACGGCTAAGCATGGCATGTAGAGTACATTTCAGTTGCAATTGTCATGATCATTTTATTTATTTTTTTTTTGCCAGCACTTTGATTCCATCTTTGGCTTCACGAATTGTTGTAGACAAAAGTTAGTTCTGTTTGTTTGGGGTATCTGGGAAAGTTGTCATAACGAAGAAAGTTTGTTCGGCGGCTCAGGTGCAGTCGTGGGCACGTAAAATATGGTTGGAAACAATGTGGAAATAGTGGAAAAACTGCCGCTTGTTTTATTTATGCATTTATAGTAGTTTTTCCTCATGACTCTTGAGTCGAATTCGTGCGGCGCTTCCTTTGGCACTCGTCACTCCTGTCGACTTTGTCTCATTTTTTATTTAAACAAAAAACTTTTGCCCATGCACAAAACTTCTACATTTCCCTTCTCGCTTTACGTTATTTTTTTATTTTTTGCAAAATTACCTAACGAGAGTAGAGGGAGCCAGGAAGTTAGTTGCAAGCTGGCTATAACTTGGTGTAAGTAGCAAAAAGTTTTTGCAAATATTATTAAATAAGCAGACTCGCGCGGAAGTGGAGCGAGAGAGAGAGAGAGAGAGAGAGAGAGGAAGAGGGAAATTTGGTGACAGCATTGAGCTAAAGGCAAAAAATAAAGAAATTACATATACAAAAATTATTTATTTATGTTTTATTTCAACAAAATAATTAGAGAACTATATGAAATACAGCTGCTGATATATATATATTCAAGCTTTCTATATTGACAGACCCAAGAATAGTCTAGCGAGTACTGAAGCTAACAATTTTGCATAGAAGAATATGTCAGAGTAGTTTAGTGAGGAGTGTCCGACTAGGAGACACCCTGAACATGAAGAAAATTAAATCAACGCATGAAATCGAAACAAGATGAAAAACTTCTTCTGCTGCAGGGTATAAAAACAAACTGATTTAAGATGGAGATATGTATATATACATAACTGAAGAATATAGAAGAAAAAATGCTTGAAGAATGCTTGATTCAAAAACATAATAATGCCTTAAATCATGGACTATATCTATAGAAAGTATACTGATTTAAATCAATTAAAAAACAACAACAAATTTCTCATTATATTCAACTAGTCAATCCAGTATATCAATTAATTTGTAAATTCGAAAAAAAACTGCAAAATTGAACTGAGAAGGATTTCGATAAGGTCCTGGCTGCTACCAGTTGGCACATGAATGTTGCACTGCGAGTTTGTCTCGAAGTAATTAAAATAATAGCCATTGAGAAAGCAAAAGGGCACTCGAAATAGGAATTTGCGCTTGGCGCAGCTTCGTGCTCGTAAAATGTCCCAACAATGTAGAACACCATCCATCAGACGTCAATTGTATGCCAACTGACAACAAATCAAACTGTCATCCAGCACAGCCAAAGCTAGCTAGCCAGACAGATAGACAGACAGCCAGATAGAGAGACGAGTCAGAGCAGTCGGAAGAGTCAGCAGTTGAGCCAGCGGAGCATTCAACCAGTCCAAAGTATTTGTGGAGCGCCATATTTGAAATTATGCCACATGCATTGGCATTGGTGGAGTCTCTCTCTCTCTCTCCATCTCTCTTTCTCTGTGCCTTGTGGCACAATTTCTATATGCTGGCATCTATCTATCCATCTAGTTTGTGTCTCGTTGCAGCTGTCAGCGCTCTATTTTGCAGTTCATCATCATTGTCATTGACATTTTCGAGTGGTTACAATGGCAAGCAGCCTGGCAGCCTAGGCACTCTCAGGGGAGTCGAGTGTACGGAGTGTGGAGGGCCAGAGTTACTCCATACTTGACTAGGGGCAACTGCATTGCTTTCGATTTATTTGCGCCTGAAAGATTTATGCGTTTGAAATATGGCAAATTGCCATACTCGACACGCTTACATATTAGTCATAAAACATTGAATATTAAAGCTCGATTTGCAAGCAAAATCAATTTCTTATATGTCAGAGCAGCTCGCCTAACTGAAATGATTTTTCAGTTGGTATTTTTTGTCTATTTTAATTGATTTTTATTTGGATTATATTGCATACATATTTTTAATTATTTGTAAATACTTTTTGCAGGCTTTTATATATTTAGTAGAAAGTAGAAAGGTGTAATAAAATTCTGGTGAGACATGAATGGAAATTTGACAAGAATTTTATTTTTAAATTGATTATAGTTTTAGAGCTGAATATGAAATTTTACTTAAGGTATTCAGTTACTATTAAGAGATAAATTCAGTTGATACGCAAGCTGGTTTGAGCCTTCAGTTTTATGGCTTGATCTAGTTAATAGTTAAGGATAGGACAGTTAAGTTCATATTTAGCTTTTTACTCTCTTTTTACTTATAGTTTCTCTGGAGTACATGCTAAGAACATCTAAGTAAAATATAAAATATTGTAAAGTGGCTGAAGCCAACTGGCTCTACACAAGGATCTTGCTGTCCTTACAGTACCAGAACTTAATTATCAGGTTTCAGATAAACGGCCAGACTGACAGCTTATACAAATCAGCTCTCATCTCAAGTAAAAACATAAAATTGCAGACGAAGCCTGAAAGAAGCGATATCCCCTAGACAGCAGGAGCATCCGATGCAGAGTAGAATATAAGAAGACAAATGAAAGATTATGAAAGATTAACTAGCTCACAGGCCATAACTAGTTAAGCTTTACAATAAGCATAACATATTAAAAATAAAAAAATGCTAGTATACATCAAATAGCTGAAGCGCAGCAGCTAGCTGCTTACATATTTACATATCTCAACTGCTGTGTGTAAATTGAAATAGCTTAAAAAGCATCTGATATCCGATGAGGGGAAATGCGATTGGCTGGCTGACTTGCTGGCTGGCTGGCTGGCTGGCAAGATATTCCGCATTAGATACCTGCCGTGGGGCGATGGAAGTGGAGGTGGAGGTTAACTGGAGTCAGGAACTGCGCTCCGGCCACTCGATTGACTGTGAAATAGGAACCACTTTGCGCAAAGCTAATAAGGAATAGCGAAATCGATATTGCCATGACACCTACAGGACGAATTTGAATTTTGGGCAGGCGGAAATTGATGCCATTACGGTTTTGTCTGAAGTCTGACGCTGAGTGCCACGCCGGAAGTAGCTCGTGGTGCATTTTTATTTAAAGAAAAATGCCAAATGCCGGTGGCAAAAAAAAAAAAACAAAAACAAAAAAAAACCCAAAGTGAAAGCGAGCGTGAAAGAGCTGCAAGAAGAAGAGCTGAACAATGTATGTGTGCGTATATTTTTGGGTAGCGCTGTCTGCCGACACTTTTTCAGACAGACGCATATATCACACTGACAGACAGATGGGCAGATGGACAGACAGTGGCACGGCACCCACAACACATCAGTCAATTTATCTCCATCGATACGAGTGTGTGTGTGTGTGTGCGTGAAAAAATTACGCAGTTTATACACAAGTGTGTGCGGACTGGCCCATTGAACTTTAACAGTCAAATGAAGGCGGGGTCTGGCACGAAATCTACATATATTGATAAATGACCCAAGCCCCTGTCCCGAATCGATGGCTCGATGGATGCCGCCTGACAGCCGGACAAGAAGGCGAGGCGAACGCAATTGATGCATGCATTTATATCGGCCATATTAAAATCGGAGCTTAACTCGCAGGCTCTCGGTTTTGATTTCATTTAATCAGCTGGCGACAATTAAGTAAGTTATGCCGGCAACGACAACAGCGCGCGAAGTGCAAAATAATTACTCGGCCTTTTCGCATTGCTTGTGCCAGCTCGAGCTTGGCGTGGGCATTGGGACTGGAATTGGGTTTTGCATTGGTTTACGGATATTGCTGTCACTTGCCATTTGTACTTTTTTTTTATTTTTATTGCTGTATTTTTTCGCACGAGTAATTAATTAAATAAGCGCCTCAGTCCGCAGATACATTGAATGGCTTACTGAGTATTCAGTAAAGCGGCTGATTGACTTTTGGTTTGCCGAACCAGCTGCCTGTCCACCGGCCGCCGCGGCGTCGTCTCCTTCAACACCAATTATTCAGCGCGCAACAATTTAAAAAACATTTTAAAATGCAGCTGAAAGCATTCCATTAAATGCGCGAGAACAATTCTTTATTAAAAAATTCATTGCACTTCCCGTTCAATTATTTATAAGTAACGCCTGGCATTAACTCGTCCGCCAACTAGAGCTCGGATTCTTTGCTATGAAGCAGGAGCTGAGAGAGCAAGGGCAGCTCTTGTGAGGTGTATAGACTGTGTTTTAACCATTTCCTGAACTCATTCCAAAAGGGTGGCGTATGGCGTAGCAGGTGTAATTGGAGCTATTTGTCTGACCGAGTCCGCCTACCTATTCTTTCGCTTATCCAGATATGCCTCCTTCCGCTTCTTCATAATCTATTTAAAATAATAAATAATACTTATATATATATTTATATATGATTTTATTTTGCAGATATTTTGATTTGTTCATATATTTCATCCAATTTCCTCATATGCGATAAATATTGATAATTAGGCTTAGAGCAGAACTTGAAGAGCTGGAGAGCTATAAATATGTAATTTGGTATATAGGTTTATTGTAGTTTATATATATAGCTTATCTATAGTTTAATTTATATTTAGATTATTACGATTTCCTCATTTTCAATAAATATCGATTATTACTCTTAGAGCATAACTTGAAGACCTGAAGAGCTTTAAACATGTATGTTAGTATATAGCTTTACTGTAGTTTATCTATATAATTTATCTACAGCTTATTGTATCTATTAATTATTTCCTATTCCCTCTTTTTCGATAATTATCGATAATTAGATTCAGAGTTTAACTTGACGACTCTAAGAGGTATAAACATGTAATTTAGTATATAGGTTATTGTATCTTTATTCTACTACATGTACAGGTTATAAATAATTTAAATTTTGAAAAATCAAATACATTAAGCATGCCTTATGTTTACGTGTATATAAATATATATTTTATGATATATATCTGTGTATTAGACTAATACTAATTTACTAATACTGTTAGTACGTGAGTGTGCATAAAATACGCAGCCGAGCAGAAGACTCAGAGTATCTGCTAGTCGAGCACTGCCGACTCAAGCTGTTCATGTTCCGTACAGTCATAAACCACAGTCTTTTGGCCAGCTTATTGCTGTCCTTGACTCGCCAAAAAATCCAGTTAAATAACATTTAAATTAGAACTTGGTTTTTATGATATTTTTTCTAACTACTCTTAGGGCGAGGGCGTGGGGAGGCATAACAACAGAAAAGTTGTTAAGTAGTTGGCAACTTTTATTGCCTGGCCAACATGATCCATAAGCCGCACTTAGTTGGCCTTCAACGGCTGCTCAAACATTGTGTAAGCTCGATTTTTATTTATTTACTTTTTTTTTGCTGTTGGCCAACTCGGCTGAAAAAGCCGTGTCCAGTTGTTAATTGTGCTGTGGACAAGAGTTGAGCATGAGAGGCTTTTGCGTAGTAATTGCAATTGAAAGTTTCTTCATAATGCTGCCAGCTAGTATTAGTGGGCGTGGCTCTCTATATGTGTGTGTGTGTGTGTGTGTGTGTGTGTGCGTATTAAATGTCTTTACAGCTAGGCAATGGCATTGCCTGTAAAACAAGGCGTCGTGGCACGCTGCATCCTGCACACATGAAATTATAACATTTAATTTTTAATTATGAGTGCTATTAACATGGCCAAAAGTTTTTGCTCCCCTGACAGGCGGTAGGCGGCAGGCGGCAGGCGACAGGCGCTGGCAGACGGCCATAAAATAAATGACAAAATAAAAATGCCAACAGAGCGACAGAGCTGAAATTATTATTTTGCATTTAAGAGCAGGCTGCAGCAGCTGTGACTACCAGCGTTCTACCCTCTGCCCTCTCCCCCTCTCTCTCATTCTCTCTCTTTCTCACTCTCTGCATCCGTCTCTCTCGCACAGCTGCCAACTAATTATGTGGAATAATGAAACAATCATGGCAGCTCCCGCAGGTTATTTGCGGCATATATTTTTTTTTTTTTTGTAATTTTAAATAAATTATTTCTATTTTTGCTTCGCTCTTCTATGGCATTTCTTTGCGCGCATTAAATTTCATTTCCATTTCAATTCAAATTTGTCTTAATGAATACTCGATATATGTATTTATGGCTGCGGCCGCACCTGTTTACACGGGCTAATTGTATGCGAATCGCTGGCGTTTTGTACTTTGCATAAAAACTATAAATATTATTAACAAGCAAAAAATGTATCATGCAGTTGGGCATTTGATTTATGGGCGTGGCTGAGGTCAGTTTTTTGCGCCAAACGTGTGCTCAAATGCAGTTCGTGTTGCTTTCATTTCAGTTTTTATTATTTATTAATAGTTTTTGTATGCTATCGAATATACATTGGAAATGGTTATGTTACGGGTATATTGGCTGCCTAAATACTTAATGCTAACTTTCAATTTTATTTCAGAAAAGTTTTACTAGTCTCTCTTCATTATAATTGCGTTCTTTGCTGACTGTCAGATACCCTTTAACCTAAGAGTACCTCTCTGTATTTTACAGCACATATCCTTTATACAGATATTCACATATATATACATTATATTCATCTCATGCTCCACATCCACAACTCTTTACAGGGTATCCATACGCACGTCCCCATAAATTTGCATTGATTTTTTAATTTTTTTTTTTTGTTGTGGCAGCTCATGCATTCCAGGTGTTGATGCATTATTAATGCCATTTTAAATGCCACATTCAATTGCTGGCTGGCTTTGAATGCCGTCGCATTACCTAAAATCCCGTTTATTTTGAATTTAAATTGTAATTAAATTAATGATAGCAGCCAAGCGTTGGGCAGAGGACGGGGGCAGGGCGTGGGACTGAGGCGCATTACATTTGTAATTTAATACAAAATATATTGTAATTTACTTAAGAGCTCTTCTGCCATACAGTATAATTCCATTTTAAATATAACGTTAACATATTTGGGTCGGAACTGTTTAAGCTCCGTTCGCCAAATGCAATTAACAAATAAACTCGGGAATTAAAGAATGCACTTAATGCGACCATAGCTCAGCTTTATTTCCAACTAGGAACAATAATGGCGGAGAACAAGTCTCTGATAAAATTTTCCATTCATCATGGCGTATACGTAACATTTTTACGTAATAATAATTCATAAAAGTCAAAGCGCTGCTCTACTTTGACTCTGATATCAATGTGTCTTAAGCTTTCACTGAATAATGATGATTAGTATTTTCATTTTCATCATCATTATTATAGCTCAATCATCGCTACTCTGCATTGGTCAAGTTGCCAACTGTGGCGTGTCATAAGCTTCAACATTAACATCCGCATCATCATCATCATCAGCATTAGCATTATTCAGTTTATAGTCATCTTCATTAGTTACGTCAATACTCAGGGGTCTAATTATTCCATGTGCTTCCACTGCTTGCGCGTCTAAATTGCATTATTATCAGCATTATTGCGGCCATAAATATAATGGAAGACTTTCGGCTATCCGAGTTTCGCGTTGCCTAACAGCATTCAGATAAACTCTGCAATTGAAATTTAACAGAGGTTTGCAGTGCGTCCCTCTCTCTTTCTCTCTCTGCCCATCTCTTACCTTTCTATTGTATAGATAGGCCTATCCTAATTGAATTGAAGATTGTAGATTATTTGATACATGATTCAGCTGCAGTTGACGTTGAACTGTATCCCATCAATCAATACAATATAGAGTCAATCAAGAATTTGTCTTATTCAACTGATGCACCTGCAAAATGATTGATATATTAGAAATTTAATGATTGACAAATTGATTGAAGTGGTGATTGATTAATTAACTAATAAATGAATGATTGATTAACTGGAAATTGGTTTAGTGCATGATGAATTGAGGAACATAATAGTAATGTGATTGACTAAGTGACTTAATAGTAGTATGATTGACTGAGTGACATAAAAATATTATGATTGACTAAATGACATAAAATTATTGTGAGAAAATAATTGATTGAATAATGTATTGACTCAATGACTGATGAATTATGGCTGATTTACTAATTCTCTAACTGAACTATTGATTGGGTGATTGATGCTTTATTGACTGCCTAAACTTAGCTCAGGATATAAAATGTTCTATAGTTATTTGTTTGGATAAGAGCTAAATATTATGAATGGTGAATGAACACGAAAGAGCTTCCATTAGGATTTTTTTAAATACCTTGAATCATTGAGAGGAGGAAAATCAGGGTACAGGGTCACTCTACGTCGGACATTCCCGACTAGAATTTTCATACATGTTTTCTTTTTAATTAAATTTTTTTTTTGGTGCAGCTTTTTGTTTTAGTTCTCTTAAAGTTCCCTTCTAGCTGGCGAAATCTTTAACATCCTGCCCTAAAACTGGAATCATTTGAAAATTTTCTTTTAAAGGCGTTAACAACCACATGTAGTAAAGGATAAAGTCAATATTAACACTTTACTAATACGAAAAATACAAGCAGTTAAATATTTAACATACAAATTAAGCAATTTGCACAAATTTCAATGAGAATACCTGAGAATTAAACATGAAGCTTGGGTTAGCTGCAAGGCTTTGGCAGCTGGCAACTGGAAACTGGAAACTGGGAAGTGGCAAGTGGCAAGTGGCAAGTGGCAACTGGCAGTTGGGCTAATTAAATGCAACTAACTATTTACATATGCAGACACCAAAGTCAACGCATTAATTAGCATAAATTTCAATGGCATGCGATATGCAAGTCGGATTTTGCCTAGCAGCTCGAGTTGCCTCGAGTTTGCTCTTGGCGCGATTGACAAATGCAGTGTAAACATTTCAGCAACGACAACAACAATGAGAACAACAATTTGATATGCCTTAATTTAAATGTTAATTCGTTTATCGAGTCTGCTGATGCGTTGAGCCTTTGTTTGTTATAATTGGCAATCTGTGATGGGACCCAGTTGCCGTAGCACTTCAAGCTACGCAAAAGTCAATTAGTCTTTATTAAGCAGCAGCAGCAGCAGCAGCAGCCGCCGCCCAGACCGTTCATATGTCCGTCTGTCCGGCTGTCTGGCTGGTAATGCAAATGTTGTGTCTTACGCCATAAAAATGCAGTCGCTGTCAGATACAGCTACAGATACAGCTACAGCTACAGATACAGATACAGATACAGCTACAGCTACAGCTATAGCTCCAGCACACAGATACTTATTCAAAGGGACGCGATATAGCAGCGTTAATAATAAGCAACATTTACAAACAACAAAAGGCCATTTTAATGAAATAACCATGCGTCCTGTGTGCGTGCGCCACACGCTGCTGCACTCATTTTGGACCCGAAAGAAAAACAAGCAGAAACCCAACAACAAGGCCAACAAGCCGAACAGAACATAACAGTGGAGAGCAGACAACCAGGCCTGGGCTGAGCTGGGCTGGGCCCGGCCAGCACAGGGCAAGAGCAAGAGCAAGAGAAACCGGGCCAAACAGCATGCGTACAAGATGAAATCATTAAAGGAAATGAGTTTTTTTTTCCCATCGGGTTATGACAAAAAAATGCGTTAAAATAAATTATTTTAATGTAGTTCTCATGTCAGCCCACGCCCACGCTGTCTGTGTGTGTGGAGAATGCGCGCATTTTAAAAATTCATGTAATCACAAAAGTACACATGTAGTAAAAAAAACACAACGCGCCTGAGCTGTGTGCAAATGTTTGTACCGGCCACGCCCATACAAAGCTAAAGGCGAAGGCCGGAAAACCGAAATGTGGCCAGGTGAGCTGTAGTTACCTTTGAGGCCTAATAAGCCCAGCCACAAGGACGTACATACATCACGTCTGATTGACTGAATGTCTAACTGATGTTACTGATTGAAGCAAGAAAAATATTAAAAAAAAAATATTTTATCTCGTTTTTTAATTATTTTAGTTTATGTAATTATAGTTTATAGATAATTATAGTTTTTATATTTTTATAATTTTTCTCAATTATCTGAGCTTACTCTAAGTTTATACAGAATTGTTTACATATTTTTTTTATTAAAAGATGATATATATAAGTTTAAAAAAATAAAATACAATAAAAAAATATTTTAAAATTTATTTTATAAATTATATAATATGAAATTCGAGTGTTTACTTAAATTTCATATTATATATATTATATCAGGAATTTTTTGTGTTTTTTAATATTAAAATTTATATTCTTATTTTATGCCACAAACAGATTAATAAATTGATTTTACTTTGAATAATTTCACAAATGTTGAAATGGTGAGGAATTGAGTGAAAATTTAAATTACTTAAATATGAGCTTATGTTTTGAATATATGTAAATATTTTATTATATCAAGTCTTTTTGTTGTTGAGCTGTATTATGCAAGTGTTTGAAGCTTACAATTTCAAAATGAATAAATATTTATATTTGAGCAACAATTGAATGTCTTGACGCCCTAATAGACTGCAATAGAATAGTCCTGAGTTGTACTTTTGGCATTTGGTTAATCGCGTCTCAAAGAATTGGCTAAAAGCGCTCACTAAAAGGCCAAAAGCTCAAAGTTCAAATGCAGTTACGGTCAGTGACAGGCAATAAGGGTTAAAAGATGCAGCGTAGCGTATGCAGCATAAATAATGCTCACACAGTCAATGTACAGACTCTGTGTATACCTTGTTGTGTGTGCTAGTTGCAGGCTCGAGTTTCACATACGCGCAGCGCAGAGCTGACAAATTAACGTCAAAGCCAACAACTCATGCGTCCACTTTTTGAATAGGAAAAATGTGAGAAAATAATATGATTATGGGTGCAAGTCGAAGAATACATACGCTTCTAAATATATGGGAAAATTATTTGAGAGTTAAATAAAGTAAAAAATACAATTAAAATAAAATAAATAAAAAAATAAAATTTTGCTAATATATGATAGATAGAGTCTAAAATCCCTTTATATTTTCTTCATAATCACAGCTCTAAATCAATGACAGAACTTGTTGATATGATCATATCAATATAGTATATTTTGATCTATCATAAACATAAATCAGCTTAAGCACATCCACTCCAAGGCTCCACGCACTTTATTAAAAAACCGTCATACCCTTCTCCAACCTATAGCAAAATTTCAAAAATGCTGAATTTCACAAAAGTGTTGATAGAGAGAGAGCTGGGCTGGACTGGGCTGGTCAGCAGCTGGTGGCAGCCACAATTGTTGAAAGCCATGTGGTCAACTGCTGCTGCTGCTGCTGCTGATGCTGCTGTGGCTGCTGCTGACTGTTATAACGAGGTCGAATAGCTGACTGCATCGGGACAAAAGTCAAATTTGCATTTGCCATTAGCTGTTAACCATATTTTAATTAACATCAAATAATATTAACACCACAACCTCACCAAGTACTCTTTATTATGGTCCCAGGCCCATTCACAGCATTTACAGATTTTTAGCCATGCGATTAAATTATTTATCTAGCTTTAAATGATGATGATTTGCAGTCAGCGTGAATATGATTTGGAAACATTTTCTATGCGCCTGCCACATACAATTGCAATTATTCATTGCAATTAAAATTGACTTTTGCTGCATTTATAAATTATTATTATGTGCATTACTGCAGGAATCTTTTGATACTGTGCGATACATGCTGATGCTGAGGATATCAATCAACTGTGTTTTATATTGTTATAACTATTGTGTCAGCTTTCGTTGTAGCCACTGTCCTTTCTCAAGCATAAACACTTGTCAAGAGTCTGGTCTTAGTTGCACGAATGTCAAAGAAAACAAATGAAAACATGGCTGCTTGCTGAAGAAAGGTTGATAAGACTAGGATTTAAACAGCTCAGATCTTAAATTCAACAAAATGTGGAGCTGTTGACATTTACTCGCAGAATCACATTTTTAGCTTTCTAGCTTACGTTCAAGTTTTATTTTATAGATTGGATTTTATGGTCAAGCAAAGCCTAATATATATCTTTGAATGACATATTCTTATTTTTCGTCGAGTAAATCATATTAATAAATATTAAAATAATAATAAAATATTAGAAAAAATTAATTAAAACTTTATTTATTAATTTATAAATTATAAATATTTATATAAATAATTTTTGCTTTGTGTTTTCAGAAATTAAATGGATTATGCTGGGTATGAATGGGATGCCTTGGTAGAATGACGCTCGCTATCAAGAGAGAAGCGTCGGCGAGAACTTAGAAAAACTAATCATCAAACAAACTAAAAATAATTGTCAATTAATTCTGATGTCATCAACAACAATAAAAAAAAAATTGAAAAATTATATATATTTTAATTTTCTTAGCAATATTGGCTCCCAGGTTAAACCTGATTTATTTTTCACTCAACAATTCAAATTCGAAGTTGAAGAGATATATATATTATATTCAGAATCAATATCATAATCGAAATGTCACATTACAACTAAACAGGAGCAGAGCTAAAGATATAATTCCTTTGAGAAAAGATTAAACTTTATAAATATTGATAACATTCTGACATCTTTTGCGCTTGCTCACAGATTTCAGTTTGAATACATTTTGAATCAATTTTGTGCCTAAAATCTTTTAAGAAAATGATTTTAAATTAATTTTGCATTCGATCAGAATTTAAGTGACATTTTCGACAATTGATGGCATTGCAGAGATGCTGGCTTAGCCTCTTGATAATGCAATGCACAGTGGCTTCTGAGACAAAATGAAATTAAAATTCAATTTAAAGGAAGCAGATTGAATCGATGCAAAACATGAAACAGAAAGCCAAAGTCGATCAAATGAATTGTCCCGAACAGACGTTGACTTTTGACAGCTCTTTAGAGTTGCCCATCGCATCGAGCTGTCAGCTTTGCTCAAGATTTCACTGTATCAATTTGTTATTTAATGAAAATATGCATTTCAAATTAAATTAAATTTATTTATGTCAAATGACATAATTTACGGCTAAGCTGCTTTTAATATTTCACTGGTAAGTAGAACTATTTTGCCAACAAAGCAAAATTTGATCTTTTTAGAATCTGCTGATGTGATAAATAATTGAGAATTAAATAAAATTACCAAATTATGTAATGTAATATATCAATTTAATATTTATTAAATATGTGCGTTAATAACACTGCGTAACATAAGAAATTTATTTGAGTTGGAATTAAAAAAACTGCTTTAAAAAATTGAAAATTGTTTTTCAAATACAAATATATAGTACAAAAATATTATATTATTATATATACATTTTTATAAATTTGTAGAACTACTTAAACTCTGTTGTACATTTTAAATATTTTTTCAAAATAATATTTTTAAAATTAATTAATTATATTTTTATATTATTTAGTTGCTTATATTTAATTTATATATATTTTGTATTATTACTTTTTATTTTATATTGATATTTTTATTCAATTTTTATTTTTATACCACTTTTTCATATTTGCTTTCAAACTGGAATTTCGCAAAAAATATGTGTGCCCAAAATTATATTTTCTTCGTAAATATGATGATATTTATTATATATATATATTATATGAAACTTAAATAAACTCATCCCAAAAATCTTTTTCGCTTCAGATTATCTCCAACAGAATTTGAACCATAACAAGCTTTACTGAAACATTTTACGTACAATAAAATAATTTCTTTTTCTCATAAACAAAATTAAAGAATTTCGGAAATTAAGATCGGAATTTATTGCACAGTGTTAGTATTAAATAATGGAAATAGTAGTAGTAGCTGAAAGTATCTGTCTGCAGCAACTTATTAGTGATTTTGCCTGATATTAAACAACTCCTTTTTCTGTTTAGGTATTTGGCAGGTAAGCCTATTATGCTTATATAAAGCACTTATACATCACAGCTTGTATAAATACATACACACGCGTGCCACACACACACACACACACACACACATACACGTGTGCTGTTCTTTATTTTACTCTGGAGTGTTTTTTGGCCAGTATCCTGGCGACCACCCGTTGGCTGTCTTGCCTCATAAATACATTTACTTTCACTTTCGTTTCTATATTTTCTTCTTTTTTTCTTTTTTTCCCGCTTCTGCAGAAAGTTGGCTACAAATCTTCGCTGAAACAACAACGGCAACGACGGCCACGGCCAAGCCAAGAGAATGACATCGACAACAACTTAAATGACAGTTTATAGCTCCCACGTTGAGCACGTGAAGCACGGTCGAACAATGGTTATTAAGCTGCACGGCAACAACAGCAACACTAGAGCAAACAATGTGCCAGCAACAGCAACAACAACAACACAAAATGGCAATGAGCGGATTTGCTGGGCCCGAAACACAGCCAGCGCAATTTATTTTCCACGCCAAAAGCGCAAAATGAACAAGAAATGCTCAGCCATGTAACGTCTGAGTGTGTTTGTGTGTGTGTGGTGTGTGTATGGTGTCGATTTGATGTATCGATGCCTGTGGTTACCTACCGCTGAACAATTGTCCATTTCATTTGCAGTTGATTAGGCGTTGCGCCCCAAATTCATCATACGCCAAACAAAACGAAAGCATTTTCAAGCGTCAAAGCATATCGAACAAAACGTTCATGATGATGATGATGATGATGATGATAATGATGAGAGACGAGTGTAAAATACACTATGTTTTGATTCTAGGTATATAGAAGGATAGTAACATAAAGTACGAGAAGAGCTGAAGAAGCAGTTGCTTGAGGTTTGAACTTGGCAGATTCATTTGTAGTAAAATGGAAAGTGGACAGAAATATTTATATAAATATATCAACTTTTTCATTCACCATTTACAATTTACAGTTGTAGTATCTTCTGCTTAAGCATTTCATATATAAAATTAATTATAGATAATAATAAATATTTGAAATAAAAAATAAAAAATGAGATATATTTATATATTAACTATACATAATAATAATAAATATTTTAAATAAAAAAAATAATGATTTTCAATAAAATAATAAATAAAGTTAATAAAAAATGTATAAATAAATAATAAATAATAAAAAAAAAATATATATATATATATATATATATATATATATAAATATATATATTTGAAAATACTCTTTAATAGTCTCTAGAAAAATCAAGCACAATGTAGCCCTTATTCCTTCGATATGCAACGTCGCTAAATAACTTGAAAATTGGGTTTGGCGTGGTTTGAAAAGCCCCAAGATTAGAGCTCCAGTGCGCAGCTGATGAAGGGCAGTTTGTGGCGCTGGCGAGGGGCGCGCACTTAGATTTGCGCTTATCTTGGCCAGGCTTAAAGCAATTGAAGCCTTTGCAGTGGCCAACATCAATTATAATCCAAATGAGCCGCACAACAATTGCCAGGCGCCCGTTATACGCCCCGGCAATAAAATGTGAGCGGCCCATTCCAGCGGCGCTCGACAGGCACTCGATGCGAATGACACTCCAAGGATTGTGGGACGCACTTGCGTCGGCCAGGCCTGGCCGGGCTTAGTCGCACAATCGCTTAATCGGTTTGTTATTTATACATCTAATTTGATCTGCAAGCGACGGAGCAGCAACGCCTCACCAGCGCCAGCCAACGGATCCGAACTAAAACCAATGTAACTTTAGTTGTAGCTGCCTCAAGTTGCTGTTGTTGTCTGCTTGTGCACGCTTAAAACATGACACTTGTAAGCTAGCACACATACCAGAGCCAGAGCCAGAGCCAGACTAGTGTGTGTGTGTGTGTGCGACAGTAAGCCATGGCCATAAACTGGTCGAAAATTATTGAACAGCGATTACAAATGCCAAAACAATTTTTGGGATTTTGCTCAATCGAACAATTTTATTTTATTTTATTTGCTTTCATTTTTATGGAGTTTTTATTCTCTTTTTTTTTTTTTTTTGCTTAGGAGATTCGCTTGACATTTGGATTTTTGGGCATTTACAGTTTGACAGCAACTGATATAGAGCAAGACCTATAGTCAAAATGCCAGTTGAAGAGATTTGAAATTTTTAAATACAGCAAAGCCAGCGTTTATCGCTTGGAATTCAATGGAATTGCTGTTGCTAAATATCTGGGAGCCACTGTGCCAGCAGGCTCTTACGACGCTTTTACCTATGCCGAAACTATGCCAATTCATTACATTATAGCCAAATGCTAGTTAACTGTTGATGGTGCTGGCACTTAAGGGACTACGCTAGGCATAATTCAATAAGACGAATGCTTGGCATGGGGGCGTGGCAGTTTGGTGGTGCGCCAGCAACACAGAAACCCCAAAAGCAGAACATTTCGGTATAAAATAATTGAAATCCGTTAGAGGCAAACAGACTGCCAGACAGACAAACAGGCACTCAGGCAGCAATGAGCACACACAGACACACACACACACACACACACGCATACAGAGAGACATTTACACTCTGCGTCTGTTGCCTGGCTTTGCAGTAGACACACACGCATACACGCACAGCACGCATTTAGCACAACTTCATTTATCTTTAGCATTTTCTTTTAGCATTTAATTAAAAAGACAAGTTCCATTGTCAACGGCGGTTGGCGTGGCGTGGCGTGGTGTGGGCGGCTGCTGTGCTCTAATGTGTGCCGTCTATCCTCTGCCAGGCAGACACAAAAACAACAACAACAACAACAACAACATAACATATTTGCGGTTTTTACGCCAACATTGTCGCCCCGCCTGGCTGCGGCTGTCTCCGTCACATATGCCTGGCTAGGGCATGCCAGCCATTCAGCCAGGTATTTCTGGTTCTGGTTCTTTTCAGCTGCCACGCCCACCGCAGCCGACTGGCTATACGTGCCCATTAGGAGCATAATCGTGTAGCTTTGATAAATGCTTATGTTCGGCGCCGCGTTTCGTGGCTTAAAATTCAACATGCTGATTAATTAAAGTTGCGCCCCAGAGTCGAGGCACAATGGAAAATTCATAAGTAATTCAACTTTGTCGACGCGTGAAACAACAATTTAAATATTCAGCGGGGCTGTGTGCGTGTTTGTGTGTGTGAGGGTACGGGTGTGTGTTTGTGATAGCGAGAGTGAGATTGGAAAAGCTTATTACCATTTTCACAGATCTGACATTCTCATGCGGCCTTAAATGTGAGTGCGAAATTAAATGACAACATATTTGACACTGATTCTTGTCACACTGGCGGCGGCGGCCCTGTGTGGGGCAGCTGCTCCAAATTTATCATATCTGTCTAAATGCCAAAGCCCCTGCCGTGTACCCTTACCTGACCACGCCCTGCAAATCGCTGCCAGTTGGCTCATGTAATTTGTTAACATGCAAGCGAAAAGATAAAAAAAAGAGAAAAAACTTTGAATAAAATGAAAGACTGAATAAAATTTCAAATAAAATTAAATGCCCTGCACCGTGGGGCAATTGCGGAATTTATGCGTTAAATAGTTTATTTTTATATTGCATAAATAGTTTTTTTTTTTTTGAAGAATTTATTATTAATTTAATAAGTAAAAAAAGGAATGAATAGTTATACATTTTTTAGGATATTTATTAATTCTCTGGTAAATATGTGCTTTATAAATAATCATATAAAAATTTAATTTATAATTTATAACAGCTTCATTATTTTTACATTCACATAGCAGCTTCTGCTGAATGCCTTTAACTTTTCAAACTGTTGAAGTAAACTGAAATCTCTTCATTTATATTCATTCATTCATATATTTTCAGTTATATATTTTATCCAATCCAAAGATTGTTTTGCTCAGACATATTAAATAGAAATTTAAAAGAAATTTTGATTGCAATAATGAAAACCCGAACCTGCGCCAGGCACTGTTAACTTAACATATATTTAGCAGAACCTAAAGCTTTGCTAACATTTCATAGCTTCACTGCGTAAAGAGAATTACATTTTATTAATTTGAAAAATTAATTTTTGAAGAATTTAATTTGCATTTAAATTTTAGTATTAATTTATATTTTGTAAATTATATTATATAAATTTAATAAATATTATTTCCTTTTTATACATTCTTACTTAGATTCTACTGCACAACTAATTTAATAATTTAAATTATTATTAAATTATATTTCAGCAGCCTTTATTTAAAATTTAAATAACTGAGAAAACGTTTCATAATACCAATTTATCAAAATTAAAGTTCTTGCAAAATTTGATTAGACGCTTAGCTGAATATAATTTGCCAACAATTTCATTTCTTTAATTTCATTTGTGTTGGATTCAATTTCTGCTTCCTGTTACAAACTAACAAACGAACACACACGCACAGAGCTAGAATTTGTGAATGCTTCGGGCGAGATTTAGTTAAAGAAACTGACAGCGAGAGTGAGAGTGAGAGAGAGAGGGAGATAAGGCAAGCTCGGTATTAAAGCATTCAACATACTCGAAGCACAACCTTATATCAGCTATAGGTTGAACTTTGTAATAAGTGTGGATGTGCGTATGTGTGTACGGAAACACCTTAAAACATTTTCGTGCGATTTTGAAAAGATGTCAACAAAATTTATGCAAATGATATGTTAACGCTACTTATATGGAAATTAGTATAAGGAGTCAGGACGCGCCAAAGGCGGCTGCCGACGACGACGACGACGCAGATGACGAGAACGAGAACGTTTTGGCATCGTCGAGGCGTCGCCCTGACTCTCACGCTCAGCAACAAAGCATGGCACTGGCGTGATAGAGTGTTACCGGAGAGGGGCGTCTGTCGGAGGCCAAAGGCAGAAGGAGCAGCTCCAACACCTTGTGCACTTTTAGTCAAAGTTTTGATTTCGTGTTACATGTGTCAGAATTTTAATGATGCTGATAAAAGTTGCTCACAAAATGGCTTATTATGTGCGTTAGTGTGTGTGTGTGTGTGTGTGTGTGAGTGAGAGAGACAGAGAGGGAGCAAGATATAGCGAGTGCCTGTGTGCGAGCAAGTGTGTCGAGCTCTGTGCATTGGTGTGTGGCTGTTCTTAAGCATATTATCCTTTGAGCGTATTTTAACTTCATAATGCACGTTGTTTGTGTCAAATTTTTAATTACATATTCCTTAAAGGCAGCAAACCAAAATTGTGTATGTCGAAAATAGTGTAATTAAAGGCTGGCCCGACGGGGTCATAAGATGCCCTTTGTCGTCAATGGAATAATTGGGATTCTTTGAGATTCTTATATTAATTCACAAAATATTTGCATTAGAAACTTAAACTATAATATTTAAAAAAAATTAATTTTTGTGAATTTTTAATAATTTTAAAAATTTATTTTATTTTATTTTAATGTTTTATAGCTTATTTGAATATAATTTCATTTATAATTTTTATATAAAATTAATAATTTTAAAAAATGTAAGTTAGAAACTATTTTATTATATATTATTTGATATTAGCGATTTTTATTTAATATAAATATAAATTTGTAAAATATTTGTTAGGCTGATAGAACTTGTTTATAATAATTTTGTTCTTTATAAAATTTTTTTATATTTTTATTAATAATTATTTTTTGATTAACATACAATTTAAACAGAGATTTTGACTATTTAATTTGATTTAAGTTTGAGCAAGTCTTCCGACAGCCCTTGTCCATATTCGCTCAATATACGTACATATTGTTATATGTCGCTGTGGCCTCATTTGCTTGCCAGCTCATATCCTTGCGAGTCAATTGTCGCTGGCTGTAAACTTTCGGAATTCATGAGGCATATAAAATGTGAATTTTAGAGTGAATAAACAAGGAATAATGTTCATGATAATTACCAAAGTCAAAGCGATTCTAACCAGTTAAATGCCATAATTTAGCATTTCGTTTTCAGCGCGGAGTCGAGCGCCATGTCCTGGCGTCGCCTGCCTGCTGGTGGTGTGCCCTTCTGGGCCAGGACCTTTTGGCACTGGGGACGCGTGTGCGCGCGCCAGTTGCTGCAGGCTAGGGCTCCCGCGGGGCATTGCCAACGGCAACAACAACAACTACAACAGTGAAGGAATAGTACAATGATGGCGGCTGGGACGTGGCGACGTCAGCAACTAGCTCAAACACTTTGCAAAGGGCCAACTGAACAAAGCCACTTGAGGTGCGCTCGAGCACTTTAACGGCTGCATGTCAACACACCTACACACACCTAGGTGGCCTGTGTGTGTCTGTGTGTGTGCGTTTAGAACTGTTTTAACACCTTTTAGCCTGTTGGCGACACTGAGCCAGCGCCAAGGAGGGCGGCGAGGCAGCGCTTCGCGTTGCTGTTTAAAATGTTAATGAGCTTTTAGGGTCGCACACCTGTGTGTGTGTGTGTGTGAGTGGGTGGCTGTGGGTGGTTTTTTTGGGCTGCCTCGTTCTACAACCTAGACCGGATGTGGTGCTGCCAGCTTCCGGTTAGCTGAGTCTTAAGCGTGCGCTCTCCACGTGCTACGTGAGTGGTGTGCAAATAGTTTCAATTGCGGCTTTTGCGCCGTTTGCTTTATTTATTTTTATTAAAACATAAAGAGGTGAAACGAGCACTCGCAGCGAAAATGGCATTGACTTTGTTAACATTGCGTTAAATTGTGGCGCATTCATTAAAACGTGCCACATAAAGGCAGAAAACAAGGCGGGCAACTGCTTCAGCTCAGCTCTAGAGCTAGGCGAAAGTAGGGGCGGTCCCTAGGCCAAGAGTTACGAACAGGCATTCACTTGCACTCTGTATCAGTTGTAATTCGTGCAGCTGAAGACAATGGGCCAAGACAAGAAAAAAAACTTTGAAGGCAACTTCATAAACTTGGCCTGGACACATACAACACGCCGAACAGAGGGACAACAATGGCAATAGTCGAAACTTAAAATGTATGCGCGATAAGCGACAGGAGCGACAGGAGCGACAAGTACTGTCCTTTGTGTTCAGTTGTCCTCGCACTTGGCCAAATCAACAAACTGTACAAAAACTAATCAGCGCGGCGGGCCAAACAAAAGCCGCTAACAAAGCGACGCAAATGAATGGAAATGGAAATGAAAGTGGAAATGGAAATGAGTTAAGTTGAGTTGAGTAGAGTTGCGTTGCGTTGCGTTGAGTCGAGTTGAGTTTAGTTTCACTCTGCACTGCGTTAAATGTTTCAAGTGTCTTAAAGAGTTAAAGTGCTGCGCTGCAGCCACATTGCGTATGCGCCACGTGCTGCTCGGCGAGCCCGAAGAGCAACATAAATAAATTTCAATGCTGTGCAAATGATAATAAATGTAAAATAAACGCAAAAATTCTACAAACAACAAGACAGTGCACAGAATAAAAATTAAAAACAAAGTTCCTGCACAAGGAGTCAAAACAATAACAAGCACATACAACACACACATTGCGCATACATGAGCCAGGCGGTGGGGCACTCAAGAAGTTGCTCTACAAAATTGAGTGATATTTAGGTTTTTTATTTATTACACATGAAATAATAAAAAATAATTAGATTTTTTTTGTTTAAATATACATAGTATAATAAAAAACAATTATTTTTATACCTATGTATGTATGTATGTTCATGAAAGGAATTCAAAGAAAATTTTAAAGATATATTTACATATCAAATAAAACTCATGGGTATATATCTACAATTATTTATATGCATATCTGTGCAGGGCTAATCAAAGCTACTCCTATGATACATTTTATAAATAATAAAAAATAAATATATTAAATTTTATATTGAATAAATAGAAATTAAGTAGAATAGTTATTATATATTTAGATTTGATAATTATTAGATAATTCGATTTTTTACTATACAAGACTTCTTTTGATATTCTTGGAAAATTTTGTTTCGATGAAAAAGGACTCAACTAGCATTGGCTAGGAAATGTCAAATTAAATTTTTTTTTTTTTTTATTTTCAATTATATTTGATTCAGAAACAAAAAAAAAAAAACATAAAATATAAAATTCTGCCATTTTATTTTACAATGCGGAAATAAATAGCCCAATTCTCCAGTTCCATGCTGCATTTATTGGCTTCTTAAATATTTTTTCAATTGCTTGCTCAGCATTCTTTACCCCAAACTCTTGGTGCTGCCCTCGCCAGCAGAGCAATGTTTCGCCTTGTGCATTTTGCACATGATTTTTACCATTGCCAGTTGTGATAATGTTTATTTTATCGGCCACGACACATTCTGCTGCACTTTTGGCAGCACTTAGTGCAGCGGCAAGCCGGGTCACAGAAACAACAAAAACAACAGTGCCGAGCCGAGCCAAAGCCAGCTGCAAGGGGCGGCGGGGCGTCGGGGCGGCCCGAGCTTGGGTCAGAGACAGCAAGGAACAGTTTTCGTATAGTTTGTCCATTAAAAGTTAATATCACTTTGCCAAAAGTTGCTGCAACTTGTGCAACTGCTGCTGCTGCAGCAGCGAGTTCCATGTGACTTTCAGTTTCAGTTTCGGTTTTGGAGCGTAACTTTCTGGCAGCGACAATCAACGATTTTCATAGCCAGTTGCACATGTAAAACAAAGCGACAGTCGCAAATACAATTTGCTTATGCCTGCGCCCAGCTAATTTATGCTCACGCGGATAAATGAAGAGAGAGAGAGAGAGAGGGGGGAGAGAGAGATAGAGCGAGTCACATTTAATTCATTTTTATGGCCATTGACGTTGACATTTATAGCGTTTTTCTTTCGCCCGCCTTATAATGCCCATAATCTTTACGCAATGCCCGAGCAAAACATTATTCCGCCCAGGAACTCGCCAGGACACGCTGAAAAGGAAGCCATTCCATATGGCAGCTGGCGAGTGGACTTCGGGCAGCAGTGGGTCGACTGTAAGCTGGCTTCGATGGGGGGGTTCTGGGGCTACGTAACTCATACGACGCGTGGTGCACACCGTGGGGCGCAAAGTGAATAATGATAAAGCGCTTTAATGCTTTTATTGCGAACGATTGTAGCATAGGAAATCCGTTATAATCCACACCAAGTGACAATAAACGAAGATGAACGCAGGCGCCGGAGGCCAGCGTGTTGCTAAATGAAAAACTATCCGCCAGGCCTGAGCCCGTAAATCCTTTGCCTGGCTGCAGACACCATTTAGTATGGGGTTAACAATTGTCCGGCTGTCCTCAACTTTCTCCACTCTCCTTTCTCTCGCGCTCTCTCTCTCTACCTCTCGAGGCGCTTATCAAAGAGTTCGGGGCAAACGCCTTTCGTTGATTTCAATCATCTTTTGCCCTGAATACTGAGGCCGTAATGAGTGTTTCGGCTGGCTTTAACACCAATGCTAAGGACACTCACACAGCAGCACTTTAAACAGCTTAAAGCAGATCTATGTGTGTGTGCGTGTGTGTGTGTTAGTGTTTGCTCGTTATTTGCTGCTCTGTTTGCTTATGCGTTAGTGCCCGTCTGAGTCTTGGGCCCAGCTCAGGCGTCTAGTCGCCTCGTTCCCTTTGGCTAAGCACGTTTTAGCCACCAGGCAACAGTCGACTGGTTCATGGCTTTATTAGTTCACGCATAATGACAAAAATGGGTCGGCACGTAATGCGTGCGCTTTGTTTATTTTACTTTGCTGCAAGGATTTTTATGCCCCGCAGTCATAAAAACGGATGCCCCAACTGGCTACGGTGGGCGTGGCGGGCAACTGACATCAAGTTCGAATCCTTAAAGGGTATGTGCAAAAGGAAAAAAAATTAATTCAAGAATTTTGCTGATATATGCAGCAGCAGCAAGTGAACGACTAGGAGATGATCTGCATAAGCTGCTAGAGGATTGGACTTGAGAGATGTCTGAGCTAGGATTGGAATATGAAAGAAATATGTTTTTTTTTAGTGTTTTTTTGTTATTTATTTATTAATATTTTTTTTACAGTTTATTATCACAGTTTTTTGTCTTAGACTCAATAGCGGTATTTAGAAATTTTTCTTCTAACTCATCTTTCTGTGCATTATTCAAGTGATTTTTTTTAAAGAATATTAAATACATATATACAGATATGGATATTATATACATATATATAGATTTACTGACAAAAGTCTGAAAAAATTGTTTATTTTGGTAGTAAAATAAAAATATATAGTAAAATGTGTACTACACAGATATGTTAGGTTTAGCTTTAGAAGAGTAAGAATAAAATTTTGGGAGTATATAAATAGAGATTTAAATTTTTAATTTAATTAATTTTTTCAATTTAGTGAAGAAC
Source organism: Drosophila fulvimacula (assembly GCA_035045555.1). Classification (NCBI taxonomy): domain Eukaryota; kingdom Metazoa; phylum Arthropoda; class Insecta; order Diptera; family Drosophilidae; genus Drosophila; species Drosophila fulvimacula. The sequence continues at coordinate 18,541,166 of JAWNOX010000137.1, forward strand.
CAGAAAATCAAATTTATACCTTAAAATCACATTATAAAATATATAAATGAATTTTTTTTTTATAAGACCTACGAAATAGGTAAATTATTATAATTAATTATGAAAATTACATATATATTAAATATTATTATAAAAATTAAATTTATTTTTTTTCTTTAAATTAATTAATTTATTTCTATTTCGTTTTTATGACAATACAATAATACTCGAAATATTTAAGCACCAGTGAGCCTCAATCCATTTGTGTACATATATATATATACATAGATATATATATATATATATATATATATATATATATATATATATATAATTTATTTATATATGATATGAAGCAAGCTTTAACTAACCATGGATAAATTATGTATAACAGCTAAAGAGTCCATCTCTTACATATATTCAACTTAGAGGATTCAACTAGTGATCTTGAGCGAGCAACTCTAACATGTGAGGATCGCCAACGCCATCAGATGGCGATATATATATATATTGGTTTCTGCTCTTCTCTACTTATATAGTAGGCAAATAAAAAGCTTCTGCTGAATAATTATCTTTGATTAAAGCATTTCGCCGCGAGTGCAAGCTGAGCAGATTTCCTTCAGCATTTTCTGCTCTCCATTTTTTGTAATGCCTTTCGATGATATACATATATGGGGCATTAAGGGGGCTGAAGCCACTCCCCGAGCACTTTGATGAGCGGCTGAATGCAGTGCAGGCGGAAGGAGGCCAAAGTAGAGTGCTGGAGTGGGGTGCGTGGGTGGAGTAGGTGGAAAATCAATGGCTCTGACTGTGACGTCTGATGCGCATACAGGATATGGCTGTAAATACGTATGTGCGTGTGCGTGTGTGTGTGTATAGGTGTTGGTGTGGGAGTGTGAATGCTGCTGTCGAGCTGTTGTTTACGTATGCGTAACGCATCGCGCGGCCGCTAAGCTGCAAATCTCTTTAAGATGATACTTTGCAACATTTACAAATGTTTTAGTGTCTGCCAGCGAGCGTGTGTGCGTGCGTGTGTGCGGGTGTGCGTGGGTGTGCATGGGTTACTGTGCGCTTGTGATTAGCATTCCTGGCATATCTTACATTTATGTTGAATGTTTCCGTTGCAGCAAATGTGTTCCGCAGGGAGTCAAATGGCGGCGATGGGCATCGGGTAATGTTACGGTTACGGCTCGTTATGCTTTGCCGATCCCCTTTTACCCTATCGCCCCGCCAGCCCAGCAGCTGGCATCGAGTTGATTGTTGTTGTTGTTGTTGCTGCACTGACAACATTCGTCTGTCTCAGTGTCTCGCCTCGACTCGACTCGGTTGCCCCTGACTTATCCCCAGTGCCATGCGTATTACAAATTTACATCTATGCGTGTGTGTGTGCGTGTGTGTTGTTTGCTGTCGCCTGCGTGTCCACTTATATTTGATGTTTATGTCAGCTCCGCCTCTCAGCCACAGACGCACAATGCTAATGTTTACACTACTTGTGTGGCTGACCATTTATGTGCGGTGAGCTTCGTGATTTGATATCTCGCTCGCTTGCAGGTGACCAGAGCGCCTCCTCGGCCCCGCCTTCTGCAGTTGATAGTCATTAAATTTAATTATCTCTATGTGCGCACATATACACACATACAGACACACACATACACATACACATATACATACACATACATGTATATATTTAAACAGCTAAAGCTTTAAGGCTAACCGCACTGCCGAGGCTTAAGTCATTTGTAGTTGTCTCACCTCGGAGACTATATAACTCATATGAGTTTGTGGTTGCCAGGCATTGCTGATATTATGTATGGCAGTTGTAGGAGCTACGCCCACTACCACCAGCAGCAGCCGCAGCAGCAGCTTGGCTTTTAACTTTAGCGTTTTCTTACGTCCAAAACCTGTGAAAATGAGATAATGTGTTTGTATGTCGCAGCCCTGTGCAGCCAGCCAGCCAGGCAACCTGGCAGCCACCACAGATAGGGTACACCTTACCTTGTTTTAACTATTCGACTGTTTCTGCTGTTCTTTTTGCTACCTGCCTGGCTACCTGCCTGCCTGCCGGGGCTGGCTGTTGTTCTTGCCAGAGAGACTTGAAATATGTTAGCTTCACGTTGAGCTCATAAACTAACACTAACACCTTGACACGTACGCTTTTTGTAGCCAAACATAGTCAGCTCCACACACACACATACACACACACACACACACACACACACACACTCATATATATATATATATATACATATATATATATATAAATGTCATTAAAATTGCACTAAGAGTTTGGTTTGGCTAGAAACTGCACGACTTGTCCGTAGTTTGGCAAGCATGCAGCTCTCTCTCTATCTCTTATTATATCTCCAACTCTTTCTCCCTATCTCTTACCATTGCACATTGTCTTATAGACATTACGAAAAGCTTTGGACGAACTTTAGATCCTCAATTGCAATTTGCTGTTTTAAAGATCTATCAAAACGGGTGTCACGAAATTTATTTTTGACTATGTATAAACTAGCAGCTTTTATATACCCTGTAAGTGAATGAGGTGTGTGGCATATTAGCTCTATATATAATATTTAATATATTTTGCTATATATTATTAAATTAGCCCTGGTATAGCCCTGGTATGGTAGCCCTGGTATAGCCCTGGTATGGTAGCCCTGGTATGGTAGCCCTGGTATAGCCCTGGTATGGTAGCCCTGGTATAGCCCTGGTATGGTAGCCCTGGTATGGTAGCCCTGGTATAGCCCTGGTATGGTAGCCCTGGTATAGCCCTGGTATGGTAGCCCTGGTTTAGCTCTGGTATGGTAGCCCTGGTATAGCCCTGGTATGGTAGCCCTGGTATAGCCCTGGTATGGTAGCCCTGGTATAGCCCTGGTATGGTAACCCTGGTATAGCCCTGGTATGGTAGCCCTGGTATAGCCCTGGTAGCGTAGCCCTGGTATAGCCCTGGTATGGTAGCCCTGGTATAGCCCTGGTATGGTAGCCCTGGTGTAGCCCTGGTATGGTAGCTCTGGTATAGCCCTGGTATGGTAGCCCTGGAATAGCCCTGGTATGGTAGCCCTGGTATAGCCCTGGTATGGTAGCCCTGGTATAGCCCTGGTATGGTAGCCCTGGTATAGCCCTGGTATGGTAGCCCTGGTATAGCCCTGGTATGGTAGCCCTGGTATAGCCCTGGTAGCCCTGGTATGGTAGCCCTGGTATAGCCCTGGTGTGGTAGCCCTGGTATAGCCCTGGTATAGCCCTGGTATAGCCCTGGTATAGCCCTGGTATGGTAGCCCTAGTATAGCCCTGGTATGGTAGCCCTGGTATGGTAGCCCTGGTATAGCCCTGGTATGGTAGCCCTGGTATGGTAGCCCTGGTATGGTAGGCCTGGTATGGTAGCCCTGGTATGGTAACCCTGGTATAGCCCTGGTACTGCCTGGTACTGGAAGAGCCCTGTCAGAGAGTCGGTTAACGGTAGAGTGTTTGAAAGTCGGGCAGCAGTAGAGAGGCGGGCAGCAGCAGCGAGTTGGTTATCGGTTTTTTAATTTAATTTAAAATTATATATAAACTTTGAAGTGCATTTAAAGCCGCCAATAGGCGGGGTTCAGGGTATTTCCTAGTCGGGCACCTCCGACTAGAGTTTCCTTACTTGTTTTCATTTAATTTTGATTGTAGGTATACAAGTTATATATATTTATAGATTTATCTATGCGTAAGCTAATTCTGTTTAAATTTTAGTTAGTTTTTATTTTCTTGATCATTTAATATATAATTGATTATTTTATAAATAATTAAGCTGTAAGTTTGGCATAGCTAACTATATATTTAAAATATATTTTTATCGTTAAATTATTATTATTTTATTTTATTTATTTTTTTTCATTAAATTTGTATTGTAAGTATCTTATATAACTTTAATATTTATTCAGGCATAACGTAATCCCTTTAAAATTAAAATTTTTTAAATATTTTATTCTTCACTTTATAGAGTATTTTAGCTGCTTAGCTGCCGCGACACGCTTAAGATTTAATTTCCTTGTTTTACCTTTTTCCAGTTGTCGCACAGCGATTTATACACACATTTTATTATGTGTGTGTGTGTGTGTGTAACGGCTTTTGTTTGCTCTTGCAACGTTATGAAGAGGTGTGTGTGGGTGTGTGTATGTGGGTAGATAGTTTCATAAGCGCGCTCGCTCGCTCGCTCGTTGCACCACTTGATTTATTTTGCAGCTAAAAACGTGCTTAATCATATTAGAGTGCATTTGTGTGATTTAGTGTAAAGCAGAGCAAACAGCGAAATAGAGAAATATATAGAAATCCCCAAAACCAGGCGAAGCTACGTATTCAAGTGCCAAAGAATTTAAGTCAAGACAATTGAGAAATTGTGTTGACAATTGGCTGCTTAAGGCCAAGACGAAAGTCAGTTCATCAGTTGAGCTTGGGGAAATCGGGTCAAGGATTCCAGTTACAGAAAAAAAGAAACATCTCAAGTTATTATATATTTTATTATATATGAATCAGAATTCACTTTATGCCCACATAGCTCGAGCATTAGCTAAGTAATTATCATAACAATGGGTTGGCCGATTAGATGGCTGGCCTCTGGGCCGGCACAGCTTAGTCTCTAATGGGCATTATGCTAAGCCAACGTATTTGAAGTAATATATCATAAATGCCCAATGAACAGCTGCTCATTATCTCATCAAAGTTGGGTCCTCAACTGCACTGGGCCAAGCTTCCGATTTGTGGTCCAGTTCACAGCGCCGTCAGAGCCAGCCACCTCGGTTGGCTGCTAACTACCTCTCTCTCTCTGGCTGTCTCCCTCTCTGTCCGGCTGGCTAGGCTTTGCTGAGCCTGTCAACATCCAGGGCATCAGCACTGAGCTTAGTTATGCTCAGACAGCGAGCGAGTGTCCAGCTTGACTGACCACGACCGCACCCAAATACCGCAACCCGCACAGACGCTGGCACGTACCCGTGTCACGCCCACAGCGCTGGGCGGCGGTTGGGCGTGGGCGTGCGGCTTGGGCTATGTCTTGCACGTTGTGCGCTTGTGGCATGTGTGAATTTTTCATTAAAATTCAAGTGACATCAAAAGGGTTGACTGCGGCAGCAGCAGCAACTCTCAGTGGCAAGTGTAACTCTCTCGCTCCCCGTGTCTGTCTGTGTCTCTGTCTCCGTCTGTGTGTGGGTGTCAATAGTGACAACTGTGACGACATATTTTGCACTTGTACATTGTCACACACGCACAGACAGAGGGACGCAGACGAAGGCAGCCTGGCAGCTGCATAAGTAAGCAGTTGCCTGTCAGCACTTAGTCACTTGTCAACTGCAACGCTGCTGTTGCTTAGCTCATTTGAGCGCCAATAATTGGTAGACACCTTTAAAGCTGGCGCTGCAGCGTGAAATAAGCTGTAACAACTCTCAGCACTATGGAGCAGTCAATGACAAGTAAATTGCCTTGGCAGAGGAATGAAATGAACTTTCATGCATGAATTTATCATAATAATCTATAGACATCTCTTGTCTATAGAAATTATAAGGCTTGCCTTCATTTGAGTATAGAAGCATTATTCAAGAGTATGTAGACGGCTCTTCTGCAGGGCAGCAAGTATTAGTATCCATCAGGATATATAAGAATATATATTATAATATATAAGGATATAAAAGGCATAGTGAAGGATCAATAAGAATCTATAAGGATCTATAAGAATCTATAAGCAGCATACTTGAGTTCAACATTTTCTTAGGACTTGCACTTCATTTCCTGTACCTTTGCCATATACAAAAGTCTGTAGCTGAAGGATGTATGACCAGATAAGAAATATTCTTGTGCTTAACTTTTAGTGTCAATCCGCTGATCATACGTCACGACCTCAGGGACTACTCTATAGAACTCAAACAAATCAGGATTAACAATATCTATAAATAGCATCCCTAGCCTTCACGCCCCAATTGCTTGCCTCAGTATTGACACCTCTCTTCTCTCTTCTCCACTGTTATGCCTGCAAAAACTTTTGATCCAATGCTTTTGGGGCCAAGTTCTGGGCTCATCTATTAATAAGCATAATTTATGGCGGGCCATTTGGAATGGCATGGGGGCTGGCGCCGTGCGCTGCTTTCTTGGCGGCTCACGCAAAAATAATTAAATTTAAATATTAAACAGGCTCTACGCATTTGTCAAACACTGCTGCCGCACGCAGCGGCCATAATTCAGCTAAAAACCGCTATATAATGCACGAGTAATACGATATCGGCTGGGATGGGAATGAAGATGAGGAGGGGGTGGCAGATATGCCTTGGGGCTGGGCTAAAATAGATAAATTGACAACTCACGTGCCCGAGACGAGTTGTTTATTAACTTGGCCTGAGGCACAGGCACCAGAAGAGCTCCAAATAGAGGCTAAGAGTGCTTAAAATATAAATATTTCAACAGAAAACTTAACTACAAATGATTTCTTGCTGCTGCAAATAGTTGGAATTCAACTGAAAATAAAAAAAAAAGAAATGAAATAAACTTTGAATTGAGCAAAACCCCAAGCAGGCTAAGGCAGGCAGGCAGCCAGGCAGGCAGGCAGGATTCAACTCTGCTCAGCTAACCAGCTGTAGCCTGTCAAGGCCAACGGCAACATCAACAAAGCCAAAAAACGGCAGCAACTGAAACAAAAACAAAAACAAAGGAGAGCGAGAGAGAGAGACTAAGGAGGAAGAGGAAGTGGGGCAGAGGCAGCGGCAGCGGCAAGAGCAAATATGCTGTCGAGGACGAAATAGACTTTTGGTTTTTCATCTTTTGGCCAAATTGTTTATGCAAATTTTGAATAAATAAACAAGATTGTTAATTTAGTTAAATATTTCATTTTTGTGCCGTTTTCATCAGGAAAATGTTGTCGGAGTGGCACGTGCTGTAGGTGTGGCCTCCACTGGTAGGCGGCTGGTTGTCATGAATTTTGATGCCGGCACTCATTAGGCGAGGATGTCGGAGAGTGCCTGCAAAGGATTGCGGCCAAAAGGCGGGCCGCATCCGGAAACTGGATGAAGCCGATGTTGATGTCGTTGCTGATTTTTTTCTCCTTTGTATTTTTATGCTATGCCCAAGGCACAATAAAATATATATCTATATGTATATCTGTATGTATGCGTGCATGTATGTGTGTGTGTGTGTTTGTATATTTTTGTATTTGCTTGTATATGTGCTGGTCCACTCTTTGTCTGCTTGCGTGTGGCATTTATGTTTGTATTTCTGCACTTGTACAAACACATGTTAATTGGCCGTAATTGTACGTCTTTCAAGAGAGAGAGCTGCATTGCCGAAGCTGAAATTGTAAAACAACAACAACAACAACAACAACTGTGCAAACACTGAAAATTATCATAAAACTTTTGCCTAAATGTTTTGCCATTGTAATCAAAATTTAAATATTCCGAAATAGGCTGCCACAAAAAAGAAAAGAGAGGAGATTTGCGCCTCTGTGTGTGTGTGTGTGTGTGGGAGTCACAATATTTATGACCATATGACGCTGAACTATGCGTAAGAGTGTGCCAGCAGGCGACGGCCCCGGCCCGCCCCCACACGCCATTTTAATAAACTTCATATGTCGCATGTCGCCATTTTTTTCTGTGTTCAGTTCATCTTTGTCTTTTTTTTTTTGCCGCTGTGCGCCGTGCTGAGGCAGCTAGAGTCTTGCGGCTTTATTAGTCTGTGATTTATGTAGTCAGAGATAGTGCGCCAGCTAGTCAGTGCCCGGTTGCCCAGGAACAATGTGGCAGCCATGTGCATGTCCTGGCTAGAAAATTTATACATGTGGCTGGCAAGTAGTCGGGCGTGGACAAATGAATGACATGGCAGCTCCACTCGCTGGCTCCTCAGCTCGCCCAGTTAAATTGAACTAATCGTCTGGGCAAGATCAGCGCACCAAACCAAAGCAAGCACCAATATCCTATGCAGCTTTATGTGGCCAGCAGGCAATTTAAAAAAGCAAATTATTGAGTGCTTTATATTGAGTGCACATACATGCATCATCTATGCCATCTGTGTGTGTGTGTGTGTGTGTGTGTGTGTGTGTGTGTGTGTGTGTGTATGTGCATTTGATGATGGACATGTTTATTTGGCATTGCCGTCACGTATTTGACGCAACGTTTGTGCCTTTAATTCGTTTAGGCTAAAGCGCGACTAACAGCACGTTCGCGTAATTATTTACAGGAGCGCAGCGCCAGAAAAATAAACCATTCTATAATAACATATCATACGGAATATGTGTTATTTATGAGCATTACGACAGCAACATATTTATCTCTCTCCCACTGCCACGCCGACTGCACGACTGCGACTGGTTATGAATAAATTCATTGAACCATGCTCAAAGCCTGGAATTGGCTTAAATAATATAATATGTATATTTATTGTATTTGATAGCAAAATTCTTTCTTTTTTATCAAATAAATATTTCTTGATTTAAAAAGAAAATAAACTATGGAAGTATTATATAATTTTTTGATTATTTTAATTATTATTATTATATAAAGATTTCCCTTATAACTAAAAATCAAAAGTCAGTAAATGTATTTTTAAAATATTTTTATACTCTGAACCTATTAAAAATGGGTAATCAGGGTATAATGGTTTTGTTGCACCCCAAATGTATGTAGCAGGCATAAGGAGGCGTGGCAGACCCCATAAAGTATATACATTCTCGATCAGGACGATAAGCCGAGTCGAATTAAGTAGAATAATAATGATAGTAGTTAGATAATGATTGTTATGCTAATGATCATTTTACTGACCGACTCTACCGAACTAAACAGGTAGCGCTCTCATTTCCCACTCAATGATCGACTATAAGAATCGACTCATGACCTCGACCGAGCTGAGCTCGAAAGAGTTGAGCACAACTTTTGGCGGGAGTTTTGCCCTATATAAGGGCAAGCCGCCTGCCCAGTTCTTCAGTTGGTTTCCTGACCCCCTGATGGTCAGTCGTGCTGTGCAGTGCAGTCCAGTGTAGTGTAGTGTAGTGTAGTGTAGTGCCTCCTCCTCCTACTGCTCCTCATCCTCCTCTTCTTCTGGATTTGGTAAGTATTTAGTTAATAATTTTAGTTTAAGTATATTAAGCAAAATTGTATTAGTTATAACTGTTTTTATGTGTTTTAATGTTTTACTAATAATTCTTTTTTTTTTGCCCGATTCTCTCCTGCTGTCCTCTCTATCGCTGCTGGATTCTCTACGTCTGCTGCACTCTCTACCTCTGCTGGACTCTCTCCTGCTACTGGAACCTCTATCTGGATTGGACTCTCTATCTGGATTGGACTCTCTATCTGGATTGGACTCTCTATCTGCCCGCCTCTCTACTGCTGCGCGCCTCTCTACTGCTGCGCGCCTCTCTACTGCTGCCCGACTCTCTACTGCTGCCCGCCTCTTTACTGCTACCCGACTCTCAAACGCTCTACCGTTAACCGACTCTCAAACACTCTATCGTTGCCCGACTCTCTACTGCTGTCCGCCTCTCTTCTGCTGCCCGCCTCTCTACTGCTGCCCGCCTTTCTATTGCTGCCCGCCTCTTTACTGCTGCCCGCCTCTTTACTGCTACCCGCCTCTTTACTGCTACCCACCTCTTTACTGCTACCCGACTCTCAAACACTCTATCGTTGCCCGACTCTCTACTGCTGCCCGCCTCTTTACTGCTACCCACCTCTTTACTGCTACCCGACTCTCAAACACTCTATCGTTGCCCGACTCTCTACTGCTGCCCGCCTCTTTACTGCTACCCACCTCTTTACTGCTACCCGACTCTCAAACGCTCTACCGTTAACCGACTCTCAAACACTCTATCGTTGCCCGACTCTCTACTGCTGTCCGCCTCTCTACTGCTGCCCGCCTCTCTACTGCTGCCCGCCTCTCTACTGCTGCCCGCCTCTTTACTGCTACCCACCTCTTTACTGCTACCCGACTCTCAAACACTCTATCGTTGCCCGACTCTCTACTGCTGCCCGCCTCTTTACTGCTACCCACCTCTTTACTGCTACCCGACTCTCAAACGCTCTACCGTTAACCGACTCTCAAACACTCTACCGTTGCCCGACTCTCTACTGCTGTCCGTCTCTTTACTGCTACCCGACTCTCAAACGCTCTACCGTTAACCGACTCTCAAACACTCTACCGTTGTCCGACTCTCTACTGCTGCCGACTCTCTGCCAATCTACCGTTAACCGACTCTCTACTGCTGCCCGCCTCTCTACTGCTGCCCACCTCTCTACTGCTGCCCACCTCTCTACTGCTGCCCGCTTCTCTACTGCTGCCCGCCTCTCTACTACTGCCCGAGTTTCTACTGCTGTCCGACTCTCAAACACTCTACCGTTAACCGACTCTTAAACACTCTACTACTAACCGACTCTCTATCGCTGCCCGTCTCTCTACCGTTGCCAGAGTAATATGTTAGTAATATAGTAGGTATCTTAAGTAAAATTGAATTAGTTGTTAATGTTTCTTTTTACGAGAATGTCTTAATAATAATTTGATTATACCAAGAACCCATTAAAAACGGGGAAATCGCCTGAATGATCTTTGGTTGCAATATGTATGTAAAATAGGTTTGTTTTGGAATATCAACTTTTCGATGGGTTCAGGAGATCTCCTAGTCGGGCACACTCGACTAGAGCCTTCATACTTGTTTATTGTTTATTTTATTTGCGAAAAACTTATTTATTTTCTTTCCACTTTAAATTTTTAAGCTTTAGTTTTTTAAGTAATATTTCTTCATATTTTTATTCTGTTACATCTTAATAAAAGATAATACACTTTTTATTTTTTACCTTTATCACATTGATTTTTGTTTTCATGTATTTAAATTAACAATTTTTTTTTGAATACTTATAATATATATTTATTTATTTATTTTCATAATTACTTTATTTATTTTTTTTTAAGGTACTTTACCTCTTGTTAGTAAAATACTGACATAATTTTTTGTTCAATAATTATATTTAAAAATTTTTATGTTATGTTTATACAATTTTAAATATTCTATTTATACATTAATTTTTATATTTGTATATTTAATTACAAAAATTATTTTGCATTATTTTTCTATATTTACATATTAATATATTATACATACTTTTTTTAAGTTTTGTTTTCTTGATATTTTACATGATAAAGTTAATATTTTTACATATTCATCAAATTATTCGTTATTTATTTTCTATAGAAATATTGCTTTTCCTATCACTCCTAAAATGCATCAGAATATACATACGTATAAATACATTTCTCATTTATTTCTCGGTCTGAAATATGAATTTTTCTCTCATTTGAATAAAATATTTCTGCCAAACTTTGGCTGACAAAAGAACAATATTTGCGTAAGTAAAGTCGACAAAAATAGAAACTAAATTGGCAATATTATGATTACGAGCTTATTTTTGTGGGGCCTCGAGGCAATTATGGTGCTCTCTCTCGCTCTCTCTCTCTCTCTCTCTCTGTATGGATATTCTCTGTGGGACGATTACATTTTAAAAACCAATTTGATTAGGCCAGACATACAGCAAATAGAAAGCTGATTCGATTCATTCGATTCACATTCGATATTTTGGCCATCGACAACATTCGCAGGCAGCAACTGACTTGACGGCATCTGACAAATATTTATACTCAATTAATAGAGCCCAGCCACAAAACTCATATGTGAACAGAGCGACGGTTGGTCGGGGCGGGGGTCAGAGTGCGGGGGGTGACACATACACTCACGCTGTGCCTTTTATTCATTTTCCGATCAAAATAATGCCCCATGGAAATGGATGAGAGAATGAATTGCAGCTGCAATCATAGCAATAGCCCGACTGACTGCCAGAGTCCGAGCCAGAGCAAATATATTGTCCGGGGTATGGGGAAGCCAGAGAAAATATTTTCAATTTCCATTACAGAAGTGTAGGGCGTCGATGGTGGGCCGTTCTCATGGATGGAAATTGGATGACCTGCTCTGCCAGTGGATTGCACTGTTTTCGAGTATTATGAAAATTAAATTTTTCATTTCACTGCATTGCCACGGACGGTCGGACGGACGGACGGACGGACGGACGGACGGACGGACGGACGGACGGACGGGCGGGTGGATAGACAGCCAGTCAGGCAGGCAGCCACTGTGACTCGTCCATGGCATGAAGATTGTTGCATATTATTGTGGCACGCTCATAGGCTCCACAGACAGACCTCCGGGCTAGCCAGATAATACGTCTGGTACCTCCATTGATGCCAGTGCTCAAATGCGTATCAATAAAGGGCAAGCGGTAGAAATTTAATAGCCATATTCGCACTACAGCCAGGACGATCATCGAATTATATTATGTGCCCCTGTGCATGTGTGTGTGCGAGTGTGCGAGTGTGCGTGTGTGTGTCAGAGCGTGTGCATTCTGCGAGCAGTTGAGCCAAATTGCTATTTCATTGGAATTTTGCATGCGAGTAATTTTGTAATGTGTTTTGGATTTTCATTATAATTTAAGCCAAAACTGTTGCCACACGCAACGTGCAACGTGCACCCCATAACCTGCAACCTGAAACTTGTAACTTGTAATATGCAACAGCTCCCAACTGGAATTTACATTGTTGTACGCTGCCTGAGTTGTGTACGTGTTAAGTTCTTATTGCTTTACAACTTACTGGTTCAAAATTTCGATATACAAATGCAAAATTTATTGCTGTTTTCTTGTTGGTTTTGAAGCAATAGTTAAATCGACGCATATCGGCTGAATTTATGGAATTTAATTTGTTTATTCATTTTATGTACTTAGATATAATTTGTCATGTTGTAATGTAATTACAACAGATCATACAAATAGTTATTATATATACGTCAAAATTAAACTCTTTGCTAAGGTCTTCAACTTGATTATGAGCTGATCAAATTATGTATAGAAATTCTTTGAAATATTTATTATTTTATATGCTAAGCCTCTTCAGTTGCTATATAATTTTAATTTTAATTTTTATTATTATTTATATTATATATATTATTATTATATATTAATATTATTATTTTATTTTTATTTTTATTTTGTTGTTGTAAGGGTTGTGTTTCTTTGTAATTTATTCTAATCGACAAATTATGTTATCTTACATTAATTTATTTTTATTTTGGACTAGAACGTATTGGTTATGGTTTCAATCCCAGCGAGGTGGAGGGTATAATGGGTAATAGCTTTTTGGGTGATGATGACTTCGAATAAATTGGAGTGTCTCACAGGTTTCTCAAGGAAATCCATTTCATGCATATACCAAAGTCCAACTTGGTTAGATGATACTGGCTCTGACTTTACATATAAGAAAACTACAAGTTTTTGCACATTGAACATATTAAGAGAACTTTTTCTGTAAGATATTTACCTTTAACGGGCATTCACACAATCAATATATCTGGCAATTTATATATATTTAAATCAAAAATAATATACAAAGTTGAGTTAGTATATTTGGGACTTTTACAAATACCAAAGATAACATTTATACCAGCTTTTATCTTTTTCCTCTAATCATTCTTAGTTATCAAACTGAGAAGTCTATTAAAAGCTTTCTTCATATTGCCTTGCTTCACTATGGCCATGCAGCAAATAGCCTCGCATAAAACTTCATTTATAACAATTCAACAAGCAAATCAGAACAATGCATAAAGCACACAAACAATTTGAATATTCTCACTTCTAGTTAGCTTATTGTTTAAGATAGATAGATATATATCTATATACATATATATAATATATATATATATTTCTATATATATAGCTGCATGAGAATTGCCTTTAAGGAAATGACATTTACAACTCGAAGGCTGCTTTTGGGCGCTTAAGCCAAGGCGCATTTATGGCCATTGCGCGGGACCACGCCCACAGAGCATAGCCTGCTTTTATGGGCAAGCATAAGCCGCGCATTTTATTCGCGCGCAATGTTTATTAATGAAACAGTTTGCGATTTGCATATTAATTTATACAAAAAACACACACAAAATTATATATATATATATATGTATATATATATATATATATATTTATTCTCTATACCAGTAGAAGTACAAGTTCAGGAGCATGCGAACGAGCGTCTCCCGCCATTGGAGCATCCGCTATGCTTCAATTGAAATTCAAAAGCAGCAAACAATTTTTTAATGTTCTCGACGCTGGCATTTTATGAGGACGACAACGATGCCAGCGGCAGCAGCAGGCAAACTGAATTGATAATTAACAAGGCAAATGCGCGTGTAATTAGCATTCATTGGAGCAACGATTTGAGTGGAGAGCACAGCACACGATTCCAGTTTTATATTCCATTCTTTCTGACAGCGACAAATCCCTGACAGCTGAGAGCTGAGCTAGAGAAATGTAGTGCTGGGCGCACGATGCTGACTACGATCTGGCGCACAATATGCATGTATCTATCTATTTGCATTTATGCCCTGACTTGCATCAGCTTTTGCCGCTTTGGTCGCATCGGCCGCTTGTCTTGTCCTATTGTCTGGCTATAAGCCCCAAACAAAGTCTGCTTGTCAGTCACTCAGGCTGTGCCTCTGTCCATCTGTCCCTCTGTCAGTCAGCCTTAAATTCATTCACCCACTGGATGCGTCTGAGCGTAAATTTCATGCGCTCGACTGCATTGCACATTGGCTAAACAGACTTTCACAATTTATCCCATTCTGTCTCAGTACCACCCCAGCCATACATAGCAGCTGCTTGCCCCCATTTTCCTAACGAATCTAGCATCAAGAGTCAATCCCACAACAACAGCAGCAACAAGAGCTGCTCCAACTCCAACTGCAGGTCCATTTGTGATTGCAATTGCAGCTGGCATTCAATGTGCAGCTTATGGCAACTGCATCTACTCTATTGTTATTGTTAATAATTTGAGCTTTTATTGCAAAACAAAAAAAAAAGTAAATAAAAATAAAATAAAGAAAAGTTAACCAAAACAAAACATAAAACAAGCTGTGGCAGCAACTAACCGACTATTGAATACCCTGTAGAGTAGGTTTCTACTTTACCTATATATATAGTTCAGCTATCTATCTATATATACGCGAATTAATATTATTTATATTATTATTATTTTTACAAATTAATATTATTTATTATTCATATTATTATTATATAATATATTAATATTATTTATTATTTATACTATTATTATTATCATTTTATATTTTCTTTACTACAATAACTTTTAAATTTATTTTATATTAATTTGAATTACATTTAATACTAATACAATTTACAATTAATTTTCAGTTACTGATGAACACAACATGCACTTTGTTTTCCTCTTGCCATATAATAGGGTATCACAATGTGTGCTGCTGTTAAGCTGTCTCTTAAATCTGCCAATCCCTTTGATTTGTATTTTTTTCCACTTAGATGATTGACAGTTGGCAATCAAATCCGCGCAGCATGCTGACAGCTTTGCCAGCTTTTCGCAGCGATCGTCTAAAAGTTAATTAAGTTGACGCGTGTGCGTCAGGCAAACACACATTGAGCCTTTTGTGCTTAGCAATGATCTGATAGCCAAACATCGGCACGCACAGGTTGCATGTGCACTAAGCTCAGTATTGGCGTCACTTTTATGCCGGCACGCTCATTGCTGGGCAGAGGGCGTGGCTGTATGCAAATCGCGCAATGGCTGCCAAAAGTCATTAACAATTTAATTCAAAGCAGCACCTGATGTGGCTGTGTGTTGCTGTTTGACTAGGTATCCATCTATAAATGTACGCCTGAGACAAGCTTTGGGCAGGTAAGTGTAATTAATGGGCATTAAATTGTATATGTGCAGACATATAGATGCCTATAGACTGCATAACAAGAGCTGCTATGGAAGAATCAGTTTCATCAGTACTTGTATAGGGCAGCTAAGCAGCAGTGATACGATTCAAATATATCTACAGCTTTATAAGTTATATTTAATCTACAGCTAATACGGCTACTGAGGTTTTTCATAAGTTTTACCTCTTTACTTGTTTAAGTTATAGATAATAAGCAATTACTGAGATTTTTAATAAGTTTTGCCAGTTGATTATAAATTGATTATCTTAGTAGATTTTTGAACTATTTATTTGCTTTATTTATTTATTTTTTTTTATAAATATATTATAAATTTGATTGTTTTTTTTTTCTCAGTAAATTTTATAGCTTTTTTTAATTCTTTATATTTTTATTTTTAATTTATTTAATTTCTAAATAAATATATAGAATTTTATAATAAAGATATTATAAACGTCACGCATCATTTGAGGACTGAACTCGTCGTCAACTCGGCTTCAGTGTGATAGTAATTTATGTTAAACTGGTTGATTAGGAAAATATTCACCAAATTAAAATCATTTAGTATTAAAAAAAACATAAATAAATAAGAAATTTAATCTCTCTCTTTTCATAATTTTGTTATTTTCTGCAATAATATTTAAGCCCCATAGCTCTGCCTCTTTGTGCCAGGAAGTAAATTTGAAATATATTAATTTTTTTTTTAATTTTTATTTTTTTGTAATATATCTTTGTCAACATATCAACTGCCCTAGCAAAGCACTTCCATTGTCATCTTTTTAAGCCCTTTAAACTGAAGCCGTTGCCACTGGTAACCGATATTCGGGACAAATGAGCAAAAATCAGTAGTGAAATGAACAGCAAATGCATAAGGAAAATTTTTGTTGAATTTTTGAGTCCTTTTGGTCAGGCAACTAATTGGGAAAAGGGCCAACAATGCTGTGGGCCTCGACAAACCCCAACTGGCTATCGACAGCAACTGGACGCACTCAGTGAAATGAAGGCTTACAAATGACCGCAAGCATTTGCGCAGTTAAATGTGACCGGGGCCTATAGGTTTTTGGGCGTCTATGTGTACGTATATGTTGACTGATTTCCGAGTGGCAGATAAACGCAACTGGAGTTCGGGCAACGGCAACTGCAACTGCAACTGCAACGGCAACTGCAACTAGATGACAATAGAAATTGGCTTGGGACATCGAATGAGTGAGGCATTGGCAATAGTCAAAGTGCCTTTGTCGAGGGCCTCGTCCCGGGTCGGGCGCTTGACAATATGCTCAACATGATGCTACACTAAATGCAAACTATACACAGACATGCACACTCTCATTCTCACTCACACTCACACTCACACACACACACACACATCACACATGTGGATCACTGTATGATGCACGCGGGAATTGTTGCTGTGCGAAAAGTTACAAAAATAACGTTAACAACTTTTCTGTGGTGCGCCTTTCGCCAACAGCAACCAGCGGGTGAGGCGTGGTGCGGTGGCTGGTGTTGGCTGCGCTTATTTATGGCAATTAAAGGACTAATGATGTCCCAGCGCTGTTGTCCGGCACATGACGGCGACGACTTTGCAGCGCACTAATATAACCATGCCAACCAATTTATGTGGTCGTCCAACTATTTGAATACCCTAAGCGCGGGGTCGCTGAGGCCAATTGTTGAACGATTCATATATCTCATATGCTATAGATGAGGTGAAACACTGTATTTGATATATAATACTATACTATATTATTATAATATTTATATATGTATTTATATGATTTATACATATATAAAAAAAACAAGTAAGGAAACTCTAGTCGGAGGTGCCCGACTAGGAAATACCCTGAACCCCGCCTATCGGCGGCTTTAAATGCACTTCAAAGTTTGTATATAATTATTTTAAATTAAATTAAAAAATTAAAAAAAAACAAAAAAGATTAAGTAACTTGCATAAAAAAAGTTTTGACGTCAGCTTAGAGAATCGAACCCGAGACTTTATGTCGGCGATCATCGCTTCTATCAACACAGCCGTTGCAATACATAAGAGTGAGATAGCGAATTCCTAAGTACAGTTATTGAGCTACTGAGCTGCTGCTACTGAGCTGCTGAACTTCTGCTTAAAATTCATCCCCAATTTGTCTTTGTTGTTGTTGTTATGAATTCTTCGAATTTTCTAGAGCTTCTGCTGCTGTTGCCACGCGCGTGTGTATGTACGTAAACGTTTGGTAAACGTTTCGTTTAATAACATAATGCATTTCATCTATTCATATGTATGTACATACATATGTATATTATATTGACTTTATTTAAGTTATATCAATGTTACTCTTATTTTATATACATGTATACATACATATGTACATATATACATATATACATATATACATATATGTGAATATATACAGTATGTACTTGTGTACATAAATATGTATGTATATTGCAAGCAACGCATACATACACACGCACACGCATACGCTCTGCTAACTGCGCAGTTTACTCAGCGACTTCGCTGCGCCAATATGTGAGTGTTATGGAAAATTAAATGTTTAATAACTTTTTTTGTAGATCGAATTTCTTAATCAAACTTGCGCAGCGTAATTATATCATTCATATGCGTGTATATGCAAAAGCACAAGTCTGTAGTATTTGAAATAAGTGGTTTGAAAATTTGGGCGAAGGGGGCGTGGCATCCAAAATTTAACAAAAATCAAAATTGTATAAAAGTCCCATTAAGCTAAATACAAGATTTGGAGTTTCTAACTATAAAGATGTGGAAGATATAATTTTAAAACTGAAAATCGATTTCGTTTTTAATCGATAAAAAAAGAACGAGAAGAGTTATCGAATTTCTAAAACAAACTCGACCTGCGCGTGATATACACGAATCTATAAAAAAAAAGTTCAAGTCTCTAGCTATTATAGGTTCTGAGATCCACGCGTTCAAACATACGGACAGACGGACAGACGGACAGACGGACAGACGGACAGACAGACAGACGGACAGGGCTCAATCGACTCGGCTTGTCGTCCTGATCAAGAATATATATACTTTATGGGGTCTGCCACGCCTCCTTCTGCCTGTTACATACATTTGGGCTGCAACAAAACCATTATACCCTGATTACCCATTTTTAATGGGTTCAGGGTATAAAAATTTTTAATGTGAATATGTTTATATATAATATATATATATATATAAATAGAAACATAATTTGTATAAAAGTATCTGAAATGAACTCTTTTTTTTATTTTTATTATTTCATGAAAGTTTTTGAGATGAAAAATTAATAATTTAAGAAAAAATTGAATTAATTAATTTTTTATTTGGATTTTTTGCTAATTTATAGCCCTTAGCAATAGGAAGATTAAATTATATGTAGTTAAGATTTTGCGAATATTGAGATATATAGTCGAATGGACTGTAGCTGACAGAAAGATACTGATATATAATTTCATAACATATAATATAATATATAATAATAATTTCAAAACATTATCTATACAAAACCCAAAGAAAGAGCATCTGATCTATGTCATATATCGAGTTGGCTACATTTTATGTTATTATAAGAATTCAGCAACTATTTTCGTTGCCCAGGCAAAAGTTGCTTAAAATTCAATTAATTTGTGTGTGTTGCAACGAAAAATGTTGCAACTTTAGTGCGTGCCAGAGCTGGGTGCTGGGTGAGGCGATAACGTCAACGAGTGAGTGTCAGAGCGGGGAGACACTTCGATATCCAGCAGGAAGTTTGCCTACCTACCTCAGCTGTGAGCTGCTTTTGAGCTAATTTTGACAGTTTTGTGGCAGCGACAGTTGCATTTGCAGATATCCAGGGCAACCAAAGAAAAGTTGGGTGACAGATAGAGAGAGAGTGAGGAAGGGGACAGAGTATGGTGTGTGGCAGGCAGCCATTGTGTGGCCAGTAATTAGATTCACATTTCAGTCAGGCAGAGCAGCAGTAGAGTCGTTGCTCTGGAGAGTTGAAGTTTCAACTGGCAGTGCGACTGCTGGCCAAATTAGTGGCCAAGATCAATTAAACAAGTCGAAATTAGATTTGGCCAAGGCAATGGCGCTCGATTGTGGCCAAAAGCCGATTAAATTAGCAATGTCCATAAAGCCAACTGGCCAACTGTTAAATCATGGAGCAGCCCACTACACTGCCATCCATAACAACAATAACGATAACTATCACAATGTGCGAGCTGTTATGGGTTAGTGATGGTAAGGGGAAGGTGTAGTGGCAGTGGCAGTGGGGCAGTGGCAGTGGTGAGGGGCAGCAAGATGGCTGCTGCAGCATCTCATGACTGCACGCTCGGCTGCTCATTTTAAATTGACTTCAAACGTTGCTGCGTGACGGTCTGCATGGACATGGACTCACCAGCCACACACGCTACTATATATATATATATATATATATATATATATATATATATATATATAGTCGGGGCTGGCAGTCAGTCAGTCAGTCGCTTCAGCCAGGATGTGGCCACCAGTTGGGACACTGCAGGCACGCACGCATTTTGATGCCATGACGAACGTGGACATGCTGCTGGCATCTGGCTACTGGGCCACACCATCACCAGCTACAGCAGCAGCAGCAGCAGCAAAGGCACCGCCAACAATATGGTTAACACTTTGCTCTCCGCATGGACGTGTTGCCAATGGCCTTAATTGTGCCACATCATTTATGAATAAGTCCGCCTCTCTTATTCCTCTCCCACCTTCCTCCCTCACTGTGGTTGCCTTTAGAGTCTGTCGCTGCATTCAAATGCAGCGACTCATTGCGCTATGATTTGCCTCGAACTCGGTTCAATGCACGGCTGGTCAAACACCTGGCAAAGCAACTAATAAATTTCTTAGTTTTTTTTAAATGATGCGTGCTGTGTGTTCCCGTCAGGCGTAAACTCCAGTAAATCTAGGAGTTTTCTACTTTAAACTAATTAATTAAGGCATACTTAAGCTTGGCTTATGTGAGAAGAACTTAAGTTAAAGTTTGCTTTGACTAAATCTATGGCGATTTGAAGGTGATTTGCATTTGTGGAACAACATTTGAAGAATTTTTACATATTGAAAATTTTACAAAAGTTGTTAATATCTAAAAATTTAATTTAATATTAATATTAAACATTTTTAATAACAAAAATTTAAATTAATATACATATTACAATTTTTTAATTTTAAAAATTTTATTATTAAAAATTTTTAATAAAAAAATTTAAATTAATATTAATATTAAAATTTTTTCCTAGGCAATTTATCAACGATTATGATTCGCGGAACACAGTTTTTATAGCTAGCTGGAATTTCCTCAAATTAGAATCTTTGAAATCGTTGAAGGAACTTAAGCGGATATATTTCTCAGGGGCAATTTGATTACTATTTCCTTTGATTTCATTTTGGGGAATATAGTTTATTCCAAATATATTCTTTAAGAACAGAACATCTTAATATTGACGGAATACAATTTTGAGCTAAGCTTGAGCCTCCACAAGCAAAAGCTCTTTGAAATCGTTGAGTCAAGTCTGGGGAAATTATAAGTACTTATTTAAGGCGATTTGCCTTCGATTTATATTTGTGGAACCTAATTTTGGGCTTTCAGTTTATCACGTATTCCAAATTCTAGCTTCTGTTATATCGTAACTAATCTTAGCGTTTCATATTTTCTTGTAGATATTAAAAAGTTAAAAAAAGGCTTAAAGCTGATTCAAGATCGTCTATAACTTTGGCCCATCTCATTATCATCATTTAACCTAATTAAATACTTGGCGAAAGCGCAGCGCTTTCCATTATCGGAACACGGCGTCTGCAGCCAAACTTAACACGAGCAGCAAATGAAAAAACTTCTAGTAAAAGTCGGTTAAAAAAATGAAGTTGAAGGCGGACGAGTTCAGGCGGCGACAGCAGCATGCAGTTGGGCGTGGCTGGTGGGCGGCCAGGAGGCCAGAAGGAGGGCAGAAGTGTTCAAGAAATGGCAAACTTTTTTGATGCGCCCGAAAAACTCATTAAAACGGATTTGACACGTGAAGTGCGAAAAAGTTTTTATTTTTATATTATTTCCCTTTTACATTTTTATGGCAACGTGTGATGAAATGTGTGTGTTTGTGTGTATGAGTGTGAGTGTGTGTTAGTGTGGGTATGCGTTTGATGTGTGTGTTGATTGGCATTTCCAAAAAGCACAGCTCACATCAAAATCAAAATCCAAATCAAGCTCGAGCGAGACTTCGACTGCGACTACGACTCCGACGAGTTGAGCTCACGAGTGTCGCCTCGTTCGCATTTGTGGATTGAATTTCAATGGCGATTGATGAGGCATGTGTGCATATATGTGAGTGTGTGTGTGTGTGTGTGTATCAACAGCTGGATATGGAATGCGCCAAGGCCAACAGTTTTCGCCGAAGATGCGGCCGACTAAACGAGGCAGCGAGCGTGGCTGAGGTTTTTGGCTTTTTGGCTCGTTTTATGATAATGCTCAAACCTGGCGTTAATGAGCTCTTAAGCTTAAATAAGAAACGTGATTTAGTTACTAAGTAAACTACGCAATAGAGCAACTAAGCCAAAGTGTGAGAGAGAGAGAGAGAGAGAGAGAGAGTGGGAAAATGGCTGCAGACAGGTAAGCGACTGTAAGTTTTCGGTAAAATCTGCGCTTAATTTGAAAAGTTCGACTACGCTCGAAGTGGCAAACCTTTTGCCAATGCCCAGCAGGTGTAATAATACACACACACATACACAGACACAGACAGTGGCATAACTATGCGTATATGTATGTTTACCAATACAACTGGCAGCAACTTTTTGCATACAACTTTTGGCCACTTAATTGCCAAATCAGTCGAACGGCGAATTAATGAAAAAACTTTGTGATTTATTTGCCGCATTGCCTGGGCAGCCAGCTGGGTGTTGGCTCAGCTTTGTTGTTGTTGTTGTTGCTGTTGCTGTTGCTGTTGTTGCGGTCAGTTGTTATCCACACGTAGCCAGCATTCAGTCAGATGTCAGTTTTAATAATTTTTTGTAGTCGTCAGCCAGCGTTATCAAAAGGCCAAACTAATCAGAATCACAATCAGAGACAGCAAGCTGTCAGAGAGAGGAAGAGAGAGAGAGAGAGATAGAGTGAAGTAAACCCTTTTCATGAATAACTCGCCCCAGTGAGAGACAGGCACATACACATACATATACAATTTATGCAAATCTGGCCAAAATTGAAATATGCAGATGTTTCGTTTGAAAATGTATTTCACATTTTACGAAATTTGCAACATAATAAATTCCATTTAAGGCAGAGGCTTAGTGCGAGGGCGCTGCGGGCGTGGGTGTGGGCGTGTCAGCTTGTGGGGCAACTTAAATTAAGTAATAACTTTTATGCGTCTTGACCTTAGGCTGACACACGCACACAAGACTTTTGTATTAGCTCGTTGACAATTTCTTGCCTGACTTTTCTGCCTTTGTGGTTGCCAACTTGTGTGTGTGTGTGTGTGTGGTGTGTGTGTGGGCACATTTTCTTATTTATATATAGGAGCACTAATGTTGCCGGTTGGGCCTGGGCTTAGGCGCTTGGCATTTTAGGGTTAATTTTCGCAGCTCATTCAGTGCGTCGAGTCTAAAGGTTAATGTGATTAATGTTTACTTAATGAAATGAAGTTATCAAGTTGATTCTATCAATTTGCGCCACAGACAAAGGGCCATGACGAAGGTGCTCGGATGGCATCTGCGGCTGGCTGAATCATTTCTGCCAAAATAACTTCAAATGCAAATAGCCAAGTGGCTTTGCTCTCGACTTGATTTGGCTTTGTGGGCATATTAGTCGAGTGACTTAGACAGGCGTCGGCTAGAGCAAATATTTGTTGTCCTTTAAAGCCAGAGTGGAGCTGTGTGTGTGTGTGCGTGCTGCGGTTTCTGCAATCAGGCGCCTGGGCCTGGCCAAAGGAATTTAATAAAAAGCAGTTCAATTAAACGCTCTTCAGTTGGCTTTACTTTTCGTCCTTGCGTTAATAAATGCGTTTAACGTTTTCAATCAGCCAACTGCCAAAAGGCTGCACAGATAGCAGCAGCAGAGATGAGGAGCTTGGGATTTGGCTGCTCCGGTTGCGAGGCAGCTTGAAATTCAGTTAAGCATTTCACTTATTTGCATATAAATTGATTAAAAAGAAAATACATGCAAGGCATTCACACACAAACAAGCACAGCGACAGGAGCTCTTGCATGTGTCAACGCAGCGGCAAAGGACGAAAAGGTCCTCTGCGCGTTGCCCTTGCTCTGTCTCTGTCTCTGTCTCTTCTGGCCCGCTGCCCCTTTGAGTGGCTTACGTGCGCTCTGCGTTCGATTTCGACAATTTCTGACACTTCAAATGCGTATGATTGTTTCCTTTTGATCAGCGAATTGTGAATTGATTCACTGATTGAGTTCAGGTTCAGTTGATGCGACGACAATGTCAACACGCCCAAAAGGACATGTCACATTTGCCTGCCGGACTAAAAGCTTTGCACACAGACTAAGGGCTTACGCATTCACATGGAGTTTACTCTGGATTGGGATCCCAACTCGCATACCTCGCACACACACGCCGCCCCACTAATCTGCCAGCGCCAAGACTTGTACATGATCCGATTTCTGTCTTATGTGCTTAGTTAACCTCTTGTGTACTCAAATCTGGCAATTTGGGATATATATAAATAACGGATAAAGCAGCTGGAACAGCTTATCGGCATAGAATTTGCATTGGATCGTGTGAATATAGTTTGACGGGTGTTGGACCGTTGTTCGATATATATCTTTGATATGTTTAAGTGGGCTGGCCAATAGAGTATATCCTATTTCAAATTTGAAATTATTATTTTGTAATATATGTTATTTCTATGTTCGAAAGATTAAAACTAGAAAGGAATCAACAAAACTGTTTGGTATTTTTTCTATAAATATATATACCTTATTAATATATATACGTGGTTCATGAAGGTTCTTCAGCAACATAATAACACTACAAATAATCGATAGCTGGCGATGTTTTCCTGAAAGCGATTAAGATTCATATCAAACTTCATTTATGAAAGATATAGAGTCATCTAATTACCCGCTCCTTCGATCCGAATTGGGAAAGAGTTCAGTTCATTATGAAGTTTGAAAATTGTGCTATGACTAAAACAGACTTAAGAATACTCTTTTCATGTATTGATTTAATTTTGAACATTTTTAAAATATTTTTGAAATATTAATATATTAATATTTTAAAGTATTTTTTCTAAATATATGAAACTATTTAAAAAATATATTTTTAATATTTATTATATATACAAAATTTCTTATTTATTATTTATTAACTATTGAAAAAGTAAAAAAATTTTAATTATTATTAAAATATTAAAAAAAAAATATAAACTGAACTGAGCTGGCAATATTCATATTGATATACAATTTGATTCAATTACTTTCTTCAGCGTATTCCCAAGTCGGCTCAACCTGCTAACTACCCCAATTAGAGTCGCTGTACAAACATTTAGTTAAGATTTTTGTAGTTTATTGATTATTGTAATTAAATAGTAGTGGCAATTGGTGCGACAACATTTTTGTGGCGGTCATTGGCCGCTTTAGTTGTGTTGTGGCCAGTTGCCTGGTTGCTTCAACAACATGGCCTAAATATGAATCAAGGGCCAAGTGCCAAGTGCCAAGGTTCGGGGCTCAGTTTGCTTTCGATTTGCGGTCAGAAATGTTCTTTGAGGCCGTGCGCAGGTCGAGCTGGCGGCGCAGACACAAGGTGAAACCAATTAACAATCGAAATAGTGAATAACCAATCGGCTGTTCAAGAAAATATGCCACAAGAAAGCATTTGCCTTTTGAAGCAGCCGACACAAGTGCTCTGTAGTGTAGTTGTACCTACTTTCAGTTTAGTCCCTAAACATTAATTAGAGTAACAGTATGACATTGCTCGCCCATCACCTGCACCACTGCACCGCAGCACCGCAACACCTCAGCTCCATTGTCAGTTTAATGACCAACGAACATGCCAACGTACTCTAATCCTCCTTTCAATTACGCCGGTTGCATGCACACACACAAAAACACCTACACAAACACACACACTCACACATGCTCAGCAAAAGCAATTGCAATGCCATGTAATTTGGCAATTAGTGTGCCCTCCGATATTTGATTAGATAGCTTAAAATTAATAACTCGACTACCAAGTGCACCAGGCTTTAATCAGTTAATGTTAATCAGTTTAAAATCTAATATCGACTATAATTGTTTTTCAAATAAATATAATTGCCATACCTGAACTACATTATCTCTATATGGATAATTTGTTAAGTAACAGAAATTATACTTCTAATCTAAAATTTAATTGCATTTTTTTTAGGAAATATTGTTATTTATATTAGGTTAAAGTGCTAAAATAATAATATAATAAAATAAAATATAATATTACAAATATATGTATATAAAACAAAAATAAAAAATTAGATAGATTTCTCTGTATATAAATTCTTTAATATATGAATATTAAATACAAATAAACAATAAATACAAAAAAAAAAAAAAAAATTAATTTAAAATTTTTAAAATAATATAAAAATAATTTTATTTCAATATAGAAATACAAATGAAATATAAAATAAAACAGATATATAATTTATTAATAAAAAATTTAAATAATTTATTTAAAAAATAATATTATTAATATTATTAAATATTTATTAACTATTTTCAATAATATATACATATATAAATATACATTTTATAATCTTATACAAATATTTACTTATTTTATATATAAATATTGATATGTAAATAGATTTATTTTAAGAAATTAAATTGAAACTAAACGCAAAACTCGCAATATTAACGGATTCATTGCCATGGCGTAAATGATGTGCTAATAATATATTATTATTATTATTATTATTAGAATTATTATTATTATTCTTTATTTTAAAATTTCAAATTTAATTTCACATATCTTTAATTATTTGAAAGGTAAACGCCGTTGGTCAGCATCTATATTTTATAAAGCCCTCGGGACTTCTGTCTGCTAGAGATAGACATATGTTCAGTCATATTCAGCTCCGCTAAAACATTTAATTTATATAGAAAAAAACTTAGTCTCTTTGTCATCACATTATGCAGCACATTGCATGCCCAACTAATCATACCCTGTGCGAGCTCAGTTCACAGAAAAAAACTTGTAGCAGCTCTTTTGGCATTGCGTTTCAGCTGCAATTCCGATTGCATACGTTCAGGTGTTTTGCTTTGGCTTTGGGCTTTGATTGCGGGTTGTCTGTCGCTTTTATCTAGAGCAATTTATCGGGCATGGCGAGCGTGTGATTCTGTCGCTTTAGCCGCGTCACATGTTTGGCCCGGGCAAATAAATGTCCGCGCAGGGCGCAATATTAACTATCTGATGGGTAGAAGGCCGCAGCTTTAATTGAAATGAAATGTTTTACAGTGTAGCGGGCCACAAAGAGACATAGACAGAGCGAGAGGCGAACGGACAGAGAGCGAGATAGCGAGAGGGAGCAATTGGCCAAATGTATGAATCAGTCAGACTGGCCCCGCTGTCTATTGCGGCCCACTGTCTGCTCCATATGACTATAAATGTTTGTAAGTAAGTAACTAGTTTTGAGCTCCACACAGTCCACATTTCATTTACCATTCATTCCACGCTCTCTCGCTCGCTCTCGCGCTGTGGGCGCTGCGGGCTCTGCGGGCTCTGTGGCTCTGTCGCTCCTACTCTCGCGCTTATTCATTGCCGCTTTACCTTTTCGCTTTTTTTTAGTGCCTCGCATTCAGTTTGCATTTCAAAGCTGCTAAAGTAACAAGTATCTTGGAGCTATCCATTCGGTTGAGCGTCAAAAGGAAAACTTGCTGCAAAAGGCACAAATTTTGTAAACACTCGCCTCAACTAAGTGAAGAGCTCTATAGAAAAAGTCCTCGACTCGCTGCAATGGACGTAAGTTGTTTGCTTTTTCATTTTATTCCCCCCGCTTTCGTTTCATTTCTGTGGCCGCACGACCTTCACCTTGGGCTTCAATTAAACAAATTGCACTGCGAGCGCTTTCACAGAAATGAAAACAATTTCGTTGAGAGTTAAATCCGACGCACAACTCGAGATCAGCTGAGTTTCCGTTCGATGATTCATGCCGGTGAGCGTCCCAGCTTGTCGCTCTCGTCATACATCAGACCACAGTTTGCGCCACAGTTTATTTATACAATCACTTAGTTTATATAAAAACGCTTCATATTTCAGTATTCCAAGTTACTCACCATCTATTTCTCAGCTCTGAACATAATGCGGGTTTTCATTTACGATTTACTGGCAAATGTTTATATACATATATACAAAATAATTGTTGATGCGGCTGTTAACTATCTGAATTGAGCCGCTTCTAAAATAGACCGCAAAAAGCTGTTGACTGCTTGAAAGTAAAACAAAGGCGTATAATTATCTACAGAGTAGGTCGCCGACTGAATGCCCTTCAATGCATAGAAACTTAGAAGATGTGGGACAGTAATTTTCTTTCTTTAATTTTGACAATATAAAAAAAAAATATTATACAAATGTTAATTATAGTTAATTTAAAAAAATAATAGATATAAGTAAAAGATATAATTTAAATTTAAAAATTGTAATCTTCTCAATAATATTATAATTAATAATATTATTATTATTATTGACGATAATTTTATAAATTCTCAAAAGAATGCTTAGTAATAGTTATTGTTAATTTTAATACTTTGTTTACTATCATAGTGAATATCTTTTAAAAAAATCAATATTAATGATCAAATTAACATTCTGATCATTATTACAATAAAATTTTTATTTTTTGTTATTACTATAGAAAAAAATTAATAAATATATTAAATTATATAAAATAATATATTTAATATATTTATTATTTTTTTATAATAATAACAATAATACTATTATTTTTTTTATATATTTAAATTATTTAAAAAATATTTCTTTTATAGTTTTTTATATAATTTATTTATTTTATTTTTTATTATGATACTAAAATTTATCTATTATTAAATTTACATTTGAAAGTCATTCCCATGGAAATTTCCTTTTTAAAGTTTCCAACTGAAGCCCGTCAATCGATAGGGCCTCAGCTTAATATAAATGCTTTAAATATTGATTGGTCTACTTTACGCACAGGCAAACGGAGACTTGTACACGCTGGAAGCGAACCTGGTTAGCAAGTCGCTGAGAGAGCTGACAGATGGCGCCGACAAGGATCCCATTACCAAGTTGCGTTTGCTCTGCCTGAGCCGAGGCGCAACAGGCATTTTGGGTCTGGGCAGGTGAGTTTTTATTCTCCCTGCTTTATTTTAATTTTTTTTTTTTTTTTTTTTTGTGTAAGTTTGAGAAATTATTCAATTACTTGTTTCATGCGCAATTATTTAATTAGAGCTTTTCGCGCCATGGACGACGATGGCAGCAAGGCGCTGAACGAGGAGGAGTTTGTCTCTGGCATTCGGGACATCGGCCTGGATGTGACAGACGATGAAATCAAGCAGATGTTTAACACGTAAGTCTCCGGCCATTCACCCAAATCGAATGCCAAACTAATGCCTACCCTTTAAAATTAGCTTCGACGAGGATGGCAGCGGTTCCATCAATATGACGGAGTTTCTGCTCAAGCTTCGCGTAAGTTGCCGTCCCAGAAATCGAGATTCTAAATTTAAATATCGAAACTTGCTCTGCAGCCGCCCATGTCGCAGTCGCGCATATCAATAATCGATCAGGCTTTCGACAAAATGGACAGGGACGACGATGGCGTCATCACCATAGACGATCTGAAGACTGTCTACTCGGTCAAGGAGCATCCCAAGTACCAGAGCGGCGAGCTGAGCGAGGACGAGATCCTGACCGATTTTCTGCACAACTTCGAGGGCGGACGTGGCAACCTGGACGGCAAGGTTGGCATTACTAATAACTATAGATAAAATTCCTATTCATATAATATATATCTTATACACGCAGATTACTCGCGAGGAGTTCATCAATTACTACGCCACAATCAGCGCTTCGATTGACAACGACATGTACTTCGATCTGATGATGCGTCGCGCCTATGCCATGTAGGGAACATGCACCGATTTGGATATAGCTGTGGTGCCCAAGTGTCTAATTAACGAATCTAACTAGTCTTTAGTCCTGCTCATATTCTATTTATACAAACTCAAACACACACACATGCATATTTCATTCTAATAAAAGCTTTTGGTATTTTTTCCTTGCAAAACAAGTGTCGGGCCGCAACTGATATCCGACTCCAGCTCGCAGTTGCCAGTTGCCAGTTGTCGAAAGTCTTTTGTTAGTTGTGCAAAGTAACAAGCGAAAAGTTTTGTCTAAACATTTGTTGCTAGTCTTACATGCATCCAGGACTCTGACTCTCTCTGGCCCATAATCAAGCGGGTGCTGCGAAGACGACAATCATTGCAACCAACATGGATAGTTTCTGAGACTCGTTGAATTGTTGGGGAATTGTCGACGATGTGTGTGTGTGTGTGTGTGTGTGTGTGTGTGTGTGTGTGTGTGTGTGTGTGTGTATGCTTGCTGGTGTGCCAGGCATTTATCACACAGTTGTCACAGCAGGCGCTGAGAACGGTTTGAGCAGTCGAGCGTTGGCAGCCTAAATGTATGCCTTAAATTATGCAGACACCAGCTGAGATTGTCGTCTGTGTGTGTGTGTGTGTGTGTGTGTGTGTGCGTGTGTGGGGGTGTATGTGGCAACTTGTGCACTGATTGCAACCAACTCATACGAAATTTTAATTGCCAATGTTGAAATTACGCAGCCAGTGAAGAAGGCCCACTTGCCAGCCAGCCCCCCACCTACCCATCCACAAAAAAAACTCTCAACTGAGTTTTCGGCTAACAAGCTCGACTGCAATCGTCTTCACTGTAAATCAGAAAGTTACAAGTTTATAGCATGATTTCATTAAATTTTATTTACAGCCTGCAACATTTGCATGCAGAGCCACAACTTCGTCTGCCGCTGCTGGCTCAATTTTTTTCTTTATTATTTAACTTTAACTTTAACTGCGAGTTAAAAATTTATCAACTTGTTTGCCATGTGAATTATGCTGCTTACGTTTCGGCTGCAAAGCAGAGAAAACTGTTGCAATTGCCATTTATATCAGAAAGTTGTTGTCAATTCCAACTGATTGTTGTTGTCGTCATTGTTGCTGTTGCTGTTGTTGTTGTTGTTGCTGCTGCTGCTGTTGTTGCTGTTATTGTTGGCCACATAAAACCAATTTCAATTAATTGCCTGCCACATGAGACTCGTCGTCGAGCTGTTTTATGCTCTTAAAACTCTTGAAAATGCCTTTTATTGGCTTTCAGTTTTCACACTTGGCTGCCTGAAGTGCTTGCCAAAAATGTGTGTATTTGCCAAGGCAACACACTAACACACGCACACACTAACACACTGCAATATTTGTGTAAATTATGTATCGCAATTGCAGCTGGAAAAATTGAAATTTCAAAGAGCTGTCAGTCAGACATTGTCAATGTTTAAGCTAAGCCTTTCAAATTGATTGCAATTTCATATTCACAAATAAAGTAAAAACTGAAAAATAAAAAAAACAAAACTGAGAGCAAGCAACGAGAAATTCTCTTCCTAAGGTCAAATAATTGCAGTTTGATTATGTCTACATTTTCACAAATTTCTTTGTTCAAGGATAAGCCTCTGCACGCCTGGCATTGTGTGAAATATATTTTCCAGCTCTCCCTCTGCTGTTTACAAATCGTGGCTGGGGGCGACGTAATGAATTTGAATTTTAGTTTCAGTCTTTTTTTCTTTTTTTTGTACTATATTTGAATGTTAGACAATCAATTTGGTATTTGAGTTTTACTAATAACAACTCTCGCTTAGCTTTTCAAGCTTACTTTAAGCTTCAGAAATATTGTATACTGTTCAAATTAATTAATCGAACATCAGATTTCTATTACATGCATATATATAGACCTTTGCAAAAATTATATTTTATATAAAACATAGAAAATTTTTTTTT
Organism: Drosophila fulvimacula; assembly: GCA_035045555.1. Lineage (NCBI taxonomy): Eukaryota > Metazoa > Arthropoda > Insecta > Diptera > Drosophilidae > Drosophila > Drosophila fulvimacula. The sequence goes on from JAWNOX010000137.1 coordinate 18,572,924, forward strand.
TAATATCGTGATTAAAATTGAGCGAAAGTCAGCCGTTTATTAAGACTTTTGTTCCTTTTTAATTGATAATTGATAATTTTAGATTTTTTGAAAAAAAAAACATTTTTTTATTATTATTATTTTATTTTTTTTAATTTTTATAGTTATATTTGAGCATTAAAAAAGAAGATGTTTGTTTAAACTTATAATTATATTTGAGATTATTGAACAAGCAATTTTTGTATGATAATAAATTTTTCAATTTATAAATATATTTGAGATTTCTTGAATAAATTTGTTTTAAATTTATAATATTGTTTGAGATTTTTAATGTTTTTTTTTAATTTTTAATATTCTGAAAATAAAAAAAGGAATTTAAAAAAAATAAATATCTTCTATATAAGTAATATCTTCAATATGTGTATATGTTTCGATTTATTTTATTTATTTAAATTTAAATTTCAATTTCAATTTAAATTTGATTTTAATTGCAGCTAAAATCCACTTCAAATATGTTCACAACTGAAAATCATGGCTGCGCTTTTAAATAAAATAAAAATATTTATATAAAATTCCTTATATTTAATTCATTCTTCATGTAGTAATAATTCTATTCTATTCGTTACTATGAAATACCAATTAAATATGCTATATGAAATGCATTTTAGGCATTTGTTTTCGTAGTTTTCCATTTGTAGGTGGTCCTTTAGCAGAGTATAATTGCTGCTGGTCCTGGCAAGGCTTAATATGCGTAAATTGCGCCATTTCGATCGCATTAATTCACAAATTAGCTGCTAATTAATTGTGCATTAAAATATCGAGCAATGCTATATAAATGGAATACATAAATTAAATGCAGCTTCCCCAGCAGCAGCAGCTGCTGCTGTTATCCATGCTCTGACCAAATGGATAAATGTGTCGCACACTGTGACGACTTATGCATTATTTAAATCTAGTTAACACTGGCTATTCGCTGTTGATTGAAAAATGCCAAAGAAACCCAAGCTCGAGGTGCATGTCCCGGCATATGTTGGTGGCGTCGAGCCCACATGAGAGACCAACACATAAAAATAATAATAAAAGGCAGACACACTCGACTGGCCACAGGACGCATCATTGAAGAAGTATTGAATAAATTTCAATGCACTACTCAGAGAGAGAGAGAGAGAGAGAGAGAGAGAGAGAGCGAGAGAGACAAAGAGAGGGTGAGTCAAAAATGGAAAGTCTCTGTCCTGTCCTCTGTCCCTGTATAGGCATTGAGGCTGCAAAATATTTCAGTCACGTTTTAAATGTAAAAATCTCAATCACGTGATCGAAATGCGCGCATTCAAAATATGCACAAGCGAGCACACGAGCAGGCAGAGACAACACTGGAGTGTGTAAGAGAGAGAGGGAGATAGTGAACGAATGAACTGAAGTGTTCAGGCTGGTTTCTGGGCATTTGGCCAGCTGTAAATCGAAATGAAACCCAAACCCGAAAATAAAATGTGGCCGTGGCTCTTAACAGGTACTTGCTGAATCGATGATTTAATGTCGCCTCATCTAATGATGATGGTGATGATGATGATGATGATGATGATGATGATGTTGATGTCGATGCTGCCGTTGCTGTGGCCAGCTGCTGGCTGGGCATTCGCTCAAATTGCATCAAATATGCAAAAAGCTTAACAAACTGCGCGCATCGTTGATTGAAATATCGAAAAATCAAGCTCCATTTACACCTGCGCTGGGCACACCTGCCATATACACCTCACACACACACACACAGACACACATTTGGAGTGCATTGGCAACTGCTGCACAATGGGCTACAATTTCCGCTTCCGCGTATAATTTTCACACCTCAGTCTGATTGAATTGTTCGTCAGGTTCATCATTTGATTTTCCATTTTTGTGCCGAGCGATTTTCTTTTATTTTCGGACACAACAATATGTTAATGCGAGTGCACATTAAACGGTTGCCATCTGCCTGATTGCCGTCGCGTTTAATTGTCAGTTATTAATCCACAGAGCTTAATCGTCCGCAATTCCCCTCAGCTGCCCCAGCCTCTTTACCGAACAATAACACATGCACTTCGGGCAAAGTAATTTCTATTTAATGGCCAGCCAGGGAATACACCCCAGCTACACAGCAAATAAATGCGAGGTATATGCGATAAAAAGTCTATTACAATGGAATGTGGTTGGTAAGCAATTAAATATCCTTTATACATATTTATTTGGTGTTTTGATTGACTTTTGAAAAATTAAATTGGATTTTATATTTTATATTTTATATTTTATATTTTATATTTTATATTTTATATTTTATATTTTATATTTTATATTTTATATTTTATATTTTATATTTTATATTTTATATTTTATATTTTATATTTTATATTTTATATTTTATATTTTATATTTTATATTTTATATTTTATATTTTATATTTTATATTTTATATTTTATATTTTATATTTTATATTTTATATTTTATATTTTATATTTTATATTTTATATTTTATATTTTATATTTTATATTTTATATTTTATATTTTATATTTTATATTTTATATTTTATATTTTATATTTTATATTTTATATTTTATATTTTATATTTTATATTTTATATTTTATATTTTATATTTTATATTTTATATTTTATATTTTATATTTTATATTTTATATTTTATATTTTATATTTTATATTTTATATTTTATATTTTATATTTTATATTTTATATTTTATATTTTATATTTTATATTTTATATTTTATATTTTATATTTTATATTTTATATTTTATATTTTATATTTTATATTTTATATTTTATATTTTATATTTTATATTTTATATTTTATATTTTATATTTTATATTTTATATTTTATATTTTATATTTTATATTTTATATTTTATATTTTATATTTTATATTTTATATTTTATATTTTATATTTTATATTTTATATTTTATATTTTATATTTTATATTTTATATTTTATATTTTATATTTTATATTTTATATTTTATATTTTATATTTTATATTTTATATTTTATATTTTATATTTTATATTTTATATTTTATATTTTATATTTTATATTTTATATTTTATATTTTATATTTTATATTTTATATTTTATATTTTATATTTTATATTTTATATTTTATATTTTATATTTTATATTTTATATTTTATATTTTATATTTTATATTTTACAGAGAGTCTGTAGTTGACAACATTATTTATAGAATCGATTTGAAAATTGCTAAATTTAGATGCCACGCCTACGCCCAATGGCAGCTGCTGTTGAGCCCCATCATTATTTCAGCATAAGTGTTGTGGCACTGCGTATACGCCGCGTAGGCAGCCGCATAAAAATTGTCGCTTGAACACAATTTTCGGACGCCGGTCAACTAAGCAACGGGTGTTAAATGTTAAATGATAATTTCCCCACAGCAATGACTCCGCAACTACAGGAATTTTAAGTTTCATTTCGTGCTGCGAAAAATGAACATGCAAATGGCCTTTTTATTATGGACATTATTGCGCCCGAATAATGTGCTATTGAATGCATTAGTTGTGCATGTGTGTGTGTGTGTGCGTGTGTGTGATTGGCAATCAAGTCCCGCTGCGGTTTTGTTCGCCATTCATATGCAAAAATTTTCTATCTATATTTTTAGCCAGCAACAAAAAATCAATTTGTAAATGTTTTTAGTGGCGTTGCAACTTTGACATTTCGCACACAGCTGCCGATGTTGTTGTTGTTGTTGTTGTTGTCGCGTTGACGTTTTTTAAAAATATTTTTTGTTGCAACTGTCTGCAGGCAACTGCCAACTGGCAACTGACCCCATTGGCAGCGTTGTCCGTTTGTAATTAGCGCTTGCCCAGTGGCTGCTGCTGCTGCTGCTGCCTCTTTGTGCTCTGCTTCTGTCTGCTGCTGCTGCTGCTGGTGCTATTTGGGGAGTTTTTGACCTCAATTGCTTTGTCACCATTTCAATTTGCAATTTCAGCCATTAACTAGTTACACTCAATGCAATTAAACTTGCACTTTTGCAGCAGCGGCGGCAGCAACTGAGCTACTCATGCGAATGGGGCAAGGTAGTAAGCGGCGTGTTGCAAGCAGCTCACGCGAAACTTGGCCAGTTCGCAATTTGCAGCTTGCTCTGTCCCCAGTCAGCAGCAGCAGCAGCAGCAGCAGCAGCGGCTGTAGTTTCCAGTTCCCATTTGACTGCCACGCCCACCTGCTACACGCCACTCCACTCAGTCCTTCATTCAGGACATGCTGTTTCTGTCATGTTGTCAGCGGTCTGTGCAACCGCAATGTGTTGCTGTTGATGTTGCTGTTGCTGTTGCTGCTGCTGCTGCTGTTATTATTGTTGTTGTGGCATAGAGTGAAAGTGTGGAGCACTCAACATGGCGACACCAAATGCCGAACATCCCGTTGCCCGGTGCGTTCCATTGGAATAATTTGAAAATGGGAATAATCAAAAAAAAAAAAAAAGAAAGAAAAGGAGGAAGCAGAAGATGGAGAAGCGAACAGCGACCAGCGACGAGAAGAGTGTAAAAATTGTATCTTCTCATTGAGTTAATTGCAAATTGGATGAAATTGTAATTTTACACTTCATTTCATTCAATTCATGGCTGATTGACAATTTAGTTTTTCATTAAGGTGGCCCCAGCGATTGGCGCCAGGCGACAGGCGACGGCCAACGACGTTAACTGGATCATCGCTACGTGTGGCAAGTGGCAAGCAGTGGCATGCGAACCCAGCTGAGCAACTGGAGCCAACTTGACACAATTCATATTTTATATGCTTTTTTTTTTATTTCTAATATATTGGCTCTTTATTGTAATATATATGTCAGGAAAAAATATAAATTTAAAAAATAAAATAATTGAAAGTAAGGATAACTTTAATATGTTGATATTTATATCAGAGCTTTAATATTCAATTCAATTTTACTGCGTGAATTTCCAGCATTGCGCTTATCCTATTTTAATTTTCTTAAAAATAAATTGAAATTTGTTTTTATATAAAAAATAAAATAGAATTTTGAAAATTATATATATTTATATTGGTTTTATTATATAAGTTAAGTTGAGCTATGATGGATTTGTAAGAAATGCTTTTTTTTTTTTATTTATTAATTATTATTTATTATTTAATTAATTTAATGGTACACATTTTAAAAAAATATTTTGTATTATATAAGTTTAATTGAATCAAGATGATAAGATATGAATTCAATGTTTTTATTTTAAATTATATTTAAACCATATCAAGTCAAGTTGAATTATGATAATATGATATGAGCAAATGTTTTTTAAAATTTTTGTTTATGTGATTTTATTTATTTATCCATTTTTTATGTGATTTACATTTATTGCATAAATTTTATTTATTTATTTTTTGTTTTTTTTTTTATAAAATATTAGTTTTATTTTATTAATAAAATCATTTTTTAATCAAAACAAAAAATCATAATATTGCTAAAAAATTAAAAGAAAATATTTCTGTTATATATTCCATATATTTAATACTTAAAATTTATAATATTTATAATAATTATAACTAAAATCTCTTACAAATATTTTTAAATTAAATATTTTCGCTTTTAATTGATATATCCCTATTCAGTCTCAACAACTCTAACGCCAATTAATTTTCCACTCTTTTCCAGTCTATTTTATTGAAATATTCTACAATATAAATGATTTTTTTCTTAAATCTTTAGCAGCGTTCAGCTCGTTCGGCGATGTTTGCTTAGTAAGCGCATGGACAGCTTTTATGCTGAGGTGGCCTGGGTCCTGACGCAGGCATTAATTATTGACGGGCATGTTGCAACCGCGGAAAGTTTTGTGAATGTGCATGGCAAATGTTGCGCATACGCAGCGATGTAATACACTTGCTTTACGCCGTATGCACAAACAGGAGTCATGAAGCAAGCTTAAAGTTATGAATTCTTAAAATATGTGATTTATTTGTAGCGAAACTTTCAGTCACCCCCCCGCCCACACACACACACATGTACTAACTGAAGCTGAATCATTTTTTTTTCGCTTGTTTTTCGTAGCTGCATCTATTTTTTATGGCGCAAAGTTTGCGTTGTCACGTGACTGGCGTGGAAAATGGGGAGTATTTATATAATAAAAAAAAAAAAAAAATAGAAACTGGGGAAGAGCGCTGAGAGAGTGCAGAGAAATAGAGAAAAAATAAAGATGGCGTAAGTAGCTGAGCCTGCGACCAGGTAGCTGCAGTGTCTTTGCGGAGCGACGCGTGTCGAAACGCGCCGGAAATGCCATTTACAGCAGACGTACTTCCGCTCCAAAAAAAAAGGGGAAGAGAGCGAACTGTAGCATATGCACAGGGGCTGGCTGCATGTCGTCGCTTTTGTTTTAATATTCATATTTTAGCATCAGAAATTATTCGTTGAAATTAAGTTGCTTTATGCACGCACAGCAGCGTGTTAGAAGAGCAGCAGCAGCCGCGTGTGTCCTGGAGGAGCGAGGCGGCGAGATAGGAAGTGAGCTTAAAAGCGACTACGACGAAAATGCTTTGAATTTAAAATCTGCAATTTTCTGTTGATTGCCGCAACCAAGCCAGCCCGAAAGGGGGGGGCGGCAGGGCCGAGCAAACGTGCAGTTATAGTGTAACAAACAAGCAGAGTGTTAGCCTGCGTGCTAGTTGGCGGTTGGCAGCGGGCGTAGCAGCAGCAGCAGCAGCATCACCAGCACCAGCTCCACGACCAGCAGTAGCAGCATCATCACAACTTTTGCGTAAAATTCCAGTCATGTGTCCCTAACAAATCCCTGCATTATTCATGAAATGATAAGATGACTTTGTGCTGGGTTCGTAGCCGTCAACGCTGCTGCTGCTGCTTTTTTTTTTCATAGTATCTTTCGCTGTTCTCGTTATAATTTCACATGCAGCTGCTCCGAGAGGCGCATTTAAGTGGCAACTATCGTTGCCTTAACAGCCCGCACGGCAAACAAGCATGCAACTTGCATAAACGCAATTAAATGCAACTCAAATATAAATGTCGCCGCTCAAAAGGCTGTCAGCTTGTTGTCAAAAGTTGTTTGGCCATAAATATGGTAATACCCATAAACAGGTAACTCGTGGAAGCTGTTAGCAAAGTGCCTATTAGTTAACTGCCAGCAGAAACTTGAACTGTTAAAGCAGAGCAGAACCACTGTTAATTGCCGCTGCTGTGCTGTTAAGTAAAGCGAAAGGATGCTAATAGCAGCACAGCTAAGTAACAGCACGGTCAAGCAGAGTTAACAGTGACAGACAGCGCTAACTGCAGAGTAGCATGCTATTAACAGCACAGTGTTAGCCATGCATGCAGCTTAACAGCACAACAATATGCTGAACAGCGCAGCCCCGTTAACAGTGCCTGCTGCTGTTAGGCACATCAACGAGCGCTTAACAGTCAGCCACAAAGCTACAAATCTGTCGCCATTGCTCTCAGCGCTCACTTTCGCTTCCTCTCTCTTCTCCTGCTGTAATGGGCCGTCGTATAAACGATGCTGAGAGAGTATGCCGAGAATGCCGCTACAGCATTACAATTACACGAGCAGCGAGCGGGCGTCGCTGCCGCAGCATCAACGATGGCCACGAACGGCGCTTACGAAGATGCGACCGATGAGCAGACGTCTGACTCGCGCTGCTGGCGCTGCCGCAGCTTCAGTCAGTTCGTAAACTCGAAGCCGCGCGGAGATGCTTTGGACAACGTTACGCGCTGCCTAAAACCAACAAAAATCGAACGCTCAAAGTGACAACAACAAAAGAAAACAAAAACTAAATAAAATTCTATGAAAATAAAATCAAGAAAAATAAAGTAAAAAATATAATAAAAAAATATAACAATTATTTTTACAGTGATAATTAAAGCAAACAAAATTTAGAAACTCGCTGAAATGCAGTTAAACAAAGCCTGAACCGTTATGAAGTCGCCGGACAAACTGACTAATTGAGCGCGGAACTTCCGTTTCCGTTGTGTGAGCCAAAGACGTAAGCGTGAGCTGAACGGGGCTGGGGGGCGTGGCAAACATACTCAAATATTAAATTCGCTTGAATTCGGCATTTAAATTATTTAAGTTGACAAACGCAGAGAAACAGAGACAGTGACAAAGACAGAGAGACCACGCCCAGCCTAGCGCCCTCTTGTTTCCGCCCTTTGCCTGCCTCGATTGGCAATGCGGCCCCCCTTTCGGGCGCCTCTGCCTCTGCCTCTGCCTCTGTCTCTGTCTCTGTCTCTGCCTCAATTACTTATGTTTCTTCTGTTTTTCTTTATTTTTTTGTTTCTGTTTTTCAAATGTTTGTTATTTATTTATAACGACACAGCCAAATGCCGAGCACATCCTTTGAACTTTTCTGCATGAGTTTCCACAATTGTGTGGATGTCACATACACACACCTGTCTCTGTGTGTGTGCGTGTGTGTGTGTGTGTGTGTGTGTGTGGCATAGTTGTGTTTGCGTGTTTTTATTTCTCTTTAGCTACAGCTTCAGCTACAGCTACTGTTTGCGCCTTTGACGCTGCATTCAATTAATTTCATTTCCATTGAACTCTCGCCCACTCCTCCCCCCATCCAGTCTCTTTGACTCTACACTCTACACTCCACACTCTCCACTCCATTATCATTTCACTTGGCTTGCAGCTACAGGAATTCCATTTGGCCTTTGTGCGGCATCGATTGCTATTGAAATATTAAACAATTCACTCGACGAGCAGCTACAAAATAATATAATAAATAACTAACGTTGACAAAGTCACTACGATTTCTACACGCACACACACATATTGAGTTAAATAAATAAATAAATATATATTTTTGTCTGTGCAGCAAACGAAAACAACAACAACAGCAACAACAACAGCAATCGCCATATCAATTAAGTTTTTCAAACAACAGAGCAAAAAAAAGAACAAAAAAAAAAATAAAACAGAAAAAAAATGGATTACGCCTCGCTGCTGCTGCTGTTCAGCTGCACATTAATTGGTAAGTGTACGATGACTGGCGGCAGCCACTGTTTAAATAAAAAATGTAATAAAAAAATAAAAAGATATATATATATATATATATATATATATTCTTTTTTCATATACCTTATATTAGCGCGTCTGTTGCACTGCCTTCAGGCCGGCCACGTGGCGTATGCGTAATGCGCGCATTGCTCATTGTGGCACCGCCGCTCGCTTATTATTTATTATTTTTGGTGCTTTTCTCGCATTGTTCGCTATTTGTTTTTTATTTGGCCTGCCCTCAGCTGAACCGCAAATCAATATTGACAAAGTTTTACGCTCTCGGCTCTCAGTGCAGTCGCTGCTGCTGCTGCTGCTGCTGCTGTCGCTTCTGGCCCGTCAGCCTTTGTGCCTGGCTGCTCTTTTAATGACTTTTGCCATAATTCCAACTGCACTTCCAGTGCACTGCCGCTGCACTGCATTTGCCGTTCATTCAATTTCATTTGCAGTTGCCTTTGCTGCTGACGCTGCCTTTTGGCACTTGGTAATTTGTGCTGCCGCAACTTTTGCTGCCGCTGCCGCTGCCGCTGCCACTGCACAGCTTGAGTGCAGTTTAAAGTTAAATTGTATTTGGGAAATGTTCGCAATTAGGCAGCCTGCCAAAGGCATCGCCTCCATCGCCTACTGGCACATAAATTGCCAATGGCAATGGGGCAATTAATTTGCAGCGCATTAAATGAGCTGCCATTTGCCCAGTGGCAAACCAACAACTCCATTTTCCATTTTCCACTGCACTTTTCAGCTACTCCAGCACTTCTTCAATGGCGAACAGCAAGAGCTAATGTCTGCAAATTTTCTTTTCTTTTTAAATATTTTCATTTTCACCTTTTCAAAGAGATAAAAACATGTCCTGAAGTTAGTTTAGACTTGATAGGTAAGAGTGCTAGAAAGAATTATTTTTAAAATTGTTATCAAAGACATAAGCATTCCATAAATTTGTATAAGTAATCATCATTATGTTTTATTACTATTATATTATCATTAGTTATATGATGATATGATTTCGATTCGAATTTTGTATCATCATAGTCTTAGTCATTGTCATTGTCATTGTCATTGTCATTGTCATTGTCATTGTCATTGTCATTGTCATTGTCATTGTCATTGTCATTGTCATTGTCATTGTCATTGTCATTGTCATTGTCATTGTCATTGTCATTGTCATTGTCATTGTCATTGTCATTGTCATTGTCATTGTCATTGTCATTGTTATTGCCATTATATATATTATAATTATTATTATATTTATTATTATATTCATTTTCTTCATTCTCTTCATTATCCTCTAAGATTATGCTTGTATTATTGCATTGTATTTTTCTTTGAAATTCTTCTATGCTCCTTCTACAATAAACCGCTTAATACATTCCATGAAAGCAGCCTACATATACCCTTACCTTAAAATACATTTTGCTTAGAGCTGGGTTGTGCCTCCCACTAAATCTTTATTAAGTAAACTACATACTTTTGGCTGAGTCTAAGAAAACTTTTGAGGCTAACCAAGTGCTTGTGACATATTTCACTTGCAACTCCGCACACATTTGGGGCCATTCATTCAAACGCTCAACAAAAGAAACACACTGCCAATGCTGCCATTCAGGAATTCATTACACAAACACACACACACACTTACACACACACACAATTGACACAGAAAAAGTTTGTGCCCGTTTTCGACGTATTTTTTAATATTTTACGCTTATTTTACAAAGCTTTTGGGAGCTGCAATTGCGCGTGTTTCGGTCAGTTTTAACTTGGCTAATGGAATTAAATATTGTCCCTTCAATTTCAATTTGCCGCAGCTGTCTCGCTCTCTCGCTCTCTCTATCTCCAGCTAGCTCTAACATGAAATTTACTGTATTATATCCTGATTTTACTATATAGTAAACTATTATTTTTGCTGCATACAAATCAGGCAACTTCACAGGCACAGCACAGCTGAAACGCCCAAATGGCAGCCCATAAAAATAACCACAAATGTATATAGATATGTATATATATCTTTTATATATATATACATATATATATATATATATATATATATATATATATATATATATGTATATATTTACTTTATATATATAGATATAGATATTTGCATAAACGTCTCGAGCATCTTTAAATGAATTTATTACCGAACTTTTGCCAGCGCGTCCTTTGGCAAATTCATATGTAAATTTATCTAGCCACACACACAGAATTTTTCACATTCTCTCTCTCTCTCTCTGTCTGCCTCTCTCTCTTCCTCTCCCTCTGTGCATGTAAGTGTGTTTGCCAGCATCAAATAAAAAGTGTGGCTTAATTAGCAATGTATTTGCATATGCCATGTGAAGCTGAGCAAGTTTTTGTCTTTAGCCAACACTTAAAATGTACATAAATAATTAACAGTGTTGGCAAGCGCCGCAAATATATGAATTCATGGATTCAGTTTCATTTATTACAAGCTATGAGGCAGCTGTAATCCAATCAGAGATTGGAAAGAGAGAGAGGGAGAAAGAGGGAGAAAGACAGCTGCAGGGACAAGCTCTGGCTCGTATTTCTTATCAATTTTTGGCTGCCACACGGCAAACGCAATGTTGCTGCATATGTGGCAACATGCATATGTTGCAGCCACGCTTATCGCTGGTTGCCCCTGCCGCAACTGCAGCGCCACAAAACCGAGACCTAAACATACGGCAGCAACTGTTTTGCATATGCATTTCATGAAATTTGAAATTTATTCGATGCGAGTGGCTTACCTGTGCCAGCTGCACCCAGCTGCCCACCCACCTGTGCCTGTCAAACTGCAGTGGCTAATAATATATTCCATTCCCGCTCTGGCCCACACACACAGATATGCAGGGCATCTCGGCGCTGTTCGTGACGGACATCAGTGTGCCGGAGATTGTGGACTTTCGGGACAATGTGACGCTCTCCTGCAGCTACGACATGAGCGGGCACACGCTGAACTCGGTGAAGTGGTACAAGGATCGGCTCGAGTTCTTCAGGTGAGCACGCAACATCGGTTCAGATTGAGTCCTCAGTTGTGAGCTTTATTAATTTGCCACAGATACTCGCCGCTAATGCGTCCGGTCTACATGACGTTTCCCGTGGCCGGCATCCAGGTGCTCGATGGCAAATATTTCTGCAACGAGTCGACGTGCCGCGTGGACCTGAGCCTGCTGGGCGCCAAGTCGACCGGCAACTTCAAGTGCGAGGTGAGCGGCGACGCACCGCACTTCAAGCTGGCCGCCAAGGAGGACAACATGACCGTCGCAGGTGAGCCATGAGCCATAAAGCACTTGATGCATTTGTGGCTAATTTGTTCTGACATTTGTCGCAGCTCTGCCGCAAAGTGACCCACTTATCGAGGGCTTCAACTCGATGTATCGCTTGGAGGAGTTCCTTAGTGCCACCTGCTCCTCGGACTACTCCAGTGTGCCCACCAAGCTCACCTGGTATATCAACGGCGAGCAGGTAAGACGCCATCCACACTCAACTCAGCTGCCTCCCTCTGACCCCCCTTTTTCCCGCAGCCCATGCTCGGCGAGCTGCAGCCCTTCATTGATACGACCATACCCGCCCACGACTACATACTGCGCCGGCAGCGCCTCCAGGTGCACTTCTATCTGCAGGGACACCGCTTCTACCTGGTCAGCAAGATACTCGAGCTCAAGTGCGTGGCTGAAATCGAAAACTATCCGGAGCTGCGACGCGAGACGACGCTCAGTGCATCGCTCTCGCATTCCGACAACCTGAACAACCAAATGCTGCGACATCCAGGAGCATGTGAGTATAGATATATATATAGTATATGATATAGATATATATGTGACGCTAACTGGAAAACCGTCTCGGTGTAGCCAAGCTTGAGACAGCACTCTTCATAACAGCATTCATAATCAATTACATATCCATTTAGCTGTGGCAATACAAATTGCTTGGGAAGTGTGTGACGTACTCTGTTTATACAGTCTAAGCGGGTATATAGCTGAGGTGTTATGTGTGCTTATGCCAGTTAGACTTGTATCTATTCTTAGGGCAAACATCTTTACTGTCTATATCATATGAATACAACCATTTACATCATGTGAATAGAGTATAAGAAACATTTGTTGTACTCTGTTTACTCAGTTTAAGCGGGTATATTGCCACAAACATTACTGTCAATATCCAATTATGTACCCATTTACATCATGTGAACAGAGTATAAGTAACTTGTTTAACACTAATATTATATATTGTACTCTGTTCACTCAATTTAAGCGGGTATATTCATTGGGCTTTCAGACTGAAGCTTATGCGAGTCATACTGCTTTATTGAGCCTAAACTTGACTGAATGACTTCAAACTTTATTGGATATAGCCAACGAATACACCCATTTTCATTATATGAGCAGAGTATAACAAACGTTTTTCTTTCATGGATATATATATATATATATATATATATATATATATATATATATGCAATATATAGTATATAGATATATATTATTGTATGTATACACTATATATATTTATAGTATACACATATATTAAAGTATATATATCCCATGCAAAATATTCCCTTCAACGTAGCTCAAGACACAAACTAGTTTCTATTCAAAAACCAATTCGAATACTCAGCAAAAGCGCTTTATATATAATCAAACTAGTTGAGTACCTTACTAAACACTTTCTTAGCACATATAGCATCTTATATAACAACTAACTCAGCATTGTGCAACATCTTACATCCAACACAAAACGTGTCTCATAATATATAAATGGCCTGCTTGAATTTCTCTGGTTTTATTTACCGCTCGGACACAGCTTCAGCTGCAGCTGACTGCAGATGCTGTCTCTGGCAAGGGACCTGCCTGATTTGCAGTCTGCTTGTGATAATTCTGGTTACGCAATGCGCTCAACGTCCATCATGAGCGCTCACATCGGCTACGGCATTGGCTCGGCCTGAGACGACGACGGACAGCGTGGCAAATATATCAGCAAATTAGTTAGTTAGTTAGTAGAGCAGACTGCCAGCCAGCCAGGACAACAACATAGCATGGACAGGCTGCAGATCTGGCGTCGAGTCAATAGACAAAGAGTTTAGGTAAAGGGAAATAACTAAAAGATTCGAGCTCCGAGTGTGTTGCTTTGTACATAATTAGAGCGGAAAGCAGTGGCAGAGTTATATAATATAAATATACTAAAAACTTATAATATATATATAAATATATATATATATATATATATATATATGCAAAATATATATTATAAATCAGATATTAAGTGTAAAATAGAGTAAATCTCGAAAGAACAAACGAAGCCATTTAATGCGTTTATTAGTTGAAAAGAGCAACTCAACTGAATTTAATTCAATGTGTGAAATGAGTTTCTTAAATTAATTTTATTTATTAAAAACTCATTCAATGTAGTTTTAAAAAAAACTCATAAAAGCTCATATGTTTTGCATTTTTCATCTTTCCGAAATTGATATATTAATATTTGATTTCAAATTATTTATATGCATTTTATTTTAAGCCTAGTTAAAGTGCTTTAAAAGCACATTAATGATTTTTATTTATACATATATATTTTGACTTTTTAAATTAACAGAAAAATTTTTGAAGCTTTATATTTATTATTTTTCATAGAAATTTATATTATTAATGTTCACTTATGTTATAAGTTGATTTTATTTGAGGATATACCTCAGGTGCTTTAAAAGCACAATAAAGCTTTTTATTACCTGAAGCTTAAGTATTGCATTCAAATTCGCTTCTTTGATATATTAGTTTATTATTATTATTTAACATAAATGAAAAATAATTTTATAAATGCTTTTTAAGCTAAAGAAAGCTTTACATTTGTTTATATTTTATTGAATTGCATAAAAGTACATAGATTTGTTAATATTTGGATTTACATTTTTTTTCCTTTCTTTCAAGCTCATTTAATTTAAATAAAAGCCATATCTTTAATTCCCCAGGGCTTTCCTCACTTTTAATTTTTTTTTTAAACATAAATCTTTTTATATTTTCAATATAATAAAAATTTATATAATTATTCTTATATTTTTGAATATCGAATATACATAGCATAGATTGATATTTTAGGCATCGCTTCTCAGGGAAGCCAACTAATATTTCACTGCATGTCTTCGAAATCAATTACGACAAAATCGAAAATCGAAAAAGTATATAAAATTAAACTGCACTCCATGGCAACAATGGCATTAGCAAGTTGTTTAAATTTGCTTG
Source organism: Drosophila fulvimacula (assembly GCA_035045555.1). Classification (NCBI taxonomy): domain Eukaryota; kingdom Metazoa; phylum Arthropoda; class Insecta; order Diptera; family Drosophilidae; genus Drosophila; species Drosophila fulvimacula. The sequence goes on from JAWNOX010000137.1 coordinate 18,588,138, forward strand.
ATAAGCTCAGAGTTGAACGAACACGAATTTTTAATGTACATGTAAACATTTTTCAAATCTAATTATAATTAAAATACACCCACACACGCCATTTTTATGCACATGAAACACTTTTCAGCAAAAAAAAAAAAAAAAAAAAATTATAATAAAAAATCGAAAAAAAAATGAAGTTAAATGCAAATTAAAATTTAAGAGACAGCAAAAGCCAAACATGAAATGTTTTCTGTGGATTATGCAAATGTTGTAAAAATGATTATGAACATAGCGATAAATGTCTAGGTTAGGCTAACATAAAAACTGTAAATACAATTTTAAACATAACAAACAGAGGCGAACTAACTATAAATCAAGCTGCCACAGTCCCTAAAAAAACAAAGCAGATAAAAACAAGTTTTCAAAAAAATTTAAAATGCTCAAATCACACACAGAAAAATATGAAAAATATATGCAGCATACATTTTACATTAATGAGCTACTAGAAATAGAAAAAAAAAACACACACACACACAAAAAAGCATAAATGTACAAGAACGAACTCACATTAATGAACATTAAATATTTAAAAATAAATAAATAAAAAAAAATTGTAATAAGAGCCAAACTAATGTTAAGACAGCAAAAAAAAAAAAAAAAAAAATTCAGATCAGATCAAAACTAAAAAAAAAAACTAAATTAAATTAAACTATATAAAAATTAAATAAAAGACAAAAAAATGCTTTAAATATAAAAGGGAAAATGTAACTCGATACATGAAATTGAAAAGTCAAACGAAACACAATGTCGGGCACTTGTTAATCACTTTTTGTTATTCCGCATGCAATTCAATATGAACGAAAAAAAAAAACAAAACGAGATCCGAATGCGAATAAAAAATAATTATATAATATATATATATATATGTATCTGTATGTGTATATATATATATATTTATATATATTGTATTTCGTTAATAATATGAGTATTGCGGGCAGCATGTATAAATTGATTCGCCTATTCATTCGCACTTCTTTTGGTTGTGAACTTGTTTTATTTTCCAAATAATAATAAAAAACAAATAAACAGAAAAAAAACTCAATAAAAATCAAAATGCATTTGCCCGTTGTTTTTCTATAGAATATTTCAAGTGAAGTCAATGATGAAGCAAAACTCATTTTTTACCATTTTTTTCCTCTCGCATTTCATGCGAAATGCAGACAAATAAGATAAATAATGTTGTACAGCTCGGACAGTTATGTTCCGCTAATCTGTGCAATTACATGCAGATCGACTTTAATTGCTGCTGCTTTAAATGTATTGCAAAGTGGGCGTGGCTTTGCAGAGGTAGGCATTGTCGGTGAGATAAGTGCTTAAGCAGAGATTGATGCAGATTGATTGGCATTGATTTAGTCAGTTAATTATATGTCACATATATATATTCACACTTGCAATTACCCTGAGGAGTAGACTATATAATTTTTAGGAGATGCAGCTGTGATCCCACCGGTAAGTCTAACCTTTGAAAGACATATAGTTGCAGACTCTTCTCTCAATAAGCATTGACATAGAATTTTGAGTCGGTTTTATGGAATCTTGTATCTAACTATTTAATTATGAACTATATAGTTTCTTCAAATATATTTGAGACTCGAATGGGCGTAAGTACTATTATTTTTTATTTTTATATGACAGTTTAAATATTAAATTTTAGGCTTAAATTAAATTAAAAATAAGTATTTCATTTAATATAAATATTTCTTTTTTATAAACCACTTACGTTGTCTGTCTTTCGCCCTCTCTAACTTCCTTCTTTGTTCCATTTCATCAAACAAAAACCTTTCGCTCTCTCTCTATCACTACCCCATTGTCTCTTTCATTTTCTGTTTGTCTGTCTCTTTCTTTCTCCCTGTCCCACCCCCTTCTATCTTTCACATTTCATCACATATAGCTCTTTCTCACTCTTACCATCTCTCTGTCTATAACTCTCTCTCTCCTAGCAACTGCTTCTTAAAAGTTGTCATAAAATGCTTAATTTGTTGGCCTTAAACTCTTTCTTAAATACCTAAATTATGAACACTTTCAACTTAATGCATTCGTTGGAATTTTATCATTTCATTAGTTAAAGGTCTGTTTAATTTGGCTTTTCTTTGGCCTTCATAGCCGAAAGTCGTTTGCCCAGCTAAACTGTATGCATTTGCATACCTGCTCATGTCCGGCTGCTGCTTCGCAGGGACAAAGAAAGAGTGTGTGTGTGAGAGAGAGAGAGAGAGAGAGAGAGAGAGAAGTGAGGGATAGAGACAGCTGCTTGCTTGATGAAATGTACTTGCCTAATTTAAAATAATAACTTGTTTAAGTACGTAAATTTGCACAATTAATTATGCTAATAAGGGCTGGGCACGAGCCGCGGCTGACCCGCCGCCAGAACGGGGCCAAAAAGGCAGTGGGCAAAAGGTTTAAACAATAAAAAGGGTTAAATAATTAATTTCAATGCTGTTGCAATTAGTTTCCACTAAATTTTTCATGAGTTTTGTCCAGCTCGCTGGCGAGCCAAAGCCAAAGATAGGCCGATCCATACAGCAGCAAAAAGCAACTGAAAAGAAACAGAAACAGCAGAAAGAAAGGCAAAAAGAAGACAATGAACAAAGGCCGCTACTGATGGCCACTTAATGAGCCTCGGCCTGGACAGCTAATCAAATTAGCTGCCCAAGGACTTTTGATCTAAAGCATAAAGAGCGAGCGAGAGAGAGAGGGAGGTAGAGGAAGACAGAAGGAGAGAGTGTGCGTGTGAGTTTTGGCAACTTTTGTCAATGACGCATCATTTTGCCCAAGTGTCATATGGTGTGCGCGTAATTTATGTGATTTTAATTAGCAGGATGTCGTCCTGAAAGTCAAGCCAAGCCAACTCGGGCCCAGCCGCCCAACCACTTGTGACGCATAGCTGTCACATTCATGTTGTTCTGCAAGTAATTGAAATTAATTTTGCATTATTATAATTTATTTTCTCTCTTGCTCTCCTCTCTCTCTCTCTCTCTCTCTCTCTCTCTCTCTCTCTCTATGTGTGTGTGTGTTTGCCTCCAATTTGTCATGGAATTTTAAACATTTTCAATTAAGTGCCGCCCGGCTGGTGCACATCAGCTTGAGCTGAGTTGAGCTGAGCTGAGCTGAACTGAACTGAGTCGCCTCTAAGTTGGCCAAAAAAATGCGGCCGAAAATAAAGTGAAGTGAATTTTTCGCGCTTTGGCATTTGTCAAAGTTTTCGCAGCGATGCTCCTCAAGTGTCCTTTCGACAAAGTTCTGCTCCTGCTGCTCCTGCTGTTGCAGCCATTTTCGCCTGTTTGCGTTTCATTAAAATCCATTAAAATGCTGCAAATCAAATTAAAAGTTTCCACTTCTATTTTATTTTTTTTTTTCGTTCGTATTTTCTTCTTTTTTCAATTCTGTCTGCCAAGCAGTTGGCATCATTGTCAGCGCAGCCTTCATCAACTGCTTCGGCTCCGGCTTTGGCTTGGGGTTTCCGCCATCGCCAACAAATTCAAAATGACAATTACAAATCTTTGGCGCTCGCTTTTTATTTTGCGCTAGAAATGACTTTTTAATTTCTTTGCTAATTTGTGGACTTTGCATTAAATAAACTTGCAGTCGAGATTTATTGCCCATCCGCCGTGGTTATGCATATAGCACTGATTTCCACTGATGACCCATTGACCCATTGACAGTCGTCGCTACGTGCCCCACAATGACTCATTTGTATGTGGCAGAGGCAGCGGCCTCTGTGCCAAACATGTCAAGAATAATAAACAGAAACATTCTCTCTCTCTCTCTCTCTCACTCAGTCCATCTCTGTCTCTCTCTCCCTCAGTCCCACTCCCTATCTCACAAGTCAGCTCTGTATTGGTATGCAAACAGTAGCATCGGCACGCAGCCGACAGATGGAGTCTTCTACCTTGCGCTCCTTCTGTCAGCAGAGATTTCAATTTTGAGTCCCTAACTGCTTAACTCTAATGTTTCCCAATATTCAATGCGAATTGTGCTCAATGCTTTAAGTTCGTCTGCTTAGAATTGCTGATGTGAAGCACATTTTCGCCTCCCATTGAACGTTATCTAATTGAGTTTCATATTGAAATGCATTTTCCGTTTAGGGACACTACACTACAGGAACTGGGTTTATTCCCATTTGCTATATTAATTAAATTTTACTTTTTAATTAATTTATTTTTTATACAAATTTTTATACATTCTTCCAATTGATTAATATTATTTGATTATTAATTGACTTAATATTATTTTATATAATATATTTTTATTTTTTTTATATTATTTTATATAAACATTTTTTATTTTCTTCCGATTGATATATGTATATTATTTTTATTTTTAATTATTATTTTTTTTTATTTTATATAATGTATTTTTTTATTTTCTTTCAATTGCAGAATTTAGTTTTTTTTTTTCATTCAAAATTTATTTATTTTTTTTTAAGCTTATTATTATTTCCTATAATTATTGTATACAATTATGTTTCCCATTGGGAAATTTATTTTATTTTTTATTAAAATTTAAAGAAAAAATTTTTTATATCATGTTATATCATTTTTATGTAATATATTTAAATTAAAATATTCATATTGAAATGCATTTCTTTATTTTATAATTTAATGATTTTAATAAATCACTAATTAACAATATAATTTCATTAGACAGTGTTACATAGAAGAAATATTTTAATTGTGAATATTAATTAATTATGAATATTACTTTGTTTAATTAAATAATATAATTGAATTATTATATAGAAGATATTTATTACATTATCGTATCCTATCCAGGTCTCCTCTAACCTATCTGTTCATAATTCCATCCAGCCCTTCGCAGTCAATTGTTATACCTTATAGGGTATAAAACAACGAAAATGGCATGTAAAGCAGTTCGCCCGGGATCAATTGAAAGGAATTACTTGAAAGCCCGCAGACGAAATCGAAATGAGCGACTGGCAAAGGCGCTAACAAACACATGTGCAAAAATATTGCAGCCAAACACACGCATACCCAGGGCACAGCAGGGACGGTGGGGCGCAGGGGATGGGGGGCAGGCGCAGACAGCAAACGTAAACTCTTCAATAATTGAACGTGAAGTCATGAGGAAGCGATAAAATCAAATTGCTTCCTTAATGTGTGAAATTGATACAGGAAACAATTTTCCACATTGTTATGAGGCGCACATGGTCTCAGCATCGACATCGACATCGACATCGACATCGACTTTGGCCATCAGCAGCGATATGGGGTGTAGGCCTCCAATAGCTAGGCTCTCGCTGCCGTCATTTGCTACAAGTATTTCGATTACAAACGTAATCCGGAATGTTTGGCAATCGCGAGTGCTTTCCGCCTGGGGGCTGGGAGCTGGGGGCTGGTGGCTGGTTGCTGCCTACTGGCTGCTGGCTCGACTGCGGTTAATGTGCGGATGGTGGCTGGGGGGCAGCCCGGCCCCCAGCATTTGACGCCCACTAAACGAACTTCCAGTTAGACTCGATATTATATTTCTAGCGTCTGGTCAACGCGATACACAACGACTGCCAGCCGAAACCTGGCCCCGCACGGTCCATCAGCGCATGCAAATATGCTTTTCAATTGGTTTACGGCCATTGAGGCGTGCACATTGCCGAAGTTGGAGTCCAGTTGGAGCTCTCTGTTCTGGCTGAATGGCATGTGCGCTTGTTGTTTGCTCGGTCTCTTGGCCAGCTTTTGCTAATGGCGTGGCTAACACGATTTGCGGCAGACCGCGAGTCGATACGTTCCCAGCTCAATTTCGAGCCGCTCACTATGATGCGGAGCCTGATGATGCTGATGCTGATGATGATAATGATGAGCAAACGCAATGCCTGATCAAACATTCCGATTGGCTTGCCGCTGAGACTTGAATCAGTGCGCCAAAGCCAAAGCCACAGCCAAACCTTAACCCAAAGCTGAACCGATAGAACCCCACACCTGGTCTCACCTGGCCAATGTGCTTCAATTTCAACAGCGAATATTAACAATGGGCAACAACAACTACAACAGCCGCGTAGAACAATGTCAACTATACGCCGTATGCAGTTTGTGTAGCCAGGAGCCGTGCCGACATGAAGCTCGCCGGTTGGCAACCGGGGAGCACAGCCACGGGTAAGCCCAACTGTGAACCTGAGCGACAAGCGCCGCTGCGTCAATGGGAAAGATGACGTTACGCGACAATTTTCCGCTTGAATTACGCTCCCAGTTCATGCTTCGTTTGCACAGCCCAAGAACACACAAGAGGAGAGCGAGAGAGGGAGAGAGAAAGAAAAAGAAATAAACGTTAGCAAATTTCCATTTTACAGCAAAGCCAGCAACAAAGACGCGACTCCAGCATCCGCATCCAAAACGTGGCACGCACCTGTGCGACAGATGCTGCGACAATCGAAGCACGTTGTTGTTGTTGTTGTTGTTGCTGGTGCTGCGAGCTGCGAGCTGCGTCGACTTTTGCCCCCTCGCTGTTAGCTGCCTTTACCTTTGCCTTTGACTGTGCAAAGTCTCCCAGGAGATATTTAAGCCCTACGCAAATAATGATAAACTATAAAATCGCATGTTGCGACAAGCGAGCGCAGGTGGGCCGCGGCGGACGCCAGAATAGAGCCATGGAAATAATATCGGGGAAATAAAAATGTGCAAAAAGGCGGAAAATAATTCAACTAAACAATGTACACGTATTACATAAATGGGATATAGCCCGTGATATTCAATTACCATGCTAATGGACAATGGATCCAATTCGCCAGCTCACTGTGCCGCCGACCCAGCCAAGGCAATGGCAATTGGCGTATAAATGGAGCAGAGTTCCGCTGAATCGCCAAAGCAATTTATGAGCACAAATAACTAACTATTTGCATTAGTTTTCCCACATTAAATACAAAGTTGTTGGCCAATAAGGTGAGCTGTGCATAGACAGACAGTTGGCTTATCATTTTTATGTAAATAAAGTTTATCAGAGTAAAGAGTGAGCAGAGAGAAGGAAAGAAAAATCGTAAGTTAAACACAAAAAAAAATGTATATCTATCATATGCCTATTGACAGAGAGATTGATTAACTTAGTAATAGTCGATTAGGAACTAAATGACTGATTGAGTGTCTGACTAACTTAAGTCCTGCTTTACCTATTGACGAACTTATAGACTGAAAGTGACTTGAAGAGCTTCAAAGATTGCTTTGGTATTAGCATTTTATTAAAATTCCTTACTCTATATGAAATTTGATTAAAAAATACGTACTGAAAAAAAAAAATGATATTCACATAGTTTTTCGAATAAAGTTTATAAATATTTATTATGGACATTTTTTCAGTCCAAAAACTTGGTGTCAAATTAAACTGTCGCATTTTTTCTGAGTTACAAATGGAGTCTGTCTCCGGCTTATGTAGTATATATTATTACTTTATTATTTCCATTTTATATATAGTTTCTTGAAAACATACATATCATTTTTAACATGATCTAAAATAGGTATATTTTAAATTTAAAATTTTTTAAAATTTTAATTTTATAATTTTTAATTTTATTTAATATGCTACATATTCTACACATATATATTAATATATGTGTGCATATATTTTGAGCGATTTGTACATTAGATTACATTTTAAAAATATTTAAATTAAATATATTTATATTTTTAATGATAATTATTAATACAAAAAATAATAAAAAGAAATAATACGCAACAAAAAAATGATATTAATAAATTAATGATTGATTTCTACTATGAAATAAATATACAATTTAATGTTAGAAATATATAAATAAAATATTTATATATTTTAAATAATAATACGAATATAATAAATAAATTAATGAAAAATAAAAAAATTATTGAAAATCTTAAAACAAATAAGAACAAAAATTTATTAAATAATGGCACAAAATGCATTTTAAATTCTATTTTTATTTGAATTGTTAAATTATTCTCAAAGGTTAAACAGATAAAACTGAATTTATCTCAGTTCATATATAGCTAGACAACATTTTACTCAAACAGCTCAAACCTCAAGCATTAAATAACAATAATATCAATATCGAAGCATTTCTTAAGCACAAATGGATTTTCAAATATGTATTCAGAGGCAACTGCAGTTTGCCTTGTGAACTTTGAATTGCTTCAGCACACACACACACACACATACACATACACACACACAAACACACACACAAAGTTAACCACCCACAGGAGATGATTGGAAACATTTACAAATGTATTGGGACTATAAACATTTTACAAGAAACAAAGGCGAAAAAAGGAGAAAAACCAAAATCGAAATCTAATAAAAATTTCCATATTTCTATGCGCAGTTAACTTTATGCGACATTTATGCGTGTGCAAAGTGTTAAGTGCGTACACACACACACACACACGCACTCATACATGCAAAATAGCAACATTTGCTGCTGTTGCTTGGCTGCCCCTGGGCGGAGCTGGGGCAGCATAAAGGCGGCGCTAGAGGCACGCAGTAAAATACTTATGAGTGTGCTGTAAGTACGTAATATATATGCGCACACACACACACACACACACACACACACACACATACATACATGCATACACATATATATAAATTTATGTATATATATATAGATATGTATATATCTTTTATCTTTGGCAAAGTTTTCAACTTTTTAAAATCGTCTAGGCAAAGCTAAAATGAAAGGAAATTCAGACGAACTTTTCATTTTTTTTCCAGTTATTTTTTTTTTTTTGTATTATTTTGCATTGTTTTCGAATAGAAGAGAACCCCTTAGCTAGCTGTAAACTTGGTTTGGGGCACGCTTTGCGGCATTTTGGTGCTGTTGAAAGCCATTTTGCCAGCACACGCTGGCGAGCATTATTTGGTAAAGAATATGGCCACATTGCATTTGAGGCGTGTTGGGGCGCAGCAGGGGCAGCAGCAGCTCTGCATTGCTCTCTCCCTCTCACTCTCTGTGTGTGTGTGGAAAAGTATGCGCAAACTTTCGTAATTTATGTCATACGAAGTGTTAACCGCATGATGGCTGCACGCCGGATTGGATTTACATTGCTAAAAACTCCGGCAAGCGGAACTTCACCGGGGACCGGTTGCCGTGGCCGTCGCTGTGCCGCTGCCCGCTGCCCGCTGCCCGCTGTCCGGATCCAACTTTTGCTGCCTTTGCAACTACTTTTTATTGGTGTTAAGTTGGGGTTCCAGGGCTTCTTAATTGTTTTTCGCTCTATGGCCAGTCCAAATATCAAATTAAATTTGCCTTTTATAGGTTCTGGTCAGTCGCTCTCTCACTCTCTCGCTCCCCCTCTCGCTCTCCCACTCGCACACCCATGAAAGTTATTTAAATAAGTAAACGCTCATTTGCAGCGCCCTTTCAATGTTCACTTCGATATGTTTTCAACTTCCATCTTCTTCTTGCTCCGCTTCCTGTTTTTCTTTTTCGTTAGTGAAAGTCATTTGGGGCGGGCTGCTTACAAATTTGTATCTCATTTGTGATTAATTGCCCTTCAATTTTTGAAATTATTTCCATACTAAAGCAGACAAGAAAAAAAGGTTCTCCAACTGTATCTGTTACATTTGTCTGGGCCAAGTTTTTCCATGTAGCTGGCAAGTTGTAATTTTCCTTTCCGTCTCTTCTCTTTTTTTTGCGGATTTTTTTACATTTATTTATTTTTTTTTTGTAACAAAAAAGGGACTTTATGCCAAATTTAATTAGGCGCAAAGAGCGAGCCGCGTCGGTGTTTGGTTGAGCACAAAACAAACGAGCGGTCGACTTTGACTTGAAATGCTGCCAAATGATTGTGGAGCCACACTTTGAAAAGGGTTTGCGCGTCTTTTGACTTTTGCCCGAAACAAGAAGAAAAAAGAGCTGCAAATCAAAATAAAAAATTTCATGGGGCGCCCATTAATCAAACGATCAGCTAATTTCAAGTAGCTGGCGAGCAATTATTGCGCATTACTCATACGACACGCGAGCCCAGGGGCTGATGAATTGTGGCACATGAGTTGCGACGAGTGCAGCGAAAGGCTGCCACTGTGCGAAGGGATATGCTGCTGCCACGCCGTCTATTGTATTGCAGTGCACCACCACCACCACCACCAACCCTCCCCCCCCTTACACCCTTCCGGCTGTAACAACTTTAACAACTGTATTAAATTGCCAGCAATTACGTTTTTATTGTGCTAAAATGCACCTGTGCATATTCCTGATGGCGCAATTTCGAACAAAAATAAACGACATCAGAAAGAACAACATTGGCAGGCGAGTGTGGCGCCCGCTCCTTGCGCTCCATCTGTCCCTTGGCATGCAAGAAAACCAACAACTGCGGTAACTGTAGAATAACATTTGTAGACTGACCAGGCTCCCCCCGACAGACCCCCCCGCCTCGCCCATCCCGAAGAATTAACAGCTTATGTGTTTCAGCATGTGTGTGTGTGTGTGTGTGTGTGTGTGGGTGCGGGCAATATTAGCACAGGTAAATGTTAAACATTAACATTGAACTTTGCCCATATGGATGCAGCAGACAATTGAGTCAGCGGCATGCCCATTACAGCAACGGCATCACCAGCAGCATCACCAGCAGCAGCAGCATCAGCATCAGCGTCGACGTGTCACAATGTTATTGCAATTTTCCGGGGCCCTGCATCGGCCAGGCTAAACCAAATGCCAAGGCAGACATATGAGGCACAGATAACACAGTGCGGAATCCAACCGAGCAGCCACAACATCCATGGAGCTGGCACAATGTCAGCCCGGGCCCTATTCTAACACAGCCACGAAGCAGGAGGCGCATTGAGCCGCCCCCGCGCCGCCGCCCGCATCCATCAGAGCTGCCCAGACTGACCCGGGCATGCATCGTTGGCTGAGCCAACATTGGCCGGAATGAACACCTCTCGCCATGTCACACTGCGCTAGGCAGTGCCAATAACCTGCGAGGCCTATGTACGGTGGACAACGTTGAAAATAGTGAAATTCCTAATGGATAATATTTTTTTTAAATATATAAAATATAATATATAAAATAATATTTTGTATATACATATATATATCGAATTATTAATGAACTATCACTAATTCGTTAAGTTGCTTAAGCAATAACATTCATAGGCATATATTAAGCTTTACTTGAACCGATATTTATCGATAATTAAATTATCGAAATACGCAACATTTTATTGTCCTAAATATGATTTTACAAAAAATATTAACTATACGTATATTGATTGCAGAATATTGCATTAATAAATATTATCGATAACAGTTGTATTTATTAATTTAACAAATTGCTAAAGTATAACGTTATTTATCACTAATTCTCAGCTCGAATGTTGTTGAATCGATACTAGTATCGATAATGTGCATAGTTTATATTTATCGATATGTTATCGAAACCTGTAGCTTATAGTTTTAATGTTACTCATAGCGATGTTAATATAAAATTATTAATAACTAATTATCAGCTCCAATAAAAATATCGAAGATTGGTAAATCGATAACTCATATATCTACTTATCTATAAGTTATCGAAATATGTAGTTCATAGTCCGAGCGAGGTCGTTGCGTAAATCGAATTTTATGTAATCGATATATCGATAACAATAATATTTTATGCAAAATAAAATCAATCGATTATTATTTGCTTCTCAATGATATCTCCCCATCTGCCCACCTCTGCCAGCTGTCCATTAGCATACCATCAATCACATTAAATTTTGTGCACATCAATTGCAATGACAACCACTGTTGTTTGCTCAGCCAGCGATTGACTTGCTGCTGTTTGAGACAGCAGCTGTTGTTGCTGTTGTTGGCGATGATGCAGCAGTTGCAGCAACAGCAGCTCGGCAGCTGAGCCAACAACAAAATGCAAATACTCTTTGAACTTCATTAAGCAACGGCAGCTGACAACTGGATAACTGAAGAGGCGAACAAGTGGGTGGCTGGGCAGCCTGGGCAGACTGGGCAACTGGTCAACTAAACGGGGCACAAATTGCAGCTGACAATGGGCAACTAATGCCTGCTGTCAGCTGTTGAATTTGATTTGCGGTGACAAATCAAACGATGCCGCAAAACAGCGCATTATTATATCATACTGACCAAACACGCACGCACACGCACACTCACACCCAGACGCATTCACATATAGTTATGGCATAGGTTAAGGGTTCCGGCCAATGGCCACATTCAACTGTTGCAGACATAACCACAAAATTAGTTGGCATCTGCGGCGGATGGGCGTGGGCGTTAAGTAAACAGCTAATGGTTAAGGCTAACGTTAACGTTAACGTTGACGTTGACGTTGACGTTAACATTACAACCTTTTGCGGTTTGTCACTTGCAGCCAACGTGCAAGAGCCCCAAGTCTGTGAGTGCGTGCGGTTTTCGGCCCTCTCATGGAATTCGAGAAATAATCCATTTGCTTAGCTCTGTGCAGTCTGCAATTATGGCATTTGGTTACAGCCCATATGAGGATTGGTTACACTCCTAATTAATGCTGTTGATGTCAGGTGTTTGTCACTCTGTGCATAAGCCATTCACTCATGAATGGCATTCATTTGCGAACACATTCCGACTCAGCCAGCCCAGCCATGCTACAGAGTTATGGGCTTCGCCTTCACAGTCATGACTTTATATCAGTGTTTAATAGTTGATTGTAATTAAGCTCGAATAGTTCAAGTTGAACAGGTAACTTTTGCTGCAACAGTTTAACTTCTAAATGAAACAGCTAATTGCTGTATCAGAAATAGACAGAAATTAAGGTGAATGTGTGATGATATCTGTATGCTTAGAAATAATGGTAGGAATTGAGAATTTGAGTTGGTAGACCCAAGATCAGCACAGTAATGCTGTGAGCGGTTGCTCTTAACGTAGAAAGTATATCAGATTCAAGGAATTATTATATTGGCAAAATCAAAAATATATTTTTCAATTTTTAATTTTTTTTTATTATTTATTGTATTGAATACATGTCATTCGAATGTTATATACTAACAATAAGTATAAGGAAACACATCTGCTGTTATATCTAAAAATAACTAAAAGGATAATTTAAAAAAATATATACATCAAAAAAAATTTATAAAAATTAAAAATTATTAAAAAAAAAATATTTAAAAAAAGAACAGGAAAAAAAAAAAAATAATTCAATACAAAAATTCAAATTACAATTACAAAATTATCTGATTGAGAGCTGGACTAGATCAGCTTTAGCCTATCCTTTTATTCGCATTTGCCTGAAAGGCCTATATAAGTAGTAGGACGTGGCATACGTTAATGGCAACAGGCATAAAAAAATATAAAATTGAATTGGGAGTTCCCCAAATGCTGACAAAATCGATAGATATTATAAACAAAAAATAACAAATTAACATTAAAAATCAAGCAGCTGATAGCGATGTCTATTAAAAACATTTCTTAAATAAAAAAATAAAATTAATAAAAAAAAAATATATTTAATTTTTATTTTATTAAAAAGTTTCAGCCACAAGTCAATAAACCTCACTTATTAAACCTCACACATTTTATTAAAATATTTCCAAAATTCTTCTCTTAACTGAACCAAGAACAATATCAAATTTGTTTATGCTCAACTAGGACAGCTGCAGCAAAGAGAAAACTTTTGAAACTTCCTCCAACTTCAGGCGTCCGTCTTAAACTTAATTTCAGTTCAAAGCTGTTTTAATGCCAGTGATTGCTTGCAGTGACACAATATTATTTGCTATTAAGACACGCTCGTTATGGCCAGATGCCAAAGCAGATGGCACAGGTAGCCGGCGAGTTAACGACAACCGAGTGCAGTTTAATTAGCTTCAAAATAAAATCAAATTAGAGAGGAGTGTAGCGGAGAGCGGCTAAGGGGGGGAGGAAGGGGAGCTACGTTACGTTTGAGCCATTAAAGCGGGTCGGGCCAATGGTCAGGGCACAGATGGACAGTGCTGCTAACCTTACATTTTATATTTATTAACCTTTACGCTGGTCAAGAAACGAGCTCCTTCTGCGTTCGCCTGGCCGCAACAATAACTGTAATTTCACTTTATGACTGCAAATCACAGCAGCAACATAAAGGCAACCGAAGGACAATAAGAGGACGTACACTGTGGCTAGCCACGCACCGAGCACTGTATATATATACATATATATATTGTGCACTGAATGGTCATGGACATTATGAGCCGATCCCATCCTAACTCGCCTTTCAGGCCCGCTCCTCTAGTCAGTGTACAATGCTGCGTATACGCAACCTTTTCTTATGGACAATTGATGTCTCTGTTGACTGAAGCAAAAGCTGTTCCTGCTGCTGCTTTAGCTGCTGCTTTCGCTACTGCTGCTCCAGTTAGCAGTTAGTCGTTACCGACTGTCCATGGCCATGGATGATGGCCGTTGTTTGCCCGCCGGTCGCCGGGTCGTTTGAAATGTTGTTGTTAAGTCCGGAACATGACATTAGCCATTAACTCGCTGCATGCACTCGCCTTTGGTTTACATTCGCAAATAAAACACACGCCGGACCAGCGACCAAGGCACACAGAGAGAGAGAATCACTGTTGAAATAAAAATGTATAAAAAAGGACATTTGAATTGGACTTATGGGACCACAACAAGCGCCAAGCATCGCCTCACACACACACACACACACACATAGACACAGAGATACAGTTACATTTTATACGTATTATTACAAGCAGCAGCGGGTGGCGGGGGCTGCTTGGGGTTTAGCTGCAGATATTCCAACAACAGCTACAACAATATGCCCCATTGTTGTCTACATTCAGCTGGCAGTGGCTTTGCAGGAAAGGGGTTCGCATGGCCATTGGAGCTGTCAGTCCCTCATCTGCTAAACAATGTTGTGCACGCCAAGCCAAGCGGCTTCGCTGTGATACGCTGAGAAGTCGAATGCTGTCAGTTAGGAGCTTAGACGATGATATGCTCTAAGATAACTAGAATGCGCGACGGGCACTAGAACTGAACTCTGCAGATCAGAGGGGGCGAAGTTTTTATAAAGCAAAAACAATTATATATATATATTTTTTTAAATCTTTATACTTAATCTTATATATATATATATATATATATATATATATATATATATATATATATATATATATATATATATATATATATATTTTTTTTTTTTTTTTTTTTTTTTTAATATATTAAATTTAAGTTGCCTTAAAAACCTTTTACATCAAACCATTTTATTTAAAAAACAAAATTTTTTTTTTGTCAAATTTTCTTAATAATAAATTAAAAAGTCATTTGTGTTTTCACAGTTTGTGGTGAATATTAGTTATTTTAAATAAATTATTTTTATTATCAATATAATATCTAAATATATATATATGATATATTATTATATTAAAAAATATTTCAATATCTATTATGCATTTATAGGTAAAAAAACGGAAAAATTTTAAAAAACTAAATTCAAGTAATTTTAAATTTCAAATAATTATTTTTTAAAAATCTTATATTAAAATAAATAAAAATAAAATATATATATAAAATAATATATAAGAAAATATATGTATAAAAAAAATAAGCAATATAATTTTTCTTAACAACTTCCAATTTATTATAATCTTCAATCTTCACTATAGTAGTGGCGAAGCCAACCCCATTCTGCTACTAGATGGGATCAAATCACTGCCAAATCACAGATAACACTAAAGAATCGCAGTCTCAGCACAGTTGAAGCTCGCTGCGCGCTGTTTGCTGCAGACCAAAAACAAAGGATGTGTGTCCTAAATATAATAACGACTTTACAAATAAAACAAACTGTAGAAGAAGGAGAAGGAGCAGCAGCAGCAGCAGTAACAACAAAATGCCCAAGTCCAAAATGCGTGGGCCGGGCCGCAGCAGCCATTTTTGGTGGAAGGTGTTGGGTGTACCGAAAGTGGATGAGCCTGGACAAACAGCCACACTCACACACCCAACACACACACGTGTATGTTAGTGTGTTAGTTAAGCAGAGCAAGATTCAAGCTGGAGTTGATTTCTTTTGCGTTTAGCTGCTGTAGCTGTAGCTGCAGTCCCGCACGGGATGGCAATGTCGAAGTCGTTGTCGATGTCGATGTGCCGAATTCCAAGTCCAAGTCCAACTCGATGTCGATGCTCGGCCTCTGTGCGGGGCTGGGCCCCGCCCCCACTCCAGCTGGGCGCTGGCGCTTGCTTGTGTTTTATAACCTTTTCACTTTATTTCCCTGGGGGCAGATAAAAAATGAAGAAATCCTTATCACAGCGTGTCAAGGATTTGCTTTTGTCCATGCCATAGCACAAGCGGTTCCCATAATACGCTTATTTGTAACGCGCTGTGGGCGTGGCAGCTGGGCGGGGCAGCCGACGCCCGCGGGGCAATAATGCGACTAGAAAAAAAAAAAAAAGGAATGGCGAGAGGCGAGAGGCGAAGCGCAGCCAGCAAAGAAAGAGCAACAAATAAAAAGTTAACGATGAGTTTGTTATGTTTATATAGCCGGGCTGCCGAGCGACCAAATGAAACACATGTGTGTGGGAGTGGGAGGGAGAGAGAGAGAGAGAGAGAGAGAGCAACGAACTGGCCAACAACAATCAACGCACATTTCATGACAAAACGTAAAACTGCGTAAATACATTTGACGTAACTGTTTTGGCCGAAGAGTTGCCCTTTATGGCCCGCAGGCTTTTCTATATATACATGTATATGTATAAATATAAATATATAAATATATATATATATCTATATATATATATATATATATATATATATATATGTGTGTATTTGTATAGGAGCATTTAAATAAATAATGCAGCGAGTTGAGCAGGTCAACTGAAAGCAACTTACGCCCGGCACATTAAAGGCTGCCCAATAGCAATTGAAATTAATTCTCAGATGAAGAGAGAGAGAGAGAGAGAGAGAGAGAGAGAGACAGAGAGGGAGAGAGAGAGAGAGAGAGACTGGCGCCTTTCACTTTCACTTGCACTTTCACCTTTCGCATTCACAGCCGAATGCACAGCTGGCTAATTAAGCGCAAAATTTGCATAGCTGACAGCACACACACACATACACACACACAAGATGTGGCTGCCGGCTAATCAGTGTGAGGACAATGGACTAACTAAACATCATCAGGCAAAGGCAACGTGACCCGGCGCTGAAGCAATTTGTGGCGATTGAGTAGAAGGGGCCTGAGCGCGGGGCTAAGCAAAGTTTTCAGCTTCAAGGTGTGACAATTTCTAGCTGCGAGTCCAGTCAAACTTTGCCCTGCCCGCAAAGTATGCTAAGTTATGCGGCGGAGAATGCATGCCAAACGTTTGTTGAGATTGTGTTAGAGCGACGCTCTCCCTCTCCCTACCACTCCATCTCTCTCGCACACATATTTGTGTGACAGCTGACGCAGCTGCTGGTGCTGCTGCTGCTGCTGAGGCTTCCGCTGCTGGCTTTGATTATGCGGCGACTGCGAACAATGAAGCCAATGACGCAGCCCCAGCTGATAAAGATGTCCTTCCGCCTGTGTGGCGAGGCGCCTAAAAGTATGCAGAGCGCGTCGCTCTTGCTCACTTTCGCTAACCGGCAAACTTTCACCCTCGACCAGGCACACACACTCGTTAGACCTGCAGCGGACAGATCACGTAGGCATCATTACGCCATCAGCAGCCGCTGAAAATTGTTGTGGGCCAGACATACGCATGGGTTAGCTGCTGCCAGCCAACCAGTTGGCCAACTAGCCAGTTGGCCAAATGCTGCAAATAAAAACGGGCTCGACTCACACCCACGCGCCATAGCTGATGACTTCATTAGCGCGCACTATCAGTGCAAATGGGCCGCATTATCAGCAGGACACCAGCTGGGCCTAGGTGCGTCCGGCCGGCCAGAAGGCTGCTGCAGTTCATTAGCTCATGTGGCTCATTAGAGCAGCAGATATCACATTTAAATGGACTCCTGGCTGAGCATTAAAATGCATGTGGCTGCGACGCCCGGCAATCGTAATTCACTTAGCCGCCATCCAGGGCAGACTCTCGAGTCTCGGCAGCGGGCTGCTCCTTGTGCCACTCACATGCGTCTAATACGCCAAACATGCTTACGCCCATAAGCCGTCAGCCAGATGCTGTTGCTGCTGCTGCTGCTGCTGCTGTTGTATACAGGACTATTATGCCGAAATCTTGGTGCCAGACCTTGACTACAAACGAGACAGCAAACAGGCAGCCAGGCAGCCAGACGGCTGGACAGAGAGTTGCAACTGGGAGCGTCAAGTGGCTGCCGGAACCTGCAACGTGCAACATTGAAAGCAATTCCATTGATGCGGATGTGGATGCGGCCGCTGGCAGCGACCATTGGCTGCGGCAGATCGTCGTGCACCACTTTTCGATAACTTCTTTATGCTCGAGTTTTTTCGGTTTTTTACTTTTATTTTTTTTTATCTCATTTCACAGGTGCACAGAGTGCAGCCGCCTTTCATTCTACCCAGTAATTGGCAAGTGTATTTTAGGTATATTGGGTTGCATTGAATAGAAAATATATAATATATAAATACAAAAAATATATAAAATGCATTATCATTTAACTCTTGGTTAGAGCTCGGCTTTTGCAAAATTTTCCAATATTATTTTATTTTTTTAAATTTTTTTTTTGGCTATTGTAAAATTATTTTAATAAAAGTTGAAAAAGTTTTTATTTATTTGAAGAATTTTCACACAAAATATTTATGGAAATATAATAAACTATATATTATGTATAAAGAAATATTAAAGAAATTAACGGATCTACGATACCTTAGATCTAAACAAAATGAATAAATACATTTTTATTTTATGAATCATTCAAATGCATTTTTTTGTAGTAAAATTTAAATAAATTTTTTATTAAATATAATTAAATTTATTAAGTAAATTATGATCTGTTTAATAAATATATTTTTTATTTATTGTCATAATATTTATTAAATTACCTTACAGAGCATCTCCAAGTCAAGCATTCTCCATTCGCTCTAACATTAATTTTTTACAATTTTTGCTTCTCTCCTCTGCGACTCTGTTGATGTTTGTCTACGTCCAGCTCTCTCTCTCTCTCTCTCTCTCACATTGGAGTGCTGTCTCCGTCTCCCTTTCTCCGTCTTTTATTTTGCAAAACCTGCAGAATTTAGCCGAGGAATCAAACGCATTACGTACAAAGCGTTGAGGCTCTTTCAATGATTTTATTTCGTTCTTTTTTTGGCGCATCTGCCAGCTTGGGGTAATGAAGGATATTGAAGAGCTGAAAGAGCTTTGTCCATGGCTGCATGGCGGCAGAGCGGGCAGGACTTTGCAGTGGATTTCTGATAGCACATTAAGAGCAGAGCAAAGGAGCTTGTGTGTGTGTGTGAGTATCATTACTATCGGCAGATCTTGGGGCGAACTTTGTGAAAGTTATGCCACAGACGACTCGATTGGGGACAATCGCATGGGGATTTACCAGGTGCTAAGCGAGAGCTGCATAAAGTTGGACCACTGACAGGGTTCCCAACTGACTTCAGCTAAGATTGCATGCGTATTTGTAATATATATCTCAAGTCTTTGGCATCAAATATTCAACTTAGCGAGGCTTCACTGTGCCGCACGTCTTCTCTCAGCTCATGTTGCGGTTGTTGACGTAATGCAATCTGCAAATGTTTCAATTTTGTTGCGCCAGACAAGGGCAATGCCAGAAGGGATGTGAGCGTGCCGCATGTGGCATGCAGCATGCATCATGTATTTTTACTTAGCCCAAGAAATTGATGAAATGCTTCAGCAATTATGCTGCTGCCGCAGCCAGTTGCCTGAGCATCGATCGCAGCCACTTCTAGAATTTTTTTTACAGAATTTCTTTGAAGTATTTCCTGGAATGCATTTCATTAGTGACTTGAACTAGTTTTCGTAATATAACAAATTTATCTGTTTTCTATTTGATCTGTAAGCTCTTTTACAGGGTATCCTGCGAGCACATTGGTCTTTGACTGCAATCCGTTTATTTAATTTAGTTTTTTGTCTGATGAATTGCAATGAATTGAAGCGCATAATTAAATTTTAATTCGTCGTCTGCAGAGTTTGATTTTGCATATATAAAGTACATACTGTTCTGTCAAAATTTAATTAACTTTTCAGAATGTTTAGGAATAAGAAGAGCTAACAATTTATGAAAAAAAAATAAATAAATAAATAAAATAAACTACTAAAAAAATAAATATTTTGTATTAATAATCAAATGAAGTATTTTTTATTAATAAAAATAATAGTTTTTTTATGTATTTTTTTTCATTTTTATTTTATTTCTTTTTTAATAAATTGTTTATCTTTTTATTTATAATATATATTTTAAGGAAGTTTCACAAAATGTTTAGTCACAAGATAAGCTAAAATTTTTATTTTTAACAAATACAAAATTAAATAACATTTTTTATTTATTATTTTATTAGTTTTTGTATTCTTTTCTCATTTAATAAATTGTTTATCTTTTTTATCTATTATACTATATATATTTTTTTTAATAAAGTTTCACAGAGTGTTTAGTTATAGGATAAGCTAAAATTATATGAAAAATTAATACAAAAAAAAATAAAATATTATTATTTATAATTTGCATTAATAAATTGTTCATCTTTTTTATCTTTTATATATTTTTTGTATCTCTTTAAAATATACATTTTCAAAGTGTAATCCGTGCGTTGTTCTGTCGCTCAGCGAACTAATTATTTAGCATTGTTTTTACTACAATTGACTAATTGTTAATAATTTGAGAGCGATGCGTTAATGAAAATAGCCCACTAATTAATTGACAATGGGCAAAATTTAAAGTCCGCAGCAAAGCACAATGGGACGACTGAAGGAGGGCCGCGAGGTGGCACGTTAATTAATTCAATGAAAGCCAAACATTGTCAATTATTCATAATCAAATATGCAATTGCGGTCCGATGACAGCGGGACCGAGCAGAGGGGTCGCTCACCTGGCCACAATGCTTATTGCAATTGTAATTTTTGGCCAAACTTGGCTGAGCCAAAAGCCGATCTAAGCAGCTGCTGCAGAGTCGGCAGCCCGCGTTGCAGCAATTTATGCAAATTGCTTTCAGTTTGGTCTCGTCCAGGACTCACATGATGCGGCTGGCAGCAATTGCTGGTTGCGGCCTTATTAATAGGCAGTTTGGTATTTTTGTTAGCCAGCAAATGATTTGGGATTAGCTGCAACGCAAAGCGGCTGCATCGAGCTGGCTCCGTTGATTAAAGTTGAATTTGAGACTTTGCTTTTGTAATTTTTTGTGGCAGCTGCTGTCGACTCGCATTACTTTTGCAGTTGCCACATTGTTGTTCTTGCCCCGAATTATGTGCTACCCTTGCTGTGCCAAAGGAAATTTGATTTTCCGACTCTAACGCATAGAAATGTGCCTACAAATGCTGAACCATGCCGGTGTCACTCAGTCAATGGCCAAACCAAAAATTGTCCAAGAAAATTTGCCCAACAATGTGCATGTCTCTCCCTCTCCCTTTCCCTCTGCCTCTCTCTCTCTCTCTTCCTCTGTGTGCTTTCACATTGGCTACAAGTCAAATTTCCTGCCTGAGGCCTGAGGAGGCCGCCCACTAACTACCGCCCACCGCCTCCCCGCCGCCCAGCTGTGTTGAATTTGTAAAGATTTTGTTCTCGCTTCCATATCGACTCTTTTCAGTTTAGTTGAGCTCAGTTCGGTTGCTGTTCTGTGCGGGACACATGCCGTAATATACTAATACCTGTGCAGCATTTCACCTGAGCTGAATGCGACTGCTTTAATAAAAGCCTGCCTTCAACTGCAGACAAGACACAAGTTAACCAGCTGCCAGCTGCTTGCTGCTTGCTGCTTGCCCCATCCTCTGTCCGCCATGTGATTACAACAATGGCCGCTGCTGCGTTGAGCCGCACACTGACTGCCAAAAGTATGCTACCATCCAATCCTGTCACTAGCACAGTGGGCCTGAATTGAACAAATTTTCATATGAATGCCTAAAGCTGCAAGTATTTATTCACAATTTTAGGCTAACGCAGAACCTTTTAAGAACTTTGGGTTAGGGTTTTGAATGTATTATCAATAGGATCAATATTATTAATAATTAATATCATACACATTTAACTTATGATTGTAGAAAACTCTAAAAAAATATGTTGATTCTAAATATATTATATTTAATTTAATTTAATTTTATATAAATAAATAAAAATATTTTTTAGAACGTTCATATTAGCGCACTCTCAACTATCATGAAGCTCTCCAACTATTCAGGATTTTCCAGAGAATATTAATACTTCATAATTGAAATCTCCCAGGTTCAGGTTCATTCAGATTATCAAATATGTTCTTAGTATATTTTAGTTGTTTTGAGCTAAATGTGCTGTAGAGTCAAAGACACAAAGCTGCGACATTAAAAAATTTTATATTAATAATTTAATGCTAATAATACCAATGAATATATTTAATATTCTATTTAAATATAATATACAATTTTTATATAAAATGAATGTGAATATTATGCAATAATTAAAAATTTATTGAAAAAAGATTAGAATTTATATATATATATATATATATATATATATATATATATATATATATATATATATATATATATATATATATATATATATATATATATATATATATATATATATATATATATATATATATATATATATATATATATATATATATATACCAATATAATACCAATAAATATATAATATCTAATATATACAATTTGTAATTTCAAATAAAATAATATAATAATATAAATTTTAATATTAAAAAATTTTTTTCATATATCTATTTTCATGCAAAATTTGTAATTTTTGTACTTAATAATTTTGTGTAAAAAAATTACTAATTTAAAATCTTGAAATTAATAACCTCAACCTTGTTTGATAAGGACTATGAGTATTATGATAATAATGAGTAATTAATTATTTAATTAGTTCAGAAATTTGGAGTATCAATAAATTGTATTCATAATATTTTATGCAATACATATTAAATTATTTATTTTTATATTACATTTATTTGAATTTTATATTTTATTTTTTGACTTGATTTTCCAACGTGGAACATTAATTAAAATTTTGTATTCACTCAATGCATTCTCAAAAGCCAAGCTAAAATATAATTTCTTAGAAATATTCCGTAATCTAAGCCTTTGACTGGAAAAGTCAAAGCCACAGAAACTAACTTAACTCAATTACACATAACAGAAGCAACACAATTACCATAATTTACTACAAGTTAACTGATATTTGTTGTTAATAACAGACAATATTGCTGGCAAAAGAGCTCGAATGACGAGCAGCTAAATGAAGTATTTAAGCCACGGTGGCAGCTGCAGCAGCGGTAGCAGCGGTAGCAGCGGCAGCAACTGTGCAAGTATTTTGTTGCTGAGCGAGTGTTGGCCTTTGACGAGCTCTGTCTTTAATATCCCAATGGTTGGCTAGCAGCAGCCAGTAGCAGGCTAAACAAGCTGAAAGATGCGCCACTCGTTCCCGGCAGGAGCTGCTTTCGCCGCCTGCACACAGCGGGGCCAACACATGGCAGTTGCCTTTGTCAGACCCCATAGAGATTTAGCAGTGGCAGCCCTTGGCATATTAACGAACTAACACATCGCATGACAGCACAGACACAGCTAGAGATACATATGTCGATGCAGACAGAGATACAAATACAGCTGCAGATATGGCTTAATGGACGCGTCCTGGCTTGCCTCAGTGCTATGATTAATAAAACCTCAAACAAGCATCTGCATAGACCATGTGTGTGTGTGTGAGCCTTGTATCTAGTGCTCGGAGCTCGTCTGCCAACGTGCGGATGTGCACGCGAGTGCCATTCAATTTGCCGACTCGCCCCATAATTTATTGTTGCACCCGCTCGCAGGAGTGGCGCATGTCTCACTTGTTAGCAGGACGTACCTAGTTCTTTGCAGCTGGATGTTCTATTGAAATATTTGCAAATTACAAAAAGTACACATATCCCCGGCAGTGGCGTGGCAGTAACTTTGATGATCCTGATCCAGCAGCAGCAGCAGCAGCAGCATAAAGGACATCAGGTATTTAAAATGTACTGTAGATGGCGCTGTGCCAAGCTGGCAGCTACTGTATTGTTTAGCCAGCACACTGGCTGCTGTCCGCTGCACATAATTTATTACACTCGGTAGTTATTTTAAGGCGTTACAGGATGTACTCACACACACACACACACACACACACACACTCGCACACATGCACATGCACATGACAACCAATTTTTCTCCATTCTGCAATCTGTGGCATTCATTAAATAAAATAACTCTGGCCTGTCGTAATTGTCAAAGACAGTTTTGAAGCTTTTGTGAAATATTGCTAGTAAATTGTTTCGTTCGCCATTGTCCTGGGCCGAGACTCGCATGCAGATTTTGAATTACAAATTATTGGCTCTTGTATCCTTATTGACAGTGCTGCAATTTCATGCATATCAAATGCTCACAGTGGCTGCGTGATGTATGGTCCGTGCCATGATTAATGATGGACGAGTTGATTGTGTTACAAGTTCGATGCGATGGAGGGGAGCTGCCCGAGCTGCTTACGTGGCAAGGTCAAAAATCGTAACAAACTCAATTAATATAAGCGTCAGGCAAACAATAAACACGGAGCTACCTCCGACCCCGTCCGCTCCCGCTTCCATTCTCACTCCTCGAGTGTCCTTGTCCGGCTCGCGCCGTGTTTGCATGCGGCGACAATGACGAGGCGAACGAGCGTCGCGACGGCTGCGGTCCGTCATTTCACTAATTAAGCAAATATTTACTAGGTGCTTCGCTGCCCGCTGCCCGCTGCCCGCTGCTGGCGCAAGTTATCTGAAAATTTGCACACTAGACGCCGCAGCACTAAGTCCCATCTAAGTCCCTTTCTTTCGGAGCATAACGCAGCGTTGCCATAATAAAGACTAAGAATAATTCCATGCCAACACACTCATAAATAATGAACTGGCTGAAATGCTGGACGGCAGTGCCGCCGTTGTCCTTGCCGCGCCCTGCCAGCGCTACGCATACATTTAGGGACTTCAGGTGCAGGCGAAAGCAAAGCCAGCCAAGTATTTATCATTTACAATAACGAATTTTGGGCAAGGCTTAGCAGAGTCGAGCAGCGAATGCTCTTTTCATGGTATTAAAAAAAAAAATAAAATTATATTTTATATATAACATTTGCAGCAGTTAGTTTTGTTGGATATTATTTTAAGGCCATATCCCAAACAATTTAAAATTGAAAGAGAAAAATTTAATATATTATTTGAAATATTATTTTAAAGTAAAAAAATATTTCCTTAAAAAAAATAATAAAAAAATATTATTAATATTATTAAGTTAAATTTTTTAAAATTTATTTTAATTTTCAATTTAATATTTAACAATTAAATTTCATTTTAATATTTAATACGATTTTTTTTAAATTTAATAATTTGTATCTTAACTATATTATATTATTATATTATATTAGTATTTTTTTAATAAATTAAAAATTTATAATACATATAAAGAAGAATTTAAATATAGAAATAATTTTGTATATGAAAAAACTTATTTTTCCTAATTTTTATGAATAAAATATGTTTCATAAAAAAATATTCTAGAATATTTGCAATAAATATAATTTATATATTTAAGAAAAAATAAAAGTTCTTCTATTATTCTTATACCAATAAAATATTTATTGTACCAAAAATATTCATGGCGATTTTAATAATAAATTTGTAAAACTTTTTTATAGTTCGACATTAAAAATAAAAATTTTATTTCTGAACCTGTCAAAACTGAGCATTTAATGAAAACTTTTACCCAACATTGATTGACTCTCAATTAAAGTAGTCGTTGCTTATGCGTCTTTTTAGGGTATTCGTAATTTGTGAAGCATTTTTATGGTCGACAAATTTATCAGTGCCACAAAATGAGTTTCCCGTGGTGAGGCTGGCGCTGGCCACGCCCCCCCTCTGCTAGCTGTCGACGATTTGTCATATTTTAAATAGAACAGCAACAACGATAACAGCAACAAAGCGAGCGGGCGAAAGCAACAAAAGACAAGGCAATAATGCGTCGCAGCATAAATTTTATTTATTTTATAAGCGCTGCGAGCACTTGATGTGGCCTTTGCAAAGAGGTATTCAGATTGCGAGCTGCGACCAGGTCGCTGTGACGCCACAGAGTCACACTTTGATGGCGGGGGCAACATTGTTGTCCACTGGGCCAGGCCATAGCTGGGAATAGCCAGGATGGCGAGGATGGCGAGGATGACGGCTGGCTAGGCAACACTCTCTTTCTGGCTGGCACTCAAATAGGTTTTTAGTAGACCTTCGTGACAGCGCCCGTTATGAATGAAGCAACCGGCTCTGACTCTGTGTGATATCAGTGTCCTGGCTGCCACTTCATGTCAGGCTTTGAGCGTAATTTTTCTCAAAAAACCTGCTCACAGAAATATGAAAACTTGCAGCGGCGGCGGCAGCAGCAGCAGCGGGCACTAAACGAGATTTTCGCGTGGCAAGGACGCGCTTGTAAAAGTTGAAAGATTTGCATAAGTAATTTGACAAAATGTAGTTGACAGTAAAGGACGCTCAAGTGCTGCCGAATCTCACACACCTATACAAACACACACCCACACACATGTGAAAATAAAAGTGAGAAATAATATGTGGACAAAGACAGAAAGCAAATGCATGAAGCTAGAAAAATGTTAGATGATGGCGCAATTTCTCTTACTTAGGCGCAAAACACACACACAGTGAGCACGACGTCTCTGTGTGTGTGAGTGCTATTACTACTTCAACTACATAGCACACAATGCTAAATGGAAAAATGCATTCATTTTCTCAAAAAAAAACACAAATTTTCATAAGAACAGCAGGCCGAGATACTTTGATGTTTATTCACAAGAAATGTTTTTAGATTTCACAAGGCACAGTAGCTAAGACAACTTCATAGTCAAGAAAAAATTAAAAAAAAATATATATTTATATATATTCTAAAAATAAAATAATAAATATTTCAAAATCGTTGTATGGAAAAATATGAAAATATAAATATATTTTGTTAGCTCTCAAAAATATGTAAAGAAAAAATATTATTTGTGAGCTGTCAAAAATATGAAAATATATAAAAAAAAATTTCTGAGCTCTAAAATTATTTAATAAAATACTTTAAAATAAAATTGTAGTTAAAATGTATTATTTATTATTCATTATTCATTCATAAAATATTTAATAAAAACAATAATAGCAAAAGACAAGCCATTTTAATGCAAACTTGGATTAAGCTTTTAATGCTGCTTAATATTTCTGTAAAACTTTATTGTTTATCATGCATTATTTATTCAAAAAATATTTAGTAAAATTTGTAATAACACAAAACTGATTTTTAAGCCTTTTCAATGCAATCTTCAGCTAAATCCAACTGCTTTTTATTTTCGTAAATATTTAAAACAAAATAAATGCAAATAAAACTCTAAAATATTTATGCAAAAAAACAGCAAACTTTCTGCTGCTCAAACTAGACCTTAAACAAGCCATGCCCAAACAGCTCCCCAATTGAAAAACCTTTGGGAGCTGTAAACAGTCAAATGGAGGAGAGCAACAAGAAATAATAAAAAAAAACTATTTTAACAGTTAATTAGGCTAAAAGCTCTATTGTATATGTAAATAAGCCGAAAAATAATTTTAATTATTCGCCTGTCTGTAGGCAGCGGGCAATAAAAATAATTAATTTCCAGCAACTCTTTCGAGTGCCTTTGAAATCTATTGACAAAAGTTTCAATTTTTTTGTTTCCAAATATATATATATATATACATATATATATATATTTATAGGTAAATTGAAGCAGTCGCTTTAATATTCCTTTTTATAGTGACAAACCTGAACAGCCCACAATGTGAGCAATCAAATTATCTGGCACAAAATAATGCCAAAGAACACAACTCATAAAGCGAACATCAATTTGCCAAAGCGGGCGGCGATATGAGCGTATAAATTTTATGCACTTCGACACCACAAAACGGTAATGATAATGCCGTGTCGTGCCATAAAAACCAAATCCACCATAACAGCACAAAGCATCCGCAACCCCCGCAAGGGGCCAAGGTGCTAAAAAGGTGCGCAGCAAATGTAGCTAAACAAAAATTGCGAGAAAGGCTCAAAAGCTTCTGCTTGAGAATGTAGCTATGCATTTTGACAATTGCCAGCCAAATGGCTGAACTAAGCTTTTTTCAAATACCCTATATGGAGTGGGGGCTGGGGTATGAAGTATGGGAAATGTATGTGAAATTAAATTTATTTATAAAAATTATTGACAATTTAAAAATGTATAAGGGAAAAATTTACATATAAATAATTTGTTTTTTAATTTTAATTTATGTGATAATTATGTAAAATATATTTATGTAATATATAATGAAAATGTGTAATATGTTGAACATTTTATTTTTTAGTGTAATTAAAATCACTTACGTTTCATACGCGTTTATATTGAAAGAAATTATTTTAAAATAATAAAAGAGAATTACAAACTCATTTTAATAATAGTTGGAAATAAAAAATAATTTGTTTTGTTAAATTAATTTTAGTAATATTTTCAAAAATTAAACAATTATTATTTTTTTAAGATATAAAAATTAATTTCAATAGGAAATACTTAAACAAAAATTGTTTTAAATGCATAAATTTACAGACATTTCAGCAAGCAATAAAATATTTAAATTAAACTTTAATATTATTAAATAATTTTTAAATTAATGTGGTTGTTTTCTTAAATAGTATTTTTTTTTTATTTCAATCTCAACTCCCAGAGTATCGCACAGTTCATCAGTTTGCTGTAAAGCTCTCTTTATAGTTGGCCAGCTGTTGTTGTAGCTTTGGCTGGCATTAGTTTCATAAGGACGCCGCTTATGGTGCCGACTATGGCGACAACAGCAGCAACGACAACAACAATGGGTAGATAGCATTATTGAGTGTAGTTGTCGCTGCAACGGCTGACTGGCTGGCTGGCTGGCTGGCTGCGTGGCTGCCGCTTGATGTGCTTGGCTCAGTTGTTGCCAACGTTCGGCACACGCGACACGTGCGAGGTGCGTGCAAAGTTAAATTGTCAGCGGCAAAAGTTGAAACAATTTTGGGAACAATAAAATAACAAAAAAGCATAAGAGACGCAACCAGCTGCCAAATACACCCTCCACCCACACAGACGCCAAAGGTAAAATGTGTGCCAAGAAGTAATCGACATGTCTGTTAATTATTGTGAAAGTTTTCTGACACACACGCGGATACAAATTGTCAGCGCCTGCCGCTCCAGCTGCTGTGTTGGCGTTTCTATGCCAGCTGACAGCTGCTGGTGCTGGTGCTGCTGACAGGAGCCGCCCCATCGAGCTGTTTGAGCTGCTGCAACTGCTGTCGCATGTTGTCTCGCTATGTGTGTGTGTGTCTCTATATCTTTATCTGTGTAACTGTATCAGCAGCTCCATCGCCATCTCCATCTATAACTGTAACTGCGCTGTGTGTGTGTGTGTGTTTGTGTGCCACACACATAAAGTTATTCGTCCGTATGGGGAATGTGTTTCATGTCATAAAGACACGCACAAATCATGCTTAAACTCGACCAGGCGGCTGCTTCTTCGGGTGTCCTGTGTGTCCTGGCGCTCGTTGCTTTTTGCTTAACTCGCAATTTATGGTTAATCGATGTTGTCTTTGAACGTGACCTATTTGCTTTATTTCGTCGCGCAGTATCCTTTGTCGCCATGTCCATGTCCATCTCACTCGTCTCGGCATTCTCTTATTCTCCCCCCCTCTCTCTCTCTCTATCTCTGTCGCCCACACTCCAATCACACTCAGCGTCCTGCTGACGTGTTAAATTGTCTTTTTGTTTACCCTCAATAAAGCAATAATTTATTTTTCATGCTCTGGCTCTGCGTTTGCGTTCTTCACACTTTTTGCATGGATCCGTATTTATATATATTTATATATATATACATATATCTGAGAGAATTGCCAAAATCGATATGTGCATAACCTTGACTTTGCGGGCTAAAGCTTTGCCTCTCAGACTCACAGTCTCGCAGATGCTGCAGCTGCACTTTGTTGCCAGCCACATTATGTTGTCCGCAACCTACAAAGAGCTTTACAGTTTTGCAGCCACTGACTAGCGTGACCGCCTTTGGGTATGACGCATCAGCGTGAACTAAAGTGCCACCTGGGTGTTTTAATTAGTGTCATTGTGCTTTAGTCATCGCAGCAGCAGTCGTGGCAGCGTTTGACTATCTAACTGGGTCATCAAACCCGTTGCGGGCAACAATTTGCCAGGAGCTGACACAGCCAATGAGCTCATTAGTTTATCGATTTAATATCTAGCATCAATAATTCGTTTAACTTTTGCTTCTTTACTCAGTTTACACGGAACGTTGTAGCTTGACAAATGTCTACAACGAAGTTTAACTTGCATGTTAAGTTAATGTTATATTAATGTTAAGCTTATGTTAAGTTAATTTTAAGTTATTATTAAGGTAATATTGTGTTCATGTTAAATTAATGTTCAGTCAATGTTAAGATAAAGATAAGTTAATGTTAAGTCAATGTTAAGTTAATGCTAATGTTAGAAATCCTAATTATTATCTTCTCTTAAACTATAGTTTAGGCTTATTTCTTTACTGTTCTAATTCATACTCAGTATTGCCCTATGTAAACAATTTATGTAGATCTATATATATAATCATCATCAATCAGCTGACAGGTATTTATTTATTGTAAAAAGTTTTATGGGCATACAACAGTTCTATTCTGCTCAATTGTTGTGGGGGTGACAGAGAGTTGTAAGTACAAACAGTTTTGTTTGAGTTGGAAATGACCGACTATGCAATACGCTGACTTTAATGAAGAGACATTATTGTATTTCTTGTAGTCAGAAATATATTAAGGGATATATATTTCTGAAAAGTTTCTCTGGGCTTAGCCAGACTTATGTAAAAAAATAATAAAATTTTCAATGGACTCTACGTTTCAGACTATCCTTTTCCTTGTGGTATGTAATATGCCTTGCGAAGGTAATTCCCATAAGCAGTCACAGTTGCGTGCCAATATTTTTTTATTTGATTGCAGCCCAATCAATAAAAACTCAAGCAAAGCTCTGTCCTGTCACGGAAATTACGCTCACTGAGCTGTTATACTGCGCCTTGTACCTGCTCCTGCTGCTGTTACTCTACTACGAAAGTTGACGGAATACTTAAGCTAACTCTAGCTTTATTCTGGTGTTGTATAATATATAATATATAATATATATTTATATATTTTTTTATATTTAATATATTTCTATATTTTTCTTATTTTGTGACTTTGTAAATTTGCTGCTAATTGCTGCTTTGGGAGCAGCAACACTTTTAGTTGTGGCACATGCTTGGGTCGATGTCTCGCAATTGTCATTGTGATGTCATGCATAAAATATTGAGGTGAACGCGCACAGTTAGCCACACACACAGGCACACGTGAGCAGCGACTGCAACACTAATCAACCAGTTAAGGTTCAAGCAGTTCCGGTTCAATGAGCAAAATGGCAATCCCATTGATAGCTGTGTGTCTGTGGCAAATATTATAGCGAATTCGTAAAGCAGAAAGAGCAGCTGCGAGCGATGATACTTTGAAATTGAAGACAGTTGCATGTAAACTAAATCTGGCAAGCTTTAAATTAATCAGCTTATCAGTGACTAAGTTAAGCAATAAATTTACTTTTTATATTCACGATTTAACATCTCCTGCTTATCGAGATGACCTTAAGCCGCAGCCACCACTCTAATATATATTCAATTAAGATAATGGCAGTGCCCATAATGCCGTGCAAGTCAGTTTTGAATAAGTCAACTGGGCGCAGTGAAGCGTTAAGCGAATCGCCATTAAAGTACACAGAGATTCATATTTGGGCATCTTTGCTTTGCCGCTGAATGTAAACACGCCGCCACCCATAACTCTTGCTCTAATTAAGCCGAATTCTTAACCATAATAGCTGCCGGCTATGGCTGTCATAATAGAAATAATTATGCGAGCTAAATTACCCAAAGTATTAAGTGTAGCTCGGATGTCCGCGGGCCAAATATCGACTTCATTTGCACAAAAAAAAAACATTTTAATTATGTTGAAAGTAACTGGAAAAAAAATGCTTGTTTACAGCAGCGCCTAAAAAAAATATATATAAATATATATCTATAAATTATTATTAAAAGACTATCAAGGCAGAATTTCTTTCGAGTTTACAGTAAATCAAACCTAGTTTGATTTTTTTAGTCAATCAAGTTGGCATTGAGCTTGAACTCACTCGAAAAAGGCTCTTAACCTGTGTCGGATATCAGACAGCATTCATTTTTCAGTTGCTTGTTAGTACATTAAGAGGTCTAAATAATTTCAATAATCCAAATTCACGAAGATATCGAATTTCACTGTATTTTTATATAATATATATATATATATATATACTTATATATATTCGAATATCGTCCAATTGATCTAATAATAATAATATTCATAATGATGGTAAAAAAGGTTAAGGTGTGTAGAGACTCTGTATTAACTGAAATATTTTTTTTTTTTTATATTCTTGTTTTTTTTTTAAATTTTTAATTATTTTTAAAATTTTTTTTAAAATTTTTTATTTAATTTTTTTTATTTAATTGTTTATTTATTTACTTTTTATTTGTTATATTTAATTTCTTACAAATTGAATTTTTATTTTATTTTTATTTTGTTCGCGCGACAGATGCAACGCGAGGATCTATTCTCCAAGGAGGCGGCTCTAAAAAACCAGGCGAAGCGGGAGTTGGCTAACGGCCTCGAGAAGGCTTCGTTAGACAAGTTACGTTTGGAGTGCTTCAGTCGCGGTGCTACTGGTATCTTGGGACTTGCGAGGTAAGTGCCAGGGCTAAGATAAATTTCTTTACCTCACTTTTTTCGCTTCGTGCTCATATTTATTGGAAAATGTAAGGCAGATTGCGGGCCGAAAAGATGAAATTGTTGAGTGGCCGGTATGTGAAACATGTAGAATAGGCATCTGGCCAAGAGGGAGGCATGTTTTTTATTCCCCAAAGATGGTGATGTTGCTGATGAGCATCGAGTTGGTGATGCGTTGTTAGTAGTGGGCAGGGGAAGCGAGCTAGGCACTAGCAAATATGTCGAGTGCATGTTGAACTAACATTTCGAAAGCTTCTCCAAGTGTGTGCCAAGCGGCAAAAACTATGGATGAAGCAGCCACAGCCGCAGCCTCTGCCGCTGATGTTGGGGCTGAGCGATAGCAAAAATCGCTGACTGAATGCAAACAAACATAATTGGATTTCTCTGCTTTCAGTACCATTCAACACTCTTTCGCACACACACACACACACACACACACACACACACACACACACATCGGGGCCACACCCCAACGCACTCAGGCCCATAACCTGGCCGGGCAAACAGCAGTTTGCTCCTCCGCTCTCAGTTTTTATTTCAATTTCCGACTGGCAGCAGGTCCGTTAACAATTTTCCGTATTGAACATATAGACATTTTTAACAAAATCCCAACTTCAATATATGCACATGTGTGCGTGTGTGCGAGTGTGCGTGTGTATTAGCTGAATCATTGTATATATGCCTATTGACCAAGCTCTGTGTGAATGCGTGTGATTTTTTTATTTGTATTTATGCAACTTGTGTGTCAGCCGGAAAATTCAATGCATTCAATTCATTTTCGAAAAAATTCTACACATTCTATTCCGCATTCTTGCCCTCTCTTACTATTCGCATTTTCCGATTTAAATTTATTTAAAATAACATTTTTGTTCCGAGCCAGAATCGGTTTAATAACTGCAGGCAAATGTTAGAAAAGAAATCCTAAAGCCACTTGGTTGTTCCCATTTCAGAGCTTTTCGTGTTATGGATGATGACGGCAGCAAGACCCTCAGTCTGGAGGAGTTCAAGAAGGGCATCAACGATATGGGACTCGAGTTTAATGAACCAGATGCTGAGGATTTGTTCAAAAGGTAAGTCAAAACAGTCTTCAATCAATGCTCTTCGCCCCATTCACAATCTAAATTCCCACAGTTTCGACACCGATGAGAGTGGCACCATTGACATTACTGAGTTTCTAGTGAAGTTACGCGTAAGTCTTACCCCATTCTAAATCAAATTTGCAGATCTAACGAGCTCTCTTCGCGTGCAGCCACCAATGGGCACATGTCGCCTGAATATCATCGATAAATGCTTTAATAAACTGGACATTAATGCTGATGGCCAAATCACTATTGACGATCTGAAGCAGATTTACTCGGTGCAAGATCACCCCAAGTACTTGAGCGGCGAGCTGACTGAAGCTGAAATTTTAACAGCGTTCCTGAAGAATTTCGAGGCCGGAGCCCCGAATCCGGATGGCATTATCACCAAGGAAGAGTTCGTAAACTATTATGCCTCGATCAGCGCCTCGATCGACAACGATGCTTACTTCGATTTGGTACTGCGTCGTGCCTACAAACTCTAAACTTCTATCTTTTAATTGTAGCGTTTCTCTATGGAATTGCAAAATAAGATCTAACGATTCCGACCGTGGACTAAATAGCGCTAACTATTTTCCGTATGCAAACTAGTTATGCGCACTAAACCAAAAAAAAAAAAAAAAATCCAACAAATTCCTGTTGACCAGTAAAATGGTTCTACGCGCACGTCTCCAAAATGCTCTTTGCTTCACGTTTCTTTTAATTTACTGCCAAAATTAGTAAATTTCAAAAAAATGATTAATAAAATTTTGTTTGATAGTTCGAATATTCGCATGCATTTTCTTTCCATACGATCATAAGGTTTTCAATTAAGCGAATCTCAAGGAAAATCAATTTTATACATTTTCTTTTAGCAAAAATGAATTTCTAGTGTACTCATCTTTCATTTCTATAAGATTGCCCTGCGTGCAGCGGAATCAAATAGTATAGTATAGTAGCCTATCCGTCTCGCTCTCACTCAGCAAATGCAGATCTACTGTCTGTAACGACTATCTATATGCCCATTTCGCTCTCCCCAAGCAGGAGCCAGGAGTAATTTGAACCGTACCTATCTTTGTCTCGCTCTTTCACTTGAAGTGGTAAATGTAGTGAGAAGCGCGCAACTACAACGCAAACTCACTCGGATATAAATTACAACTCGGCAAGCTCTCAGCCTATCAGCCACCTGCACCAGTAGAAGGCAAACAACCAAAAATTTAACAGAATGAGGATGCTGCATAAAAACTTTTGCTATTCGTTTAAAAATTGTATTTATGTGGGTATATATATATATATATATATATTATTATATCTGCTCTTTATCCTTATCTATTGCACATACATATTCCCTAGACAGTTGACTTGGGTTTCGACTTTAAGCTCTACCAACGATCATGAGATTTGTGTCTTATTATTTACACTCAATTCACTAGACAATTGACTTGGCTTTGACATATCTGAGCCGATTTTAGCCCTCCCGCATTTTCCACTTCAAAATTAATACAAAAGCTGCACAAATTGGTTCAGCGCTCGCGTTTGTATGCCAGCTGCGTACTGGATTCGCTAGTTTCACGTACTTTTGTCCAATATAATGTGCTATAATAATTTATTAAATTAAAACCGCGCGCTAATTAGCATAAAACTAATTAGATTACTTGTACATGTGCAGCAACAAAGCACAAGAAAGACAGAGATAGATAGAGATGGAGAGAGAGAGAGAGTAGGTTAGGTATGAATAGGGAAATGGATATGGGGCTAAATATTTGCGGCGTATGCGCAATCGTTGCCTTTCGTAAAATTCATGTTTGCCAAAAAGTCAAACGACCCACACACACACACACGCACACACACGCACATACACACACACGCCCCCACAACACCAATACGACACACGTGGAAACAAATAAGCCTGATTAGCTGATGTTTTGCATACCCATGAATCCGCTTCACATTGAGCCTGATGGGGCTTTGAGCTCAGTCAGTCCCATGGAAACAGCAGAGTTGGTAGCGTTGGGCGAGGGTATTTTTACAGGGTATCTCGTAGTCTGGTACAGCTGAAATCAATTTGATATATAGAGAGACTTTTTAAGAACGGGTAACAACATATAATGATATCATCGACACCTCGGCCCGTCTTTAGACACCGCTAATTAGAAGCTTATTGGAGGAGCAGCGGCAATTGGCAAAAGTCTAATTACATTCATTTCGCAGCAATGATAACAATGCGGCTGGCCTGGCATTTAATGCGCAGTACAAAGCCGGGCTGTGTGTGTGTGGAATACGCTTGTTAGCTAGACAAACATCGAGGGCAATGGCAAAGGGCATAGATATGGCCGGGAGTCGAGCCATATCCGGATGGCGCTCGCTCGCACTTGGGGCCATTGATTATGCAGCACAAAGTTTTAGTATGCCAAGTAGACAATGTTAAAAGTTTGCTCAAGTAATTAAATCACTTCGATCTTGGCTAATTACAAGCGGCGAACATACAGCTAACAACATGATGGCTAAGGGCTCATCCTATGTGTATGTGTGTGTGTGTGTGTGGCTCGTTAGATATGGCCTGGCAGCGGCAACATCCTCATCAGCACAACAAGAGGCCAACAACAAGAACGTTGACAAGTTACCTGCCAAATTAATGCAAACATGAAACGTGCGGCAATCGGGAATATTAATTAACTAACAACACACACATGACATATAGATGGCGTGTGAGTGCAACTCGCTCGTGTCCCTGGCCCCTGCAGTGTTGGCACTTGTCTTTGTCAGTGCGAAAGAGACGACAATAGCGACAACGAGATCTTCTGCTAAAGAAATGGCCGCCAGTCGCCAGTCGCCGTTGACTTTAAGACGTATGAGCAATTTGTTGCGTTGTTGTTGTAATTGTTGCTGTCAAGTGGCATATGATTAATGAACGTTTCATTAGCGCAACTCACATTACAAATATGTCCGAGTGTGCGTGTGTGTGCGTGTGTGTGTGTGTGTGTCACTGCAACTCAACTCGGGGCATGTTCTATTTGCATTTCAGCAGGTTGCCGAACGTGATCACAATATTATCTCTTCATCAGTCCGTGCAGGACACGAACTAACACACACAGAGCGTGTGAGAGAGAGAGAGAGAGGGAGGGAGGGAGAGCAGCTATAGCTACTGCTGCTGTTTCCCCATTGGCTTCGCCCAGCCCCTGTTGCTCGGCAAAGTTAACTGGCATAGATTCCATTTAGCTAGTGCCGTGTGGGGAGGTGGGGGCCTTGGCAACGAGTTACAATGATTTTCGTGCTAATTAAAACGGTTTTTGCATACAGTTTACCGCATTAGTATTTCGTTTAGCAGTTGTACAAACACCTTGGCGTTGTCTGAGCACGGGCACCAATAGCATCCCAGTGGAATGTTTGCTTACGGCAGCCAGCAGCCACACACACACACACACACACACTCACGCTCCCTCTCTCTCCCTCTCTGTTTGTGTGGCATAAATTACGCATACGCAGCATAGCCGAACGCCAACTGAAACACAAAAAGCCTTAGCTGGAAAAGTATATTTTTCAACTGACGCAGCTGCGCCTAATGAACTCCCATTGCGGGCTACCACTGGCCCCGCTGTCACCCATCCGTATCCATATCCATCTCCATCTCCATCTCCAACTCGATCTCCATCTCCATCTCCATCTATATAACCATATCCATATCAGCATCATTGCCACGCCCCAATGCCACATAGCTCTATCTGTTTTTTGCGGCCAGCTGCTGTGAGTGCGCAACTTGTCAGTGAGTCGACTTAATTAGCTGTTTGATATTTTGACAGCTGAGCATAGTAAAATTGAGCTCGTTAGTGGCTTCACCATTATATACTCGCTAGCATTTATCAACTGAACATGTGGCTGAGGAGCTGCGGAGCTGCGGAGCTGTGACTGATTATTGCTCAATTAAAACAAACTCTAGTTAACGCCAGCAACTTTTATTCGCATAGAGTCAAATTTACATCAAATGGATGTAAAATGCACATACAAATTTCGTTAACTTTGATACAACTAAAATTTAACGAATTTTATATGCATTTTAATTGGCCAGTTAATTAACATTTCTTTATCATATAAAATATATTTTTACCGCAACTCAAATTAGTTAGTTCACAATGGCCCTCCCTCAGCAAATTCCTTAACTCTCTGGCAACTATGAATGAATACAATTAAGCGTAATTAAAATAAATAAATAAAATTGTTGCCGAATGCTTATTATTGAGGTAGTGCGTGCTGCCATTGTTGGCTTCTCGCCCACTGGAAAGCAGAAAAAAGAAAAGAAAATAAAGAAGGAAAAGCGAACTTTATGTAAACTTTTCCACAACACGACAATGCGAAAGTTGTTAAAAAATAAGGAAAAAAATATAAATAGAATAAGTTATAATAATGTTTTCGGCCTGAAGATACTCTGTAAGTAAGCTAAGGTGAAGTAGAGCGAAACGGAGAAGAAGATAGAGAATGAAAATGTAAAGAAAATTGTTTAAAAAAATGCAAAATTGCATAAAAAAGTAATTAAATAAAAAAAGTATATACCCTGGAAATAATTTAAGCCGATGTGGAGGGATATGCAAAAGAAAACTTAAGGAATGTGAAATGGGAAATTCATAAACAAAATAATATATACTCTATAAATAAATAGACATCATTTTTTCCCTATATATTTCCCCTCTATTATTTATAGAATATATATAGTTACAGGTTTTTTTTTACCATTCTTTGGAAAAATCATAAAATCAAAAAGAAAAAAAAAAAAAAAAAATATATATATATATATATATATATATATATATATATATATATATATATATATATATATATATATATATTTTTTTTTTTTTTTTTTGATTTTATGATTTTTCCAAAGAATGGTAAAAAAAAAACCTGTAAGTTAAGAAGAGTTGAAGAAGCCTAATACGGAAAAGAAATCGCAAAAAAAGAGAATGGAAATCTAAATCAAAATTGCATGAAAAATGGATATATATAAAAAAAAAATATTAAACAAAGTTGATAATGAATAGATTATTATATGATCATCAATATACATGTATACATGCTTGAGTATACTAATAAATATATATACATATATATATATATATATATATATATATATATATATATATATATATATATATATATATATATATATATATATATATATATATATATATATGAAGAGAGCTAACTGTATGCATAGTCGAAATATATTACTAAAAAATGAAAGGTAAGTAAAACAGTCCAAGCAATTAGTTCTTCTGCAATTGCAAGCATTTATGACTTCCATAATTTCAATATATCTAAACAAATATGCCCGTTTTCCAGCTCCCAACAGAGCATAAAGTCGCACAACAATTTTAATAGTTTTCTAAGAAAGTATTTTGTTATTATATTGGTTATATATAGTTACCAACGCCTGCCCGAGCCACGCCATAGGTGCAATTGAACAACAAACGATTGACTTACACTTACACTCACACACACACACACACACACCACGAGTTGCAACTGAAATGCTGGACACGTGTAAAAGTTGAGTTTTTAAACACTTGTACACGAAATGTTTGTTTCGATTTGAAAACGTTTTACGCTTTTGTTTTATGAATCAAAGCAGAAGTCCTTACATGTGTAGCAGGGTTGGGCGTCAGACAGACAGAGAGGCAGGCAGCCAGGCCAAAATCCCTAAAGCGCTGCACAAACTTTTAGTTTCACATCGGCCACGTTTACTGTCAATAAAACTTTGCTTGAGCTGGGGCAAAATGAAAACAGCATAGATTACTTGAACCAAAAGGCAGCGAAGGCGCACAATGTGAGTACAAGAGTGAAACGGGAAAACAGATAAAAAAAAAAGACAACACACACACACACACACACCCACACACACATGTATATATAAAATATGCAAATGCAATGAAATTACAAGTTACGTATACGCCGCATGTTGCAGCGCCTCGAAGGAGCCGCCTCCACGGCTGCCGCTGCCGCTGCTGCCGCTGCACACAAAAGGATTATGCAAAATTATGCAAAAATGGTGGAAGGCAAAATCCACGCACATTAAATTCAAGTGCTTTCTATAAACTCAAATCGTGACTCTGCTGCTAATGATGAGCATAACCTAAAAGCCATCGAATATTGCCAGCCCATTAGGCTAGGTGCTAGGACCAGGAGGAGGAGGAGGAGGAGGAGGAGAAGGAGGAGACAGCAGCTTTTAAGTGTTTTTTATTCATTGACAAATTGACTTGCAAATCATTTTTGGCATTTGCCATGTTCCACAGATTATCTAGCAAATTTATAGCAAATTGTACTTAATAAATTTGAAGGCATCAAACGAACAATTTCGGGGCATTTTGCTGATTTGTCAACAGTTTAACAATGCTGAGTGTGTGCGAGTGTGTATGTGTGCGTGCCTGTGTGTGTGTGTGTGTGTGTGTGTGTGAGCGGATGCCACACTAAAAGCGCACTCAGCTCAAAGACAACCAACGGAAATGGCACAACAACAGCAGCAAAAGTGCAACAAATCCCGTGCCGTACGTGCCCTGAGCCAACAAAATGGCGGCCCAGACGAATCATAAGCAGCAATGGCCGACAATGACCCAAGTGCGCGACGGGGGCAAACGAAAAACCGCAGCCAGACGACGACGGTCGGCGGGACGATCATTTATACTGAATGGATTTGGATTTGGATTTTGGATTTGCGCACAAGATAATGTGCTCAGTAGGAGTCGGAGGCTGGCCGAGAGCTAAGCAGCTCCAATGCAACGGAAATAGTTTTGTGTGAGATTTATTACCACTCTGGAGAGTCATAAAACGGAAATTGTACACAAAATCCTTTCGGATGCTCGTTTAAGTTGCACCATGCCTCAGCCTCAGACTCTGCCCCGCTCTCTCGCTCTATTGCTATCTCGCTCTTGGCAACGTTCGTATGTTTAGATTTTTATGGCTTGTGTCATTTCTGTTTACTCAGTGCTGTTGCCCCCTCCAGCTCCAACTGCTGTTTGCCTGTCCTTGTCCCAATGTTTATGTAAGTCATCGCTTCGTTTACGATGCCCAGTCCTGGCCCATGCCACCGTCTCCACTCTCTGGGCATATCCTATTTTGAAATTATATTTTTGTCCATTTTGTGTGTGTGTGTTGGCAGTGTCCCTTGTTCGCCTGCTCGCTGCTCGCTGCTCGACTGATTTTCTGCTAACTAAAAACTCTTTGCTTTGCAATTTCACTTTATTTATATTATTTGCCACATTGCGAAAATGCCTTTGACCGGGTCGGGCGACATGCCGCAAATGCATGCCATTGTGCAGCCCCTGGAAAGGCATGCTTCATCATTTGGAGCCACATTGAGACAGGGCTTTTAAGTTTAAGCCTGGCCAAAACAAGAATTTACAATTTCCAATTTCCAATAGCTGTGCCCGTGGCTCTCCACTGATTAAGCGAGTGCATTAAGCTCGACTGCAAGTCGATCCCGGCACACTCTTTAATTAGATGGCAAAATGTAAATTTGCTCATCAGTCATTCATTCAGTATTGGCGGAAGTTTCTGGTTGCTGGTTTATTAAAATTTTGCCAGCAAGGCAAAAGTTGAAACCGAAAAGCCAAAATATTATTTTCATTCATTTCAATTCCAAATCAGTTGTGCCCCAAACTAAGGACAAGCCCCAGTCCCAGCTCCAGTTTGGCTGAACACCAAAACCCAGCGCCCTCTGTCTGGCCAGTCATTGCCTTGGCTGATGACAAGCTGGAGATATCGGCTGTGGGACGCGCGGCCAGCCAGACAACTTGCACAGGCAAAACGATTTTCTATGGCCATTACCATAGATCTAACGGTTTACCGAAGTGGAATTCGCTTTAAGCAGCACAACTCAGAGCTGCAGCCCAGCTAGTCGCGTTCGCCTTTGTCATCTTACGTAAACAGCATGGAGTACCTTGGCAGTGGAGAGCGTTCAGTTGGTGCATGCTCCCCCTTCCCCTGGTGGCCATCCCATCCCATCCCATTCCATCTCAATGGTAACATGCCTTCGCCTGGTCATTTCCATTTCTGATGCTGACAAATTTTTGGCAAGAGATTTTCTGCTTATTTGCCACAAAAGAAAACGATGCGCGACAACAGAGATGCACAGATCATGAGCTCATCAGGGCAAAATCACAGTCACGAATGATGCTGTGAGAAGCATTTGAAAAATCCATATTAAATATTTATTTAAAAAAAAATTTAAATACAACTATGAATAATTAAAAAAAATTAATACAATATTTTGAAAAATTAAATATAAATTTGATGAGTTAATATATAATTTGAATAATACATTTATTTTTGTGCACTACATATTGCTCTTCGATTATGAATACCTCTATAAAAATACTGATATAATATATAAACATGTATTTTAATTAAATTAAATATATATTTTATAAAATAAAAAATACAAAAATTATGGTAATGGAATATTTCTTTCACATAAAGTAAATAGTTAATGTCAAGAGATTTATTTAAATGTATTTAAAAAATTTATTTTTTATTACTATTATTTTATATATATATATATATATATATATATATATATATATATATATATATAACTATATATTTATATTTTAAATATAAATAATTTTTTTTTATTTCTTTTTAATTTTAGTCTCAAATATTTTAGACCATTTAGTCGGCTTACTATCAATTTTATATTTTGAAGATTACATCAATAACTATCCATCAACTTATTTTGCTTTTAATATATGTAGTATATACTATATATAGTACAACTCAATCTATCTATCTCTCTATATGATCCACTGCTTGTAGAACATGCATAAAGCATTTATTTTTATTCAAGTTAATTTAGCTAACAATATTTGAGTACTTATTTATATAAATATAAATTTGATCTATAATTAAAAATATAATTTATTATCATTATTATCATTATTATTGTGTTTTTAGCTGTGCACTTCTGAGCTGCTATTGTTTGCTTGTTCGCAATCTGAGATTATTGTTAATCCGTAGTTTGTTCAGGCTTTTCTTTAATAGACTTGGCTGGGGCCTACCTTGCGCAGCTCTGGCTGTGGCTTTGGCTCTGGCGCGCTGGCTGGCACTGCAGGCAGCCCGGCAGAATAATCATTTTTTCATAAAGTCATTATTGTTGTGGTTGCAGTCGCAAGTCTCTGTCTTGGCTATGAGTCGAGCAGCAGCCGAGGCAGCATCTACGAATTGTTCTCAAGTGTTTGTCGTCCTCGACTGTGGCCAACTAAAATTATATT
Organism: Drosophila fulvimacula; assembly: GCA_035045555.1. Lineage (NCBI taxonomy): Eukaryota > Metazoa > Arthropoda > Insecta > Diptera > Drosophilidae > Drosophila > Drosophila fulvimacula. The sequence goes on from JAWNOX010000137.1 coordinate 18,631,364, forward strand.
GCTGATGGCCGAGACAGCCGCAAGCAGCGCAGCAGCAGCAGCAGCAGCAGCAGCAGCAACAGCAGCATGAGAAAACTAGAAAACAAGAAAACAATTTTCATTTCAGACATTTGCTTTTCAAGTAAACACTTTTTGAAATGTGGAAATGGCTGAGCGCTGACAGCGTCAAAGCAAATGATGAAGCACAGCCTCGACTCTCCCCCTCTCTCTGTCTCTGTCTCTCTCTCTCGCTGACTCTCTTCTAAAGGACTTTGTCCTTTAAGTGCGACTGCAATTAACTGCGCTAAGCCAAGAGGCTGACTTAAAGGCTTTGCCATTTGAGTTAATTGATCGAGAGCTAAAGCGCATGGCCCAAAGCCATATAACCATATCACATTTCAGCCAATTGCACAGACGGCCGACATTTTTCAGTCAAGCCATCCTCGACTAAATATTCATTTTGACTCATTTGCCGCAGTCGAATTCTAATAGGGTCAATTGCAATAATATCATTAACAAAATTAAACACGGCCAACGACAGCCCTCGACAGGCAGCTTTAGTCACCAGCCGCCAGCCGCCAGCCCGCCAGCCCGCCTGCCCGTCTGCCCGGGCAAGTCAAGCGTATTATGCCTAATTGGGCGCTGCCAGCACCAGCCAAGTGGCGGCCCCATCTAGGGCGCCCAGCTGTAGCTGTGGCTGTAGCTGTCGCCATTGCCATTGCCAACCTTCTCGGCCAACGTCTCGTCCTCAGCCTCAGCCTCAGCCTCAGTTTCAGTCTCAGTCTCGTTCGCGTTGCACGTTTTGTCTACGCGAGTAATTAACTTTAATTGCGGCCATTAAAATAAATTGGCAGATACCTTTAAATATTGTTATTGTTGCATACTTAGAGGCGCAGCGGACGTGGCGCCAACTAAAGAGCCGCCACGCCCGAGAGCATGGCCCAAACGAAGCACCTGCATATTCCCGTACTACCGGACAGCCACTTAGCAAAATAAAAGTAATTCGCTTTTTAAAATTAAATATGAAATGACGCTAAAATATGAAAAGGCTTCTTTTTAACAGCTTTCAACAGAGGCTCTAGACTGGGCAGAGCGAGAGACACAGAGAGACAAAGAGAGCGAGAGAGAGAGAGAGCTCTGACATGCCTTTGGCTCAAGCTTTTGATTATGTTTTTTTTTTTTTTTTGGATCGTATAAAACTTGTAAGTTTTGGCAGCAATTATTTATATAGCGTAGGTGTTATCCGGCTTTGCATGACTAGAAATTGAGCCAGAAGAGACCGAAGAATATCAAACGAAACCTGTGAAGGACTTTAAATGTTCAACAGAGAAGAAATTATTATACGCGTGCGAAAATGAATATGTCATAAATATGAGTCCAACTTAAGTATCATGAGTAATTACATAAATTAAAGGCCAGAACAATGAATACATTTTCACTAAAGTTAATTTCTTCAAATAATTTTTATTTAACATTTTCTGGCTATATTGTATAGATGCTTGAGTCTATGTACAGCAAAAAGAATTTAAGAGAATTGTTCAAATATAATAATTATAAAATAAAATTGTAAAAAATATATATATATTATAAATATTTTAAAATATATAAAATATATATATTATGTAAAATATTTAAATATATATATTTACAAATATAAAGAAATAAATATATTCAAATATATTTAAGACTTGAATCAAACACATTTAATATATCTATAAAAATATGAATAAATGTTTTTTATATATTTAAAAATATAAATATATAAATAAATAAATATATTTTCAATAAATATATATTTCAGTCATATTTTCCCTATTTTTGAGCATTGCAAACGAAGTGCATTTCTCTTGTGGCATTTGGCGTGCACCTTGTCTATGCGACTACCCGGAGTCGCTTAGTTTTTACGCTTCAGTTGGTAAATATATATATCTATATATTTATATATGCTTGTTGTTGCTTATAAATTGTTTGTTATATTGTGACTCGGCTGTCATATGCCTACGTCGCGCCAGTCGCCGGGCCGGCGGCAAATTGAAAGCGCAAAAACTTCTTTAATTTTTGCTGAAGCGCCACAGACGAACGAGCGCAACAACTAAAAATGTTTGGCTTACGGCAATAAATGTCAAACAAAGTTTTACCATAGTTTCAGTTGCTTCTACTGCTCCTCCTTCTGCTGCTGCTTCTTCTTCTTTTTTTCAATTAGAAAATTTGTGAAATAGAAGGAGCAAGAGCAGCTGAAGGAGCTGCCATGATACGAGCAGTTCGAAACGGAGAATTGTGAAGCGACAGACACGCGTTAAATCAACTGGAAATATAAATGGGAAATGGAAAATGGAAAAGCCGCTGAGGTAGAAACTGACAGTGTGACAAGCGAGTGATGCGCAGCTTGCTGGGATGCAAGGATGCAGAGCTGCAGGGACAGCGGCGAGTGGCTGCAGCATGCTCAGGACACGCGCCTGACTTTTGGGTATTTCAATAATAAAAGCTTCACTCGAGAAGGGCTTGTTTGCGTCTCCCGATTGATAACAGCAATCAGGCGCAAACACAAATACGAACAGCGCTGGGCACGCACATTGATCGAGGCTGCCAGCTGCCAGCTGACTGCTGCCTGCTGCCTGCTGCTGTTGCACGTTGGCAAACTTCCGTTTCCGGTTTTAGTTTTCGTGTCCGTTACCCGTCGACGGCAGGCAAAAGTGTAGGCCGCAGGCATTCACTTGATATTTACTTTGTTGCGCTGTTTACTTAAATATATATTCTCTATATATATGTATTGAGCAGAGAATATATATATATATATATATATATATATATATATATATATATATATATATATATATATATATATTTATATATTATATCCTAAAGTTGCTCACTTCCGCTGGCGTCTATCAAACTTGTGGCTCATCTCCGTCGCTTGACCAGCAGCAAATCGCTTCGCCCCTTGCCAAATGTTTTTGTTGATGAAAAAACTTTGGCTGCCTTCAACACTTCTCAACTTTTGTGTTAGTTTGTCTGGTCGCCTCGCATCCGCATCTACATATCTGGCCCAGGCACTGGGTGTTAATTGTTTTCGTTTGCTCATATCGAATGGGCACCATTAATGGCACAGCAGCAGCACTCATACGCGACTCCAATATGTAGTCAAGATGAACTTCCGGCCAGTCGCCCCGATTGGTCGAAGCCAACTTGGCTTTGGTAGCTACGCGCAAATGGTCTTAATCACTTCGAGCTTCCCAGGCAGAGACCAAGCCGGAGCCAAGCCAGCGCATGCTTGTTTGTGTGCTCAGAAATTGAGAGAGACACTAATTGCTTTTCTTTCGAAGCAACTCTTTTTCTTTTCTAATTACTTTATGCATGTCTATTAGATGTGCGCGTGTGTGTGTGTGTGTGTGCTAGTCAGACTGCTGGCGACGGGCGACACACATTTGGCTAAGTAGGAAAATGATAGTTTGAATGCTCTTCAGACAGCGTGCTCAACAAAAGGCAACAGCACGATAAGGACGACCGAAAGGACGCATTTAAAGCACATAATTCGGTTTTGATTATGTTTTGGTCTTAGCCCCTCCTCCCATGCGCCCACCAGCACCCCTCGCCGCTGGCCACACATTTCTAAAGTTAGCAACTTCATTATGGCTAAGACCCAAATGTGTTGATATTGCGGCTAAAGCGTTCCCGCCACCCAGCGCCCAGTCGGGCCAAGGCGAGCTAAATGAGTGTCTCTCAATGGCTTTCGCATTTCATATGTACCCGCAAATAGAGCAGCACTTGCTGTTTATTTGCGGCTTAAGCCATGCTTACTGCCAGCCGCAGCCAGACGAATCGAATGTCTTACAGATTAGTGCAAGTAACTTGGCTTGAACTATGGCCCAGACTTGTGTGCACAAGCTTTTTGCACCAGGCAATTTCTAACCTATTTTTGGACATTTGTTGACTGAGCTTACAAGGATATCGAAATACTTTTACCTCTAAGTGCCACTCGTCTGCTGTGATATTGTATATCTTAAATTATATTTTATAAATTTATATTCTTATTAATTTTTTTGTATAAATATATATTATTATTAATTTATATTATTATAAATTTGTATGGAGAGAACATCTTCTTATGCTTCTATAAGAATGGAATAGAATAAATATATTTAAAATTTGTATAATCATAGTTAAATGTATATTAAAATTTAAATAAAAATTATTTATTATTATTTTATAAAATTTGAAAAATAAAAATAAAACATAAATTTTAAATTTTAATTATTTCCATTTCGAATTTAACGGAACAATCAATTTATAATTTTATGAATTTTTAATATCTTTTATTTTACATTTTTTAATTTGTTTTTAAATTTTTTAATTCTAACAATATATATTTTATATACCTGAGATTATAAATTTACTATACCTATTATCATTCGATTTTTTTCTACGACTGTAACTATCGTTATCATTAATGTAATCATTATCATTGCGGTTTAATTAATTAATTACTTCTAATAAATAAAAAATAAAAAATAAAATTAATGAATGAAAAAAATCTTCTTGCTAGGGTATTTCAGCTTCCATACTTGTGGCCAACTAGCCATAATTTGTCGTTGTTTTTTCTTACGCTTTACACCGGCTGGAGAAATTAATCCGAGTTGGTTCTTATCACCTGAGACCTGAGCTCCTTAGAGGTTGGCACATAATTTAAGCTGTTTATGCACAGGTTTTGCTATAAATTATGTACTAAAAGCCGAGCCAACAATTCAGCACATCGTTTTGGACACACTCAAACAAGACTTAGAACCCGAACCTAGAACCCAACTGGAACCCAAGCGCAAGCCGAAGCGGAAGTGCGTGGAAGTCGCGCAGGAAAACAGTAAACAAAACAAACCAAAAAAAAAAAAAAATTAAAATTAAAACAGAACAAAAAAACAGCTCCAAATGAGAATGAAAAAAAAAATGGGAGTGAGTGACTAAGAGATACCCTGTAAATAATGCATTTGATGAGCTATACGCAGAGGTAAGGCCCAAAGCACTCAAGAGTTTAGCTACTATAGCTACAGCTGTCATGCTAGGCCAGCTATATATATTCATTTACTTTCCAGTCTAGATCACCCCAAGATTGCTAGCTGATGGCCTAAGCCAATAGACTCTGTCTCGGTCATGCTCAATGTCTGCAGGGAATCAAAAGGGTTAGGCGCACGAGTTGCCACAAATTTGGCAAAAATTTAACTTTAGCCAAAGTTACGCGATTTGTTGTAGTAAGAGGAGGGGGGGGAGGAAGTCGACTCGGGTCGATAGGTGGCTGTGATGTGTCCCCAAGCTGACGCAACGATGCTTGGGGAACTCCGCCGCTGTCGCCAAGGGAGACGTTGCGGAGGGCGCTGGGCGTGGCATAATAATCAGCGGCAAGCGAGACTTTAAATATTTTATGCTGCTCAAATTGGCGGCCAAAAGAAAAACCAAAAAATAAAACAACGCAAACGGGCCGAGGAAGCGAAAGGAGTGTTATCGCCTGCTGCCAGGGCAATGGCAATGGCTGTGGTTGTCATAGCTGCCAACGGAACACCCACGTGCACGAGCCCAGGGCAGCAGCAGCAGCAGTGACCAGACTTGGGCTGGGTCCGGCTGGTTGTCTGGCAACTTGAGCCACTTTGATTTTTGCTCAAGCGTAATTACAAGTTAAATGAGGCCAGCAGCTAACGTCCAGGATGCGATGGCTGCGAACGGCGGCCGCCAAAAACAGTGTCATCATGCGGAAGGATACTGGGCTGCGGCTGCGACAGTGCCAGCGACAGCGACTGCGACTGGCAATGAAACGGAAGGAAGGAACGACAAACGGACGGATGGACGGACGGACGGACGGACGGACGGACGGATGGTCCGAGGCACAGACAACCTGACGAGCTGACGGACGGACGCAAAGCGTGCGCTCGGATGATGTACGGGGCGGCGATTGCAGGCGTTGCTCGCAGGACATGCTGCACACAAGGAGACGAGACCCTCTGGTAATGAATGAGCTAGCCCGTTGGCGCGTCTGGTCTGGTCTGGTCCTCGGCCTGTGCCTGTCCGCTGCCAGGCGAAAAATGAAAAATTGCGCTGTGGACGTGAAGCGTCGTGGTCGCGGTCTCAAGCTTGTTTGGTTTTGGCAGCCAGGCCGCGTAGCAACATTGTTTGCTCTGCCTCGAACGGCGCTGCAGATTGCATAAAAAGCGACAGAATGTAAAACAAAACATGAAATAACGAAGCGCTCAGCAACAACAGCAACAACAACAACAAGAGCTGCGAAAACAAACCGCATTAGTGAGCAGCGCGCCACTGCTGGCGGGGGGCGTGCCAGCTGAGCGAATGCAACAATGAATGGCGGATGGCAAGAAGTGATGATCGGCGAGGAGGTCGGGTCGCAGCACTGAAAACATTGTCAGCATCCTCGAAAAAGGACATGGACACAGACATGCCTGAGCTGCACAGGAAGAAGCAGCTGCTGCTGCTGCTGCTGCTTCTGCCGCTGTTTGCTCAAGTCCAAGCTGTGCCGCATCTCGACTCTGCGAGCTCAGCTCATCAACGGGAAAGTTCATTTTGCAGTAATTAACAAATTGTAAAACGCACGCGGGGGGCTGGGGCAGGACTTGGGCAAAGCCAATGCAAAAGTCCGCCGAACTGTCAGCTGAGTAGAGTTCAGTTCAGCTCGGCCCGGATAGCCCAAGTTTGTTTGAGCGCAAGGAATTATAGATGCTGATGCCCGATGCCCGATGCCTGGCTGCTGATGTCCCTGCCGTTGTCCAGCGTCCAGTCCAGTACAAGTTTCAAGCTGAGCTGGCTGCCTGCCTGCCTGCCTTTGGCTTGATGATAGACACTTGGCAAAAAGTTCTCTCGATTATTAATATTTTATTCCATTACACTTTTGTCAGCGGCACTTGTTGGCCGAAGAAGCAGAGCGAGCCGAACTGCCAAACAAAATGGAACTGATGATTGAAGTTAGCAAAGTATTACCAGCGGGCCAATGCAAATACCGATTCAACAATGATTCAAAATGATAACTGAACAATGCACTTAGCCAAATCAAAATGATGTAACGGCTAGAAGGAGCTAGCTAGATATATAATATATAGAGAGAGATAGCGAAAGTCTGAAAAATTTAATTAATGCACTAGTTTACTTAATTTAACTTTTTTTTTACTTTACATTACAGTTCTCTAAATGATATATCATTATTGATTTATTTATTATTTTTTTAAATATTATTCAATTACGCCCTATCTACAAACCCCATCAAACTCGCCTAAGCTATGAATCGCTTCATTTAGTATGAAATTCATTCCTCGCCTTATCTAAAATTATTATTAAATTATCATTACTCTCATTCAAGCAAATAGTGAACAGCAAACTGAAAAAGTTGTTACTAAAAATAAATAAAAAAAAAAAGGTCTTCCTACTTTTTGCTTTTATATGGACTAATGAAATGAAAATAAAAAAAAAAATTTTACAAAAATTTAAAAAAAATTCTATCAAAATTTGTATTTTTAAATCTACAAAAAACAAAAAAAAAAATACTTTTATATACAAAAAATTTTTTCTGTCAAATTTTTACTTCCTCAAATTAAAAAAAGTTAAAAAAAAAATTTTGTTCTTTGGTTGCCTAGTTTTTATATCTACAATTTACAACAGATTAAATTTTACAATAATAAAAAAATTGTCTGCTTCATTTTTGGTACAAATTAAAAAAAAAAATTAATTTACAAATTTACAAAAATATTCTGCTTAATTATAAAATCAAAAATAAACTAATTTTTACTTTTAGATATACTAATTTAAAAAAATCAATTTTATTAAATAACAAAAATTCTTTCCTCTTAGATTTATCTATTTTTACACAAGCAACGTCTGTCAATTTTCTAATTACTCATACATATATATATATATATATATATATATATATATATATATATATATATATATATATATATACATACATTTGCTGTTTGTATTCCATGTCTTTCAAGTTCATTAAATTCGTGCAAATGACACTTGAGCTTGACCGCAAGGAATTTGTAGACTCGACTCCTGTTGCTTTTTGTCCGACAGATTTTTGTGGCTTGCGGTGCGTATTATGAAATTTTTCGACACCTTGTCGTGAGCAGCTGCTTTTTGTTGTGGCCAGGTTTGAAAAGTGCCAACAAATCAAAATTAAAGCCTTAATGCAAAGGCTGCGATTGTCAGACATCAGCAGTAACTGAAGCGCAACTCTGAGTAGGACGACGAGAGTCCTGTGAACTGCAGCTTGGCCTGCTGGCAAAGCGTAGTCTCAAGTACTCAAACAAAAGCCTTCCACCTCCTCCACTCTGTCTAGCGAGCATCAATTTTGACTGCCTGAGTGCAGGATCTGTGCAGCGCTGCCTCTTCTGCTGCAGCTTTTGTTGACATGGCTTTTGCGGCATTGTCGCAGCCGATGTCACATGATGTTGTATGCACCACACACACACACGTGTCTCCCTCTCCGTGTGTGTTTGGCTGACGGCGTCTGTCAGTTAGAATTTTGTTTGGCTCTTCTTTTGCATGATACTTTTTGGCATTTGGCGAAAGCTTCGCACTTGCAGCCTGTCGCTTAATTATGTGAGCCTTGAGGTTGCAAAAAGTAGTTGACACTTTGACATGAGCTGCGCTAAGTTGACAATAAGCTCAGACAGTGTGTGAAGAAGGGGCGTGGCCGACGCTCTCAACTGAACAAAACAATTAGGCAAACATGGTAATTGTGTGCGCCCAGGCGAAAGTGCTGGCAAAAAAATATTAGATACAAAATATTTAAATATGCAAAAAATATGATATATGAAAAGAGAAAAGTTGTTATGGCATATAAGATATACGTGGATTTTTGCTAGTTTTAATAAGCAAAATATAATTTTTGTGTCAGTTATTAATTTCACTAAAAACAGAAAAAAAATGTTTTTAAAATGATTTTGTAATTTTTATTCGATTTACTTTCTTTTTAAATTTTAAGTTTATTAGGTTAAAATTAAACAAAATATATGGATTAATTTAGTTGTAGTAGAAAAGTGGCTGAAGCATATACAATTTTTAAAAATAATAATAAAATAAAGTAAATAAATGTTATATTTTAAATAACTTATATAAATTGTATATATATTATAAAATAAGTGAAAAAAATATAAATAAAAATATAACATATATATATATATATATATATATATATATATATATATATATATATATATATATATATATATATATATATATATATATATATATATATATATATATATATATATATATATATATATATATTTGTAATTTGTAAGATATTAAACTTCTATATAATTGTTTATAATTTGCATTTCCGAAAAAAAGAGTCTTACTAAACCTGCCTCATGGGTCCTGCCTAACAGCTTTCGACTCCCACTTGGCCCAATCTACTGCATTCTAACGCGGAAGAAAAGCTTGAATTAACCATTTAAAAAACCTTTAATTAATACTGCCTAAAAGATGTGAGAAGTGATAGGATCTGCAGCAAAAGAGTTCCCAAAAACAATTGAGTTTTCCCTGTTTCACAGAAACTTATTCATTGCCTTAAAAGGATTTAATCTTTTCACATCTATGATTTCATCATTTAACATAGGCTCGCTTAACTTATCAAAATATCATATAAGATAAATTTTCAGGCAATTGCCTTTATCTTCAACTTCAGAGCGCACAGTGGCTTGAGAGACATTTGCAGCAGCTGAAATATGTTTTGACACGATTACACTGTGCAAAAAGCCATAGCAGCATTCAAGCAGCATATCAATTTGCATGGCTCGTCACTTCGGTGGCGAAATCTTCACGCATTTTGCATTTTGCAATTCGCATTTCACATTTTAGTTGCTTTGCTTCGTTGCATAAATTACTCGAAGCATTACTTAGTGCCCCGCCCCATTGCCAGTGGCGTTGCCTTTGGCTTTGCCTTGGCGCCCACGCAGCCACAGCTTCCACTCCAGCTGCATCTCAATGCACAATTTTATTGTTTCAGAGTGCATATTTGCATATATGAGCAAGCGCTGTGGGAGACAGGGCGGGAGATTCAGGATAGGGGGAAGCGAGGTTAGCAAGGACTCATCCGCCATGTTAGCAGCTGCTGCAAAATTCTAAGCGCCAAACAGATTTTCACCAACAAAAACAAGTTAGGGAAGACAGAGGTTTGGCTGCATAGAAAATGCTGAATTTTTACGCTTCACTCGCGAAAAGTGTCGTAAATTTTTGATTTGATTAAAATGCGTGTCCGGCAATTATGGCCATAACTTGAGCTGGGAGAAGGGAACGGCCGAAGCTAAAGGCAGACGGGCCAAGCCAATTGGAGCATAAAATATGAATCGAATAGCATTTGACTTCGAGTTGAGCATTGTAAATCGATTGCAGCTTGAAGTAATCCAAAAGCTGCGACGTTTTTTGGAAATCAATATAGATATCAATATAGGAAAAGAACGAATATATATAATATTCCATTGATTTGATTGGGGGATATTACGGATATTCAAATAGAAAATACATTTTTTATATATATTCTTGATCAGGACTATGAGACAAGTCACTTTGACCATATTCCTATCCTTTCCTATGTCCTTACGGAACGGTGGTGTAGGTCTTAGTAGATCACTATAAAGATTCTATTGACAACTCTCATAGAGAACCTTGGAAGGTCCTTGCGATAAGGATATATGTGTGAGCACAACAGACACGAAGTCAGCGCAATCATACTTTCGCCCTCATGATAATAGCTAGAGACCGTGAAGACAACGATCTGGAATATATTTTTATGCATTGGCAATTGTCGCAGCTGTCGCCTCGCTCAAGGTATAATAATGCGGGCGCAGCATCGTTTGCCGCATGCGGTCGAAAGTTCATTTGCAGTCAACTGGAATTTTTTGGGGCAAGAATTGAGGGCCGATAACACATTTGGCACTGCCCACTTGGCAAGGGTTCAAGGCGACGACTGAGCCCGGTTAATCGGCAAATAAAATACGTACAAAACGATGGCCAAATGGCAAAAAGAAATGCGAAAAAAATGGCAGAAGGTACAAAGCGCGCGCCAACTAAATGCAGCAGAAAATCAAATGATTTTCAAGCTTTTCGCATTTTCCATGGCTGCAGCTGGTGCTGCTGCTTCTGCTGCTACTTCTGTTGCCCCATTGCATTGGCAACTGATTTGCACTTGCTTATCGCCATGCTCTGGCATGTGCAAAAATATGGTCCCATGGCCACGCCCACTGGCTGCAGCTTTAGCTTCAAGCTTCAGCTTTAGCTGTTGCTATTTTGGGGCAGTCAACTGCAATGGCCGTGATAAAGATTGACGGCGGCGTTGTAAATTATCTGATTTTGTCACTTCGGAAATTGGCAAAGTATGTGTGGAGGGAGCGACTAGAGGGCGCTGAGGGCAGCTGCCAGAAGAATTTACTAAACTCCATTGAAAACTTATTTATAGTAAATCAAAATTTGCAATCCAAAAATTCTTAAAAAAGTTTTTGCTGACTGCGCAGCACAAGTCCAGCCCATTCATAGTAAATTGCTTTAAAATGCTTAATATAAATAAAAAAATAATAATAATAAATTATATATTTAACATATTTATTTTATCTAAATATAATAAAATAAATAAAATAATTTATTTATACATGACAACTTTCTTAATTTTAAAATAATAAATATTTTTTTTCATTTAATATACATATATAAAAAATACTTAATTTATCTAAATATATTATATATATATATATATAAAATATTTATTAACATAAATAAATTTTGTCGATAAAGAATTATTATTTTTTTTAAATATAATTAGTTTTAATTTTTAATATTACTAAATATGACGTATTAAGTAATTTTTCTTCTTAAATTTAAAACATTTAATTTGTATTTATAAACCTATTTAATAAATATAAAAAAAATAGCAGCAAATTGAATATTTATTAAAAATATGCTTTAGAAGTTTTCAGAGCTGTTTGACATAAAGCAAACGCATTAAATATTTAAAAGTCTTGACTACCAATAAAAATAAAATAAAAATTGAAAACGAACAGGAAAAATCCAACCGCAAAAGGCAAGGACAATGGCAAATGTTGCTGCTGGGCAAAGAATGCCCAAAGGGACATGAGATCTAACGTATGTTGCTCTCCGAGTCGAGTGCTTTGCTGCCAAAGTGCAAATAGAACAACAACAATAACAATTGAAAGGAATATAAATTTGCATTTGGCGCAAAGTTCATGCCCAAAACTTGTGGGAAAAGAGTATATACATACACATAGATATATATATATATATATATAAAGATATATATCTAGATACATGTGTAGCTACACGTCGATGTCATCATTAAGGCAAGGTGCAGCAGCAGCAACAGCGTCCACTGTGGTCCAGCTGGGCCGTCTAGAATTTCAAATTTGTATCGCATTTTTATCGCCATTTAAATGTAAATTGTTGCTCAAAGGGGAGCCGAACACACACAGAGCCAGATAAAGAGTGGGTGAGGTGGGGGCTAAAGGGGAGCTACACAGTTTATGTGAGTGCGACGACTTCCGACCGCAATTGAATTTTTTAAAAGCGCTGAGCGTTGATAACCAAAACAATAAAAACCCCAGACTAGCGAGCAACAAAACCCAAAAAAAAAAAAAAAAAAAAAAACAAGTAAGCTAAAAGGAATGTAACAAATGTTTTAAAACCGCTTAAATATTCAACAAGCAGCAGTCTGCTAGAGCAGTGAGGGATATAGGAATGGAGGGAGGGGAGAGGCAGTGTGTGTGTGGACACTGAAATATACGATGCAAAGGGCACAAAGCCCAGGCCGGCCTATAACAAAATATGTGCCATTCAGCCAAATATTTAAAACGTGTCTCTGTTTGTTTTTGGCATCTCTCTCTCTTTTTTTTTTTTTTGGTTTTATTGTCACAGGAACCACAGGACGAGTGCCAGAGCCAGTGCCACTGCCAGTGCCAGTCGCAGTGCCTGTGCCTGTGCCTGCAACGTCATGGGGCATCGTTAAATTTGATATCAGTTCGCAAAATTTGTTAAAATTAACAATAAAACGTGACCAGGCAAATAATTTCGAAATATGTCGCAAGTAAACCGAAACGTAACGCAAACAAAAACAAACACAGACTGAACACATTTTTTGGGCTATTATAGTTTATGAGTAGAATGAATAGATCGAAGGGGCGAACAGCTGCACAGCTGGATATACCTGAGGCATACCTCTCTTATATAGGGATGGACCATATGATGTACTGAGAGAACAATTCCATGGGAATGCACCTGAGATATTCTTATGCAGTAAAACATATTGATAAGGAGTACAATGTGAGTGAGAGAAATTCTTATATAGTGAAATACCATATCATCTAGGATTGAGGACATATCTTAAATAATTATATTATTTCTTTATTTTATATAGTTTGTGATTTATTTATTGTATATATTATATATATTTTAAATATTTTGTTCATTTTATGTATTTTAAATATTTTATATGTTTTATAATTTTGATTTATTTTATTGATTTCAATTAGTGTATATTTTAAAAACGTTTTATATACATTTATATTTGATTTATATTATATGTTTTATATATCTTATTTATTTTATATACATATTTTAAATAATCTACCCTTATTCATTAAACTAATCGAGTTATGGGCTGAAATAATTACATTTAACTCTTATCCAATTATTCTAATTTAAATAAACATAAGCAAAAACATCTTCTGGCTGCAAAGTTCACGCTAAACATTATTTTGTAAACACGAAATTAAAATTGGATTTGGCTTATAATAGCTGCTTATAGCTGGATATATGCTATATGTATAGATTTCGCATAATTTATGCAGCGTAATTTGTTGTACATTAAATCGTATCACTGATAATCCATTCGATTTGCAGCAATGAATGATCGGCTAGGAGATACCCAGCACTTGGGTGAATGCTACGAGATATTGTCTAAAAATATGATATAGAAAGAGATAAACTAATTCTATGATTAAATAAGGGATTTTCATACAGCCAAAGCGAGAATATATACAAGAAATCAGAGTTGTATCCACTTACTTTCTCATCATTTAAAGTATTTTTATAGAGAATATAGCTTACATTTTATATTTCTGAGCGAGGCTTATATAATTGAATTTAATTTGCAGCATTAGGGCACTAAAAATGAAAAACGAAAATCCAAAAACTGAATACTAAACACAACAATAATTGAATTACAAATCTGAGCGGCAAATAAGCTGCCAAAAATGTTGGAAAATTAATTATAATAAACAATAATTATAGGGAACGAGCTTAAAACAATGCAAATCACATGAATTCCGTTTATACCTTGTAAAATAGCTCATAATTCAGAATGGAAAGGACACAATGGCTCAACATATGCGACTAGGAGATGCACTCTGTGAATAGGGGTAATGAAAACATTTTATAATTATTAAATTGAATTAATATATAATTAATATTATATTAATATATATATTATAATTAAAATTATGCTGCAGCAACTGTTGCCTATTGCTCTATATATATTCAAGATATCTATCCACTTGGCATACCTGAAAGTGTATACGTGCGCCAATTGACTGTGTTTTGTTATAGATTTTATTTGGCTTTTATTAAATGCACCATAAATAATAAATTGCATTGCCTGGCAGTAGCTTTTGTTGAATTTCAGCATGGATAACATTTAAAATCTGCTAATTTGAATTTATGATATTCTCTTTTTTTTTTCTTTTTGCTATTTTATTTATTGATAAAAATTAGAAAAAAAGAGAACAAATAGAAAAGGCTAATAAGCCAACAAAAGGAATATTTCATTGAATAAAATAAAATATTATTTTTTTGCTTTGTTTTTGATGAAATACATATTTGCAGATTAAGCGAGTAGAGTTTTTTATATATTTTTTTGTATTATTAATAAATATATTTTTTAAGGCTGTGGAGGATAATTAACATACAAAACTTAGCAATTTTTACAAAATGAAGCTGAAAGGGGAATATTTTATAGATTTTTCAACCAAGAGTTCAGCTCAGTTGATCTTTAAGTGTCTACAAAGCTGGGCTGTTTGAGTGAGAGTACTGCCTTAGCAGCTCTCTCTTCAATTATTGATTTTATATTATATTTAAATTATATATATATTTTTGAAATATCATTTACAATTTGTTAAAAAAAAAACTTACCTACGGCAAGTTTTCCACATTGTTTAGATATGCGAATACAGTTTTTAAAATAGAAAATATGTAATTCATATGCCCCATTGTACGCTCAGTACAGCTTGCAAAGCAGACATCATATATATATATATATATATATATTTAGTTGACTGTATGTTTATCTGCAATGATTGCTTTTGCATTCAGAAGCTGTCAGCGTATTTAATGCTCTTTAACAAGAGATGGACACCACGTACGTGGCCAGTCATTGAAATTGTATATAAAATGAGGGAGAGAGAGAGAGAGGGAGAGAGAGAGGGAGAGAGTCGAGCTGGTTCCAACCGGGGCGTCAACGCAATGTTAATTGCGTATCTACGTGATTTCTTACCAAATTAATTTGGCCAAATTGCGAATGAGACAACAAGCCAACAGGCAGCTCGCTGTCCTTGCGTATAAATCAGTTAAGTTGCTGTATTAACATTGAATACATTTGTTTAATTAAATGAAACAAAATATAATAAAATATGTGTGCGCTGCAGTTGCCTGGACTGAGGGTTTGGGGAAAAGCTTTTCCTTTAATTGAAAAGCCGTTAAGCCCGGCCCCGCAGTCACTGGGCGGCTGAGCGTGCGTGTTTTCCTTTCACGATTCGAGCGCATAAAATGTAAAAACTAACAATAGGCAACGGTCAGCAGCCAGCATTAAAATCAACGTCAACAAAACTCTGTCAGTTGGCCAATAGGTGTTAGCGGCGGCAGTTAGTTAGCTGGCCAATGTGTGCACAGCCACAATCATGGCCACTGCCATAGAGACAACGCGTTGCATATGAATTTGAGAATTTCTTCTCCCTCTCCCTTCGCCCTTGCTCCTGTGCTGCCAAAACATGTAATGAAAACATTCGGTCTGCTGCATGCAACAACCGGCCAAACACAAACAGAACGCTGCCGAGTCGCCAAATAGATAAACAAACAAAAAGTTGAGCACCAAAATTATTTCTGTTATCACAAGGGTCATCGAAAACAATCAACGCAGAGCAGAGACTGCCCTCATGCGTGTTCAGCTACAAACACTTTCGCATTACTCTTAAATGCCAAAATGCTGCTACTCAAATATTTGTCAAGCTATTTAAAATTTTCCAAAAGTTATTTCAATTGCAAGTCAAAATGACAAATGCAAAATATTTAAGCAAAACAATTAAGTTAAGCAAACAAAATTGCACTTAGAGTGTGTCTATTAAGTTAAATTTATATTTATTGATATTTTATATTTATATATATATATATTCTTTTTACATATATATTATTTTATTTGGATATATATTTACGTCTATTAATTTTTTGTTAAAATTTTATATATAAATTTTATATTATATATATATATATATATATACATATATAAAAGCAGTTTAAAAAATCGTTTATATAAAATTTATACAAAAAAGTAATAGACATAAATATATATATTTTTTTTTATATATGTAAATTTTTTCTATTTATTTGATTTTAATTAATATTTGCTTATGTTTATTTATATATTTGTTCATATTTTTAAATTTATTATTTATTATATATTTTTAAATATGTATATTTAGTATACATTATTTATTTTATTAAAATAATTATTAATATATATTCAATACTTGTTTGTTTAATTTTTATAATTTGCTTATATATTCAACCATTTGAATTCTAAAGAACTCTTGATCGATTGCTGCACAATCTCCTCAGCCGTTGCCAATTTCACTTAATAATAAATGCGATTTAATTATAATTATATTCACACGAGTATAAGACAGCTCTATCAAATGCTGTTTACGCACTTATCCAATTCTTATATAATTCCATTCACTTCATCAATTTGTTATGAATGGCAATTTGGTTATTTGTATGCAAAGTCAGTCAATGTTGCTGGAACAATATGCTCGACTCTTTCTCTCTCTCTCTCTCTCTCTCTCTCTCTCTCTCCGTCTCTTTCTCTCCCACTCTTATGCAACACTTGGCCAAGCGTTACCAAAATGCAGCTTAGCCAAGTTAAATGGATGTTTTGCTGCATGGCTTGCATACAATTTCTATAGCATACTTTGCTGCGCAGCACTTGACACTGATAACACATCGTCTGGCGCATTAAATGGACAAAGAGGGCCTGGCATAATGCAGGCGACCCCATGACTGCCACGCCCACTCTACTGCATCGCCATCGTCATCGTCTTTGTGGCTTTCAGTCATGTTCTGCTTGCCGCCGCTCTGTTGTGCCATCCGTTCCTTTATTTGCGCAAGGCATTCAACGCTTGTTTAGCTCGCACTTGCTCGCATTTGCATGCAGCTGGCAACTGGCAACTGGCAATTGGGAACTGGCAGCTGGCAACTGGCAGCGACTGTAACCTAATTTTGTGCCTCTAATTGTTGCATTATGTCGCCGCATTAACAAAAGCCCGGGCCGCATCAAGTGGAGCGGCAAACTGAAAGATGTCGAAAGTGAAAAAGAAATGCGAGCCGAGTGGCTGCTGCGGCTGCTGTGGCTCCTAATATAATGTGAACTAGGCTTTGACTTGATTGGCTGCCTTGGCAGATGCCGCTGCTGTTGTTGCAGCCATTGTTGTTGCAACCTACTTTATACAGCCATTGTTTGTTTTTAATTAGCCGCAATAAACGCTCACCCACACACACACACACACTGACAGACACAGGCACACATGGGTCACGTCCGCTGCGCCCACTTAAAACAAACAATTGGCAAATGGCATTTCACTAAGCAATTGAATTTGTGCCGAGGCCTTGAAACAATTTGTTATTCTTTTATGTAGATGGACGAGCGGCAAAGCCTGCCTGCCGCCCACTCGCCTGCCGTCTGTTGGGTAATTAACTTGGCACAACATGTGCCCAACTTTGGCTCTATTTAAATGACACACACACACACATATTAATGAGCTTGTGTGTGTGTGTGTGTGCTGCCTCTGCTCAAAATCAAATTAGCAGCCAGCAAGCCGAAAATCTATAAATCTGCTGATTTACACAGAAATAAAGTCATCGTTCAGCCATAAAAACAAATTAGGCCAAACTGTTAAGTAAACAACTTTTGGTATTACCAACAGTCAGACTACTGCCCTCTTCCACTCCCCCCCCCCCCCCACTCACTCTCTCTATCGTAAAGTTATCTTATTAATTTCTTGGTTAATACGCGCAATCAAATGCGATAAATATAACCATATATTGTAGCATAATTTCAGTGGAAGGGCTGTGGCTGGCTCGTCCAGCTAAGCTGACAGAAATAACACTTAAGCAAATATATCCGGCCGGGCCAAGTCTGTGCTTTGTTTCTGGCCATTTGACTGGCTATTAAGCAATGTTTGCCATACGGATTGCCAGTACAGCTCTGAGCAGGGCGAGGCTCAGCGGGCACCACGCGTCATCTATGTATGAGTAATCGCTTTCATGCTTGATGGCCAAAATGATTAATAGTCCCAGGGGCCATTGGCTAAACTCCAAGATTAAACGCAACAGTTTCGAGTGTTGATCATTTGTTATATATCATTTTTCAAAGGCCTAAGCCTTTATATAAATTGTATTTTATATATATATATACTATACATATTAGGCATGTTCAAGCCTAATGAAATTTCGTGCTAACCTTCGTGTCATATTTTATTAATATTTTTTGTTACAAGTCGTATAACAAATTTTGATTTCATGCCAGTTAATCTTAATTTTTTTCCTTTTTCGTATTCATTGAAAATATTTTATGATTTTTTTGCAGAGTGAAAGAAAATCATTCAGGCAGGCAAGTTGTAGGCAAAGCTTATAGCTGCTAGCTAGAGATTTTATATTTATTATATGACTAGCATAAAGCCTTGCCTTGAGGGTATCCTCAACATCACATTCAAATATGGAATATATAATTTAAGTTAAAATAATTTCATATTCATATTTATACAGTATATATAATTAATTTAATGAAAAATATAACTTACTTGATGATTAATCAGAATATGGCATATATAGTTTAATTATTTATAATATATAATTTAATTATTATTATAAAGTTAAAACTCAGCAGATGCCTTTTAAAAAAAATTTTATCTGACTATATATTATTAAATTTAATTAAAAATAAAAGTATATATTAAAAAAAAAAAAAATCAACTTTGCTGCACTCGAAAACTTTCACTTTAATTTACAGTCTCAAAACCCTTTCTAAATATATATAAAACCCTTTTAAACTACATTTATTTTCAGTGCAACACCATAGAAAATAAGTAAGCAGCTGCTGCACACACACACACACACACAGGCTTCAAGGCTTCAGCTGTCTCTCGCTCTCTGGAGTGTAATTTCCGTGGCTCATTTCTAGTTGGGCGTTTGTGATGCTTTGCAGTTGCAGTTTGCAGGAGAGCGACAAAAATAAATGCTTTATCGCATGCACGAATCAACAAGCCATAAACAATCCAAACAATGCAGCCCTTGGCCCCAAGGAGCTGCCACCCGGCAAGGATACGCCGAATGCGTAGCTGCAATTGTCTCGACAAGTCCTTCCACTTTTTCTGCCGGTTCTCAGCGCTGTTTTCTTTGGCCAGTGTCTGGGTCAGTGGCTGTGACATTTTCGACCATTCAGCTTTTGCTTTTTTCCTGCGCCTGAACTCTGCTCAATTTGACTATGACATGAGCGCGCAACTGGAGCTGGCCATAAAACATGTCCGTGGCTGGCTGCAAGCAATTTCACGCGAGCTAACCCAATACCAAAACCCATTCGACGGGTATATCAATTCTGGCGGTTGCCTTTGCCAAACTCTCGCTCTGCTCGGGCCGACAACTTAAAGCCGTTGCGAGCTGTGAGCTGCGAACTTGTCGAGTTTTTCCACGCACACGCAACTCGGCAAAACATGAGCAAGACGAACGACGACAACATTCAACATGTCAGCCGGCGGTAGGTGGCGGGGGCCGCATCAGTTGGGCCACTCAAGAATCTGTCTTGTGGCCGCCAACACGAAGATGAAACTATTATCCACGGAAATTAGCGCGCTTCATGAAGAAAAACACATGAAATGCGGACAACTTTTTTGTTACTTCAAGCTGAATTTCTAAATTGCTGTTGACATTGATGTTGCTGTTGCTGCTGTAATTGTAGTTGCTGCTGCGGCTGCTACTGTTGTTGCTGTTGTTGTTGCTGCTGCTGCTGTTGTAGCTCTCGGTGATTAGCTCTGAACTGAACTGAATGCCCTTGTTTACACACGAAACTTACTTAATTCGTATTTAAGTTGAATCAATACTAGTAGACATAAGAGATTCGGCAAAGATATTAAAAATTGTAAAAGGATTTAAGGATTATATATATTAATTATAATTAATTTGAGCAAGAATATAATTATTTTTTCTAAATATATTTGTAGTTTATTATTATCAATAATTATTATTAAATAAGCAAATATTAATTAATTTTAAAAATTATTAAAAGAATATATTTTTTATGAGAATCTAATTTTTTTATTATTATTATTAAACAAATTTTGAAATGATATATGAATATAATGGAATTAATGAATATAAATGAAGAAATGATTATTTGAAGAATCTATTTTTTAAAATCATCTTTTATTATTATTATTATTTAATAATTTATAAATTCATCATTTTATTATTATTAGTAAAATCTCTAATAGAATTTTATCAAAATAAAATTGTATTAAAATTAATTATTATTATTTATTAATAAAGTTTTAATGACATTAAACTTTTATATTATTATATAAATCAATAGTTTAATAATAAATTAAATTTATAATTTTTTTAAATTAAATTTTTATTACTATTAATTATTATTATAATTAATTATTTAATTTTATTATTGTGAATAATTACTTAATTTATAATTTGCATTTGTAGATGCTTTTCTAGTATGCTGTTGCTATTTAGAAACTCGTATAGGCGAGGTGATGGCTTATTTGCATTCACGTGTGATGTACAGGATATAGTATCCTGCCCTCCACCTCAAATTCACATTAGATTATTCTATGCAGTATATGCAAAACAGTTTTATATACAAAAGTACCTATTACATCTCCACTAGTGCTCGATTTGTATATAATCTTCAACTTTGCCGCAAAGTCCACTCACGCTGGCCATTAATAAGCGCTTCAGCGTCTAGTTAGATCTGCCGACAAGCGCACAATATTTATGTTTGTATGCATATAAATTACATTGGACTCGATTCGGGGCCATGTTCTAGTCTGTTACTCTTGCCTGGGCCGCTTAACTTTGCGGCCATAAAAGTCGAGTCCAACATTTTGGCACATAAAATATGCGTAAGATATACGCGCAAATAGTTGTCGGAGCGCGTAGAGGAGACGGGTAGGCGGGCATCATTGGCATCGCCGGACCCGGTCAGTGGCTAATAGCAAAAGCAAGTCAAAGATAATTGCTGTCCGACTACATTGTCGTTCTGTGCTTTGCATTTCTCTGCCGTCTCCGAAGAAAGATACACTCAAAACTTTACGAGCGCAAATGCCATTAAATATCCAAACGAATCTTGGCTACGTGAAGTGGCCCAAAAGGCTGCCTATCCAGAGCCGACGCTAGTGGTCCTCTGCCCGTCGCTTTTATTGCTACCCATCAAATAAGACGAACAAAAAATAGAAAAAAATGTTGAAACGCTAGATTTTCATGCCCATTGTCTGAGCCAATGTAATTGCCAAATGTCTGAAATTCTGTCTGAGGCGAAGCACTTAAAATCCGAGCAAAGACCTTAACGAACATCCGTTAGCAGCAACATGTGATGTTAAGGCTAACAGCGCCAGCAGCAGTGCGCCAACAGAGTGGAGACTTTTTAGCCGCGCTGTTAGCTTAACAGTCTTCAATAATGTTAAGCTCTGTTAAGCGAATAAAGTTTTGAATAAAAGAAAAATTCGAAAGCAAAAGAATTTTAAACAAATTTCTAAGAATTAATGACTACAGCTTGACTGTAATTTAACAGATAGTTAACAGTGCGAACCAAAACTGACCCAGAAACAAGAGACGCTAAGTGGCGCTTAAGAGAGCGTCAGAGTGGGGCAAATACCTGGCGACAAAGCGACAAAAGAGACCAAATGCAATGCCAGACAGAGAGGGAGACGGAGTTGGAGACGGAGTGGGAGAGCCGCAGCAAATGTAAAACCGAGCGTTGAACATTGTTGAGGCAGGTGACGAAGTGTTGAACTTCGTCCTTGATACGACAATATGTTACGCTGAGCGCTGCCGCTAATGTCCTGGCTGATGGTCTTGGCAAAAGACAACAGCAGCAGCGGTAGCAGCAGCAGCACCAACACTAGCTGAAGCTCTGCTTGCGGTGTCTTCGTCTCATGACTTCGACGAAGAGATGTCGACGACAACAACAACAGCCGCAAATAGATGGGAATAAATCCTAAAAAGAACCGACGATGACTGAGGCGAGTAGCAAGTTAGCTCTGCCGGCGTTGGCGTCGCTGCCGCTGCCGCTGCCTTGGCCACACGCTGTGCGCGCCGAGCAATTGGCCCAGCTTCAGTCTCGAAAAGCCTTCTGTGCGTGCAGAGGTTAACGCGTGCCACACACGTCCCAAACGCAACGTGCGCAAACCCAAAAAGACGTAAACCCAAGTCACGTGAAGTGAGTGCGACTGTGAGTGTTTGTCTGCCTGCCTGCCTGCCAGTCTGTCTGTCCTGCTGTCCTGCTGTCTGTCTAGTGCTAATCTTTACCATGTGACAGGTGGGGCCTGCTGCTGGGTCTGGGCCCAATGAACCATACCAAAGGCATTGAACTGTGGCGCGACAAGACTGGACAAGGTCCTAGCAGAGCCTTTTGCCAATCGCAATGGCTATTAAAAATTGATGGCCATTGAAAAGTCTTAACAAGTGCGAAAGGCTGGACGCCTTTGTTATTGTTGCTACGCATGTTTCTGACATTTTCTGCTGGCATTGGTGAGAGGTCAAAGGCTGAGCAGCCGAGCAGCCGAGCCAACTTGACTGCTCGAGTGCTACCAAATTAATTAACATGACAATGACGAAGGTGAATTGCGTGTTTTTTTTACGGTTTTGCCCAGCCGCCGGTGCCACAAATCCTTTCTGCAGCAGCAGCATTAAAATGCCGTTGTTGCTGTTAAAATTTTGTTCCTTGATTTCCGCAAGCATTTACAACTTTTTAATTAGACCCTTTATGTGTCGAAGGCATCGACTTTGCACCGTAATTAATTGTTTATTGTTAGCCGATTTGAGGCATCTGCAACGCCCCCAATGCCGCTCAGCTCCGCTGAAGGTGTTGCGAGTGGGCGTGGCACGCAACGCCCCATCGCCAAAGTATTGACAAAGGGCAGCATAATTAAGTGTGAAGTGAATTGGTCGCGCTTGTTACGGCCCAACGAGAGCCTAATGCGATAGCCTTACTCTCTCAAGAATTTCATGCTCGAGCAGCAAAAACTAATCATAGATTCCAGCGGAAGTTCATGATGATAGTAAGACATTGTCATCAATGAGCTGATTGGCTAAGTACTTAACTTTTCAGATTTATTTTTTTTGTTTTTCCAATATTAATGATAATTACTTTACTTAATATTTAAATATATTAAATATTTTATTTATATTTATTTATTTATGATACATTTATGCTAATTTATTTATATAAGATTTAAATATTTAATATATTTTATTTTGATTTATTTATTTACGCAATATTTGTCATAATTTCTCTAGTAAATATAAATTTAAAAATAAAATACTTCAAATAAATTTTAATTTAATAATTTATATAACTATAGACGTAATTTAATAATAAAAATAATATAAAAAAAATGTATTTATAAATAAATTATATTTAGTTTATCTATAATTATATACATATATTTTACATAAATTTAATATAAATAGATTATATATTATTTATCTATATTTTATTTATAAATCAATGAACGTAAATAAATATATTTTTTTAATATTAAATATAAATTATTTGTGATTATTTTATTATTAATGTATATTAATTGGTTACTAATTTATATTAATTTATATTTATATTAAAATTGAAATAGATAAATAAATTTATAAATTTGGTATTCATCAGTTAGACTATTTTTTATATATTGATTATTATATATATGTTTTTTCAATATTTCTATTTTTTTATATATATATTTTATATATACAGTTTTTTATAATTAAATCAATAGAATAAAATGTTAGCTTCAAATCTCATCAAAAATCGTTAAACATTTATTTTTATTTAAAAGCTAAAAATTATTTAAAATTAAATAATAATATTTAATAATATTTTCTTGATGTACGTAGAGAATATATAAATTTATATTATTTTTTAAATTTAAATATTACATCAACTTTGCTGTTAATTTCATATTCCTATCAGCTTTCCCATCAGCATTCCTTTGCCAGCTAATTTTCCAAGCAAGCCGAAATCTATGAAAAATCTACGATGAATTAAAGCAGCTCTTAAAGCGGAGCGTATCATTGCTTGAATATTACGGAGTTGAGCGTACAAGTTGCTCGTCACGTTCGCAGCGCTCAAAGCAAACCTTTGCCTGAATATTTGTCTAGCAATAAGGGGATGACTGTCAGCTGCTGCTGCTTCGGCTACTTCTCCTGCTTCTGCTGCTGCTGCTGCTACTGGTAGCTGGTTGTTCGTTGCTCAAGAGCTGGCACTTAAACCCTTTTGACAATGTCACAGGGGTAGCATCAAGTTGATGGTTACGCGTGATCATCATGTCGATTATGTTGGCGATGACGATGATGATGATGATGTGGCTGAATGATGAGTTAGCAAACAGCGTATATTTGTTTAAAGCCAAAGCATTATTGATAACATGTAATAGGAAAGAAAAACTGACAGCGCTCAAAATAGCAGCACGATGAGCAGAAGAGGGCAGAGGGAAGCGGCTTTCATTTGAAGCCGACTTTAATGGAGGGTAATGACAACTCAAGTGCAGTGCTTCACATAAGCATATTACAAGGAGCAGGCAGTTCAAAATTAAGTGCTCGACTTGACTTACGACAGATTGAAATTTAAAGCAAGCAAATTGCGAAACAGCTGCTTAATTTATTTGACAGCCACTTTACATAACTCGCTCTGTCTGTCTGTGTGTGTGGAGTCGAGCTCATTAGATCATAAATTTTTAATAGAAATATGCAATATTTTTTTTTATTTATTTTTTTTTTTTTTTGGCAGTAGGAGGTGTGCTTGCAAATTGAAAATACAAAGCACTTCAAGTGACAGACACACATGGAAACAAATACAAATACGCATAAGTACACGCTTAGGCTGGGGTGAGCAGGCCTGGCAACACAATAATTTATAAATGCATGAATAAAAGGGCGCTGGGCGAATAAAAATAAATAAATAAAACTGGCAATGCGGCATAAAATGCTGCGAACAGCGAACAGCGAACAGCGCGCAAAAATGTAACTGCGGCGCGTTTATTTTATTGCGTATACGCAGCGCTGTACGGCCCCAAAACGCGTCCATATGACTTATTTGCTCATGTGTGTGCGTGTGTGTGTGTGTGCTGTTTGGCCACAGCAACAGCAGCCACGCAGCGGCTCAACTTATTTTCCACAAAATTAAACCATCAAAAATTTGCCAACAACAATGCTGGGGTAATTTATTTGACTCATGGTGTTTTACCCGCTTGTTTAGAAAGCGCCAGCCGCAGCCGCAGCAACAATAACAACACCAACAACAACACCAAAGCCAGAGGCTACACACCAACAAAAAAAAAACAGAAGAAAAAAAAACAATATACAAACACACACAAAACATGAGAGCAAAAAAGAGAACCAAGCAGTATTTAAAGCCTGTGCATATGAGCAACCCGCATCGACAACAACAACAACAGCAACAGTAGCAACAACGACAACAACAACAACATGGACTGTGGTCATGTTGGCGACGCGAACCGCTGCTTGCTTTTGGCTGCATTTGCACGACGGCGTCTGGATTTAAGCCCAACTGGTTGACTTGATGTATACATCAACAGCAGACTGGCACTGCCCCTTTTGTTAGAGTGACCCTCGTTGCCTACCCTGTTGTAAGGCTCAAAGTTGGTGGTTGAAATGAAGCTAAAAATATTTATATAGATATTGCAATTTTTATAAATATTCGAGTTATTTATTTGCCTCAAAAATATTTGTTTAAATTTTATAAAATTTTATAAAATATTGATATATTGATATTCCTTTTCTCTATTGCTTTTCCTTTCATATGACGCAATTTTTATTTTATTTGGTTATTTTATAACTTATTTAATTTTTTTCTTATTTATTTTATTTTATTTTTGATATATATTATTTTATTTTTATTTGATTTATTTAATTCAATTATTTTTATAATTATTTCAATTTATTAATTGCCAAATTCAAGTCCGTCTTTTATTTCGACTTTCCTTTTTTGTTAGGGTATCTACACATCGCATACTTTCAAGTCCATCACTCAACCCCCGCCCCCTTTTTAGCCAACGGCCCTTTTGACGTGCAACAAAAAGTGTTTGTTGCCAAAAATTAAACAAACTGCTGTGCGCATACTGCTGCGCCGCACTGTGATGATGAATTGATGTTAATGCCGCTGGGGCTCTCGGGCCAAATACTCGTTATAAGTATGTGCCACACACGCTGCTCCCACCCGCCACCACACACAACTCTTTTGCCTGCGCCTTTTTTTTCGCTGGCTTTGAAGGAGTTAAGCATTTATTTATTTACATGCACATTTCTGCTGTTTATCCTGCTGTCATTTTATTATTTTTTGTTTCCTTTCGGTCTTTGTGTATTTGTGTCTGTGCAGTTTATTAAGTCTCAAGTGGCGGGTCTCAGTCTCTCGCTCGCAGCCAATTTCATGGCAAGTTGCGCCCGCCTAAAGCTGTCGTCCTTGATGGATGGCTTTTGACGCAGGCCAGCCAACATTTGGCGACCAATTTGATTTGTGCTGGGCGAGGGCAAGGGCGAGGGCGAGGGCGAGGGCGTCGGCATGGCCAGCCAGTCGAACGCTAAAACTTTGCCTGCAGCTGCAACCCAACTGTTGTTTAAGATGAGAGCTGGCCTCGACTCAGCACTCGCTGAGCCACAGTATTTACTCTTCACTGAAGCCCTGCCCTAGGTGAGGCTGCTGGATTATAGACTGAATGTCTATGAGCCTTTCGATGAAATCAGCGAAATCAGGTAACCATGCCCTCAAATGTAGTTCATTGTTGGCATTGCTGTGCTCTGATGTTTGCCTTTATAGCCAGCCTCAAAGGTTTAAATCGGCTGATTTGGCCAACCAGAACTGAGAGTTTGAGCTGCCTGGAAATGCCTTTTTCAATCATTATGCCATTTTCTAGGGCTTCGATTTATGTTTTGTTTATATATATATTGATTTATATATATATATATACATATATATATGTATTATTATATATATATATATATATATATATTTATATATATCAACGCTTGGATTCTCTCTAACATCTGCGGCTACATGCTCAGATTGACGTATTTTGGTCTTATCTGTGAGTGCATTAGATGAAATTCTACATTGTTTCTGCTCCGCTGTGGCGCTGTCTCGATGTCCTGGCTGGAACATGCCGACAAGCCGCATGACGTACACGCCCCGGGGGCCGCAAGTGCAACAATCAGCTCTTCGTGCTTTCCGGCGCTGCCAGCGCCAGCTGCCAGAGCTAAGAAACCCTAGCTCAGCCAGCCAGTCAGCCAGTCAGCCAGCCAGCCAGATCGTGCGTGTCTGTCTGTACTTTAAGCCAATGCTAAAGCAGGTCTTTGGCAATGCCTGTAAGTCGACGCAGCGGCAGACAGCCATAAATCTTGAACAAGGCTTTTGACAGTGAGCTGAGTGAAAATTTAATTCGAGAAACCTTTAATACAATTAGCATAGCGTCGAGGCGAATGCTTGAACAGCCAGCAGCAAGGCATAAATATTATCAGCAGCAGCGACTTGACACGACCAGGCGCCGCACATAGACAAAAATCATAAAAAAAAGACATAAAAAACAATAAAAAAGAGAGTGAGAGAGGGAGAGAAGAGTGTGAGTGAGTGAAGTGTACAGAAGCTGGGCAACCGGAGCATTTAGCAGCAGGCAAACTGGCAGCCAACTGCTGCGCATCCTGCGCCTCCTTTTGTGGCAGGCGCGCAGTTGCGTTTGTTATCGCGGCAATGTAAGAGCGTTTCCGCTTAATGCGCCCAAAGGACAACGCCAGCAGCAGCAGCAGCAGCAGCTAAAGACGCTATTAAACTAGTCGCTGCGCAGGATTACATACGAAATTGGAAAGGATTTGCAGAATGAGCCACCCGCCAGAGACACAGCCAGCGCCGACAACGATGTCGCTGCTGGTGCCACTGCTCAGCATCGTGTTGCATGGTAAGTGAAGGGGAAGAGGGGCGGAAGGGCACGGGCAGGGGCAGGGGCAGGGGCTTTCAATATCATTTGCAAATATTTATGCACGTGATTAAGCGCGCTTTTATGTGCAACTGTCTCTTTGTCTGTGTATGTGTGTCAGATACGCACACCTATCATATGAGCCGCGATTTATATACGCTCACAATTTATTTGCACAACTATTTACGAGCTTTGGCATCAGCATCAGCAGCATCAGCAGCAGCAGCAGCAGCAGCAGCAACAATTCAATAAATGCAACAATTTGCATCGACAACAGTCATAAATTTATCTTAAATGAACAAATATTTTCTTGCTGCTGCTGCCGATGCTAGCAGCGCAAATAAAATGCGATATGGTTATGCAAAAAGCTTATCGCTGCCACAGAAGGCAGCGGCAACAACACAATTTACAACGACCAGCAAATAAATGCTTGCAGTGTGTGAAAACACGACTCACAGTTTGACAATGCATTTCAATTTGTAATGCATTAAAGGCAAAGTGCACACAGAGTCCGAATACATAATAAATACTTAAGCCTGCACACATACACGCACACACACACACACATACAGGCATAGTCTGCATTCAATATTTGGTTAGATATATTTTATTTCATTCAATTACTTATGGGTGGACCGAGATTCCTTTTGTTTCCATAATAAGCTATTGAAATTTGACTTTACTATTATAAATATTGAATATCCTCATTTGTCTATGCTCAATATTTGTAGGACTTTTAATGAGAACTATTATTATGGACCATGCAGTAGAGAAATAAAGAAAGAGAGAGAGAGAGAGAGAGAGAGAGACAAAAATATAAGGATTAAGAGGGAGCTCTTAGACAGAGTTACAAAACGATAAAAAAGCAGAAAAGAGACATTTAGATAGAAACAGAAGAATGAGCGAGAGAGAGAGAGAGAGAAGGAAAGACGAAGGCAAAGAGAAAGAGAAAGAAATACACAAAACAGAGATTGGATCAGAGAAACAAAAAATAAGATAAAGGAGCATACAGATCAATAAGAGCAAATAAGAGAAAAATAGAAAGGATGAAAAATTATAGACATATAGAAATAGAGAAAGACGGAAAGACAAAATATACTACAGAGAAATACATAGATAAAGACAGCGCAAAACAATCAAACACAAAAAAAATACGAGAAAGACAAGTCAATATAGGAGGAATTTATAGAGAGATATAAAGTAAGAAAATCTTTGGTAAAATCGAATTAATTAAAAGTGAGTGTTAGCTCTGCAATAAAATAAAAGAAATAGTGAAGAAAGTCATGGCATAATAATATTATATTATAATATTAAATAAATATTTATAATAATAATAATAATAATAATAATAATATAAAAGTACAAAGTTTCCATGTGCACAATACTCAGTGCAAGTTATGAAAATCGCATAGAAAGGCAATAACACGGCCTGTAACTGTCAACAAAATTGTGCTGTCTTCTGAGACTGTCAATTTTATTTACAAATATATAAATCAATCAATATCAATTGATTTAAATTGTATAAATGCATGTATAAGACAAAATAATTATATATTAATATATATATATATATATATACATATATATATATATATATATATATATATATATATATATATATATATATATATATATATATATATTATATATATATCTGTATTATCAATATATTTACTTTAAAAGACTTCACATTGATTAAGATAATATAAATCATTTTTAAAAACATTATATATTATTATATATAATTTAAAATAACTCTTCGATCACAATTCTCGCCATGCACTGAGCTGGCGATTCGCTTTCCATGTTCCATGTTCGTGGTCGAAGCAAATGCATTTGCTTAAATCAATTCCATGTGTTTTATGTATTCTAAGCTCCATACTTTGGGGCTTGGTACATATGTCTCTGCGCCGCTCGAAGGGTACAATAATTTGATATATATTTATGCTCGCTGTGTGGGTGGCAGCGTAAAAAATAAATAGATTTATATACATAAATATATGTCAAATGCAAATTATGCGCATAAATATAAATATATCAAGAAATAAATGCGCTTGCACCCGCGACCCCAATGCCACATGTCAATGCCACACGAGGCATCCTCATGCGTGTGCCTGTGTGTGTGTGTGTGTGTGCTCGTGTTTATGTGTGTGTAAAAGTCAATTTGCTTTTTGCTGTCGCCCAAAAGTCGCGAGTGTCATAAACAGGGCCAACATGGCGTATGACCGCCGAGCAAATAAAAGCACGAGCTGCCGCTGCCGCTGCGGCTGCTGGCAAATGCAAAATAATTGCATATTTATATGGGCAATCGAAGAGACCACGCCTCACGTCTCGAGTAGCTGTTGCTGCTGCCACTGCCGCTGCCGCAATATCGTAAACATAAATCTGCATTGATGCGACTTTTAATAACGCACCAAATGTGCAAAAATATATTGCCAAAGATGCGCCATTTATCAGCGAATATTGCGCCGCGTCAGCGTCAGCGTGCAGCCAACGAGAATTCATTTTCAATTAAATAAATACATAATTCAGACTTACTGCAAAGCATCGCTCAACGCTGCTAGCTTATGCGATTTGCTTTAAGTAATTGATTAAGCTGCCTCAATCACTCATCCATAAGCAATTCAATTGATTCGTTTTACTAATCACACATAACTCTGCATTGTGATTGACATTTTTAACTAATTGTGTTTACTCTTTGTCTTTTCAATTTTAAATATTTAATTGAATAAGGCATTGAGATAACATTTATTGGATTAGTTGGCAATTAAGGTATCATTTACAAGTTGGCAAAGTAAATAATAGTAAATTAATAATATAAATATTATAAAATATTTGAATAATATTTATTAGAATACTTAGCAATTAGCCATAAATAAAAATTAATATATTAATAATATTTATTACATTAGTTAGCAATTAGCAATCATTTAAATCTGTAAAGAAACTAATATATATCTATATATATATATTTTTTTTTTTATTTTTGGTTAAATAAATAAAAATAAATAGCAGCATTTATTATTTAACAAAAATCATCAATGAATCCATTTTATTTTTAACTCAAAAACAAATATTAAATATTAAATACATTTCATTTTTAATATAATATATTTAATATATACGTATATAAAGGGTAATCCCTTCCATGGCTTATTATATTTTAGTAGCATATACCAAATTCAATTCAAGCAGAAATTCATACATAAATAAAATATATTTGTATATAATATATTCAATAAATTTGTTAAAATATTTACTTAACCTAATAAAATACAAATAATCTTAACTATAACATTTAAGTTCAGAATCTATGCGAATCACATGCAAACGACACTTGAGATACAATTGAATCGAGTTGTGCATAGAAAATCAGAAATTGTATTTGCTTAGGAGACAGCTAGTGATTATTGGGGAGCAAATGCAATAAGTACTGTAATGTACAGTACTGACAAAGCAACTTAATTACTGTCAATTGTGTGGATTGATTGACATCAGCTTTCAGGCACTCAATCGATTGGCCCCATTCCGTAGTGGAATCCTTTAGCCAAGAACAAAGGGAATTAAAGTTTGTGCACGAAACCAAGAGATGTACAAATATCTATCATATATATATATATATATATATATATATATATATATATATACATAGAAAGAAAGAGAGGGGCAGAGAGGTAGATAATAGATAGGGAATGCAGGAAAATAATCCAATGAAATTCAGTTAAAATCACTCAAGAGCATGAATGGCAGCATTTTATCTTGTCGCGTTGCTTTTGTGCTCGCTGGCTGCGGAAAAGGAAGCGCGTTGATAATAATAATAATAATGCCAACACTTGGCTTTTGTTTTAGTCACCGCAGAGCAACAATAAGTGAGCGACAGACAGAGAGATAGAGAGAGAGAGATAGAGAGGGCGAAAGGGAGTGTGTGAGAGCGAGAGGGTAAAACATGACACTTAAATAGCATAAATGCGCCACTAAACAAAACCAAAATCAACGAAAATGGAATGAGGGAATGGGAACGAGAATGGCAGGGGGATGGGGAAGAGGAAGTGGATGGGGAAGGGAAGTGGAAGGGGAACTGGTACGCAGACAACGCCAGCAGCGCACAGCTGTCATAATGAAACAGTCAAGGACAATGGCGGCCACAGGATATACAAAGTGTACACGTTCCGTGCAGCCTGGCAGGCAGGCGGGCAGGCACAGTGACCTCACCGAGCCACGCCCCCTACCCCTGCTTCCCCCAAAAACCGCTTCTGACCGGGGCTGTCTGTCGCACCGCTGCGATAAAAGCGCCAAACGAATTGTTGTCGGAGGGTCCATGGTCCATGAAGCCAGGAGGCGGCCGCTCGAGGGGCGAGCTGCGGCCATTTATAAGAGCATCAGTTACAATAACACTGTGCGCGCGAGGTGGGCGTGGCCGGCCGACAACAATAGCCAGGCCATTGTCATAAATTAAAAATGAGGAAGTATATGAAATTTAACAAAAACAAACGGCCCGCGGAACGAACAGCAGCAGCGGCAGCAGCGACGGCGGAAATACAAAAAGCGTTGATAAATAAATTTCTAAAAAAAAAAAAAAGTAGACGCAAAAATATGATATAAATAAAAAGAAAAGCTCGAGGCACATGGCATAAGGTTACGCCTAAAGTCAAAAGCCGCAGCTGAACAAAAACCAAAAACAATTTAACCGCAGGCCCAGCGCAGCTTCAACTTGGCTATAGTCTAGGTCAAGAGCTGTTACCAAGACGCCTATATTGACGCATTTAATTTACTTGCTCTCTCCCTCTTTCTCTCTCTCTCTCTCTCACTCTCTGCCCATCTCTGTCTGTCTGCAAGTTAAAGCTTATTTGCAATAGAGTCGAAATTGTTATCGCCTTAAAGCAAAATTCAACTTGAGTCCAGCTGACATTTTGAGCGCGTGCCGCAAATATCCTGGTCACGCGTATTTCAGATATGTCCTTGAGTGTCGCAGCAGCCACTTCACCCACATACACATACACATATACAGTTATAGTGTCTGCAGTGGCATGCCACGCTGCAGCAGCAGCAAAAATCCCTTTACAAAGTCGTGGCCGCTGGTTTGCCAACCTGGCATCTATGTCCAAGTCGCAACGGCTTTGCTGGCATTTAGAAAACTCCAATGGCCAAATAGGGCAAACAAGAGGAAGAGCTAAACACTCTATATAAATTGTAAACGACTAACAAATACACTACAGTTGAGGCCAAGCAGATCAAAGTTGGATTTGTTCAACTTTTGTTGCCTTGATTAAAAAAATTTATAGAATTCTAGTAATTAATATATTTATTATTGTAATATTTATTTTAACTAAGAAAGTAAAGAATTATTTTCGCCATAAATTAATGTATTTAATTCTAAAAAAATATATATTCTATATAATATTATTTATAATATTTATTTAAAAATTAATAAACAATATTAAGTATCAAATATAAATATTTATATGAATTTTAAATTATTTAATAAATAAATATATATGTATTTAAATAAATTACGAAATATATATTTCAAGATATTTAATTTTTTCAATTAAAAAAAAAAAAAATAATAAAGAAATAAAAAATTATTTATATGTATTTATTTTTGTTATTTATAAACATTTTAATTTAAAATACTGTATATTATATATATATATTTATATAATTATAGACTACATTTTTTTGTTTTTAATATATTTTTTTTAATGTGCATATATACATGGCCCACATCAATTCTTAGCTACTCTTGCCGCAGAGCATTGGAAATCATAGCAAACTCTATTTTTATCTATGACAGCTCTTGTTTGGTCTCCTGCATTGCTCAGCTATTATTTCCGGCATTTTACTTTATTTTATATATGTTACAGCCAACATTTTTTTGCTCTCTTTATATATATATATATATATATATATATATATATATATATATAAATTGTTGGTTTTTTGATTATTTTTAAGCTGATTTGCTCGCACGGCACGTTTCATTTTTAGTTCAGTTCTCGGCTCGGCGTAGATTTTCGGTCGGGCTCTCGTCTTTTGCGTCATCTGTGGATTTATTTTTGGCTTTGGGCATTTGTTTAAATTAAAGATTATGCAAAAGTGAAAAAATAGCCAAAAACTGAAAAAACGACCATCGGACCGCAACGAAAATGGCTTTCTGAAATTTTAATGTGTGGGGCCCACGCGGCGTATGATAAATATAACTATTAGAGCATGCCACAGGAGAATCAAGAGCAAACAGTCAAACCTTTTACTTAGAGGAGTGCTTCAGGTATTTCACTCTCACTCTCACTCTCCCCTTCTCCCTCTCTCTCCCTGTTCTTGCCACACAATGGGGCAAGTAGTAACGGTAAACAAAACACAAAGCACAATTATAAATGAAAATATTCGTTGTAATAAGCCATTTAGCACTCAGTTCTCGCACAGCCGCCGTCCTTTATATAATTTATATTGTTAATTCCTTGCCGGGGCGGGAAGCCTCGGCCCCATTCGCCCAGCCAACGGGCCCACCCACGCCCCTAAAGCACCATAAAAGCTTCATAAACATTTTACAGCTTGCAGTCGTTGCAGGAAACTGCGCTCGGGCCATAATTGCTGCCAGCCATTTTCCAGTTTAGCCAGCTAGAAAGTCAGCTAGACGACAAGGGAGCGGCCCTCGCCTTTATGGCATTGTCAAAATGTTACCGCACCAGGCAGCCTTTATGGCACTAGACTTAAAGCAGTCGCATCGGAGGCTCGGCTAAACTAAATTTAAAAGAGATTATGGCAAATATCAGGAAAATTTCCAATCTTATTCAATCATAATTAAAAACTAATGAATGCTGCCCCACCTGGAGTCAGATATCACTCGCCTTCCGCTCTACCTCTCCTGGTATTTATTGTGAAATATTGAATCGAAAACTCAGTTTCGCAGTTCGTAATTCGTGTTGGCGGCGCCTCGTTACAATTTAATTGGGCCACGCTGTTCACCTGCTTGTTGGCCGAGGTGTAAATTACAAATCTGAACAGCGCATAATGAATGAAGCCGAAGCCGAAGCCGTAGCCGTAGCCGGGCTGAAGTGGCAAAGCGGCAAAGCGGATGCCTAAATGAAATGAAATCGGTGTGAAAACGCTTCCATTTAGACCTGGCCAAGCCGTGGACAGAAAAAAAAAAAAACTTTTGTGTCGCGCGACAAACTGCGGTCCAAGTTGATTAGAAACCGGCCGCATTCCCTTCGGGCACTTGGACTCGGATACCTCGCCGCACACTGGGGCCATCTGCCATTGGCAGCCGCCTAATGAGAAACTTGAAAATTTACGGTCAACGAGTTGTCAAAGTTCCGGCACCGGGGCATAGTTTTCGATGCCAAGTCAAACAATTAAGCGCTGCTCTGCGCCGCGCTCCCAGCGCATTCCATTTTAAATAAATAATTGCCAGCGAAATTAAGCAATGTGCGCGAGGAGTTGAGTTAAAGCCACGCTGTAATCTCAGAGGCCAACGACTGAGTCGAGCCGAAGCGAACTGAACTGAACAGAACTGAACTGAAGTCAACTGGACCCAGGACAATGTAATGCGAGGCGGAGTAATGACAGGAAGCGGCGATAAAAGAGAAAAAGAAAGCGCATGCATTAACATTGATAAGAAGCGGACGATGGCAACAGCAGGTCAGAGAAGGCGGCTCGGACAATCGTCAAACTAAATGTTCATTAGCGCTGATCGGAAACGGAAATGTTCGTGGACGCCAAATGACCCCGCTGATAGCACACACAACTGAGCCCCAGCGAGCGGGCCTAAGCGGAAGTGGAGCAGCTGATTTCCATGTTACACGAGGCCTGGAACATTATGTCAGCTGCTGCTGCTGCTCATTAATAATTCACCGATGGAAAAAAAATATAGAAGAAGAAAAAAATTAAAGTGCAATCAAATGCGGCTTGAAATTAAGGATAAAATGCCACGAAAGCTTTTAAGTCCTGTCCCAAGCCCAAATAAATAAAAGCGAATGACAAAAGTTAATGCGACTGGCGCACAATCGACGACGGGTTTGCGACTCCATTAGAGATGGCCACATTATGGTAATCCGCTTAGCCAGCCCATAATATATGCTATATTATAAGAATATATATTGGCTCAATATGAAATATGGAAAATATTTAAACTTAATGCCGATTGGCTTGATTGAATGCAGCTGCATAAGTCATATATATATTATATTTATTATTTATTTTTTCTTCTTTATTTTTTATTTATTATATATTTTTATTTATTAATTTTTATTATTTATTACTTTTTTATTAGTAATTTCTTATTTTATTATTAGCATTATTAAATTTTCATTATTATTTTTTTTTATTTATAATGATATTTTTATTATTTATTTTGTATATACATTTTTTTATTTATTATTTATTTTGTATTATTTATTATTATAAATAATAAATTTTAAAAAATACGTCGAGCAGAAAAAGCTAAAAATTAAGGAAATATTATATAAGGCTAAATAAAATTATTAAGAATATTTTTCTGTTTTTTTTTTTTTTTGCCAATTTTATTTAAGTAGTTTGCTACCTTAATTTTTATTTTAATTTTTTTTTGTGTGGCCCATAAAAACAGAAATATATTTATGCAGCATATTTTGTGCTGAAACTTGACTGAGCCTTAAACAAAAAACTTTTACATTAAAAAGGCAAAGCAAATTTCACGTAAATGATGAAAAAATTAATTAATAAAAACGTGAGCTCGTCAAGCCAAATCCCAACTGGCACAGCAAATGACAAATGCTCAGTGTACATAAGACAAGTGGGGTAGATTAGCTCTAACGAGCAGGAAACGGAAGTAGCCTGAAGGCTACTAAAATTAGAAATATTAGAATATACCATATAAAAAAAATATATATAACATGAACAACAAAGCCTATAGGGTATCTCTCAGTTGATCACTTTATAGTTTACTTAATTTTTACGTCCAGTGCTAAGCACGTTTCCATCTCTAGCTTACACAGCATAGGTCAAAGTGCGTTACTATCTCTGTGTGTGGGAGTAAGTGTGTGCATTAGTGTGTGTGTGTGTGTATGTGTGTGTGTGTGTATGTGTGTGTGATTGCGTGTGTGTGAACCATTTTTGGCGACCCAACTTGATGCTATCATCAATTGTCAAATAACCAACTGTGTGAGATTTGTGCACCAGCTGCTGCCTGGCGAAAGGCAAAGCGTTGAAGCATTCATGGCGTTGCAAATCAACACACACACACACAAACGCACACAGCACACATAGTAAGAGAGAGAGCAGCATGCATGTGGTATACCCATAGAACAACTCACTTTGTGGGCTATTTGTTTTGGTCATACGCTCATTTGGCTTTAGCCAGGGAAATCGAATGCGGGTCCAGCAAAGTGGGTGAGCCAAAAAGAAAAACAAAAAAACACAGAAACAAAAAAAAAAACGAAAAAAAGGCAAACGCAAAAGGTTTTCCAAACGTATCCTTGAACAGAACTGAATCGGAATCGAAAAGTACGCAAAATCAAGCCCCAGCGCTGCAAAACAAACAAAGCAGCAGAGCCAAAAGGGGCGCTGGTGTGGGCATGGTCATGCAGAGTTAGCGACGGACGGCGAACCGCAGCGGCGCAGTGGAACGTTGAACGAATCATTGGCCAAGGTTCTGGGGCTGCCAAAAACCGAGAGCCAAGCACTGAGCTGAGCAATCGTAAATCTTCTTATGTGCAGCAGCATTTTAACGATAATTTGCTTTATTGGAGCAGTTTAGATTTGGGCAGCGGACCGGCCAGCAGCTCGGACCACAAGTCAAACGACAACTACAGCGCAGCATCATGTGCGTGTGTGTGTGTGTGATAGTGTGTATGTGTGTGTGAGAGTATGTGCTTGTCTGTTTATACCCTGGGTACTATGATTGAATCTGTAGAGTATAATAATAAGTATATGCAGTATAACAGTTTCGCTTAAATTGAATGCCCTACAAAGTATGCTATATATTTTTGCGATAGACACAATTTCCAGGCCCTAAAAAATATGCTATATATTTTTTGCTTCAGGCTGAATTTGTTTGCCGTAAAAAGTATGCCACATATTCTTTTAACACATTGATCTTAGCGGATATTTTAACTTATTTTTATTAAAAATATACAATCATAAAAAAAATTCTCAATAACAGTTTAAGTACAATAATAAAGGAGTATCTGAAAGCTGCATATTGTCGCGCTTAACTCTCGTTGCTTGTTTAGATTAGAGCTTGGGGTTTGGGCATGTGCTTTGGCTAGGGTTTTCGGGTTTTCGGTTTTTCGGGTTTGCTGACTAGTTTTAGCAATGACCGACAGTGGGTCTTTGCCTTTTGAATGTTTCAACGTTTCCGTTTAAATGGTTTTTATAGCAAATTTATGTAGAGGAAAAACACTTCTAAGGTTCACCGAACGACCAGATGCAGCAATTCGAAACCATAAAAATCGCTCGCAAACACATGCGACCCGACGCTTGAATGGTCGAACGACCTGTGCCTTGCCCCAACTCTTCACTCATGCCCAACCAGCTCGAGTCCTGCTTGGTAGGTGTGAACAAAGATTTGGCACTTTTGTTGGTCATTTAGTTAGCTCCCCTCCGTTCCGCTCGACCAACTGCCTCAATATGTACCATGAATAATGACCCAACAAATTGCTGCCAGCTCGATTTGTATCAGCTTTGCAGCTGCAGCTGTTGCAGCCACTTGTCGCATCCATTTTTGTGAGATCCTTCCATTGCCGGCTCCAATACTGTAACCACATGGCTTCAGGTAATTGCCGGTTCATTTAACTGCCGACAATCAATTGACAGTTGGCTAGCATAGGTCTAATATGCGGTCGACTTGCGGTCTGCTCCTCGATTCAATTTAATTAGACCTGAGGACCCTTTTTCGGTCCGCAGTCCAGCTAATTAAATGACATGTTAACTGTCTAGTAAGTGTAAATAATAAATGTTTGCTGTGTAAAGCATTAGCCAGGGCTAGTTGTGATGAGCGAATTGGGTCTGCCAGCAAAATGAGACTGGAAAAAAGAGCTTTTATCTCATAATTTATTTCAGTTTAAAATGAAATATAAAAGTTCATATTAAGTTTCAGAGTTAAATGCACTGTAGAGTCTGAGACAAAAAGCTGCAACAGTAAAAATTATATAAAATAAATAATGGAAAAATATATTCCTCTCATATTAATACAGAAGTATTTTACTACTCTCTTCGAGCTGCAACTCTGACTACTTTTAAGCCTTGTCCTTCTCCAATAATTTTTAATTGCATTTTTAAATATTTAATATCTGACACGAGCATCCACTTTTGACTGAAACTGCAACAGGCACATTCTTTATGGCGCTACTTAATTAAAATATTTCCCGAATGGCGGAGGCATGAAAAACTGCGTCTCATAAATCCACATTGAACAGTAGCCAACAGCAAATAAATCTGCGCTCATTATTTTAATAATGAAATAAATACAAATTATATTAAGAGGTCAGCCTAAAATGGGAAATTCATAAATCACTGTGGCACGATTGCTTCACATTTAAAAATGATATTAAAAAAAAATAAATTATATAATTTTCAGAAATTTATTTGCTGTTCGCTTTCGATTTTATTATTTCCGCTCTTGCCACACAGTAGCGTGCCACAAACAGAGTTGTTGCATGCAGCACTTCCGCTGTTGACATTTCTTTCATAATAAAGAAATTTTCTTCTTTATGTGCCACACATAAAACCCTTTACTCAGCGCTGCATGGACGCGGGTGTGGCATGCTGCACTTTCCCTGGCTGCGGCTGCATTTTTCTTGCTTTTCTCATTTTTTTCTTTTCTTTTCTTTTTTTTTTTTTTTGCATGTTGTGTGCCGGAAGTGTGCGTCGCTGTAGGCCTTTGAATTATGTTAAGCTTTGTGACAGCAGTACTTATATTCACACTCACACACCCAAACACACTCGCCCACACCACGCCTGCTCTGCGCATTGCGATGCCAACGTCATGCCTTGAGGCTGGCTAGCAACTGACATTTGCCGGCATAAAAGTCAACAACTGTTGGTGCTGTTTGCTGTTGTGTGTGTGTGTGTGAGCAGGCTGTCAACAATGCCAAGGTGGCTGGCGGCTGGCTGTTGGCTGTTGGCATTCCATAGCTGACTTTGTGGCCAAGAGCCACTTACAAGTAATTCAGAAGCACCTGTTACTCATACGACCCGTAGCCCAGCTGAACAGCGCTCGTAATTATTTTAGTTTAACCTAATTTGCTGCTGCACGGCTCAGGCGGCACATAAATACATATATAAATATATATATATATATATATATATATATATATTTATTTATTATATGTATGTATGTATATATCTAAATATATATATGCACGAGACTCACATTCCGTCTGATTGGCATAATTATATTCAGCTATTCTATGCCATGAGCAGCCGTTGCTGTGGCTGCTGGCACTTAAGCAGCCAACTTTATGCATAAAAACAACAGTTATCACCATAATAATAATCATCATAATAATATCAAGAATATCATTTGAAAATAGTTGAACGGGCTTCATAAAAATCCAGCTGTTAATGCCGCCAGTCTCATAACATCATCAATGCATAGAGAAGCAAACCAAAAAAAAAAGCCAAAAATTGTGTGAAAGCAGAAAGAGAGAGAGGGAAGGGACATAGACAGAGATATAAATACAGACCGCCTGGGCCGTCGTAAAGTGCACAATGGCCAAGTGTTAATGGCCACCAGAGCCGTAAAATATTTAACCCCAAAATTTAACGAGCGAACTGCCACAAATTGATTCATAAACAATTAGTTGAGCATTCAAACTGTGCAAATTGTTGCCGGCAAATTGCTAAAAATAAAAAACCTGAATAAACACAAATTAAACTAATGTTAACAATTTGCAGCATAACCGAGCATATTGAAGAGAACAGAAAATATGTGTAAGAAGGATACAAAAATATTTTTGGCTAATTAAGAATATTTACAATGATATTAAATATATATAGAAATAGCGAAG
Organism: Drosophila fulvimacula; assembly: GCA_035045555.1. Taxonomy (NCBI): domain Eukaryota; kingdom Metazoa; phylum Arthropoda; class Insecta; order Diptera; family Drosophilidae; genus Drosophila; species Drosophila fulvimacula. The sequence goes on from JAWNOX010000137.1 coordinate 18,672,861, forward strand.
AGTATAAGAATATTGAAAAAAATATATATTAATTATACAGAATATATTTATATAAATTTATTTATATAAATAAAACTGTATATAAATTTATTTTATATTTATTTATTTCATTTTCAAATATATAAATTAAATAAATATCTTTATGTGTATATATACATTATATATATAATATATATATATATATATATATATATATATATATATATATTAAAAAAAAAAAAAGAAGCAGAAATGTTCTAGCTGTGTAAGATAAAAAAATCTCAAGTTCAAATGAATAAACATATCAAATTGTAGATAATTTAAATTCAAAACAAATTAAACCCCTAAAATCCGATGACAAATAAATATATAGTGATAACAGAGTCAGGAATTCTGGATTTTTTTTTAATTCTATTTTTATTAATTTAAAAGCCAGAAAATCAAATTTGTATTTAAATATCTCAGTAAGTAAATATAACTATTGTACCCAAACCTCAGCACGCATTATGAGAATTTTATAGTATTATGAGACTTGAACTCAGTATTTTAGAACTTTAGTATTTTTAGTCTTAATGTGAACTCATGATAATCAATAACATAAGCAAATCCATCTTATTTATGTCTTCGCTTACGTTTATGGTTTCTTGGTATTTGAGTCATAAAATATTTTCTGTTGTGGGCAGTGCCTATGTGAGTTGGCTTGGAGCATTACCAAAAGCTCGCAGCTTATGTTATTCCAAATCGAACGTAACTGATTTGCCTATAAGGAATTTGTTGGTTTATTGAAGGGAAAATAAACCTACACATAGAAACGCTTTAAACTCTGACTGTACTTTCTGTTAAAATTAAGTGACTAAAAATAATAAAATATTAAAAATAATGTTAAAAATAAGAAATAAATAAGAAATTAAAAATTTATAACATTCTAATGAATTTAGCTTCGATAGCAGTTTAGTATCTTTTGTGATCCCTCATTCACCCCTCAAGAATTGCGACATTCGCTGCATATTCATTTCATGCCAACCGCCTTAAATACATATTCAATCTGTTGATTTCCTTTTATTATTCTTTTCCCTATACACAGCCAGACGCTGTGGGCTTAAAGTCTGCGCTGGCGCTTATCCATTTCATGCATATCAATAATAAACAGCAGCCACAGCACTCGCCATTTGAAATATGATTTATGTGGCCCGCAGCACACGAGTCGATGACTGGTCCACGCTGCCACGCCAACTCACCCACCTCCAGTATGTAGTCGGGCTGGTAAAACTGTCGAAAGTTGTAAGTGTTGCTAGGGTGATTTACTCGCGTCTAAACGAAATCGAATGCCGCCTTAATAGCCGCCGGACAGACAATTCACATTATTTTACACGCAGACAAGCGCATGGACAGCCCGACATAAAGGCGAGGGCGAACGACTCAGACGTCAGTTGCTAGCTGAAGCCAGTGGTAGCGCTTCCTATTAGCAGTCCAAGAATTTGAAATTATAATGCCACTCGGCAAATCGGTAAAGTTTTGTTGCCCCTTTGCCAACCTTGGCCCGAGTCATAAATTTGAATTTGATTTTTGCATTTGCCTTTGATATGTGCGAATTTTTGCGAATAAAACGCAAAACTTTTTCATGTCTTCGGCTAGAAGAAGCTAAAAACCATATAATATCAGACGACTTACGACTTACTTATAGACTGCGCGGCATTGTTAATGCTGAATAGTTGGTTTATCGTAGAAGCTTAAAATTTAAAATTTTATTTATTCTTCCTTAAATAAAAATAAATTTAATATTTTAATTTGTTTTTTTTTTTTTTTCAAAAAGATTTTTTTTAAATGTGTTCAAAACATTTATCATTAGCATTCATTTTTAATATCTCGCTCAATTTTTAAAACAAATTTATCAACAATTTTTTTAGCCAAAACTAAATAAATATTTGTAAAAAAATTGTTTATAATAATTTAAAATATTTATCTTTCATCTCATAATTTAACAAGAATATAACTAAGCTAGTCTCTCCAAAGCTCAATCAATCAATCAATAGATTGCTTACTCAATCAGATATATTTATCACATTTCTTAACCTTGACCTGTTCCCATTGCTGTTAATCTTGATTATAACGCCAGCGGTAACATTGACGTTAACTTTAACGTTGACCATGATTTGCGTTTGTTGAGCAGCGCAAACTTTTCTTACGACACACATATGTATATAAATCAGGATATGCCGCTGCGTGGCATTTGGTTCACTCAATGAGTCAGCGCCAAGACGCAAAAAACTTTTTCATTACGCAATTTTGGCGCTTTGCTTATGTCATGGTTATAGTTCTAGTGCACACGCGCTCACACACACATAGAGATTTTTTAACAAAATCATAGTCATATACATAGATGTGTACAAGCATATTAGTATATATTGTTAGTATGTATATTTAGCTTGGCTTTTTGCTTAAAAACTTTTCTAATTCCATTAACGAAACGCACATGCGAGTGGAAATCCTGCCGAAGTTCCTAGCTCTCTCTCACTCTCTGTCTGTCCCACTCTCTAGCTGTTGCCACGTTTTTGCTGTCAGAAGTTTTTCGGCCACAATGCATTGGCCAACAGCATGGACCCAAAAACCAAACTGCGTGACTTCTCAAAATTGACGAGAGAACTTCCTCGACTCACCATCTCTCTCTCTCTCTCTCTCTCTCTCCCTCTCTCTCTCTCTCTCTCTCTCTCTCTGTCGCTCTCGCTCTGTCTATCTCCTACGTAATTTGCACTTTAAAATAAATATTTGACGCGTCTTGGCCAGCTTTAATGAGCTGTAGTTGCGTACAGATTTCGGCCGCAGCTCGTCAGCCGCAGCCCCAGTTTCACGCTCCAGCAACGCCTGCCGCCGAATTGTTAATGAAAAGAAAATTTAAATTTTATATCACTTTCAATGTCGGCCAAGAGCAACTGAACTTGGGCGAGTGTATGGAATGAAGTGAAGAAAATCCATTAGAGACAGCAAGATTATGAAAAGTGTGCATAAAAATCTGGACAAGATATGCCTTGAATATTATAGCAAAAAAATATGAAATATTAAATAGAGGAAAGCAAAGCCTATAGATTATATAGTCAATGAAAACTCTGAAGAAATTTATATCTAAATTTTGTATATTTGCCTAGAACTTCTTTAGTCCTTCTACAGCTGGGGTTTCCTCCAGATTCATGAAATTTTTTATTAAATTATATTATTATTATTTTTATTATTGTTCATTATTTGTAAAAGCAAATCTGATATTGAGATTTCCACTTGAGACCTGTTTAAGTTGTAATTGAGCTGAAGACGGGTATTAGGCAGTCGAGCACAACAAAATCTTATTTCTTGACTGCCTGCCTTCGTCTTGGCAATTCGATTTCTATGGTGAGCTTTCATATTTTGCTTGTTGTTGTGGTTGTTGCTGTTGCTGTTATGTTGGGGCAACTGTAATTTGGTTTAATTTCAGTTAATAATTATTTTCACATTCTTAGCATTGCGTGCGGTGGGGCTGGCGCAGAGGGAGCGCGTTGCCTGGACGCAGGGATCACAGTTAATTAGTTTGTAATTATTATAAATTGAGGATGAATGCTTGTGGCAAGTTTAATTGGATATTTGATGTTTTTAAATTACGCAGAAATGAGCGTGAAATATTAGCAGCCGACAGTATGCCGCATACTTTGCGGCTAAAGTGAACAGCTCGGCTCGAAGCGTGTCGCCTCGACTCCATGTCGGCTAGGCAGCGGCACTTAGTTATGTTGCAAGCAAATTAATTTTTAATGCCTTCACTATGTCAAGCGGCCTCATATATTTATGTGGCAAGCGTGGCATGACTGCAGCTGCTACTATATCTCACGCTCTCTCTCACCCTCACTCTCTAGCAGTCTCACTATTCTGCTCTCTGCATGGCTGTGTGGTTGACCGTTGCGCTTTGTCACACGTGCCACGCCCACATCACAACAATTAATCATAATCTCTCGCACAGCCCCCAGGCAGTACTTGGCCCACGTACAAACCTCTGGCAGTACAGTCGCCACTTTTTCACCAGACCCAACCATAAATTTTACATTCTGTGACTGCGTCTTGAGCAGGAGCCATAAGTTGTCCTCTGACTCAATCTCTCCACTTTCCCCCTCTTTTTCTCGCTCCCTCTCTTCTACGTTTGCCCACACGAAATATGTTTAAATTTGCCACAGTTTCGCAACTGTCGTTTTTTGCATTAGTTATAAATTTGTGTGCCACACGTAGCTAAGCAATAATTTTACATGAAATATGCCTTCATTGAGAGCGCGCACACACCTTGCAAATCATTAGAAACCCATTCCAAATGCGTTAACTTTTTAAGCTGCCTTTGCAAAAGAAATCATGGTCTAGAGGCAGGACAGTATGAGTAGAATTTATGTTGTTTATTGGCAAAGTCCTGAAAAGCCTTGATACGGATATACCTATGTATTTTGAATGGTAATGCTAATGCTAATACTAATGATAATGCTAATGCTAATAAAAGTGCTAATGTTATTCTAAATGCTAATGCTAATGCTAATGCTTATTATAGCTATGCTGACAATAAACAACAAAATTAATAATAACAAAAATAATGCTAATGGCATCCATCTGTTGATGACAATGAGATAATGATAATCATAATGTAATGAATGACAATCCATACATTAATTTGTTCTACAAAAATAATAATCATCTACATATTATCTAAAACAATGCAGTCCACAAATGTTATAACACTTGTAAGCATTTCATTACAAAATGTTAATAATAGTCCAGACTCCCATGAGGCAGACATGCGATGTACGATATAAAATGTATCTGTAGACGTGCAAAACAGTTGCCCAGCTAAAACAATAGACATTTATCTGGCTTTTGTTCTGGCAACTTTAACCCTTGGCATTCGTATTATTGGCAATAATATACTACTCTCATCTGTGACTGCCAATGCGAATGCGATTGCGACTGTGAGCCCTGCCATGTGCAGCTAGAGAAGTCAAACTCAAAGCGAGCCCCAGCCCCAGCCACAGCCCCAGCCACAGCCTCACTTCCTTACTTATTTAGCATGCCCAAGTCGAAGCTCAAGTCCAGGCCGTATGTCTGCTGTCCAGATGAATTCCAACTCCCTGCTCCATGCTACTCCTTCGCTCTGAGTGCGGAGTACAGCAGTGTGGGTTCCTTTTATTGTGTTTGTGTGTGGCAGAGCGCTCTTTTCAGTTGGGGGGTCAAAATTGATTCTATTGGCTTTGTTGTGATAAGGTCAAAAGTTTAATATAAATGTTGTGGCTGACCAAAAGTGAGACAGTTTTCTATGAGGTTTTTAAATTAAAACTAGAAACTTTTTGAGTACATCAAATGATAACTTTTGATGAAGTCTCTTTGCAAGTTGCTTAACTCAAGGTTTTTTTTATAGATACTTTGGTAATGAAAATGAAACTGACAATGACAATAACAATGACAATGACAATGACAATGACAATGACAATGACAATGACAATGACAATGACAATGACAATGACAATGACAATGACAATGACAATGACAATGACAATGACAATGACAATGACAATGACAATGACAATGACAATGACAATGACAATGACAATGACAATGACAATGACAATGACAATGACAATGACAATGACAATGACAATGACAATGACAATGACAATGACAATGACAATGACAATGACAATGACAATGACAATGACAATGACAATGACAATGACAATGACAATGACAATGACAATGACAATGACAATGACAATGACAATGACAATGACAATGACAATGACAATGACAATGACAATGACAATGACAATGACAATGACAATGACAATGACAATGACAATGACAATGACAATGACAATGACAATGACAATGACAATGACAATGACAATGACAATGACAATGACAATGACAATGACAATGACAATGACAATGACAATGACAATGACAATGACAATGACAATGACAATGACAATGACAATGACAATGACAATGACAATGACAATGACAATGACAATGACAATGACAATGACAATGACAATGACAATGACAATGACAATGACAATGACAATGACAATGACAATGACAATGACAATGACAATGACAATGACAATGACAATGACAATGACAATGACAATGACAATGACAATGACAATGACAATGACAATGACAATGACAATGACAATGACAATGACAATGACAATGACAATGACAATGACAATGACAATGACAATGACAATGACAATGACAATGACAATGACAATGACAATGACAATGACAATGACAATGACAATGACAATGACAATGACAATGACAATGACAATGACAATGACAATGACAATGACAATGACAATGACAATGACAATGACAATGACAATGACAATGACAATGACAATGACAATGACAATCACAATCACAATCACAATGACATTGATACTAAAATACACAATTATCTTATATACGTCAGGCTTCATAAATCTCATTCTCTTTTCACAATTAATCCAAAGTAAAGCTCAAGTGAAGTAAGCAGCTCTAAGCTGTTCTTCTTCACATTTTAATTATAAGAATAATATTTAAATTTTTGCTAATAAAGTTATTGTTGCAGCTAATCAGGGCAATCATTTCCCCTTTTTAAGTATCAGGAAATTAAACAAAAACAAAAAATTCGCAATAAAAAACTTTTAATATTGTTGTTAAAAGCTCGCGTGCGATGAAACCGCTAATTTAATGTATTTTAAAGACTTGGCTCTGCGTCTGCAATCCACAAGCGGGCAGCAGTTGGGACACCCTATGCCCAATCTCCCAGCATTTCTGGTATCATAAAAAGCAATGCCTTGCTGGCTGGCTGGCTGGCTGGCTGCCGAGAGCAGGGCAAAGTTTTGTGCGTAACATGAAAAACTTCGATAAATTCACAGTTGAAACAATTACCATGAATTTTATCAAAAATGATACGCGCTGTTCGTATCCGACCATGCAGCAACAATATTTTTTAATGCACTTTGGGGGAAACTGAAACGCGTGGCAAGAGACGCCAGGGAAGAAAAAATGGCGAGCTGAAGCTAAAGAAAGAAAAGCGACTGCGGCAACAGCTCGAAGAACTAAGTAGATAAGGATCGAAGCGGACTGAAGTGCGGCTAGCATGAGGGAAATGGCAACAGCATTCCGTCTGCTGACAGATAGACCAGGAGCAGAAGCAGCCGGTTCTGGAATAGCAGCAGGGCCAGGCTTCCAGGCAGTCGGTAAAATGTAAGCGAAAAATTGCTTGAGAAAACTTTCTCAACTTTTCAGCTAATATTTGACTTTTGCAAAATAAGTAGACGATGTGGAAAAACAACGTTGCAACATGGCATCGAATGAAAATACATATGGACTCATATATATATATATATATATATATATATATTCAATTTTATTTTATTTTGCTTTCCTTTTCTGCTCAAACATTATGCGTGACATTTGCGTTGATGTGGCAAACAGAAAAAAAATGTTGGAATAGCTGAGAAAAAAATACACAAAAAATAAGAAAGAAGCTGCTTTAAGAGCATAAGGATGTAGCAACGGCAGCCGACCCCTAAACCTATTCAATTTATATCAGGAAGCAAAGCAAGAAATAAGTAGCAGAAGCAAAGGCAAGGCAGACCGAAGAATATAATGCCGTTGTAGATATGGTAGATATGGCTTGTTATATAATAGTTACTATAAGGCATGCCTCGAAGGTCTTATTTAAGAAATATCTCTGCAAGTTTTTTTTGCAAAATTGATTAAAAATTCCTAATTTATTTTATTTAATGGAAATTGTCGGATTAAAGCTGAAATCATATACATATAATCAAATATTTCAAATTAAAGGCCTACGTACGAAAATGAATGAAAAACGCAAAAATACAAAATAAATTGTAAAACAAAAATTATTCAAAAAAAATAAATATAAATAAATTTTTAACCAGTGGATTTTCCATATGATCTATTATAATATTGAAGTAGTATTTTTGTGGTGTTATATAGAACTTATCTGAAATATGAGTTGCAAAATAAGCTCTTAAAACTGTGGATTAGCTAAGATCTCTTTAGCACATAATGTATATAGTATATGCAATGAAATATTAATGATATTTTATATAAGATATATTACTACCATCAACTTATCTCATTATCATCATTATCAGCTAAATATCTTCTTATCAAATGACCGAAAGAGAAACACAAATCTCCCATGAACCAACTAGCTACTTAGCATATAGATAAACTTAAATCACACTATAATAACTATAGCCCAGGCCATCTATGCCTCGTCTATAAACAGGCAGCTGCTATCTTTGCTTTGCACATTCCCTAGATAGATTGACAATTCTCTTGGGCAGAGTATCAATATAAGTAAATATGTGGCAACAGGCAACAGTTTGCTGAAGTTGAGTTTATTGATTTTGCTTGGCTGCTGCAAATTGCAGCAAACTTTTGGCCTAAACACCGCCATTTCCGGCTGCAATTGATGTTGCCGGCAATTGAAAATTTAAATTGATATTTGCGTTGGCCCAACAGGGCCAACAGCGCCGACTCCGTGGTCAAAATCGACAACTTTAATGGCCGTCAATTGCAGTCGAGGCGAAAAACTTTTCTTTCGAAATTCGTTTAAACTTAATATTTTGTTATTATTGCTCGTCCGTAAGTGTCCAGTGTTTTTCTTATGCTTTCTTTAGTTTTTCTTCTCAGTTGTTCTGCTTTCTTTTTTCAATTTTTTTTTTTTTTTTTTTTTGTCACCGTCCCACGAACCAAAATCAAATAGATTTTGAGTAGCTTTTCAGTTTGCGCCAACGTTAAATGAGAAAAGTTTGTCGAGTGCTTGTTGCACTTTTCGTTCAGTGTTGCACTTACACTATCTCTCTGCATCTCTGCTTCTCTTTCTCTCTTTCTATTACTCGCATTTTCCATTTTTTCTATCCCTGCTAGGTAAACACTTAGGTAAACTGCTCTGATAACTAGCCAGGGTCTTTTTTTTTATCTGGCTCTGCCGTTAATGATCTTTTCGTTAACTGTTTAGCTTTGGTTTGCCAAGCGTTTAGTCTGCCATTTAAAGTGAATGAGTTTCAATATATTTTCAAAGCTAAATTGTTTGCTTAGTTCAGCTTAATGAGGAACTGAACTGCATAGAAAATAATAATATGTTCAGTAAAGTAATCCATATTTAAAATTTATAAAATTTTAAATATTTTTATAAAGTTTTTTTAGGTAGAAATAAACCAAAACTTGAAACAAATTATTTTCGCATCTTACGAATACTTTAAGTCCTCTCCTCTATAACTCTCTACTATTGTGCTTTATTCAGCTTTTCTTGCTGCTTCCCATTCTCTTTTGGCACACATCGATTTTCTTCAATAATCGTTTAAGACTTCTTTTCTCTTTGCCGAGAATCAATTAAATTTGATTGCTCTATATGCAATTTTACTTTACTTACTGAGCAGCTCTCTCTACTTGTCTACTTCTCTTCTTTTTTCTCTCTCTCTCTCTCTCTCTCTCCTTCTGTCTTTTCGCTTTCCCCATCGCTTTTACTATTTGCCATTTCTGCAAATGCAAACCTCATTTATTGTGCTGCCTTAAAGCCTTTTGTTTTTGGCCCTTTTAAAATGCAGAGCTCCCAGGAGTTAATAACTTCTGCAATTGGCACACTTTGGAGTTGGTTTTTTTTTTGCTCTTTATAGGCTACAGCTTGCTCCCCATTGCAAACCCACTTTACTAATTTTAGTTCGCAACTTTTTCCACAATAAATAAACACAAGCGTCTGCAGAGACTCAGCCACAGCGAACTGCAACAAGCACAAGAAGCAGAGCAACAACAATAACAATGATAACGAAAACGTGTCCCGGCGAGACATGGGAAATCTAACAAAGGACACGCCAATGCCAACGCCAAAAACCAGTATGGAAAAAAGAGGAAAAAATACTGAAGCTAGCAAAAATTAACAGCAAACAAAAAGCAACTGCCGCGCCCCAGTTGCAGCCGCCCCTCGGCTGCCGAACACCAGCCAGCAGCCGGCCGGGCATATTGTATTGAAAGTTCGTTTTAATTAAAAGAAAAAGAAGAAGCGAGAGCGAGAGCAACACCAGCAAAGGTTACAGGGCGTTGCCTATTTACAACAAAAAAAAATACACAAAAAAAAAACAAAAAATACAAATGTTAAAAAATATTTGCCATGACTTTTTGCAACTGCGAAAATATGTATGAAAATGATTAAAAAAGTTGCAACAATACGAAACAAAATTGTCAAAAAAAAAAAACAACTGGATTAAAACTAAACAAAGCTAAACTAAAGTCAAGAAATAGAAATAAATTCAAATGTCGAAGCTTAAATACACTGACTAAAGCATTTAGCTTTGAATAATATTATAAATTAGAATGCATCTCAGTGCTTCAAAACAGCACGCTTCACTAATTACTTTGACGTTAAAAATTTTCTGTCTATTCCTCTCACTTTGCATATAAATAGATCATAAGCATTGTGACCAATGGCGTAAGCTCTTCTGCCTTCCCACATATATTTTTTGCTGTATGCCTATGTCTCTTTCTCGTTTCTGCAATTGCCATTAATTGCATTTGCGCCAAGCTATTCATTAATGAAGAAGCTCTGCTAATACGCATATGTTCATATAATAGAACCAATATAGAAGTTTTTTAGCTCTAAAGTTATTTAAAAATACTTTGCAGTGTATTAAACGGAGAGTATGCCAATTCGCATGCAGCTAAGTGTTTTAAAGCAGCTCGCAGTGCTGTTTACTATGCGCTCAATAGCTTGCTCCTAATGTGCTTTGTCTGTCCCTCTCCCACTCCCGCTCTTTGTATGTCAATGTCTTGCATACTAAGATAACGGGATCATAAGTATGTATGGCATAAGCCCTTGCTCCCTTCTCCTATATTTAGCTGTCTGCCAAGGCAGGCTCTCTCTCTCTCTCTCTCTCTGTCTCTTTCTCACTGCTGCAATTGCCATTAATTAAATTTGAGCAAAGCTATTCATAAGTTAATGAAGAACTTGTGGTAATAAGCACATGATATAAGCACATTGAAGCATATAATTGAAAACTTTGGTTCGATTATATGAAAGGCAAACAAATGAGCAAATTACAATTCCTTACAGCTGCATGGCATAATTATTGTATGTAATTTGATTTTACACTGCTGATAAAACACATCCATTGTGCATATATATATATATATACATATATAGTTGCTTAAAGGGGTTGGTGATACGTGAGCAAGTAAGTTAAGGTTGAAGCTGCTGAAAACTAAGATAATTGAGAATATTTCTATGGAACTTATATAATATGATCAAATTATAATGCCCTCTGCGTAAGACTACAGCAAAACAAAACAAAAAAAAAACAACGACAACAAATCGTAGCTAAAAGAACAAAATATTTAACACAAACAATGCATAGCTGCACATTTGCGCTGGAGCTGCGTCATGTGCAAATATTGCGTATACGCTATATAATAAATAAAACCAGCACCGAATGGGCGATGCAGAGAAAACTGGCGCTGATGTTGCAGCTACTGCTATTACTGGTGCTGTTGCTGCTGCTGCTGCGGCTATTACTGCTGCTGCGAGTGCTGCTACTTGAATCTTTTGCTGGCTTGGCACTGGCAAACAGTTTCCAACTCAATGACTTTATATCTACGACTCGAGCTACATTTGCCACAGATGCCTTGGATATCGAGCATCCGCACCGTTGCCCTCGCTGCTGCTGAGCACCACCCCCCAAAACACCGCCACACCTCTAGCCGGCTGCTCGTTTGTGCCAGTTTGCTCGTTTACAGGCTTTTACCTGAAACTATTACCCACTTGCCGACTCAGATGGTCCGTTGGTCCGACGTCGTTCGTCTATCTGTCGGTGTCTGCTTGGCTGTATTATATAGCCATTGCCAGATGCGGATGCGGATGCGCCAACGGATGCGGATGCAGAGAGTCCTTATGCAATCAACTGTCGACTCGTTACAACTTTTCCTAGCAAATCTGTTAAGGTATTATATTTTGTTGAGCATCTGCAGCTAGTCGCTCATCTGATTACATATTTATCTACAATTTATACATAATTCTGCAGCGTTGCAGTTCATCCCAGTCGGCCCGCAAAATACTTTAAGCTCTTTTAGTTGAGCTCAACTCAGTTCAGCTCAGTTCAGTTCGGTTCGTTTCAGTTCAGCTCGGTCTCGGGTTGCCATCCTATTAAGTTGCAACTGAGGCGAGGGCTTTGCAACAGGAAACGTGGCATTCACTGAAAGACACACCAGCTCTGCTCTCGACCCAAACAATCCATCAGCATATACTACCTTAGATGACTTACGCGCCCTCGCGGCTCCCCCCGGCATCAGACTGTCAAAAACTTGTGATGTGAGCGCGAATCTCACACGCACACATATCACAAAAAAAAAAAATAAACATTTTCGTGTATCCTTAAAGTTGAGCTTTAAGGATACAGACAAGAAACAAAGATGAATTTTCGGCAAAAAAAAATATATATATGTGGAGCAAAACAAAAGTAAAAGTCGATGCTCAGCATAGATAGTTAATATATATTAAAAAAAAAAAAAAAATATATATATATATATACTATATATACTATATACTATAGGTATGTACGTATATATTTATGTATGTATTTATGTATCGCATGATGAAATGTGCGTCATTTTTCATGCAAGTTTTCCAAGTAGTAAAATCATTATGCCTAAGAGCATATTTTGCCAGCATAAATCATAAACATGTGAAGCAAAACGAATATTTACTACACTAACTGTCATATACAAATTTTTTTGGGCTGCACCTAGAAGCATCTACAGACCTATGAGTATCATATTAGGAGTGTTGCTCAAATACCCATCAATAGACGGAAACTACCAACTTGAACGAAACATTAAAGCCAATGCGCAGAGGGTCGTGTGGGCGGGCTAAGAAGTGCACCACATGTCAATGTCAAAGGCGATGACAAAGACAAATTTACCTAGCAGACAGCTTTAGCCGCAGTTACCTAGCCTGGACCGAGCCGCAAGATAGAGTATGGCTGTTGAGTTTATAAGCAAAGCGGATGCTTCGAGAACTTGCTCTTTCAATTTAAATACAAAATGTTTTCGTACGGACTCAGTTTTCTTTAATCGAAAATTCCAAGCATGCTGCTGCTCACACACACACATACACATGCGCCCAGCTCGAATGGCGCCAAATTCCGTCCGGCAATCAACTAAATTCAAAGCAAATTGCCCGCACAGTGAATTTTTGGCCATGATTGTAACGGCAACTGGCAGAGAGCGGGCGCAGTAGAGGCCAGGCAAACGCCTCATTATTTTGCGCTTGAGATATTTCTGTCTCGTCACTAATTCATCATTGTTTCGGCACATTAAATGCTTGAACGTCAACGCATTCATTATCTTATGGCCCAACTGGTCTTTTCGGCCAACTCATCGCCCTCACACATGGTCAGCCAACTGTCAATGCGTGTGCGCGTGTGTGTGTCTGGGTGTGCGTGTGTGTGTCAGTGTGTGGCCGTCGCCAAGGCAGCTAAGTCTCATGTCTGAGTGATATTAACTGACCCAACAATCCGTCAGCGAGCCGCCCATCAAAAGAAGCTGAAAGGACAACGAGTAGGAGAGAGTTTTGCCTGTTAACGATGGACTAGCAGATATCCTAAGTTGAGCTGAGCTAAAGATATAAATTAAAATTATATATACATATTTAGTTTTTATTTATAGATATACATTTAGCTGATTTTGCATGGAGCAATCCGCTCTCATATACTTTTCAGCTTGTGAGGTTCAACTTGCTAAGGTTTTTTTAAAAATAAATAATTTTAAAAGAAATTTAGGTATATTAAATTTAAAAAAATATATTTTATTAAACAAGCAAATTGATCAAATATATTTGATTTTTTTTAAAGATTTTTTTAGTTTTTGTCTCAAAAAAAATTTAATAAAAATTTTAAAATTAAAAGTATATTTTATTAAACCACGAAATATATATATGATAAAATATATAAAAGGATAAAATTATATATAAAATATGTATATGATAAATTATATTTTAATTTTTGTAAAGAAAAGGAAAGAATCACTTTTTTGTTAAAAAAAAATATATAAATAATTTAATAAAAAAAAAAAAAAAAAAATATATATATATATATATATATATATATATATAATTAAACAATAAAATGAATAAAATATATATTTAAAAAAAAATTTATTTTTTCATTATATTTTATCAATCCTTAAAATTTGAAAGTCGGCAAGCTGAGCCTTAATACATCAAGACTAAAAGTCAATATACCTACATATGTGCAACTGCCAAGCACCAAGGTTCAATTCTGTACTTCTTATGCATAGCATAACAACCAATGCAGCCTCACGCTATTATGCTTAGGGTATTCCAAGAAGAAGTCCAGGAGCTGCCCGGCAACGACTTGAGCCAGATTTAGGCGGAATCCCATGTAACATACATAGTTGCGGCCGGGCACTCAAAATGCCCTCGTCATTTGCGCCAGAAATCCTTTTTAATTTCGTTGTATGCTGCATGTGTGTGTGTGTGTCTATGTGTGTGTGTGTGCTTAGCATGTTAATTGCTTTCTAAGCTAATCGAATTTTTTGCTCGTCATTATGAGTAATGCGGCTCGGTTTTGGCCTGGCCTAAAGCAATTTGTCGGCTAACTTTCGAGTTGGCAAATTGCTTTAAGCCAGCCGGTCCGTTGGCCCATAAATATTAAAGCCATGTCAATGTTATATCAGCTCTCAGCAATAACAACAACAAGCTAAGTAGTTAATCGCACATGTCAGCCGTACTTAATTTTACACGCAAACAAAACAATATTGTAAACAATATACATATAAATAAATATATATGTATATAATAATAATATATAAAAAAATGCATAAAAAATATTCAATATTTGCGCAGATGTATTTTATAAATTAAACATGTATTCAGCATTTCGCACATTAATTTACATATCTGATTAATTTTTGTATTTATTTGAAGTGTATTTTTTTGGCCCTGGCATTAAAAAAATCGTAAATAAAAAGTTGTTAAATATTTAAAACATAAGAACAAATTGAGTTTTTAAATAATATATAATATATATATATAATATAAATAATTTTTTTTAAATGTTTTTACCATTACAATACATGCAAAAATCTTTTTAAACATTTAAATTAAATAAGCTTGAAAAGATATATATGAAAAGATATGTATAAACAAATCAAAAAAGTTTTATATATATATATGTATATAAACATAATTAATAAACTCCTCTGCAAGCTTATACAAAATTACTGTGGTTTGCATTCACGGCCTGAATTCCTTCTAAATTTATGGTTTCATAAAGCTTCTTCGTACCCAGAATTCAGGCCTTTTAGCGGTCTCAACGCAAATTCCACGAAAAATAACCACAATAATAATTAAAATAAAAGGGTATACACAAAATTTCAGTCATATATATATATTGGTATATACCAACAAGCTATAACCCGAGGATTGAGCTTATTTAGAAGAATTTCCCCGAAATTTTGGCAGTACTTCAACAGAAGTAAATACATAAATTATACACGAGTAAAATCAGAGATTTTTGTGAGTTCAAATTAAACTTAAGGTCAACAATTTAAAAAAAATTTAATTTAATTAAATTAAACCAAATTAAATAATTTTATTTTCATCAATATTTTGAGAAATTGTAAAAGTTCAATATGCGCCTTTAAATGAACTTTGTGCTTTAATTTTGATTTTTTTTTTCATTAAAAGTTTCTTATTAAACCAAAAAAAATTTCAATTGTTGTGTTTAACATAAAATGAAAATAGATAAATAGAATGATGTAACATAAGATTCAAAATAACCTAAAAAAAAAATAAGTGAGTGCATTAAATTAAATTTCGATTAGTGTATACTCCAATTCATCACTAAATAGCTAAAAGAATGAGAAGCATAGCAAGCAAAGAAATTTCACCTATTAACAAGCCATAAAATTTAATTTATAACTTTGAACAAACAATCACAATCAACTAATAAAACACATAATCACATTTGTTGTAATCAAAGCTTGAATGCATAATTAAAAATTATTTCTATATATATAAATATGCATGGTATATATACGTGCATACTTTAGCCTCGCAAATAAATCAATTATACTTAATATAATGGGACAAAGTTTATGAGCGAATTATCACAAAGTTCTGCCTGAGCAAATGTCATTAAGTCGAGCCAAACGGAATAAGTTATATTACGTTGCTAATTTATGGGGCACATAAGTTAATTTTTGTTTGTTGTCCGCTGTTGTCTGTTGTTTGTTGTTGTAATTAGTGAGCATGGTTATACGGGACCATTAAATCCGGTTCTGCCACGGAAACTCGGACACATAAACAAATGAAAAACTGTTGCTTCCGCTCGTGCACAATGGCAGAGCGAGAGGCAAATAGGCAAACAAGATTTGTGTGCGAACGAGATGGCCGCACGCTAATTATTTTGTCGGCAGGCGAAAGTTCATAGTTCAGATAAAAAAAAACACTCACACACATACACAAAGACAACGGCAAGCAGAACGACAACAATAATAATTACAATGCCACAAATACATTTCGCTGCCTCTGGTCCAATTTTAGTAATTTTTATTATCAGACAAAAAGTGAAAAGAAACTTAATTAAAACCCACCTGTGCGCCCTTTGGTCTGCGATATATTTAAATGTGAACGAAAAAAGGAAGAAGTAAAGGTAGCTAAAGTAGCTATTAACCCCGGAAGGTCAACATGAATAGTTTGTCTCCAAGCTGAAGTAGAAAAAAGTATAGCATACATTTGGGAGCTATGCGAAGATGCTTGACTGATCAATGAAAGAGTGGCTAGTTGAACTAGTTGAAATATGAATAACTTATTCAAGTCTCACTTCATATAAAATTTTGAAATTGTTAACTTCAACTAACTGCGTGACTAAACGATCGAGTTCAGGGCATGAGAAAAACTTTTGATGAGAGACTTGGACAATAGACATACGTTATTTTTAGATGAAATTGATGTTGAGTTGTCCCAAGTATATTGATAAGAAATTCCAGCAAAATTCATTGTAACTCAAGCAGAAATTTATAAGCTGCAACAACAATTGCTCTTTGACACTTGTTGACAGCTTTTGCTATTCGATACACTCTGATTGGGGCACACGGCTTTTGGCATTCTGTTGATGTTGTGAGTGATAGACGTTAATAGTCTGAAAAAAAGTGAAAATTGTTAATTTATTTATTTAAATTTTTTATAAAGAATATATAGTATATATATATATATATATACATAGTAAAAATATTGTATTTAATTTGTCAAATGAATTTAAGACATTTTCGGAAAGCTGCTGTTATCAACAGCTTTATTGATAAACAGCCGCATTTACCATTTCTCATTCACCATTTACTTTTCTGACCATTTTTGCAGCTGTTGGGCCCAGCGAGGCGCTGCACCTATCGAGCCTTTCCGTCCCGCCCATTATCGATGTCGCACAAAAGGCCAAACTGTTTTGCAGCTATGAGATGGGCAATCGGACCCTCAACTCGGTCAAATGGTATAAGGATGGCCATGAGTTTTTCAGGTAAGCAGGGCCCACCCATTTGGCATTTCTTTTTTTCAGTTTTTTGCCTTTGGCAACGGCGGCGGCTGCTGCTGCGGCTGTAAAACAAATAAAAAACAGTCATAAAAATATTTTCGGCTCTGGCTGGAAATAATAAAATGGTTTGGCGAGTGTGCCGGCGCATTCATGCAGATTTTATGGTGCAAATTGAAAGCGTCATGAAATTGCAACACTCTCTGCAACATAGTGTTGCAAGCTGGCCGTGGAGGCGGAGCAGCTGAGTGCCACTGCACACTCGATCGGTTGAAAGTGTCGCGACTAATTTAAATGCTTAATTGAAATGGATTTTATGGGCGCCAGCCATGGCGCTCAGGTAACATTTGCGCACCACCCCAATCCCCTCAACAGCCCCACCTACCGCCCGTTTAAATATGTGTAAAGCGCACTTTTTATTTAACTGGCTTAATTGTTGGTCAATGCTCCGGCTTAATCGAGCACAAAATGTTGCCACTGTTAAATTCGGGCTTATTTTTTCGTTCTCTTTAGAATACAATTTTGCAGTTATTGATTTGAGAGATATTATAAAATAAAGTTTATTATAAAATAAAGTTTCAAGTTTCGAGTTTTCAAATAAATAAACAGATTAATTAATTAGTCAAGCAATTCATATTTAGATAATTTAGATAATAATATGCAGTATACACATTTTTCCATCTACTTAAATTATATATCGACATAAATTCTATTGAAATACAACAACTTCATGATGAAATAATTCTCAGCCAAAGCAAATTTTCAAATACATATTTAACCAATGCAAATAACAATGAAAATTCATAATGTGACTGTTAGGATATTTTATTGCAAATTTATATATACATATGTATTTTGTATATATATTTATTTTTCACACATGTTTTGTGGCAGTGCTGAACAAAATGTGTCAAAAAGAGTTGCCTCTAGGGTTACCAATTATTCACGCTAACTGCAGTCCATGGCGCTATATGTATGTGTATATGTATATATTTTTACTCTTTTTTTATTTTTTATTTTTTTTTTATTTATTTATTTATATGATATATATGGCAATATCAAACTAGGGCTGAGTAATAAAAACTACATGGAATAAACAAAAGGTAACGAGAACTTTGAACTCCATTAAAGTTCTAACTTGTGTATAATAAATATAGCACAGCATAGCATACAGCAATTGCCTTTGAATATAGCTGTATGTAAGGGCTAACTAATACTTAATTTTATAGAATTTTTCAATATTTTCATTTGATATTTCTCAAAAAGAAACAATTTGCCTTCCTCTATGTGTTTTTCAATTTTGTCAAAAAATTTTTTGTAGAACTATGTAAATGATATATAAAATATAGAAAAATTCTATAAATTATGGTACTAAAAAAGCGTTCAAAGAAAAATTTTATTATAAAATAATTCTTCTAAGGAAAAAGTTATTATAAAATCATCCGTATAAGAAAAATTTTATTATAAGATAAAATTTTATTATTTGGAAAATTTTGGTTATAACGTAACTCTCATAAGACACATTTTATTATAAAATAATTCTTATATGTATTATTTTTTATTGTTTTATAATAGTCAAACATATTAAGAACACATTATAGAGATTCATGGGAAAGAAGCTTGACTGAACTTGGCTGAAATGTTTGAGCGAAGTCCACACTCAAAAAAAAAAAAAAAAAAAACTATTCAACGATTTGTTTGCAATTATTCAGTGGATCAAGGAACTCAATGGGAATCGCATTTATTTTTAAGTTATGCACAATTTGTGCAGCCCTGGCTAACGAATTTGAATTTCATTGTAATACGGTTTATTTCTGTAGTTTGTTTGTGTTTTTTCTGTTTTGTTTGAGTTTGTTTCAAATTGATGCTCTTGAAAGGTACTAAGCCTCAAGCACAGCCGCAGTTGCAGCAGCCATTGAAAGCAGCATAATGCCCGCGATATTCATACACAAAAAAAAGAATTTATATATATATATATATAACGGTGCTGCGAATCGCTGGATTTTTATTTGAACCGCAGTTGCGCAACGTTGGCGCAAAATGCAGTTGAAGCCGAAGCTTTTTGCATGCACCTCATAAATATTTCATGGATTTCGATTTTTGCGCAGCACTCGAACTCCAAGGCGTTCGGTGGCTAGCTCTTTCTCTCTCTCTCTATCTCTCGATGATTCTCTCTGTTACACTCAGTCATTTTCTATGTTTTTGCAGATACTCGCCGCTAACGCCGCCGACAACAAATTGGTTTCCCGTCAAAGGTGTCACCATAGCCGACGGCTCGTCGCATTGCAATCAATTCATCTGCAACGTGGAACTGGAGAAGCTGAATATCTATTCGTCCGGACAGTACCGCTGCGAGGTGTCCGGCGATGCGCCCGAGTTCGAGCTGATCGATAAAGCGGCCAATATGACCGTTGGCGGTATGTAGCAAAAAAAAAAAAAAAAACAACTAGCCAAATTATACACAGCCCACTGACCCAGCAACATGTCCTTTACACAGCACACGCTGGACAATACACTGGGAGAAATAATAGAGTATTTGCATGATATGACAAATATAATTTTTTTCAATGAACATAAAAAATACATAAAATAATAATATTATTTATAAAAATTTAATTGAAATTTCAAATTATTGGAAATTATTTTTATTTTTTTATATATATATATATTATTTTTTTGTTTATACTATTAATTCTTTATATATTTATATTTTTGTAATATTATTAAATTATAAAAATATTTTTTAATAATAATAAAAATTAAATAATATTCAAAATATAATATATATAATAATAAAAGTTCGAATTCAATTCCAGTGCAAGAAATTTCTCAAAGTATATACTCCTGAAAATTCCTGCTATTTACTTATTTGATTTATTTGTATGTATCTATGCCTCTCTGTCCCCTCTCTCTTCGTGTGTTCCACACACAAAGACAACAAATTATGTGCAATTTTGAAAACACTTAATAAAATTATAAATGGCCCTTGCACGGTTGGCCGCCAGCGGCGCCAGCGAGTGGGTAATGGGTGGGTGGTGCGCAGCTCAACTCGTTTTCATTTATCATTGGGAAAGCGACAGTCACAGTAGGCGCGTACGCGCAGTTCAAAGGACGCCGCATAAATGCTGCAAAATTGTGACACGCTTCAGCCATTTGTATGAGTAATGATTGTTAATAAATCTAGAGCTCAGTAGCCCGGTCGCTCAGTCGCCTAGTCCGCATCTCCAGTGCTCTCCCACCTGCCTGCTCCAAATTCAACTCAATTGTGAGCTTTGTACGAATCAATTTATAATCTGCCTCCAAAAAGGCGGCGGTGCCGTTGTCACGTGCAGCCCAGGCACTAGACAACGGGGCATAACTCAGACAACAACAATGACAACATATAAACAATAATCTGGGTTGACTGTCGCATACCCTGTACGGTAGTTACGCTCTCTCTTTGATTCAGTATCTCTACTTAAGACTTTTTCTTTCTCTGTCTATCTCTCTCAGTTATCTCTCTTACTGTGCTCTATTTCACTCTCTCTCAGCGTTTGCTTAAATCTCTTATTCTCTCCCTTACACTATCTCTGCCACACTCTCACTCTCTCTCTCACACTGTCTTTCTCACTCTGCCACACATACTCTCTGTCACTGTCTCTCACATTCTCTCAATTTTTCTCTCTCTCGTTTTCTCTCTTTCTTTTTATATGTCTTTCTCGCTCTCTCTCTACCTCTCACACTTTCTCTCTGTCGCATTATCTCTCTCATTTTGTCTCATTCTCTCTCACACACTTTCTCTAACTCTATATCTCTCAATCTGTTTCTCTCTCTCTCTCTTTCTCTCAATATTTCTCTCTTTCTCTATATCTTACACTCTCTCCATCTCATTCTCTTTTTCATCTCTTCTCCCTCACTCTTTCAATTTACCTCTCTCTTCCTCTCCAGATCTCTGCATATGAGTATCTTATTTAATATGTTATCCTCTCAGCTATGTTTCACAAATACTCTACTCTCAAGCATAGCCTTCACACCCACTGAGAAGAGGGCAGAACAGCAGCTCATTTTTTGTGTTTTTTTTTTTTTGGCCAAGTCGCATCATAGCTGTAGTTGGGTTTTGTTAATGTCAGCGCCGCGGACAATGATGGCCGCCATTTTGAGCTCGCTCTCGCTTTGATTGGCAACGTAGATGGCGCAGCCGCTGCGGTTGCGGCCAGGCGGCAACGGCAACGGCAAAGCTCTGGCCTGGGCGACACGGCCGAGTGCTGTGGTGGCACACTTTGAAATTCAAATCAATTGATTCGGGCCCAAATGTCATTTGGCGCAAATGAAAATGGGCTGCTTATGTCTTTTGTTGCACGCGCACGCGAATGCGGCTCAAAATGATTTATTTGTCGCAATTTTCCTGCTCAGCGATTTGTTGCTACTTCAAATCGTGGCAACAACGTGGAGAGCGACCCGTGGGCCGCCTCCCTTATTTATTGACGCTACTTTAAGAGTATTGATTTGCATAATGCGCACTTAAGCATTTGTTTACGCGTAACAATCAAATTTGAATTCGCATTTTGCCTTTAATTGGATGTTCTTGGATGTTCGAAGAAGAATACTTTCCTTTGTTAGCCCCTCTCCCTCTCCCACTCTCTCTCTCTCTCTCTCTCTCTCTCTCAGATTGTTTGTCGTCTATGTCATTTGCATGTCAATTTGAATTTTATCTATTGTGCTTAGATATGGCAGTAAGCCACGCTTAACTTGTTCAACATGCAAATAACAATGACTAGATTAGATCCAATGCCATTCGTGCTTTATCATCCCATTACAATTCGTTTGATTTCACCTGCTCAACATGCTTCAATTAAACCTCGAACAGAATCAACTTGGTATATATAAATAGTTTGCTTTGTTTGTATTGCTTAATATAAGAGTTTCGCTTTGCCTTTGCCTTTGTCTTTGATTGGGCATCGAACAATTGGCTTAGTTTATGATGTAAATGAAGTCTGTCGAGGTTTGCTGAATCTATTTTAATCCAAAGCAATTTGAAGAGCTATTTACCTTTGTTAAACATAAAAGAATATATATATATATATATATATATATATATATATATATATATATATATATATATATATATATATATATATATATATATATATATATATATATATATATATATATATATATATATATATATATATATATATATATATATATATATATATATATGATATGCAAGTGTTGAGCTTGTGAGCTAAATTACAAATTTATGTTTGATTATTTATAGGGAATTCTGTTAATTTTAGTGAGAGATGATAGATAAATATAAACATTTTTATAATATAATTTTTTGACTCAAATTTTTATTTTAATTTTTTGTGAGAGATCTGATAGATATAGTTTATGATGTAAATGAAGTCTGTCGAGGTTTGCTGAATCTATTTTAATCCAAAGCAATTTGAAGAGCTATATACCTTTGTTAAACATAAAAGAGTATATATATATATATATATATATATATATATATATAATTCTGTCAATTTTAGTGAGAGATGATAGATAAATATAAACATTTTTATAATATAATTTTTTGACTCAACTCTTTATTTTTATTTTTTGTGAGAGATCTGATAGATATATATAGAAATTTTAATTAATTTATATATATATATATATATATATATATATATATATATATATATATATATATATATATATATATATATATGTGTGTGTATATATATATATATATTTTTTTTTTTTTAAGGAAATTTTTTTTGTTTTTTTTTTTTAGTTTCTCATTAAAATATTTTTTATTCATTCTAATTTCAAATACAACATACACTATTTAGATATTAAAGTTGAATCACCACAATCTACACAGGACCCCAAGCTGATCGGACTGCTTCCACTTACAGCTCAAACTAAAATACAAGCTATACTTATCCTCTACAACCAGATAACTGCCTTGAATAACCACAAATGACCAGCTCCAAGCTCTCCACACCAAGCGAATGATCTCCCAATCAGACAGACATTTTATATTCCAAATCAAGTGCAATTTTCCTTTAAGATTCTCATATTTGGCTTATATTTTTCAATAACCAACGAGAGACACATAAACTGACCGCCCGAACATAAAAGAAATGACTGAATTTTCAGCTTGTTATGAGCCATTGCTGGCATATGCCAACTGCCATGCATATAGCCTGTCTCTGGCTGTGTGCTGGCGAGTCCAGCTGAAGCCGTAAAAAGGACAATCCAAGCCATATATAAAATGAGGAGCCAACATTACCAAATATAAAAGCCAACCAGCCAGCGTTGGCCATCAAACTTCATCAACGAGCTGAGCTGAGCTGGGCTGGTGACAAAAGTTTTTCGAGCACCAGCCACGCCCCCCTGCAGCCGTTGCATAAAACAATGTCTCCCATGTCCGATGCAGCACGTAGTTCCAACTTAATGCCCAAGCCCTGTTCTGCTCTGCTGTGTCCAGTGTTCAGTGTTCAGTGTTCAGTGTCCAGTGTAGTGTCGTAGTGGCTTGTAGTCAGTTTTTTGTTTCAATGGCTGCGAGAAGCTGTTGACAGACCAACAATCAACTTGGGAATTTCTGTCACCAAAGTGCCATCGCCCAGCATCGAATCCACCTGAAAAACTTTCACAACACAGCACAACAGCCAGCAAAAGTGTTTGCCGTGTCTCGATTTTCTAACGGCAATCACCTAGCGCTCTTTGATGATAGCACAACAACAACAACCAAAAAGGCTTTGTGGGGCGCGTGTAAAAACTTTGACTTGGCAAATATTTTTCCGCTTAGTTGCGTGCCATGTGTCGCACTGGCTGCCACTGATTAAGTTTCGTCAAAGTTTGCTCAGGATGTGATCTAAGTGTGTGTGTGTCCTTTGTAAGCATACACACACACATACACCTAATTACTATAGAGATTTCCCATCTATATATATATATATATATATATATATACTTAAAGGTCTAACCTGCGCTGTCCATCAAGCACTTTTGACTTGTGAGTTTTTAATATGGGTTCATCATTTGCGGTGCTCACACCGGACACACCGGCCAGCCCCCAGAGTCCCTGCCCACCTGTATTTTTGTATGCTGTGCTTGTTTTCAGTCCAACTTCTTCAACTCATTGTTGTTCTTGTTGGTTTTCTGGTCTCGTTTAGCATTCAAACTGGCAGCAAGCAATTTCCCCAACTGCCTATAGTGTCATTTATTTCCTTACTTTATTTTGACTTTTGTTCTTTGCTTTTCAATACTCTCGCCGAGGAAGGCTCATTGCTGCATTGAGCTGTATGTAACAATGAAATGGAAATGTGTATTTAGTGTATTTAATAATTAGTTCATTAATTAATTAATTATATATTATACATTATATTATTAGTAGTATATTTGGTTTTGTGCTTGTATGCTGCACTCACAAAAAAACAAATTCCCCATGTACTGTCCACCATTTGTTTTTTCAGACTATCCATTTCTAGTCGCTTCTCTTCGCCCACTGAAAATCTAATGATCCTGACCTTAAGCAGCCATCTTGCTCTCACTTAGTAACAGCTGCGACTACGTTCACACCAGTTATCAGTATGTCCATCTCGCTCTCTCTCTCTCCTAGCAAGCTCAGCAACAGAGCCTGTTACTCAATAGTGGACAACAGCTGCCTTTGTCTCCCTCACTCACTCACGAAGTGTGCCTAAGCTCTGCTTGGACTTAGAATCTACTTGAATAATATTTGTATAACAACTAAAATCAAGCTATATATTATTTGATATCGTTTTCTTATGTACAAAAATTTTTCAAGAATATAATATTATTTTATCTACAATATATATATATATATATATATATATATATTTTTTTTTTTTTTTTTTCATTTGTTAGGGCATTCAATTTTCCACAACACAGTAGACATTCGTTGTCATTTGTTTACGTTTGATTTTTGTTTATTTTGAGTTGCTTTTGCTATTGTTGTTCCTCTTGCTGTTGTTGTTGTTGTTTGTGTGTGTTTTACTGGTACTTTGGCATTTTTGGTTTATTTATCCGAGTTGATTGCTTTGTTTTCGTACAATTTTCGCATTTGCCGCATGCCGCATGCTGCGTGTTGCCTTTTGCCGATTCGAGTCACAGCTCTGTTTACCACTTTTGCCCCACCGGCGGGGCACCAGCACCACCACCGCCACTTACAAGCATATGTACACCTGGTACTCCTGCTACATTGACCAGTCCGATCTGATGCGATGCCACCAAAAAGCGGCACAACATGCTCCCAATCATCATCAGTTGGCAAGCACTTGGCCAAAATACTTGGTGCTGGGGTACTCGGTGGGTTAACTGAAGGCCGGAGCGGTGCGGCGGGGTGGGCGAGGTAGCAACAGGGTCAGGCAAACTTTCCACCAAAGTGGTTTGTATTAAGTCAATTAAAAAGTTTATACTACTGCTGACTGCTGCTGACTTTTGATGGCCCCTGCCCGTGCCCTGCGCGCCCCAGCCTCACTCACACCGGCACCCGCACTCGCTTGTATTCCCATGCCTCCGGGTGCGTCCAAAGCCCTGGTTATGGCAATGGCTACGGCTTCGACTACAGCTCTGACTATGGCTCCTTAGCATATTTCACAAATTTCCAACAGCAACAACGGCTGCGGCAGTCGGCATTCATTTGACTAGAGCTCAAACTCAGCTAAAATTTTGTTGTTGCCCAGTGTTTTGTGGTTCAACTCAAGTTGGTCTTTGTTGTTGTTGTTGTTGTTGCTGTTGGTTGCTGGTTTCTGGTGACGGATACTTTGTTTTCTACACTCCCTCTGTGTGTCTGTGGCCGTGCCTGTGTGCGTGTGTATCAACGAAACAAACCAAATTATTCTTGCTTTCATCAAAAAAGTTTGTCCTGTGCAATTATTTGTAAAGATTAATTAACACTTTGAACAAATATTTAGAGACTGCTGGCTGCTTGATAATTACCTAAGTGCTTCGACGGTGTACTCGACCAACTAACACCTCAGCTGACCCACAGCCAACCGAGCAAACAACCAGCTCCCGGTTACAGTTGCAACAAACTGTCTTTGATTCCATTTCTGACTATTAGATAAATGGTGTTAACTGCGAGTTAAATAAATACACAAATTTTGGCATTGAGGATGAAGTGCTGAAAGTACGGATAGAAAAATTTCAGATATTCACTAACTATTTAAAATTGAGTATAGTATATAGTGTGCACTAATTGGGTTCAAGGGGCGCTAGTGGAGAGAGTTGTCGAATGTAATATCCAAGTGTGAGTTAAATATAATTTATTATAAATTATATTTTTATTTTAAATTATATTTAATCTATAAATTAAATTACATAATTTATTTGAAGTTATTTATTATTTATAAATTTAATGAAAAAATTTATTTTAAATATTTTATTAAGTTTTTATTAAGTTAAACTAAATATTTATTTAAATTATATAATATCTATCAATTAAATTATATTATCTATTTTAAATAATTTTTTTTATAAATTAAATTATATATTATCAATAAATGAAATTGAATAATTCATTTGAAATTATATTTTATTTATAAATTATATAATTTATTTTAAAAATATTATTCTATAAATTTATATAATTTATTTTAAATTTGATATTAACTATAAATTAAATTATATAACTTATAATAAATAAAATTTTATCTATAGTTACAAAAATTTTGAAAAATTGTTTTAGTGAAGTGGCTAATATATAATCTAACTTTAGATACTGTATTTTCTTATTCAAATCTACAAAAATTTGTAAACATTTTTGGATGCAAAATGTTTTGAAATGTAATCAATAAATACGTATATAATTGAGTTCTAGAATGTGCTTGAATTACATTTTGAAGTACACTCAACAAATGTATATTATTCACACATTGTCATATTTTAAAAATATATTTTTGAGCCATAGTATCATATGGATGCTGTTAGACAGCTAAGGGTGTTACCTAACATATTCAAAAATATTTACTTTTTCCCCATACATACAACTCACAAAACCAACCTCAATACAATTCTACACCCAAATGGAAATCTAACCAACTCACACTAAACTCATTCGCTTGCTTCACAGTGCTGCCAAAATTTGATCCGTTGATCTCGGGCATACGGCGGACGTATAAGTATCGCGATACACTACTGGCCAACTGCAGCTCGGAGTGGTCGAGTCCGGCGGCGCGGCTCACATGGTATATCAACAACAAAACTGTAAGTACACAATTTGGCCAAATTTCGCATACGCACCGTTGCACGCTGGCCAACCCGAAATGCACATTAGACAGTGCAAACTGATTGCAGCATTGGCCGTGCTGTATGTCCAAAAATTACTTGCGGCATGTGGCATTGCCAGTGCAATTTCCACACTGACACTGATTATGCCAGGTTCGCTTTTCAACAGAGCTCGGCCCCAATATTTCGGTTTCGCTTTCGGTTTCGGTTTCGGTTTGGGCCTCGATTGCCCTGCAGCTATTGAAAATGTAAAAAGAAATGGTATCCATTTATATGCGTAACAGGCAGAGAGAGGCGTGGCGTGTCTGCCAGATGAGTTGGGTAGTATTAGTGAGTGGTCTGTGAGGGGATTAACTCTAGTAACGCGAAAACTACAACTGCTAGATACTTGAGCTTTTGCAGTTCTCTTGTTCTCTACTATAAGTAAAAGATTTAAAATTTTTGTTTATGTCATTAAATTTTTAGTAATTATTGATGTAAATAAAACTCGAAGACTTTTAAAGGTAGAGCCAGGAAGCTTCGTGTCTAGTTGAATATCAAATATACAAAACTTAGAAAATTTATATTTTTGAAATGTCGCTCATAAGCACGAAATTTCATGCCTGAAGCTTAACAAGTTTTCGAGTTTTATTTGCAATAATAAATATATAAACTTAAGAGCTTTAAGCGTGGACCTCAGGGTATACATACATACCCTATACATACATACTTGCTCTAAATTGATGTCCGGGTATCTAGTTAGTCGGTCACTGCCGACTGCACTCACTCACTAACCTATTCCCGTTTCGTGGCAGGCGCCACAGATGCAGCTGCAGCCGCAAATCAATGAAGTTATACACAACACGGAGGGCTTTCCGCTCTATGCGAGCAAGCTGCAGCTGCGCCTGCATATCGACGACCAGCGCTTCATTGGCAAAAGCGAGATGCTGGAGCTGCGCTGCGTGTCGGATATACTGGGCGTGGCCAGCCTGCGGCGTGAGAGCTGGCTGCGCACAACCATAATGGCGCTGAGGGACAGCGGCATCAATCAGCGGCGAACTGAGAACGGCACCTGTGCCAGTGCCCGTGCAGGTGAGTGCGATGCAGCGAGAGTGCGTTCCGTATATAATCTCATTATAATGCTCTTACAGCCACATTTGCTGCCTGGCTGCTATGCCTCACGTCCCTGCTGCGCTGGCACTGCACTCTGAGTTAGTGGCTGTATCTATGGGCCGCGCTTGTTTTAGCCTGATTTTATCTGTATTTGTTATGTTTTTTTAATTATTATTATTATTATATTTAATGAAGATAATTTAAGTCCAGTCAAGGCGACAAATCGATTAGGAGCGACTTTTTCAAGCGCCCAACCAAGTCTAAAAGAATGAAAAGTTAACAAGGAAACTGTTGAATTTGTATATATATTTAAATATATATATATATATATATATATATATATATATATATATATATATATATATATATATATATATATACGCATTAACTATATAGTAACTGCATAGTCAAGCAAATTTTCTCGATGTAATGCCACACACTAAATGGCATCCATAAAAATAATTGAAATAAAAACAAAGATAAAATCTAACAAATACAATTTGATATAGTTGGCTACGGCGAATGCAAGCACTACATATGTATGTAAATCTAATGAAAAATCATAATTAATAATGAATAAAAATGCACATACATTCGGACTAAAAAACAAAACATATATGCACGCATACATATATATAGATCTATATGTATATGTATATATATATATATATATATATATATATATATATATATATGTATATCTTTATGTGTATATGTAATTGCACACGGCGAGGAAGGAAACACAATCAACTGCAACTAAAAGTAAACATAATTATTAAATGTGAAATGTTAATGTATTTGTATTAAAACGCTGTACGAAATAAAAACATAAACAAATAAAAAAAAAGTAAAAAAAGAAAAAAACAAATAATTTTCAAAGCAAACTTTTATTTTCGAGCAATTAAATTAAATGAGCTAATATTTGTTTTTATTTGCTAATTGTCTACATTATATTAGTTCGACCCTTCTATGCACGCTCAATTACTGAAGAAGGGTATACTGGATTCTGTATTTAGTTGTTCTTCGAGATAGTCTAAAAATTGAAAATGAATTCAATTTATATTACGGAATTTATTTATAAAAATAAAAATATATATATATATATATATATATATATATATATATATATATATATATATAGTATATATATAGTAAAATTTTAGAAATATTTTATATATGGTCTATGCCTTATACGAGTCATATTAATCCCATCTGTATAGCTTTACAGTTGTCAAGATTCAAGAGAATCCCCCAATAATTTCTGGCTGTTACGGCAGTGTTGCTGGGCTTTGATAAATTTAAAAAACCTACTTACGAATAAGCTCGCCAAATTAAAGCTTTATAAAATGAAATACTATCTGATCCAAGTTAATCAGTGCCATAAATGAACCAAGCAACTGAGTCTATAAAAGGAGATAAACGAGTTGCATTAAGAAAGCTTTTGCTTGAATGCTAAGTTCTGATTATGATTCAGCATATGCATTTGGGATACTCTTTCTTAATTTATAATGATAAACATATAATTTAGTTTGTTATTTTTAATATACATTATTATGAAAAGAGTCCAGGGAATGTTACTTCAGAGAAAATATTTTAAAATATCAGGGCATATCGTATTCGTTCTTATTTGCAATCTAAATTCATAACAGTTCGCCCAAAAATTAATATAAATACCTGTAGCTCAGTTGGATGTCAGCTCATAAACGTAAGATGCAGCTTATGACGCTTCTAGTGGCCTGTCTCTTGGCTTATGCAGGCAGCGCTAAGGCGGAGTGTTGTCGGCGTGCAATGACCGTCTTGTATACCGTGGGACCGGAACATAAGTGTCGAGATGCCGGTGAGGGTGCCCCCAACGGTCCTGTAACATGCTCGAACAACATCTGTGCCGATGGCAGGCGTCTAAAGGGCAATTACTGTGGCCGCGGATCCTGCAACATCTTTGGCTGCAATTGCGACGGCGGCTGCCTCCCTGGCAATTGGGAGAAAACTTTCGCCGAGAACTATCGACGCTTTGGTGTCAGAGTCTTGGGCGTCAGATGGAGCTAGGAAGCGTTAAATTTGTTCAATTTTTGTATATACTGTATATGTTATATATATATAAGGAAATCGCATGGATATTGGTTTTTATTTACTCACTTTTACAAAATTGAAAACAAAACTGTTTTATTAGTTATCTGCAGGAGACCTGAAAAATTATCGATGGCACTATCAAATTGTTGATATTTTACCTTTCTACGTTACAATCGATACTATCGAAGTATTGATTTTTTACCTTTCTAAGCTATAATCGATATTATTAAAATTATTTCCTAACTTGTTGGGTGCAGAGTGACTGGCTCTAAACACCATAAATTAAAATTCCTGGTGTATTGAAACAAAAAAAAAATTTATTAAATGAAATGCTCGAAAGTAGCTTATAATTTCAATTTACAAAATTTATTTGAAACAAATTATTAATTATTCAAATATAATTAATCTCAAATTTGAGATAATATGTTTTTTGATAATATATAATTTCATTCAATATAATATTATATAATACACAACAATAATGTGCCTGTAAAAATTATATTATTGATAGTATTTTTTTTTCGATTGCTTGCCAGCTCTACTCTGCAGAAACATCAAGACGGAAAGCATAGATAATAAAATTTCAACGGATTCAAGATCGATGCAGTTGATAGAGGATTGAACAAGAGTTAATCTACACATAAATATATATATGTTTATGTATACCGATTTGGATATCTATATTTATGCTTTGCTGAGTCACCCAGCCGCATTCTGCTAATTGTATCAATTTTAATGACCTGAATTCACATTTCAATAAATAATTGCCAAAAAAACATTCGATTCAATGCGTTTTTTATAAGTAATATACTTGACCTGCATTCATTAAACTCTTACCAAAAATGCCAATAAAAAGCCCTTAGCTCAATTAATTCTCTACTATAAACGAGCTGGGATGAGAAATAGAACGACTCTGCTGACTCTTGCATGTGTCTTGGCCTATGTGGGCAGCGCTCAGGCGCAATGCTGCCGGCCGTCATTGATGCTATTGTATTCTGTGGCTAGAGGCACCTGTGCAGATGCTGGAGGTAATATAGGCCGTCTGGGCAAGTGCTCGATTACCATCTGTGGCAATGGCAGGCGTCTAGTGGGCAGCTACTGTGGCCGCGGATCCTGCAATATCTTTGGGTGCAATTGCGATGGTGGCTGCCTTACGGGCAATTGGGAGAACAGTTTCATCAGTAACAATCGACGCCTGGGCATTAGGATTTTAGAGTCCAGCTGGAACTGATAAGATTGGCTAAAACCAAATAAAGCAGATGACTCTATGTGATGAATGAGAGAATTAATATAGAATAAGTTGGCAGATAAATATATACACATATATATAAATATGTATATAGTATCTGATGATACTTCAAAAAAATTATATTGGTTTTATTTTGTAGAATATCCGCTTTATTCCTGGTCTGTCCAGGAAAAATTAATTAAAATTAAGATATTTGGAAGATAATTTAATTTTTAAAGGCGGCAAAACATATGTTTACTGCACACAAAGAGCTATTCAAAATAATAGATCTCATTCGTCTGCAGATCTAAAAGTTGCATTATGATTGAAGTTCATTGAAATAAAAAAAAAACAGCAGGAACATCCATTGAAAGAAAATCATTCAATATGAATATTTAATCTGATCTAGATGATTTCGAGACTCATTACAGATTTCACGAAAATTGCTATAAATACCCTGTAGATCAGCTGAGTTAAGCAGAAACAAACAAGTTGAAATGAAGCAAATAAGCATTCTACTGACTCTGGTCTGTGTCTTGGCCTATGTGGGCAGCGCTCAGGCGGAATGCTGTCGGACTACCTTGACCCTCTCGTATACCGTCGGATCAGGAACCTGTAAGGATGCTGGTGGCCGTCGAGGCACTTCGTCATCCTGCACGATTACCGTTTGTGCCAATGGTCGGGCTCTAGTGGGCACCTACTGCGGTCGCGGATCCTGCAATATCTTTGGCTGCAATTGTGACGGTGGCTGCATTAGAGGCGATTGGCAGCGAAGTTTCGTAAATAACAATAGAGGCCAAAACGTAAGAGTTTTGAGTGCCAGATGGAGCTCTTAAGCTTGCTGAAATCATTTTAATAAAGCTCACTGCTCTGTTTGCTACTACAGAGACAACCGAAAATATCAGATATTGACTTTAACCTAAACAACTTTATATATTATATTATAAACGTAGGCGCCCTACTTCTGGGTATATGATAACATATATATGTAAAGAATAAGCTCAAACAGTCGAACGAATATGGCTAAATCAACTCAGCAGTTGCATTGTAAAGTAAGCCATTCTACTATCTGTTAAATAGCCTTCAATAATGCTGAATTCCCCTTTTAATGGTTTCAAGAATATAATAAAGAGAACTATTTCTATGGGTTCTTTGTTAATTGTGATATTTGCACCTGCACTCAACGCAATTCTCCCTAAAATTCCTATAAATACGAAAGAGCAGAGTTAACTTTTAACTAGAATCGTGTCAACATGAAGAGCATAACCATTCTACTGGCTCTGGTCTGTGTCTTGGCCTATGTGGGCTGCGCTCAGGCACAGTGCTGCCGGCGCTCTATGGTGCTCACGTATACTGTGGGCAGAGGCAGCTGTAAGGACACTGGTGGACGAAACAGCAGTCGCGGAAGGTGCACGATTACCATTTGTGCCGATGGCAAGCGTCTGGTGGGCACCTACTGTGGTCGGCGACCCTGTAATCTCATTGGCTGCAATTGCGGCGGTGGTTGCCTTGCTGGCAATTGGCAGCAGAGTTTCGTCAATAACAACCGAGGCAACAACGTTCGAATTTTGAGTACCAGATGGAATAATTAAGCTGGGATCATGACACTACAACTTCTTGTTGCAATAAGCTTGCAGAAATCGTATAAATAAAACATTGTTTGGGAATATAAAATATTATATTAATTAAATTTCATTAATTTTCTGTATTTGTGGAAGGTAGAAGGCAGGAGGTAGGAGACAGAAGGCAATACTATTAATATAATGAGTATATAAAATATATATTTAAACTCAGAGACAAGTCGAGTGTGTTTACAAATAATGCACTTTATAAACAATAATAAACTGCTTAACAACTGTCTTCTACCAAGACAACAAATGAATTGAGCAATACTTACATATTTAAAGTTAAATATTGGAATGAAAACAAAACAAACGAAAACAGAAAACTTTGAGATGTGATAAAACAGTATAATGAATATGGACAGCACTACCTTCACATAATACAAACTTGAAAGAGAAAAGACAACCTTATAGATAAGAAAACACATATATATTATATAACTGAGTATTTAAGCTTCGTCTCAATTCATGAATTTTTTTCACAACATTCCCATAAATACGTTCTACCTCAGTTAATTCTTATTTAGAAACGTGTTGAGATGAATCGTTTAAGCATTCTACTGGCTCTCGTCTGTATCTTGGCCCATGTGGGCAACTCTCAGGCGGAGTGCTGTCGGCGTTCAATGAGCCTGTTGTATACAGTCGCATCAGGTACATGCAAAGATGCTGGGGGCTATCTCAGCAGTGGCTCCACCTGTCTGATTGTCATTTGTGCCGACGGCAAGCGTCAAGTGGGCTCGTATTGTGGCCGTCAATCCTGCAACATCTTTGGCTGCAATTGCGGTGGCGGCTGCATTAAAGGCAATTGGCAGAAGAGTTTCATCGAAAATAATAAACGACAAAGGGTTATCATTCTGGAGGCTGGCTCAAGTTCATGAATTAAGAATATCTATTCTGGCTTACAAAATACCTTATAGATAAAGCTCTTTATTTTTTAAAGAAAAATTATACTTAAGATAAAAATGTATTGAAGAAAAATTATATTAAATGTATATATATATTAAAGATAAATATATATATAAAAAAATATATATTACAGAAAAATTATATTAAACATAAATATATATTAAAGAAAATACATATTAAAGAAAAATGTATATTAAAAAAAATTATACTGAAAAATAATATATATTAATGAAAAATATATATTAAAGAAAAATATATATTAAAGAAATTATATATTAAAGATAAATATATAAAAAAGATAAATATATATTACAGAAAAATTATATTAAAGAAAATACATATTAAAGAAAAATTATATTAAAAAATAATATATATAACGAAAAATATATATTAAAGAAAAATATATATTAGAGAAAAAGATATTAAAGAAAAATGTATAGCTAAGATAAATATTAGAGAAAAATTATGTTAAAGAAAAAAATATATATATATGTTCAAATATTTTTTTTATTTTGGGTATTGGCAATGCATATTTCGTATTTTGAATATACTCTCTTACCGTTCCCATTGAAAATGAATTTAATACTTAAGGCCATTAAAACATATGTTCTCTGTATATAAAGAGCTATTCAAAATAAATAAAACCACTCAGTTTCCGATCTCACTTTAATTGTTGTTGAAACTCATTATAACAGCAAAACAATTGAATCTTTTTAAGGCGCTGACAACAAGCTCCATTGAAAGAAATTATATGAAATCTGATCTATAGATGGGTGACCTACATGCACCATAGATTTCTCCAAAAATTCCTATAAAAAGTCTGCAGCTGAGCGAATTCCCTACTAAAAGCTTGCTGAGATGAAGCAAATAAGCATTCTACTGGCGCTCGTCTGTATCTTGGCCTGCGTGGGCAGGGCTCGGGCGGAGTGCTGTCGGCGTTCAATGACGATCTCGTATACTGTGGGCAAAGGAAGCTGTGAGGATGCTGGTGGTCGTAGCAGCCAAGGAACGTGTTCGATTATTATCTGTGCCGATGGCAAGCGTCGAGTGGGCACCTACTGTGGTCGTGGATCCTGCAATATCTTTGGCTGCAATTGCGATGGTGGCTGCATTACAGGCGATTGGCAGAAGAGTTTTATTAAAAACAATAGACGCCAAAAAGTTAAACTTTTGACCAACAAATGGACTTAATAAGATGAGAAAATCTCTCTAAAAAGCCTTAATGACAAAGTACGTGAAAAACGGAAGCAAGTTATATTTTACCTGACACAAATCGAAACATTTGTTTAAATAAACCGACAAGCAACTGTCTTCCAGCAATAAAACAAATGAGTTGAATGAGTTAAATATTCTTCTGTATTTATTAATATTTTTTCCATAAATACCCTCTCTCTCAGTTAGTTCTTAGTCAGAAACGTGCTGAGATGAAGCATTTAAGCATTCTACTGGCTCTCGTCTGTGTCTTGGCCTATGTGGGCAGCGCTCAGGCAGAGTGCTGTCGATCGTCGTTGAACATCAGGTATACTGTGGGAACAGGCACCTGTGCAGATGCAGGTGGCCGAAGAACAGGTGTAAGCGGCTGCACGATTACCATCTGTGCCGGTGGACGGGCCCAACAGGGAACCTACTGCGGCCGTGGACCCTGCAACATCTTTGGCTGTGACTGCGAAAATGGCTGCATTACAGGCAATTGGCAGGAAAGCTTCGTCAATAATAACAAACGCCTCAAAGTCCGAGTTTCGAGTGTCAACTGGAACTCCTAAAATGGCAAATCTTTGACGAAGTGCATTACTTATCGAATTTTGAGCGAATAATTACTACTGTGTTTACTGTGTTTATATAGCCAAAAAAAAACACACACAATTTTAATTCTTTTATGGTTTAAATTTAGCTAAGAAATATTTTTAAAAATTAAATTATTTAATATTTTAATTCTCATTATTTTAAAAATTTTATTTAAAAAAATAATTTTTTATTTTAATTTAGAATTTTTAAATGTTTTTTATTTTTTTAATATTAAAAAAATATAATTGCCTCTCTTATTATATCTTAAAAAATATTAATAATTATAATAATATAAGAAAGAAAATATTTTTTCAATTTTTCAATATTAAAAAAATTAAAAATTTAGTTTGCCTTCTTTAATATATCTACAAAAAACAAATATCAACCAACTTACGCAAATTATATATGAAAATATGAAAATTGCAAAGGTATAGGCCTCCTTCTTATCTGTAGTTTAGTAAATATGCCCCTTTTCGGCAGCAGCAGCAGCAACAAGAACCCAACCAAATAGCCCTATGCCATAGATTTCCGACTAATTCGTTTACCCTGCTTATGGCAAATTGATAAAAGCATCCCGCAAAAAAATTGTATAAAAAAGCCAATAAATTCGATTTAACAGCAGAGGACGAAAAAAATGAAGCGGAACCCCTGTCAAACACTATTCAGAGCCGATGCCAATGCCGATGTCGATGCCGATGCCGAAACTCGCTTGCGAGCAAAATATTCAGCGCATTATGACAAATCCGGCTAAAATATGCAAGGGCCAATGGCCGCAGGTAGAAATGGCGGACAATAAAAGACACCAATGGACGTCGTGCTGAGCGAGGGGCCCTTAAAAAAATTATGCACGAAATGGCTTTGGCAAAGGAAGCTCGAAAAAAAAACAAACTGAACCAAAAAGCAAACAAAGATAAATTCCGGCTGTCTGTATTGGGGTCCGAGTCGCTGCTGTCAATGTGCCGCCGGG
The DNA here is from genome assembly GCA_035045555.1 of Drosophila fulvimacula. Lineage (NCBI taxonomy): Eukaryota > Metazoa > Arthropoda > Insecta > Diptera > Drosophilidae > Drosophila > Drosophila fulvimacula. The sequence continues at coordinate 18,710,352 of JAWNOX010000137.1, forward strand.
CCATTAAATGACGGAAGTAAATAAGCTTGACAAATTTCCACTCATCATTTTTGCATTAATTCGGGCTTCTTTAACGCAACAACAACAACAACAACAACAACGACAACAAACACCAAAAAAAAAAAGGAAGAAAATGTCCTTTGATTAATCAAAAAATTGTTGGTGGCTCTGGCGGGTGGACAAACACAACAAATTACCCAAAGAGGCGCCGTCGGCATGCCGTGTGGCATTTGTGGCAGAGGCGCCAACACACGCACACACACACACGCACACCCTTCGCTTGCGGCTTGCGGCAGCTTTAGAAACGTAAAATCCAACGCTTTGAGAATCATTCAAAAATGAGCGGCACAAACCAAAAAAAAAAAATATATATATATATATATGTATATATATGTATATATATGTAGAATCCACACAGAGAGAGACTTGCCAGATTTTTGCGCGCGATTTGTCAAGCTGACATTTGCGTGACGTTGACGCCGCTGTCGACGTCGACAGAGACACAGCTGACTGCGTGTGCTCCGTTTTCCTTTTTTTCTTCAACTTCAAACGGACGACAGGAGCAGCAGCGGCGCGAGTTGATTTAGTAAGTCACGTGGCCGCCTAACTGTAAATTGCCATCGCATGCTTCAGCTCCTGCTCCTGCAGCGTCCACAATCCTCGCACGACGAGTCCTAGCCGCCGTTTCGGTGTGAAACAAACTGTCGCTTCTTGTGTCTTTCCTTGGCTATGTTTTGTTCTTGTTGTTCCTGTTACCTTTTCCACATGCTGTTTACAAAGTGTAAAGAGAGTATATTGGGGGTTAAATTTTTGATTAATTTGTATTGAGCATACGTTTGTGATAAAAGAAGGATTATAGGGAAAAGCCAATTGAAAAACCAAGTTTATAACGGGCAGGTTGAAAGAAATGTGATGAAAAGAGAAACAAAATTAAGAAAAAATATGAGAAAAGATAAGAGAAGAAATGAGAAAAGCCAGAAGAAACGGAATGGCACAAGACAAAATGGGAAGAAATTAAAGGGAAAGAGAAGAAATCTGAAACGATGAAAGGCAATAGGAAGAAAGAAATGAGATAAAAAGAGAAATAGAAGAGAAGAAACAAGTAAATACAAAAGCAAAAACAAGAAACGAGAAAAAACAGGAATAAGGAACAAGCGTGAAAAATAAGAAGATACAGGAAGGGGAAGAAGGAAGAAGCAAATAAAGAAGAAGAATAAATATAAGAATAACTCTATAAGATATATATATATATATATGTATAAGTGAGAATTTAAATAATATTAAAATAATAAAATAATATATAATATTTTAAAATATAATATAATATATTTTTCATCATCATTTTTTTTTCAATTTTTCCAAAAATCGTATATATATATTTAATTTAATATAATAAGAGATTAAGTCTAAGATCTTAATTAATCAGTTTTTATTTGATGTAAGCTATAAGCTATTCACGCTATGAATTCAGTGTATATTGACTTTATTTTAAAGTTTTAATTAGAGACAAATTCAGTTTAAAGCTCGAGGCTAAAATGCTTTGATATAGATTAAGTACACGAGATCTGCATTAAAAATATTTGAAAAATTTTCTAAATTTCTAAAACAACCAAAAATCAGTGGAATTTTCAATAAACTGTTTGATTAATGATTTAATTTAATTTTCGATTTTTAAGTTCTCAATATTTGCACTCAATTCACACAGTATTAAAAGCGCATTGATTAGCAATTTCCAGTCATGTAGGCAGCTGTAACTTCTCTATAACTGTTTCAGCCACGCCCTCAAGTAGCATAGACGCCCACCAATGCCAGCTAAATGAATCTGTACATCAGCTTCCGCTCAGCACTTAATTTGAAGCCGGAGGCACTTCTGTGAACAGTGTATTCTGCAGTCAGAAGCAAACATTGTTTCATCATTTTTTTTTTTTTGTGTTTTGTTTTGGCCAAGTCCAAAACGTTTTTGCACCCAATTTTCGGGCTGCCGGCAAACAGCTCGCCAAACTGAAAGCAACAAAGACATTTGCCCCGATAAAAGATAAGCCCAGCCGAATGACACCGAGCTATGCGTCTTCTAAAAGCAGTTGAGCAGGCGAACGAGCCAACCACCCAGCCACCCAGCCATGTGTTTCTGTAATTTAAGTAAAGAAAATGTTTCAAATTAAATGAAAACATGGCCAGGTTCTTGGTCCCGACATCGACATGTAGATTTTACCAAATGAAACATAAGCAAAGCGCAAAGCTTTACCTGCACCGCAGACCGTTGGCTCCGAGCTCCAAAGATTAGGCAGCCCACAATATGCTGGCCGAAAAAAAAAAAAAAGAAAACTAACGTGGAGTTGGGCGCAACTGGAAGTCAACTCAAATAGCTGCCAGCGCAGAATTTAAATAATAATTTTTAGCCAACTTTCATATGCACGAACAACGGGATATGTGACAGGTTTGCGTAATGCTCGAGCTCTGTCAGCTAGTGATGAGCGCGTGACACGAGTCAAATGGAAGCAATTACAGCAATTTAATAAATATTTGAGTATAATTGAGAGTTCTTTGCTTACCTTTTTTATGAGAGATAAAAACTGCATAAAGTATAAAAAGAAAACATTAAACAGGAAAATTAAAGAAAATACAATGTATTTTTCATTATTAAAGAAACGTGACAGATCGAAAAAAATAATTTTAAATTCATATATATAAAGGTTAACCTATTAAAAATATAATAGCAGCCTCAGATATATAGTTACGCTCACAAAGATCTTTAGCTGAGTTCTCCACAGATAAATTCATATACAATTTCACTCAATACTACAAATCTGTGCTTAAACAATGAGCTATATAATGATAATCCCTAAATGAACTCAATTTTTGTCTTATTTGACATTTGACAAGTCAAGAAAAAATAAATCGCAAATAAAACTTTTTCATTTGAATAACATATATATATTTGTATATTATTTTTCAGTAAGGGCAGTAAGATATTTCTGATTACTCATATAACATTCTCTGCTATAAAACGAGCAGAAATATGAATTTATAATTAAACGATTAATTTTTAAAAATAGTGATGTGAGAGAATATTTATGTATATGAATTATATACATATTATTCACATGCATTTTATGAATATTTTCAACGGCTGGCTTAACAGAATTAGAATTGTTTTTAAACTTTAAAAACAAACATTTTTTATTTTCTATCTTTTTTATAATAATAAGCAAATTAAAATCAATTTTATATATATTTTTTCAATCTTGTTTTACAATAATAATCAAATTGTAAGAGGTAATTTATGTATTATATATATATTAAAGAAAGTTGTGAATATTTTCAACTTATTCAGCTGGCTGAGGCTGTGCTCAGCACAAATCGAAATTGAAGCTGAAAAGTGCTAATTATCAATTTCAATGCTGCACTTATTGTGGCAGTGCCTGTAGCAGTCGCAATGACGGCACAAAATGTTAGCCAAGAGGAATTCGACTTTTGATGCGCAAACGACGATAAACACATCCGATTAAGTGGGCCAAAGCGTTTAATTATAAGTTCACTTAATGTCAAGCAGAAAGCCAACGGCTTTACGGCCAACAACTCTCGTTAAAACTGATGGAGAGCGAAACATGGAGAGAGAGAGAGAGGGAGGAGGAGAGTGATACCAGCATGAACATAGGCACGCGCTCGATTGCCTTTGGGCTCGGCTATGTGCCATCGTGACGTGGCATTTTGACAGTCAGAAAGCAGAAAGCCGATAGCAACAATATGTCAATGCAATTGCCAATGTCAATGATATGGCCAAAAACAATGCACACACAAGTGAGAGAGAGAGAGAGAGGGAGAGACAGAGAGAGAAAAAAGTAGAGCTAGACAGCTGCTGTGCCAAAAACCTTCCTTCAATCAGTTCGAAATTCATTGGACTTGGCTTCAGTCGGGGGCTTTTCTTTGACGATTGCGTTTTTAATTACAACAAAGCGCAGCATAGAGCCTAAATCTCTGGCCAATTAGCCGCTGAACCAACTGACATGGCACGACAGCAGCAGTCAAATGCATTCAGTGGGGCCTTGGCCACACTCAATGCGACTACCAGATACCACTTAATGCTAGCAGATACCACTGTGCTTTGTGGAAAACTTTGGAGACCTCAATGGCAATTTGTATCTTGGCTTTGGTCTATTTCATTAATTTGAGCTTCGATACATTCTATATATGGGGCCAAGCTACCCAAGCTACGCACTTTGTGCTGGACAACAAAACAACTAACGGAAATGTTGCGCTTGTTTAAATTGCCATCAACGCGCTGAGCGCGTGTCATCCACAGCGAGCCGCATCGCTGTTTGTGTTGCCCATGTGGCACGCGCGACACATTGACTGACAGCCGAGGCTAAAAATGGAAAATCAATGCAACGTACCATTAACCGGCGTGACTTCACTCATTTCCCAACCAAAAAAAAAAAAAAAAAAATCAACCAAAATCATCCACATTTGGCTGCTTTATGCTGTTTCAATTGGCTATTTGCACTGGGGAGAGCACAAGAAGATGGGAGAAAATGATCAAATTCCTGTTTAGTTCTGTTTATAAATTAACTAAAAATCAAAGCAGTTCATATTATATATGGGAACCTAAGAAAAATTAAGGAAAACAAATTTTAATTCGAGATATTCATGATATACATAATAAAATATATATAAATATTTTCTTTTATTTATTAAATTTGGATTAAATTTTATAATATATAAAAAGAAAAATTAACATTAACCATAATAAAAAATTTTAAAATATATTATTTTTTTTTTTATTTATTTTTGATATTTTGAAATTTGTTTAACCTTTTTAATTAATAAAATATTAAAATTTCAATAATAATATTTTTAAAACAATTTATTTCAGTGTAATTTGAATTCATATAAATTAAAAGAAAGTCTCTCTCTAAATATATATATATGTATATATATGTTATATTTTATATTATATATATATATATATATATATATATATATATATATATATATATATATATATATATATATATATATATATATAATTATTTGATTTACATATCGTATATAGTTTAAAGTATACGTTATTCAATTTTATTTCAATTTATTCAATTTTAAAATCCATTTTCATTCGCTGTTAAATTAACAGAATTAATATTCTGTTAACAGCATCTGAACATAATTTAATTACAATAAAAACCAACCCATCCGAATGCTCAATTAAATGAAATTATAAAAATAAATATTAATTAAATATATGTATATTAAAGTAGATAATGCAGCTTATCTACTATGCCTGAACTATTGAAATGGTTTAGCCTACAAAAGCTGATAAAAAAGGGTATGATGTTTGTTGTGAAAATTAGATAACTGACAGATGTAAAAGTGACTTAAAGCATATTTATCAGATAATTGCTAAAGATTTTGAAGAATAACTAAACTTTATCTATAATAAAATCATAAATCATTGTTAACATGTCCATAACATAAATTAAAATGTTAATCGGGTTTGACATTTACATAGATTCTATACGAATGAAATCTATATGAGTATATAATATATATAGATATATATGTATAAGCACACTTGAAACTGCTATTCGACAAATTGTGCAAGGTAGTTCCTAGTCGAGCATTGCCTACTCGTCTCTCACTTATTTTTTCCAATAATTCCTTTTTTAGCAATATTTTTTTTTTTGATCGCATCACGTATGGCTAACTAACCATCGATTTTTAAGTGGATTTTACTTTAGTTATTTTAACAACAAACATGTTGAACGCATTTCATGTTTGTTTGCAACTCATGTTGACAGAGTGACATGGCGACCGTTAGGCCAAACGCCAAATATTTAATTTAAATCAGTGTCACCGGCCATTAAACAATTTGCGTTGGTCAACTCTGTATCCGAATGTGTTGACCCAGGACTCGGAACTGACTCTTGCTCTGACCGAATTGACAATCTGTCGTTGTTATTGTTTAATGGGCTGCGAGTGATGTGTCTGTGTCGCATTCGACATTCAATTATTTGATGTGCTTGATTAAATGACTGACTGATTGGGATTGAAGCTTATCATGGATAATTTAAGCTATTACTTAAAAGCTTTCGTGATACATGTTTATTTGAATATATTTACAAGTTATAGCTCATGCATGCCATCTGGAATCCGTAACTGAAACACCCAGGCGTCTATTGATTTCGAGGAAAGTTTGCATCCAATTGCCTTTATGGCAGCCACCGTCACAGTTGCAGCCAAAGATATTGCACGGCCCACGACCACAATAGGAGCTCTGTTTAGCCCGGCCATTGGCACAAATGGTGATCTTACAGCGGTTTGGAATGTTGGTTGACTCTCCCCCAACAGAGGCACAAGTACGTCCTGGCCCTGGCCTGTTATAGTGGTACGTCAAGGTCAATGAATCCCGACAGCACTGCGCCTGAACGCTGTTTAAAAAGGCCAATAAACCGGCTAGAACTAGTAAAATGCTTACATTTCCCATCTCAGAATGCTTCCAGCTAAAAATGATCCGAACCACGGGCTATTTATGGGATTTTGCAAAAAGGTGCAAGGTGACATAATGCATCGACGAAGCTTAAATACGCTTTTATATATTCAATATATATATATATATATATATATTTACTGCTTCTTCTTCTTTCATAAACAACAATCATATATCGCATTACCTTATCGCGTTACAATTTTAAGATAAATAATAATAAGCAGCAAAAAATATATAATATATTTATGGTAAATAGCTTTTAAATAAATTTTATTTTTCTCTTATTATTTACTGTACAATATTTACCAAGAGCCAGCTGTCTTATTCATTTACTAGAACAGTAAGAATAAGACAGTTGGCTCTTGGTATACAGTAGTATAACTTGGAGCATGTAATGCTTAACTGAATTTATTAATAGTCTATAACTTGTTGCTTGTAAAGAAATGTTTATATTTAGAAATAAAAATAAATGATTCAGGAAAGGCACGTAAGATTCAAAATGTGTGGTTCTTTCAGCTGCTTTTCATATCCTGATTTACATATGTCATGAGCAGAAGTCGTTTTTAGTTTGATCGATATCGATACACATTGCCATAATATCGACATACAACTTATTTTTAAATAGGTTAAAAGTAACAGTGTATCTATTATACTATAATAATATAGTATATGTGTATCAAAATGTCAAATCCTTTGGGCAAATACAGGCAGTCGATCGATTATCTTATTATACTCAATTCATTGCGTGAGCGATAAATTGATAATCGATATACAATCGACATTTAAATTAAAAATGCAGTAATCAAAGTACTACACCATATACTCAATTAACTTCATGATAATCGATATTTAATCGAGAATATTGTTATCGTTAAATTTATAATTTAGTAATCAAAGTCATATTCCATATTTTCAATTCACATCGTGTGCGATAAATTAGGAATCTATATATCGAATCGATAATCAAAAATTGTATTACCGATAAATTTATAGTAATCAAAATCATATAACATATGCAAAACTCAGAAGCTTGACCTCCAACAGCAATATCGATTGTCTTCAGGGTTATAACTCGCCGGTGCACTACTCCGCCAATCCGTTGCCATCTAAATCACTATCCAATTATATTTTAATGCCCAACTTCCACTACGCCAATTGTACGCACAATCTCCCACATGGGTACCATTTAAGCAATATGTCATAAGGTCGCCAAGATGCTTAACTTGGCTTCTTGCGTTTCTGTTATTTTTATGACAACTCGGGACAAGGAGTGCCCAAACTTGTCCCAAAGAAAGTGGATATAAATGGGGCCCCCACACACACGCACACATAAAAACGGGTCCTGCCAAATTTTTAGGCTGTAGCGAACTGAAAGATGTCGACGTGTAGTTATAAAAAATTGTTATCTTAAAGCGACTGTCAGGCTGTCTCGCGTGTCCTAACTGGGCCCCCACACTCTCCCACCACCCGTCTAACTGCCTGTCTGTCTGTGTCTGCTGATGAAAACGAAGTTGACAATGCGAATGAGTTTCTTATAACAACAGGCAACGGCGGCAACAACCAGGCGGAAGTGCAAAACAAAATGAAGCGACAGCAAAAAACGTGCAAACGTGCTGCTGGCCTAGGCCTAACTTATAAACATATACAAACAAATATATATATATATACGTATATATATATATATTCGAGCAGAAAGGGCTAAGGTTAAGCACTTGGGTTTTATCAACCAGCAAGCGAAAACCTCTTTTGAAATGTCTCTAACGCAAACACAACATTTATGCGAATGTGTGTGGGCTAAGTTTTTGTGTGCGGGAGGCAGTTCGAATTGTGGGCGGGGCAACAAGCTGCTTTACCTCTCCATCTCCCTCTCTCTCTCTCTCTGTGGGTGTGTGTGTGTGTGCGTTTGTTAACGTTTAATAAATCAAAATTACTTTTCATTTCTATGACAGTCATAATGGGGCGTTACTTGACATTTTGCTTTTCATTTCGTGGCTCTGCCGCCATTTTGTATGGGGGGCGCGCGTTCTTATTATTTTCTTCTTCTTCTTCTCTTTATTTTTTTTTTTTTTTTGTTTCCTTCTGCTGTCTGTTCATTTGCGCTGAGCGCAATTCGCAGCTTGTTGCCAGATGAAATCTCAGCGCTAAGAATTTTTGCCACATGCTCATGCTTAAAGCTTATCCTTATCGCATACTTAGACGCACACACAACATACTCACACATTGTTGATTTTTATATTGGGTGCTAAATTCAATGTCACAAGAAGAGCCACAAGAAGCAGAAGAGCAACAACAACTACAAGAGCAGCGGCAGCTAAAAAAAAATGTCATTTAATTTCGTTCATTTTGCCGCACGCCACAAAGGGGCATGGCGGCTGTCCTTGCACAGGATAACACCAATTTCGCTTATGACAGTTATTACAAATGCTTCTTGTCTGCTGCAAAGCGAGCAGCAGCCAGCAGCCAGCAGCAGGCGCAGAATCGGGGCCACTTTACGCTTATCCTTCAAATGAAAAGTTATTGTTGGGAATTTTTAGCTCCCTCAACGCTGTCATTCTTATTGATGTCTTCAGAATCGATTGTCGCTGTTTGCCAAAACAACAACAACAACAACAACAACAGCAACAGCAACAGCAGCAACAGTAACAAGAGCAACCAAAAGCACATTAGCGCAGAACAGTAAAACGATGTTGACTTTTGCTGGCATCTTGTTGCCCTCTATCTAGCTCTCCCTCTCTCTCTCTCTCTCTCTCCATCTCTATCTATCTTTCTTTCCATCTTTTTGTCTTTCCGCCTGTCCATCTGTCTGTCTCGTGCTGCCTGTCTATTTGCACTGTTAAGTATATTTTCATGATTTTTTATACTCTAGCTGAAAGTATCATAATTCTATTGGCTTAATATTTATAAAGCTTAAAAGGTAAAATCTTTAATTATAATTAACTTTGGGTATTATTGATATAAATATATAGCAGCTCGATAGCTGCCAACGGCACTGCAGCACTTTTAATGCGAACTTGTTGAGTTATTTTATAATTTGATTCCTAAATTTTTTTGTAAGTGCGCAGTTTAAAAATTATAAATACAAAATAAATAACAGAAATTATTAGTCAAATATTACATTAAATAAACTAAACTTAATATTTAAAAAAAAAAAAAGTATATATACTTACAAAAATAAATATTTATATATTCAAATATGGAAAAACATTTATAATAATTATATATGTATATTCATTCCCCATCAATTTCTCTATCATCTCTATGTCTCTCTTGCAGTCCTAAATACAATCTTTTAGATCCCTCTACTATACCCCTCAGCTACCATGAGAAATATTTGGCTTTAAAATTCATTTAACAAATAAATTATAAAATACTGAAAATATATATATCTACATATATAATAATAAATATTTTTATAATATCTCCACAAAAATTTAGAAAAGTTTTTCCATTTTATTGATTTTTATCATAATCAAAAATTTTATAAAATATTCTCAAGTGTATTCATTATTCGCTCAACTCTTATTCCACTTATTTCTCTTCTCTTTTGCTAGATTTTCTTTTTTGCAACGTCGCCTTGTTGGCTCTGTTGCAATTTTCATTGAATATCGATAGAACACCAAGTCCAGAGACAGTAAATTAATTTTTCAAAAATTGGCATTCATTTTGTATTTTATCGTTTTTTTTTTTTAACTTCTTCAGCATTCATTTTCTTTCGCTCTTCATTTGTTATTATTGTTATTTATTATCGCATTGTATTGCCATTACGATGTCGACTCAATGTTTTCTATTCCTATTCAATTCAATTATTGGCACTCACAATTGATAATTTTGAGCATAAAAGATGCGATTCGATGGACCTAAAAGCCAATGATTTGAGCCTGAAAGCCACTGTTGTGAACGTCTGAATAGAGCGCAATCAAAGTTAATTTGGAAACAATTTTTTCTTGTTAACAATTAAATTGGAAATGATTCTAGGAAAGTTTAAATAGCTTGCTTTACAAAAAATCATATTTTTTTTAATTTATAATATAATTTTTAACTAATATTTAATTTCTCTCAGAAAGCGTCAGATCTATAAGAAAAATTATATATATTAAATTTTTATTATTTGTTTTTTATTTTTTAACCCATTTTTAATCAACTTATTTAGGTATCTTATTATTATTATATTATATATATTATTATATTATATATATTATTATATTATATTATTATTATATGATTATCAACTTCTAAAAACGTCAAACAGTTTCCGTAAATTCAACTTCCTCAAAATTTGACTTACCTAACCAACTTTGCTTTTTCCTAGCACCTTATTTATCGATTGTCATAATAAAAATAAAAATTATTTTCTTTGTCAGCTTTGCATAATTTAGTTTCAACTCAAAATTGCTATGTTAAGCCAACAGTTGTAACTATGCGTATAGCTTTGTTGTTGGACACGTAAAGTTTTACGCTTTGTTTTGACGCACATCGCGCACAAGCTCTTATCGCGACTGTCTTAAAATGTTCATCATCTTTATGGGTAAATTGCATTAAAGCTTGTGCTGAATAGCTCATCAGGCGTTACGGCATCTCAAACGCTCACCCACTAAATATGCAAGCAAATGAAATTAGAAGCAGCTCACCGCACTTGCCGCTGCCCGACGGCTTCTATATCCTTTACCACCTGCTCCGCTGCACGGCAGCCTTTTGTTAAGCTCCCCTGAAGCAGCAACAGCAGCACCAGCCACCATTTACTTAGCGCTTCTCTTTCTCATTGTTGCGGGGTCGTATTTCGACAGACGTCTCTCTCGCCTCTCGTCTCCCTCCTTTCGTCTTTCGCCAGGCGTTTTCGTGTAAACCAAAAATAGCATCACGTTTTAAATTGCTGCTTATCAAAACATGTTCTTGAACTGTAATCTGTTTTTGTGCTCGCGCGCACGCCAATCTTGGGCGGCGCCTTGCCTTACCTGCCATTTGTTTGGCAATTGGCAGAGCGGCAAGAGCAGCCGGCAGGCAGATACCCTGTACATATTTAATTGATATAATGCATATAAATGTCTCAGCTAACAAGTACATATGTGTACACATCCGATAAGCATTAAAAGTCTATAATTTGACAGGAAATTTGACTTGGAAAATTATTTCCCTTAGATAAGTATATATCGATAACTTTCGATAACTGTCCTTTCTCTCGATTTGCCGTACTGCAATATATATTTTGTGCTTATTTTTAATAGTGACGTAAATACATCTAAGATAGGAATTTGACATACAAATTTAAATCTCATTTGTACCATGATCAACCTTAATTCATTTAGCTCTACCAAAGATACTCTCTCAGAATCAAGAAATTGCTTAGATCTTAAATGTTATATATGCATTTAGATAGTAGAGTAACTTATCTTTATAGACGACAGGTTTCATATCAGAAATCTAGATTATTTTATGCGAGCAGAAAACATGTTTATGAAATAATAAAAATATATATTTTTCATAGAAAAGTCTGCGATGTTTATCTTAACAAAAATTTATTTCCTGTCATAAAAATTGATAAATATAGATGAAAAAAAAAATTAATAATATTTTAAAACAAATCTTTTAATAAATTTATTTTATTAATCTAGATTTTTTCTTATATAACGCATCTCCCGAACGCATCAAATAATCGAAATTGCTACATAACTGAAATCGATAAATATCGTTTTTGTAATATGTATCCAATTTAAGCTTAATTCTCTCTAAAGATAGTTCAAAACTGTGGACAGGGTATATCCCAGTCGATCACATTCAAACTCAGCAATCTCGCTGTCATTCTTTTTTTAGTACCACAAAACCAAAAGCTGGTAAAGTGATGGCAACGGCAACGGCGACGGCGACGACGACGGCTGTGTCAAGTGAGCGGCATCTCCTCAAGCATAAAATGAGCGAAAGCGAGTCGAAAATAAAAACGCAGCGAGCAACGCAAACTGACACATCATTTATATAGAATGGTCGTGGGCGGCAGGGTAAAAAGGAGCCTAAGGATATGGAATGCACAGCCATTATATGTAAATTGAAACGAATAAGATGGCAGCGCAAGCGTTACCTGTCCGTGTCCTATATACCTACATATATATATATATATATACATCTCCAGGTGGGGGCTCACCAAATTTACATTAAAATTTAGTAACGAGCGAAAGCTACAGCAAGAATTTGTTGGGTTAGCCACTTGCGCAGCCATCACCATCGCCATTGCCATCGCCTCGCAGCGTATATCCAAATCCATCCTCATTTGAAGACGCAGCCACATCCGCAACAATCTGTCATCTGGGCTGGCTGTCGGCGCTCCATAAATTTGTGACACTTTTTAGCGAATTTATTGCTTCAACTAAATCAGCATGTTTGGCAGAGAAGCATATGGAGCGCACGACCGGGCCAGATATGCAGCTCATTTGGTATTCATTAGAGCTGCTCTCGACCTGGCCTCCACCACTTCTGGTTGGCCAGCTGCTTTGGGCCAAGTTAATTAATTGAACAAAAGCTGACTGGCATTGCCAGTGCAGAGCACAGAGCACAGAGCTTCTGACAGCTACTCCCCAAATGAATGGGGCTTCACCTTGCCTTCGACTCGCACCCAAACTGAAGTTCGAATTGGAGTTGAAGGCGGATGTGGAAAAATGTTGGGACCTTGGCACCACCCCACCCCACCCCACCTTGCATCCCTCTCCGTTTTCGTGTTGATTTTTGAAATTGTTTGGCACTTGAGTGGCAAAGTGCTCCCCGGTGGCAGCCAATGTCTGGTCATGATTGAGCAGCCAATTGGCAAAGGGCATGAGAAATTGCAGCTGCAGTGCCAAAACAGGCACTTCGATAGGTCGGAACGTAGCCACGCTAAGAGATGCCCATTAAAATATATTTGATAAGTCAGACAGAGATATATACGATTTTCCAGCATATATACGAAATTATATACCGTACAAAGAGTTACTATTAATTTGATGAAATCAGACGGCTGATTTACAATATAGATACACTCTGTTCTGAATATCTCTCAAACATATATTCAATATACCCAAGTATTACACCTGTATAACCTGTATACCCCATGTATCTATTACAGGGTATCCTATAGTAACATCTTAGAATGCTAATAAAATCCTCTCGAACATAATTTGCATAGCATTAAAATTTCAAAACTACCCTATTGACAACTATTACAGGGTATCTTGTAGTATCATCGTAGATTCCTAATAAAATTCTCTCAAATACAATTTTATAATAGTTCACGCAACATTGTAATCAATACACCCCATTGCAAACTTTTACAGGGTATACTGTAGCAACATCATAGAATGCTAATAAAAATACCCTTGTTGCTCACAAACCACCGGCCATCCACTTTGCACAGCAGACGACGTCCGGACTCAATTAACAAGTTGCGGATAGATTATAGCAAATTGAAGGAAGTATTCCCTGCATACATCTCAGGCTGCCCATTTACACAGAGTTATTATTCATGCAGCATTCGTCTGGCCGAGCAATTAAATCTATTTTAGGTTTTGCCAAATCGATTGACAATTTTTTGCTTCTCGAATTTCTTGTTCAATTGCCTAAAATTTAAATGCGAATTTAAATGCGAATTACCTAAATACAATATAACAATAATATACTATTAATAGCTTAAAGTGCAACCGATTCATATTATTTGGCATAATTTGAATATTTATTCAACTCCAACAGGCCGTGTAGGGCGTCAGAGCATTCACCATTTCATTAGTGGAGCATCCATCATTCATGTTAATTGCTTTAAACATGAATATTGAGTGTGGCTATCGAATGATTCAACCGCAACCAGGCATTCGGCAGCAGCCGCAGAATATCTAGCTCAATAATCATTGAATGCCGTTCATCAAGCTGAAAAGTTGCAAATGGCAAACAATTGATTTTATAAATTATTCCACAACAAACAACCTATTGCCGAACTCCAGTCAAAGCGAACAATGAGGCTCTAATCTCTAAACAAAGGCGACGATAGGAAAATGCATCTTCGAGGAAAGCAAAACCAAAGTCTTTTGTTGCGGCAGTTGTCATAGCGACAAAGCAACACAATTCAGAGCTCAAGTCAAATAAAGCTAACGGTAGTTGGAATGAGGAAGGTAAATGAGCTCTAGTTGAGGTTGCCCGACTAGCAAACACCCGGATAGTGATAAGCAGTTATTAGAGGCTAAACGTTTTTGCCAAGCATATTCGGGAAACAGGAAAAGGTTTGAAATGAGCTAAATGAACATTTATATTTTGGCATGAATTGTAAAAGAGACTTGAAAATCTTTACGAATGTTAATAAAACTAAAGTAAAATTAAAAAAAAAAATTTTTATTGTATTTTTTTTTAAGGGGACGAAAGAATATTTGTTTGGCTTTGAGATATTAAATTGAAAAATTAAGATGATAAAACTTTGCATGGAGGCCCTGAAACATATAATATATAGTATGTATGATATATATGATATATATGACATATATGATATATATGATATATATGATATATATGACATATATAGTATATATGATTTCAATAATACAAAAAAAATTTTTTTTTGGCATGAGGTTAAAAAATTAAAATGATTAAAGTTGGAATCAAGACCATGCTATATGTATTTTATATATGATATATAGGATTTGGATCAAGGCCATTATAAATATGTATGATATACATTAATGTTATATATCATAAATATAAATATAAAATATTTTACTGCAATCAGCCTGATCAAACTACCTTCAATTTGCCATTTTTTTTTTGCTAATTATTATTAATTATTATTACACTAATTGCTGTTAAGCCTTTGACAAATGTATTTTCTAAATACAAAGTAATATAAATACACACATATATAAATACACATATTATATATGTATATGTGTCCACTTATATGTATGCAGCCCAGCAATCCACTGGCTGTGTGTGCTCCTGCAAGCAGTTGAGTTTTTATGCCCATTACGTATACGCAGCGCTGGCCATTGCGCACGCATTCACGTCATAAGTAAGGTCATCATTATGGATAAACGCAATGAATGTGTGTGTGTGTGTGTGCGTGTGTGTGGGTTTTATGTACTTAACACTTCAGCTCATCGTTGACACAGAGCCACAGTTGGGTTAAGAAACCAAGCGAACGGCAATGGGGGTAGGCGGCAGGGCCGGCTCGTCGTGCGTCGAGGTCGAGCAGATGAGCAATTTATCTCGCAGCTGTTTACTGTTTCACTTGGCGCAGGCAGTGCGGCGGGCTTGGAGGCGTCACGCTTGGCTAAAGCCACTTATGCACACACAGCTCGCACAGCTGTATGATTTATGTGTTGGTGTAAATACATAAACACATCAAAATAAAAAAAAAGGAAAAGGGAAGGAAGGAACGAAGAGCCTGCAAGCCAAATGCCGAGTGTCCTTGTGGCCAAAGTACGTTTGCATTAAATGAGCAAAAAGAAATGCGCGCCTGAGTGGGAGTGAGACAGCTAGCGTGAGAGCGGCTCGTTGGCGAAAGTGAAATTAAAAACTAAATTCGCATCAAAAGGCGTGGCCGTCAATTGAAAGGCGACACGCAGAGGAGCACGGCTCAGCTACAGCCGGAGCCGGAGACGGAGCCGGAGCCGAAGCCGGAGCCAGAGCCACGCATCGTCCTTGCCTGTTTGCATTTCATTTGGAGCGCCAGCCGTCAGAGTGCAAATAGCAGCAAAGCCTGCTGAATTGTGGGCGGTCCTTCAGTTTTTGCAGTCACTGCTTATGTCCTTTGCACGCATGACGCGTCATTCCAAACACACACGTGTCTTAAGCATGCAAAATGCAGCCCTGCCCCCTTTAAATGTGAATCGTCGTTTATTTCTATACCCTGCCCATGGAATATTATAATTGCTGAGATATACTTTCTAATATATATTATAATTATAGTTATATCATACATCAGAGCTTAGTTTTGTATGGAGTTGAGTTTGATTTGGTCGATAGAAACCAGGTAAAACTAGGATCCAAAATAAAATATTATAAATTTTGTTTTGTCTAAATATTTTATTATATAAAATTAAAAACAAAGAAGATTGATTTGATTAATCGAATAATTATATATATATATAATATAATAATATAATAATATTAATATAATAATAATAATTATACAACTTTAAATTTCTTTAAGCTTCAATCAAAAATATTATTTTACTTTCCTAAACGAATCTTAGACTACATACAAGGCTATATATATATATATCGCGAATCGGCAATAATAATGTCAATGCCTAAAATCTGGCAACGCCATAATAAATCTCATTCATTCAATACTAAATCAAGAGACTAATCCATTTGCAAACTCAAAATTTCAATTCATCAACATTTCACCCCCAAAAACCCTAAAATTGCAGCTATTTACCACATGCGTGACCCATCCATATGCACAGCTCAGTGCAAGTGTATTTGCACTTCGTTATTCTAGCGTAAAGAATCTTTTATTTCTTGTTATTACGAGTGTTTCTATTTGTTTGTTTATTTTGCTGCCCGTTCCCATTTCTTTTTTCTCTAGCCATCGCTTTCATAAGCGTAAAGTGCTCTTCATTATGCGCATGAAGTGAAAGGATAAGTGCAGCGACTATACATACTTATATACACACACACACTTTCCGGCTGAAATATTATGCTCTTTATGTTTATGAATTGCCGGAAAAAGTGCAATGCAATTGCCTTGAATCGCAGCTGAAGCAACAAATTGTTTTAATTTCTATAGGAAATGTTCAGCCAAATGGAGCTGCACTCAGAGCCTTTGCCACCAGGTTGCAAAGCAGCTGACAGATGGTTGAAGAGCCAAATAAGGATCTGGTAAATGTGAGTCAGTGGAGAGCACTTGAAAGACTTTTTATATATTTTTGATATTTTTTTAGATCAGGTAAAAGCGTAGTTTAAGCTAGTAAACAGGTAAAGCTTCAAGTCATATAAAATATAGAATTTCTGTCGTATTTTCCTTTATCTTGTGATAAGGAAAATGTACCAAAAATTCCCTTAAAATCATATTAGCTGTTTTTTAGAATTTTCTAATTATTATCTAGCTATTTCTAGGTATTTTTCATTATTAAGGGCCTCAAGAGTTAGCCACACCATAATAACTGTCAGCCTCCGACTTATACCTCTGCAACCCGCTCCAACTCAAAGCTAATAACTATGAATTAACAACATAAGTTTCATGCACGTATTATTATTTTAATATATAAGTTAATCAAAGATTCCTTATTTCAAGGTTCGGCCAAACTTAAGAGTTCCATTGTGCTCCAATGACTCTGACGCCAAGATGTATATTGCGATCTTCGAAGCTTCGCTGCCAGTTGCCAGTAATGCAGCCGCCTCCGCAATTGCAGCCAAAAATATTGCAGGATCGACGGCCGCAGTAGGTGCCCTGTTGAGCCTTGCCATCGGCACAAACGGTAATTGTGCATCCAGAAGAGGTTGGACGTCCACCGGCATCCGCACACGTGCCTGAGTTCAACGTATACGACATGGTCAACGAAGCGCGACAGCACTCCGCCTGAGCGCTGCCCATATAGGCCAAGACACAGCCCAGAGCCAGCAGAATGGTTATGTTCTTCATCTCAGTAGGTTTATAATATAAAATTAACTGAGCTGCAGGCTATTTATAAGAATTTTGTAATTTCTATTACCATATAAAAACGAATCCGAAATACTCTAACATTAAAAATGTTACTAATAATAATAATCAATCAATGTAGTTGCTTAACTCATTTTTTAATGGGTATATGTAAAATTATTATATAATATATTTTAATATCTTAAAGTTGATATATATTTAATATGCTTATCCTATACTTGTCACAATTATTATCAGTTATATAGAAAGAGTATCCGATATTCATATGTGAAATATCACTTACAATGCAATTGGACAGAGCCCATAACACCGAAATTTATCTTAAATAATATAATATATAATATTTAATATAATAATATATAATAATATATAATATTTAAAAAAAGACAACAATATTGGTCTTATAATCGATTTTTATCGATAGTAAAAATATAATCTATCGAATACAAAATAAGTAGGGCATTCAGGAATGAATTTCAAATCTATAAAAGTATAGATCGCTGAAGTCATATACACTTGGATACACAAACAGATAAACTGACAAACAAAGAGATAATCATAGCCTTATCGACCTGATCGAAAAAATAAAGATTACTTTTTGAACGAGTATACAAATAAAGACTTTTACAGTTTACATTAAAGAAAATATGACAGAGATAAAGTCTAATCAGTAATACATAATATTCTTGTATATTTTACAGGCTTCAGGTCATTGATGCAACGCGACAATTTACAAGGTCAAGTGATTAGCTTATCTGTGTGTCTTATTTTTCTTGCCAACTGGGTCTGAATGCAGAGCTCTAGAAAATTATATTAAAATTATTTACTCTAGCTATTGCTATAAACGCATGAAAAGCGTTGAACTCCTGAAAAACGTGAAACGCGTAAAATGGTGAAACGCGTGAAAAGCGTGAAACTCGTGAAAAGCGTGAAACGCGTGAATAGCGTGAAACGCGTGAATAGCATGAAACACGTGAATAGCATGAAACGCGTGAACGCGCGATACGGGTACATTTATTGCAATCAAGTTTGATTTGAATATATCAAAAACGGTTTAAAGGATTCTCCCATATTAGTTGTTCCATTTGAATCGATTTACTGTAATGTCCAGCCGTCTATAAGTCTGGAGGAAACTCTGCATCCAATTGCCCGTGCGACAGCCACCGTCGCAAGCGCAGCCAAATATATTGCAGGGACCACGACCACAATAGGTGCTTTGCTTAGCCCGGCCATCGGCACAAACCGTAATCGTACAGCCCGAGACGATACTACTACCACCTGCATCTGCACAGGTGCGTCCGCGCGTTCTATAAGTATAATCCATAGTCAAAGAGCGCATACAACACTGAGCCTGAACGCTACCCACATAGGCCAAGGCCCAGACGAGGGCTAGCAGCGTTGCTCTATGCATTATCTCAGCACGTTTCTGGTTGAGAGTTGACTAAACTACAGGATATTTATAGAAATTTCACTGAATGCTGAAGCCAAAATACTCTGCGAATTAAAATATTTGTCATTGTCTCTAAACAATAAAATTAATATAATATTGATTTTAAATTTTAATATAATTAAATGTAAAAATGTTAATATAATTAAATGAATCACAATATCACTCACAGTTCCGCATTCACACAAAACTCTCTGAATGAATCTCTCTTTTATCATCTTTTATTGTCAGCACACTTTACTCAGTTGTTTTATTCATTTATTGCAGTAAATAACTTGATTAAAGTTAATATTTAATTGCATACAAAGTTTACGAATTCGCCAGACTTATTTAATTCATATAACTTTTGTAGGTCGAAGTGTATATAATTTAAAAGAGTTTTCTTGAATTTATTATATACATTTTTTTTTTTATTTATTTAATTTTTTTATTTATTTTTTTTTATTTTTTATTTTATTAATTCCATTCATATTATTTAATTTTTTTATTTATTTATTTTATATATTTTATTCTCTTTTATTCATTTATTTTATTTATTTTCCCTCACCCACTCAGAGAAGCGGAACAATATAACAATTTGTGCCCCACAACTGCAGCATAATAGGCGAGCTATTAAGACGCCAACTAACAGATGCGACACCCGATTAGGCCCTTGAGCTATGTGTTTGTCACACTGTGCACAGTGTGTGAACATTTCGTAAATGCCCGTGAGTCGTGAATGGCGGCCAAGTCAAGTTGGGGGCATTCGTAACAACTGTCTTTGGGTCTGGCCAATCGATTGGCCGTCAGGGTCAACGGGCCGGGCCAGTGCTTAGCTTCTGGCCCTTCAATCGGCCATAGTCTCGGCCGCATTGTTGTCCAGAAGCCTAACCGGGCTTAAATTATTATTATGTCTGACATAAGCGGCAAGCCGGCAAACTGAGCCAAACTCTGAGCTGCCAGCAGCAAAACCGATTTGAATTTTTCACACAGTTCCCACTCCAACCCCAACCCCATACCCTACCCTACCCTGCCCTGCCCTACCCTACCCCACTCTAACCAGACAGCTACTGCGAGCTTTTAGTGTGGGGAGCAGTAGCAGGAGTTAACAAAGTCTTTGGCTGCTTTTTTGGCACACTTTCGGCTGTTGTCATTGACAGGCGGAAGGCAGCCGCACAAAAGGCCTTTGACACCTTTTGTGTTTGCACGTGAATGTATGGGTGAATGTGTGTGTGTGTGTGAGTGTGTGTATGCGACAAATTATAATGTGAATGCGTCTGCCAGCTGCCTGCCAGCCATCATTTGCTTAAGCAAAAGTCTCTGCCTAACAAGGCCTAAGGCACCGATGCTTTACATTGAATGGGCAAAGAAGCTCGCAAATTAAAAGAGTTCTAAAAGTGCCTTAGCGATCAGTTTTACGATATATTTATTTAGCTAGTAGAAATAGTAAAGGCAGAAATCAAATCTATATATTTTTAATGTAGCAGAATAGTTGAAGATTTATAAAAAAAAGCTGTGAAAGCTTTAAAAAGTGAATGAAATATGAATGTCCATTCAATTTTATAAATTTGAATACAAATTATCTAAATTTAATAATATACATAAAAATATCAGATAATAAATAAACTTTTATATTTTATTTATGCATAATAATAATACAAATATTAACAAATTATCGAAATGTAGTAATATTAATAATAAAACATTATCTAAGTTTTAAAATATAAATAATATGAATATGAATAATAAAAATGATCTAAATTTAATAATAAAAATTATCTTAATTTATTAATGAAAATAATAATAATATGAATAATAAAAATTATCTCAATATAATAAGATAAATAGTAATAAAAATAATAAAATGATCTAAATTTGATTTCTTAAAGAAATATATTGGATATACTATAATATTATGCTCTAATTGCTTCAGATAACTTATAAAATTATTCGTAATAAATATTTTATGAAGCCTTTTGTCCATTACAAGCTGTAAAATTTCCATTTATTTTCATTTATGAAGTCTCTCAATATTCACCTAAAATATCTGATACAGATGAATAAATTTGCATGGGAAATTATTGGAAATTCATATGGCAAACTGAAATCAATATTGATGCATATTAATGTATCAATTAAATATTAAATAATTTAAGTTCAATTTTCGCAGCCCTTTGGCAGCTCTTTCAAAGTAAATAAAAGTCGAACGCATAGAAATACAATTTATGGCTGCCTGCCATAAAAACAGTTTGCTGTTTACTACAGATTAACATATCTATATATATATATATATATATCTCGATATATGCATTGCTGTAACTCGTATATGTAAATGTCTGCCGAGCATTGGGGAAAACAATCATTTTGCCATAATAAGCACTAAATATGCAGAACGCCCCTATGCTAACTCGTTCTGTTTCATATTGATAAATATTAGTTAAAATATGTAGAAATTTTTATGAGAGCACCCACCTGTGTGTATGCGTGTGTGTGTGTGTGGGTTTGGGCGTGTGCGTAGCAACAATTTGGCTAACGGTGCGTATACGTAACGTAACGAGCGAAATTGATTGCAAGACGCAATGAGGCGCGTCCTGTAAAACCACTTAAAACATGCCTGAGTACATGCCATAAACTCAGCCCAGGAAATATTCGAGTTCCCTCTATGCTATCTGCTCGAGCCTTTGCCAAAGCAAACCCAAGACGCCGCACACACACAGCTGCACAACCGCCAAATGCAAATGCAAACACAAGGCGCACAAGCCAAGCCAAGCCAAGCCGACAAACATTTAACCGCCGGCTATGAAATTCGATAAATATCGACAAAGTTTTTTGGCCGCCTTTTTGTGGCAGGCAACGTTGGTGTGCGCGACTCCTCGCCGCGGAGTTTATTAAACACAGGAAGGATATTGCCTTGGCTATAGCGCAGGGCTCTGTCTGCGGCCATTCGAGCATCGTTCGCAACTTTGACATAAATATGCAGTCACACGTTGCCGCATATCCAGCCGACCTCCTCCAGCTCTTCAGCTCACTCTTCCATCTTTCTCTCTCTCTCTCTCACACCATTCCACTCAGACTTCAATTACGCGCGCTTTTTACCTTCGTGCCGTGTTACAGAGCCCCCCGAAGGATTATCGCTTACATTTTCAGTCAAGTGCGCCCGTTTATTGTGCACAAAGTTGAGCTCGGTTCAAGTTGCTGATATTGCTGGGGCTCCCGCCTAGAGCCAGGCGCGCCCCACAAATGAAAAAGTGAAAGGACATATGCGCCGTGCGTTGATTTGAAAATGTCACAGACACGCATCCAGCTACAAGGATTTGGCTAGATACCCTCGACTGCCGCCCTCCCCATTGGCCCATTATGAGTTATGCGACAGGTTCTAAATTAACTGAAAAACTGGGAGTTTCATATGTGGCAGCGGAAATGTGTTCGCATGTGAATTTGTTTGAAAGTCAAACAAGTGTGCACATTTATCCTTGTGCTGCCGGAGATGAAAGCGATCTTGGGCGTGTCAAACAACCTAATACCTAAATCTTATTTTATTTTTTTGTTAATGTCAAAATTACTTTTTCTGTGATTGTCAACCGGTTTTCAATTCTGAATATTAATCATTATTATTTAATTAATAAATTTTAAAAATTAAATTAAATTAAATTATTAATTCATAAAAATATTGACTTATTTTTTAATATTAATAATATTATATTTATTATATTCATATTATATTAATATATATTATTAAATTAGTTTAAGCTATGCAAAAATGTTGTAAAGTATTCCTCAAAACATATTCTTCATTTTAAGACTTTTAATAATTTACTTGCTTATAAATCTCTCAGTCTCTCTCTGTAGCTGTAGAAGAATTAGCCAATACCAGATAACTGATCCCAGCCGCCATGTTGGTTTCATTACGTGGGAGCACATATCAGTCTCTCTCTCTCATTTAGACAATCCACAAAACCCGCTCTCTTATTTCAACTAGCCACAAATATAACGGAATCAAATTCAGCTGTAGAATAATTGGCAGCCAATAGCAAGCAACTACATTTACTGACACCACCCGCCATGTTCGTTAAGTGAGCTGCCAAGCAGCATTAAACTAACGGGATCAGCAGTGTTGCGACCAATGGCGTGAACGCACTTATTAATTGCCTCTCCCATTCATGCAGATGTCACTCTCGTGTTATTACTTTTTCTCCCGTTCGCCAATACAATAAAATTCTCTTGCTCGGATATTGTTTTTGTTTTTATTTTCCGTTTGAAAAGTGAATTGAATTAATATGTATGTGTATATTTTTTATGGGTCAATTGTTGAGTTGATTGTGTTGAAGTAAATTGTGCCAGGCTGTCAAAGAGTTGTTTGATTTCATTTTTATTTATTTTTTTTTTTTTTTTTTTTCACAATTCCTTGGCTAAAGACAAAATAAAGTATAAAATCGATCTAGCACACTTTACAATACTTTATATAGAATTTGTCTAAAGCTAGAGCAATACCAACAGAACCAATGTACCCCGTTTTTTCACTTTGTAAGCAGTGTATGGAAAAATGAATTTTTCGGTTGTCAGGGCGTGACATAAGCAGATGCCGCCGATGTTGTCGCTGGTTTAAAGACAGCTGCACACACACACACACGCGCGCACACACACGCACACCTTTACACACTCAGTTACAAGGTTGCTGAAATGGTCATTGTATTTGATTTGCCATCAGTGGAAGGAGCGAGACAGACATGCAGAGGGATAGAGCGAGAGAGTGAGAGATAGCTATGAGTTCCTTGCTGGCTCGTCAGCTCTGACAATTTGTTTAAAGCGCCCCCGCGACAATGAAAACTTTTTAATTAATATCAAATATGACGAGATGCTGTAGAGAACGGGTTAAAGAGAGAGATACCGAAAGAGAGCGAGAGGGAGACAGAGTAAGAGTTTTGGCCAAATATTTCGCGTTCCACAAATGGCTTCGATTAAAGCTGTCTGCAGCTGTGAAGCTGACAAAACTGAAATCAAGCAAAGCTTGTTATAAAACTTTTAATTAAATTTATTGTTGTTGCCATTATTTCGCTAGCTGCAATTGCTGTTGCCAGCATCCGTTTAGCAATTGTAACACAGAATACCTTCAGAGTCCATTGGGAAGCTAACGAGCTGCCTCAGAGGCGAAACTATGCTAAGGCGATTAACTTAAGCTCAATTATTGATATTGAAATTGATGCTCAAGTGCCTCACCTAGAAGTCAATCGGGCCATAAATTAGTTTTAAATTTTCAATATTTTATAATGCTATGAAATTGCCAATGAATAGATATTTACGAGATATATATTATACATGCCTAAGATACTTTACTTGGAAAAGTTTTTCAAATATACAAAATATACTATTTATATATATATTTATATATATATATTTTATATTTATATTTAATATATATTTATATTCATATTTAATATAAAAATATATTTAATATTATATTTATATTTAATATAAAAATAAAATATATATTTTTTTATATTTTCTAATTTCTCTATAAATAAATTTAATATATATATATATATATATATATATATATATATATATATATATATATATATATATACATAGATTTGAACATCTGTTTAAAGTTAACTTTCCGCAATAATTTGTTCAACTTTTCTGCGGTTTAAACAGCGCGCAATGTGTTCATGCCCGCTCACCAAGTGCAAGGGAATATATAGGTTGAGCGCAGTTCGTGAATGCAAAGATTACATATTCGAAATTTTCAATATTCCATGCTAATCAGTATTTATATATATATATATTATAGTATTATTAAATAAGTAACTAAAGCTAGAGACTGTCAGAGATACATGGCTTATATAGATAAGTAATCATCGTGGCAATTAGTAAGCAAATTTTGTCAATTATGCTGCAGTTGAGCTGCTCTGTAGGCTGACTATATCTATGTGATATATGCCTATATGCCTTCTGAGAGTATGACAGATATGTAGATCTAGACTGAGAGCTAAGATGACCAAGCTCAGCTCGAACTTGAATTTCATTCCATCCATTATCCTATCCATAAATCTAGTCTAAAAGTATTTATATTTAATTTGCTCTTACAAATTTTGGCAATTTCAACGAGTATCATACAGTCGTTGACGCCTCACTCGCACATTTCATTTTTATTAATTTGCCAATCCGAGTTTAAGGTTGTTATTGTTGTCAGTTGGGCCAACATGCGGCATTTTTTATTGAGTGCATTTTATATAATTTGTATTATAATTATTATTAAAAAATTAATTACATGCCGGAGTAAATAGTCTGGCAAGCAAGCTTGTGTGGCTATAGAGACAATCATATTGACATTGGCGTCAGGAGATGAAGCTCAGCACAGGTTGATGGAAGAAAACTTGTAAAGCTTTTAATGTGCTTTCATTTTAATAGTAAAGTGTAAGCTAAAGTTAAATAGCTTGCACTGTACTATTGATACATATGGGATTAAATATATGTATATAAACAGATATGTATATATAGCTATACAAAAAATAAAGCTTAAAATACATTTTCAACTTTTTTGACTGCCAAGATGCTAATTAAGCAGCTATAAGAGCTAATAGGAAAGCTTTTGAAAAGCTTATATGTATGCATGACCATTTTAATAAGCACAATATTTTTAACTTATTTTAAATTTATATCAAAATAAAGTAGCTTGAAAATCTTTACCTTTAGGCTGTAAACGAAGCTAAGAAATTGAGAATAGTGATAGAGAGAGACAGATAGTGACAGAGAGATATAGAAATAATTTTTCCACTTATTGAAAGCTGATTCAAAAGCTCACATGAAGATTTGGTAACTAGGTGCTTTCAAAGCTCTAAAAATTATTCATTAAAATAGTTAGTCAATAGTCTTGCCTATGTTGAAGTCATTTCAATTTCCAATTAAATAAAAAGAGATTATTATAGATATTTCTTAGAATTTCATGAAATTTATGATAGGCACGAAAAAAATGTGAAGCTCTTCAATTATTATGGCAAGTCGTCCACATAATTGCGCTAATGTCTGAATGTGAATATATAGATATATATATATATATATATATATATATATATATATATATATATATATATATATATATATATATATATATATATGTATGTCTGTATGTGTGAGTGCTGAGCAAGAACAATGCATTAGGCAACGACAACAAGCGTATAAAAAAGTGCTTTATGCTGTCTGTGTGTGTGAGAGACTCATAAAATTGTTGGCTATTTGAACGTTTTCCTTTTTTTGTGCTAGTCAAAGCCAAGGCATTGAAAAATAAAACGCGACAAGTGCAGCTAAGCCAAACACACAGTCGCACACACACACACACACACACACACACACACACACAGGCACAACAAGTTTTAAAAAGGGTGCAAAAAAAAGCTAACAAAAATGGGAACGAAAGCAAGGGCTTGACTGGAATTTCATACTGTTGGCATGCCATGTCCACCCACGCGCCAGTATGTGCCTGTGTGTGTGTGTGTGTGTGTGCTTGGCCTGCGCTTGAGCCGCGTGCAGTAGCTGCCTTCACGTCGATGTGTTGGCCATTTTATTATATTTGCTCGCAGACATTTTTGCTCTAATACGAAAATGGGATTTTAGGATATAAAAATTATGATAGATTACCGCTGAACACACACACACACACACACACACACATGCATATATATATAAGTGTGTGTATAGACATGTGCAGGACATGCAGCTGACGTGACTGCAGCGCCGTGAAAATTGTGCCCAGCTTAGCTGAAAGAAAATCATTTGATGATAAAAGTGGACCCTCAATTGCTTTTGTTGCTGCTGCATCGTCTTTATTAAATTTAAGTCCCGCCTGCTTCTTCTCCAGCAAAGCAGCAGCCACTGCAATAATAATAATAATCCATTTGAGACGTGCTTTATTAAAAGATACTCCAATTTAACCGCATTATAGACATTAGCTTTGCCGCACATGACATTAACTAAGGTAAGATTCTATATAATATCACAAAACTGACTCAGATCTTGTCTGAATTTTTATTGATGAATTCAATTTAATTTAAGTTTTCAGCAATCCCGTTTTATTCATCTTCATTTGAAAATTTAATTATCTATGCATTTAAATATTATTATTTTATTTTTATTTATTATTAATTATTATACAAAATAATATAATAACTAACGGGTTAAGAGTGCTAGCAGCTAAGGCCATCGACTCGACATTTAAATATTTTCTTATTTTAAACTTACATGTAATATTCATTTTCAGTTCAATTTTTGTTGCTTTATAAAAATTTGAAGCTTAAATTTGCAGCTCATATAAATGATATAATTTTATTTATTAATATTTATTTATTTTACTCTTTTCAATATTTTTCACTCATCAATTATTTTCTTAATACTTTGACTTATTTTAAATAGGAAAACTAACAAAACTTAAATTCAACCAGCGCACAATACCTAACGCCATCTATAGGTCATACAATGCAAGCATTCGCTTAGCAAAGACAACAACCTGCAAGCAGCGCCATCTGTTATGAGGCAGCGTAATACAGAAGCAATTACTATTTTAATATATATTAAAATTTAATAATACAAAAAAATATATAATAAAAAATAAATAGATTTAAAAAATTATATATATAAAATATATATTTATATTTATTTACTATATTATTATACGTATAACTTTTGTATCTATTTATTTAAATTAATTAAATTTATAAACAATAAAATTTGTTATCTTATTAATTAATTAATTAAAATTAAAAATCAAATTTCTCTAGGACCAATTACTTACAATTTAAGAAATTAAAAATATTAACATTAATTTAAATATAAATAAAAGTAAATGAGAAAACTCAAATTTATGGTTAATTTCAGTTTAAGTAAATTAGCTTAGCCATTTTAGGTAAATTAAATAAAGTAATAATAATACAAATTTAACTTTTACAGTTGAGTGAAAAATATTTATAATATATTTTATTGGCAATAAAAATACCTCAAATAAACATATATTTGTTTTAAAAATATAAACTCTTACTAATTGCATACTCATTTTGGGCATCAATTAATCAAACTCAAATACTGAAATCATCTTTGTGTGAACTCTCCTTGAATATTTCATGCCAAAGGAATTTGTAAACAAAATTGAGATTTTTCACACTGATATTTTGCCAAAGCCAAAGCTTTGTAAACATGTTCGGCAAATGCATAAATGAATTCAGTTGGCCTAATGAATATAACTGTACATGTAATAAACCTAGTCATTAGTGCGTTTAGTATTGTTTTATACAAAATAATTGCAAGCACAAAAAGAAAAACCAAAAATAGAAGAAAAAAAATAGAGTTAAGTTAATTAAAAGTTTTTGTGCAACTTAAACGACAACTAAATCAACGTCGAATCATTAAAATTACGAAATTGGAGATTCGGCATCCGCTGACGTTAGCTAAAGCCAAAGCCAAGTCGACTAGGCAATGCTCTTGATGATGTTTTATATAATGTTATAAAAATATACATATATATATATTTTTTTTTAATAATATATAATTTTTATATAATATATTTTTTTAATGGCTTTAGCTCTTAAGTCGTAACATCTGACTTATAGTCTTATAGAGTTTAAATATAGCATTTGTAAACGATCTCTGGAAGTATTTTATAGTAGATTCAAACTATAAGATCAGGTAAAAGTTTTTCACTATTTCTCAACTCCTTAGTGTGCCTAACTAAGCAAATCTTACCGCTTAAAAATACAATATTATGCATAAATATATATTTCAAAACTGAAGACTCTAGCTTCAAAATGCAGTGAGTTCACAGAGACTAGATCATGTGAGCCAGCATAGATGGGTAGACAAACTGACCTTTTATGCTCTGTTTATTCCTAAAGGGCTTACATAATTAATGTAAAAATTTAAATAAATAAAAATGTATCATTAATAATAAATCAAGATAGATATTCATATATATTTTTTTTTATTATATTTTTATTTATTTTAAAAATAAAACATTTTTTTATTTCTATAACATATTTTTCAGACTTACAGAAAATGTCGGAAATAAGTCGAGTCCCATGAGTCGAGTTCGTTCAGGTGCGACGATGGCCAGTGCGTTTGTTATAGTTACTGTGTAAGTGATTAATTATTATTATTATTGTTATTATTATTATTTTTTAATTAGCCACGAGCAACATGTACAACAAACAGTGAACAGCGACTTTATGCAATTTGCTGCGTTTAAGGTCACAGCGATTAGCCAACTGGCCAAGTGGCCAACATGTACTAACAGTTAAGGTAAAACACGAAAGAGCCGCACAACGAACACTGAATACACTACAATTGTAAATATGGTTTAGCTAATAGCTTGAAAAGTTAGCTTTAAAATTAAATACTTTTTATTATTATTATTTTTTTAATAATAAATATTAAAACTGTTAAAACTTATTTTAATCACACTTTTTCAATTATTCAATCCATTCGACTCCAAGCATATTTTAGTACTGCCATCTGCAAGCAGGTCTAAATTATAGCAAATTTATTTTAAAATAACTGTCAATCAAACAAAGCTGTATCAACAGCAAATAAGCACATACGTAACGTAGGTAAATACACATGTACGTAATGAACCGTCTGTTCTTATGCGTTACTCACTACGTGACAAAACGATGAAACTCGACGTAAGCGCATAATAAGGCTGTGCGTCCAATTAAACAGCTGTGTGGAGCTCCGAACTATGTGACTCACCCTCTCGCTCCCGCTCACACTCCCTTTTACACACACACGCCACCTGTCATCGCGAACAAGCATCGCGTGCCGCTGACTGCGTGTGAGAGTGAGCCAAGCTGTTTGGTTAACGCCGTCTCCCTTGCACCGACGCCATGCACTCGCTGTCAATCGCCTTCTCCTTTGACCATGCGACAACATTTTTGATTGTAACAAGTGGCCGAGGCGGGTTTTAGTTTTAGCTTTAGTTTTTAATTCAGTTTCGCTCGAATCACAGTTCACTAGCGCTCGGCAAGCAAACAAAAAGAAGTTGAATATAGTTTAATAAAAAAACGTACATTTCTAATATTTGTGTAACATTTTAAATAATTTATGAACTGTCCTTGCTGTGCATTAACTGTTATACTTTTGTGTTATATACATTTTTCAACTGTTTATTTATTTAAACAGAGCAACAAGAAACTTTGCCGAAATGGGCAATTCGAGTTCCCTTTGTGCCGATCGCAATGCTATAAGGAATTTTGATGAAAATGGGTAAGGAAGGAAAGAATGAAAGCAAAAGTGTGTGCGAGGGCAGTTTGATTAGTTTTGTAAAAATCAAATTTCTTTTGAAACTAAATACAATATAAAATCTAAGATGCAGACGGAATGTTGTATTGTATTTATTATATAAATAAATAAATATATATATAAGGAATTATTAGAATCCTTCTATTGTGAAAATAAAAATATTCTGTGTTATTCTGTTATATGCATTTTAGAATAAGACACGACTTATAGGCTTATATAGTAGAATTCGTACATGTTATTAAGCACTACTAAAGAATAAAAATATACTTAGAGCGAAAAATATAATAGCACCACTGTGACAGTTATTTTTTCTGAAATGAATTTCCTTAACATAGTCCAGGGCTCTTCCTCTCCTCTTCTAAAACATACCAGTCAACCAAATAGAATATAAATTCGATTAGTGAGCTCAAATCATCTGTGAGTATGGTGCTATTATATTTTTCGCAGCTGTATGTGTCCTTATAGATTCATATATTCACCTAAATGTCGATTAGCTTCTTAGTTTGTACACTGTACACAAGCACAAAGAGGGCGTATTGCCACGCCCAATCTGCCTGTTCGTCCTTTCAGTATAACATGTAATTAACAGCTAATGATGCGATTCACTAGCGTTTTAGTAGCGATTTACGCGCGTTTGACTGACCCCTAAAAAAGCAAATAAAAAATAACGCCCCAGTTGATAGTTAAGTGTTGTACATGCGTGTGGGCGTGGCCGGGCATTGATTTAATCGATGTCGTTGCAGCTACAATATAATATATACACATATATATATATATGTGTGTGTGTGTGTGGTAAGGTTATTGTAGAAAACAATCACAAAATCTCGTCTAAAAAATCCTCAATAAAAAATGCACAAAAAATACGAAATTTAATAATCAAAACAAAAAGTTTAACCTATTAATATGTATGAAGGTCAGACTCATGTGTGTAAAATCTGCCAGTCGGAGATTTACTTTCAGTTTTTGTGGATCAACTTTTGGCATTGGGCTGTGGCTCTGTGCGAGTCGCGACTTTACAACTTTTACCCCTGCAGCGGGCTATGATTACCCTGTCACGATATTTAACACGCATTGAGGGGTGCCAGTACGTGAACTATATATTATATTTATTCCGGAACGACATGCGAGGTCAATGTAGAAATGCTTATTAGATTTCTATCTCTGTCTGCCTGGCACTTGTTTGAAATCGAAATTATCAGCTGCAAAGCATTGGTGTTTTTATATTAATTATATAATACAAATATATATATTATTCATTAATTTTGTGATTTGAGAGCTTAGTGAGCTTTGTTTTAACTTAACTCGTATTCCTTCTTGAAAGCACTAATTTTATACTAGAAGTTGATTGCTTAACTCTGTCATATTATATATGATATATAGTAGCCAGTGTTTCAGCTATATTAGCGTCAATCAATCACTCTTTAACTCAATCAGTCAGTCAGTCATTGTGTGAATCACTAATCAGTCAGTCACTCAATCATTCAGTCAATCTATGCATATACACTTATCAAAATCTAATAGTCAATCAATAAATCAAGTCAATCAGTCATTTTTAAATCAGTCAATCAATCAATCATACAATCATTCAATCAATACAGTTTCTCTTAACTTAACTGAAGTTTATTCTTTAATATCCTACATTTTCACATATTGGAAAAAATAATAGTAAGTATTTGTTACTCTTGAATCGGTCCCCCCTTAGCCGCTTTTAAATCACGTGACGCCTCTGTTTATTTATATTGCGAATTGTTTACATGCTGGAGTGAAATGTTTTCATGCCCTGATTGATTGTCGTAAAGCTATTCTGGTGTTATCAGCCAATATGTGTGTACATATGCACTTATATATGTATATATTCCCTTTTGTCTCTCTTTCATTATGCTTCTAAGCTGAGCAAAAGCAAATAGCGATGAAAACTACAAAGTGTAATGAGAAAATAGAAAACGAAGTGCCCCAACAGCCAAATGCCTGAATTTCCTATGTTCAGTTTGATTTTAGTGCTAGAACGTCTCGGTCAAAAGTAAAAATTATCGTAGATCCATATAGAAGTTCAAGATCTTTCCTATATAGGAAAACTACAAGTGTTTAGCATGTACGCGACTCTAAAGTGCTTTTCCTCGATTCAAGCCTTTGGACGATTCAAACTGTATGTACATACATATGCACATATGTGTACATACATTCCAATATGTTTTATATATTTAGACCATATCAGTGTACTCTGCACCCAGCTATCGGGAGCAGAAAGTGGGCGTAGCACAGTTCTTATCTCTATTGTTGATTTGTCTAGTCTGGTGTGCCGAGCATCACCTGTTTCTGAATGTTTTGCTTATGCCAAACATATTGTTGATCAAAAATGAACTGTAATTATGAACTAGTTCATTTTTAAAAATTCCCTATGTCCACAAAATGATGTGAGGTACTTTAAAAGCTATTCCTTTTTATCTGTAGAGCTTTCTTTTCTCTTACCTACGAAGTGCCGTTATCAAATCCCAGCATAACATCACATCTCGTTTTTATTCCCATTGAAAATAGGACTTGAGAGGATAATGTTTTTGTAGAGTTGTCTTTTACAGATAAAACGTCGCATACTCTATACAGTCTGTATAGTAGGGCATCGAATAAATTAATACAACATCAGCAATTATCGCATGCTGCTTAAATAATTGATTCAATTTATAATTTTAAATGAATAATATGATATATATATATAGCAATTTGTATTATTTACAAATATTTCGTATGATAGAATTTTACAAGGGATGCAGGGCATTTAGAGGTCGGGCAATACCGTCTATAGTCCTCCTACATTTTCGTCTAATAATTAAGTTATGCCGAGAACGAGCATTTGTTCTGCCTACCCACCCAACTTACAGTTATCCAAACAGACACACACAACGCACTCTCATTCTCATATTCACAGTGTACCCTCTCTCTCTCTCTCTCTGTATCATTCACAGCACGCCGATTTATCCAACGGCCAACAATTCATACAACCCTTCCAATGGCCAAATAACACCGTATCATCATAAGCAGCAGCAACAACAACAAAATGAGCACGGCTATTACAAGACCACAATACCCGTCGGCGTTGGTGCTGGCGCTGGCGCTGGCAGCACCGCTAACAGCAGCAATAGCACTCGCTGCGCTCACTGCCAAACAGCTGATTTGTACACACGCGCACTCACCCAAGAGAGAAACGACGGCAGCAGCAACAACAACAATAATAACAAAATAAACGCAGCGCAGCCAACACACATACATGCCCACACGAAGCACATACACGAGAGCACGAGCAGCTGTGATGGTGACTGCGCTGCCTCTGCGACTGCGAAATGGCGCAGTAGTCGTGTGTGTAAAAATCATACGACTACAACGACAACACTCGAATACGAACTTTCCAATTTCGCAAAACTCACAACACAAATCAGTACGCAACGCGACGTTGACGAAGCAGGAGCGAGTGTAGACGGAGCTGGAGCTTTGCCACCACCGATATTATCCTCGAGCCACTGGCAGCAGCTACAACAGAGCCTGCACGAACTACACCAAAACCAAGCCCAATCAGTACTTGGCAACCCTAGCAACAACAATTTGCACCAGATACGCAACTACAGCAGCTGTAACGACATGAGCAAGAATCAAGAGCGTGATCGCCTCGGACTTTGGGGCTCAGGCGACAACGAGATCATTGGCAATGTCTCCGGCTTCGATCGTATGCGCCAAAAGCGCTTCAATAAGGTAAGTTTTGAAGAAAGCCGCGGGCTGCCCATACGCGGGAATAGTGGAAAAATACCAGCAGAGAGCGCCGACTGACTATTGCGGGGTTGTTTTCAGATATACATACATACATACATACATACATATATACATATAGTTAGTTATGTATAGATATGTATTAGCTACAAATGTATGAGCATACAATTGGCCCAACTTGTTAGATGCTACACTAAGAGAAAAAGTTCTGAAAGTCAATTCACTTTCAAACTATATTTTGACTTTTTTTAAATTTATATAGAACTAGGACAAATTTGTTTTTTCTCAGTGCTAACGCCCTTAGGCCTTCCATTGAAAGCAAAATGTTGCTCAAGTTTTGGCTGCTATTTTTATGCCACAGACTGCCAAAAAACGAAAACTCATAAATAATAAAATAAATAGCTATTAAAGAAAAATGTCACCTAACAATTTCACAAAAAAAAAAATTGTTACTGCTGGTTTGCTTGACCTTTAGATGACATAGCCAAAGCTGAATGTACGTCCACGCGCCGCACTGGAAGACCAAAGCTCATATTAGATGGAATTTTTTTCTTTTTTTTTTTTTTTGTATATTTTTTTTTTTTTTTTTTTTTTGTAGTTGATGACAGCATTGGGCATATAAAATCAATAAAGCAACGAATAAGTGTACAGGCTTGTTGTAATTGAGTGCCCGATAAATTGAATAAATAATTAAATAATTCGATTAGACACTAACTAAAGTGTGAACACTTTGTCGATTGGGTTGCGTGCGCTTTACCGTTACGCCTGCACTTCCAAGTTCATTGCCAATTTGCAGACGCTATTCAGCTGATGCTGTTTTCTTCCTCTCTGTCGCTGTCCTTCCCTCTCGCTCTTTTCGTTTTGTAATTTTTTGTTAGGCATTAAATTTGCTTACAAATAGCGGAAGAGAGACAAAGAGAGGCAGAGCGTAGCGCGATTGCTGATGTGCAAGTGGGAGCGAAGTATGCGCATGAGCTTGAATAGAGTGGGCTATGTATGGGGTTAGGGTCGATTGAGTAGTTCTATAGACTGAACAGGCAATTAAATTTGAGTGAATCCTTAAAAATTATTCAACTTGAAAATAGTATTACGAAAATGTACATATATATATTTAATAATATAGAAATTTGAAAACAGCAGTATAAATATAATATTAATAAAATAAAAAAACTTCAATATATTTTCAAAATAAAATAATGATAATAGAAATAATATAAATTATACAAATTAAACAATTTAAAGGTGACCTACAATAACGTCCAAGTTCTCTTATCACATTTAACGAGGGTTTTCATATCTTACATATATTTAATACACGACATATGTATATACTATATATATATTTGTATGTACATATATAAATTGTTGTCTGAGACTTTGGCTATACGTACGTTTCCATTGCATAATGGAAATTTTTTCCAGTTCTTATCGCATTGCATATACTAAATACTTTCCACTTCCTCAACCACAGAAACTGACCTACGGCAAGAGTTAAATACAGTTTAGTGTGAAAAAAAAAACAATAACAAAACTCTATAAATATATATATGTATATATATTTGTCACAAAGTATTTGTTTGAGTATCACAAAATAATAAAAAAAAACCACGATGATAGACAGATTATTTGCATGTTTACCTAATTTGGGCGAAAGATAGCGTTAATCGAAAAAAGTCGACTTTTAAATATGCTGATAAGGCACTTTAACGAAAAAAAAAAACTTAATTTGTCACAGTTCTAGGGGCTTTTCTGAAAGTCGTTTAATATGAGATCAAGCTGGCTGGCATAGCTGTAATGCCCGGGGAATTAGTGTGCGTAAATTGAAATAATTAATACGGTCAATGCGCTCTCTGTGAGCTTACTTCAGTAGTTCAATATGCAAATATCGGGAGCATGCCACTATAATAATATAAATAAAATATACATCAAAGGCTTGAGTCAAAAGGAAATGAAAATTAATGTAAACTCTCTGCTCTCTTTTCTAAGAGAGCTTCAAACAATTGCACAATAGCCTAAATAATGAATATTTATTTTGAAAAGTAGATGTCATGCCTTGAATTGGGATGTACCCAACGTCGCTTAAGTCCATTCGTAATGCCTGAGCTTCAAACTGTCACACAGTCATTGTAAAGGCCTCTCAGAGGAAACAATTTGTATGAAATTGTCTGTGGCAGCATCTTTTGTTGTAAATTCCGTTGGTGTCGTCATCGCTTTGAGGTCAGGTTTCCCACTGCACGCTTATCGCCGCTAACGGGACGACTGTCTCTTCATGATGACAGTGCCAATGGTGATAATGATGATCGAGCCAGACAACGCAAACATCAGCTGAGCGCCAAACAAAGTTGTTTCTGTATTCACTTTATTTTGGTTTTCGATTTGATTTTATTATATATATATATATATTTTTTTTTTTTGCGAATTTGTATGCGTAATCTTCAAATGCGAATTATTGCGTATACGCTGAGGGTGACGCGCTGTGAGGCAAGCGCTGGGAATTGCTTACAACGGCGTGTTGAAACGGTAGCTAACCGTTATACGTGTTGCCAAGCAAACGATCCCACTCTCACTCTCACTCTGCCTCGCCGCCTCTCTCTCTCCCACTCATTCACTATCTCTTTCGCACCGACCGCTTATCGTACAACGGGCGTTATTTCAATGTCAACGGTGTCGTTTTCAGCAGTATCGCACTCACTATTTCATCAGCACCAATGATGACGTCTCATATCGTACCGTAAACGATATTCACAGTTCCAGGCAGTTTTTTTTTTTTTTTTTTTTTTTTTTTGTAGGCTTTTAAGTCTCAATTTTATGCTGATTGCTTGAACGCACTCGCCCACCGCGTGGGGTCTCGCTTTGAAAATGCGGCAAATTTCTGATTAGATTAAACCTAATTCGCTTAGCCGCTGCGAAATATTTCCACTGCTCCGGGATCAGCTACTCGCCGCTCCAATGCTGTCATTCCACAATTTATTTACTTAAACACAAGATGAGTTGGCACTAAATCCTACAAAGTTTATGAGATTCTGGGTTTTTCGTTGTTCTTTCCTATAAATTAAAGTCAAAATAAATTTGGGCTTTTTACAGGCGTATTTTAGGAATTCTCGGTTTAGTCATCAATTCGGAAATAGTGGAAACAATTTGTGCAATTTATTGTTGTAAATCTGTTAAGGCACGCGATCGAGCGATCTAATAAGCTGCCAGCATGCATATCTAACGTATTGTAAACAAATATATAAAATTATTAAATTCAATTATCGCATAGAACAAGTTCGAGAACAAGTTGAGAGCAATTAAAATCAACAAATCTTAAATGAATTATTTATATATATATATATATATATATATATATATATATAAATATATACAAATTAATTATATGTATACATTTTTCTCATATTTCGGTGCTCGGCACACGATTTGCTTATTGTGAATATCGCTTCCAATTATGATATAATCTTTTTTGTTTTAGTGTCAACATATCGAATTGATTACCTATTATAATAATATAATGTGATATATGATGATGATGATGGTGAATTTAATAGCATGCCATTATATCATCATGGGATATGTATACATATGTACATATGTACATACTGAAACTATATAATGGGGGAGAAACTGTATAATGAAGGTATATTATTTTCTAATTATATAAATTCTACTAAAAATAAAAGTTTGTGGTGGACTGGGGGAATTACACGAAGTAGTAGTCAGATGTGGTCAAAAAAATATATATAAATAAAGTAGCTTCAATAAAAAATATATTTAAAATAATACAATATAAATTATAAATAAAATAATAATAAAATTTCAATTATAAAAATAATAAATATACAAAATAAAATAAATAATAAAATATAAATTAAAAATAAAATAATAAAATATAAATTATGAATAAAATAATACAATATAAATTATAAATAAAGTAAAAATAAAATTTCAATTTAAAAAATAATAAATATACAAAATAAAATAAATAATAAAATATAAATTAAACATAAAATAATAAAATATAAATTATGAATAAAATAATACAATATAAATTATAAATAAAATAATAATAAAATTTCAATTAAAAAATAATAAATATACATAAATTAAATTTTAAAAAATTATATAAATATAAATTATAATTAAAATAATAATCCAATTTAAATAAGCAAAAGTGAACTCATTCACATCTTTATTTAAATACTTTTTTATGGATTGTAAAACTATATTTAATTCAAACAAAGGCATTAGTAATCACTTAATTATATTAAACTATATATATTTATATTTATACATATTTATTTTATTTTTTTTCAGCAACTTACATAATGCCCAGCTAAATCCATAATATATATTCATGTACATGTCAAATGCACAGTAGCTAACTATTAATTATTCTTTGTCATGTCACGATTTCGCCATTGTGCCAAGCCCTCAAAGAATGCAGCTGAAAGTGCTGCGCTTCTGCCTTGGCCCGTATGCATATTGTCAGGTTTCCACCTGGCGAGCAAACAGCTTAGAGGAAGTTGCACAAGCGGCAAACAAAAAACAAGCGTTGTCACTCACGCACACTTGCAATTCCATATAGTTCATATCAGTTAATTACACAATAGACTCAGCCAATTGAATACTTTCAATTGTTGCGAATCATGCTGTTGGCTGGCATATCGAGGCCACTCGCTCGCTGAGTCAGCCCATTGAGTTCGCCTTTCAAAACGCCGAATGCCCCAAATGCATTTGAATACCGGTTCCCAATCTCGCTCACATCTATTCGCACACATATTGCTCGAGATGCTTGACTTTGAACTTCAAACATATAAGTATTTATTTATTTATATTTCCCATGCAAATCTTTGGCAGGGGCGAAGGTCAGCCAAGAGGCGTGGCTGTCAGCCCATGGGCACGGGAACAGCATGGATCTCCACATGACCAGACCACCAGACAGGGTGTCTATGGCGCGTGGCTCATTCTGATAAGCTGTTTGACATGTTAACATAGGTTGACTGTCGGCTGTTGTTTAGTCTAATCTAATCTAGACTATTTCCTGACCATTGAATTTATGGCTCTATCAGTAGAAGAGGTCAACGGTGGCAAATATATTTGGCTCTGCTTTGCCACGCCCCCCCTTCAACAGAGACCTCCATCAGTCTAATCTTCTACCTGCGTTCATTTTAGGGTCTGGCCTTCACACATGAGGAACGTCAGCTATTGGGCATCCACGGCCTTTTGCCGTATACGGTGCGGACCCTTGAAGAGCAGGTGAACCACTGCCGATTGCTGTTGAACCGCCTGCCGAACGACTTGGACAAGTATATGTACCTGATTGGCCTGTCGGAGCGCCACGAACGTCTCTTCTTCAACGTGCTCAACTCGGACATTACCCAGATGATGCCGCTGGTGTATACGCCCACAGTGGGCTTGGCCTGCCAGAAGTTTAGCCTGGGATTCATGAAGCCCAAGGGCTTGTTCATCTCCATCAAGGACAAGGGACATGTCTACGATGTGCTCAAGAACTGGCCAGAGATGGATGTGCGCGCAATTGTTGTGACCGACGGTGAACGCATCCTGGGTCTGGGTGATCTGGGCGTCAACGGCATGGGCATACCCGTGGGCAAGCTCTCCCTGTATACGGCTCTGGCCGGCATCAAGCCGAACCAGTGTCTGCCCATCACCCTGGACGTGGGCACCAACACAGAGTCCATTCTGGAAGACCCACTCTACGTGGGTCTGCGTCAGAAGCGCGTCACTGGCGATCTATACAATGATTTCGTCGATGAGTTCATGCAAGCCTGTGTGCGCCGCTTTGGCCAGAATTGCCTCATTCAGTTCGAGGACTTTGCCAACGCGAATGCCTTCCGTTTGCTGTCGCTGTACCGCGATAAGTACTGCACGTTCAACGATGACATTCAGGGTACAGCTTCTGTGGCTGTGGCAGGCTTGCTGGCTTCGCTGGCAATCAAGAAGACCAAGCTGAAGGACAACGTGCTGCTGTTCTTGGGCGCCGGTGAGGCAGCGCTTGGCATTGCCAATCTGTGCATCATGGCCATGAAGGATGACGGTCTCACCGAGGAAGAAGCCAAGACCCGCATCTGGCTGATAGACAGGTAGGTCCACTTGATCCACATCTATAGCAAATCCAACTAATCTCTGCATATCGCTTGCAGCCGCGGCGTCATTGTGCGCGATCGTCCAAAGGGCGGCCTCACCGAGCACAAGCTGCAGTTTGCCCAGGTCAGCACACCCATTGACACATTGGTGGACGCTGTGCGCAAGTTGCGTCCCAATGTCCTAATTGGTGCTTCGGCCCAGGGCGGCGCCTTTACCCAGGAGGTACTCGAGATAATGGCGGAGATCAACGAGACGCCCATCATATTCGCCCTGTCGAATCCCACCAGCAAGGCTGAGTGCACCGCCGAGGAAGCCTATACCCACACACAGGGTCGCTGCATCTTTGCCTCTGGTTCCCCGTTTGCGCCAGTTACCTACAATGGCCATAAATTTTATCCAGGCCAGGGCAACAATTCGTACATCTTTCCGGGCGTTGCTCTAGGTGTGTTGTGCGCCGGCATGCTCACCATACCAGAGGAGGTCTTCCTCATCGCTGCCGAACGTCTGGCCGCTCTGGTCACCAAGGAGGATCTGGAAAAGGGCAGCCTGTATCCGCCACTCGGCTCAATTATGCAATGCTCGTTGAGCATTGCCGAGGCGATCGTCACCTATGCCTACAAGAAAGGCTTGGCCACCGTTCATCCCGAGCCCATTAACAAGCTGTTCTTCATCAAAGCTCAAATGTACGATCTCGACTACCCACCTGCCTTGCCCTCCACCTATCCCATGTAAATAGAGACGCAGCAAAACCATCCAAATGCTGCCCCCTCAGCCACTCAACGTCGCAACAATTGGCAGAAATTCCATTCCATTTGCCTTCTATGAGGAAGCCAGCAGCGGGTGTCAGAACAGCAACAACATGCATATGTTATTTATTTTACAGTTTCATGCATTAACATCCTGTCCTATTACCACACACCTTTCTATACCTATAACACAGATGAAGAGCAGAGATTGATGAAAGATTTGTTTTAGATAATCATTTAAATAATGCAGTTGATATATGTAATTGGGATATTAATATTCTAGATATCTATATGTGTATACAAATTCTATGTAAACGTGAACACAAACTATGTTAAGTACATAAGTCTAAATAATAATAAAAATAACTAAAAAACAAAAAAAAAAAACAATACTGATTATATTATATGCATTTATCTACCAACAAAAGTCGGGTAAGAATCGATGTAAGTTACTAGCTGCTGAGAGTACTTTAACAGTCATGTTAAGCGCAGGTATGTTACGAACTTAACATTAGTGTTAACAGGTTTTTGACGGATATTAGCCTGAAGTATACTTTACCAAGTATATCTATGCCATATTTATTACCTCATTTTATAAAACCTAAACAGATTTAGGACTATTACGCAAATATATATATTTAATATAGTCTATGCGAACTTGAAGCGGAAAGTGTTCTAAGGCTAAGAGCATGCGACTTGGACAGTTAAAGAAATGCCTTGAAGATGTAAAACGAGTATATTCGTTCTGTGCCTGGTAGCTAGAGGCTTGTCATCGCAAATATATATAGTATAATAATATTTTATTTTATAAAAATGAAATTTTAAGATTTTTGTGATGCCTAATGGGTAATTTCTTAATACTTATAAAAACTGTGAATAATTTATAATCTACAGAGTGGATTAATTATTTAATTAAAAACAGTTTTTAAGATGGGTGGATCTCATCATATTATTATTATTTAATTTTTATTTTAGTTTTATTTTATTTATTAATTTTTATTTAAAAAGTTAAGTACGTCTACTAAAAAGTACTACGTCTACTATTACTTTGTCGAATAAAGTGCAAAATTTGTAATAAAAATAAATTTAAGATATATGTATTAGAATAAAAATAATAAGAATAGGAAAGGATCTTAGTTGTTCAACCATGAGCGAGTATTATGCAGTCATTACCAACCAACTGCAACCACATGCTCAATACGTCTACTGTCGCGACTTGAGAAAAGTGAAGAGTTTGTAAGCAAGTTGCATAATCTGAAGGAGGAAAAAAATATATCTGAAAATAGTGAACCTCCAACCGAATCCCAGCTCTACTTACGTCCGTAAAGTGCATCATGTTAATCTCTATCACGCCGTAAGCAGTTAACTTCCGAGTGCACTGAGTGTATTTTAGCCAGATGAGAATCAATTTACGATATTTCCTGCTGCCATCGTACCAGCTATGATTATACAAAGCATCGTTTAGGCCAGCAGACTGGAAGAGTGAGAAACAGTATATATGTTATATATATTATATATTCATTGGCAGATCTCTCCACTCACGGCCTCCTCGAGCTGGGAGCCACGCAGGCAGCACTCAAAGGTGAAGGCCACCAAGGCCAAGGTGGGACACAGGTATTTGGCCTGCATTAGCTTGTCCGTCGTTTCGGTTATCAAATACAAGTGGAAACAGATGGAGGTGGCGCCGACCAGGTCGCTCAAGGAAATCGGCAGCTTGAAAATGTCATTGAACGTGTTGCACAATAAGTTGATCTCTTGCTGGCGACGTATCAGGCCGGTGATGTGACGGTAGAAGCTTCTCTCATCGACTAGGTTCACACTGTCGACGCCATGGAGCTGCTCCATCTGCCTGCGCAGCCCATTTATATGCATTATCAATATCGTCTGCTGGGCACTGAACAAGGTGTCGAAGGTGGTGAAGTAGGTGACCCCCACCAGCATGGCGTAGACATCGTACAGCCACACCAGAGGATAAACGTAATGATTCTGTCGAATCTCGAAAGGTAGCCAGCCGCCGAGCAGCTGATGGTCCAACGGAATGGGCGCGCTCCGGCAATAGGCGAGTACGTAAAATATAACCGGAGCGATGCAGAAGCCTCCAAGTGCAAAATATGCAAAGAGACCGACATAGCGCTGTCGCTTGCGATGCCGCTCATAAATCTCCGCCACTTGGATCCTCCTCTGTGTGGCCAAGTCTCGTGGAAACTCCCGATCCAGCACATTGATAAAGTCGACCACTTCGTGTCGCTTCAGATACATCAGAATGCCACGGATTGTATAATATACCGATATACTGATAACTGGCAGATTTTGATGGGAAGTCTGGCCGAGATACCGAGACCAGATCATGTCGAAAAAATTGATGCCGAAGAACCAGATGTCCAAAGCAAAGCCCGTTAAGTAAACCAAATACGATGTGCTGACTATACGTCCCTCGTCATTGCGAATAAG
Organism: Drosophila fulvimacula; assembly: GCA_035045555.1. Lineage (NCBI taxonomy): Eukaryota > Metazoa > Arthropoda > Insecta > Diptera > Drosophilidae > Drosophila > Drosophila fulvimacula. Next base: position 18,754,208 of record JAWNOX010000137.1, read on the forward strand.
TTTGAAGTGAACAAAATGCAAAAATTGCTGAAATTTTTGGAATTCAAAGAACGCCTCTATTTGAATGGGCTGATTTAGGTCCAAATCCATGTCAAGAAATATTCTGTTTTCTTCTTCAAAATTTTTGCTAACACTGTAAAACTCTACTATATTCAGTGCGTCTATATATACGGAAATCTAGCACCAGCCAACAATTGGATAATAATTGCCAGCTAGTTGCATCAAAAAGGACTTTTTTTTAATTTCGCATTCTAATTGTTAGTTGGGCTGGGTCAATTGATGGGTGCCAAAGCAGCTGTAATACTTAAGAGGTGCAATTGATTATAATATCACTAGTTGGGAGTGCGTGACTAGCGAATACTCTGAACTGAGCAGTTGCCGAAAAATATTCTAATAATATATCTTCATATATATCCATTACACCACTGAATTAATTTGTGTTAAAGGAAATTTTAATTTTTGTGTATATCTGAGAAATACAATCATGTATTCACCCGATAAAAATAAATCACAATAATTTACAAATTTTGGTCTGAAATGACAAGTTTCAAAATTACCGGTTTTATCCATATTTTAATGTGTCGATAAACAGCGCAATATTGCGTTAACGTTGCTCAGTTTCGCGCTAACGTTACTCTTCCGACGGTTACCTTTGTTTTGGTTCTCTGTTAAGGCAGCACATGGAAAATTCTATATGTTAGAGCGAGATATCAAATCAGCTCGTCTTGCTAGTGCATCCCTGGTAGGCACATATGAAAAACGTAAATATTGTTGAAAACCAATGTAAAACAGTAAATTTATTAAGCAAAATAATTACGCACATGATGGAGAGACTAACGGTAAGCTATGATGCAAAAAAAAAATAGTAATTGTAAATAAATATCAGTGCAAATATCTATGCACATACAGGCATGTTTCGATCGCCGTCAATTGGCCAACGAGCTAAAGCAGAAACAGGTGAGTGCCGTGTCGAAAATAAATACATGCATATGAAGGCTACAACAAGCAATACCCTAATAGGCCATAACAGCTCAGCTGCTGCAGCGCATACTTTATTCGAAACGACTGCTGGTTGATCATGTGGAGGCTCTGGAGCAATGTATGCAACACAATCCTGAAAAATCAACCGGCCGGCAGTTGCTAACCACGCGGAGTGCTTGTATTTTGTTGAGCGGCACCGTTCTACAGCACCTAGTTACTCCGCGTGGCATGCAATTGTCGCTGATGCCCTCCATCTGCTTGACCACCACATTCGGTGCCCTGTGCGCCGTTAAAAGCGTTTTCGTGTGTCGCAACAAAATTGTGGACCGCAAGCTCGAGGAGCTGGTGAAGACCATCGATGAGTTCGGCAATTGCATAAGGCGCAACATGACCTACTTCCAGGAGATTATCATTATGAAGCAGGCTGAACTGATTGAGTAAGTGCAAGCAAAGTAACAAGAGATATTTTTCCTGCAACTCACTCGCTGCTCATAGATCACGCCAAATAGAACGCGCCTGGGACTGCATAACGGCAGCTAAGGAGGTAACCGAAATACTCTATGATGCGACACGCAAGCTGGAACATGATTATCCCCTGCCCCCGAAATACGGACCCTACTACGCACCCATGGAGGAGCTACGTGAATGTGAATACTTTAAGAACAACGTCACGGACTACAGTCCGAAGCACATAAAGGTTCTTACTATAGCTGAACACTTGCATAATCTCCCATATCCACTAATCTCCGACATTCACTGCAGGACTTTCATAACATATTCGCCTATGTACAGTCGCAGTATTTGCTGCGTCTGGCGCTGACCATTATGACGCGACCCTCAATATCGCAACTTAGCGAGGATCTGGTGCGGATCGACAATCAGGTGCGACAGCTCGTGCAAGAGGAGGAGCAACACTTCAAGAATCTGTCGATTGCCATGCAGAACAAGAAGCAAATGGAGGTCGCGCAGCTGCACGCAGCCAAAGCTGAGCAGCAGAAAAGCGGTCCCATTGTGGTGCTGCAACATTCGTCCCTGAAACTGAGCGCCTGCATGGTAGCTGTGGCCGGTGAATGCCAGGCACTGGATGTCACCCTGCAGAAGTTGACCGCAGCCGAGGCTGCCAAGAAAAACAATGCCGATCAGCTTGTGGCTGTGGCCAACAATATGCGTGGCATTGAGAATGCCCTGGCCGTTTGCTGCGATGATTTCCAGCGCCTGATGCTCGTCTACAACAAGTTTCTGAATAGCAAACTGGATCTGGGCATTGATCCGGCCGAGAAATGTAAATCGCCCAAAAAGCAAAACGAATTCCCCGAGAGTATTTTGCGTATCGAGTTCTCGCAGCATCCCAATGAGCCGCAAAAGTGTGATGACTTCTATGCGTACATGTACGATGAGCAGGAGGCACGACAGTACGAGAACGAGCAACAGGCACCATATCCGACGCCCGAGAAGGAGCTGCTCAACTTCGAGAAGCGCATAACCAAGGGCAAGTTTAAGCCAGTGCTGAGACAACTCAAAGATCGCATCGATCCCATTCGCCTTGTGATGCTGGAAAAAGAAAGGGAAGTGCTCGCCGCCAAAGGCATCAATGTGGATGAGCTATTTGGCAAAGCGGAGGAGCAATCGGAACAGCAGCAACGGGATAATCGCCTTACAGAGCCAGCAACAAGTCGTAGCGGCTCCGAATCTGACTCAGCGGATGAGGCATACGAGCAGCGTAGCAAACAAATCAAAGAGCGCGATAATTTCGCCGAAATGCGACAATTTTTAGCCCAGAAAGAAGCTGTCAATCTGTTCCAGCTGGATGGACACATGCGTCAGCTATTGGCCTCAAAAGCCAACCACTCGCTGACCCGGCCAACGCCGGCCCTGGAGGAGGAGCTGATCGAAAGCGAATGCTAGGCCCCCCTTGCTGTCCCCCCCCCATTAGCCACATTATCTCTATCGCAATTTATCTATAAACATTTCTGAGATAAGCAAGTGGCACAGCTGCGCCAACATTTTGCCGGCTTCTGACTGTTTTCGCCTTTTACAATTTTCTCGGATTCTTTTTTCGTGCTGTACAGAAAGTCTAAAACAAGAAATCAATAAACTAATTGAGAGAGAATGTTATGGCATGTATATACACTACTTGAATCTCATCAACTGAGAATATTAACTATTGTCCCCATATGCAGCAGTCTACAGTGGTCGCTCGCTAATAAGAGCTAAGATTATTCTTATATTTACAATTCATATTCTAATATAGTTGAAATACAAATTAGAAATTTAGAGAATTTTGTTTAATGCCAGTTTTTTGTAGTCAAAATTTATACTATCAGTTCGTCATGTAGCAGTGACCACTGTAGTTGCTGCATGAAACGTTGTTGCTAATTTCTAAATCAAAACTTGAATAGAGATTTAAATAAGTAAACTATTTATGTTCTGGACTACAGTAGTCACTCGATAGTAGGAACGAATGGTGATTATATCTGAAACTTGTACACATATGTATATAAATATATATATATATATATATATATATATATGTATGTATTGAATCAAAATCTTTAGTCTTAGCCAAGTTTGTCTAATGCAATAATAACTCCTCACGAGAGGTTCTTTAAGCACTAGTGACCACTGTACCAAGTCGAATATACACAATCCCTTGAAAATATTTATAAAAATGCATTTTATTTCACAATGATTAAAGGCTAACGAAACTTAAGTACAATACAAACATCGATGGCAACACTAGACACTAAGGATATGAAGGCAAGTCTCCTCCCATGGAGCTGGAATATACATATATATATATATATATATATATATATATATATATATGCCATATGCTATATATATACAAGCAAATGCATGCACGCAAAGTCTTGTTTGTGTGGTGGCTGAAACACTTTCGTGAACATCTTTGGCTCAGGGCACGTGCAGCAGGATTGGTGGATTGGCAGGCAGATTTTAGGCGTTGGGTGCGCCTGTTGAGCCAGCTGCTGCGGCAGAGGCGGCGGCTGCGTTGTTGAATTTGGTGGTAACCGAAACCGGCTGCAGCTGCGAGAAGGCGGACAGATTGCTGCCGCGCACGCTCGTGTAGCGGATGGGCTGGACGCCGTAGTCGTTGCCCTTGAGCCGACGACGCACGCAGACCACAATGAAGCCAATGATGAGGCCGGCGATGACGACGACGCTGGCAATGATCACCGTCAGAATGATGTAGCGCCGGCGCAGAAATCTGGGCGGGTCATCCTCGACAGCGCGATACTTCTTGGGTATGACCATGTTGCAGATTTGCTCCGCGGTCAGATTGGTCAGCGGCAGCGCGGCCAGCAAATAGGGCGTATCGCAGCGGGCGACCGGCAGATTGGGCGACTGCAGCACCTGAGGAGCGCCGGCCTGCTCGAGCGCCTGGAGCAGCTCGCAGCTGCAGTACCAGGGATTGCCGGCAATGGCCAGGCTGCGCAGCCTCGGCCAGCTCGTCGTGTTGGCTGCACTGAGTGTGAGGGTGGTCAGCGCATTCTGCGAGAAGTCCAGCTGCGTTAGATTACGGCTGGCCGCCAAGTCCACGAACTCCAGTCGGTCCAGCTTGGGGTTGCGTGCACAGTCCAGTTGCTCCAGGGCGGGCAGCTTCAGGGCGCCCAGGTCAATGCTGCGCAGCACTGGCATTTCACTGATGTTCAGGCGACGCAGTGCATCCAGCTGACGGAAGCTCTGGGCATCGATCTTGGCCAAAGGGTTGCCCGCCAAGCTGAGCTGCTGCAGGCTCTTGCCCAGCTGCTGTATGCCCGCGGGCACCACAGCGAACTCATTGCCCGATATGTCCAGCTGATAGAGATTGCTCAGCTTGGCAAAGAGATCGCCGGGCAGCGTGAGCAAGCCATTGTGCGACAGATCCAAGCGCTGCAGATTGGCAATGGAGGCCAGCGCCGCAGTGGTCGCCGCATCCAGCACGCTGAGGTGATTGTGGGCGAGGCCCAGCTTCCTCAGGTGCGGCGTGTGCTCGAAGAGCTTACGATCCAGCCGCGAGATGCTGTTGTGGCTGAGATCCAAGTCCTTCAGGGCAATGGGCTCGTACCTGGTGGCCTTGAACGGACCACGAAACAGATCCGGCTTCAGCGCATCATCTTTGATCTCATTCCAGCTGAGATAGAGACCCTCCACATTGGGCACATCCATGAAGAGCGGCACCTCCAGCTGCTGTATGCCGCAGTGGCGGCACGAGAACGTCAGCGTTGCGTTCGTGGCCGGCAGCTGTTGCAGCAACCGGATGCTGTTGCCCGAAAACGAGGCAACAATCTCCATGTTCACGTGCTGGCTGCCAAACTCCGGCGGCCAGCGCGCCAGAATATGCTCGAAGTTCTGCATGGCGCAGTTGAGTGTCTGGTGCAAGCGATGATTCGTGTCCTGTGCCGACAAGCACGTGCAAGTCTCGCAGATGTTCGCCACGGGCTGATAGGGTATACTCTCCTTCTGGGCCAGTGCGACACTCAGCAGCAGAGCTTCCGCAGTGATAAGCTGAAAGAATTTATTTTTGCAGATTACAAAAGATAAAAAAAAAAAAATTATATATATATATATATATATATATATATATATATATATATATATATATATATAAATAAATAAAAAATAATTTATATTAATTTTTACCTACAATAAAAATAGCAAAAATATCTAAATAAAAATAAGCTGCATGAAATTATATTTGTAGATTACAAATTATAATATATATATATATATATATATATATATATATATATATATATATATATGGATGTTATATATAATACATGAATATCAAGGGAATTGCGTAATTGCTTAGAAACCATATTTTATATGGATATCTATCAAATATTGTCAAGTGATTAACGAAATTAATTAATTTAGTATAAAAAAAAATAAAAAGAAATTTTTTTAAATAAAAAAATATATTATATTATTTTAAATTTGTTTTTGTAATTGTTATATAAATAGTATATATTTACATTAAAAATGTAAAAATAATATATATTAATTTTTAACCACATATCATCATAACAAAATTTATGTAAATAAAAAATAATTTATATTAATTTTCATCTATATAAAAAATTTATATATATATAATATAATTTTTACATATATAAAAAATATACATATATTATTATTATTATTCTAAGTAAAAATTAATATATATTATTTTATATTTATATATATATTTGTTTATAAAATAATTTAATTTCTTCTAGATAACAAATTTTTCAGTCTTGATAGATTTTTTAAGCTATAGACATACATATAGGTTGTTAGAATAATAAACATTTTTCTACATAATAAAATATATATTTATATATATAATATAGATTTCAAATTTTACAGACTTCCCTCGTATTGGCCTTACACATCAAAGCTTTTATATGATTAATGTAAACTTCTGTTTTTATTCAATACGATGATTGTATACGTATCAAATTATATATACATATTTATAAGAGCTCGACTGTTGGACTATCTATATATGTATATATATTATATATCACGACTGTATTAAATGATGTCTGACAGATCAACCGATCATAAAAAGGCTTCCCTGTATATAGAAATCTATTATGCACACATTATTATAAATCTATATATAACGTATCTGAACTATATCAATGTATGTAGATAATCTTAACTATACGTATAATATTTAGTATTTCATAGCTGACCCCAACGACAATAAAAACAATATTTTCAGATTAGATAAGAAAACGTTCGAAATTTCTGATACACATACATGTACATACATACATATATACTTCTATATACATATACTATGTATATCTGAATATTTGTGCACTTACCAGCAGCAGAAATGTGTACTTCATGCTGTAGAAGTAGCTGTATTTACTGAAATTTTATGAACTATTTCGTTGTTTGTTGGTTGTGTTTGATTAATTTAAAATGAAAAACACTTTTCGCTATTAATTACAGTGTTTTTCTTTACTTATATTTATATATTTAATTAAAGTCGAATTTGATTGCGCTGCAAAATAAACTACGGACACTTTTCGAGTTGAATTGGAACTGAGGTAAATGATTCAAACCGCAGAACACTGCACGTTGAGGCATTATTTGTTTTGATTAGATATCAGCTGAGAGAGAGCAACACTTGCCGTTACACGCGCACTCTCTCACTCGCTCGCTCTCTCGCTCGTACTTTCGCTCTCGGCTAAGCTGCTGTCGCGCTGCATGCAAGTACAGGGTGTCTGGGAATTGTTTTTGCTCTGCAGCAAGGTCGTCCGTCTTATGCTGATGCACCCAATGCCAGACGCCAACTGTCTGAAACAATAGACTCTACGTGCTATTGTTATTGTTTTTCAATTTGAGCAAGAGCGTCAATGATTTCGGAAGATAAGATAACGAAATGGTGTCGCATACGGCAACAAGAGCAACTCAGTTGACTCAGCTGTCGGCGCTCGATTGCCGCTTGATTCGTATAGAGCACGAGAAGAATGCCACAGCCACAGGAAGTATGTACATACATATATTAAAGAAATGCCGATTCCCATTAGACTCGGAGAGGCCAATTGCAATGGCAACGAGCGTGTGTGTCACTTCGTTCCATTGAACTTTGCGCTGTCATCTAGATCTACATCTACATACATACATATACACACACACGCACACATATGCATACATGCATACATATGATATGATCTGTATGTGTGAGTGTGTAGCGCGAGACAAATTGAGTTGTTTCGAAGAACATGCAAATTGATGCCAGCAACAATAAAAACGCAGCTGGTGTACACTGTACAACAAAAACAATAACAAAAGCAAATAAATGTTTGTGGTTGATCGGTCGCACGCAGTGTGGCAATTGGTTGGATAAACAAAACAGAACCCGAAGCTGACTCATCGATATTTGTATTCGCTGTAAATTTAAGTTTTCTTTTTATTTATTTATTTTTTTTTTCTTCTCTCTTTTGCACACGCTTAGAAACCGCAGACAACGTTGCACGCGTCGCCTTTCCACTTGCAACTTGAAACCCGTTTACGATTTGTTGTTATTGCACTTTTGCAGCTGCCCGCCGTGGCTCATCCTCGTTCTCGGCTCTTAAATCAAACGAACAGAAACAGAAACTGAAAGCGAAACTGTAACTGAAGCAGCGTCTGCGACGGACGATCGTTACCTGCCTGTTGCTCAAATTCAACTGAAACTGGAAATCGCTAACGCAGCAGCAGCAACAGTCGCCAACAAACATTCTCTGCGCTTGCCTTAAGCTGGATATCGATGGCCGTTCCCACAAGCTGGGAGCCACTGCCCCGACCCGACTTTGCCCCCTGCCATCAACGAGCTACCCCAAAAACCGGTCGCTGGCCGAATTTCGAACTGTGGCACTGCCGAAATGCGCGACTGCGCACTTCATTGCTTTCATATTAATGTGCAGCAGCTGTGTCTATCCGTCCGTCCGTCCGGCTGTGTGTGTGTGTGTGTGTCTTAAATAATGGCTCCAAATGCAGGAAAAGTGCTTCGTGCAGCGCTCGTTAAACGTTGATTTGCGTGCATTTCCGGTGCGGCAACTTTAAAGGTTAAAGGCATCAAAAAACCAGATTTGTAATTAAGAACAAACATTTATAGGAGCTACATATACGCGCGACTCGAACTACACCTCTTATCTCATATGCATATAGTAATCAATCGCCGAGGAGAAGGCCGCAAAGCCCAAACCGCCAATTATGCCAGCCTTAATGCCCGCTCGAAGACCAATCAAGCCGCCGGTTATGCCGCCCGCATAGGTACCGTTACGCCAATCGGTGACGCCACGTTTCTAGTAAGTAGAAATACACATACAAAAGTGAGCTATGTGAGAGACGTCCGCCTCACTTACGCTTTCAATGGTGCATTCGACCACAGAGAAGACGGCGCCAATTAGCGCAAAATTCTTGGCATACGAATGAGTTGTGCTGCGCATCTCCCGCAGTACCTCACGAGCCGTCTGTTTCTTTTCATTCGCAAATGGATCGGCCATGTTGGGGTTGACGGAGGCGCTGAACAGGCCCAAAGCTGCGCCCAGTCCATAGCCTACAAGGAGCAACAAATAGACAAGTGTTAAAATCCTCTCATATATAGCATTAGGTTCAACTCACCCATAACACAGGCCATGGCGCTTTTGAAGGCACAGCTCTCCACGGCTGTTTCTATGAGCTTCTCTTCATTTGTTTTGATTTTCACCGGCCCATTACCTTTGGGTATTACTATATTCTCGCGATATCTGTTCAGATTGCCCACAAAATGCATGGCCATTTTGTCAAGCTCTGCACTGTCTAAGACTCTGGACTTGGGTGACCCATCGGCCTTGGGGACAACGTCGGGTGCCACTGACATCACTGTGTTTTAGTTAACTATCTGTTCTTTATACAGTATTTGGATTAAACTACATCAATTTGTAAGGCGTGTGGAAATAGTTGGAATTGTTATCACATCGCAAGCGGCAGCAGCTGTTGCGTCAGAGTTGTCAAGAACCATTAAACTATTTCGATAACAATACTATCGATTGTACACAAATTAACGATTCGTTAAGTTAACTTTTAATTTAAAAAGTGGCCAAAAGTTTTTTTTTTTCTTTAATATTAAATTGATATATCTTTTGGTTTATTGAAGAACTGGAATATACTTAAATATTACATTTTTATTGCTATCACAAGTTGATTATACATATACATATACCAATTAGAGAAACAAATACAGAAATAATTGTCAGAAATGTGCCAAATGCTTCGCTTTAATTAAAAGCATAAATTAGCAGCAAAATGACACAGAAGCCTATTACCGCCCCTAAAATAAGCGAATCTCGTCGCTTTTTGATATTGATGCGCTGAATCAAACTGTAATATACAATCAGAACTTGAATTAGTTTTTAAATAAAGCTAATTCTGTTTCTTGTATTACCTCGATATTAGTGGAAAACGATTGGAAATGTCGTTGAAGCGAGTCTGCATTCGCTTGAATGCCTGTCGCTGTGCATGCAGGTTGTCGCGTGTCTCGATGGCGATGTTTATCTGATCATTGACCATGTTGCCGGCGCTACTCAGATGCCCGCTCTCCTTCATATACATCTCACGACGACTCAGTCCTGAAATCGAGGGACTACCACTAGTGGCTAGTCCTGAGCCGCGCAACAGCTCCTCTCGCTCGATGCGCATGGTGTGATTGGCACAGATCTTGTTAAACTCCTGCCTGTAGCCCTGGAGTATTTCCCTGTGCCGCTGCAGTGTGTGCATTGCAGCGCTTCCCGTTGCGGGCAGCTCCGACATCGATTCATTGACCGTTGACAACTACAGACAATTTGGAGCATTTTGGGTAACATTTGTAAATTGTAAAGTTAAGCATCGTACCTTATCGAGCATTTGCTCTATTTCGGCAGATAGTGAGTCGAATACATGTTCGCCGAGCAAAGGTGATGTGTCAGCGGTGCTGTTGCTGCTGCTTATGCTGCTGCTGCCAGCTCCGATTTTGCTGAAAGCCACAAGTTTGAGGTCGATTTCATTTTCCAGGGTGCGCGCCTGCTTGCGTAGCACTTGTGTGTGTATGTGTTCGAAAAACGGTATAAGCACATTGACAATTAAGCAGTTTAGCACAAATAATTACCATCGTAGCTAGAGCCAGCCATTTGCATTTGATAAAAATATCACTTTTACTTGCATGCACAACAAATACAATGAAATTCAACTAGATATACCAGGGCTGCTGCAACCAAGTCATATGGTATTTTTACTTAACAAATTAAAAAAAAGATCCTCAAATGCATTTATTAATTTATTGATCAAAATAGGGATTTATATTTCATAAATTTTTAAGGTTTTCTGTTTTTGTACACAATAAATAAAAATTCAATTTGAAAAGATACAGTATTTCATTAGTTTCTCTCATTGCTATCGATAAGTGTTAATCGATTATTGCGTGCATCATATGTGGAATAATTGAACGCATTTTTGTTGCCGGCAAAAGTATAAAACCACAATTTTAATAAAAAAATAAATTATAAAACAGAATGGCGCAAGCCCAATCAAATAATGACACACGAGTGCCAGATGAAGAGAGCGATCTCTTACAAATTAAGCCACTGTAAGTAGCAAACCACTTTCTTTACTGAACAGTGATGTGAAATATTCTCTTCCAGTGGAGCTGGCCAAGAAGTGGGACGCTCCTGCATCATGCTGGAGTTCAAGGGTAAGAAAATTATGTTGGACTGTGGTATACACCCTGGACTGTCTGGCATGGATGCGCTGCCTTATGTGGATTTGATAGAAGCCGATGAAATTGATTTGCTATTCATATCCCAGTGCGTTTTCCTGCATGATTTCCTTGTTTTAGTGAATTTATAATATCATTTGATTTGATTTGTAGTTTCCACTTGGATCACTGCGGCGCTTTGCCATGGTTCCTAATGAAGACCAGTTTTCGCGGTCGGTGCTTTATGACACACGCCACCAAAGCGATTTATCGTTGGATGCTTTCAGATTACATTAAAATCAGCAATATATCCACGGAACAGATGCTCTACACGGAGGCTGATCTAGAGGCATCCATGGAGAAAATCGAGACAATCAATTTTCACGAAGAACGAGATGTGATGGGTGTTCGCTTCTGCGCCTACAACGCTGGCCATGTCCTGGGCGCTGCAATGTTTATGATAGAGATTGCGGGTATTAAAATCCTTTATACGGGCGACTTTTCGCGTCAAGAGGATCGTCATTTGATGGCCGCCGAGGTGCCCCCGAAGAAACCAGATGTGTTGATCACTGAGTCAACCTACGGCACGCACATACACGAAAAACGCGAAGATCGTGAAAGTCGTTTCACGTCGCTGGTGCAGAAAATCGTTATGCAGGGCGGACGGTGTCTCATTCCGGTGTTTGCCTTGGGCCGTGCCCAAGAGCTGTTGCTGATATTGGATGAGTTCTGGTCCCAGAATCCAGATCTTCACGAGATACCCATCTACTATGCCTCCTCGCTGGCCAAGAAGTGCATGGCCGTCTATCAAACCTATATCAATGCCATGAACGATCGCATTCGCCGTCAGATTGCTGTGAACAATCCATTTGTCTTTCGTCACATTTCCAATTTGAAGGGCATCGATCACTTTGATGATATTGGACCTTGTGTGATCATGGCGTCGCCAGGTATGATGCAGTCCGGCTTGTCGCGGGAGCTCTTCGAAAGCTGGTGCACAGACCCAAAGAATGGCGTCATCATAGCCGGTTACTGTGTGGAGGGCACGCTGGCCAAGACAATCCTGTCCGAGCCAGAAGAGATAACAACCCTCTCTGGCCAAAAGCTACCACTGAACATGTCCGTAGACTATATATCCTTCTCGGCTCATACAGATTACCAGCAGACAAGCGAGTTTATACGCATGCTGAGACCTAATCACGTGGTTCTCGTCCATGGAGAACAGAATGAGATGTCGCGCTTAAAGCTGGCGCTACAGCGTGAATATGAAGCAGATGCTAGCACCGACATCAAATTCTACAACCCCCGCAATACTCATGCTGTAGATCTCTATTTCCGTGGCGAGAAAACTGCCAAGGTTATGGGTCACCTGGCCGCTAAGAAACCGGAGGTGGGTAGTAAACTGTCTGGCGTGTTGGTGAAACGCGATTTCAAATACCATCTGCTGGCACCCTCGGATCTCGGCAGTAAGTATAATCGAGCAAACATTTAGCTGTGTAGCTTGTACTCAAGCTCCTCTTATTCGATTTTAGAGTATACGGACATGAGCATGTCTGTGGTCACACAGCGTCAGTCGATACCCTGGACCAGTTCGCTGGCTACGCTTCAACTGCTGCTCGATCGCATTGGCGCTGGTTGCGTAGAGATTGTCGAGCCAGAGCGTAAGCTGCGCATCTTCAACTGCGTCGAATTGACTGTGGAGCAAAAGATTATAGTCATGGAATGGCATGCAACCCATGTGAATGATGTCTATGCGGATGCTGTGCTGGCTTGCCTAATGCAATCCGAACTGGGTGGCACAAACATCAAGGGTGCTACCAAGCAAACTAAGTCAGAGGAATCGCGCTTTCGCGAGTGCCTCATCGAAACACTGCAGGATACCTTCGGCGACAACTGTGTGCCCAAACTGTTCAAAGGCGACTTGCTGCCTGTTACAGTTAGCGGCAAGCATGCCGAGATCAATCTGGATACATTGGTAAAAACTATTTCAGATTGTTCCAATATTCACAAATAACATATATTCAATATCTTTCCTCTTATAGGCTGTGCAATGTGTCGAGGATGAGGTGCTGAGGCAGATGCTCAATACCACCGTGCAGAAGCTGCACCAGACTCTGGTGTCTGTCCATTGACACAATTCCAAGCCACATGTGAATCCTCTTTATTAATCTTTATTATAAGTTTTCCATTCAAAAGTTGTACAATAAAAGTCGCAATTTATTTATTTAGCGTGCAGTTCTGGTTTTGGCTATTTGCTCCTTGAGCACCAAAATGCTGGCGCGTTGCTCTGGTGGCAGCTGTGCAATCTGATCGTCGGACAGCTGGAGCACCTGCATAATGAGTGCGGCCTTCTCCTGGTCCGAAGCATCAGATGGCAGTACACCATGTGCACCCAATCGACTTTGCAGTTGCAATGCTGCCGATTGTTGCTGCTGCGTCACCTGTGGCACCTGTGGAGGCGGTTGCTGCTGCTGTTGAATTGGACCTGGGGGCATAGCTCCACGTAGACGAGGGTCTATTGGGCGCTGGCGTGGATCGCTTGGGTATGGAATGGTTGCTGCAGGCGGTCCTTGCTGTTGTTGCGGTTGCATTTGGGCGCGAGTGCGTGGATCCATAAGTGGCGGCGGCACGGGATTGGGCATGGGGCCAGGCACCTGGCGCATGTCCTGGTCCAGATTGCGAGCCATCATGCGCGGATCCATATTCACCGGCCCACCCGGTACCATACGTAAATCGATATCATTCGAATGCATATTATTGAAGTTCGGCCCGGGCACAGGCATCGGTTGCATAGGTCCAGGACCACCCACACCTCCAGACTGAGCTGGCGTCGGCTGTTGAGGCGGCGGCTGCTGCTGCGGCACAGAACCCGCATTGGAATGAGGATTGCCACCCAACACAGGCGGCATTTGGTTAGCTTTAAAGAGCATACCCAATGCCTGTTGCGGATCAACGATGCGCATCACCACCATAGCCTGGAGCAGAGCATAGGCCAACTGTGGATTCAACATAAGCATCTGACGTGCCTCAGATGGATTGCTTACTATGCACAGTTTCATTTGCTTCATTAGCTCGTACATCTGCTCCGGCGGCAGGGAGGCAACTGTTTTTGTAATAAGTTCAGGTGCATCGTCCGAGTCACAGGGTTCACCGTACGGATTCTCTACTTGTGGTCCTTGCAACAGCTGTTGCATCTCCATACGTGACTTCTCTGTACACGCATTGTCCACGCGTAAAGTGCGTCCTCCAATTTCGTAGCCATTGAGGTTACGCATGGCACTCAGGGCTGTTTCCTGATCCTTGTACTCGCAGAAGCCAAACCCTTTGGGCTTGCCGCTCTCCCGATCAAACACAAGTCTGTAAATGGCGCATAGAAGGCAAATATTACTATCCATTAGCAATTATGATTTACGATAACCCAGGGACTTACTTAAGCGAAAGTACCGGGCCGACTTCACTAAAAATTTCCTTGAGCTTCTCCTCGGTGGCTTCGTAGGGTATGTTGCCTACAAACACTGAGCGCATGGACTTATCCATAATACTCTGTTCTTGTGCTTTATCGGCCATTTTGTTATTATTTAATTAACGTTCGCAAAATAAAATTATAAATTCGTATAAATTATACTGAATACGCGTTCCACAGTCGGCCAAAATAAATTCCCAATGATGCAGCCACACAGGGTTGCTAAGCACGTTTAAGTGTTGACAAACGTGGAAACGCGACAATCATAAGTTTTACAACACTCCAACGCCTGGTGTTGTAATTTTTCATTTGTCGCAAGGTGAAATCGAAATGACGGCTATTAAATAGTGCAAAGTGAATTTAAATCACTAAAAATATCACCAAGTTGCAGATAATAAAGGCGTGCATCAGTTTAGCATAAATGCCCGGAAGAAAATGTATACCAAGTGCAGGAAAAACGTGATTGAAAATTTACTTTGTGTGTAGCACACACACGCACACACACACACGAAGATAAACGCAGCAATGGCCTCGCACTCGCACTCGCATTCACAGCATATATATGTGTATAAAAGCTCAGTTGTATATTGAAGAAGGAGCGCACAAAGCAAAAGACGAGAAGAAAGATTTCTGTGTCATTGAACGAGGCGAAGAGGCGACGACCAGACCAAGACCAAGGAGCCCCCAAACCACAACGCAGCAATTACATATATACATATAAAATATCAGCTGCAGGTGCCCCATCAAGGATACTACGCTCTGTCCCTTACCCCCGCATGTTTATTGGAGAAATCATGCCCTTGCCTTTAACAAGCAGACGCACACGCGCTACGATCGATATTGACGCCGCCTGTATAAAATGAGTTTTTATTGAACACACATATCCCCATACAAATGCTATTATAATTCATTTACAATTAGTGCTCATAAAACATTGGTTTCTATGTGCATGTGTGTGTGTGTGTGAGTACGTCTCTCCTTGAATGAATTCAAAAGAGAAGAGAGAAATTAAAGAAACACAAAGCGGAAATACTCTGAAATTGTGTCTACCTTGCTATGCATGTGTGTGTGCGTGTGTGTGTGTGGGCAAGCATAGCAAACGGTAGTGCTTTGTGCGTATGTGGAAAATCAACGCATCAGAATACGAATACGAAACTCAATCAGAGCTCGACATAAGCCGCACTTGGCTGTCCTGAGCAAGATCACACATACTAATGCTGCAATCGTTGCAGCAGCAGTAGAAGCGAAGGTAGGTAAAGAAGGTGGCAATTACATGAGTTACTTTTAGTTTTGTAATGTACATACATACATATGTACTCCTCGGAGAAGTATCGATATCTGTATATACATACGTACATATGTATGTATGTGCTCCCTCACGCACTTTTGATTTTTGTGGGACTTTGTTCATCGTTTTGCATTGTGAGCTTCGCTCGAAGGAAAAATCAATAGCAACAGACGTTGTAGACATTGCTGCTGTTTTTATTTTTGTGCAGCCCCAGCACAACCCTTATACGTGTGGTGCCCATATACATACAACAAAAATATTTAGATAAAATAAAACAAACAGAAATTACCCGTTGTGGACGTGCACGAAAAAAAAAACTACGCAAAAAGTTGACCATTTCCAGCGGCATTGCCGTTGCCAGTGCTTAACAACAACAACAAAAAACAGTGCTAGAGCACAGATGAGCGCGATGTACCCGAGTATACACACACTCACACATGTACGTATGTGTATGTATGTATGCTTGTATGTACTAATAGTACGACTGAGTACTTGTGTACAATTATCGATATTCTTAGTGGGCATTTGGATCATAGTGGGCAATTGCGGTACATTTGAAATAAATATCCCTTAATGATTATCAACTTATAAAGCATTGCTTAGCTAGAGCTGATCGCAAAGCAGCTTAGAACAAAGAACGACAGAAAATTAGAAAATCACCTTTACTGTTTATGGTTTATGGTGAGCAGCTGTTTTCTCTCACAGCTGGAATTGTGGCAGAAATGGGATTCATGTATACACTTGAGGGCTTCAAAATGCGAAATGCATTTCCTTTCTATTTCTGTAAAGGTGCAACACTGCATTGGAATGCATATGTATGTTTATACATATCGAGTTCTAACAATAATATTGATAAAGAAATAGCAATAGCAACAGCGCTTAGAAAACCTTTTTCAATTAATTCAAAGAATAAAGAAATGAATTCGAACATATGTATGTATGTATGTATAGCAATAGCGTAGAATTATTGATCTAAATTGCTTGAGTAAATCATTTAAATCATCACAGTCACTGTTTTTTGCGTGTTGTATTGAAAAGTCACAGTATTCGCGCTGATTCATTGCATTTATTGCTCATGCCCAGCAAATAACTCGTCATTATCGCGATGTTGCCGTGTGCTCATCGTCCTCACAAGTTGAATGCACAGAAAAAGCTGTTCCAAAAGTTGTTGCTGTTGTTGTTGGCACAACTGGGCATTCCATTCCATTCCATTTGCACTCGGTGCTCTTCTGCCTCCGTCGCAGCAAGCAGTTCACAGGCAAACGAAGCTTTAACCGATGCTGTTGTTCTTGTTGCTGTCTCCCGTTCCCAGTGCACACGCACACTTGTGCATCATACAGCTGCATAATAGCTATCACAATACATACGCATGTTTATATTTATTTGTTGTTTTTGATTTTGATTCACACGTCGTCCTTTGCTTTTAGTCGTTCCCTCACTTGGCACTTGTGCCGTTGGCTCTCTCATGCTTGCCTCGGCCGAAAGCTTTCGCTCTTGCCACTTGGCGACTGGGCCACAGCAAATATATAATGCACGTTTTCGCAGATTATGTCGCAACGATCCGGGGCTTGAACGGAGCTGCGCATTCTTCGCTTTGCCATATCAGTTGGATATCAGCGTCAGCTTACGGCAATTATTATCGAGCGTCGCGCATAAATATACATATATATATATATATATATATATATATACATGTCTATATCACGTACCACATTTTTTTTGTCATTTTGTTTACTTGCAGCGCCGCTCAAGGATTGAGCAAAATGGCCGCCACACGAACAACAGCTCCGAAAGTCACAGTTTTATGACTCTAAAGTGATATTGGTCGAGTCAAAGAGAGAGAGAGAGAAAGAGAGAGAGCAGCAGCAGCAGCAGCAGTAGCAGCAGCTGCAACCGTACGTAGCTTGATTAACAAGAGTTAACAGCCAATCGTCATCATGGTGGACAGTGTGCAGTGCCCCGTGTGCACCTTGTATTTGCACGCGGGCATGAATCTCTCCGACCATTTGGAGACACATCCCAAGGAGCAGGTCATCAAGGCATTGGTGCAGATGACTATTGTTAGCAACAATGGCGTTGGTAGCGCACTGGCAGCAGCCTTGCTCTCTGGCGATGTCGCCACTAGCTCCGCCTCATTGTCATCCACGAATGCGGTTGATGTGAAACCAGTTGTACCAGCATCCTCACCACCACCTCAACCACCACCACCAACAACAACAGCAGCAGCAGCAGCAGTAGCAGTAGCTGCTGTTGCAGCGGGAGCAACGAAATCAACAACACCCAAAGCTGCGTTGCCCAGCAGCAACAGCAACAGTAGCAACAGCAACAGCAACAGCAGCACCAGCAGCTGCAGCAGCAACAACAACAACAACAACAGCAACAATAAATTGAGCAATCCACCGATAAAGGCAGTAAAAAGTGCGCCACCTACGACTGAGGCGCCAGCCAACACATCAAATACACCCACCACAAACAGCGTGACCGCCATCTATTCCGACTATCGCTATGACCAGCAGTCCCAGCAGGTGACGCCAACAGCAACCACAGCGGTGCATGGCTATGCACGTGGTGCCACTACGCTGGTAATACCACAAGCACCACACCAGCAGCAGCAGCAGCAGCACCAGCACCAATATCTGGCCTCACAGCAGCAGGCTGCTCATTTTGCCCACCTTCAGCAGCAGCAGCCGGCCATGAAGTACACCTATGCAGCAGCGCTGCCACCACCGCCACCACTGCAGGTGAGTGTCTGAATAGATTTGTGCACACCTTGAATATCGATTAACAATTTAACATTCTTTCGTGCAGCTCTTTGCGCAGCAGGCGACATCAACGCAATCACACCAGAAGCCACCACCCGCCTATGGCGCCGCCATCAGTCAAATTCGATCTCAGCACAACCAAAACAAACAGAACCAACAACAACAACAGCAGCAGCAGCAGCAGCAGCAACAGCCACAACAACATATAACCTTGCAACATAGCATTAACCTTGCACCACCGAGTGGCAAACACAGTAAACTTCACACGGATATCTTCTTGAATCCACCGCCACCTCCACCACCACAGCTCACAATTCCGTCAACGTTGTCGACTGCCTCATTGAGACTGCAATATCCGCCACAGCATCAACAATCCCTTTCGTCCAGCAGTACCAACAATAGCAATAATTATGCAGTAGCTAACTGCGCCGCAGCTAGCACGTCGGCTGCATTGTTGTCATCCATCTCCGTCGGACGCGCTAGCAGCAGTCGCCAGACAACTAATTCACCTTTTGGTGCGCTGCTTAATGCTGCAGCGCAAGCAGCCTGCGCCTCACCCGCCTCGTCCAGTGCGTCTGTACTGCGTTACGCCGAATCGCCAGTGGCTCATTATTTGGAGCGGGAGAACGGCGACTTTATAGTCCAGGAAACTCCCAAGCACATTGTGGAATGTGTTGAGAAGGAAGACGGCGAGTTCTCAGTGATTGAGCGCATCTATCAGTCGCCACCGAGCGTACTGCACATACACGACGATGACGAAGACGACGAGGAGGAAGACGAGGAGGATGACGACAAGGGGTAAGTTCACTTTGCTTAACTCATAATTGTTACTCTTATTGAATGTGATATTCGCATTTTTAGATGGGCTAACAGTGATGCCGAGGATCACATGAAAGTGGATGATCAAGTGGAGGATGGCGACGATGAGCATGAGGATAGTCGCAGCAGAGCTTCTCACAAAGCTACAACGAAAAAGTCACGCAAAGCAAAGGCAAGTGGAAGAAAGCACAAACGGATCAACAAACATCAGCCGGATGATGAAGATGACTTCATGAGCATAGGTAGCAGTTGTGCTGAGAGCGACCTTCTGTCGGAGCAGCCACATCAGACGCAGCAATCGCATGTGCCACAGACTGCGTCGCCCACACCTGGTCAACTTTCTACGTCGCCTTCGACGAGCAGTGGAGCAGCCGCTGCTGCAGCTGCAGCTGCAGCCTCCTGCAGTACGAACTCGAACAAGTCCAAAAAGAATCGTGTAACAGTACTCAGCGATGTTCCGCTCAACATGAACGAGTATTTGGATCTAGTGGGCAACATTGTCGCATCTAGTCGCATTGGCGCTAATCGTCCGTTTGCTGCTGTGGCGCCAATACCGTTGGTCAAGGTCGAGAAGGAGGAGCCAATGGATGATTACGATACCGTAAGGGATGAGATGCAAGTATTGGAACAAAAGCACAGCATGGAGAATGCCAGTGGCAGCAGTAACAGCAGCAACAGTGGCCATGGCACCACCAGTGTCATACGTATGGCCAGCACCAGCAGCAGCACCACCACTACCACCACCACAAATGTTGCCAACGACGATCTCACAGAGCCGCCGCCCATGAAAGTCGAGGTTGAGCCCACAGTGCTGCTGCCGCAACGCTTCTCAGCGCCAGCGCAGCATCGCGGGCCCAAGAAGTTAGTCATCAAACCAAAGGCCACAGCAACGTCGTTAGCAACATCGACGGCAACGACTAAAAAGACTGATAACAGCGCTGCCAGCAGCAGCAGCAGCAACTGCGCCGAGACACTCAGCATATCATCGAAAGCATCCACAGAACCGTTGCAGATCAAGAGCGAGAATGTAGAGAATGTGTCCACCAGTAGCAGCATATTAGAGAAGCATCTAACTAATAGCTACGCCGCACAACAGGCACGCAAACACTCTGCCGTCAACGATGACGATGCACGCGTGCTGCTGGAGTTTGCCAACTCCAAGCAGCAGCCGCCGGCGGGCAATAGCAACCAGACTACGTTTGTGGTGAATGCGGCCAGCTTTGCTTCAGCGGGCTCCGTATTTGCGAGTGGCAGTAGCAGCGTTCAGAAGTCAGCCAAGCCGGGCGATGAGTACATTCTGCCAGATAATAATCTAGAGGTGGATGAAATTGTGATATCCTCCTCGTCTTCCTATGCCTCCGACTCGCAGCACGAACAGTTGCTACAGCAGCAGCACTCGCAGCAATCACAGCAGCAGCAACAGCAGCCGCCGGCTCCGCAATCCGTGCCGCAATCGCAGCAGCCGTCCTCCTTTACAGACTTCAATTTTCTGTACCACCAACATGGAACAGCCACTGCAGCAGCAGCAACAACGACGGCGGTAGCAACAACAACTGCCTCGCACTTTGCGCCATTTGGCATGCAGCAGCAACAGCAGCAGCAGGTACTGCAGCATCCACAGCATGGCTCGAGCGAAGCCACCAATGCCGCCACGTTGGCCTCATCCTCCAGTAACTCATCAGCCTTGGATCAGGATTGCTCTATGAATGCGACGTTTCGAGTGGGCAAACAGCAGTCCACAATGGGTCCCTGGTATCAGCCGCAGTCGCAGCAGCAGCCACAGGCGAGCACTTCACACGGCTCCAATGTGGAGCAGTCGAGAAATTTTATTGCCGCCCTCGCTGCTGTGGAGTGCTGCAGCGTTGCGGCCGTGGATAGTGATGTGAGTGAAGCCAAGTACTTGGATCTGGACACCTGTAAGCGGGAACAATTAAGCAATAGCAGCAGCCATTTGCCCTCGGCCTCTGCATCCACCACATCCTCATCATTTGCGGCCGCCGCCACGGAGAGCAGTTTGGTCGGTGGCTTGGGTCTGAACATACGCACCGACGAGAAAATGCCCGCCAAGGGCGAGATTTCCGAGCAGGAAAGCAACTGTGACATTGAAAACTCCTGGAGTCAATCGGTAGGCGGGCAGACTTTTGATCATAATTATATTAGTTTTTCAACTGGCATCATTTCATCCATTTCAGATGTACGGCGACCTATCACAGCGTTACTTTAGAAACCAGTTTACGGATGGCTATAATCAGCAGCTGGCCGATTGGCGTCACGATTACTACCCGGCGCAGGATCTCAGTGGCCAGCAACAGCCAGAGCGTGAACAGAAGCGGTTAGTATTGGGCTAGTGCACAACATATTGATTTAAATTTTAAATATCGCAATCGCCTGTCTTCCAGCTTTGATTTCAATGCGGTCGCTGCGGAGTTCGCGCATCCAGGCCAATTGGATGTCTCTCAAAGTTCGACTAGAAGCAATCATTTGCTGGATGCACAGCCCACTACTTCCTCGTCGTCGGCTTTGTTGGCTGGTCCACCAATAGCCTCGACATCACGTGCTGCTGCCGAAGCGGAAGCCGTGGCTGCAGCTCTGGCCCAGCGCAAGCCACCGCGGCGCAAGATCTACAAGTGTCCCCACTGTGTGGCCATCTTTGAGAAGTTGAAGGAGCGCAATGCGCACATGATTGGCGAGCACAACTATGTACGCCAGAATCGACGTCTCATCTGCACGCAGGCTTTGGTCAACAGCGCTTTGACAGAGCCACAAGAGCAGCAGGCGCAGGGACAACAGCAGCAGCAACAGCATCCATTGCTGCAGGGAGCGGGCCACAGCAATGGCGACATTGTGCATGAGGATTCCAAGGATGGCATTATAAAGATTAAGCAGGAACACTGCCACGATAAACAGGAAGCGTCTGAACAACTACTTGGTCATTCAGAACTGCCTGATGTCAAGGATTCTGGCCTACTCAATGGCAGCGATGCCAACGGGCGCGATGCGGACATGAAGCCACCAGCCGGCGTCGCAGACTTGGACGAGAAGCCGACAATACCGCCGTTGGCAATGACCACTCCAGCTGCCAAACTTGCTGCTCTGTATCGCATGCTCATTGCCTACAATGAGTCGAAGCTGGGCCAGGAGCGAAACAATCTAAGCGAACTTGAGCAAAAGGCCATGGAAAAGTCCATATTTCTATGCTACGTCTGTCGCACAGATTTTCCCTCTGTCAAGCTGTACGATGCTCATTTGACTGAGCATCCAGCCGAGTGCTTCACCTGTGGCAAAAAATTCTATCGCTGGAAGAACTTTTCGCTCCATCTGAAACGTCATTTGGGCTGGAAAGAGTTTGGCTGCTACATATGTGACAAGAAATTCGTGGTGCGCAGCGCTCTAGTGGAGCACATGCGCATGCACACGGGCCAGACGCCGCTCAAGTGTAAGATATGTGGTAAGTAGTGGAAGAATCCCTGAGTAGTAGCCACAGGCAGGCAGGCAGGCATAACGAATCCCTTTTATATTCATAGGCAAAAAGTTCAAGCGATATTCGAACTTGACACAACATCGAAAGCGTCACACCAAGATCTTGGTGCGCAAGAAGGAATATGTGTGCCATTGTGGCGAGGTGTTGCCGTCTAAGGCACGCTTCTTGTGGCACAAGGAAACACACGACTTGAAGCCCAAGTGCTGTCCCTATTGCTGCGATCGTTTTGTGCACGCTAATTCGCTGCGCCGACACATTCGTCTGGCTCATTCGGATAAGTTTGACTACGCTGAGCCCATGGAGTGCCCTATGTGCAAGCAGATCTTTGCCAAGACCTCAATCAAGGCGCATATGGCTACGCATTCGACAGATCCGCAGTACGATTGCGCCATTTGCAACAAGAGCTTCTCCACCAAATGGAATCTCAAGATACATTCATGGGTGCACGCAAATCGCACGGCCAAACCGTTCAAGTGCGAGTACTGCCCCAAGGCTTTTGTGCGCGAACTGGACTTCAAGAATCACATGAATGCGCACAAGCAGATCAAGCCATACACGTGCGAGTACTGCGGCTGCAAGTTCATTCGCAAATACAACTATATGCGGCATCGGCGGGAGCATCATGGTAACAAGAAGTTCACCTGCGACCAGTGCGATAAGTCTTTCCATCGGCATTATTATCTGATTGAGCATCGGCGCATCCATACAGGCGAACGTCCGTTCCATTGCACCATCTGTGGCAAGAGCTCGACGACAAAGACCAATCATAATAAGCATCTGAAGATACATCATTCACGGGATCCATTCACCGTGGAGGTTTAAATGAAATATACTAACCAACTAATTGACTACTCTAAACTAACGTTTAATTCATTAATTAGATAGCTGTTCATGGCTCTTCTCTGTGTGTATATGTATGTGAGTGCGTATGTGCGTGCATGTGGGTGAGGGAGTGTGTTGTGTGTGTGGGTCTCTGTGTTTGTGGTTAATTACCATCAAGAAAAACAAACTAGTATTACCTATTGAACTATATACATATATAAACATACACACAAATATATCTATATATATGTGCGTATAGTTTAAATATACGAATGCCAATTCTTGATAAACAACAAAAAAAAAAAAAACATGAAATCAATCTATCATAATATGATAACATTTTACTAATCGTACATTTGAATGTGGTTTAAGAAACTTAGCTAAATGTGAATGTGTAAACTAACTCCTTTCTCTCCACCTTTCGCCTTCTACGTTTTCCTCTAGATAACATCAGCCATACACCCACCTACCCATACAAAAATACACACACAGACACTCATCTACACTTAGAAAACAAAAGTTGTTTTAAACACAATTATTTCAAAAAGAAATCGCTTTAATTTTTGTTCAATTGTAAACAGATTTACAATTAGTGAAATGACATGCCTAGTTCAGTGCAATATTCATTATTATAATCATTTACTTTTACGTCGTAGTCTTAGAACATCTCAACTTTAGTTTGATAACATTTAATTTTAATCATTTGTATTTACCTATCGCTATATAGATACACACTTATATTTTAATATAATTCTAATGCGTTTGTAAATGGCAACACAAATCTAGTTAATTTAAGTTAGTTACAATTGGTTTGATAACATATATATATACCGTTATATTTTTGAGTTTTCCAAACTTGAGCACATTCTAAGCCACAAAACACACATGCATACACACACCTACACCTACACACAAACACCTACATACATATAATATAGTATATTACACACAATTGCCAGCGACCGGTTTAAAAATTGTTATATAATTTACGTATATTTTTAAACTGTAGAGACAAACTGTCTACCAGCGATCGAAAGTAAACGAACACAACTGTCATATTGAAAGAATAAATCTAAAAGTAAAAACCATCTCGATGTTTGTAGAATATATATATTTATATATATGTATGAACATATATAAATATATATAATATATATAATTTGTAGTAGTTGCAACTTCTCTAGGCTTATTTTTAATAATTGTTTGCGATGGTTTCGATTATGGAGCGATTAGTTAAAATTTCTAGTTTGTAAGCAAACACACACAACATAAGCATTATGAGAATTAATTAAATAATACATTATATTATAATATGGAAGACAACCAACAACAAAACCACTTTCAAATATTTACAACTTACATACAAATTTCAACAAAAATCAATGAAAACAAAAGAAAAAAAATTAAAAATTAAAAACATTTTGTGGAAGAAATAAATGCAATTTATGGATAATTATAAACGTCGTATAAACCTGGGTTGGGCTTGTTATTGGAATATCTTAATCTTGGGAATAATAAAAGTTAAGGATATGAATAGTATAAAGTTTATTGAAAACCGAAAAATATTACATTGAATCAAATACATATCGTCGTCATAAGATGTGTGCATAAGACACAATAGTAAAGTACATATTCAATTATGTAATTATATGATTATTTTAATATAAGGAAAACTTAAAAAGGGAGTTGGGGGATTTATCTTTTTGGTTACTTCAATTCGCGATTGGTTATTTTCTTGTATAATATATTTGTGACTATTTCAGTAGGAACATTCGACTGTCAATGAGGGGTTTGTAGAGCACCTCGGTTTTAAATTTATTCTCAAATAAATCAACCTCGAGTAGTGTTAAGCTATGCTTAGTAGAATCGCCGGATGAGCACGGCTCCGATTCACCGTAGTCGTTGTTGTTGTAATAGTTGAGCGGATAGTGAACACGTGCGTACACGATGGGGTATTTGCAAAGGCACGCTTGGAGTGCTTGGCGCACAGATGTGTCCGGAAAGTTTCTGTTGATCTTGATGCCATAGAGTTTGACACGGAACGAGCGTTGGGGGAACATGAAGAGTTGTTTGGGCATTTCTTTTAGATTAATGAATGGCACTAGTTCGGTGTCATGAAAGTCCATGTAGAAAACAGTAGCCTGATTGGAAGCATGATACACCTCCTTAACAATGGCGCGATACCATTGCGCGTCCTTACTATAGCGTGCCATACACAAAGATTCTATCTCCACAGGATTGAGCTGTGCAGCATCCTGAATCAAGGCGCTAGTCTCCTGGGCCAGTACTATCTCCTGCTTAGCAAACTCAGTTAGTTGGGGCGATATCTGCAACTCTGTGGCGGACACCACTTTATCGATGCTGCACGAAAAATGTTTGACGCCAGTTGGCAAACATTGTGCCTTGAAATAGTCAACAGTATCGTGATAGGAATGCACTGTGGATGTGTCTATTGGTGAAAATTGTGCGCTTACCAACCGTTCCTGTTAAATGGAAAACCCTTAGTTAACCGAAAGACTCATGTATTCTTATCAAACATACCTTATATCGCAGCTGTATGCGTCGACGTAGTTGGTCCACAGCGGTAATGTTTTGCGTTGGCATAAAGCTGGCCTGGGCTTGTTCCGTTTGGACACTGACTGTTTTCTCTTGGTCATTGTTGACACTGCATTCCATAATCTCTTCAATGACGTAGTCATCCGAGAATCCTTCAGCTGAATTATGTTCTTCCCAGTCATCGTGAAAGCTGTCGTCTTCCTCAAAATTAACACTCGTTTCCAGCTTCTCATTTTTGCAATCCTCCGTGCAATCGAAATCCTTCTCACACTTGGTTTGAAGCATCTCTTTGGAGTCCATCATGTATTTTTTCTTAGCGGGCGGCGGCTGAACCGTTGTGTTAACGTGATCATGCTCAAGTGGTGGTTGGACGTCGCCCAATTGACGTAGCTCATCGAACATTTTGAAGCTCATCAGTGTCTTAGCGCGTTGCTGTTTCAGGACTTCGTCGTCCTGGTCATCAATGCGTTTCGCCATGTCGTTGTTTAACATCATGGTCGCAATGTCAATGTCTCCCACTTTGATTTGACAAAGCATTATACCATCAGCTCCTTTGCCTTCCATAACACGAATGCTGCAGAGTTTCATGACAACAGTCTGGTGTACTGTATCCATGGTCTTGATGGTGTAGTTCTTCTGTTTGGGCTGGATGCCGTGTATGGCCGTGCGCCAGCACATCGCGCGCAGCTGCGGAAATGGCGCATAGGGCAACATATCAACAGGCGATACCTTTTCCTCGTTCCCGTAATCCACATAATATACCTTGTGCTCTCCCTGAGCGCTCAACTTGCTCATGACAATGCCGCGATAGAAAAGATTATCCAAGTGGTAGGTGGTCACCACGGGCTGGCCAATCACATAGCTGCTCGGTTGTCGCTGTCGCTTAAGCATGGGTTTGAACTGATTGCCTAGTAAATTGCGCATGTGATGGATGAACGGCTCATCGGTGGCCAGGCTTAGGTAAATCTCACACTGATGATTCACATAGGTGGGAAGTGCAGTGAAAATGCTTTTCTTGCACCCACGCGGCTGCACCCAGGCCACTGGTGGCTCAACACAGCCAGCGGTGGTTTGCTGTGTATTGAAATCGTTGAGCAGCTCCAGCGGCGGCATCTCATAGGTGTATTGGAAATCCAGCTTAGTCGCTTTCGGGGGTACTAAGATAAGGTAAACAATTTAATGAGGCAGCTACAATAATAAAGAGTACCAAATGCTTACTTTGAGCTTTTCCCACGCTGTCGAGCCCTGCGAACAAGTCCGCATCGCCGGACTCCTGGGAGGACAAGCAGCTGCTACTGTTGCTTGTACTGCTGCTGCTTTTCAACAATTGCTGTTTCAACATGATTTGCGGATCTCTTTTAGCATGGCCTGCCTGTAGAAGCATTTCATTGATGTTCATATACTTGATGCGCGTTGGCGAGAATGGTCCACTGATTTCGGGCTGTGCTCCCCACAG
Source organism: Drosophila fulvimacula (assembly GCA_035045555.1). NCBI lineage: Eukaryota > Metazoa > Arthropoda > Insecta > Diptera > Drosophilidae > Drosophila > Drosophila fulvimacula. The sequence goes on from JAWNOX010000137.1 coordinate 18,782,028, forward strand.
AATAACATTCAGGAAGTCTCCGCTGCGTCCATAGCCCGTCACATGCAGCGAGCTGTAGACATCCAATTGAGTCTTAAAGAACGATTTAGCCAGATCTGACCACTCGTTGCCATTGGGAACTATGCCAAACAGCCGGCAGCACATGGCATTTTTGCTAATGGGCATAGGCGCTTCATCCATTACGGACAGGCATTTCATTGGTACGCCCTGCACCAGTTCGCCGATATCGCGCAGACGCACATTGCATTTGATGGGTGCATTTGAGTCAAGGCAGTCAACAATCTGGCCGCGATGCCAGAGCAATTCCTGGTCATCCTTTGCCATAGCACACACATAGCACATGTCGCCCGGCTGCCAATTGGGGGTTGGCAAATTACTCTGGTACATCAGATCAGCAATGGCCGCAAGAGTCACATAGAATTTACTTGGATGCTGCACATACAGCACTTCGATGGCTATGCGATTCGAATTGTCAGTCTGAGAAGGGTGCGGGTAAGAATCCAAATGTTCCTCCTTGATCTCGTCTATTAATTTACGCGTATCGGCATCCAGTTGCGACTGTCGTGCCGGATCAGGCTTAATGATTCTACTGGTCACACCACTGGATTCGCAATGACGCTGAGACACTAAGATGGCTGCTACGTTGTTGTTCCCAAAATGCAACACGACATGGGCCACCTTGTTGCGTACAGCAACAACCTCCATTTGGAGCTTGGGATTGAAGGTTAGCTGCTTGAAGGCATCAATTGAAGTTTGTGTCCAAGCATAGTCATTTTCCTGCAGTGTCTCCACATCGGCCAGGCAACATTTGATGGCCAGCTCCTGGGACCAAAAAATATGAGGCAACATGAAAAGCTGATCCCAGTACAGTTTCAGTGTGATCCCTGTGTCCACCAGACGCACTATCACGTAACCTGAAATATCATTAAATGATATATATTTATATAAACTACTAAATCGGTTGCTTAGCCATTCACCTTTAGGCAAAATGTGTTCAATGCAAGCACGATGCCACTGTCCCCCCGATTGAACCGCACAGCCAAGTCCCAGACGGCCCAAATAGATAGGCTCCAGTTGGCTGAGACTCATGTGATCCATGAAGCATTGCAGCTCGCGCTGCAGCGTACTGTGCTTATGATCCAGTTCATGCGGCATCACATAGAAGTCCTGGGGTTGTTCCACGTGCAGCATCTGTATCATCAGAACATCTCCCACACGGGGCAGGTATTTCGGCAATTTCTGCGATTCCAATGCCATCAGTTGCTGCAATTGCGGCATGAACGTGTGGGCAATGACATTTCGCTCGCGTGCTAGTCCAGTGTACAAATAGGCTTCGCGCACCGAAATCTTCGAATCATAGTTATTAGTGCTGAGATCCACTTCGTAGAGCTGTGCTCCCAAGGCTCGTATAACAGTGATGTGTACAGGATTGCTTAAGGTAATAAAAATTAAGATACATATTTAGAATTTAGCTATTCAGTCAATGCATCCATCAATCAGTCTGTCAATCAATCCGTTAGTTAATTGACCATCAGTCAACCAGAAAATCAAAGGCTATCAATGATGAGCTAAATTTGTCAATCAATCACTCATGTGGATTCAACATCAATAAATTAATCATAGTCAGTCAGTCAATCCATCTTAGTAAATGATACAGGTCGATTCAACTTAGGGTTAAACAGTCAATTAACCAATCAAATTATTTCTCTAAATGTTCGTTATCCTATGACGAAATAATGCTTTCAAACAGTGATCCCGCCAACCTATCAACAGCAACTAGTTTTCCCATACAACCCATGTAATAAAGGTTCACTTATTCAATCTCTTCAATCAGTCAGTCCAGCAATCAAGTTGCTTACGATACATACTTTTGCACCACTTGCTTCAGAAAGTTGGCCGCCTGTGGCTCCCACGCGGTGCTTCCATTGCTGGGCATCAGCTGCTTCAGGCTGCAGTGCACAGCTGTGTAGGGCAATGTAGCCAAACTTTTAGGCAGCTGACGGAAGCTGCAAGAGATTTTACAATCAAATAGTTTATCATAAAAGTGAAAATTAGCTGCACACTTACTGGCTGCTGTGCACCTTACGGTAAATTCCAATGTCTGGCAAGAACACGTTATACAGTTCACGTGATTCCGCTTTGCGGACGACCAAAGCACGATGCCAGCGATCCATTTCGGTTTGATTGTGATACGTAATGTATTGCTGTCCAACCACAATGATGTTCGGTGGCAGACAATCGGGCGTTTCAGAGAATGCTTCTAGACTCTCGCGCATGCGTTGGGCTGCATGGATGCACTGTACATAGAAATCGTCCGGGGATTGAATGGCGCGTACGCGCACAATTGCATCTGAGCGAAACCAGTCGCCGAGATGACTCGACAGCGTATTAGTTGTAACGTGGCTTGCATCCGACTTGCTGATGTCCATGGCAGAGAATGTGCGCAAGAAATTTAGTTGTTGGACATGACGATCGTTAACGCTGCCATTCATCGAACTGGAGCTGCTCTTAGCATTTTTAGGGCGACGTTTTAGCTTCTTGCTGAGTCGTCCTTGGATTGAGCCCGTAGAGGCAGCCGCCTGATTTTTTGGGTCTGCCCAGCAGGAACTGCCAATGTTGCTTTTCGGCTCTTGCGGCTGGCTCGGCATCGAGATAATATTCTGGTGATCATATTCGTTATTAAAGCGAACCTCAATCTTAGGATTCCGAAATTGACATATAAAATAACGGCTTATCATTTCCGATAGATTATTATTAGTCTCGAAGCTGTGGGAAGATCGAATAGCTTAGAAGCATAAATACAAAATAATCCGTCAATAACTGATTTGTCACTCACTGGTAAGGATTATGATCAACATTGGTAACTTCCACATAGGTGGGAATTTTCTCCAGGTGCTCATTGACGATCATAATGATATCCTTGAGCCAAATGTCCTTCGGCACCTCGCAACGATCATCGTCGCCGCAATTTAGCAACTGGCGTAGGTTCTACACAAAGACATATATAATCAGATACAGATGACCGTTGGATAGTAGTTGAGTGCTTACCTTGAGGATTGACTCATAGCCTTTCAGCTGTTCTATGGCCTCATTCAGCTGCATCTGCGGCGACAGGCTGGACTCGCGCAACGTCTCAATTGTCTTCTGTTCGGCAATCTGGAGCAGACCATGTAGAAAGCGGAAATCCTTGGAGATGTTGGTCAGCGTTTCGGCCGCAAAGCCACCAAGTTTATTTTTAGTATTCTTCACCACCTGCAAGAGAGAGGAGGTATCACCATTAAAAGCCATTCTAATGATGCGAGCCTACTCCACAAAAGACGCCTGGGCTGCAGGTGAATGGCGAGCGGCACTCGAGAGCTGCCACTTTTAATTGTGCATTGGAAAAAAATGCTTCTCCGTCGAATGATCATTATCAACGACTCGGCATTTGACTGCTTAGATACTCTGTGTCGTTTTGTATATGCTGCATGCCCATTACAAAATGTTGAAACAAGGTGTATCAAGTTAGTACACAAAGAATGTAACAGTTGCAGTATGAGCACTGTGAGTTTCCTAAATTATAGTATTTATATGTAGTTGACGAGGTATGGTATTGCTCATATCTTTAATTATAAAACGGGGCTAGTTAGTTTGGACTATGTTTGAGTATATAACTAGAAGAATATAAAATCTACTAGATATATAATATATGTACATGCAATATGAAACATACGAAATATCGTTCACCTCAGATAAATGAGTACCAGAGTATAGAATATATTTTCTATGAGATATGTAAGATATATATATATATATATATATATATATATATATATATATATATATATATATATATATATATGATATATAAAATATACGATTTTTCAGTACTGAAAATATTATTATGATTTCCATTTTTTACAAAAATGACTCAAAATCTTTCATTAAAATCTTGCAAAAAATTGTCATATGAAAATAAATAAAGAAGTTTTTTTTTTAAATTAATTTATCTTCCCCTCTGTTCAGGCTTAAAAATGAGTACATCAAAATAAATTCATATTGTGGTCTTAAGATAAGAATAACATTGCAAAATGATGTAGTCACGTATAGGGTATCTTTCGCCTCTGCAGTCGCTGCTGTTGCCGCTGTAATAATTGTTATTGTGTGGTGCTTTTGAAAGTGATTGTAAAAACCACCAAAAATAATACAAAAATGCTGCTTTGGGCTGGCTTATGACAGCTGATTTGTAGCAGATGACAGGCAAGTTCGCACCAATCGCTCGGTTCTACCATAAAAGGCAGCGTAGATCATAGATCGTAGATCGAAGATCGAACAGATCGAGTATCAAGGAGAGCGTTGATCGAGAGCCAAGTGTAAATGAAATCATATTGAAGCTGACGTTCACACATCATTAAAACGAAACCATATTTATTTCATTTTATTTTCGGGGTTGGGCATTGTTTTACATCCATTCGAAGTGCTCGACACGACACGATGCGAGTCGAGATCAAATCAATTTACTCTTGACCTTGCCCCGACTATCTGGCCAGCGGGGAGGGCTGAGCCAATCGCATTGATATGCTCTATTGTTTTACGCTTCAAGCGATTTAATAGGCTCAGTCAAATGGCTGTGCATGCGTGCTCAGCTCCGAGTTTGCTGCCAATTAGTTTTAATGGCCAAAGAGTTCTCAATAATCTGCAATTTTTGGTAGGCACTTCAAACTGAGAACGCAACGCAAACACTTCCTACGACCAACTGTCAGTCAGTCTATCAGGCTTTATAGAACCAACAATAATAATAATCGCAGCGTTTGGCGTAAGCTTTAAGGTTTTTAGCTGATCAGCGAGCTAGCAGCAATTGAGCAAGAATTCCTAATTATGGCCAAAACAATAATTGGTATAAAAACTTCGCTTTCATATACGCCTAGCAAATGCTCTAACTTAACTTAACTACTAATTTGAGCTTCAAAGACAACGCTCTAGTCGTCAGCTCTTTTTCCACACATCTTTAACCTTGCCAGCAAATGATAATCATTAACTAAGCTAGGAAGAGTTTTGGTGGCTTTAATAGGTTTTAGTTGCCAATAATTTGGTTATAAGTTGAAGCGGCAGCATTTAGCGCACATTAAAACAATTAGCGAGCAATTGAAGTAGTTGTAAAAAATAAATCAAAAACAAAAATTCAGCAAAAAAAGATGATTGCGCGCAATTTCAGCTAGTTTGTGTGTGTGTGTGTGAGGTTGTGTGTGTGCGTGAGTAACTCAGTAACGCAGTCAGCCGCTGTAAGCCACTTCATTTGCCAAGTTTATCAATTACGGACGGACAATTTACTGGCGCTTTGAGCCGCCTCGTTAGCCGCCGCATTGCATTAATCACACACTGCTGAAGGGCATTTTAGCTATGAGCCTAAATATGTAACATGAGCAAATAAATTGTCGAATTTCCATAAATGTGAAGCTGGAAATACATCAATTGTAATTGAATTGCAATTGAAATATCGACTACTATCTACTATCTACTATCTACTATCAACAATCTACTATATACTATCTACTATATACTATCTACTATCTACTATCTACTATCTACTATCTACTATCTACTATCTACTATCTACTATCTACTATCTACTGTCTACTATCTACTATCTACTATCTACTATCTACTATCTACTGTCTACTGTCTACTATCTACTATCTACTATCTACTATCTACTATCTACTATCTACTGTCTACTGTCTACTGTCTACTGTCTACTATCTACTATCTACTATCTACTATCTACTATCTACTATCTACTATCTACTATCTACTATCTACTATCTACTATCTACTATCAACAATCTACTATATACTATCTACTATCTACTATCTACTATCTACTATCTACTATCTACTATCTACTATCTACTATCTACTATCTACTATCTACTATCTACTATCTACTATCTACTATCTACTATCTACTATCTACTATCTACTATCTACTATCTACTATCTACTATCTACTATCTACTATCTACTATCTACTATCTACTATCTACTATCTACTATCTACTATCTACTATCTACTGTCTACTGTCTACTATCTACTATCTACTATCTACTATCTACTATCTACTATCTACTATCTACTATCTACTATCTACTATCTACTATCTACTATCTACTATCTACTATCAACAATCTACTATATACTATCTACTATATACTATCTACTATCTACTATCTACTATCTACTATCTACTATCTACTATCTACTATCTACTATCTACTATCTACTATCTACTATCTACTATCTACTATCTACTGTCTACTATCTACTATCTACTATCTACTATCTACTGTCTACTGTCTACTATCTACTATCTACTATCTACTATCTACTATCTACTATCTACTATCTACTATCTACTATCTACTATCTACTATCTACTATCTACTATCTACTATCTACTATCTACTATCTACTATCTACTATCTACTATCTACTTTTCTAGAGTATTTCATATTCACATATTAATTGTTCTATTATGGCTACTTTTTTCTTGTGTTGCGCGTGCCTTGCGAGTTGTAATGAGAAATCAACTTTGGCCATTTGCAATTTTTATTTGTTTATATAATAGTTAATTCGTGTTTTTTTACTGCTTTCGGTTTTTAATGCTTTTCATGTGGGCGAATCGCTAAAACAAAATTTGTGTTTAATGCACAGCTCGAACCCAGAGCCTCACCCAGCCCCTGCCTAATGTGATTATGAATTATGCGTATTGCGAGTGGCCTTGAGAGCGGCGCAGTTCCTGTCCCACAAAAAAAAAAAGAGAGAGAGAGAGCAAAGAAATAGTAGTTAATATATAAATAAACCAGGCTAATTTGGCATGCTGGTCAGCGGGCCAAGGCGGCTAAGATAAATCAGGCTAAGACATGACAATGAATACAGTCCCGACTGTTGCTGTGAGAGATATACTTATACATATGTTAGTATAAATAGGTTATATTAATTTTTATTAAATATAAATAATATTTTAAATTTTGATAATTTTAAATACAATTTTATAATTCACCATTAAATGTATTTAAAGCATATAAATAAAAATGATCTTTGACCATTGAAAGCATGCATTACTAAATGTTTTTAGACAAAATATATGTAAGAGTCAGTGGAAGCAAAGTCCGAACCAATAAAGTAAATATTTTTTTATGAGATGATCAATAAAGTCAAGTCAATAAAGCGCTCAACTTAAGTTACTTTTAGATTAACATATTTTGCGCAATTTAATTAAAAAAATTTGAATAAAAAGCTAGGTCATAGTATTTATTAGTCAAGCACACCCAACAACAGCAGTCTTTCATTTCACTATTGAGTCTGGTTCTTCTGCAGGGCAAATATATTCTGTCCAGGTTCTGAGGCGGCAGCAGCAATAAAAAAAACTTGGTTACAAGGTCAGGCTACAAACAAGATGCAGCAGTCAAAAACAAAGTAAGATAAATATATATAACTATATAGAAGTAAAAATGAAAGGAGACCTTCTAGGCAATGAACTGTCGTTTTGTTAAGGTTTTTTTTTTTTTTTTTTTTTTTTTTACTTAATTCAGTTCTGGCCCAAAGCCAAAATGAAAAACTTCTTAATTACATGAAGCCGTTTTGGCTTTATATATTTATTTTCAAATTTTTTTTTTGTATATTGGCAGTTGTTAGCCTAGGCGAAGGTTGACTCTAGGGTCTCTCTTTCTTTCTCTCTCTCTGTGATTAGCTCTAGCTGTGTGTGAGTCATCAGGCTTTGATTTAATTTGATTTGCAATTGCGTAAGGCCAAATCTAGTTAGCACAATTAAAAGTGAGCACAGCTGAGCTCCGAGACAAGATTTGTTGTTTTTATTATATTTTGGAGGCACGACAAACAAGTTGTTGGCCAGGCTCAAAGCTGAAAAGCGACTCAACTTTTGACTCAAGCTCTGAGCGCCGCACTGGATGTTCGCGTTGCGAAAAATTCAACAAGACAATTGAAAACAGAAAATCAGTTGAAGCTGAAAACGCTAGGCGAACAGACGTTAACGCGCGACGACTTCAACTGCAATTGGCTAAGCAGCTGAAGACAATACAAATTTGTGGCACTCTCTGCTGCTGCAGCTGAAGACAAAAACTAATAACAATAACAACAAATATCAAATTTGTGATGTGTGCTTAACTCTGTGTGTGTGTGTGTGTGTGTGTTTGTGTATGTATATATAGTGCAACACTCGATTGCTATTGTTTGCTGCTACTGTTGCGGCAATTGCAACTGCAAACAAGAGTCGCCCGCCCGCTACTTTGGTGCCACATATTGGGCAACTCCAGCTGCAACTGCAACTGGAGTCATCAAGTCACCGTTGTTGGACCATACCATGCAAAACTGACACAAAACGTTTACGTTTTCCTTTCTTTTTGTGGTGTGGCATTAAATTTATTTATGAAAAACAGTTTAAACGCTTATTAAGTTGCGCGCGTTTTTTGTCGCGCTCGCGTTTACTTAGCGGTTTATTTATTGTTGTTCGATTGGAAAGTCGAATTTGTTTACGCTTTGTGAAAAGGTCACAAGCTGGACAACAACAGCGACGTAAATAAAAGCAATCAACAGGCGGCTGCTTAGCAACATTATTTCTGGTTGGCAACATTTGTATTTGGCGTTAGCAACATGTTGCCTAGGCTCACATTCGCTGTGCTCATCGTCTTTTGTGGATATTTACTGTTTACGGGTAAGTCGCATAACTAAAGCCGTAAATCATAAATGTTTATGCAACAACAACACTTCCAACCAGAACATAAATTATAGCCTGCGGCTTTTTTTAGCTCTTGTTGTTGTTGCAGCCAAATCGAATTACAGCAAAACGCAAGCTAAACGCAATAAATCCAAGCAGATTACATGACACACGCAGCTGTCCGGCGTGAGAGAGGGCGTGCGGGCGATTACAACCGCCTTGATGTGTCGGGCGTTAACAAAAAAAAGAAAAAAATAAATACTTAAGTGAAGCCATGAACAGGAATAGCCGAACGCGAAATACTCTTGCAAATAGTTGACATTTGTAAGAGACGTGCGTGAACTTTTTCCTCAAAGATTTTTGCTGTCACTCAAACTTAATTTTGGAGTAATGCCTTTAATAAACGTAAAAGATATATTTAAGATATCAACATCACATAATATGCACGCAACACACACGGACAACTAATATACCCATTGATAGAGTGTAGACAGCAAAAATAAAAAAAAAAAACAAAAAGCCGCGTGCGAAACGCGCGTATTTGACATTTATGGCCAAGCAGTCGACGCGTTGTCATCTCGTTGGCTTGCTGCGATTTATTTGCTTTGGTGCCACCAAGAGGCCAAGACTTGCAACATCGGCGAAATGCCTTTTACGACTGCCTCGCGAATCTCTAACAGTTTTCTATTATGCAACTGTTTAGCAGATGCGTAAACCTTAAACAAGCTAAATCCAAATCCAAAGCTAAATGTAAGTTCTAAAATTCTATTCATAATTTGTCAGGAAAAGTTCTCTTTGGCCATTTGACATTTGCAAGATTTGCTGCAACAATATTTGTGGCTCACGAAATTTGAAGGCTGTTCGCGCCGTTCGCACCCAGCCGCAAGCGACTGCACGACATACCATGTGGCAAGCAGAGAGTTGCCACAGGGATGGCAGCTGGCGGGCGGGGCAGCATCTTAAGTAAGCATTAATATTCGTTTGCTATTTCGATTAGGTGTGAGAGAGAAGTTCGCCGCTTTTGCGTCTAATTAACAATCGCATTGTCAATGCATTTTATATTATTGCTTAGTTTATTGCCCACATGCAGCACATTCAACAACAACAATAGCAAGAATAGCGTAATGAGAGGCAAAATGTCAAACAGTTGACAATTGTTTTTCATTATACCCTGGGAAAGTTTGGCCAAGAGTGGATTCGATTACAAAATGTATTATAAATTTAACTTCATATCTATTATTTGAAGAGAAAAAGCTATAGAAAAGAGATCAAAGATGAAGTACAGAATATTTTATACATTATATTAAATTTGATCATATATGAAACTTGAAATAAGCTAACTAACCTTCCTAGCTAAAGCGAAGGCTAGAGAAAGGTTTTTTTATTTTTCTATACTATTCTTATAGAGAATGGATGTCGTAAAAATTCTCAAATATATGTATATCACTTGGAAAGGCTATCAAGGCAAGGTTTGCTAATGGTAAGGCAGAGAGAGATTCTTGAAATAGTTATAAACAAAAACTGTTCACTTTATGGATGTGTTTAATAACTTGGTTTAAAAACTATAATAAACAATATATTCAGTGAAAAAAATTATACATATTTATCACATATTTATATATATAATTATTATATTTAAATTTTTTTCACAGAATATATTTTTTATTAATTACTCATTAGAAAAAATATATTTTATTAATTATATTCTATTATAAATAATAATAAAATTCCAGAATTTTATTTGCAAGCTTTAAAACTATCTTATTAAATGTACCATAAAACGGTTGTAATAGTCTTGAATAAATGATAACTGCTAGTCATGCACTCTACTTGACACAAGTTCTCATATATATGAATTTAAATACATTTTTCTGTATTTGCAAGTCAGGTGTATATATATCTATTACAATTGTGATGGTTTATGTTACTTTCAAGTGGGAACAACTGGATGCAAAATGCTTGCTATTTGCTGCGAGGGCTGAATCAAACAGCAATCTTAGCTGTTATGAAGTCTAGACATAAATTTCTCGGGACATCGCAATATAAAATTTAATGCTAATTGTTAAATAATAAATAAATAAATAAATAATGAAATAATTGTTGAGCTTTAAAAAATATTAAATAAATTTATGCAGTTACGTAATAAAATGTTAAGCTTTCTGTATAACTGTTACGAGTGTGTTGAATAACAGCTAAATCAATTTTATGGCAATGTTAAATTTGTTACATGTTGTAAATTATGTTAAAGAAAATATGTTAATTATCATAAATTTGAATGCTATTCATAAATATTTGAATTTTGACGTAAATCATAACTCACAAATTTAGTTTAACTGTTCATTAAATCTTAAGTCTTAAGGGCATTAATCATTTCACACATATCATGACATGTCCAATTGCTAATAAAATTGGGTCTCACAAGATTTAAACATATTTGTGCAGAGAGGAAAATGGCAATCTATTTTTGTTTTAATCGCCATTTATAGGTAATTAATTGCTTATAATTAATTATATGTGCAAGCAGTCACGACACTCAATTGACTTGATAAAGTTGTTGTCTCATCTTAACAGAAAAACAAGGCAAATGGCAAATTCTGTTCAGTTGGTGTACAGCTAACATTTTCCATTCACAAATTGCGGCGGCCAACAGCGCGTATACTTAATGCCACAGCTTATGCAGTAACCACTAACCGTCTTTTGTTTGATCTTCGAGCGCACATCCGCCAACAAGCACAGAGTCTCGACTCGACGACTCGACAACAACAGCAACAAATTGCAACATGATGTCAAAACATTTGCCATCTACTTATAACTATGCAAATGCTGTGCCTTTTGCTTTGTGGAGGAAAAACACAATTTATGACTCGCTGGCAAAAGTCTTTCAATATGCATTTAGCCTATCTGGTTAATGCGAAACGGAAACTTTTATGAAAACAAAATGTGCGATAAAGCTTTCGACTCTGATATATGACTACAGCAATATCAACTCTGCATTTACTATATATTTATATATATATATATATACATATAGTTGAGCCTATAAATTCAGGCTAGATGCTCGTTTATTTGTCTTGCATTTGACATGCTGATAAAACTTTGCCTCCAGTTGTCACTTGTTCGCAGCTCGTGTAGTTTTTGCCCACTATCGCCAGGTGGCGCTGCATTGCAATTCCAATTGCATTTGCATGTTCGCAAAAATTAATTGATTTATTGGCGGATAACAACAAAAATAGTATGGGTACGCACACGTGCAATGGAATTTACCTGTGCGCACATACTCAGCTATAGAATTCGCAGAAAAGGTGTATTAGCTGTTGTTATCCGTTGTACTGGGGTGAAGATAGGGTGTTATAGGAAGATTCAAATTTTCGGCTTAATAAATCCAAGTCATATAATCTAAATTGATTAAGATTTTTATGAAATTTTGCTATTATTTCTGACTTACTTAATAATGTTTTATTTACTGAAAGTTAGATTCAATTTTAACTGTTTAAGCTGTCTTGAGAGATATAAGCTTACTGACAGCTTTACAGTTTTCCCATTAGGAATCTCTGATGATCCATTCATAATAGACAAATTGATAAAGAAAAAAAAAAAAAAAAAATACTGCAACAATGCCCATTATTTTCCACAACAGAGTATTGTGCAGCTGTGCTTGACCAACTTAATCTCTCATTATTCTTTTTGGACGCGTAAGTCAAGCATTTGGCACACATGAGAAAACAATTTATGCGAGGCTGTTGGCCAAGCACAAACCCAAAAACAGCAACAAATATATAACCGCCCAGCTGACATGTGCAAATGGTACAAAAGGCGATAAGCCCGAAAAAATAAAATTATAATGCCAACTGGCAATTTGATTGAAAAAGAAACAAAACTGAATCTGACGGCCAACAACAAGTTGACAATAGAGTCGACAAGAAAAACGCCTTCAAATTGCTTGCAGGCATTTCCTTACAATTGGTGCGGAGGATAGCGCCATTAATTTGCGATTAATGTTAATGCCACGGCATAATTTTCAATTAAAATGAAATTTGCTTTGTGCGCGACAAATTGCAAAAAAAAAAAATATATATATTTATGTATATTTATTATATATATACATATATATATATATAAAATAAAAATTGTGCTCATTTATATTTATGAGTTGGCCGTTGATAAACTGCCTGTGGCCGAGGCGGCTTTCAATGCAATTAATATGAAATAAAAATTCATAATTACATACATATGCGCGTCCACATAAAAAGAGAGTATTAAACAGTTTCTGACAGCAGACAATATGATTTACCTGCACAGACATGCACGGCGAGCTGCATGAGCCAAATTAATGTTAAAGCAATGCTATATGGCCTTAATTAGATAATAAATAATAATATAGTCAAATATTATTGGTGTACACTCAAAATTTATTTGAATATTTTTATATTTATTACTGAAGATGACTAATTTACTGAGTTATGATTATTTATTCATTTTTTTTTAATTAAAAAACTTTTCTCTGTTTTATATTATAAATAAGTAATTAATGTCTCATAGGTTTAGTGTTTAAAAATGTTTAATTAATAACAAATATTATGTTTAAAATATTATTACTAATTGCATTTAAACTATTTTTCCAATTTTTCTGTCGAATTAACATAAGATGAAAATGATCAAACTTCAAAATTCTTGCATATTTAAATTTAAATTTTTAATAAATAGCAAGATTTTAGAATTTTATTTCTTCTTTTCAATCCCAATTTTTATAAGTTTTCCAAAAAGTTTTTATTTTGCCAAAACAAAGAATTATAATCGTAATATTTAACTACAAAACTGAAATTGCCAATGAGATTCGATTCAGATCAAGTCCAATTTACAGCCAACAGAACATATTTATGGCTTTAACGCTTATGCAGTTTTATGCTTCCTGCTGTTGAAAGTATTCAAAAATGAGTCTGTCTGCCATGTATAACTGAAGACTGCAATTCGCGGCATTTACTGCAACGATGTCCATGCTGCAGCTGCTTTACGCAATGATGTGAAGGGTTAAAAGTCAGCAAATGGAAATTGTGCGGCATTTTATTGACAATTATGAGAAAATAAATCATTTAAAAACAAAAAGTATCAAAAGACGACATGGCACATCCTTTCACAATGAGACCGCAAACAGCAACAACATCAACAATAACTGGCAACATGCAACGTGCAACAAACAACTGTCGCCGCAAACATAATTCAGTTCCGCGATGATCCATCGGCGACTCGAATGGTTGAAAGCGGCGCAAAATAAATTAAGCTCATTATATAATTGAATCCTTGATAGGCTGATTATCCACACGGTTGAGTGTCTCTGCGAGTGGCCGTATGCGTGTGTTTGTGTCCTTATTAAAAGGATAATGTCCAGTCAAGCGCAAAGAATGCCAATGGACAGCACAAAAATTATGTAAATGAATTTCCTGTTGCGCCTCTCCCCGGAACACAAACACACACAAGTGCATGGTCAGGTGGGCTCAACAGCAAATAAGCTCTCTTTAATATAGATAACGCCTGAATATATATGTGCATATATATAAACGTGTATAGGAGGATATATGTATATGTATGCCCATATCCAATCGAGTGTGTACTTTAGCATAATCAATGCATTGCCTGAGCTTTAAAATCGCAGCAAACAACATCAAATAAAACTAGATTGCTCTAGTCGGGAGTGCACGACTAGCAAATACCCTTATATATATATAAACATATGATATCTAAATTTTGATGCTGTTTTCATGCTATTTTCGTATTTATTGAAGAGCAAAACTCATACATCAGCAACTTCTTCATTCCTTTGCTGTTTACAGGGTATAGACAATATATCACCTATACCAAAAAATAACAAACAAAATCCCAACGAGCTCCACCTTAAAAAATGTGCATGTGCCTTGAATCTGGCCAAGCTTATGCGGCCTAGTCATAGATTTTAACGGCAACTTCATGCAGTCACGATTTGTTACACTCACACACACACGTCCATTCAGTTAGATATTGGGTGTATAGACAGAGCTCCTTAATCTATCGACTAAATGCATTGCATAAACTGGCGGCCAAACCTCAGCGACGACGATTTAAGCCAAAACAATGCAACAAACGAGTTCGAAGTTGTTTTTCATTTTCATTTTGATTTTGATTCGTGCAAACAGCTCAAAGGCTGTTTTTGTCTTGCCTAGCGCACTATATATTGTTGCGCCGCTTACCCCTCTCTCAACTCTTTCAAACATATTTTACGGCCATGCCAAAAATTATGAATGCAGCTAATATCCATTTGATATGGGTTTAAAGTACGCTTTACGAACAAGTTTTCTACCTTTAGTTGCCGAAAAATGCAAATTGCCGCACTTTATTGAGCCGAAACAGTCAAGAACTGCCTTTGATTCATATCGAGGGTATCAAATAACGCCCCCGACTACGCCTATTACGTCTAACAACAAACTGGGCCGATTTGCGGTTAGAGGCTATCCACAACTTGAAGGCGGCAAAACTCGCGCTTTTAACTAAACCAAAGCAGTTGCAGCAGCCAATTGTAGTTAGTATAAGTTGAAACTGTTTAGGAGGCGCGTGTGGCACAGGATATGAAGCAGAGATATTTTAAAGTAGGCTAAGCTGATTAATGATAAGTTAAGACTTAAATGAAAGACAACCAATATGAATAGAAACTTTTGTAACAAGAATATTAACTAGTTTTGTATGTTAAAATGTGAACTAATATTCTACCTTAAAGTAGGAGTTGTTTTGGCCTACACAATATTATTATTTTAAAAATATTTGTGTATAGAGGATTTATATGAATTTCAGATATTAATCTCTGATAAATAAGTAAGATATGTAAAAAATATAGTAAGCCTATCAAGAGTAGACTCATTTACTGAGTATTTCACTAAATGTTTCAATGAAAATAGATTGTTTGCTTAACAGAAGAGAGTAAATACTGATCTGCAGCTATCTGAGTGGGTGAATATAAACAAGATTTATTCGAAATAGATATACACCAATTCATTGACTAGAAATACAACTCTACAATATATATATATATATATATATATATATATATATTTTTTTTTTTTTTTTTTATTAAAGTATTTATACCATTAAAATTATTTCCCATATTCCAATATATATAAATATATATATATATATATATATATTATATATATATAAATTTAATTCATTAACTAAAAATATAAATATATATATTATTTACATTATATATATATGTGTTTATGCCCTTAAAATTATTTCCCATATTTCCATTTCCAGTGCACTAAGAAATTGTTGTAAATTTCGAAAACGATTTGTCACTGGCCCAACTGAAGGCACAATAATCAGTTCATGCTTAATTGCTTAATGGTTGAGCACAGACTTCTGACTGTGGCATACGAAAACAAAACATGAATAATGCCACTGATAAAAGGGACAGGCTAAAGATAGCAAGCGAGAGTTAGAGAGGTGGAAAGATTTATGTTAATGTGTGTGCTTTTCAGGTAAAGGCAGAGTGCGAACCCTTTGGCTAATAAGCTCTGGCCTACTCTTTATCAATGGCCAAGTTAGCGCAAAAGCCAATTACACAATTGTGAAATGCGTAGCAGTTGGTGCTGCCACAATTTGGTGCATGCTGCAGCGTATGGCAATTACTTTAATTATGCGACTGTTAAAACCAAAAAACCCAATCACATTCGCGTCGACAAGCCACCAAAGTGTGGTTCGATGTGGTGTCGCGTGGTGCACCGAAAAACCAGCATTTGCAACACATAGAGGAGGCCAGACTCCAATCGGGTTACCTAATCCAATGCCAGACGTGGCAAAGAGGTGTGCCCCATAGCCAGCCATGATGCACTGCATCCGTTGGACAGCTGCCCAGCCCCTGCCTCAAACACAGACACAGATACAACCACAACCCAGCCCAGCCTCATTCTCTGTCCAATCTGTTCCGCCATGCGAAATGTTTCGTTAGACACCAAATTATCTTTTTTTCTCCTTTTTTGCGGTACGCACAACTTTTGACATTATGCGCGCTGTGCGTAGCTGTTATTGGTTCAGATATGTATATATAGAAATATATATCTCGTACACATACTTTACAATTTGTCGTCGGCTTATGTGCCATGTGCAGTGGCAGTGGCTGCCGCTGTGGGTTTTTGTTTGCCTCGCGACTCGCCTCTAATTACAATTTGATTGTTTTTCGCAGTAATTATTTCATTTGTAATAAATTTTGCTGTCATTTCTACGAACACACTTTATGTTGCAATTTGTCGCACACACAGCGTGCGTCGTGTGTGTGTATGTGTAAGAGCCTGTAAGCATGTGTGACTAATTACAAATTTTTCAACTCAATGCTTTGCTTTGCTTCTCTGTTTGCATTATGCTGATTGACTTTGCTTTGCTTTCCAATTCAATTTTGTGGCATCTGCACATGCATTTCCGGTTTTGTTTATGTAACAAAAAAACTCAAAGAATATTAAAATGCAGAAGTGCTTGAAAATAAATTATATTATATATATGTTTGTTTTTTTTGTCGAACTGACTTAAAAAATAATTTTAACAAATATTTTTCCAGTACATAATAGCTGTGATATTGTAAGCTATTTTTTTTTATAAATAAAAAATAAATACAAAAACTTTCAAATTTTAAATAAGAAATTTAAATTAAATTAAAATATTTGTACATTTTATTAGTTGTAAAATTGTAAGCTATTTAAAAACAAATAATTTTTAAAATAAATATGCTAAAACCAGCTTAAAGTCAAATTCCTAAACCAAGACTGAGCTAAACCTATGTCTTTAAATCAGTAAATTAAGAAAAACGCATGTCATGTGCACGAAGAAGCATTCTTTCGCTTAACAAGCTAAAAATCTTGTTCACACACGATATATGGAGCTTAAAATACAAATTATGTTAAAGGCGGCCTTTTCAAGGGGCAGCTGCCCTTCAACGAAAGTTCATATGCCTGCAGCATGTGGGCAATTGCGCAACACACACACGCAGTCGGCAGTCGGCAGTCGACACTCGACTCGAATGACGGCATTTACACTAAGCGACAGCTACACAACCACAACAAGATTGAGAGTCGACAAAAAAAGCTCACACACTATAACAAGGTTAAGGTCAATTACAATTACAACAAACGACAACTGCCAATATCGTGCATAAATTGCGCGAAGTGTAGAATGAAATTGAGAACAAGTTTTTCAGTTGTCAACAACGGGCCAACGGACGCGGCTTGAAGGCAAAGACTGCATGCAAAATACCTGTCGCCGTGTGGGCTGCGAATAGAGGAAGCGAACGAGCGAGCGAGCGATCGTTGCTGTTGCTTAGCTGCAGCTGCAAATTACGCTAATGAGCGAAGAAAAACCAACAGCAACAAAAGCAAATGATTATTAAGCAATTACGCGGCATAGTTCTAGACATCTAGTCACAGCCAGCAGCAGCAGCATCAGTTTGCTGAAGTATTTTCCCAAAGAAGCTGCAAGGTCAATAGCCAAAACGAACGTCAGACAGCAACATGTCAACATGGTCGCATAAATGTTGCACAACACGAGAACATGTTGCACAATGTTGCAGCAAAAGAAGCGAGCCAGAGCCAGAGGTTAGAGTTGAGCTACAGTTGACAGCTGTGTTCGAGTTCGAGTTTGAGTTTGAACGAAAACTAATGGCTCCAAGATCGGGTGCGGCCAAAACCGAAATTATAATCTTGACATTAATGCGATTTGCAACGCCCGTAATTGTTGTTGCAGCCTTGAACTTTAAGTTTTTGGGGCTTGGTCATAAAAGTTAATTATGTTTGTTGTTAACTTATTTATTTTTCGCTTCCCGTAGATTGCCGCGAAACGGAACGTTCGAAGCGCACCAAACGCCCGCGCGCCCCGGAGCCGGTCAACTTTGAGCCGGAGCCGCAGCAGGATCTGGAGAATGAGGAGAGCGGCAGCCAGGAAAAGGATCTGCCCGAAATACCCGACAATTTTTTGAGTCCATCAGTGCGCGAATATCTGGAGTTGGGCAAATCAATACCGGGTGAGCATTACAACTGACAACTCCATCAATATGCACGACTGGCCGTAATTAAGCGCATACCACGAGCAGTGGTCGAAATTAGGCAGCGGCGCGGCTAGAGGGTATGCGCTGTCAACACTGATTTTGAATACCCTGCATGTAGTGGCAGCGGTTATTTAAACTCTGTGAAGAGTAGAGGCTAGAAATAGCAAATCTCTCTCTCTCTCTCTCTCTATATATATATATATATATATATATATATATATATATATATAATAATAATAATTCATGATACAGAACTTATTTTATATTATTTTCTTTCAAAAATCGATTTCAAAGTTTACTTTTTGAGTTTTTCTGTCCTCTGTAAATAATATATTAATTATTTTATAAGTCGTTGAAAATATCTTTTAAAATGTTATATACTCCACAAGGATAGCATTTCAGATGCAGAAAGTAATAAATAAATTAAATGTACATTTTTGTATATATATCCTACAGGATATCCACCAGTCAATCACTCCCTGTTCACGACTTGTTTTGCTTTTCAGTTGCAAAATGCATTTTGGCTGAAAAAAACGCTTTTTAAATTATTTTTCGAATGGAAAATTTGGCACAGAAGTGCAGCTACTCGTAAATCCATTTATTAGCGAGTGGCGGGGTCAAGCCGGGTCGGTGGAGCCGGCGGTGCATGTCAGATTTGTTTATGCCAGCCCCAAACGACACGCATTTTTTTCTTTTTCATGCGGCTGGCTGGATTGCTGGGTGCGTGCAATTGACATTTTTTGAGAGGGGGCTGCAGGCAGAGGAAGCCGTTTTTTGTCGTGTGTTTGGCTGCAGCTGCACTTTCTTTTGAGTAAAAAATGTCAGATGAAGTGAAATTGATTGGAAACAAACAAGATTGTTTGTTTATTTTGGCCAGCACTAATTGCAATAACAAAATAATCTTTCAGGTCGACCCGGCGTAGACTATCCCATACTCTCGGCCATACCCTATACGAACTTCTACTGCGACGAACAGTCCTATCCGGGATTCTTTGCGGACATGGAAACCAGATGCCAGGGTATGTAGCGTCTCCCTCTCTATGCAGCACAAATCTAACGCTTTATATTGACAGGTTGGCACTATTGCGACATTGATGGACGCCAGGCATCGTTTCTATGCCCCAATGGCACACAGTTCTCACAGGCGGTCTTCGTCTGCGACTGGTGGTTCAATGTGCGCTGCGATCTCTCCCCCCGGCTCTATGCGATCAATGCACGTCTCTATCAGCGGCCCAAGGTGAATCCAACTCGACCACATCGCATCATTACCAAGCAGCTGGTCGAAGATATATTCACTTGAACAGATCTTACGTATATAGACTTTAAAAATAGTTTGTCAACAACTATTAGTGCTTAGATTTTGTGTTCATGCCACGAACACGCTTCTGTCTATCATGATTTATAAATGGTTCTCAATTAGATTTCGACCGAGTTTAGTTTACTTCTCAAGCGTCAAAGTGTGCTGCAAATTTATACTCCTTAAACACGCTAAGATTCTTTTTGTGCAAAAATATTCGCTAGATAATTTCAGCTTTGAGGATTTCCAAAAGAATTAAATGTTGATCTAATTGACATAAAAAATCAGTTTTCCAAATCTATAAAACTTTAAAACCACTTTTAAATCGATTCCAAATTAGTTAACAGTTTTTGAAGGGTGAATTTGTTAAAAAAATTAAATAAAAAATAAAGTTCTCAAAGTTCAAATATTTCAAAAGTTCAGCAAATTAAAAATTTAAAAATTGCAATTTTTTAAATATACATAAATAATTTTTAAAAAATATCAGATAATTCCATTCCAAACATTTATTATATTTCATCGATGATATGCATTTTCATGTTTAGCTATATTTTCATATACATATGTCTATTATATCTAAGATTTGCTGTAAATGTAAAGTTTTGTATATACTTAGAATTAGTTTGATTAAAATAAAAATTATTCCTAAGTAAAAAAAAAAAATTATACTTCTGTTATTTTATGGTATGTGTATATATTTATAGTAGCTCTTTGCTTAGACAAAGCTGGCTTGTCATTAAAATCATTTCTTGATTTTTATATTCAGAAGTTATTTACAGATTCATCTGCAAAACTCTGTTGATTTTAACTCATGGAATTGAATCTGTTTGCCATGACATATGCCACCTGTGATCTCTATAGAAACTGTCAAGAACATGAATAAGGTATTTACATAAGGAGCAAATAATTTGATATCGCTTGTCTAGCACATCATAGGTAAGGCATCCAGCATCCCGAAGATATCACTTTTAATTGCAATTGCCTATTCTTAGGCGCACACAAATTCATGTTGGTGCCATCGAAAACTGTTGCAGGCTTTTGGCTGCTGAATGCAACGGCTAAAAATAAACTTAACGTGGCCAAAACGCGAGCATTGGCCATAGCAAAAGTTTCGCGGTGGCTGCTGTTCGAGCATGCGGCTCAATGGTCTAGGGGTATGATTCTCGCTTTGGGTGCGAGAGGTCCCGGGTTCAAATCCCGGTTGAGCCCGGCTTTAATAATTTTTTAGTAAATATTTTAAAGTTTGCTTTTATTTTTCGTACGACTAGTTAATTAAACAAACAAGTCGAGCGATTGTCATTTGTAGATATGGGCAAAGCATTTGGCTAACAGCTACTGTGGCGGCTGTGGCTAACGTTGCTGCTGCAACAGCTGAGAGATGGCTGCCGGTTGATTTGACCGGACGCTGCAGTCGCTGCGAAACAGCAAAGACGATAATGAACCGGGCTAAAATATGTGCAGCTCGTTTTGTAGCTGCAACGATTGAGCAGGCGATAAAGCATTGTTTGTATGTCTACGTGTGCGTGTATGCTTGATAGACGACAATTGGAAAATTGTGAACAATGAATATGGTTTGCCGTTGCGTCGCCTGCATTCGCTTTTGACCAGCTCAAGCAGCTGGTGTGAATAGATCTAAAAAGCCGTCAAATAGCCCGAATGCCCGAAAATTCAACGTTTATGATGCAAGCGCGACTTATCTTCTTAGATAATTTCCCCCACTTTGTGTGTGTGCGTAAGACATTAGCCATAAATAGTTGACCCGAAGAATGGAGACATCTCAATCAAGTCTTACCAAACCACACACAGCTGAGCTTTCACTTGGCCTGGCGCAGCACAAACAAATCAAATCAGCCAATGGATATGCAATTTTGGCTAAAAAAAACTTTTGATATCGTGGCCTTCGCTACATGCGCCAAAATGGGACTTCAAAAACGAAAAAGTGCAGGCCACAAAATCCAAAAGTAATATAAATAATAAGCAGCTGCGTTAAAGTTAGCCGGCAACAGGCAACAACAAGTGCCCGCCGTTAGCCAGCTCAACTGCACAATATCAACAACATCAGTCAACCAAAAAACAGCTCACTCTTTGGCCAGTCCACATGACAGCAGCCCACAGCAGCTGATTTTGCGTCAAAATCCATGAAAGCGCAAGATGTCGCCTTAGAGATGAACGCGTGACAAACAATCCTAGCAAAGATGTTGACTGAATAAGATGAATGAATTTTGCAAATTTTTGCAGATTGACGTTATATGACGTTTGGTTTAATCAAAATTGAATTAAGCCAACTGTTGCAGAGACTTTAAGCACAGTGTGAGGTAATTTTAATCTACTATGATAGTAGGAAGTTCGGGCTCAACTGGCTTTTCATTTACAAATATTTTTATTAAATTTTAGAGAAACTCTTAAATAATATTATTCATAGTTTTATATTGAAACTGAATATAGTGAATTTTGTAAGTAGTCATAAAATCTGGAGGCTTTCGGGGTCAATAATCGAATGTATTCATTATATTTTCCTTCTAAAGATAAAACTATGTATCTTCCTACAGTCAGATTTAAGAACTTCTAAAATTGTAGAGAAAATCTATTTTTTTTTTTTTCATTTTCATTAATTAGATTATTAAATAAAAATTAAAGATGGTAAATAATAAAAAATTCAAAAATATAACATTATATTATTTTATTATAACATTAAATAAAATAAATATAAAAATAATGATTTTCCACTTAGACTTTGGACAGAGACTTTGAGAATGTAAATAGCATTTTTTTCGTCATTTGCAATTATTAGATTTTTCTATAATAATTTAAGAAAAAAAATGTAAAAATATTAAATTTAAACCAAAATATAAATGTAAAAGGAAGTCACGTGCCATCGCTAGGAAACACATCGCAAACTTAGGCTGCATTTATAAATTTCAAAGTTATGACACTGGTTGTTGGTTGCTTGCTGTATATAAACGTTAAGTGATCGCTGCATGACGACCAGCTGACAACAAACAAACGGCAAAAAAAAATCGTGTATCACATGTTCTTTTAAACTGGCACACAACATATGGCGTATGAGTAATATTTTGGGTTAGAGCTTTTAAAAGGCAGCAGGAGCTGCAGAAACATGAAATCGTATCAATGCAGTTGCACTCAACAAATCACTAGCTTCTGCGACTGGCCAACAAATTGGCGTCTAACTTGGCTCAAAAGTCAGGTGTGGTTGAACCGTTAATGACTTCTGCTGGCGGCCAGAAACAGAAACAAAAACTAAAAAAAAGCCCCCCACCAATTTTAATGAGACATCGGCACAGAGCGAGTAGCACAAACAAGCGATCAGCTGCCATGATCAATGAACTGTTATGCTTGTTTGCTTTTAGACCTGGTCAAGTGAATGCCATTTGCTGTGAGAGACAAAAAGTGAATGTAAACAGTGAAAGGATTCGCTCAAGGTGCGCCTCAAACTTCAGTTACAAAGACATAGCAACATCCAAATTAATTATGAAATTATACAACTCATCTAATTTCCCTGTCAATGCGTGGCAATAGTGCAATAGCGCGAATGATTGCTCAAGAGCTGAAGAATTGATAACAACAACTCTTTTGGAAATACGAGTGCTACCCGCATGTCACGCAATTGAGTGTAAAATTACCTTCTCATTCATAAAATAACTACAACCATAACAAGGCAAAGAAAAGCGTGCACATTTTCACTTATGCATTTTCCCTTTGCCATGAGGCAATCTGGCTGCCTGTTACGTGCTCCCCCAAGCCAAGCCGCTGTAACATTAGCTGGCGTAAAAACTCGGTTACTTGGTCAGCTGCAGGCAAAAGCACCCACCAGCACCACCACCACACACAACCACAGGCATCTCACTCGTCACGCAGCTGTCCATAATGCAAGCGTTACAAAAGTTGCATCAACATAATCATGTCTAAAATCAATCTGTTTTAAATATTATTATTATAAATGCCATAAGGCGAATCGAATTTTATAGCAAATTTGCGCTTCATTTTAGTCTATTTCTTTTGGAATTCAGATCAAAAAACAGCTGGATACTTTGGATCAGAATATAAAAAGATTTATGCATTATGAGCTGAGGGCCACATAGTCAATTTATTTAAATAGCGCTTAGATACGTTCTAGATAAAGCTAAACAGCTTAGAGTTTGTATTTTTTAGGTAGCATAATTAAAAGCCAAGCTTGCTTAACTGATCATTTTAGTTGGCGCTTAATATATTTTACTAGCTGACCGATTTCGACATAGATATAATATAAGCTTGTTTATTTCAACTGATCCAGTGAAGGTATATAACTCATAACACCCAAAAAACATATCGATCTACGGCTTAATAGATTTTATGACAAGATTAATTGGTAATAAAATCAAGAAATTAAATATAAAATAATACAATCGATCAATTAAAAATAAAATAATAAAAATCAGCTTTGTGCTATACTCAAGTTATGCTTGAAACTAAATCATATTTAAGTTAATGTGGAAAAGGGATGGCTTATGGAATAAATATTTAAAATGTCTTCAAAACATATGCTATGAAAAAATAAACTCGACTCAACCCATCATTGCCACGCCTTCGTCCGACTTTTTCATAAATTTGTAGTTCCCATTTTTAAGAAGCATATATATATTTGATCAAAACAAGCAATTATCACAGTCGTGCTCTTAATTTTCTTCACACTCCATATGCAATTTGCCGTAGCAAATGCTTTAGTACGGCTATTTCATCAAATGCAAGGACACTTTTAGGCAACTGATTTAACGAGGTCGGCCATTATAGAGCTATGTATATATAGGTATCAGCTGCATAACACATTTGCACTTACTCAATGGCAATGAAAACAAATTAAAACCGAAAGCTCTCGACAAAGTTTCTAAACATTACATTCATTGACAAATTAAGTGTAAATAACACATTTTGGCTAAGCAAACAAATACCAGATCATCAGAAGCGAGCTGCACAGCAGCAACAGCAAAGTGCTTGACAACAGGTGCAGCTGGGTGTCGTCAGGTGGCAAAGTGCATTTGCATAATGACAATGCAATTTGAAATAAACGCAGGACACATGGCAGCGAATAAATTAATTTACTCTACTCTTGCCCTCTCTCTTTCGCTGGCTCACAAATTACTTATGCAGCCAAAGCAAACGAGGCACAGAGAACAATATGTTTGAATTGGCCAACAGATTGAGCTGGTCAGACGTTGTTTGATGATACTTTTAATGCAGCCAGAGACACAGCACCTGAACGAAGACGTGCTCATACAGCTGCATTAATTGCCTGGCTCAAAGATTGGCCTAAAATTTAATGTATGTATGTAGTAAGTAGCTTGCTGCATTTCATTCTGCCTGGTTGCAGCTAACCTCATGCGATCTGACTGCGAGAGCTCACTTCCTGCTCTTCCCTCGGTTTGCTGGCCATATTTCAATTATAAAGAACTCAAAGGCGTGCAATTTTCAAATGCCAATTGATTTTGCAGCACTGACTGAGCTCCCACTCCCAGCCGAACGGACGGACGGACCTGACACACACACACAAATACATTTCCGCCGTAGTTTTGCCTGGCGACTTGTTAGTTGCATGGTTTTTTGTGCGGGCAGGCAAACAAATGCGGCAATCGGCATAACATAACTAGCGGAAAATGAAAGAGAAACATGATGTTCGACTGGCAGATACTGTGGGATTTATTAAGAAGAAGCATTTTGCATGAGCTGATCTCGGAAAATTTGTTTGTTGGTTATTATATAGATTTTAATATATACATATTTTTTTATATATATTTTTTCATAAATTTTTTTATTCGTTTTTTTTTTTTTCGAAGAATTTTTCTTGAATAATTCATAGCAACGTATGTTAATTAATTTATAGACATAATTAATTTACCAAAATTTAGGCATTATAAGTTAGATACTCTCCAATCAAATACCGCGAAATTCTCACATCATTTAACATGTTCAAGCTGATGCGCAATAAACAATTTATTATCAATAAACTTATGCGAATTTGATTATATTTCCACCTAATTGGCAAAGATTATGAATTTTGATAAAAACATAGAAGATTAATCAATTATAAGCGCAACATTAGAAACGAGCCCTGATCGTTATATTTGAGGCATAACACGAAAGATGCGGAATACATTTGAATATCAATTGATACGATAAATAAGAAAACATAATTTGGCTATCAATAAGCAGCGGCTAATATATTAAATTGAAAAACAAAATTCAGATGAAAATAATAGAAGATACAAATCTAAATCGGTTCAATATTTTCAGTTAAGTAACGCCTATTTTTTAAATGGCTTAATCTTCGGCCTTTGATTTTGCATACTAAGAAGGGTATTTAAAGCACATCATTTTAGTAAACATAAGTCAATGTCTGGTTAGTAGGTGCCTCCTACAGCGAACACTCACTGGCTCGCAGCTCCATTCAATTGCGTTTGGCATTCGAGGCGCGTGATTTTGCAACTTGGGAGCTGGATTTGCCTTGTACTGTTTTTGCCACAGAAATCAAGGAATGGGGCATGCAGCATGCGGTGCAGTCGGAGCTGACGACCGCAGCACCCGCAACATTTTGCCAACAGCCACCGCAGCTACAATGTTGACAACGGCGACAGCGACCCAAGCGGATTCGCATCCGCGTCCATTTCCATTTCCATTCCCATTTCCATGTCCAGGTCCATGTCCACCATTCAAAACCATTTAAGCGCTTTGGCTAGCTCGGTTTCTGCTTTTCAGTTTTCTTTTTTTTTGTGCTCCCTTTTTTGTGCACTTTTCCACACACACTTTTTTTCTATTTTCCTTTTTATGGGTTATTTTGACGCCTTTGGCGCTCTGCGTAGGAGCTGGCAGTGGGAGTAAAAATAAAGAGAGTGAAGCAAATAAAAGAACGCCGCAGGAAAAAGAGCATGTTATATTTCTTTGGCTGGGCATTATAATTGAAAATCCCACAAAGGTGTCGTCTCTGCGCTTTGTGACTAAATTGAATTTAGTAATCGGTTCTTTATGCTCCTCCTCCTCCTCTTCTTTTTCCACATCTTTATTGGCTTAGAAACGGAATAACAATCCAACAGGTTTTTTTTTTTTGTACCCTTTAACTATTCCAATCTATACAATTTTTAGGGCGGTTTTCCCCACTTTAGGGTCATAAAAAAGAGTTGTAAAATCTGCCGCTTGATCGTGATTTGAACACGCGAACTCGAGTTGCCTCGGTTTTAATTGCTTTTGGCATTCATTTATGGGAAAACAACTAACATTTCCACCACAATCAATTCGTGCAATTAAACTGGAAACTTACTAATTGAACTTGAAAACTAGCGAATTAAAAGTAAATGTAAATGATGAAAATATTTAAATTCATTAATTAACTTCAGTGTGAAAAGCGAAAACAATATAACATAATTTCAGGTCATTGTATATGATATATACGTATGTCCGTATTATATGAGAGATTGCATCTTAACGTGGTCATAAATTAATCTTTCGACTTATAGATAAGACAAGCTTATAGAAAGTGCATAGCTTGCGTGATGGTCAAACAAAAAGTAGTTTGGAAAAAATGGAAAAGAGCAACGCGCTAAGCAAATACTCTCTGTTTATCATAACAAATCGACGAATTTGTGATTTGCCACGCCTTTAGTGGGCGTAACTATCTTGACAGCTTAACAGCTTATCAGACACAAAATATATATATATAGCCTTTCCAAATTCCAAGTTATAAGCCTTAACAGCCATACAGACAAGTCTAAAATACTCGTTCGCGAAGAATTAGCAGTATATTAGTTATGTGCGATATCCATATATAATATATAATATAATAATAAAATAATAAAATATATAATGTATAATAAATAATAATAAAAGAATATATATATATATATATATGTTGGTGAACTTGACTTTATGTTGGTGGACTGATGCTGTATCCAATATGCATACATGTACAACATATATACTGTGTTATATATGTATGTACTTTCCAGCAATCAGCTACACTACAATTTTGAGAGACTTCTTTGTTAGGCCACAATATTGCGTGTCCAAATCAAATTTTGTATGTTTTATTACTACTGAGCTGATTATATTTTGTGGCTTATGAATTTCATGAAAAGCGCAAAGGTTAATTATCACACGGTGAAAGGCGGCAATGCATAAGATAAATAGATAGAATTAGCCTCCGGCTCAGCTACATAAAATGGTGAATCAATCAGTTTGAAAACGTAGCATAGGTAATTGCCTGTTAATGGATTCATTACAAGCCGCAAAAGACAGCTACAA
Organism: Drosophila fulvimacula; assembly: GCA_035045555.1. Lineage (NCBI taxonomy): Eukaryota > Metazoa > Arthropoda > Insecta > Diptera > Drosophilidae > Drosophila > Drosophila fulvimacula. The sequence continues at coordinate 18,810,382 of JAWNOX010000137.1, forward strand.
CAACAACAGCGAAACGGTAGTAAAAAAAAACAGAGACCTGACCTAGGGCAATGCAAAGGCAAAACACAAAACAAGACCAAATGTTGGGGCGCAAGGGAGGCAGCAGCACTATCAACAGTCAACGTCGGATCGCGCAGCACGCGTTTGCTGACCGCACGAAAATGCAAACAGAGAGAGTGAGAGTGAGAGAGAGCACAACGGGCGGCCGCTCTCGCGCTGTCGGCAAGCAAGCAGTGCGCGCACTGCTTGGCTCCAGCTGCAACAATTTCAAATAAACGAAACGCGCAGCCGCGCTTTTGCCTCAGTTTCAATTGGAACGTTGCGCATGCGCCTTGCACGAAATTAAACGCGCGCGCGCGATTTTCGATCAACGAATTGTGATTTGGTATTTTGTGGTCTGTGCGAAATCTTCGTCATTTAATCAAAGTTAATAGTTAAAAGCTAAAATTCTAGACTATTTACATTAATAAATGATAAAAATCGCGTACAGCAGCAATGTGAAAGTTGACTTACAAAAAAATTCTTATAAAATTAAGTTTATTGTGTCTTTAACGACAGCAACAAAGAAAAGTGAAAATATGCCGAAAAAGCTGTGACTTTTTTTTTTATTTGTTAACACGACGACGAACCCTAACACAAATGACCCTTTTTGAATAATCTGTCGCGAGGCAAGCCATAAAATAGACAGATTTATGCGCCAATGTGCTGCGATAGAGCAGCATTTTGTTTATTTGTATTTATTTGCTTGGATTTTAAGGAGAGAGCGACCAATTAGTTTAAATGCTTTGATAATTTGAGGTGTCAAAGGGTCGTAAAATAAAATATGAATTCGAAATGTTGCAAAAAATAAACTAAAAAAAATGAATGTTAATTGAGGCTTAGTTTTTCTTCTTTTTTTTGTCATAAACAATTCATTGAAGTTTACTATTAGTATTATTAAACCTTAGACAAAGGTTTTTTGGGTCATGCCCAAATCAAGTCACAAATTTCACTCTCCAGCTAAAACTTCTTGTCAACTTTCCAAACAGTTTTTCTTCAGAGTTTATGCTGCTGTCAATCTGATGATTCTATTACATCGAGCAGCTCTTACCTTTAACGCTTCACACAAAGCCCACATCTAAAAACAATCTAAAATTTAGACATTCTCTTTTTTTATTATTATTAACACCATTATTATTGCTTCGTATATAAATAAACATGTGGTAACGCCCACAAATAGAATTTTGATTCTTTCTGGCGGTGCTTTCTATTCAAATGAAATTCATTAATTTCCAGTTGCCATTTCTCTGTTTAGATTTATTCGCTCATAAAATAATTATAGGTATTTGCTAATCTTTATGTAGACAAGATTGAATATGCTTCTATAACCAGCTGATTTAAAGCAGAAATACCAAAACGACGAGTTGATTTATAAAGGCGATCCAGTACCACCATCAACAGAGGAATCCCAAAAAAAAGGCAAAGATAAATAAAAATGCGAAGTCCGAGCTATAGCAGTTGTTGCTGGCTGTTGCCATTGGCATTTGGTAAGTACAAATCAAAATCAAAAACGAGAATGCTCTAGCAGGTCATGCTCGACTAGAATATACCCTGAATTATAGCTCAATTAATATTTGCCAAGTCCCCCAACAATAATATTTATTGTTTAGGATAAGAAATAAATATTCATTATATTTAAAAATAAAGGTATTCGTCAATTTAGGCGTACATATCATATAATAGAGTATATCGTAAAGGAGAGATGACTGAATCAATTTATTATATACATGACCCGTGACCCATGCTGCACCTGTTCCATACACCTTCCCCAACCAATGTACCCTATTAACGGATTATCAATGCGCTCAGAGTATAATTACCCGTTTATACCGCTAGTCGATAAACTCGTTTCACTTGCCACCGGGCCATCGCCGCTGTTGGTGCTGCAACTGAGGCTGGTTAGCTTGGGTGCTTCAACGGGAGCAAGGTCGCAAACGTTGCTGCTACACATTCGGTAAATATTGGCTAGAAATTATGCAATCCCCAAGGGGGGGTCCGGGCAACAGCTGACAACGAGTTCGCGCGCGCTGGCCCTAGGGATTGGCGAGGACATTACGAAATGTCAACAAAATCCAAGCAAAGAGCTATGCGTTTGTCCAACCATTGAACAATTGCCAGGAGTCGCATTTTGGAAATTATGTATAAGCGGCCGCTAATACCGGATCTAGTTGAAATGATAAATATCCCAAATACGTGCGCATAACGGCATTTGATTCGTTTAACGTTGCACGATTGAGCAATGTGCAATGCACACAATGTGGACGTGCGTCAAGCGGCCACGGTCCATGAATCTGTAGACCTTAAATAGGATTCATCATATTCATTGACAGCCAACGAATTACAATGTCGCATAACTGTCCAACAGCGGCATATTTACCTGTCTATGTCTGTATGTGCGTGGGCCGCGATTGTCTCGGGGCAAACGTGCAACATTTTGTGTGCACTGCATTTGCAACTGCAAAATATGCAGCTAATTTATGCAGCTCGTTAGCGTATGGTATGCGATTTCGTGGGAGTTTTCTGGGGATATCTGCCATTGATATGCTAAGCAGGGCAAGGCAGGAGTTGGACTGATATGAAGTAAGGAAAAGTCGAACAAAACAAAATACATCTGTCAAGCAGTTGTGAAATATCCCAAGCAGTCCTATCAACTGCAATTGTATGTGTAAATGTATACGCATGTATTAGTGCATTTTAGAGAGCTCTATATGCAGTTAACAGGGAAGCAGCATGTGTGTGGCCTGTACGAATGCTTGCAACTAAAGTTTAACAAGGCTATTTAATTATTGAATTAGGAATTATAATAATTTCGCTTGATATAATAATCTATGTGTAATATTTTTTGTATATCTATAATATTTGGTATATATATATATATAATATATTTTATTATTATTTATTTGATATTAATGTAATTGATCAGTATTTTCATTAACTTCGCCAAGCCAAATCTAGATCTCATCTCTCTTTAACTTTACTCTTATCTGTTTTATGCTTGCATACAACTTCAAAATAGATTACTTGAAATAATAACAGTTAACTTGTTATAATGCAATAACTTTAAAAATAAGTGTTAAATTAAATCGTGAAAAATTACTCGCACCACTTTCCCTTGACATTATGTTAATAACTTCCTAAATATATTATGACAAAAGCAAATTCACGTTCACGTTCACGTTCACTAATTACCGTGAACTGTAAATCTCTCGTAATTTTACATCATAATTTGAGTTTGTCAACTTTTTGGCTTTGGGGAAAATTAACAAATTTTGTTTTTTTTTTTTTTTTTTTTGCCACCAAACTTGAATAATGGTCTTCAGGTGGCGACCAACCGTCAACTAGCAATGTAGTCGAAGTGGCAGCAACGCCCACCTGGGGGCAACTGCATTGAAAATGCTGTAACGCTTCAGCTTCAGCGTACAGTTAAAACAAGATTTTTCACTTGCCGCGCGTGGACAAACACAACTCGACCGTTAGTGAAAAGAAAAAGTAAAATGTTTGCCGAAATCACAACGAAAAAAAAGTGCTCAAGTAAAAGTGATTGCGGTGTGTGTACTCGACTGGCAGATACCCTGACGCACTGTAATGAATCATTCTAGCTTACATTTTGACCCGGTTAGCGCTTCCCTTATATATGATCATTATTTATACCCTTGGAGTATTTATATGGAAGATGTGTCAAAATAACTAAATAACTTAATACCGATCAAAATTTAAAAAAAGAAAGTTATCGATGATTTGAAAGAATTTTATGTTTCTGGTATAATTCGACTGATCTCTATCTCTTTCAGAACTCGAGATAAATTAACAGGACTAAGGATATAATTTATAAACTTGCCCACGTCTACAGCTGCTAGTTATCTAAATTTGCACAAAACTATGATACTCTCTACTATTCAGTTACAATGAATTGAGAGCATACAGAAAAAAGTCAAAGAAGAAAAATTGTATCTGGCGAGGTAGTTAAACGGAAACGCCTCGGCTTGTTGCAGCCTGTGTCAATGACTTTGAAATGATTTCAACGACGTTCGCGAGTTTCTCAATTCGAAATTTCACTGCGGCGGCAGAGGGGGGTCAGCATCGTACGTGAATTTGATTAGCAATTGGATAATTGATATAATGCGATCTTAAACTGATGGAAAGCAATGTTAGACGAATACGTGACATTACACTTTTACTTAAATGCATAAATTGTCTGCACTGTCTGTGAATACCAAGATTCGATTGGGAATCGAAACGGATATTACGCGCATTTTTAACCCAATTAATAGCTTAATCTATTACCAGATAGTTTTGAGTCTTAAAACAAGTTGTGCGACTTTTGCTTTCAGCCACTTTTCAAGTTCAATGCTGTTACGGCTTTTCCAATCGGGCGAGGCGATTGCTTCACACTTCCTGTCCAGCTTATGCATTCGATTTTCTATAAATACACTTATGTAAAATAGTTTTTCATTTTTTTTTACCAAAGCCGACTAGTTAGCTCAACTATTAATCCTACAGGGAAATTTCACAATTTCACACGGCGCATTGCAACATTTTTCTCTCTCGTTTTTCTTTTATTTTTTTTTCCAAGCTGCGAATGGCTTTCATTTAATTGGACTTTTCATTTGCATTCGTGCTTTGATTGTTTTGTGGCCATTGGCAAAATTTACACAATTTTCAGCCAAACGCAGTTAATAAGCATGCAACGAAATTGGCAAGTCAGATTCGCAGATCAAGTGCTTTACTCAAGTAGGCGGAAGACAAAACTTAAGCTTTAAACTAGTTTTGAGCTACTCGAATGCACAACAGGTGCAATCACCCGGAGCTAAAAATAATTTTTCTTGTATTCTATTAACATAAAATTTCACGCAAATTTGTATTGTATTCTATCCGTTTTTTTTTTTTATAAGTTTGGCTTTTGCTAATTTAAATGGGTTCAAACATGTATATTTGTATGCTCAAGAATGTGGTTTCAGTTTGTTTTTTATTAAGAAATCGAACGAAATATGTCATAATCGAAGGCAACAACAACAGCAACACATGCATTACGTAAAGAAAAACAAAAGAGAGTTAGGGAAAAAGAAGCGATTCGTACATGCATTTTTTTCAATCGAAATTCAAATGAAAGCATAACGTAGCAGAACGAAGTGAAATATACACTACTTTAACGGCTTAAGCTATAAAACGATTAAAGGTAGATTAACGATTTTTCAGTTATCGATAACAAAAACAATAGCATTCGATAACTTAAAAATCGAAATAACATTTAATTTATCGATAAACTCAACAATTTTTAGAATTCACAGTATTTGAAGGATTTATAGAATTCAATCGGAGAATGCTCGCATATTTGCGATAAATTTATATAATATCAATACTATAGGTTTGTTTTTCGAATAATGATTGTATTTCAAATTATCTTGCATATCTGGTACCATTTTCGATGCATTACCATAATCCACGCCATTGTATGTGGTGCGCAAATTATCTTGAATATTAAGTGCGGCGCCTATCAAAAGTATATTTGAAGTAGGAACTAAACGAAACTATCGGAACTATTTTACAGTGAATATCAAAGAATAACAATATGTAAAAGATTCAAACCAGTTTGCTCTTAACGGGTTTAGTGAACTGGCTTTTAATAGTGAAAGCTGACCAATATGTGGCCAATGTCAAGCAACAATGTTTCAGTTAGTCAATAAAAACTATTTAACATATATATCAGTATAATTCAATTCAGTTTAGTCACTTCTGGGTGTTGCGTTTCAGAAGCAATGCCAAAACATGTAGAATTAATTTCCAAAAATTCTTAACGTAAAGTTATGCAAAGCCAACAACTGGAAATGTCCAATTAGTCGCCGTCAGACGAATAAAGAATATTTTTCCAAAATGAATACAAATTGGTTCACATGCATATTCAATGCATAATTAATAAACTCCAGCTATTCTAGTGTATATACATAAATATATTTCATGCGCCGCTAAGCAACAACGATTGAAAACTGGGCTAACAACAATTGCATGAGCAGATGATGTCTGTGCGCCCGCTGAGGTGTGTGAATATTTTTACAGTCATTACACGGCGTACTTTTGATTTTGGCAATAACAACCACATGACGATGTTGGCCAAATAAAGCCGAAAAAAAATGTCAACACATGATACGGTTACACTTTTGTAGTGTAGATGTTGTTGCTTTCAAATACCCTTAATTAAGAGAGTATATAAGGGTATGTTAAGCATCTGGCATCTGGCATCGCCATAGTTGATTCGTAGCATCATCATATATGATTCCAATAATCTACTAATATACTATCTCTATATAATCAGGCTACATTTGAAATATATTCTTTGAAATCAAGCGGATAAAAATATATCAACATTATTAAAGATAAGTTTCGAAAGAAATTGTCCTAAAATATTAAACAATTTGTACAATAAAATAATAAATTAACTTTATCATCGCTAAAGCTGCTATACAGGGTATCTGCTAGTCATGCGTGCTTATGCAAGTTCACTCGTATTTGTGTTTTCTCTCTTTTTGTTGTTTTTTGTTAAGCTGGCTTATTATTAAACAGTGCAGAGAGTTGCTTTGTTAAGTGGGCAGACAATGTGTAATGGTAACCCAAACAAAACGCTGCATTTGGCAAGGTATTCCATTGTTGTTGTTGTTATTGTTGTTGTTGTTATTGTTGTTGTTGTTCTTGTTGTTATTATTATTATTATTTTTATTGTTGTTGTTGATATTTGGCGTAAAGCGCTGAGCTTTCTTATATAGCATTACACTTAAGGCTTAGGCGTATGGCTCGTGCGTAACTCTGGTCTTAGGCCTTTATAATGGTTAGGGCCCTGTGAACGAGCTGAAATTTAGATGACACCATGGCAAAATTGCTCATTGTTATTGTTATTACCGTTGCTATGTTGACAACGCCTAGAAGTGATTTAATTAATTATCTAATTAACTACAAAATGACATAAGATCCCAATCCAAAGGGAAAGTTAAAAAGAGGCGCCAATGTGACTTGCGGCCAAGTCGTAGATCAAGCTTACATACATATATACCTATATACAATCGCTGCTCAAAAGCCCATTCACTTCGCACTCGTGCCACGACTCGTTCATTGAATTGCACAAAAGGCATAATTGAAATTGTTCACTCACAAATGCATTAAACAAGCGGACATCAGTGATGCGATTCAAAGATGATAGGCCACAGGGACATTATCCATTATTATTATTATTATAATTACATTAATATACGTGCAATTATGTTTTGATAACTCTATTCACTAAACAATTTCAAACTTGAAATGTTATTCCCCTTTGAAATTGAAATTTTTCTAAAGAGCGAAGGAGAGAGAGAAAGATAAGTTTAGAATCACGGAAAAGGTAGAGTGATACCAATTCCATATTGTAGTTTCCTTAAAGGAGATAGTGAGGCAACAAATTAGAGATTACATTAACATTTGTTTACCATTTTTTTTTTATTTATTTAAATTAATCATCCCGTATTTTATTTTATTTTCAAATCTGATAGTTTATTTAATTTGGCATTGAAACGCCTCGAGAGTTCTAGTTAACACAACTCTTCCATATAATTTATCTAATTATAAAGTCTATAATTAACTCGGATATTGTGTTTATGTTAAGTGTTCAAAATAACATAAATGTATCTACAAATTAACATAAAACTGATGTTTTCAACGGTTGCAACCGAAAATATTGTTTCACTATCTTTAGTTGATTATTGATCGATTTCATAAACTAATTCATAGTTGTTGTAGTTGTTGTCAAGGTTCATTGCGAGTCTGTGGCTCTTCATAAATCAACGAAGCGCCAGCCGTTCCGCAGATTAATTTATGCTTAAACTTATTCGTCGTTAAAAGCTTGTGCCGTGTTTGACCCCTAAGGTTAGGCTCTAAGCCAAAAACTATAACGGCTGTCAGTGAGAAGGGAGTTATTAGTTAACTAAAAACAATTGTTTTCCCCTTTTTAACATTAACATAAATTTAAGACAATTATGTTAAGTTGAATGAAATGTATTTATGATAAATGCTTGCTAAAATGCTGTTGCAGCTGAAGGTCGCCATATTTATGCTAATTATATCTAAAAAGCCATAAACTGGGAGGCTTTGAGTCATAAATAATTTCGCAAAAGATGGCGTAACTTTTGTTACTTATTTGGGCATCCGCAGAGGAGTTAACAGCAAATAGTATTGATTCTTAATCAAAGTCAATAAATCGTAAAAAAAAAATTTGCAACTGGCCAACAAGATACTCAACACCTAATACTAAAAACAGTTAACCAATTAATTAGCTTGTAAAGATGGCGACAGTGTTATTGGCACTTTTTGTTGTACATTGGAAATGAGCTAAGTAGGGTATGATAGTTTTATGCAAATGCATGTAACAGGCAGCAGGATACCTGGCCAAGTAAGCTGTGTTGATCTGGCTGTCTTCACAAACTAAGATAGATATCTTGTATATACTATAACCTTATGATAATTATCGATAACTTAAAAATCCTTCGATTCATATATAGATCTATGATTTAATAATAGAAAAATCTACACGAGTAGCTAGTCTGTCACATCCGACTAAATAACTTTTACTACCATTTTTTATATATTTATTTTGCTTTGTTTTCGGCTTGAGGCCAAGCTACAATCTGAAGCCAATGATCTCGAGCGAACAATTAATGACTCGGATTCTAAGCCACAATAGCGTTTACTAGACCATAAATTAGGGGCGGCATTTACGGACAACATAGACAGCGTAGGCGACTGTCTGACGTATGCCGAACTGGCTAATGCCAAAAAAGCCTGGCCAACAGCCGCACGAAATACAGTCCAAAGTGACTTTTAAATGCAACTTCAATTAAAGTGCGGCACATACTTATTTTTTCGAGCTAGCTATTAGCAAAAGATTTAAAAAATAATTTTAAAACATTTTTAAAATTGTGAGAATTGTTGAAATTTGAAAAATAAACAAAGTTGACAAAGTTGAAATAAGCTTGAGAGTAAATTGGATTTTATATACAAGCTATATAATAAAATATAAAATCTATAGTCTCAGAAAGTTACATAAAATTGTCATTAGAAATTAACTTTGATGTATAGAAACTAAAATATATTATTTTTAATTACATTAAGTTCGTTTTCAAAAGAACCAACACTAATCGCAATCTATGCAAATGACGATAAACTAAAAAACTAGTTTGTCCAGGGGGTCGAAGACCTCTCCCACCATGCATCACATATGACAGACCAATGTTATGAGGCCCTCACGAAAGAGTAAAAATATAAAAAAAATTCAACAAAATTCTCATCATTGTCAATTGAACCTTTCGCCAAAAAGTGCACAGGGTCAATTTGTTGTGCGGGTCAGTTAGTTAGTTAGTTGATTGTTCGGCCCGGCGCCGACCTTGCCGGGGCCACAATTAAAGACGCCGAATTAATATGCGAGACCCAAACTTGTAATTTGGAACAACACGCACTTAACCGTTAAGTAAGCAGCACTCATAATTTAAAATGATTAAATGCGTCTACGAAAGGTTGATGTTTAAGTACAAATTACTTCACTACTAATTGTTTCCTTTCGCTGCCTCCAACAACAAAGTTGTATATACATCGGAAAAGTCCATCAATGACGATATTTACTCTAAGCAATTTCGCAGCATCTGAGATTGAGGAAATCGTTATCTAATTCAATATAGATGAATACAATTTTTAAAAATTATTTATCCATTAAGTCGAGGCTTAATATGCTGAAATATATATCCTGACTGCGTTATGTATGACGAAAAGTTGTAATATTTATTGTTTTTACTTTTTCCATTGACTAAAACGGCTTGACATAATATTGAAAGCATTTTTTTTAAAACTAGTTTCAATGTGTGTTTTATTAGTAATACTAATGTCTATAATCTATCTACCTACCTACGTACCTACCATACCATACCATTAAATAGAATATGAATTACCATTTCTTTTTATTATGGAAGATATCGGAATTAAAATTTCATAACTCCCGTTAATCCAAAATTTATTTAAAAATGCAAAGTACGAAAAGATTAATAAAGTGAGAAAAAATAAATAAATCATGATAGATGGGCTATATTATTAAATCTCAAATAATATATATATACATATATAATAATCTTATTAATTTCCGCCACACTTTCCGTTAAGTCTGCGAGCCATAGGCAACTGGTCCGAAATAATCAAAAATTGGGTTAATTAGCAACAAAGCAGCAGTTCGTTACGCCCAGAAAAGAAATGGTTAGATCAGCGCGTTGTTTTATAATCTCTAAGTTTACCTCATCAGCAACAGTAAATATTTGACTTTGCCATTACCCGTAACGAAGCACGTTTTGATGAAGCCGTTGGCAACGCTTGCAGAGCTGTTATTAGTTATGCTTTTCATGGGCCCCATGGAAACGTGACTATGACGATCTAATTAGCAGCATTTTGTGCCTAATATAGTATACATGTATATCAATCAGACTAGCCCAAACAATGACTTGACAATCGACGATTAATTCTAAGCGTTTTTATTTGTCGACAGGCCGCGGCCAAACAATGGACTTGTATTAATTGCCATTTAGTGAGCGAATTGACAAGCCAACTGACCTCGCCGCTTTGTGCCCATGTATTAGTCCGTCCAATAAGAGCTAAATTAACCTCTGCATTAAGCAAATGACCCCAACAATTTCCGCCTTCAATTAATACACGTTCCTCTAAACAGCAAAAACGACAAATCATAAGTCGGCTTTTTGCTGAGAACGTTTTTCAATTACCCAAAGTGCAGTCTGGTCTTATGAGAGCAGTGAGACTGGAGTTACCCTCTACTATTTTAATATGTACCTAAATTGCGTTTCCGTAAATTGTACCTATATGTACTAAACTTAACATGAATCCTAATTTAATATCTTAATCTATTAATGCAAATTTAATCCAACAAAAATCTTGGTTAGCATAATATAACATGTACTCGATGCAATATCCAGCGCAAATCTCAGCATTAGTAATTTTGCTATCTATTATTTTTATACCCTGAACCCATTGAAAATGGGAAATCAGGGTATAATGTTTTTGTGAAAATGTATGTAACAGGCAGAAGGAGACATCGCAGACCCCATAAAGTATATATATTCTTGATCAGCTCGATGAGCTGAGTCGATTAAGCCCTGTCCGTCTGTCCGTCCGTCCGTCCGTCCGTCCGTCTGTATGAACGCGCTGATCTCGTAAACCACAGAAGCTAGAGATCTGAAATTTGACATGAATATTCGTGAATACCATACGCTATACGAGTTTGTTTTATTTTTTCGATAACTCATCCCGTTCCCGAGTTATCTATAAATTTCGATAAATTTACTTTCAATTAAGTGACCCATTAAAGCTAGAGACTTCAAATTTACTGTGCATATAGGTGCAGTGAATGCGGACAACTTGCAGTTTTTGGATTTTGGATGCCACGCCCCCTTCGCCCACAATTTGCAAAATCCGTATTTCAAATACTAGAGACTTGTGCTTTGGCAAATACACACATATGAATGCCATAAACACACTGTGAAAATTTCATTAAGAAAGTCCATCTGCAAAAAAAGTTATTAAACATTCAATTTCGCATATCATAGGCATATTGAAGCCCGAGCGCAGTCGCTGCTCAGTTAGCAGAGCGCGTGCTTATGTGAGCAGGTATATATATATATGTATATATGTGTGCACGACGAGACTAAAATATATATGTATCTTTAAGTCGTCAAGAGCAGCGCTAGCACAGTCCAAGCACAGGCAAGTGCATCCCAAGCGCAGCCCAACACTGCCCAACACTGCCCAAGAAAGGTCTAAGCGCAGCCTCTGCAAGTACCTGCGTCAACACAATATTCAAATAATGCCCAATTTCTTATGACCTGCTAAAAGGTCAGCTATAGGCGGAAATACTTTACATTCACGCCCTTTTTAATGTGGGGTTTTTACAATGATTTTATTTAATTTAATTTAAAATTATATATAAACTTTGAAGTGCATTTAAAGCCGCCGATAGGCGGGGTTCAGGGTATTTCCTAGTCGGGCACCTCCGACTAGAGTTTCCTTACTTGTTTATTTTTATTTTTCTCGGTACCCGAATTAGCCTGTACTATTATTATGGTTGAGTGCTATATTTAGCATGTACCTATATTAACAAGCAGTTCAAAGCAGTAGTCTCCGACATAAAAAGTTATATTATTAGCGTGTACCCAAATTTACTATCTACCTAAAACTACATCTATTGCAAATTCCAACAGTTGAGATTTATTAATAGTTACATGTACCACGTTTAACATGTACCTTCATCAGCATACAGTGAAACCGTTAACTGCGCTCTACCATTTTTACGAATATCAAGCAGTAAAAACCTGTTAACTACCTATTAAAGATTATTTTATAGTTCATGTGCTTACAAGTCAATCCCCAGTGTATTTATTGTAGACTGATTTAACACGCTGATTTATCCATGAGAGTATAAACAATATGTTTCGTAGTATCACTATCAAAGAGACCAGCTCTACATGACAAACACAGCTCGCTCGTCTGATGCATATAAATAATATGCAAACGATGCCAATTCTGATTTCGATTTACACAGTTTCAGTTAAGTCTCTAGACTTCATATCATAAACAGAGGGTATAAAAACTCTGGCGCCTGAGATCGTGAACAATATTTAGCAGCAGCAGCAAAAGCTCGAGCCGGAGCTGCCACAAAACATGGACAGCAGTCAGCTGGCAGCTGGTCGACCTTGATGTAGCCATTTGCAAAAATATCTAGACGATCTCTCGCTTCGATCGATTTTTGAGGCGCGCTACAAATCGATCAGAGCCGCAATAAAACGAAGTTTTGCAGAGTTGCGTCTAAATTTTGTGCAATGTTTTTCCATTTCAGCATTTTGGGGCTGTAAACAAAATTATATTTAAATTCGTTTGGCTTGGCTGCGCTTCGACTGATAAAAATCCCATTTGGATTTTCAGTTGCTTTTACTTTGCCGCAACAAAGAAATAAATAAATAAATTACATTTAATTTGCGTAATCAGTATTCAATGGCATTGGAAAATTTCGATTATATAATTGTGGCTTGCAGTGAGGGCAGAGGCCAGACTATATGAATGTGGCAGCAAATCGATATTACAACAGTTAATTGTATGCCTAGATTTATAGCAGGGATTAGTTCATAAATTAAGCCACATTTTCTTAGCAACTGTCTGTCGGTGGCCACACAAATCGTGCCTCGCTACGATTGCTCATACGTCCCGTGGGCGCTGCATGGAAGCAGGTCAAACGTTTGGGTCAACCCACCCAAAAAAAAAAAATATACAGAGTGTGAGACAAATTGAATGGAGCAACTGGTCATGACTCATGAGTCATGACAGACAACTGCAGTAGTTGAGGAAATCATTTTGTTAACAGATTTGCAGGAAGCACTTATGTAAATATTTGGAAGTTGTTATCTCTCTTTCGGATCAACTGGCCATGAAATGCAAAACCCATCATAATGAGATGCACCTGAACAAATGAAGACAGCTTTAAAAGAAAATGCAAATGCTTTAAACGCTTTACCGCCGCGGTCAGAAAGTGTAACAAAGGGCCGAAAGGCAATGCACGAAAAGCCACATTTCATTTGCATGCAATTAGCGAAAACTGATAAGAAAACGATGTAGCGAAGAGTTTTCGACTTGAAGGTACCCTGGAGCTACAAATTATTAAGATTGATGGGTAAAATTTTATAAGCGTATATCTGATAGATCTTGGTATTTAAATTCATTTTATAATTATGTATATAAATTTGCCTTTTTTTTTTAATCGATAAATTTATCGCAAATAATTTTAAATAGCGCAAAACTCTTCAAGTATAACACTTCGAAAATAAAAATTAGAATTGATATGATTTATTTAATATATACGCTTGATTCTATCTTCATTCACTTCCCATTGGAACCTTACACCGACAGCGAATAAGTGAGGTAACAGGCGACTAGAGACAAGCACCATAAATCAACTAGAAACGGTTAGCAGGCAAGCGTGGTCAGCCAGACAGTTGGAAGTCGATCTAACTTCCCACAAATTGAGCTCATTCACTATTCAGCGCTATTGACAACAAATTGTACAATTCTAAAGTTGACAACGTGGCTGCCTCGCCCTCTGCAGCAGCCGAACACCACACCGTTGCTTGTGACTTTGATGAACGCAATTTGATTAGCTGCGTTGCACTAATGGAAGGCTGTCAGCTGCGAAGCTTTTTGGTAGGCCTTAGCCTGGAGAGTCGGTGAAACGGCAACCCATTGCGACATTTGCAAGCCGAAGCCGAAGCTAAATGCTACAATCCGAAAATAAAACAAAAACAAAAAATAATATCAACCCATTCACTTTTTTCTGTGGAAAACGTGGAAATCAGCCAACAATTGAACATATTTTTTGTTATACTTTTTTCCCATTACTTAACTAAAAGTGTAATTGTTAAGCCACAGCGGTCACAATGTGAACAATCGCTAGCCAAGTGCAAAGCATAACTTGGCTCATATATGGAGTTAACTGAAAACGAATGCTTGTCGCATCGCAAAACAACTGGAATAATTATTTATAGATTTTTTTTCTACTGTTGAACGAGAAGTCAAGGACAGAAAGACTGTAAAATTTGCTGTTGTGGATTATTTAGTTCAATCAATTGTTCTTAGTAATAATTTCAAACAGGTCTTTGCTGAGCAATTACCCAAGTCTGAACACATCTGGTTCGTACAAAATTAAAAAACAAATAAAATAATAAATATGAGTTGATTAATACTAAAATATTTGTTAAAAAACATTCCTAAAATTATATTTAAATTAGTAAACGGAATGCAAGTCTAACATCTGAAGTTATAGAAATATATATATATTGAAATTCTACGTTTAATTAAAATCAATTTTTAATTCAATTTTGGAATTGAATTACATATTTGATTATACTAATGCGTGTTAATAATAGGCTACACCGCAACAAAATATATTATTATTAGATAATTATTTATTTGTTTGCTCAATTATTTGTATACTTGTGAGTATAGTATAAAGAGTATATTGCTTTATTATTGCAGTTCAGTAATTACTATTTGTTCGCTTAAACAAAATTGAATTCGGTTTGAGTTTCAAAATATATATTCATTATGCAAGAGGCAGAGAAAATAATCGAGCCTATTATCTAGGCTAGCACTGCCGAATTGAAGAGTGATCTATAATTATTTACATTATTTTTATTTATTAAAATAAAAAATAAATAAAATCAAAATATATATTTATAATTTAATATTTGATATTTTATATATTAACTAGCCATCAGCTTTATCATGGTTGACAACTTTCACAAAATATATATACAACTTTCTTTTGGTTCATGCTTCATATTTTCGTTAAGCCTAAGCCGAAATTTGGCTTTCAGATAGTATCGTATCATAAGCCACCTACTAAATGCCTTTAAATAATGTAATTATGCGAGCATGCTGCCATTTAGATTCAAGCCAGAGTCTTATGTAAATGCCGCAAATGATGATTTACAATTTCTTCTGGAACGAACTACGCTGACCCCGCAGCGCTGTAGTTTAAACTAATCTATGTGCGCTGAGCTGAACTCGCAACTTTTCGCACTTCAGAGCTGGCTAATATTTTGTGAGCCGAGCTTATTGCATTTATACGGACACTGTAATTAGCCTATAGACAGTCGGGTGCCGTGGCACGGCGCATGCGCAACAGGCCGACAGGCTGCAATTCAAATTGACGATCAGCGGGGCAAGGCGACCGAACGAGTTGGTGTCTTGCTTGGTAATTGAAGAAACTGTTGGTAAAGTTGTAGCCAATGCACAATTTGCGCCATAAATGGACAAAAAAAAAAAAAACTCAAAAATAAAATAAAACAATGTCGACAAATCTGTGGCGTCTGGCTATTATAATTTTCGGTGGTAAATTGTTAGCCAAGTTTGGGTATTTAGTGTCTATCGAATGGTACGTTGGCCCCTCCGGCCGGAGTTCACAAAAATGTCCGAAAAACACAAATCGCGTTGCGATGACAAAATTAAAATTCATTTACGCTCAAGTAAATATTTACGCAATAAATTTGCATTTAATTGCATTTGTGAAAAGCGAGCGAGCCGACACAAGCGAACGAGGCATGCGAAAAACGCCACAAAACATTGACCAAAATCAAATCAAATTTGAAAGTGACGAAAGTGAAATGACGACAATTAAATACACTTCAAATGCGTGATAGATGTGCGAACTTAACTTAAGATAAGCGGACTGAGTGGTACGCGTGTTAGCTAAAATCTTGAAATAGATCAAGACGTTTATCTGAAGGCTTAAACGTGAGCTGCAAAATAAATTATTAATGGCTTTATATAAGTTATGTTTCTTCATTAACATGTCAGCTCTGTGATATAGTAGTAGGAAGTTAACAAGATTTTACGTAGATATTTGAAACATAAGACAGGGAGTTCAGTTTGGAGAAGAGTTTTAGGAACAACACAAAAGAGATTTATATACAAATGAATCAAATTTATATGTCATCGAAGATCCATATGATATAGCAGAGAGTTGCTAAAGAAGCATACAACTATATTTTAGCCTAGGAAGCTAAATTATGACAGCTTTATAAGATAATGTTAATTTGTAATGTTAATAACATATGTTAGTTTGACAAATGTTAATAACATATGTTAGTTTGACAAATGTTAATAATAACATTGCTCTTGCATATCATATGTCTGAACTGAACAGATATCTAAGATGCAACAGCGACTTTTTTTTTAACACTTATGCGAAATCTATATATAATATATATTATATAGAAAATGTCTTCCACAGCTCGTCTCAAAAATGTCACATGCTCTGCGAGTGTATCTCATATAACTGTCCACAAACGCAGTCCAAATGCCAACAGCAGGCCCAAAACTCGCACCCAAACCCATTGCCCACGCAGTTGGTAGCCAATACCCAAATGCCCAGACCCATTTGATGTCAAAATCGAGGCAAAACAATTTGCGCGACGTATCGAAATCTAATCAAATTATGCGCCAGAAATGTCGAAAAAGCGTGAAATGTTTTGCCTGCGGGTCGAAGTGCGCTTTTGCCCATTAACCCTGGCCAGGTTGCATCAACGGGGAATGGGCGCCTCGAGGGTATTTGGATAAGGGGTCAGGGGTAACAGGTAATGGTTGCGCACCTGACGTATTCAAAAATTGCATCAAAATTGCAGCAAATAAGAAGCGCCGAATGCAATGCAATGCTATGCATTGGCAAATGTTATGCAAAAGTGTTTAGCAAATAGCGTGTGTATCTGTATCGACAAATATGTATGTGCCGGAATGAGAACTGCAACTAAGCACGATGATGCGTGCGAGTGTGTGTTCGCATTATTCGAACGCTTCAGCGCAACTCGGCGCCAAAATGCAGGAGTTGGGTCGCTGCGGCGAAAAATGTTTTTATGCGGTTCGCTTAATGTGTTTTAGCCATAAACCAAACTCAACTCGTCGCGGCCAAAAATGCAAAATGCCAACAACGAACTTAGCGCACAATAACCAAACTCCCAACTTTAGATGGGGGCCGCCGTCCGCCTACCAATCCATATTTTTCTTCCTCTTTTTTGTTATTTGTATCTAACTTCGTTTATTTGTTTTTGTGCGCCTAATTGAATTTGCGGCACACTCTATTAGAATACATGTGTGTGGGTGTGTGTTTTCTGGCCAACAAGTGTTGAGCACATGAACAGTTCATTTGGCCAACACAATATGCTAAATTTTTCATGTTCCTGCCACACCTTTTGAACAATCGTTAACGAGCGCGTTTTTAATCGCTATAAAAACTCGCGCAAGTCGTTTAAAGGTTGCCATTGCAGATAAATATGAGCTTATAAAACAAAAATATATATTTGTAAGCTAGTCCCTAAAGCCAGAGGATATCATCGGCTTCATCGTTCATTGACTTGAACCAGTTTCCCATTTGTCTTTAATTGCATTTTAATTAGGGGCGCTTTGGTAATTCAAATTCAATTATCCGAGCCAGCTGCTCAGTGAACCTCAACAAATCGAATAGAAAACGAAATTTTCATTCAATTGTTGGAACTGTGTGCAATGGAAGGCAACGAAAAAGATTTGTCAAAGCTGGTAAACGATGAGATAGACAAAAGTGAATGCAAGTTGCCAGGCAACTTTTGGCCAACACAATGCACAGGAGGCTGGCTCGCAGAGAGGTGGCATGATATGAGGCCTGTTTAATAAGCCGTTGCAATAACAACAAAGATGCGTTGCATAGATGATGCATCACGTTGCCTGGAAATTAATTTCAAAGCGGTCAGCAGAGAGAGAGAGAAGAGAGCAGAGGATTAGATGAGCCAATGCACAACATTTTAGTGCCACAGGCATACACACACACAGACACACACACACACACACACACACACACACACACACACACACAGACACTCTCACTCACACATGCACATATTAATTAATTCAAAATTGCATTACGCATACGCACAGGTGTACGGGCGATGCTTAAACTAAACGAAAAGCCGAGTTGTGCCACACATGCAGCTGCAGAGCACTTGGACAAAAGAGTCGTAAAATAAAAACACAGCACACGGCACATAAAACAAAAGCAACAAAAACCAGAGCTAACGAAGCAAAAACAACAACAACAACAACAACAACTACGACAACTGGAAAAGGCTCTAAAAGACCCAGCTCTAAACATTTTGATAGAAATTAAGTCGGAATATGGCCAAATTCAGGTAGTTGGCTTGCAGGCTGACTGTGGGTGTACACTCTACACCACATGTCACACACTCGCCTCGGCTCATGTGTTGAGGCACGAACCAAACGGGCAAGACCTGGCCGCCGGTCCACGTTTGCAGACTGTTTGGCCACTTAAGCTGCCCGCGCTGCGCTCCAATGCAAATTATCTACCCCAGAGCTCCGATTTGGCTCGTACTTTCGGACACTTATTGTCCGACTGTCGTCTAGAGATTGTCGTTGCCGTTGTCATGGCTGCCAATTGCAAGTTTGTTAAAGTTTGCAACACATGCCGCCCAGGACACGGCTGCCTACAAAGGCAAAGCATAAAGCTGACTAGAGATGAACCAGTGAGCAATTCATTGAAACGATAGTTCCAATCGAAGAAATTAATCAACTGATGGCAGCATTGCATTGAGTTACTTCTGCTGCAAATGTGTCTAAAATTATGAACCAGTTCAATTGAACAAATGTTAGATAGACATATATATTAGTAAATTATTTGGTTAGCCTTCTTTAAGACTTGCGCATCTGAACTAGCTCATTTTAAACTAGAAATTCTACTTTCATTGGAACAAACTGATTCAATTGAACCATTTTATCAATGTTTTTTATATTGGATTTGTTAACTTGTTCCAGCAAACTGGTTCTTTGAACCAAATGCTAGAATTTAAGCAATTATTTTCGTAACATAATGAAACAATTTTATTTTGAATTTGAATTCTTGAGCTCGCTTTCTTCTACGTTACAAATTATTTTATTGGAAAGAAACTGAAATTTATACTGATCGGGTTCACAAGAATTATATAACTGTAAAATACACTTTTTTTATGTTTTTACCGCATTTTCAGCATAAGGTATAAGTTTAAGTCCATCGCTATGGCCAGCCCGACCTGGTCTCAGCTCACCAAGAGTAACAAAATGGGCGACAATTCACTTAATGCTGGTTTATTGATGATTTTCTTTAACGTTTATGATAGCATCTATGGTCGGGCTTCGTTGTTCTTTTCCGTTGAAGAAAATCTATAGGAGCGTGGCTGCTACTGGGGGAGTAGCAACAAAAGGCATCACGACGCTTGACAATTTTCATTTATTCCTTATTTATTGTAAGTTTAGGGTTATGGGTATACCTAAAAATTTTACTATCTATGAATAATGATTGATATATATACATACGTATGTATATCACATAGTCGCATAAGTGAAATAGTTCACAATTGACTTTCTGATAAATACCTAGATCTGATTCCAATTGAAAATGATGATATATATGCACATATATACTTATGATCATATGCTCAAGTCAATTGGAGGCTGACGGGCGCGGATCCTCCACGGAGACCAGCCAGCTGCAATTAAGTATTTCGCGTAGATCCCAGCGAGTCGCTGCATCTGGTTCCAGCAATACGGATACCGTCGCTTTAGCGTGCGGCGATATTACATCCTGTAGCTTGCGACGGAAGGCGAATTTTTTGCCACGCTGATCCTCCAGCAATTTAGTCAGATTACTATCATCAAATGGCATCTTGGCGTTCATCATTATAAATAATATAACGCCTAACGACCAGGCATCGGCCAATTTGGGATCGTATGGCACACCACAGACCACCTCCGGAGCAGCATAGGCGGCCGAGCCGCAATATGTTTCCGATTTCAATTGATGTCCGGAGTCGTCTCGACAATATCTAGCAAAACCAAAATCGGCCAATTTGACATTTAAGCGTTTCGACAACAATATATTCTCGCACTTAAGATCCCGATGGGCAATGTCATGGGTATGCAGATACTTGAGAGCTTTTGCCATTTGAAAGAACCAGACCTTCGACTGTTTCTCATCGATGGGACCTGACTTCTTGATGTGCGTTAAGAGATCACCCTTTTCGGCGTAACGCATGAATATGAAGATCTTGGGACCTCGTTGCAAAATGCTGTGTATCTGTATGATATTAGGATGATCTAGTTTAGTCAATATCTCGAGTTCGCGTGGAAAGAACTTGTGGACGAAGTCGGTGGGTGCCTTGGCTTTATCGATTATCTTGCATGCCAAATTAACGCCATGACCGCTTTCATCAGCATAGCCAGCGGTGATTACAGTCGCATAGGAGCCCTCGCCAATCTTGTGGCCAATGTTATAGCCACGCTGGGCCAGGGCATCAATGTCCGAGCTGCGTGTGCTCAACTGACGGCTGCCTCCATAATTGGTCATGATTTATGGAATGTCGAGCTATATCAATCGATATTCTTGCCAATGATCTTTTTTCTTACCAACTATTTTCAATTGATCCTTGGCAGAGTTAGTTAATGGTCACTTCTTTGATATATTGATATTGATTATAATTACCGTTAGAAGTTGGATTTCCTCACTAAACTTAAATTTGATGGTACTATAATAATAAAGTTAACGAAATTGCCTATTCCAATCCAGAAATTTTGACGAAATTACAAACGTTGTGAAAGAGCAAAGACAAATAATAAAATAACTGAAACTCAAATTGCAATTAACAAAAATTTTGCTTTAACTGGCCATGTCTACTATGCTCTAGTTTATTTTTTTTTTTTTTTCTCTCTATAAAGTAAATCATCTACTCGACGTGTAACTGACAGCTTACTAATGGTATCGTTGCTCACAAAACACATGTTCATTCTTTGCCTGATGACTGCTATTAAAAATACAAAAAATCGCAGCAAATTGGAATGTTCTAGATTCGAGATGTAAAAACTAAAAGCTTGTTTCTAGAGAATTTGTATAATATGTTGGGTGAAATGAGGCAGCCTGAAATTTTGATCTTACAATCTGTGTAATCGATGTCTATTATAGCTTATATAGCTAGGAATAATCTACTGTTAAATTCCTTGCTATGATCACAGCTTAACTGATCTAAGCGAATAAACACGCATCGAAATTTGCATTCAATTGAATATAATAAATTCATGCGAGTCATTCGTATAGATCATTGAAGATAGTTTAGTAAGAGGATAATTTCATATCTGAATGATTCCAAATTACACGAAACTTTATTATAATGATCATTATTTGGTACAGAAAATACGCTGCATCGCATCTGAGTCTAATAATGAATGACATAGACGAAAGGCTCGAATCAGCAAGTCTGAAAATCAATTCTAATCATAATCATATCCTATTTCACTTTGTCAAATTAAATAATCCATATAAAATATGATATAGTTAACATAGGCATTATCTGTCGGAAATTCGATTCAATATCCTTTAGATATGAACTTCATCTCACTCACTTGCCATATGTCTTGTATGCAAGTGCTCCTGCTCCATTTTTCACATTTGCAATTCCAATTTCTGTATATATATATATTTTTATAACCAAAGTTAACTGTGTTTCGTTGATCAAAAATAGTTTTATTACATTTAAGTTAAGTTCGTTATTGTTCTTGTTCTGTTACGTTTTTATTTTATCAAAATTTCTGGAACCAAATAGGAATTTTTCGTTAGTTTTATGTAATAGTACCATCAAATTCAAGTTTAGTCAACTCAACCAATGCAACGGTAAATATTAGTTTGGAATGCACATCTATAACTAGCTACGCCCACCCAGTGCAACCATCCTCCCTTCATATAGTTGGCAAATAACACACGTTGACAATTTTAAATCATGTACAACAGTGGAGAAGTCAACAACATGCGGGGCACTCGAAGCTCCGATATCCATGCCCTGGCCCAGCAGGGCTACAAAATTGGCACCAAAATCGGCGAGGGATCGTATGCGACTGTAATCAATGCCAGTTTTGCGGATGAGACTGGCCGTAATGTCAATTTGGCATGTAAGGTTATCGATAAGGAGAAGGCACCCACCGACTTTGTCGAAAAGTTCTTTCCCCGCGAAATGGACATATTGACGAAACTGGATCATCCTAATATCATCCAGATTCACAGTATTTTGCAACGCGGCCCCAAGATCTTCATATTCATGCGATTCGCTGAGCGCGGCGATCTATTGACACATGTCAAAAAAGTGGGCTACATTGAGGAGAGACAGGCCAAGATATGGTTCTATCAAATGGCCAATGCCTTGAAGTATTTGCACGGCTTCGATATTGCCCACAGAGATCTGAAGTGCGAGAATATATTACTCTCCGAACATTTCAACATCAAGGTAGCCGATTTTGGTTTCGCCTGCTTCTGTCCGAGCAACGACGGTGGTAGTACATTATCAGATACCTACTGTGGCTCGGCAGCCTATGCTGCACCAGAAGTTGTCTATGGAGTGCCCTATGATCCCAAATTGGCAGATGCCTGGTCATTGGGCGTCATATTGTTTATAATGTTAAATGGCAAGATGCCGTTCGATGATGGAAATCTGACCAAATTACTGGAGGATCAGCGCTCCAAAAAATATGCGTTCCGTCGTAAGTTATTTGACGTAATCACGCCTCATGCCAAGGCAACTGTTGCCGTGCTTCTCGATCCGGAGCCGGAGACACGTTGGTGCCTCCGCGAGATACTCAAATGCAGTTGGCTAATGCTGGAAAGAGAGGAGCACTTACAACAAGAGCAACTGCCACACCAACAATTGCTACACATACAAGAACAGAAAGAACACTAACTTATAACTATTTGCAGCTACAAGTTGTCCTTTGACCATTCTTGCTAAATATTTAGCGTTTTGTACAGTTTTGAATATCATGAAAGTCTCCATAAAAACTTACATCGATGTCTCACAAATAGAAAAATAAATAATATATATATTTTTTTAAATCCTAATCTTTCCAGTTGCCTTTTATCTTTTTTTTATCTTTTTTTTTTTAATTTTGTATCAAGAGTTTTTCAGTTTTTATTATTGAATCTATATTGAATATTTATTGTAAATATTTAATTAATTATTTAAAAAAAAAATATTTTGAATTAAAAATATATTTAAATTAAATATTTTTTATAATAAATATTTAAATTCAATATTTTTATTTTTATATTAAAAATGTTAATAAAATATTTAAATCTATATATCCTTTATAAATATTAAAATCAAATATTTATTATGAATATTTATATTAAATATTTTTTATTATAAATATTATAATTAAATATATATAATATAAAAAATTTGTCATATCTTTTTGCAGTTGTTTGCCTGTTGCAGCTGCCTCAAGCCAACGCTAATGGCCAGCACAACCACAGCGGCGTCGTTGCCGATGCCGAGCTAAGCGCCTCGGAGCGCAATCGTCGCCTGATTCCCTATATGGCATTCTATTTGCCGGCGCCGGAGCTGCCCATCAATCAGCAATATGCTGTGAAACATGCGACGGCCGCTGGTGGCTCACAGCTTTTGCCACCAGCGCCCAGCCGCATACCCGTGCCCGTTGCCTACATGCCCCAGTCGCATCCACAACAGCAGCAGTCGCAGCAGCCGCATTATCAGCCCAATGCAGCCGACGTGTATCATACGCTGGCGGTGCAGCATGGACCATTGGCACCTGTGCAAGGCAAGGAGCCTTCATCTCCAGGCGCCACATTTATAGCCTACAAGCCATTGAGCGCCGCACAAAAGGCAAGTACAACAAATAAATATGATTGCTGCATAAATAAAGTCCAATATAATCATGAAAATCATCATAATATATTACATGCACACAGCACAAGACGGTGCAGCACTTCCCGCCGCTACCGCAGCAGGAGCAGCCACTGGCACATCACCGTCTGACGCAGCAGGAGCAGCAGCAGCCACATCCACAGCCACAGCAGCAGCAGCAGTACGAACTGCTGCCACCGGCGCCGCAACTGCAGCTGCAGTTTCAACGACAACGTGCCAAACAATCAAAAGTCAATTTAACGCCGTTTACAGCGCATAACACGCTGCCGGGACACTTTATACCCATTATTTATACGCCGCTGAGCAAATCCAACAACAACAACAACAACAACAATGAGCTGCATAATAGCAATACAATCAATTACAACAAAAAGCAACCGCCGCCGGCGCCGCCATCTGAAATTGTCTACCATAAGACTGCGCATCAAACACAAATTGTTACGGATTACGCTGGCGATGTGCCCGCCATAGCCGGAGTCGTCCCGCTGCCGGAGTCCCAATCACCGGAGCAGGAGGAGCAGCAGCAGCCAGCAGAGGAACCAAACCCAAGGTAAAATTTCATGGAATAGATATATATATCAGATATATATAAGATCTATTTATCTATGCATCTGTCAGATGTAATATCTATTGCTCTTAGAGTTGCTTGTCTTGGTTTCACACACACACACACACACACACACACACACACACACACACACACACACACACACACACACACACACACACACACACACACACACACACACACACACACACACACACACACACACACACACACACACACACACACACACACACACACACACACACACACACACACACACACACACACACACACACACACACACACACCTAGTCACACACACGCCCATCTAGTCCCACGCCCATTCAGTACCAACCCATTGTTGCCGTTGCATGTTGCATATAAATTCAAAATGTTGCACCCATTTCAACAAGAATTTGAAAGGAAAAATGAAAAAAAAAAACTGTTAAATTAATGTTAAAATTCGTTGCAAATTTCTGTTTCACACTTGCAAACAGTAAATTTATAAAATATTTGTTTATTTTCTAGACATTCTGCATCATATTTTCTTGATGTGATTAAATTCATTGCAAATCTGCATTGTTTACAAACTCGGAGCTGTTTGACATCGTTGAGACATTTTAAATAATTAAAATGGCAAATTAAAGCTGGCCGAGGCAAGCTCTGCTTGAGCAGCAGCGGGCTGAGCTGTCGAAAGAGCAGTGACATGGCACAGGTTGCATGCAACGCCCTTGGGCATAGAATTCAATTGCATTTAATGCATTGCGCCTCAACCTCTGCAACGGCAACGGCAACTGCAACTGCTGCTGCTGCTGCTGCTTTTGGTGTTCTCCTCTCGCTTAGCCCGCCCAACTTGCATCTCTTGGCAATGTCTCTGACGACATTCGTTTGGCTGACGTAAGAAGCTGTTTGCTGTACACCACGAGGCGACCCCAAAGGGGCATTCAATGGGCGTGTATTGATGAGCGCCTCGTGTTCTGTTCATCTCGTAATGTGCACAAATTGCAAAATCATGTCATAAGCAACCGCGGGCAAAACGGCCCAAATACAAAATGCATATATATATATATATATATATATATATATACCATATAAGTATTTATATATAATTTCACAGGTCAGCCAATGGGCAGCTGTCCTTACAACCCCCTTGCAGGCTAAGCTCAATATTGCTATGCCATGCACTCCATACTATAGCGAGAATACTAAGAGATAATGAATTAAATAACAAAGAATGATAAAGCTTAAATGGAATAGTGGAACAGCTCATACTAAAATTTGGTGAAGGTGTCTTGAAAGTCGGGCATCCCTGGGCATAATTATATATATAATATATTTAGTATATGACTATTAGGGTAAAGATATTTTGAAAGTCGGGCATGCGCTCTTCAAATTATAAATATATATGTATATAGTATTAGAGAGATATCTTGAAAGTCAGTCATTACCGTTTAAAAACGATTTATAAATATATATGTATATAACTATTAGGGTGAGGATACTTTGAAAGTCGGGCATACCCTCTATAAATATATGTATATACATATAAATATATAACTATTGTGCTAACGGTATCCTGAAAGTCAAGCATACCCTGTAAACCTATATAAATATATGCATATAGTATAGTGAAGATATCTTGAAAGTCGTACATATTTTTTTTGACAAAAACTACAAATTTTATTGTTGACCCATAGGATAGGATAGGATAGGATTACTAACCCTTGATAGACAAATGATAGTAAATCACCATTAAAGACAGACAAGCCTGTCTATAAGACCACTCCACTCATATACACTCCACTCAGATACAGTAAATATAAATCCATTAAAAATGCATTCAGTCCTTACACTACTCATACGCTTTGCATGTGCCCCGCAGCGTTGGTTACAGCGTGTACAATGAGCCAGCCGTTGTAACAGCTGCCATAGCCAGCTCCACCTCATCAACATCCACAAAAACCGCACTGGCAGTCCATCAAAAGTCGCCGGCCTATGGGCACGTAAGCAAATACGAAAGTTACTTCAATATGTCGCCGGAACAACAGCCGCAGTCGTTGACGCCACAGGAGAAATACGTGCTCTACTTGCAACAGCGCATGAAGCAACAAAGGCAGCAGCAGCAGCAGCAGCAGCAGCAGACACAGCAGACACAGCAGACACAGCAGACGCAACAGGAGCGCTTACATCATCACCACCATCATCATCCTCATCATAAGCAACATCAACAACAGCCCGAGCAAAGCAATACGAAGGCGGGCAAACACGCACACACACACACACCAACGGCCGAGCCACCATCACCATCGCACCACAGTCAATTACACAATTACAATGGGCTTTTCGGACGTCCGGAGGCAACGCAATCGGGACAGCAGCAGCAGCAACAGCAACAGGTGCTGCATATACCATTGCGCGCCCTCCTGACTCCACTGCATGAGCAGCCAAAGGACACGCTGCTCGGGTAAGTCCATACTCACAGGCCGCATCGACATTCGCTTGGGTTCTTCTTAGTTCTTTCTAATCGACTTCTATTTACTATTTGTAATACGCTTTCGTTATATATCCCTAGCTCGCCCGCGCCGCCGCACTTTATCGATTACCTCATCGACGGGCCACGACAATCGCTGGACGAGGAACAACAACAACAGCAGCAGCAGCAGCAACAGCAAAACCATCAACAATCCCATGCCTACATCCTGGTCAGCACCACAGCTCCATATACAGATCATGCACAGCCAACGCGTCTTCATGATTTGCCGCCACCCACCCGCAGACCTCATCTGTACAAACAGCAGCCCACGCTGCGTCTGCAGCCAGTGACTCCTGTCCACAACTATCAGGCAACCCGACGACCCGTCTACATCAGTCCACCCACGCCGATCGAGACTGTCAAGATAACGCCCAAGTACGTCTATGTGACCAGTAAGCCGCCAACAGTAGCTGTCGACAGCGAGCAGCCCCAAGCAGCGCCGCCCGTTAAGCTCAAACCCATTCACAAATATGCACAAGAGCGACCCCATGCCCCGTCGGCTAGACCAAGTCAGGTTCACACACTGAACGATGTTGACCAGTTGCCCGACATACGCACCTCATCACTCGCCGAGATTCTGCACAAACTGCAGGCGAGCAACCACTTGCCACATACACTCACGCCGGATAACATAGACAACTCCATCAAGACGCTAATACGCATTCTGCAGAACCTTAAGCAGACCCAAGCAATTGTGCCCAATCCGCCAGAGCATCATGAGGCGAAGCCTAGCACCAGTGGTAGTGTTAGTGGCGGTGACGGTGGCAGCGGCGGCAGCAGCAATCCCGATTATGACTACAGCACGGGCAGTGAAGAGGCGCAACAGACGCCAGCAAAAACTGCTGGCCATGTCGATGCGGATCTGCTGCACCAAAAGGGACCAAGTGAGTTGCTTTGTACTAAGGATAAATTGTGGATTGTGGAAAATTCAATTTCACTTATTTTCCACGAACATTCGTGAATTGATTTCTGATTTCACTTTGAGATTGACGATGTTTAGACAAAAAAAAAACATATTTTCACCTATTTTACACTGTTTAAAGTAAATTTATTGCTTGGGGATTGTAAACACATTTAATAATCCGAAATATTCTGTACTTATCTAGCCATCACTGATCATTCCTCTACCTCCTCTACCCATCTCACTTTTCCCCTAGATAAACACCCTGGCCCTAGCACTGGAAGAGCTGGCATTGATTATCCCAATTATGCGGAGATTCCGAAGACCAGCTTCGAGTGCACTCAGCAACGTTACAAAGGTTTCTTTGGTGATCCGGAGACCAATTGCCAGGTATGGCACTACTGTGATCTCAACGGCGGCAAAGCCTCGTTCCTATGCCCCAATGGCACCATCTTTAGTCAGGTAAAAAACAAACAGAATTTGCTCAGTCAAAGAACTTTAGCAAAAATCCACGATTTTCAGATTGCATTGACTTGCGACTGGTGGTTCAATGTGAAGTGCTCGACGACTTCACAGTTATATGTATTGAATGAGCGGCTCTATAAGTACATACTGCCTTTTAATCCGAAGTTCCCTGAGGACTACAATGGACCCATTGTGGATAAGTAAATGCTTCGCTCAATCACTTTTAAGTTAACTAAATAACTTGAATTTCAACTGATATTTCAGATACTTGGCCATGAAGTTCCAGGAAATGGAGGAGAAAATGCGCTTGGAGAAGCAACGCAAAGCCGTTCAGCAAGCGGAAAAGCCAGCTGGCCCGAATGAGACATCCACGCCCCCATTGCCAAAGAATCATAAAGCATCGCCCAAGCATGGCAGCGGCATTAATGCCCAGGTCTACGAGCAGAGCTCGGAACGTAATCTGCTCATTGATGATGAGATTGACGACATATCGGAACGCGGCACCTTCGACACCTATGGCCAGGCGCCTACAACGATGATGTCCCCAATCACAACAACAGCAACGGCATTGCACGACTCTCAAACCCTGGGACTTAGGCCGATAGTAGTTTCATCAACGCCGGAACCGGAGCTGGCAGAGGAGGACTTGGAATCACTGCCAACGGTGACTAGCGATCCAGAGCTAAACTTGGAATCGGAACTAGCCGAGGACTCGCCAGAGAGCAGCGAGGAGCTGGAGGAGAAGCTGCAAAATTTGCGTGACACAAATGCGGCTGCCGGGCAAAAGCAACTCGAGACGACTAGAGTGAGCGTCGAGAAGCAGGAGGTGATTGAGATTAAAACAGATGGCTCAACTGGACACCTCATGCCCATCGAGCAGGCCAGAAAGTGAGACAACGAGAGACAGAGACAGAGAGAGAGAGGATAAGAGAGCAATAAGCCTGTGGCTGAGAGCATGCTTGCCATATTTGTAATGAGAGTTCTTGTACTTGTTCGTTTGTTGATTGCGTACGCCCTTAAATTATTCTTAGCGAGCGACTACTGTAAATAGCTAACTGTAAATGAAATAATAACTATCTATACATTATATAAATATAGAAAACACTTAGGCATAAGACTTAATTAAAATAAATGCAAAGTATTAAGTAAATTTTATATAGAATTCATATTCACTCACCAATTGAGCATTGTTGATCTGAAAGAGAACCGAGTCGATGGAATATATCGCAGCTGGAATGTCCGCCACATAGCGATGATTCTACAAATGGATATTGATTTGTGAAATTGATAAGGAAATTAGAGGGTTTTTAATAGAGTTTATTAACTATTTATGACATAATTATCCCTAATCAAAATTTGTTGGCTACAAATACTCGGGCTTAAAACTTATTCACCCAATTATTTTACATAAATCTAATTACTGGATGATATATATACAGAGAGCATAAATATAAAAAAAATAAATTCAATTAATAACGCAATTTTCTGGATTTTATAGTAATCTTATTGGAAAGCAAGTCACTAGAAATATCTATATTTATATATCTATTTATCTATATCTATATATCTATATCTATATCTATATCTATATCTATATCTATATCTATATCTATATCTATATCTATATCTATATCTATATCTATATCTATATCTATATCTATATCTATATCTATATCTATATCTATATCTATATCTATCTTTCTATACCTTTTTATCTATATCTATCTATCTATGCCTTTCTATATCTATCTACCTATACATCTATATCTCTCTATTTTTCTATATCTATATCCATATCTAACTATATATAAATACTCTATGGCAAACTAGAGTTTGTGATATTTGTAAGCTTGTGGCATTCTATTTGGGCTACAGTTATATCCACATAATTAAAGACTAACTAATTTCATTCAAAAATATTTAAGGAAACTCATTTCTCAGCACTTAAATTATTACAAAATCGAAAGAACAAATTTATAAATATATTATTAATTATACGCTAAGTGTCACCTCTCATATATCTATGTTGGATAAAAATGTCGTATTAGTTTATATATGTTTTCGATTCCACTACTTACCATTTCGGTCACTGAACAGGTGACATGATTGGCATGATGCCGTTGGGCGCATGTTTCGCAACTGTTGCGTCTGCATGAGGTGCAGAAGATAGTAGCTGGGACATTGTGCACGTTGCACATCTGCTGAGCGGGCATGCGAAAGATGTCATTGCCAATGCGCAGGCCGATGCCACTGCCGGAGCATTGCTTATCGTCGAGCGGCTGAAGGATGTGTGTCTTCAGGACGCGACTGTTTTGGTGCACCGTTTCGAAGCAGCGTTGGCAATAGAACGCATTGCACTGCTTGCACTCGCCAGTGGCTGCTTTGTTGTCACATTCGCTGCATTTGGTCTCCAGCACGATCTGGTTTATTGCCAAGGGGCTGGTCAACGAGTCGTTTGCAGCATCCAGCGAATAACGGTTATTCTTGTCAAGGCTATTGATTTCGCCCAACACGTGATAGTTGAGCTCGTAGTAGTTGCGTATGTCGGCAACACTTTTGCCATTGGACTCCTTGACCATGAAACTGGGCACAGCCGATGTGGAGCAAACGGCGCACTTGAAGTCCTTTAGCTGACAATTTTTTGAAATGCAAGATTCGCACATGTGATGACCGCAAGGCAACAGAAAAGGGCGACAATTATCTGTATTGATAATAAGATATGTAAATAAAGCTTAAAACAAATCAAATAAAAAAAAAAAAAAATTTCCATTTGATTAATTTTAAATTCCTTTATTCACTTACAATTCCCCTTTTCATTTCACCATTGAATAAAATTTCCCTCTACCAGGCAATTTGCTGTGCTTCATAACAGAGCAAAGCAAAGAGAGCCACGCATTCAAACGTACACAAAATGGAAGATAAAAATCCAACACACAACTTACAATTTCAGTATACTCATTAATTGCCCTTATTCAATAAACATTCCCTTCTGCAAAAAATAGTCGGAATCTGTTTAGAAGCAGACGGAAAGCAAAATTCGGTAAATCTAGCGAGTCACACACACATGCAGACAGAAAAGTAACGGTTTGCAGCGTACGCTAGCTCATGCACAGGCAGCATCGTCTGCACACAACACAAGCATTTCAAATTATGCCCGCAGGCGCCGTAAATTTTAAACAACTTCATATGGTGGCCCTTATATGATTTCTGTTTTTCTATTTACCAGAAATTAAAAACTATTTTTATATTCGTATCTTACCTGCGGATGCCCCTCCTTCGGCACATTTGTGTGAATATTCGCGAGTGCATTTCGGACAACGTAATTGACTGCGTAAATTGTCCGCCACAAATTTGCGATCGAAAAACACAATTTCCTTTTCGTCCGCGATCATTTTTCTGTTTTTAATTTTAAATTTGCTATTAATCCAACGTGCTTGCTGTTAACAATTTTTTTCTCCCAAAACGTCTGCGAAACTACACAAAAAAAACTAAATTGACCGGCTTAACTGAAGTGCGCAAAAGTACTAATTGTCAAAACAGTGTTGAACAAGGGCGAGCAGATCAGTGGTTCATTTTGCGAATCAGCTGCTCACGAACTGAAGTCAGTATGCTGTTGACACTACAGCACAAATATATACAAAGTTCTAAATATAAGTTAATTCAAAAGATTTAATAAACGTACTTAATGGTGATCTATTAAATATAATTTTTTTTGTAATTTAAAAATTAATATGCAAACTATTTAGTATTTATTTAATTCTAAGTCATTCATTGAGAACCTAATAAAATGAACATTGAACTAGCTAGCAAAACTTTTCTAGTACGAGATAGCCTGCGTTAGACAGCAGCTATTGGTTTTCTTCTTACATACCTTTAACTACACTGCAGAGCATTTCTATTATTTGCTATTAAAAAAAAAACGGTTCAATAAGAAATTTTATTATTTTTATTTCATTTTACACGACACCAAATTCACACCAAAACCATTAAAAAAATTACATATACAAAATTAATATGTTTAATTTCATTTAGCCAAACATGGAATCCATCAGATTATCTTGTCGCAGGCGTCGATTGGCCTCGTCCTGCTGGAAACGTCGCAGCTCCTCGTAGACCTCATCGTCCGTTTCCTATGGAAAATGTTGAGGTTGTTGAGGTTACGTTGAAATCTTTTGCTATATATATACTTACAAAGATATAACGGCAAATGGGGCAGGAATTGGCCTGCAAAGGTTGGTTTACATAGCATTTAGATAATGGTTAATAATTGTAGCGAATTTTCCTTTACCTTCTTTAGCCATAGCAAAATGCACTCCTCGTGGAACTCGTGTTTGCACGGCAAAACTTTGAATTTGGCGCCTGCTGCGGCCGGTTCCTTGCACACGGCACACTCGAAATCCTCTTTGACCTCGTCGGGTG
The DNA here is from genome assembly GCA_035045555.1 of Drosophila fulvimacula. Lineage (NCBI taxonomy): Eukaryota > Metazoa > Arthropoda > Insecta > Diptera > Drosophilidae > Drosophila > Drosophila fulvimacula. The sequence continues at coordinate 18,843,624 of JAWNOX010000137.1, forward strand.
CAATTTCATGGATGGGCAGCGCGTCTATAGCCCTTTTGGATGCCTCCGGCACCTCGATCTCTATATCAATGCCGTTCATAATGGCCAAGACCTGAAGACGCCGATAGATGCGTTCGTAATCGTTGGCACCTTCCGGTCCCGTGGGCGTATGTCCCAGCTCATCGAAATAGTCCGCCATAGTGCACGCTCTGCAAGGTGCAAGGTGTATCAATCAATTTTGAAATATATATATATATATACGATCTGAGCTGAATGAAACCTTTTTTGAACTGGGTTCGTAGAGCCAAATGCCATTTTATTATTTATATCAATGTCAAATTAAATCGTATACAATTTCTCTCCAGTAAGATAAGTACAATAAGTTGTAGACAAACGTATATATATATATATATATATATATATAAGTATATATATGGTCTATATATAGTTGTCACTGATCGGCGCCTATGGCTTAGTATTTAGTAGCACTAGGAATATTTAAGAGGTCTTTGCATTTAAAATGTGTGTGTTTTAAGAGCTAGATGTTTAGTTTAAAAGTATTCTCGACTAGTCTAAAATTACAGGCAATACTGGCATATCGGGAGTGCTACAGACTCTATAGTTCCTGTTTTTGTTTGTCTTTTTTACTTTTACTGTATTTATAGAGAACGTATCGCAACTTGAGCTGATGGTCTAAATATTTGAAAAATTTATTTTAAATGCATTAAAAAATATTGAATTTTTGTTTAAAGTTCAAGCATCGAATATGCTTAATTATATTTCAAAATAAAACTTTTGCATTCAAAGAAATTTAAATTGTTAGACTTCAACAACAAAAATGTACTAAAATTTTTATAAATAATAAACCAAAATATTTTTTTTTGTTTTTTAAATAGAAAAACAATTGTTAAATATAAAGCTAAATATATATATTTTTTTTGTTAAAAATTTTTTATATATATATATATATATTTTTTTAATCAAATTTTTTTTTTTCATACAAACTTAATGTGTTTTTTAAATTAAAAAAATAATATTTGTATTTTGGTTCACATTTTTCTTTTTGTAATTTTAAAGTAGACAAAATATGTACTATACATAAAATCTATATTTTTTTCTTCCCAATATTAAAAAATATATTTTAAATTGCCAATATTTGTAATCCCTTTGAAATAAAAAACACAAAATAATTTTGTTCTCATCATCTTTTCATAATTTTTTTTTTCATTTTTGTTTTTTTTTTTACTATAAGTATGTGGTTCGATATTCATTATAATTATAATATATATATATATATATATATATATATTTTTTTTTTTTTTATATATATATATATATTTAGGTTTTACTGTACTTCATGAACAATTAAATACAATCTTTAGCAGACAAAATATTACTAACGCTAATTGGTAATTATTTAGCTGTTAACGACACAACTGTACTTCATCGAACAAACTTAAAGATTTAATGGGGAGTAAGAGGGCGAAGGGCAAAAAAAAACAAAAACTTTTGCTTAAACTAGAGAATAAATTAAAAGATGCCCGCAAATCGGGTTTAAATAGTAGCCGCTACAAATATCAGATATATGATATATATATATGATGTTGTAGGGATTGTGATATATATATATATATATAGTATATATCTTTTTCTATATATGCAGAAACAATAACGAATAAGTACACGATTTTCGATTTAGCTTGGATGCTGCGACTAACTACGGCAGGTATTTCTCTTGTTTTTTTTTTCCGGGAGGTAGGACTGCGAAAGGGGGTATCTATGAAGTAATTACAATGCGCAGAGCGAAAGAGATAGAGACAGGGAGGCAGATAGAGAGGGAGAGAGAGAGACAGATACAAATAGCTAGTATGATATAGGCATATATAATTTCTATAGTAAACGAACGGCTTGCGTTTTTTCCTTCTCTCCGATCTATAACTAGCATTAGCATTTACAGTTATAGTCTAGTTTCTAGTCTATATAGCTAAAAGCGGCGCAGGCAACATAACGGTAAGTGACCGTAGGGGAGGATATTAAGGTGGATATGTGACCGTATCCTAGTCCGTTATAGATATCTGCGCATAGCCCACCAGGGAACGTTCGTCGGGCGTCTCGCCCGGCTGAACGCCCGAGCTCAGTTGGAACGTTATTGTCTTCATCGTGTCGCATTGGGCAATCAGCTGATCCAGATGTATGGCCATCGGCTGCGTGTCCAATGCATCCACCAGACCCGCATCCACCAATTCCGTGGCAATGCCCTCCGCCGTATCCTTGCCCACGGCAAACTCAAAGCGTATATCGTGCAGTTCGCGTCGCAGATTTCGCATGCGCAGCACCAGATTGACGGGTGGCGCCTCGCCAGCCGCTTCGCTGGGCAGCGGCATCTGGGCCACGCCAGCTGCCAGCTGCTCCTGGGCAGCAGCAGCAGCAGCAGCAGCAGCAGAGGGCGATGCCGCTGCAGCCACAACTCCACCTGGCGTCATCGTGGTCGAGGATAGGCTGCGTGTTATTTCGGGCGTTGTCTCGTCGCGATCGCTGTCCGAGGAATCGGCCCGTTCGAGTCGATTGATGGGACGATCCTCGGACTCGGAGTCGGACGAGGGATGCTTGCGACCGCCCGTGCCGCTGGCATTGTCCTCCTCCTCGCTGGACCACACCCATTCGCCGGTGACAGTGCGATGCAATCGCCCGGATGCGCCCGGCTGACGCTTGGCTGCCTTGTGGACGCGTGTCTCCATGCTGGGGCCGGACTGGAGCAGGGTTTGGGTTAGATACTTCCGGTCCTTGGCCTTCTTGAAGAAGGCGTGCTTGAGCAGCTCGCTGGCAGTCGGACGCTTCGAGGGCTCCTTTTGCAGGCACTCAACGATCATCTTACGGAATGTCTTGCCATAGGCCTTATACTGATCCTTGTCCTCGGCGCCCGTATCGAGGGTGGGCGGTTCGTTCTGCAGCGTCAGCATCAGTACCTTCATCGGTGGATATTTGTGATAGGGCGCCGTGCCCGTTGCCATCTCAATGGCCGTGATGCCAAACGACCAGATGTCCGCCTTGAAATCATAGCCATGATCCTGCTCCATCACCTCCGGTGCCATCCAGCAGGGTGTGCCGACAAATGTGTGGCGCACCTTCTGCCGGGACAGATCTCGGCCGGTGGCCAGCCAAGCGCTAACACCAAAGTCAGCGATTTGTATGGTGCCATCGTCGCCGATGAGTATGTTGCCCGCCTTGATGTCCCGATGGATCTGGCCATTCGAATGGAAATACTCCAGGCCCTTGAGCACCTCCTTGAGCACGGTGGCAATGGTTGCCTCATCGAACACGCCCTGCTTGCAGTTGGCCGTGCGCATCTTGTGCTTGATGATGTCCAGCAGTGAGCCGCCCTCGAGCAGGCGCAGGACCAACCACAGCTCCTCGCGCACCACAAACGATGTGTGATAGGTGACGACGTTCTCGTGATTGCACGAGGACATCGCCTGTATCTCCTTGAGCAGCTCATCCATTGAGGTATTCCATTTCTCCAGATTGATGCGCTTGATGGCGCACTTCTCGTTCTTCGGTATGCAATAGGCGCCATGCACCACCGCCGTGGCACCCACGCCAATCACATCCCTCAGCTCGTAGTCGTCCTTGGAGTTGGGCCACGGCTGTTTCTCCGGCGCCGTAATGCCCAGCCCAGCTGCTGCCGCAACCGCCGCTGCCGCCGCAACATTATTGCTGGACAGCGTCGCTGGTATGGAAGTCATGCTCTTAACGGCGTGCGGTGTGCCGGGACGCTTGTGGCGACTTGCTGCTTGTTGCTGCTGCTGCAAGATGGCCGGCTGGCTCTGCGAACGTTGCGTTTGTCGTTTCGGTTGCTTGGCTATGACAGCAACTCCGGATTGGATTAGCTTCTGTCTCTGTTGCAGCTGCTGCGCCTGATGCTCCTGTTGCTTCTGTTCCTGCTGCTGCTGCTGCTGCTGCTGCTGTGGGCCAAACTCTGTGTCCTGTTGCCTGTAGAAGCTGTTGCTTGGGCTGCTGCACGCTGTGACGCTCAGCTGTTGCACGTTGTAGCTGCCCGAACTGGCGCTGTGTCTCAGCTGATGTGAATCTGTCTCCGCCGCCGGCTGCTGCTGCTGCTCTGAATCCCGCTGCTGCTGTTGCTGCTGCTGCTTCCTCTTGCCAAAGCAGTCAAAGATACGATTGTTTTCCGCGTTTCTGTCTTCACTGGGTTTGTTGCAATTGTTGTTGTTGTTGTTGCTAATGTAGTTGCAGTTGTTGTTGCTGTTGTTGCTGTTGTTGTTGGCGAAGTTTGCAACTTCTGCAATAGAGCAAAAGAGAGTTACGTATAATAGTAGAGCGCCTCAGTCACAGTAAATATTAGAGACAAGCAGAAAACGAAGCAGTTTAGGGCATACATCAATATCAATCAGCTGATTGATTGATTGACTAATATTACTCGCATGCATAATAAAGCTCGTAAATTGCGTTATTCAAAATCTACGTTTAAATGCGAAAAACTTAAAGACAAACATCAGCCGATTGATTGAAACAGATTGAATCAGATTGATTGTCAAAAAATAAAATGCTTGAAAAGCTAATTGATATTGTGCTAGAAATTCAGGCACAACTGTAGGAAACAGTGTTGGTAAACTATAGTTCTTTCAGGGTATACATCGGCTGATTGAGCAGACAATTTCGATACTAAAAAAGTCACAGAATTACGTGATTTTTTTTTTTTCGTTTTCAAATCTCAAAATATAAGCAATAAATTATATTGTAAGCACAAGATTAAGTTAAACAAATTTTATTTATCCATAATTCTATAATTAAATAAAATTTAAAAAAATATTTTTTTATAGAAATAGTTAAATAATATTTTCAAATTAAAAACATATTAAAAAATAATGTTTTTTAATTAAAAAAAAAAATTTTATTTTAGAAAACTCTCTACTGTGCCCACTGTGCGAACTCTTACAAGTACAGCTAACTGTGAGCGGCGCATTTGATTTTTTTTTTTTTTGGGTAAAATAAAGGGGCCGAGAGGGGATTCACTTGCACTTGCGCCCGTTCATAAAGTAAACAAAATGTTTACGCCCAGCAGCACATGCTGCCGACACACACACATACAGAGAGATGAGAAGACCTGCTGCCCTCCTAATGACTGATAAATAAAGTAAAGGCAAAAATTTTTCCACAACCAGGCGGACTGATAAGCGTTGTGTATATATTTTGTGTTTTTTATGAATCAACTGCAGTTAAGTAAGAGCGTGCTCACAATGTTAGACTCTGACTGTACAACAGTGGCGGCAAATCTAGTGTGCGCTGTGCGCGCTCTCTTTATCTCTCTCGCTCTCTCACTGATCCGTAGTAGCATAAAAATTGACGCTCGTCGCAATCAGTTTGGTCTGTGCGGAGGTGTTTGAGGGACCAATGACCGCATTCAGTTATTTTTAGATCACCACAACAACAACAACAACAACGCAATGTAGAAAGTGCAATTAAGTATTCAGTTAACTGTTTATATTAAACATGAGGAGTTTTGCTCTCTCGCACTTGCTGTTGCAGTTAGCTGAAAGAGAGCAGGCTGTTTCAGTACAAAAATTCAATTTTTTCCTATGGTAAAAGGAGTGGATTATATCTACAGTTATGATCTAAGCAATAAAAGTACTTTTTATCTAGGGCGCGCCGTCAAAAAAATATATACACATACATACATATGTGTGTATGTATATATGTATGTATGTATACCGATTCCAATTGGAACCAAATACAACAAACCATTTGCCGAATTTCGCAATAATGAGAAAGGCAAATAAAAAGCAATAAAAACAATATGTTTACACAACAAACACAGTGGCGGGTGTGGGTGGGGGTGTTAAGGGTGCTCTCGCACAGCAAATATATGTACATATGTACGTATTTCTTCATTTCTAGAGCGGAGGTATCGACGCCTATATATGCATGCTAATTTAAGCGAAATGTTTTTAAAATAGCAACGAGACAAAACAAAATCAAAATAAAAATAAAATCGACCAAAAAAAAATAAAAAAATAAAAAAAAACCCAAAGCAAATGTTGCCAGGCGCCGCTAACTAAAATTCACAATGAATCAATATTAGAATCACAAGTTAGCCAAGCAACCGAGGGGGAAAGGGGGGCGGGCGCGGCAGGGTGTGGGGGCGGTGGTGTGCACCGAGGGTATACCGCTCGCACGATCATGTGAAAATGATAAGCAGCGCGGTTTGTCACACGACCGAGCGATCACAGAGGAAATTGTCTCGATGGGCGATCACAAGAGTTCAATTAGTTTTGATTAAGGCCCTGCATTTGGCATTTTTATTGATTTCACGCAAAAGAAATCAAAACAATTTACGCAAAACTATGATGATTTCTTCATTGCTATGGTAATTACATTTTGCAGTAGATGCGCCTTCTCTCTCTTTCTCTCTTTCCGTCTGTCTCGATCGACGTTGGCAGCAAAACGCACGCGCGCGTTTTATTTTTTCTCGTTCGTTCTTTCGATTCGTTTTGTTTTCCGCTTTGGGTATCGCTTCGCTCGACGCGATATCGACGCGTCTGTATTCAACGCCGCACAACAACTGAGCGTATGTTGGCGCAGCCCAAAGCGGAATAGCCACCAAAAGCCAAAGCGTGGAAACGTCAGCGCCAACGTCAGCAGAAGCAGCAGTAGACAGCAACGGCAACAGCAACAACGCGTAACAAGTGTGTAAAGAGACGATGGTGGAGGCAACAGGCACAAAACGAAAACAACAACAACAACGTACATTAGAACTACAAAAATAAATGTATTGAGCAAATATCAACAACAAAGCAGCGGGCGGTGGAACGTGTGGAAGGTTTGTTGTACACTGCACTGAGAGCGTAAGAATGAGAGAGAAACACGATAAAGTTGCACAGTGGAACGCATACGACAAGTTAGCCAACAAAAAATACAATTGTGAATATAAATGAAATTATTTATAAAAAACATAAATCAACCTTAAAGATCCCTATTACAATTGGTTATATATCAATATTTTATGACTTTTATATATCTCAGATACACTGATCTATATATTTATTATTGTTTTGCATTTATTTTGTGATTCCTTTGTATACAAATATATATGAATTAAATTCCAATTGAAAATTATGGCAGCGCATTTATTATTCGCATTTAAATAAAGGTCCAGTTAGTTTGCGGCTTGTATCTTTTCTATATATTGTACTAGATTTTTATCAGCGCAACAACAACAATATATATATATAAAAAAAAACAACAACAACTTTATAACAAACGAATACAATTAGCAACAACGGAGCTCCAAAAAGTGGAGCATCGAGAGAAAGACAATATATTCACATAGCTATAACCCACAATAACCTCCATTCCCTTGATATACACACATACATATATATATATATATATATATACATACGTAGAACTCTCTGTAAATACGTTTTGTATCTACGTAGAAAGAACCGTCATGGAAAATTCATGAATCGCATTGCTGGTTGGCTAATGATTTAGTTACCATGTCTCTAGCATATGGGATAGACGCATTTCTCTGACGTGCGCTAAAAGTGTAGTATATACCAATATTTATAAATATACATATATGAATTATCTTTATCCACATCTATTTAGAGTCAAAATGTTCAACGCTAGGCGCTAAATGCTGTGCAGTTTTATGCGCCATCTTCGAGTAACATATAAAAATAAAAATTCGCACGAATAAAACAAAAATCGTTTCACTGCGTGCGTTTATTTATAGCGGAGTTCACTTCACATGGTTTTGCATATCATTTCCAATGCATTGCGCGTAAGGGGAACGGTGGTACTGTGGAACGGTTAAGGTGATCGTGATTGGCTAGGCTGATGTGCATGTGTGTAGTGTGCGTATGAGCGATATGCGTGTTGGCATACATGTGTGTGTGTGTGTGTGCTGCTGCTGCTGTGGCTGCGGCGTCAACACATTTTGCGTTTATTGCACTTTGCATTCGCAAATATGTATTTATGAGGTTTCTATTTTTAGACAAGGCATTTCTCTCTGTACGATCTTTACAATTTCAATATTGACACATTAATGGGCTGCGATCTGTGCGCTGTGCTTGAACTCTTTATGGGAATTGTACTACGAGCACTTTGTATTTACTTGATTTATATGCAAATATTATGCATAGCGGCATTGTAAGCAGGCACAGTTTTTAATTGAACTTTTTATCCGGAGAGGTAGGCGTATCTTCAGTAAAGATAGAGGGAGAGATCGAGTATTAAGTATCAGAAGAAGTTCCTATATGAGTTAGGTTTATAGGTTTATCTGTTGTATTTTACAAAAAGTTTCAAGTCTCTAGATTTTAGCTCATAGACTAATACGATTTTTTAAATATATATATTAAACTATTACAATACTACTAAATCGTAAAATATCTTATTTTAAATTAAGTTTAATTTTTTTTTCCATGTTACTCAACTATTTTTATACCTACTCATATATATATATAATTTACATTATATTTATTTTTCAAATATTTTTAACTTTGGTCTGGTATATAATATATATTTTTATAAATTTGCTTTTCTATTTATAAGCCAAGTTGGTGACATTTCAAGTCTTCAGCGCTTAGCAAGAAGATAAATTGATATTTTGCATTGCATTCTCTCAACATTCTAATGATAAATGATCTACAAGTTGAAAATGAATATCCCAAGACAAATCTCAATTTTTATTTCGCCAACAGCTAAAAATATAAACAAACTTGAGGGATATCAACAAAGTCGGTCAGTATTTAAAAGAAATATTAAATAATACACAAAATGACCTTAACTATATACTCTTAATATAGTTTATATACTAAATATATATATATATATATATATATATATATATATATATATATATATATATATATATATATATATATATATATATATATATTAGTTGAGTTTGTCACCTTATATGACAGTGGAACATGAAAGATCTGTGAGTTATGCATGCACAAGTATGGAAATTGTTGTTGACGAATATGCTCGCTCAAACAGTAAGAGGAGTATATTGGTGTTTGTTTGAGAAACTTTAAAACTTAAACAGAAATTTGATACTTGGATAATTTAGATGGTTTTATTTATAATTTAAAAATATTTGAAGTGAAATTGTTTTCGATTATAGTATACATATTAATCATATTAGGAAATACTATAATGGACTTAAAATCATTTTTATTATATAAAAGTCCATTGATTGGAGCAGAAAGATGTCTGAAGTCTTTATGTACGGGTATGTGGCAGTTGGTGACACTCTTCTATACATTTTTAAAATTGCAAACGAGTATGAGGCAGTTGTTGACACTTCAATATATGAACTAAACGAGCACTTAGCAGTTGAAGTAGTCTATTTGTAGTTTGACACAAACTTTGAACGAGTATTAGTTAGTCAGTTATGCTTTATAGCAATGTGTGTTTTTTGTACAATTTGTTGACTCATTTATTGTTTAATGCATTAGCATTATAAAATTGAAAAAGGCTCAGTAATAATTACGGCAATTACCATTAAATTTTAAAGATTCGAAAATAATAATAAAAACAAATGAATATAAATATTTAAAAAAAAAACCCAAAATTTTGTTTAATAAATTAAAAATTAATTCTAAGCAATTTAAATATAAAATCAACACTAAATCTTATAAAATTGAGCATTTGCATTTACATTTGCTCAAACTTTGTCTGGCTTACGAATGATAAATTGCGCGATGTTTTAAAACTCATCAGCGATAAATATTTAAATAATAGTTTTAATATTTTTTCGCATATATTTTTCATGTTAGTCACAAGGCAGTTAGCACGACGGACATGTGTTTTTCAAATATAAATAATATATTTATTTTGCACCCACTTTGCTTGAGGCAGATCATATTTAAGAACTGCATTTTGACAGCTTTCAATCACGATTTATCGTCGGTTTTTTTGTTTTTGTTTTATTTTTTTATTTGGAATTTTGTGGCACTTGTTGGGACTGAGACTTGAGCCTAACTGCGCCGTGTGGCACTTGAGATGGCTATTGAAAGCGATCTGATACGATCGACGATTGATATTGAGGCCGCAATCGCAGTCGCGTGCAATTTAAAAACACAACAAAAATTCGCATTCGGAGCGCTTGATCAGTCGGTCGATCGGTCGCTTGGTCTGTCTGTCGCTCCTCCAGCGCGAAAATCACAAATTCGACTGAACTTCACAAATCGTTGTAATCAAACATTTTAAATGAACATTTCGTTAAGCAATAAACAACAATAAAAAATTAAATGAGCGCTACAAATGGCGGAACACGACAGCGCAGCGTCGATTGCGACGAATTCCACAAACACACAAAAAACAAGTACTCTAGCCGAAAGTGAACGACTAGCAGATACCCTGAATCACCTGCCGCACAACTGTTTTCTGCCAACAAAATTCGAAAGTCGGAAATCTGTTTGTGGCCTGGAAGTATTTAAATATGACTAGACTAAAACTAGGGAAATATGCTGGATGCGCTGAACATCGATCGGAAGAAAATGGGGGAAAAAAATTAAAAACGTGATTTAATGGTACTTGAGTGTTAGTCGAGTCAGCTCTTCATGTACAGTTAGTTAAATAAAGTGGGCTAGATCGACTTGGCATTAGACTATAATATAGTATATATATACTTTATGGTTTAGGCCACGCCTACTTCTAAATATATATAAAATTTATATATTTTAATATATGTTAAATATAAATAAATATTAAATATATATATTTTTTTAAATCAAAACATCATACCCTGCTGCCTAGTCATATTCAATGTATAACAAAAAAGTGCGAAATTTTTACCGCCTACATTGGGCATACGAGTATATATATATATACATATTATATATACATATTATACATATATATATATATATATGTGTGTGAGCGTAACTGCTATGCGTTAGCTACTTGTATTTCGTATGATTTTCCTATGGGATTTAACTACTACTACAGCCACAGCCACTTCGTATACAGGTATCAGTGTGGGTGGATTAAGTGACGGTTTTTTATAGTTAATGCAACTGTCGAAATTTAAATCCCTTGACTTTTCTGCCTTGATTGAAAATTGAAATTAATTAGTTTGGATTTATTGACACGACTTTATTTATTTTTTTTAGAAACATGTGAGTCAAGTTATGAAATTTTATAAGTTTTTATTACATACTTGAACAAAGTTAATTCTAAAGAAAATCAAAATCTATTAAATTATTATCTTGGAAGATAAGTAGCCTCGCGAGGTAATTAGAATTAAAGTCAAATTTGATATTCATTAAAAACTCATTTTATTTTCATTCAAATCAAATTTAATATTCATAAAAAACTTTGAAATCTTAGCCATTTCAATGCTAGAAAAGTTCATTAAATTGCTATGAAATAAATTTTAATAATTTCGCTTTTCATTAATAAAGCTAGACTGGAGAAAATTTAGGAAATTTAAAAAACATAAAACATTTATATATTAAAATTATATTATATTATATTTATATAATTTTTTATGTAAAAACTGAAAATTTTTCAAGATAAAATTCTTAATTTTATTCAATTGATTATTTATAAATAAAATTGATCATTTTTGTATTTGTAGTATGAAATAAGAGATGAGGTCACGCTCCTAGTAGGTAGCTATATATGAATTATTTTTAATGGGCAATATTTAGCAGAGGTGTACAGACTCGTTATAGATCCATCTAAAATAGAGCTGACTTTCCTTTTACACTAAAAATGTATTTGTCGAAAATTATTATTTTCTTTTAACTCTCATATAGTTTAGATCTTTTCGCAGCCCTGGTCTAAATACGTTTTAATTTTTGTATTTGCCAACGTATTAGCAACTATTTTGTGGTACTTTTTCTAAGTTGCGTAGTTATTATTAGTTATAGCAATTTACATGCTGCCTGGGATATATTTTTAAATTCATTCGGTTGCTTTCGCCTCTTCGTTTTATTTTTTAAGCATGCCTATTAACATATAGAGCTATATCAGCATGTACTATGTATTGCTTAAAATGTGCGAAATTTTAACAAACGGATTGACAACAGTAATACAGATACTGTATCTATAGCGAACTTTATTTATGCCTACCCGCAACACGAGTCAAGTGATCAAAATTTGCGTCAAATTTAGCACTTGCGAGGAGAAAACAAGTAAACATGCCGCCGGCGAGCGTAGCCGACTGCTTAATACTCGTTCAGGACGAGAAAAATTATTTTTGTTTGCGATATATTTTTGGATTTGGCAGGGGTCAAATTGATAAGTTATGGAGCGAGTATCAGCAGTGAACCAATGATTTACCAAGAGGTAAAGCAGTATAGAAGTATACAGGACTTTCCTATTCGACACACCTCTAATAATTCTTAGAATTAATTCTTCAATTCTTCGCTCCATTGAAGCGAACATGAAAACCTATATACCCTTTTTCACTTTCTGAACAAGTATAATCATTCCAATAGGTAAACAATTAACGCCTGATTTTATAGCACGTGTGTAGGCGGTTCAAAATGTGTTGCAAAACTCTGCAAGGTTTTAACGGCCCTGTCTCTCGCTCTCTCTCTGTCTTGATGGGTTGGCAAATATCTATTTTATGCATATCATTAATGGGGCATTAACACGCTGTAAACGCCCCAGCACGGAAACTATGAATGACCGCAACGAAACGAGCCGATTTCAATGTGAATGAATGACATATATGTATATATATATATATATATATATATATATATGCATTTATACATAATAGTACAAGCGACTAAAACAAATGGAACTAGAGATGTGTATATAGTACAAATATAGGCGCCAAGGTATTTTATATAGTATATATATCTAGAGATATTTTTGCCTTTGCAGATTTCTGTACCATTGAGCAGGGTATTAGGATTTCGGAATGACATATGTAACGTAACCAAGGAGATGTCATATGTGATATATAGAGAGAGAGATATGGATATATTTAGCTGTATTTTATGAAAAAGACATATTAAGTGAAGTACTATATCATAGATATAGATATGTATGTATCATAGATATACTATAAAAAGTATAGAATTTTTAATATTTTTGCACTTTCAGTCTTGAGTCTCAATATCATAAAGTAATAATGAATAAAATATATTATATATAATATATTTTACTTAAGAAATTTTACTGCTCATCAAGTTACTCTTACAATTTATTTATATATATATATATATATATATAGTCTTTATATATATATACTATATAGTAAATCTATAATAATATTATAATAATATATATAAAAGTATACAAATCCCGTAAATTCCAGGGTATATAAACTTCCACAAACAAATTATTCTGCCTTGTCTGTTGTCTCTTTTCAAGATTTTCTAAAACAGTCTGAAACTTAAGACATAGAGAGTACGTTTAATAAATTACGAATACGCCTCGAGTGTCAGTTCATGTTTATGGGAAACATGTTTCATATGTTCGGTTCAATTTGTTTCTGGCAATATTGTGAAGAATTTTGGCCAAGGCAAGGACAAGCGTCTATTGCTCTCTGGAAAGGTGTGCAAAATATTGCAATATGCCAAAAAACATTTTGATATATATCTTATATTTATTTGTATTTGATGAATGTGCTGTTGACTAACAGCGAGGTTATTTCAGTTGAACGAACTTTCAATATAGTCGGAAGTTACGTATAATTATACGGCTACTCACCAGACACATGCAAAGACTTTAGTGCTCGTTAGACATGAGAAAATAAATTTACATAAAGATAATTCAAATTGATCAATAAACAAAACTAAAGTACAGAGATCGCCAGCAAATTGACCAATTAAATTTTACAATTTCGCAATTAAACTTTATAGTTAAGCAGCTAAATGATCTGTACAAATGAGGTTTAGAGCCTTTTAAGATCAATATCTTATCGAATGTATGGGGAGGATTTGTCAGGAAAATGAATGCGTATCATTTATATAGAGAATATATAAATTATATATGGGTTAAGTGTATGTAAAATTTTCTGAGGATATAATACAGGTAAGGGGAGAGAGTGAGATTTAGAGCAAAAGAGAGAGCGAGGGAAGGAATGGGTGAGGAGAACGGGAGAAAGATATCGATAGAAGGAAGGAGCGGGACAAAGAGAGATAAATAGAGGGAGTGAGAGAGATAGATTGCTTCTGCTGAAGCGAGAGAGAGATATATATAGACAGAGGGAGCGAGAGAGATATAGACAGAGGGAGTGAGAGAGAAAGAGATATAGACAGAGGGACCGAGAGAGAGATATATAGTTAAATGAACAGAGAGAGAGAGCGATAGATAGACAGAGGAAGCGAGAGCGAAGAGAGATAGATGGAGGGAGAAAAAGAGAGATATATAGAGGGAGCGAGATATATATATATATATATTGAGATATATAGATAAACATGACAGGGAGCGAGAGAGATATATTTATACATAGAAGGAACGAGAGAAAGAGAGAGATAAATTAATTATTATTATAATTTCAGTAACATATTCAGAAGCCACCTCATAATACCCTCTTACTCTCTCGCTTCAGTTACAGGGTATATCAACTATGAATTATAAATTTCTATTGCTCGCTACTAATCTCTTCTCATAACTTATATAATTTATTCCCCCAGCAGGAATTTCAGCCAACTGACCTTGTCGCAAATCCCTCGAATATTATGTATATATATATATATTATATATATATATATATATATATTCAAATACAGAGAGACAATAATACGAAAGAAAAAACTATGGACCCAGTCACGTACACAATTTTTTTTTTTTTTTTTTAGCGATTTTCAGATGCGCACATTTTCCTCAATATGCAAATAATGATTAAACAAAACAAAACCAAAAGAACACAATAAAAATGCAAAGCAACAAGTAAAATATTTGCGCGCTTGATGACAATGACTAAAAATAGCTGCCCAACAATTGAAATGTCGTTCCATATAAAGCCAACTGCTTTTGTATTTATTGCTGTTGTTGTTGTAGTTGCTGTTGTTGTGTCTCTTTATTGTTGCTAAATTTAAAACGCGGCAAGTGAGTGGGCAACCGGGTAACCACCGTCGACCAGGAAACTTGCATCCAGCAAAGACGCAAAACCGACTGCACAATACTCGTTCGAGATGCAGAAATCAAGTATTTATAAATAACTCTGTAGATCAGCCTAAAAGTAATACCAAAACCAAGATTAAAAAATAGTAGTATGTCCGACTGGAAAATACTCGTTCAGAATTCAGAGATCTCTCTGTAAAGCAGCTCAAAAATAATCCTAAACTAATAATTTCAGCTTTAAAATTGTATAAGTTTCAGTTTTTTTTTCTTCCATATTTAGGCCACGCCTAAAGGAGGCGTATATATTTCTTGGCTGACAGGCTTTGCCCACTAGTCAAATATTAAATTTTTCCCCACTTGACACGCTTCCAATAAATATATATATTTATCTGAAATTCCTGCACACGAATATTCCATGTCTCTAGCTTCCAAAGCGCCATAAATTATAGCACTTAAGTTGTACAAAATATAGTAATTCCCGATTTAGGACGCCTTCAGTTGGAGTAGCTTAGGCAATATATTAAAGTGTTAAGAAGGCGTTAAGCGCGAGGCTTCTACGGCTTTATGTGTGTGAGATAAACACAACTAATATACTCTTTTTACACTTTGTGCAGGAGTATAAGCAATGCGAACCGAATGTCAATAAAGCGCTGTGCGAATGTATTTCAGGGATTGACCCTGCAGAAGTGGAAATCTACAAGCGCACAACTGTCATAATAATAATAATAACAACAACAATACACACACACACAACACACACTCACACACCCGCACACACACACAAGTTCAAAGTCAAAACTTAATGCGAAATGTTAGTGGAGAAAAAAATGGGGGCGCCCACAAATTGAGCGAGATAAAGATTGAGATGATGATGATAATGATGATGATGTGGATGCCATGATGGTGATAATGATAATGTTGTATATAATGTTGATCATTAGCTGGGTCGATCATTATGTCAATTTGTTATTGTTGTTGTTTTTCTGCTTGGCCAAGCATGCAAACAAATTAAAACTGGGCAAGCGGGGTCGCATGGCAAAAATTTAATTAAAATTGCCGCAGTCGAAGTAGACGAAAGATATATACATATATATGGATATGGAAACATATATACATATAACTAGGTAGTATACCCTATCTATAGGATGTAATCGTAGAGTGATACCTGATCAGCAGTATTAAGTTTTTGGATATATGTATATTCATGATTTTATATCTTGTTTCTGATACTCTAAAAGTCAGTTAGATCGGAGAATTATGTTATATAACTGCCATAGAAGCCTCTGCTAAATATTTATAGGAACTATAGACATTTCATTGAGAACTTAATTTTTTAAATAAATTATTTTTCAATGATTTATGTATTTTCTTATATATGATGAAACATTAACTGTTATAAATTTCATTATAAATAAAAATAAAAATAAATAAAAATATAAAATTAAAATAAAAAATAAAAAAATAATTTTAAAAAATGCATTTTATACCTATAACAAAAAAAATTAATTAAAAATAATTAGATATAAAATAAAAAATTAGTTTATTTAAATTTGTTAATAAAAATTCTTAATTTATTCAACCCTCGCTCAATTTAGCAATGCCTAAACTGAGTGCCTCAGTCCTCTTCAAACCTTTACTGTATTTGTTTATATTTATAAATAAATGATTGGCACAGTGAGCACTAGAAGTGTACGCCTGACTGAAATAGCCACACACAATTTCCGCGTGTTTACATGCTGTCAATTACGTGACCCACTGCCCACCGTCTGTGGCTCCCCATCGGGATGATTTCCAATTTAATCACGATTTCAGATTACAATTTAGATTCGCAATTTGTAAATTGTAAATTGCAATTAGTTTAATTAATGCATTTTGTCTATGCGTCGCGTTGAGCAAAGCGCCTCTGCCTCGAAATCATTTCAATGTTTCTATGACTAATGCGTCCGAGAACGAATATATATATATATAGTGTGCGGGTTATGTGATTAATGATTTTGTGAAATTGTTTCTTAATATAAATATATATATTTATAAAAGTGTAAATAACTTACCAACTTGTCCTGTGGTATCTGAAAGTAGCACATAAAATATGGTATATTAATGTATGTTCAATTTATTTGATATATTGAGATCTATAGATTTTATCTAACGTGAAAATTTACAAAATTAAATTGAATATCACAAAAAAAAAATGTTTTTTAAAGGCCGTACCTGCACTCGAACCAATATTTAAAGACTTTTCAAAGCACATCACTTTTGCGATTATCGCCACGCGAACTTGTCAAAAAAAAAAGAAAAAGCTGAACGATTGCCTGCATTTGAGCCCAGGACATATCACCGATGCGCGGCGCTTCTACCAACACCGCCACTGCACTGCTCAAACAGTCAGTAGAAAACCCAAAACTAAAGTAGCTGCTGATAATTCAAACCAAATGCAATCGAATTTGAATGATATATGGGTTGCTGCCACGTGCTTTTGCTAATTGGCCAAACTTTTTGTTTAAAAACTTCTGTTACTTAATAGATTTCAATGAAATGTTCGGCATATGATCTACAGTAGGCAAATAAAGTTTGTGTACACAATGATTTTTCAACAAAATTAATTGACAAAAAAAAAAAAATCTTAATTAATTTTGTTTTATATTTGTCAACATAAACTTAATGCAAAACTTGATGACATCAAAGATGCACGAAAAATAATTTAATAACTGAATTTCGATTTATTTTTTAATCGATAACAATTAAACGTAAATAGTTATCGATTTTTCGATCTCCACTTGTAATATTAGTACCTTCAAAATATTTTCAAATCTTTAGCTCTTATAGGTTCTGAGATGGATTTCTATATGATTGCCTATGTCGACTCAGCTCTGATCAATATATATATATATTATTACTATACCCTGTTTTCCCATTGTCAAGGTATGTGAACACATCTTTCACAGGGTATATCTATATAAATAAGTTTTTGACTCAAAATGCATTTGACATGCATCGATAACCACGAAAATCTTTCTATTAAATCTCGCCCGCCGCACCTGTTGCCATAAATTGTTTGTCGACCCTTGACGCCGCTACAGTGAAACCAATTTGTAATGTACCATTTGTCAAGTGTGCAGCGACAAAAGTTTATGAGCCAGCGAGGAGCTCAAATCAATAAAAGTTAATAACTCAAAACTTTCAATGTTTGTGTTCAAATGTTGATTTGTTAGCAGCTGCCAATTGGCAGCGGAACAGTCTAAAGCTAATTTGGTTAAAATATATTCTAATGACGTCTTTTGCCAAAGCAACTGACGTCGTATGATACTCGCACTCTATGGAAGAGGAGTAGCTGGGAGATAAAGTATTTGTGCCAATGCTTGTAAGAGATAAGAGGTGGTCTGGGCGACAGATAAAATATATTATATATATATATATATTAGAACAGATTGGAGAGTTCAGTTCAGATAGGCTATTTATAAAACAATGGTAAATGATTCAAAGATTAGATCTGCGCAGAGTTCAGGGTATTTTCTAGTCAGATACTCCCTGCTAGAGCCATTTAACATTTTTCTTTGTAGCCTTTTTCAATGTGCCATGACACAAATATTGACATTGCTCATCTCTAACACAGTGGTTGAGCTTGTCAACAAATCTATTGGGAAAACTTTCCAAGGCCTGGTCAAAGCCAAATGCCTAATTCACAAATAATTGTCGAGCGTAGAAACCCACAAAAAACTATCTTGTAGAAAAATCCTGAATAAAAGCTATCGTTAAGTACAGTCAGAATTATTGATTAATAATTAGTCAACGGGCATGGAAAAATATTTCTATTGACGGTAAACATTTATATTTCAATTAACTCAAATATCTATATCGTATTGTATTTGAGGCACGCTTAGCGCAATTCCGGAAATCAATTTTCGAGGGTTTGATTGGGTTCTTGATATGAAAATAGGGAGAACCTCGCAGCGGATGGGCAGCATGGGGATGGTATTCCAGATCCGAGGTATTCAAAATAAGTTTATTATTCCGATAAATATATTGTTAAAAAATCTGAAATCCTTAGTAGGTATGTTTAGTAGGTACTCGACTTGCAAATACCTTGACCCATTGCCAAAACTAATATTTCAATTAATCTGGTATTTTTGAATGCAACAAAGAGCTAATTTATTTATTTGATTTACGTTTTCTGCCACTTTAAGTAATGAGGACAATCATAAAAAATCATATACAAAATTCTGTATTCTTTATTGAAACTTGTATAGAAAACTTGATATTTCTAGCTTAATTGGTTCTCGAGTAACGCTTAAAAGATAAGTCTAAATATAGTATATTAATTGATATCAAAAGATTCGGATATAATAATATTGATTCAGATATACAAGAATGTATATAGTAAATAACAAGTTTCTAGCTCTTCAAGTTTGTCAAGTTACGGATATATAGCCTACGTATGATCACAAATAGCTAGATACCTGATGGAGAGGAATATTAGGCAATTTTAGGTGTCTGCTATATAGTGCTCAATAAATTATGATACGCACTTGACTTTTAGTTTTCAGCTAATTGTTCAGAAATTCACATATTTTCGTGTGTGTTTGCATTGGACACGTAGTTGAGCAGTTGCTTGACAGCTGCAGGCTTAAGCATGTGTCATAAATTATATACACTTTTATGCTCAACACGCTGCATATTAAAAATGCTTGAAACAATAATAACAACAAATAGGCGAAGGCAAAAAGCAATCAGCAAATAAACATTCACACACGATGGGGACGGCAAGGCAAGGCATGGCACGTGCTGTAAAATCCATTAAAATATGAATTTTGTGACTACAACAACTGCAACAACAACAACAACGACAATAAATGGCAAACGATGACAGAGGAGGAAAAACAGAGCGTATTAAATATGAAATCTTTGTGGATGGCCAAATGACATGCAGGACAAACAAATTGCGCATAAATTTATGACCCAACTCAGTTGGACTACAACAAATAAATAAATTTTCCAAATGTGAATGATACACTCAGGCATTAAATGGGTGGCGAGTCGTCATACCTGCACAGGTAATTCCAATTAGCTGGGGAAAGAGTTTTCACTCGAAATATTTGAAATGCAAGTTTCTAGAAACTGAAAACAAAATAAAATAAAATAAAAATAAAAAATAATTCACGAAATAATTTTCGATTGGTCAACAACATTGGTCAACTCTGAGTAAGTTATAATTTTAAAAAATATTAAAATAAGACAATTAAAAAAAATATTCAAAAAACTAATTTTTTTGTAGCTGAAAATATTTATGGTTTTTAAACATAAATTTAAAATTTAAAAATAAATAAAAAATAATTATTTTAAATATATCAAATATCAAAGAAAATATCTCTGTCCCTCTCCCTCTTCCTCTCTTTCTAAATATATAATAATAATAAATATTTTATAATAATCACATTTGTTTGGAATTTGGGGAATTTTCACGTTTCCTGCTCGTAATCACGCAGTGCCAAGCGGCTTATCAGTTGCATGATGCAACCCTGCAGGGCTACAGCAACAACTTTCAGATTTCAGCTGTTGCATTTATTTATGTATTTTTGTTATTATTGGCGCCCTTTAATCAATGGCAATGGCAACGAGCGTGCTGCTCGGAGCGTGACCAAAGTACAATGGACCGCGACGAGTGCAATAAACAATAACAAGTCGAAAATTTAAGTGCAACAAATCAATCAACAGCAAAGCGGGCGAGAGAGCCAGAGAGTGGCAGAGTGAGAGAGGGAGCAGCACGTGGTGACAGTGCGGCGTCAGTCACATGAGCAACAACAACAGCAACTATCGGTAGAGCCGTCGGCATCTCAAGCATAATTGCGTCTGCGGATGCAACTAATTGTAACTGTAAACGCAAATTGGCAGCCAATAGAAATTAGGAGATGGCACACGTACGTGTGTGAGTTGAGAAGGGGATGGGTTTGTGGAGTAGCGTTGATCGATTGAATTAGCAGGCATTGACGGAGCAGGAGAGCAATAACAATTTAGGCGCGTGGCAATGTGCGAAATAGCACACGATATTGGAATGAAACAGAATGAGATTTGGGCAGGGGAACGGGGTTTACGGGTTGACATTTCAGCTTAAGTATGGCCAAGTTCACAATTGTTTACAATTAACCTTCAAATATTAGTGTGAGAAAATTAACCTTAGTGACGAATTAAGGCACAAAGCAAAACATGAAGAACAAGAAGAAGAACAACAACGAGCACTACGACACAATGCAAGCAATAAAGACCATAATACGCTAAATTTGTTATTGCATAATGAACGTCATTCTATCTCTCTTTCCCTCTCTCTCTCTCACTCTCACTCACATACACACGTTCCGGATCGCAATAAATGCAAATGTAAATTACAATCGCGCGGGAACAGGGCAGTGAACAGCTGAGCGGCACAGCTGCTGCATAGGAGGCAGCGCACCCACAAGTCGCAGGCGTGTTGGTGAAATGCATGGAAAGCAAAATGCGACTAATTGAAACTAGTTGTCGGCAAGCAACGGCTGCAACGTAACGTCGTCCATTTGAAGTTCGTATCAATTAAGGAAATGCTGCAATTCAATCAATTGCTAATGCATGACCGACCGTGCCTAAGCTATGGGGACGCCACTGCTTTGCACGCGCGTTCCAATTCCAAATGACACGCATAACCTCACACAACTACAAGCGCATTCACTGAGTCACCCATGCAAGAGTGCCGCTCCGCAGTTTCACTGTGTGCGTTAGTGTGTGTCGCTCGCGCTTGCTCTCGCTCTCGCTCTCTTTCTCTCTATGACAACAAGCCGGTATTTCGTTTTCGTATTATTACCGCAACGAATGAAAAGCTTAAAAAGCAAACTCAAATGAAATATGTACATACATATGCTAAAAACCGAAAGACATGCAAGAACCAGTTACTCAGATTCAAATAAGCAAGTAAAAACAGAGAGAAGAAAACAACAACATTACCAACCTGTTTTCCCTTTGCTGCTCCGACAGCCGCACAATCGGCAAAATCGATTAAAAACCAATAAGATTCTTCCACGCACCGTAGCACAGGAGGACACCGCGTCTGCTTCTCCTCAACGACAATTGACAATTTTTCTGCGAGTCCACTGGAAATGCCACTGTACAGGGCACAGGCAGGCAACAGTAATTATACCGCAAGCTGAAAGTTCGCCGTGACGAATCACTTTTTATTTTCTTGTAGTTGTATTTCCGTTGCTGCTGTATCTTGTTTATTTGGCAAGGGGGGTTGGCGGCGTGCAGCTTGTCTGCAATAATCCAGTGCACTCTTATCGTCCGCAAGCTGTGTTACTTAATTAATTAACTCTTTGCACTTTGCTACTTTGCTGACAAACGAAAATTGAACGCAAATTTTACGAAATGTCGTTCAGCAGCCGCACGAAATAAATATACAATAACTTTGTATAGCGCGTTTCGTTTTCATTTCGTTGCGTTACGCTGCGTTCTCTTGTTTACCATGTGAGAGCGTGCGCTTGAGAGAGAGAGAGAGAGAGCGAGTGTGAGAGAGTGTGGTGGAACTTTCGACAATTTACAACACTACGGCTAAAAGCACTGGCCCAAGCTTGGCGCGCAGCTGAAATTTGAAAATTTCAATTTGGCAAACATGGAAATGTGAAGAATATTATATTTACTTAAAGAACTTGAAGTAAATTTAAATTACATTTTTTTTTATTACGTAGAATACATATCAAGTATATTTATTTGTTTTAAGTATTTGCATAATAGTTTTAAATATCTTTTTCTTTTTTTTTTATGGTCATTTCTTTAAACTGTTTATTGTCTGTTCACACACATGGCTATAGACTGTCTGGAGAAGAGTTTTCGTGGATGTGGCATGCCACTAATGCGTCAATCATGCGCCGCTTTCGACCAGCCGCAAAGTGGCCAAAATCCAATCAGTCAACGGCTTCCGATGACGGCTGACAAAAACCAATCAACTAAGTGTCCAGTGCCAAGAATTAGCATAAGAAAGCGTCGACGAAATGCGCAAATGAAAAGCGTTTAGTTCCTAATGAAATTTTACACCCAAAGGGCGCTCGTTAAACGGCCACGTTTACACATCAGCCCAGACCGATTGGGGTTACCCCTCCCCAAGCCAGTTAGCAATGCCCTGCCACTTGTCTGGCAAGTTTGACTTAAGTGCAGTTTTACCGAGGCGCCTGTCTGGATACGCTTTTTGCATCGCCCACGCCCACCACCCACTCGCCCCCACTCGCTGTTTGTTTGCGCGCTGTAAACGTTGGAGGAACGTGTTAACTGCAGGTGTTTGGCATTTGAGTTACGTGCGCATGCAACAAATTGCTGGCCCCACAATTCCGTTTACATTACCCACGGCACCAACAACGCTCCCACTCATCCTCCCACCTGCCCACCTACTGTAATTAAACGTCAGTTGCTGACTGAATGCGCGCTTCCACGGCTTATCCCCATGTTCTCTCTGCCAGTCCATTGCATATGCATCGCTGTGCCCGGCCAAACCGGCGCGTCTCATAATCCACAAGTAATCGGCAGGCTTACAGCAACAGGCAACGGCCAGTGGGCTAATGAGCAATGGGCTAACGGGCAATGGGCTAATGGGCAATGTGCAATCAATCAAACATCAAAGGGCGAAAAAGTGGCTGAGTGAATCATAATTCAGATCAATGTGCGTTATCTGGTTAATTATTATCACTTTTTTGATCTATTAAAATTATTAATAATAATTTTTTATTTTTAAAAATTATAAAAAAAATTTTTGCACATATATTTTTTAATTTTTATTATAATATTGATTTAATATAATTATAATATATTTATAAATAATATATAATTAAATTATTTTTATATTAATTTTATAATTTAATTATTTTTAAATAAATTTTTTAATTAATTATTCTTATGTTAAATATATATTATATTTTATTATTGCTTAATTATATCAATATTTATTATTATTTATTTATATTTATAAATATATTTATTTATAAATAATATATAATTAAATTATTTTTATATTAATTTTATAATTTAATTATTTTTAAATTAATTTTATAATTAATTATTCTTATGTTAAATATATATTATATTTTATTATTGCTTAATTATATCAATATTTATTATTATTATTATATTATATTATTATTAATAACATGTATTATTATTATTATATTAATGTAATAATTATTATTATTATTATTATTTTTTGTTGATTTTATAAAAAATATACATATAATATATTTTTTTTATTCTTGAATATTTTTAGCAAGAAACCTAAAGGATGAAACTACTTAACAGAGCCAATTGATTGTTTGATGAGGAATTCATAGCGGGAGAGTATATTATTCTTTTTATTCAACATAGTTAATATTTTATATATATATTTTTTTTTAATATAAAAAAGGAGAAAAATTGCCAAAAACAGATATGGCAAAATGATTCTTCAGACTTAGATTTAATTAGAATTAATTAACTAAATTATTTCGCCCTATCTCTCTCTCTCTCTCTCTCTCTCTCTCTCTCTCTCTCTGTCTCTCTTTCTTTATCTCTCTAACCCTTGTTTTAAAATGTTATTAAAAAAATTAAAATATATTTAGTTATCCACTCTTGTAATCTAATTTGTTTTCCTCTCTCTCTCTCTCTCTCCTCTTCTTTCTGAATTCTGGCTCAGTTTCTGCTCCTACTTCACTCCTACTTTTTCACTTTTTATAAGCACTTAATTATTCTTGTGTGTTTCTCTCAATTTGTCTTCATCTCTTACTTTACACATAAACTTCTGTTTCTCTGCCTTACTCTTTCCTTTTCTTTCCATCTCTCTCGCTCGCTCCCTTAGTTGCTTTCCCTTCACAGCCTTCCTTCACTTGTTATGAACATTTCGAAATCAATTAGCTGAGCTTCGCTTGGAGTCCTCGCCCAGCAATTAGACTCGCCAGGACATTGATGGAGGCCACTTGGGCTGGGCTGCTAGCAGGTGCTTTGGGACTATAAAACAATTAAAAGGCCGCACGAGCGCAGCGGCTGGAAAACAAACAACAGTACAGAGAAAGGACATGTTACCGTATCCTGTGTGTCCAGTGTGTCCTCTGGCCCGGACACTCGTCCGCTGTCTGCGTCAATGGAACGTGACGCTGCAAGTGGACTCATAATGCAGTCGTCACCTGACCTGCCAGCCCTAAATGCAATCAGTTTGAGTGCCTCGATATGTATATATACATATATCTATATGTATTAGCGAGGCAGATCGGTTGGGGTTGGGCCTGTCTCTCATCCCTCCTTAAGCCCGGCGAATGCGTTAGGCAGCTCATTTGGCAGCCGCACACGTTGCCCGGGTCTCAACTGCATTTGGAGTGGAAGTCAAAGCTAGTTAAGAAATAACGCAGCAAATGTCATCAGCATAAGTAAAACAACGCCAAAAAGGAGTAGCAGCGGGTGGGCGTGGAGTGGGCGTGGCAGTGGCAGCTAGCGCCAACACCTGAGGTGTACTTATGGCTTGGCATTAGCATTCCTTACAGCCAGTCGGAAGATAACAAAAACACAGCACAACAATTGCAGTCGAGACGGCAACTGCAAAACTCACACAGAGAGACAACCACACAGTCACACTCACACACACACACACACACACGCACACACTCACTCACGCATGGCAGCTTGTTTTGCGTCGGAAGGCTTCAGCGATTTTATGGCAGCACTTGAAGCCGATGCCGATGCCGATGTCGTTGGGGTCGCTGCAAATAAACACATTTTCAAGCTCAATGCCAGCGAACAGGGCAACAACAACAACAAGTGGAGATGGAAGTTGACAAGGGCATGACTAAAAAATACCCTGTATTCTGGAAGGCTATAGGTAATCGTTTATATACAGGGAAAAAGTAAGTGAGAGGGAAAGAGAGTGGAAAAGAGAGAGAGAGAGTAGCCAAAGTAAAAGAAGAATGAAAGATAAGAATAAAAAGTGAAGAAGGGAAAAGGATATTAAGAGAAAATAATAAAAAGAGAGAGATAGAGAGAGTGACGGAGAAAGGAAGAAATAGATAAATACTGAGCATGAGACGGACTAATTTCTCTCGGTCTTTCTCCCTATCTATTTATCTCTTTTTTCTTCCCCTCTCTATTTTATTCGAGCGAGGGAGAAAAGAGAAGAAAAAAGGGCGACTAAAAGAGAGAGAAGCATAGAATAGGATATAATTATAGAAAAAGAAATAAAAAGAGGCAGAGAGGGAGAAAGACTGAGAGAGGCGTAAGAGAAGGAGAGAGATAGAGAGAGACAGAAGAGACGGAAATAAGAAATTTAAAAAAAATTATAGCCTTATTTCTATATAGCGATATGTCGAAATTCTCAAATGCCACACTACATCGACATTAATCGATAAATTTTATATTTATTTGCTTATAATCAATGTCTATAAGGAATAGACAAGCTTAATGGTATTCTCCCCCATTTTTACCCATAATAAGAGGGCTCAACTATGGTATACCCTCTAATGCACTTTCCAGGGTATACCAACAAAGGCAGCGACGAGAACAAAGCCAAACCAGAAATAGAAATGAAAAAGATCTGGCATCGCCTGTGCCCGGTTATTGGGATTGGAACTGGGTCTCTGCTCTGCCTGCCAAACGGACACATAATGAAGTTTCGCAATCTCGTTGACTGTGCGAATATGGGCATGGCGTCTGCCTCTGACGTCTAACCAAATGCGTTGGGGCAAGGAGTCGCGGGGGATCGACCATTGCTGCCGGCTCAAGTGTGATTACATGGCCATGTTCGTTGCCGTCGAGTGTTTGTGGCATAATATTATTGTTTCTGTGCTCGCGTGTGAAATCAAACTCAATGCAATGCCAAAAGGATTAAAAGGATACAGCGACTAGCGCTGACGTGCCACATACGCTGCATCCGCACGCCCACCCACGACCCTTGCGCCGGGTCAGAGTAGCTGCAGCCCGCATCGACAGCTTGTAAGTGTAAACAGATATATAAACTGGTGAAAGTTTTCACTTGGCATCGGCTAGCAGGATGCAGGGAATGCGCTGCTATGAACTCATACGTGTTATCCTAAAATCTTAATTTCATATTATATAAACTGAGCTGAACTTGACAGCTAATAGAGAGAAGCTTCGAATTCGCTAACTTAGTAAATATTTAAAATTTAGAAAAAATAATATATATACAAAAATTCAAATCTTTTTAATCCTAAATTAATTTATCTATTTTTTAATAATATGTTAAATATTACTAAAAATTACAAAAATATATATTTCAGTATATTTTATATATCCTTAAATCAAACTCGTATTAAATGCCAAATTATAGACAAGTTCATTATCTTTTAAAATTGACTTAAAATTTAGGAGATTTTTTTAAAGATATATTTATTTATATATAATTTTTTGTATAAATTAAACATTTTTTATAATCAAAAAATAATTCTGACAATTTGTCTTTTCACATATTTTAGTTTTTTTTTTTTTTACAAAATATTTAACATATTAATTATAACTTTAATTTATATACATGATAAATTTGTTATATAATTTAAAAAAATTTGTTTTTTGATTTATAGTGCCATATTTAATATTTTTCTGCAAATTTAAAACGAGTATACTTAATTTAATTTAACTTAATTTATTTTTTTAGATGTAGTTTTTTGTATTTAATATCTGATTTTTTCGTCTTCTTTACACCGTGAAAGTCTAGAATTCATGTTAACAGTTCAAACATTATCTCTAGCCATGTTTCACAGTCGCTTGCCTCAAGGCACTCTACACTCTACGTCTATTAGCCTCATTCGTTCAGTAGGGGCCACGTGCAGTTGTAACAAACCGTTGCTCGTTGTCGAGACTTGTTTCACCTCAGTTTCCCAAAGGGCTGGCCAAAATGCACAGATCCGCACGAGCTGAGGGGAGGCCAGCCAGCTGGCGCGGCGAGCAGTTGCAGCATGGGGCACGGACAGTGGCACGGTCTGAGGCAAGCAATACCAACAATAACAACAACAAGTGGAACTTAAAGTACCATACAGTTATTTGACTTTTAACTTTTATTGCTTTATGTAGTTTAGATAAACGTTTGTGGCATGCCATAAATACGCAGCAGCAGCATATCCAAGACTTCTCCGAAGCGAAAACAATGCCAAAAGGAATGCTGAGTTGTTGTCCAAAAGTTGAACGAAAGCAAGAAAAAAAGAAGAGCTGGAAAAAGAATGGCTAGACGAATAGGAAATGCCCTTAGAGAGGCATAGAGATTTGTGTTTAAAAATATTGAAGTAATAGTAAAAGTCTTTAAGAGTTAGACAAAGTTGTCTTGAAATACAGAAGAAAAATGCAAATTTTTAATTTAATTTAATTTAATTTAATTTAATAATTTATTTATCTTATATTATATATAGAGATATAGTCAAGATCTTTTTTTCATTTATTATTAGTACATACATAAAATATTATTTATATATAATATTTAAAGTTCCTCTCAGACGTCTCACATTTCATGACAAATTCGTACAACCCTTAGCGAGTGTATAAAAACTTATGATAGACGCCGCTTGATGTCCTTCGATGATAGACAATCAGTAAACAGCAAGCAGGCAGAGGGAGAAAGCAGTAGAGAAAGCGAGAAAGAGAGAGAGATAGAGAGAGAGAGAGAGAGACAGACAGCGAGAGAGCGAGACTACATGAGTGGGACGCCCAGCTATTTGTGGCAGATTTATGTGGTAAGTGTAACAAGCTTTTGCCACTTGCCACTTGACTTTGCCGCACAAGTTTCTTGCGTCCGTCTGCGTTTTTCAGCTTAAATTTCGCGCTGCAAATTTAAACAGCGAAAGTTTTTAATTAATTTCACACGCGCTGTAACTAACTTCTGCATCTAATTACTTGGTTAGGTATAAGGGTAGGGAAAGGGGCGAGCGTGTTAATGTGTCTGTGGCAGCCATCATTATCGACATTATCGCGACAAGCAGCTGTTGCTGCAGCCACAAAGTATGCAACACGTCTGACAAAACAATATGTGGAAGTAAGCTGTGGCAGGGGGTGACTTGAAGACACCCTGTACTTACATATTTTAAGATATTGATGAAATTTTAAAGGCATGAATGGGGTAAATATTTATCAGAAATATTTATAATTTATCTTAAGCTTGAAAAAAGAAACAATTTAAACAAATTTTATTTTTAATTTTTTAAAAATAATATACTCTTCTGAGAGGTTAGTTGAGGGTATTAAAAATGCAAAAGGAAGTGCAGTGGGCCGACTATAAGCAAATAAACAATAATTACAAAAGTCGTCTCAGCCTGCATTTGTTTCCGGCTATAGAACTTTTAATGCGGGTCTCGGTTACACATATTTGTGTGTAGTCGATAAACCAAACAGTAAATTTGAAGTGCTTCAATTTGAAAAAAATTAAAAAAAATATATAAATAAATAAATATATATATATATATGTATATATATATATATGTATATATATCTATATATATAATTTAAGCAGTTAAATATATGGGTAAATAAATTAATATAAATCTTGGTTAATACTATATACAACGTTTTACTTTAATATTATAATATTATTAATTAAAATAATATTATAAATTTAAAAAAAAAATGTATATATATGTATACACATCTATATCTTATCTTCTTCCAACTTCAGTTCGATAGTTAACGAGAATTCACTTTAATGCAACTCGCGTGCGCTTCAATCGGCAAAGGCAGACAACGCACAAGCATCCACAAACACACACACGCTCACACACAACTTGGTACAACTGCAGACATCGACTCAAACACCTGCGAAATTGAATGCGAAATTTCCTTTGTGTGTTGTGCGCTCAAAACTTATTTCCACTACTTCGACTGCCACACACACACACAGAGACACGAATGCAAGTACATCTACATATATATAATAAAAAGACGAATGCTATATATATATATATATATCTATCCAAATCAGAAAATAGTTGGAAAAACAATTTTTGCGCAAAAAAGATTTGGCATACAAAGGATTTGGCAAATGCCAGAAAATAGACTAAAGTTCTTTCATTGGTCAGCGGAAAAATTTAACAGTTTATAAAACGTAAAAAATAAAATAGAGAACAAATTAGAAATAGATTTTGTTAAAAATAATAAAAAATAAAACAAAATTATAGAGAAATAATTTTATTTATTCCAGTCTTTTCTAACAAATAAAAAATACTAAAATTATGATTAATTTTTTTGCGAATTATTTTTTAAGTTAAAATTTGATTTAAAATAATAGTTTTGTCAAAGAAAATATTGATAAATTCAAAATAATAAAAGAATTATAAATTTGCGCTCATTCTGATAAGCAATTATTGTTGGCTGTTTTGTGACCTTTTCAGGGAAATTTTACAAAAAAAATAATTGAATTAAATCATTTTTTTTTTTAAACTTTAATTTGGATTAAGTCTTTAAAATGATAGAGAACTCAATTTTATTTTATTTTTATATTGAAGAACCCTAAAGCAGACTTTCAGAAAAAAATGTAGAATAAATTCAAATTATGCAGAAAACGTTCTATAATAAATTTATACTAAATTTATCTACAATTTGTGGTTAAATTTATTTTTCATTTAAAAAATAAAAATAATAAGATTCAAAATAAAAATACACTCGCTATCTGTAATATAATAATAAAGCGCTGAGGTTAAATTTAAATTAATCAAAAACTTTTCTCCACAGCTGCAGCATAGATATGAGCTCCCTCTTTGTTGTTGTTGCTTAGCACATATCGCTTCTGTTGATGTTGTTGGTGTTTTTTTACTTCATCATAAAGCATCAAAAGTCAGCGACAGGCCATGCCGCGCCGAACAATTTCAAAGTTGAATTGAGTTTTGTCTGAAACGCGAATCGTTGCTCGCTCTGAGCTGAGCGAAGTTGAGGAGCTGCGCTATTGAGGGCTCCACTCATTTGTCTGGCTGTTTGTTTATCATGTACAGGGTATTCCCACTGGCGCACAATCCCCACTGGCAATATAAATGCGTCAGCCGTTTGACGATAATGAAAGATTTGCAAAGCTGCAACACTCGAGCAAACTCAACACAAATGAATCATATACTTATATTTATATATATATATATCTAAATAAATTTGTATATAGTATATTATACAGTATAGTTTCTTTTTTCAGTGAATGAAGTCGACGCCAAGCCACAGTTTCCGTACAGCTCTCGAAGAGGTCGTCTTCTCTTTTACTTACAAAAATGAATGCGACAGAAGTTATCCAATGGATGGAGAATAATCATTTCTGCATTAGCATGCTCTATCTGATACCCTCAGTAATCGTGGCCATATTCATGCTGCTCGGCTATAGCTATTATTGTTTTCTATCGGTGCGTGAATGTCGTCGCAGAGTGCAGCTGGACAGCTCGATTTCAAATATGCGTCCACGTTCCGATCAAGTCGAAAACATTCGACAAATACATCAAAATCGACTGGCCGAGTTCTACTAAAGATATATAGTTAATTGCTAAAGTCGGCATAAGAGTACAAAGAAAAATATTGTGTATTGTCAAAAAAAAGTATATATTTTATAAATAATTTAATGTTGTATATAATTAAAAAAGAGAGAGAGAATGTGATAAAATATATATAAATAAATAAATATATATATATATATATATATATATATATATATATATATATATATATATATATAATAATAATAATATAATATTCGTTGAGAAATAATTTTATATTTTATATATTTTAAATAGAAAATAACAAAGTGCAATAAATGAATAAATGTTATTAAAGTAAAACATCTGTAAGTTTTACAACTTTTGAGCTAAGTTTAAGTTATTGAGCTACTTTTAAGCACATTTATAGAATTTCTCACTGAAATCACAAAGAGAGAAGCCCCTATAAAAGAGCGGCACAAAGAACAACATGTATAAGCGCATGAAAATAAATACCTTTAAAATAAATATAACAACAATTTTGGAATCGGGCTTTACTGACGTCAAAATACTCGTTCAGTTAAATTTATTCAAATAAAAATATTAAAAATTATACATTTATTATGAAAGCTATTTACTGAATGAACACTAAATCTTAAATAAAATCTTATAAAAAAAAAAATAAAATAAAAAAAAACTTGGGGCTGCCTGATTAGGAAATACCCTGAGCTCCTGTAATAATAATAAAGCCATACAATTGCTTTTATATATATTTTTCAGATTTTTTTATGGCTTGTAATTATTGTATTGATTCATTGACCTTCGCCTCAAAGCCACAAATGAGTCCTATTTATGTGCACATGAGTCGGGCGCTAGTTCAACTAAGTTGCAAAAATTCGTTCGGTTTCAGTTTCAGTTTCAAGTTCCGCTGAGTTATAATGGGTTTCTCGCAGCAGCTGGAGGAGTTTTGGATATATCTGAACGAAGAAAATGAGACATTGCACATACCACTAGTCTATGTCGTAATACCCCTGTGTGTTGTTACAATATGCTTGTTCTTTTTCTGCTGCTACTTTTGCCTGAGAGCGTGGCATGAGCAGCCAGAGGTGCGCTTTGTGCCCAGCTATTTGCCCACAATGCCAATGCGTCGTCGGAATACGGTGGACATAATTCGCATGCCGGAAAAGGCGCAGTCACCGAAGCCCACTGACAGAACCAGCAACGAAGAGGATCCATCCTTTTCGTTCGTGGAGCTGGACGAGAATGCTGTGAATCAACTGAATGCTGTGTACACGAAGCACGACTATTGCGTGCCCAACGACATACACTCTTCTGCCAACGATATACGAGTTCCTTAAATGCAGCTTAAAGTGTGTGAACGTGCCGTGGGTTCCTCGCCGGGTCATAAATTCTCGCCGGGATGCGCCGTTGCTGACGTTTTCTTTTCATCAACCGCAAATTTAGCATCGCTTGGCGCTTTTTTGATAACAACCATCACCTGCAGGATGAAATGCGCTAATAAACGGCATTCGACATTTTAACTTGGCTGACATTTTAGTAGACGACACAAAAACAACAACAACAACAACAACAAAGAGCTTATGGACAGAAAGTTTTTTGAGTGAAGATGCTAAAATAACTGCTGTGTATAAATAAATTAACATTTTATCAGTTGGAACTTTAAGATTTTAGTTGATAAAGAAATATGTGTATATATATAAATATATGAATATATTAGTCAAATTTTGATAATTATGGAAAAATAGTGCCGCACTTTGCTTCAGTCAGAAAAGCTTTTAAAGCACATGAGAGAACTTAACTTTTAGCGACATTAAAGCTTTGAATGTTTTGTTTAACTATAGCCACAAGCTTTTAAAGCACATACAAGCTCATTCGATATGGCGATATATCATATGAGATTTACTTTGATGAATATATAAAATAAGAAGCTGAAAAAGAAATAATTAAAGAATTAGTAAAACAATAAATAAGAATAATAGAAAAATACAAAATATTTTTTAAACTTAAAAACAAATTTTAGTTTTTAGTTCACCTATTTTGTATGTATATTTATTTTTACTATATATATTTTTACTATAAATTATAATAACTCAGTCAGTCCATTAGTTTACCCAAATTACTTAGTCAGAGCTATAAAAGTTTCACTTCAAATGAATTTAAAATAATTAATTGCAATTGGGGAATATCCCTATTAAATTATTTATAGAAGCTCTCGCGTACCTTAGCAACTTGAATGCAAATGGTAATTGAATTGAATTGGCCAACTTTGGGCAACTCTTCGGTCACCTTACGGGCCTTAAAATGAAATGCTAAAATAATTTACGGCTCAACTAGCTGCATGCCAAAACGATGACAGAGTGAGAGAGAGAGAGTGAGAGAGAGAGAGAGAGAGAGAGAGAGAGAGAGAGAGAGAGAGAGGGAGAGGTGGAGATCGTGCTACATTTTGGCCAAATGAAAGGCTCCCAGTTGGCAAATTAGTTTAAAAATACGTTGACAACGTGGCAAAGACCAACATTGAGCTGTGCCACAGACGCAGCTGCTCAGCTTAGCTACCACAGCAGCTGCCACTGCTGCTTGCAACATGAGGCATGCTGCGTTTTGGGTGGCATAAAAATTCACTTCGCCGGCCATTTTGCCACGTTCTCGGCCGAACTTAAGTGCGCTCGCTCGCAGCTCAATAAAATTTCGTGTTTTACAATTTTATTATGTGACGCCTGTCGCGCGTCTCGACTGCATCAAATATTTAATAACAAAACGTTTTTTGGCCAATTGCCAGCTAAGGAAGACATTGGCCCATCGGCTACTTGGCGCGCCATGGCATTGTTCGCCGTGACTCTTAAGTAATTGCGTTTTAGTGGACACACGTTTTATACTCGACCAAAGCCTTTAAATCATTTCCCAGCTTGCTGCACTCCCCACACACCAGCCCCTCGCCACGTTCAATTGCTTTGGTCTGCTCGTTGTTTATCTTGCGACCATAAATTAACGCATTACCCATGCTGTCTCATCTAGTTATGCTCTGTAGATAATGTGGATGGCGGGTATATTGGGTTTGTGGCTATGAATATGGAAATGATTTGGTTTATGGCTGGAAAGAAATTATTTTGTATTTGGCTAACGCTTAACTGGCTTAAATTAGTTTATGTATTATGTATTTAAATGGTATATATAACAAATTTAAATTTTCCATAAATATAATACTTGAATTTGGTTATTTATTTGTTAGAACCTTAGATTGTTTTGTTTTAATTTAAAAAAAAATTAATTCTTTTATATTACGGAAAAGAATAAACTAATTTTTTTAAAATTTAATTTTTAAAAACTATTTTTTATTAAAAAAATTTGTATTATATTAAAAAAAAAAATAGTTTTTTTTTATTAGTATAGCTAGAATGTTATAGAAAATATATAGTCTTTA
Source organism: Drosophila fulvimacula (assembly GCA_035045555.1). NCBI lineage: Eukaryota > Metazoa > Arthropoda > Insecta > Diptera > Drosophilidae > Drosophila > Drosophila fulvimacula. The sequence goes on from JAWNOX010000137.1 coordinate 18,878,505, forward strand.
CAGAGAATGTTACGGCTGCGATATCCCTTCAATTCTCTCCTCATCTTTTATTAGTTATATAATACCTATTTCTGGGCACTTTGCTGCAGATCAAGCCACATATATATTACAGCCTTTAGTTTTCCAATTTATTCAATTATCGATGCAGGGTATTGGGCAGTCGTCCACTGACACTCCTCAACTTCTTACTGCTTGTTGTTGTTGTCATTGTCATTGTCATTGTCCCTGTAGCAAAGCAGGCATCGAACTGTTTGCATTTCGACCGTTGCATTTGGCCATGCAGCTGCTGCCGTCAAAATTGTGGCCAACTGTGTGGGGTTTACACAGCGGCCGAGGTTAACCACAATCGAAGCACTAAAAACTCCCTTCCGATCATTAATTGTGCCAAAGAAGTGTGCGTGGATGTGCGTGAGGATGGCCAAAACTTTTGCCCTCACATTTGTGTTTGATTTAGAGCGAAACACTTGAAAGTTCGGCCATTGCCGAAAGTCTACTTCTGGCCGGCCAAAGAATTGGCTCTTTGTCTGCTAATGAGCCAATTTAGTTGCATCGAGCCGAAATTGCATTGTGTCTGCCACTGGAAAACTTGGCCAACTCTCTTTGAAATGTTAAACAGCTTGCCGCGATGGTAGCTGTCAAAGCAGCACAGCTTCCAGAGTTTCAAAGATATGTGAAGGAATTTGTGGCCAGATGGCAGATAGCAGATGGCACTAGATGGCATATATAGCAGCCCAAAATACTTTATATGAATAGTTTGTTAATGGTTAGTTTTTAGTTCACGCTCCAAAGCTAATATGCCATGCCTCCAAAGAGGCGTACAAATGATTTTTATGCCTTCGATAGAGAAGCTGAGAAATCTTCAGTGGTTTTGAATTAGTGGATGGGCGGATGGACAGCAAGACGGACGGGCGGATAACAAGACGGACGGACAGCAAGCCGGACGGATAGCAAGGCGGACGGACAGCAGGAAGAACGGACAACAAAGCGGACGAACAACAAAACAGACGGACAGCAAGACGGACGGACAGAAAGGCGGACGGCGAACAAGGCGGATGGACAGCAAGACGGACGTAGAACAAGAATGACGGACAGCAAGACGGACAGACAGCAAGACGGACAGACAGCAAGACGGACGGACAGCAAGGCGGACGGACAGCAAGACGGAAGGACAGCAAGACGGACGGATATAAAGAGGGACGGAGAGAAAGACGGGCGGACAGCAAGAGTGACGAACAGCAAGACGGACGGATAGCAAGACGGACGGATAGCAAGGGACAGAGAGTCAGCCGAACGGTAAGATGGACTTTGTAAAAAAAACAATAAATTTTTTTAATATATAGTTGTAATACATATTATCTCACATTTCGATCATCTGCAATTATCAGTTGACATTTCATTTCTTCAACCTAACCGAGAGCAGATATTTGCGGCAGGCATCCAGGGAATGTCGCTTCAGATAGCACTCCTGACTGAAGTACTTGCCGCATTGCCCGCACTGGAACTCCCAGCTATGATGGCCCATGGTGCGCTGATGCGAACGCAAATTCGAACTGACAAAATAGACGTAAGTAAGAGTTACGAAATATTATATAAGACGGCTCACCGGTCAGCAAAGCTCTTCTGACAATTAAAGTTTGGGCAGACGAAGGGTTTCTCGCCCGTATGGGTACGTTTGTGGGCGACCAGCATCCATGAGTGATCAAATTTCTTGCTGCAATCGCCGCAGAGGAATTGCTCGCCGGGCTGCTTGAGGCGGCGTCGATCTGCTGGCTTCTTGATCAGCTGCGGCTTGGTTAGCGATGTGCGCGGCGTGCGTGTGACCACGCCCTGGCTACTTTGGGCTAGCAGCTCGTTACGCTTTTGTATTTCCGTCTTCCTGCGCCGACCCTTAGCCTTGGTCAGCATCTTGATTCTGCCCAGCCTGGCGGCTCCGCCCTTCGCTTGACTTCGATTGGCAAATATGGCCAGCTCCTCGCCGGGCAGCTCCACCTCCCAGATGGTATGGCTGAAATTTCCACCCGGATTATTTTCAAGGTCCATCAATTGTATTTCATTGACCTCCTCCATGCGACGACGCTCCACAATGGGCACATTATCGGCGGCACGCCAATCGGTGCTCGGATGCCCGATGCCATAATGAAACTTGGTGCCAACGCTCTTCTGCTCGCCAGTTGGAGCTTTGTAGCCCGAGGCTTTGCTTTGAGCCTGCATTGCGGACGGTCTCGGCATGGGCACCATATTCTTTATAGACACGCACATTGCTAAAATTTGATGTAATTGCTGTTAATTTATATGAAAATATATATTTCATTTTACCTTCATATTCGTCATAGAAACGCTTATGTTTCGTATTATAACGGTCAGAAAACATACTGCGAAATAAATGTGGCATATTTTATTTTATTTCGCAAAAATAATAAGTATAAAATCTGTGAGCTCTAAGTCTAGTGACAACTGCTTAGGTTTCTTTTATTTGACATATTTGACAACTTCAGGTACTGCCAACCTTATCAAAGTTCCTTCAAAGCATTTTAAGAGAATTTTTAGTATGTAAGCAATAATAATAATAATAATAATAATAATAATAATAATAATAATAATAATAATAATAATAATAATAATAATAATAATAATAATAATAATAATAATAATAATAATAATAATAATAATAATAATAATAATAATAATAATACAATTTGTTTATAATATAATATTAATTTGTAATTTGAATTATTGTATACGAAAATTCGAAATACATTTAAAATTTTGACATTTTTTTTTATTATTTTATATTCAAAATGTAAAAACAAATAAAAAAAATATTGATATATATAATAAAATGAATACATAATACAATTTAATTGCTCAAATTACATTTTTTTTCTAAAATAGCTAATAGAAGAATTCTCAAATAGTTCAAACTATTTATTTGATTAATTTTATTATATTTATTATAATATTTTTGTTGTTGTTGCATATTTTGTATTGAAAACTATAGACAGTGAACATTTTCTAAAAATATTTATTTTTATTGAACTATTATATTATTATATTATAGATTATTATATATCAATAAATTCAACCCAAATTAAATTTAATTATATTTACCTTACTCCATTTCCTTTCAAGTTTCCTGCATCATTTGAGCGCAAGTCGAAAGTAAAAGAATACTTAAAGTTGAAAAACTTTACTTGATTTGCTAGCATGCTTATTGGCTTAAAGCCGCTGGCTAAGCAGAGCCTGCAACTGGTCTACATGAGGCCACTTAAGACGAAACACTTAAACAATTTTCTTGTCCAAATTTTTGCACACGATTGCCAGAGGACAAGCAGTTGGGTCGGAGTGCGTAGTCTGAGGCGATCAGAATGCTCATGAATGTGGTATACAATAAAATTAGTTTCCACTGTGTGTGTGTGCGAGACATGCAAAGACGTTTGCAATTTGCCTGTAATCCTCTAGCCAAGAGTTTCTTGGGCCGTGGGTAACTAGTGGATGAGGTGGATCCTTCCCGCACAGCTACTTCAACGCTTTAAACAACGAAAATTGAATTGTATTTTTGAGTTGGTCTTCAGTAAGCACTTAAGAGAGCTTGTTCTCAACAATTTTCAATTGTTTGGCAGTTTATGCGCTTTTATTTATTTGCGTTCCGTTTTTGGAGTTCGGAGTGTGTTCTGTAATAAAAGCCGGAAGAAACGAGCGAAATGGCTTTATTTCATTTATTTGCCACTTTATTACCCACATTGGTTGCTGTTGCTGTTGCTGCCGGTCAAGCAAATTACTTGGGTAATTTAAAATGCAATCGGCCTTAAATGTGGTCCATAGCCAAAAGATAACAAAAGCAAATTTACCAGTTAAACATTAATTCATTTTGACAATTGCAAAATTTGCTCAAACTGCACAGAACTCAACTTGTTTTTATCTTTTCCTAAATGCTTTATGGCAGTATATTGCAAAATTTTTCATAAGCATGACGAGTGTGTGTGTTGTGTGTGTGAGTGTGTGTATTTCACAAATTTTTATTTGCTCTGTGCGTCTAACGAGAAAATCGCATAAATGTTTTCGACTGTCAACAAAGGCTTGACATGAAAGCAGCAACTGCCAGCCCAATGAAACGATGCTGCTTTCTCTATTTACTCTCTTTGTGCGTGAGTGTGAGTGGGCGTGTGTGTGTGTTGGTCTTTCTTTACTGTTTGTCACAGTTGGACTATTAAATATCTATTTGGAGTACATTGAAATTGCGCAATCTTGACTCAAAACAGCGCAGTTTATGGCAGCAGCTAGAAAAAATTATTGCATACTTTTGGGCTGACCATAAAGTGTTTTGCCTTTGTCTGTCTGTCTCTCTCTCTCCCTCGCTCGAACTGTCTGCCTTTGGCAATGAAAAAGCATTTCAAATGACATTCGCTTCACAAATTGTGCTTTGCATTTTATATGCACGGACAGTGAACACTAATTTGAGGCGCAAACAAACGCCACAAATGAGCTGTGGGTCAGCACAATTAACAAACAGATTTTTATATAGGGTATTTACTATATATAAAACTTTTTCACTATGTGATGAGATCTGAGAATAGCGCATACATAGTTAAAATGTATGAAATATCAAATTGTAGTTTATTTATTTTGCCTTCTGCTTAAACATTTCAAAAATATATAAATTAACATAATATATTAAAATATATTTATTTAATTTAAATATTTTTAAGCATATAATTTTCTATATTTATATACAATTATGTATCATATTTAATATTATGTATCAATTCTTTGACTATATTTTCAAGCATTATGAGAGTCAGTTGCTCGCTTTATCCTTCAAATGTTTTCATAGAAATATATATTTATATATACATATGTATACATAATTTTTTTTGTTTTTATATACCCATTTTTCACTCTATTTACAGGGCATTCATCAAGTCGTACTAAAAACTAATTTAATATTTTTTTTCTTGCTGCTTTCACAAACAATTGTCAAGTGCGCGTTTCACGTACGTGCATGTCAGCTGGCTTATGAAAGGAGCTCGGTTCGGTTGGATTTTAAAGCCAGCTGCTGGCTGATTGGGCTGAAATGTGGCAACGTAAGCCACGTTAAGACGACGCTTGGTTTTTGCTAGAAAATACGCAATAAATGCGTCTCGTTGCGTCTCCCAGAAGGCCTGCGGCCAAGATTGCATTGCAAATTTTGTCATCAACATATAAATGAAGTATGAATGGCAGACGTCTGACTGTCAATTGGAAAAACGAGCCAATAAATCCAGGTGGCATAGTAGCCAGATCCACAAAAGGGAAAAACAACAGCAACTGCTTCATTTACTCCACTCTTTCACAATTTGCCAATTTCAAAATGTAATTACTTTAGCTGAGCCCGAAGATTTGCTGCAATTCACATTTGATAAATTACTTAAAAAAAAAAATGTGAAAAACAAAAAGAAAATTCAGAATTAATATTCAGCAAATCCGAATGAATATATACGTATATAAATGTATAATTTAATCAAGCTGTGTGTGTGTATGTTGGAGGAACGGAACGATAACGATCCGGTTTCCCTGCAGGCGTTGGCAAATTAAATTTGCATGCCGCAATTCCATGCAACAAAAAAGTGTCAAAGCCCGAACTTGTGTCGAGTTATTTACTAAAGAAAAACACAATTGTTTGTAGCATTTGCGGCTGGACCACAAAATTCGACCATGCACCATGAGCCCAGTGCCACGCCCCACTCCATTGCCATCCCCACTACTCCTGTTAAGGTAGCAGCATAAACAACAAACTGCGACATAGGCAAATAGAACTTATTTTTGTTGTGCGAGTAGATTTGAAAATTTGTTAATTTGCGCAAAAGTTTGCGTTGCATTTCCTCTGGCGACGTGTGTGGCATAAACCCATGCAACGTGGGGGATTGGATGACTAGAGATGAGCGTTAGACGGGCTGCTTCAGCGTGACACGAAAAAGTTTTTTTTTTTAATTTATTTTTAAATATTTTTTTTAACTTATTAATTTTTTTTTATTATTGAGTGTAGAAAATTTTGTGGCTTGATGTATTAAATTTGTAAGGGAAGCAGATGATAGCTAAAGGAAAATATGTATTGAATGTTAAAAATAAATATATAAATAATAAAAATAAATATTTAGTAAATGGAAAATTTAAATACCTTAAATACCTAAATTATAATACAAAATATATATGATTATAAATCAGCTTAGTTATCGGAGTTTTTCTTTAGCACTTTCTATCTATCAAATACTGTTAGAAATATTTTAATAATTCTTCTAATATATTTTATATTTTAATATGTACATAACATAATAAATATTATATAATACATATTATAAATTATTATAATATTGAATATAAATATAATACAGTCAAAAAAAATATTTAATATGGCATACTCAATAATTTGTTCAGCTTCATAGGTCACTACACGGGCCCATCTCTAGTTCAGCCTCTCGGGCTTGTCGCCTGGCCAGGCGATTATGTGATTTGGCTGGACTCGGTCGAGCAGCGAGCAGCACTACGAGGTCTGAGGCTAACCACTTTGCTGTAATTAATGAACACAACACATATTTGAAAATAAAGGCATTGCCAGCATACGCATAGACCGAAATACGCATTTGCTTTGGCGTACAATTAGCATGGGCGAAACCATAACCAAACTAGTGAAGCTCATTATTATATTTCTATTGAAATAAAATTCTAGAAATATATATAGATTTTGCATAGATTCTTCTGCCAGTCATTTAAATATCTATACAAACCAATATGTTCTATAATAAATATTTCTACCTCAATCACTTACTATCCGTTTTAGCCTGCTATTAAAATTTACCTTCAACTTTAAACCAGCTATTTGTTTTAGCCATATACATTTAGATTCACTTCGCTTCAGCTTTGGCCAATTTGGCATGCTATATGTGGATGTATAAAATATGACAGCATTCGCATGTCCTTGCATTATCTTTGCAGTGGAAGCTGTAGGTCCATAAAATGGACCCGTTGCCAGTTGCTAGTTTCAGCCATGCAACATGACAAATGTTTATTTGCTGTGCTGGTTTTTGTTTTTAGCCAAAAAGTACTTCGGCTACCATTTGTATGCTGTTTGGCTGTGGCTATGGCTATGGTTGGGCAAATAATTTATAGAGTGCACGTATTCAATATATACATATTTGTACGAATATGAGCTTAGCTCGTCGATGCCAGACGAGCTGGGTATCAGCTGGCTATTGCCATTGCCATTGTGGGTGTTTGTTGTGTTAATCGCTGGTAATTTACACTGCAATCATTACGTTTACAGTAAAGAACAAAAAGAACAAATAAATATTAATTGAATAGCGCAGCAGAGCGAAAGCTTCGTGTGCGCATTATTACAGCTTAAAATTATAATTTGAAAATCAGTTGAATTAATGTGAAATGTTTCCACCTGACAGCAGCAAAGCGCGTTAGTTAATGTTTAATAATATAATATAATAATAATATATAACTTTTGTTTTATATATTTATAATTTTATTGTAATATATATTTTAAATATATTTTTCTGAGCATCACATATATATGTATCAAAGCTAAACTAAAATTACTTCATTATGCCAGAAAACATTTTTATAATAGAATTTGTCAACTTAAATTTTTGTTTATATATTTGTTGTCCATTTAAAGTATGTAAAATTTGTACAGTTTATTTAATATCTCTAGTATGACAAGTATTAGTATTAATTAAAACTGATTTGAAATTAATTTAGCAAGCTTTTATTATTTTTATTATTTTTCTATGTAGAATATTTATATTTTCTAGCATTTCTTTGAGCCTTACGCAGATGGATTAAAAACATTGCCAAATGGTTTTAAATGTTGTTCGGTGGAAACGCATTAAAAAAGCATGCATAAAAAATAGATTTGCATGTGTGTGTTTGTTTGTTTATTGCATTGCTCATAGTAAAGAAATATGCATGCAAATTTAATTTACACAGGCATACACACACCCACACACAGACGCTGCCATGGAGCGCGCACCCAAAGTCGTAGCATACTTTTCAGAGCCGCTGGGCATTAAAAAATGAATTCTCTTCAGCCAGTCGGCGACTGTTGTGTGTGAGTGTGTTTATTTAAATAAAAATAATCACACATGCAAATTAATAATTTCATTCTCTGCCGCAGTGCCTGGGAGTGCCTTTATACAAACAAATTTTGGAGGGCAAAAATATTTGATTTGAAAATTTTTGTCCATAAATAAAATACTCGAAGCCAAATATTTGTTTTTTAATTTTTTTTTTTGTGCTCCCATTTAGTTATGCATTGGGCCATGAACAATAAATTGTTTGTGTGTGGGTGTCTGTGTTTGTGGCAAATCTGTTGCGCATTGGTTTTTGCTTATCGTGCAAATAATTTATGGCCTGGCAAAAAAAATGGCAATTGAGGTCTCAGTTAGGCGAGCCGATTTATCAATTTATCAATTTGCCACTTTAAGCCTGGTTCATTTTGTTCATATTGTTTGCTATTTGTTCACATTTGTTTGCGCTGCAACACGATAATAATAACTGTTAATTTACATGCCGCAAGTGTCAATGGGCCGCTGGCCATCTGTAATTATGGACACCAGATTTTCTGGTTTAAAAAAAACATCAATTTTTTAAATTTCTTTTATTATTATGGTTTTTCTCACTTTGTATGAGATAATGACGGGTGATATAATTCGGTAAACAATGTTGGAGGCCAGCAAATTGTATTAAAATGTTTGGTTAAATATATAGTAGCTCTATTATCTCCTTAGTTAGCCTGTTAATCAAATAGTTAGTATAAAATATAATAAATTGAGCAATAAGCAAAGTTTTAAAGAGAATTTTTTTTTTGTTGTATATCCAAACTCATCATACCAATCAGATATATATGCATCGCTTATGACTAGGGTATACAGTGCTCGGTTTGTCATTGTTAACCAATCTTTCTTATGTTTACATTTTGTTTGCGCTTTAAATGAAGTTTTTTCTTGTTTTTTTAATTTTAATGGCACAAAGTATTTCATAAAGTGCATTGGCATGCAAATTACGTTAAGCTCATGAATTTATAATTTAATGAAGACACTTTGTCGCCATAATTGGTCAACAACAATTCGCAATGCGGCCATAATATTGTTGTTAATTTAATAAATGCGATACGGCGATTGCCGCAATCGCTCTGATTTTTGTGCATTTCACATGTATATATTTATTTATTATTTTTACATAATTATTGACGTTGTTGCTGTAGCCGCTTGCGTTTGCACGTACTTAATTAAATTGCATGTTTTCGGTTTTAAAAATTTCATTTCGACTTCGACGCAGTTTTCATTTATGCACACCGAGAATCATCCAGCGAATATGGATTAAGATATATGGTAAGAGGCTGCAGTTGCAGCCGAGTCGAGTGTGCTTCCCTCTATCGTGAACTGTGTTTATGCGCAAATGATATGGGTGATAGGAAAATTGTAAAATTGAAATGTAGTAAACTTGTTTTAAGTAATAAAATATATATTAATATCAATATATTAATATATTATAATATTTTTATTTTTTAAATTTTGTTTACACTTTTAAGAAATATGTTTGTTTGTTTTTTATATAAGTTTTGAACTGGTTCGATGTCGTCTTCTAAACTCAGACGGGTTGAACGATTTTTTTTTTTTAATAATATTAAGTGTTCTCAAATATTTATTTTAAATTTAGAAAAATTTTTCGAAAAATGTTCATTATTTTTTGTAGAATAAATATGAAATAAATGTTATAATATAAAATTAATATTTAATTAAATTTCAATGCAACTTTTATTATATTATTTTATATATATTTATTATTATATTATTTTTGTTTAGTATTTCTTAACCAAAGCCAAGAGTATAGCACAGTTTTCAGCGTAAATCTTCTTCGATAATAAACATTTTTTTTATATAAATAAATAATAATAATTGTTCTAAATGTCTTTTTTTTATTCACACACTTTGTATTATTTAAGATCATGATATGTGAACGCATAAACAACTCAATTCGGGCTCGCTGACAGCTCTGTCAGTTTTCATTCTTGCGTGTGTTTCAATTAACTTTTTGCCTGCACCAAAAACGCAGATATGAGAATGCAGCTGAGAATGTGTCGAGTCGGTGGCGTTGGTGGTTGGTGGTGGCGCTTGGCGGCTGCTTGTATTATAAGCAGCTTCTTCGCTTGTTTGAACATAAAAATGCGACGCTTAACATAAATTACGCGACGTGTCAGTTCTTCTGTGTGTTATGTTTGTGTTCGCATGGCGACGGGTGGGTAGGGAGGTGGCGAGGCATGCAACCTGGTGCTGCAGGTGCAAGTCAAGTTAATTGTTAAGTGCTTGGCGCGTAGCTGTTGCTGCTGCAGCTACGTCCGGGATTAGCAGGCACTGTGCTACGTCTTAAGCATCAAAGTTTTTGGACGTATCGTTTTTTTTTTCTTTTTTTTTTTTTTTTAATGGCAGGCACAAAGTTGCCCCAACATCGACATCAGCAACGGCAGCGGCAGCATCAGCTTCCGCAATTTATGTGGCAAGCTAGATCGCAAACTCAAAACACAGAGAAAAGAAACTGTAAATTATAATTGCATATTTTCATATTTTACAATTGACGCCGTCAGACTTGCGGCTGCCACGGCCGTGTTGTCCTGCCACGCGTCCTGCCTTGCAGCTTAATGAGAAATTAAATGTCTGCACTGCTTATGCATGCAATTTTCTCACAACTTTTCAATGAAAAGCTAACTCTGGAAATTTCCACAATTTCCGTTTAACATTCAAAGGCCGAAGTTGAAGACGCCTTTTGGCCGCATCTGTTCAAAATGCATTTGCATTTAGTGTTTCAAAGACAATACTCTCTCGCTTTCTTACTCTGTCTCTCTCTCTCTCTCTCTCTCAGGCTTTCAATTCGTGGTGATTAACTAAATGAAATTTCATTTAATTTAAGTGCAGTCTCAAGGTATCTAATGCATATACATAATGTATATGTTTAAAGTGAGATAGTGATTCAGTCCATCTTCATCAATCTTTGTCTTTTAGTCAATCAATCAGTTTTTCAGTTCATATGGCATTCAATCAGTAAATCAATTAATCAGTTCATCAATCATTTATATCAATCATTAGATCAATGCAGGCTTCATTTATCCATATGACAAGTTAGTCTGTGAGCCAATTAGCTGCTCTGTCAAGCAGCATGTTTAATCGTCAATCAGTCAATCTGGAAATCAATCAATCGCTCATACTCATAAGTCTGTTAACAAATCAATAAGTCCATCATCTGTCATGTATGGAGTGCTGAAGCTTACCAGTCAATCAGTCAGTCAGTCGATCAATCAAACAAATGGTCTATCAATCAGTCGGTCACTTATGCTATCCATCTATCAAATTGTCAATGAAAAAAATAAATAAGCATGTCAGTCTCTCAATCAGTCAATCACTCTGTCTTTCAATCAATCAGTCACATCAAATTTTCTTTTTCTCCTTATTCTGCAATCCTCTTAAACTTTCTGTCTAATCCCACAGACTTCCGCTCAACCATCTAAACTCGGTTAGCAATTTTCTTACCTTGGCATTTGTCTTGGCCAACAATTGAAAAAGTTTGCAGCCAAGCTAATGCACACACATTTTTATAAACATCTAATTTGAAAAAAGGTGTGCGACAGTTGAAACCAAAAAAAAAAAAGTGAAAACTGGAAAAACTAAAACTATAAACCCCGAGGGTAAGAATCCAGCTAAACCAAACCAAACCGACCGGACTGCAACTCGTGGGCGATAACAAGCTGCCAATTGCTGGACGATTGTTGCCTTTGGGCTGTAGGAAAATTATTTCACAGCTGAAGCAATTTTCATGAAATTAGTTTTTCTTCCCGATAGGTTTTCTTTGCCATTTTCCATTTTGCTATTTGGCAAATCTCATTTACCTGTAGGAGAAACTTGAACACGCATAAAACCGGATATATATATATATATATATATATATATATATTAGCCGAAAAGTCGAGTTAATTCAAATACAATGCGTCTACGATTAATATTTTATAATTTTGCGCACGATTTTCAATTTCTGTCTGTTAACAGGGCCAACAGCAGCGGTGAAAGTTTTTTGCCAATTTTCTATTTTGCTTTGCTTGGCTGCTTTTGTGTCGTGTGCCTTGCGGCTGCCAGACATGCATTTGAGTTTTTCGTGCTGGCCAAGATTTTTCTGAAGCAAGGCAAGTGAAAGGCTGTGAATGGAAAGCCTTTCAGTTCGAGCACTTCATTCGAGTGCATTATGAATAATTAATTGTGGAACAATTGCCGCCCAATGTCAATGCCATCATTAACTGAAGGGCTCTGGGAGTTGCCCAAAAACCAGTTCAAGTCTTGTTTAACAAGCCATTTGGCTGTCTGCCTGTTGTCCTTGAAGTTGCCGGATTAATTTCCCATTTCTGGCTCCGGCAACTAATCCCCTAAAAATAGTCCAGCTAAAAACTTTTCAGTTTGTAATTGTTAAATGCAATTGAATTTATAAGCGGCGCATAATTAAAATTACGCAAAAACTTTTTGCAACTATTGCACTTCCGCAGCTTTGGCATCCTGATCCTTGATCCAGTGTCCTGCGTCCTGTATCCTGGACCATTGTCTCCCTTTGAGCTGGCTTCTAAGTGGGTTTCTGCTAACAGGATGAGCTTCGCTTAAAATATTTTCAGCGGCGGAATGCGAATGCCATTGGAGCTGAGAGTCGTGAGTTGAGAGTCGAGAGTGTAGTGGACGTGAGCCTTGGCCAACACTTTGCTGGCGGTTAATGAGGCGTGTCTGGGCATTGAGGCAGCGCTTTGGCAATGCTTGAAAAACTCGAAGAAAAATGCGTGGAAATTTCTGCTTACTGCAAAGTTTTATAATTAGTTTTGCCTTTCATTAAATGCTGTATAAAAATTTTAAAATATATAAAATATATATATATATATATATATATATATATATATATATTTATATACTATATTTATTGATATTATTATTATAATTATTATTTATATTTATATATATATTATATGAAATCTTTTACTCACAGCTAGAGCAGATGAAACCCTGAGCCAAATTTGAAGTTTAATAACAGGGCACACAGCTCAGTTTTAAAGCGCATATCGCGTATATATTAGGTAAAAATATATATTATTTTTATATTATACATTGATTTTTTTACTGATTAATAAACTTGAAGCTTTTGTAAAAAAAATATATGAAATATATAAAAACTTAAATCCTTCCCAAAGTCTATCAGCCAGAACTCAAACTCACATTCATAATTTAATAGATGAAATGAAAAGCTTTAAGCATTGAAGCTTTGCATTCAGCCCGCATCGGCTAATATCTTTTAAATAATTTACTTGTTTTTGCATTGTATCTTTTGGTGTGTGCGAATTTTCTAATTCCTTGCAGAAAACTAGAGCGCTTTTCTTTGACTCATGCATACACATATATCTATGTGGCTGCTAAGTATAATGCGGCTGCTTATCTGCTGGCTAAATATGCAGCTGCTCAAACTAAAAACCTAGAGAACAACAAACAACAACAATTCCCATAAAGAGACACAAACCATTTGGCATTTTCATCAAGAAGATAGAAGCACACACACATACACACACACACACTCGCACACACATACGACTCATTTGACTGTCGCCAGCTGTAATGGGAATGCATGAGATGCTTCTGCTGGAAAATTTTAGCTGCTCAGTTGTAAACACACCAAACATCAAAGATCCACCGAGCTGAAAACGTTTTTGTTTTTTAGCCAAGTTCGCAGCGAAATGCTGATGATGATGAAAAGCTGACGCACAATTTGTAAGCAAGAATAAAGCATTTCAGCTAAATTAGTTTTTGTCAATTGCATTAACTAATGTAGTTCGAGTTTGTGTTTTTTTTTTTAAAGCATTAACTATAAAGCTGAGTGCATAAATAAGGAATTTAAATTGATATTAAAATGACATTTAATTAAGATTAAAATTTATGCAACCAAAAAGAGCTGAACAATTGGTAAATACAAGAAAAAAAAACAAAAATTAAAATAAAGCCAAAAGTGTTTTAAATGCATTTTCGGTTGGAAATATTTTTTGTAAATACTCGCCACGCCCCCTACCGCTGCGCCTTCGCCTGGCCGGGGCTTAAAGCTTACCGAAGCCCGGCTCGGCTAAAACGAGCAACATTGTATTGCCAAATCGGGGCCAGGATGTGGGCGCGGGCCACAACCAACGGCCGACGAATGAGACGACGAGCTGCTCCGCCCGCCCTGCCCCTTCAACCTATATACCATGGCCATGTAGGCGACATGGAAGCCCGTCGTTGGTTGGCTGCCCGTCTAAATGGAGCCTATGTAAACGACGCACGCATCCGTCGTGCGCTGCTCGCCTGTGTATGTGTGCGCCTATGTGTATGTAGGTGACATGTACCACAACAACAAGAGTCATGGCAATGGCCAAAGGTAGCGGAGTAAAAGCCAAATCTGTAGGGAGCCCACTGCAGGGGAAGTTTACGTCAAACATGTTGCAAGAGGAGGAGTTTGCCACTGGCTGCCAACATGGTTGAAGCTCAATGAAAATCAAATTTTCTACCAAAAATATAGTTCATAGTTTTTAGTTTATTATATTCATTTATATCTATGGAAAAATAAAAAAATAGATTTATTAATGTAACACATAATTTAAGAGCTATTATTACTTGATAAACATTTTTAAAATATAAAACAAAATATTTTATAGAAATATTTTATATATCTATGAAATTAAGTGCATAGTTCCACAGCATTTAAAAAAATATTTAAAAATATATATACATAATACCCTTGGTTTAAATTAGAAATTTTAAAGAAATTAAATATGACTACAAATTAAAAAAATAATATTAAGAAACTTTCGCTTTGACTGAGCTTTAACTTATATAATATATGATACAAAAAATGTTATAAAAATTTAAATAAATAATAAATAAAACTAATATTTTTAAGCTTTAAGTTCAGCTTAAGTTAAATAAGCATTAAATAAACATTATTTAAAAAGTGAAAATATAATAAATAAATAAAAATATGTAATAATAATACAAATATTTTCACATTTTGTCTGAGATTTAATTATATTTTGAAAAATATTAAAAACAAAATTTTTTTATTAACATCATTGGATATTGGACAAGCAATTATATGAATTCAGATATTAAACATTTAATTTACTTTGAATAGTTCTTTACAGCATCCACCAGAAATTTTTCAACTCAAAGACTTTTCATTAACTAATTTTTACATTTTATTAAATTTTGTATTTATAAATTTTTGCTGTTAATGCTTATCAGATTCCACTATAAAAGTATCAGTAATATATTATATATCTTATAATAAATTCGAATTTTTGTACCAATATTTTACGACTTTAACAATTGTTAATCCAGAATTCAAATTTATAAACTTTAAAATATAATTCAATATTATTTATGCACCTTCATTCACATCAAATTTGCATTTAAATTCTGTTCCTCCCACGGCTAATGAAGGAGAAGATGAGAAAAACGGAAACACCGACCTGCCCCAAAAAATACATGCAACATTTAAATGGATTTGAAGACAACGCCTGGCAATTAAAACGAGCACGCATACAACGAGTAATACGCACATTTCATTCGTTGCCCGATCGGCCATATATGCATGTACATACGCATATATACACATGTGTAAATATGCAGCTGCGTATATAAATTTACTGAAGTTTTGTAGGTGGAGTTCCCGACTTATGTAAGAATTTATTTTTTGTTGTACGCCGCTGCGAATGTTTTGTCCTTATTTCATTTGACCGACGGCGGGGCAATGCTAGAGCGAGATGGCTAGCGTTGCGAACACGAACATGTTCGACGTGCCGAGCACTTTGAGTTGCATACTGCAGGGCGCCAAAAAAGTTAACCGTGGCCAAGTCTGTGCAGCGTGCACTGTTGTAGTAAACAGAGCGCTCATTCGCTCACGACTTTACAGTTACCGAACGAAAGAGAGAGAGAGAGAGAGAGAGCGAGCAAGCAAGTGAGAGAGTATGAATACAGAATGCCGGCCACGTGACACTGTTGCATTTCCCGTTGATAGTGTGCGTGTGTGTGTGTGTGTGTGTGTGTGTGCCTCAATGCTGATAAGCAGCAACGAAGCTATTAATCAAAACAAAATCAAAAGAAGACGCGTCTTTGTGTGCGTGTGCTGAGTGGCGTGAGAGAAACACGTGCCGTTCACTTAACAGCAGCGCTTTAACAGCGCACTGTTAACGTCACCCAGTTGGCAACAAGCCGGGCGACCGCTGCTTCTATTTGTCTTTATATCTAATTATAGACTTAGTGCCTGTAAATGCGTGGAGCTTAGGTGTAATCATCAACGCCCACCACCCGCTAGCCATTTGCATTCGAGTAAATGAAGAGCGACACAGCGAGACAGTATTGATTGCATAAATGCTAGCTTAACCTTGATATTGCTCTGTGTACTTAGGCATTGAGCAATTCAGCGTTGCAAACGCATTAAATCAATTGCTTCGGCTCAAGTCCCCAGGCTGCTGCTCCTGCTGCTACTGCGTTGCATTGTTGCTAAGCCGTTAAGCGACTGCTTCCTTTTGCCTGTTTGCCCAACGCTTTGGCCACACGCGCGCGCCGCAAATAAAGACGTGCCACATCTTATATATTTATACAGATCTTTATATATATATATATGCATTCGCACATAAAAATGTCCTTGTACTTTTATATAATAAACGATTCAATGCCGAAGCCGGCAACTATCAGACCACTGGCCGCCTTAACAGCGCTCTGTTAATTACAGTGCACTGATAAGAGCCGGCAAAATGCAAGGCGCCAGAGAGCGCAAAACAAACTAACAGAGGGAGAGAGCAGGACAGAGAGGGAGAGAGAGAGATAGAGAGAGTGAGCAAGTCTTACTGCTGCTGCTATGTAAAGTGCAACTGTAAAGTGCCCTGTAGTTGCGTGGCACTAAGCCAACACCAACGCCAACGCCAACGCCAACAGTGGCCGACATACACGTCCGTCTCTATGTATGCATGCATATATGTATGTGGGCCAGAATGCGGGGCGCCGTTGTACGAACAGCTTGCAACACTGCCGACTGCCGACTGCCGTCTGCCGACTGCCGACTGCCGACTGCGCTGCTGCTGTCGTTGGTTTGCACAACGACAACTACAACTACAACACATTTAGTTTGGGGGCTGCAGCTACACAACCCTTGACCAAGGCTCAACTTCGTGTTGAGCTCGCCTGTCTTGCATTATGTACATGCGACAACACATGTAGATGTAGCCCTGCTGTCTATGTGTTAGTCGGTGCTGCTGCTGCGAGTGCCACGAGTGCTACGACTGCTGCTGCAACAATCGCATTTTGCACAAACGCCAACATTTAGTTGAACGCGGCTGTTCCTTCAGGAAGGACGCGCAGCAGTTGCCAAACAGCCACAGAAGTCAACCAACCATTTTAGCCAGCCAATTTACTTGGCTCTTGAGTGTGTCTTAACTTCAAACTAAAAATAATTTTTTCTTTTTTTTTTGCTGTAACTATTAGCCAAGTTAGCCGAGTGTTGTAATCAGAACTCAAGTAATTAGGCAATATCTAAGCACAGCTGAGACGTTAACAGAAGCCGGCGCTGTAAAGTTTACAGCGCGCGTTACATAAATGCTACAGGCGCCGCTCTGAGCATTTGAATTGACTCGTTAACTTAAGAAAGGCCCGCCAGCATCTTTAGAAATCAGCATTTTGGTGGGACGGTCTAATTGGCTAATTGGCAGCGCTATTAAAGCGTTGCATTGCGGCAAGCAAAAGCCATGCATCAAATTGCAGTTTAAGATACGCGAAAAAGAAAAACAATTTGCTTCTGTTGCTCGATTTACTACTTCTACTTTAAGTTGTTCTTGCTTGTTTTTTTTCTTGCTGCGCTCTTGTGTGTAATTTTATTAGACTTTCGTGCTCAGTGAACATTACTTGAAAAGATACTAGTTGTTGCTTCGTCAAAAAAAAGAAGATAAAGTGAATTCTATTTTATTATTAAAGTCAACAAGTTGCTGCAAAATCTCATAGACAACAAACCAGGTGAGTTTCATATGACAGAGGAGCAGCTGTTGCTGTTGCTGTACTTTTACCTGTTCATATCCTATTATTACATGCTGTGGCATTATGCTTAAGTGTTGATTATGTTTAGGATATTGTCTGGCTTGCCAAGTGCTTGTGCTGTGGGAAAATGTGAAAAGGTGAAAGAAAATGTGCTTTGATTGAAAGCGTAATGAAGCTTGATTGGCAGTTGAGCAACGCTTCTTATTAAACTACCTATCATTTGAAACAAATTGATATAGTTGTCTTTAATTGTGGTATAGGAAAATTATGATGACGCTTTTAACCTCATTGGAAGCATTCAAAAATGAATTTTTTAAATTTTTACAAACTTCAGTAAATTGAGGAATATTATAAAAGTTTTAAAAAGTTTTTATTCTCCTCTTCTGCTTTAATAAATAAAATCTTTGAAAATTTTATAAAACTAATTTATTTATTTAAAAATAAACTTATAATTATGTAACAAATATTTTACGAACAAAAAGCTAATACAATTTTTAAATAATTTGTTTTTTTTTTTTTCAATTAGGTTTGATAATTTAGAAAAATATTAAACAAAAATTTTATTAATTAAAAAAATTATTTTTAAAAACATGTATAAAATTTTTAAGAATTAAATTTCGTGAATTTCATTTTTGGTTGACTTATAAATATTACTTTTATTGAATATATTAACATTTTGTATGAAATATCCTTCAAAGTAGTTTAAAATATAATAAACAAAATATATTCTCCAATTGCGAAGAATATGATCTTTATTCGTCGATTAAAAAGTTATTTGGGCAATAACTTGAGCTTAAGCTTAGAACAGTGTACTACTCTGAAATAAATATAAATAAATAAAATATAAAATATATTTTAGTTGCATAAGATTCGGTTACCCTCAGTTATCTCATATATTCGTAATTTATGTATAAATCGCAGAGCAAATAAAATATTACAAAAATAATAAAGCTGTTAGCACACACTAAAACTGAATAAAATATACAATAATATTGTTGGTTATTTTAAAAAGCACAATATATATATGTAAATAAAATAAGAAATGTGTTTGCAATTAGTTGCAAACGTTGTTAAATAATCCAAACATTTTTACAAGCGGTTCCCCTTTGTAAAGCTGCTGAAACTTTATAATCTGACGCCTTGGTTTGTTTACATGAATTCCAAATGCCTCAGCCGCAACAGCAAAAACAATAACAACAACGACAGTAATAACAAAAACAATGAGTTGAGTATAAAAAATTTTCCATATTTACACAAGACAATTTACACACTCGGCTATCGGAATGGCACAGGCTGCAGCAGACGCAGAGGCTTTGCATAGAGGAGGAGTATACAAGGTAGAGAGGGGGTGAGCTTGGTAGAGCTGTCTGTCTATTTGTAAGCACTGACTGACTGAGCGAGTGAGTGTCGAGGTTATTTTGTAAATTGTGTGTAAGCCGAACTGCTGCCTGCTGAACATGCAAAAGTCCAACAAGTTAGCTAACGTGTGTGTCTGTGTGTGTGTGTGTGTGTGTGTGTGTGTGTGTGTGTGTGTGTGGCATGTGGCATGAATGAATATGTGGCAAGTGGAAAAACGGGCAGCCAGGCTAAGGACAAGTGTCGGCTGCAAAGGCAATTGTTATTGCACTCTACAGCGGCTGCCGTCTAGGTATGGGTGTCGCACTGTGTACGTGTGTTGCAACAACAACAATTGCAGACGGAAGTAATTCGATTTTGTTGGCATGTTGATGATGAGCCTATGACATTCTTGTGCTATCCACGGACGGCCAGTCAAATAAACAGTCAAACAAACAAACAAACTGTCTGCGGCAGTCGCAATTGTCACAGCTGTCAGCCTGTGACTGGATAAAGGGTTTATGGGGCATGCAACAAGACCGAAACAAGATCATATTTTAGTGCACATTAATAACACACAGTGCACAGCACAATTAATACAATTATTTATGCACTTCCCGTGCCGAGAGCCAAAAACTAATTTCGCTCAAATTTGCCTACAAAATGCATAAGCTAAATTATTATCATTATTATTATTACTAATGTAATAATTTATTTACAACATTAAATGAAATTAATTGTAATCGAGCGACAAATTGTGCAGCATTTCACATCTCACTAAATGTTTTCTACATTTATTGCATACTAAATAACATTTATTACACATTTTTATGAGCTCGAATTTCTGTTGTTCTAGAAATGCATTCGGCTGCTTAGCTTGGCATTATTTATGGTATTAATAGCTGTCGGTTGAGTCTGAATTAGTTGGCCTAAAAAGTTGAATATAATTTGTTAAAAAAAAATTATTATATATATAAATCTTTTTAATATATCTATAAAGTGCACTTTAATTAGGTTTAAATTTTAAAGAGAAGCATATATTGACTTAGAGTATGTATGTAATTATTGAGATGATCTCACTTATTGCATGGAATATATAAAAAAAATTATTTTTAATGTCTTACATATATTTATTTATTTTGATATATTTTAATATTTTTTATATATTTTATTATTTTTAATATATATTTTTGATAAATCTATTACAAAAAAAATAAATAAATATATAGATATTAAATACATATATATGATGTCATGAAAAATCATATTTCTTTTGATCTATTCCTAAAAAAATCTGTGCTTTATATAACTGTTGAGCAAGAGAAGAATAAGTTATAAAATGTATAAATAATTTAAAAGTTGTATATATGTTTAGTTTGTAAATTTTATAAGCTTTATTTCCAGATTATTACTTTTTATTATAATTATCTGCAAATTAACAAGTTTTAACAAATTCTTCTTAGCAACAAATTCTTGTGTAAAAAAATTATAAGGCATAGACGAAATCGAAGTTTGTTGTAGTTTTTAAAATAAAATCATATAATATTATTAATATTAATTATATAATAATATTATAATATTATAGAGCAATCATTATTAATATTAATCATATCATAAATATTATAAAATTATTTTAGAGCAAGAAATGAAAAATCTTAATCATATCTATCTCTGAGAATTAAGCGCTTTAACAATTCAACACGACTTACTGAAAAATAAAAATGTCCACTTTAATTGCCTGCTGCAAAAGCATTTAGTCAAAGTTGAGCTTCCACTCAAATGTAACACGAAAATTCCTGCAAATTGTGAGCACTAAAAACTAATTATGAAAAGCAACCGCAAATTGTTAAACGAATTTAAAGCTGAAAATGTCAGAAAATGTGACAAAAATTGAGCAACATTTTACATGCGGTCAATCCACGTCGACAGGTTGCCAATTAAACTAGACAAAATTGTATCCAAGGCTGCGTAATTGCTTCGGTTTAAAAATGAATGCAAAGCGCTCAAAAATGCTCAAAGTAATAAAATCTAACTTGAGCAAAGCATTGCCCGAAAAGTGTCTTTTGATTCGACTGGGTAAATAGTATGTGTCTCTGTGTGTGTCTGTCTGTATCTACAGTTATTTTTATTAGGCCTGCGGTAAATGGTTTTTTGCCTAGGTTGAACAACTGAACATCAATATTTAATTTCATTACAAACCACAAAATGCCAAAAGAGCATCAACAATGACAAAAACGTAATAAATAATTCCCATCGAATATCTTTCAATATGGAAATGTTCATTTAAATATGCCTTTGAGGCGGTTCAATTTGAAGTCCATTAAGGGTAGCCTGAAGGACATCTCCATCACTCTCCCTCTCTGTCTGTTTGTCGTTTACACCTAGCTGTAAACTAAGTTGAAACCAATTTGTTGTTCATATATCTGGCTTTAAGCTGCAGCCCAGAGCTGAGACACGACCAGACACCCACACGCACACGCACACGCACACGCCCACACACATGGCCAAGTGCAGCTGCTGGCTGCATGTCCTTGTTATCCCGTATGCCTGCCCTTCAGCTAGCCGCTTCGGTGTCTGCTTAAAATGATAACGTTGAGTGTCCACACAGAAGACAAATGTGTGCTATTCAGGCGTGAAAATATTCCACTATAAATACACATAAACCGCAAAATCCCACTTTAATCTGTGTGTAATACTCGCTCTCTCCCTCTGTCCCTCTCTGCTACTCTCTGTCTCTTTTCATCAAACTGTGAACATTTCTTTATTTATAGATTTTCCACAGCTGAAAAATAGAAAAGTTGGCTGCTAACCAGACGCTAAATAGCGCGAAAATCTAATTATGAATAGCTTAAGGTCCAAGCCAAGTTTTTGCAATTCTGCAATTCGCAGTCACAAAAAATTAAAGCTGTTAAAAACTAAAATCAATATTAACTAAAGCTGGGCAGACTTTTAATTAGAAAAATTGTGGAACTGCTAAGATTAATGATGCCTTGCACAGCCCGACTATCATGTTTCGTTTATTAATCATTTGTTTACTGAAAGCCATAGAGGCATTTCAGCTATTTGGCCTTTAGCTTTTAAAAGGTACCAGAAGGTTACAAATAAAAAAATTTCATTGAAAGATAAAATTAAAAATAAATAAAATTTTACTTTTATGGGTTAAAATCTTTAAAGATCTTATCAAATTTTTAATCCTTAAGGTGTCTATCTTTATGCATGAAAGCATTAATATTGCCGCTCTTACTACGTAACGATCAGTTTCAGTTTATATACAATTAGGAAAACTTTAAAGCTTATTTTATATATAAAGATATATTACTTAGGACCTTTGTAACCTCTTCTTACTTCGATTTAAATTAAACATAGGATTTATTTTTAAAATTTTCTATATTTATTGTCATTTTGGAAAGGTTAGGCTGTTAGGCTGCCTTAATTCAGTTTTGTCTCATATCGTTAGTGAGTTCCTTAAGTTAATTTACTGTTCTAAAATAGTTCCCACAAAATCTAAAAACTTACTTTGATTTTTTTTTGCTGTTAACATTAAATTTTCAAAAAATCTGAAAAATTCTATATTAAATATTTTTGACCAAACATCCTCTTAACAAAATTTTTTTAAACTATTTAAGTGTTTCCTCAACTAGCTATAGTATATTATTATATATATATTATATATTATATTATAATATATTATAACATCATTCCAAAGCAATCAACCAGTCAATATACTCTATAAAATAAGCTCATCTCTTACATTTTATAAATTGAATTCGGAAATAACTTTATTTACTTATCGCGTGGCTCTCGTTAGACAAACAAACGTAAAGTGAACTCTTTAAGCTAACAGCTCGTGCTTTATACATTGGGATGTTGCCCAAAATTGGCAAGCAGCGCAGACAGCGTGCGCCTTTGCCCGCCCCGCTCTCACCGACCCTAGCCGTGCTCGTGCTGCTGTCTGGCTCCTCGTTGTCGGCAGCCGGCAAAAATAGAAAAAAAATTGTCAGTAAATGGCAGTAAATGTAAAACGAGCTGCAAAAACCGAACCGAGCAACGGCGACCCAATTTTCCTTAGCTGTAAAATCGCAGCTTTCATTAACCGCAGCGTCAGACGATTGAGGAGGGGAATGGAGCAGGGAAGTCTGCAGCAACTGTCGCGACTGTCAACGACTGCGTGGCAAAAACTGCAACAACGCGTGCCTTAAACAAAAACAAGCGCATTTCGAGCTGCCTGATTGAGGCGAGGTAAAGTTGAGGGAAGGCAGAGTTGCGGAGCTGTAGAGCTGGGGAGTCTCTGGGTGCACAGCCCTGAAGGCCCTTGAATTCCCTGTGGTGCAGGCATGTGCTGCCTGTGGGTTAGCTCACATGGGCGCCAACATTGTTTTGGCTGTGCAAATTACTGGCATTTTATTTATATTTGACGGAATATATATATATATTTTTTTTATTTATTTATTTTTTTTTTTTTGAATACTTAAAATTACATGTGGAAGTGTTTGCGGTAACTGACTGATTGACCGACTTTTCGATTGATGTAGAAATGGAAGCTGATAGGCTCTCCTTTTTTGCAGTATTTAGCTTTTGTGGCACAGTAAAATTAAGGCTTATTGAATCTCTTGCCTGGGCTGAAAATTTAAGAAAAAATTCTTTAAAAATTTCTTTGTA
The DNA here is from genome assembly GCA_035045555.1 of Drosophila fulvimacula. Lineage (NCBI taxonomy): Eukaryota > Metazoa > Arthropoda > Insecta > Diptera > Drosophilidae > Drosophila > Drosophila fulvimacula. Next base: position 18,902,612 of record JAWNOX010000137.1, read on the forward strand.
TTTTCTATTCAGAGCTTATTCAACATATCTAAATTTGATTTCATTATATTATGTGATTAATTGCTGATTAAAGCTAGATTCAAATGCAGGAGTTAAGCATTAGTTTGTATAATGAACGAATAATTTACAATAAATTTTTTAGAAATTAATACAATTTTAGTATATCGATTAGAAATGTATACATGATAAAACATTTAAAAAATACAAGAAATATATATATTATTCTAATATATGTATATTCATTTAATATAAGTGACATTAGCCAAAGTAAGCTCATTAAAGCTCATACACAAGCTTTCAGCTCTTAATTTCGCGACATGCTAAGGTGTTTTATACTTCCAAACTCTATGGCGGAATGAGTATTATGACCTAATATCAAAATTTCCTTCACACTGCCAGAAGCTTATTTAATTGTTATGATGAACAGTTTATTTTATTTATTAATTCTTTCGATAAGTTAGATTTAACCATAAGTTGCAAAGACTAAAGTTCAGAGAGCAAAGAGCAGTAAATACAAGGTCTACAGCAAAGCTTATATTGCAGCTTACCATAAGCTTAATATTTCTTAAAAAAGGCAATAAATATAAAAAAAAAATAAATTTAACAAATTTTACTTCCATATGAGGTCTGTGGGTTAAAGCTTTGCTACAGGCAATTTATGATGCTTGAAGCTCATTAAATCTCTACTAATAGATTTTTACCCTATATATAATGTCAAGCTTTCAGCTTAAAGCTCTGCATGACCAACATTGAAGACATAAGTCGGAAAGTGCAAGTCCATGCTAGTGTAAAAGAACTAATTTAAGTTGAATGGAAATTGCACTGACAAATCATTTAGTGCCTGCAGCTGTGCCAAAGCTCACCTTTGAGTAAAGTTTTGATCAACGTTCAGTTGCAAAGTATTTCTTATTAGAATTTTCGTTTCAGACAAATATGTCTTTTCTTGTTTTTTTTTTTTCAGTTTGTTTGTTGCCTGACAGTCAATACGGAAATTAAATTGTCATCATTGGCTCTCGGCTGGCATTTTGGGCCAGAAGGATGCGCTCTCAAGTGTTTGTGTCATTTGCAATTAATTGGCTTTCGACCAAGGTTTTTCCGCTGTCCGATTCTGGCATTTCAATTAGGATTTGGCAAAAGGCAAAAGGCAGACGGGCACAACTATTGCAATAATTTGCTCGAATATCGAAACCATTTGCTGCGCCTAAAAGCCGACTGCATTTTTAATTAGTCAAAGCTAATGCAATTATGCCGCACAGATATCTAAGCATGTTCGGCTTATCGTTATCGAACTTTTAAGCAGCCAAGCAAAAATGTTGCCTTTTTACTTCTGATGCTGATGATGATGATGAGGGGCTGGCAGTAGGCGGCCAGCTGGAAGGTGGAACTGTGCATATCCTTACGGTCATTTATCCTGGCTTGCGCCATGTTTGCTTGTGTAACCCATGACAGGAAGCGACGGGCTGCTGCTGCTTCTGCTGCTGCTGCTGCTGCTACTGGCATATGCTAATGCCAGGCAACTGTTACTCCAGCGACTGCGACTCTTTCTACCCCAAAAACAAACTCTCGAAATATGTATGCCAAATACGATTTACATATAACGTACTGCTTGCCAACCGTTTTGCGTAGAGCGGCATAGTCAGTTTTTTGGTATGCCTTTTAGTCCGACTTTTGACGTTGCTTTGAGCCGAGACGACTATGCACTTTGTGCCATAGACAGGTATGCTTGCCCCAAACCCTCTGGCTTTGTGTGCCATCAGTGGGCATCGGCTGCGGAAGGACATGCCATCATCCTCAGTGCAGTTATGACACCCAGCCGGCCGTATGCTGATTTACATGAAAATTAGCTGGAACATTTGATCCATTGTCCACATGTCATTAAAATGCTAAAATCTTACATGCGTATGCATGCAAATTATCACACCAAATTTATGCAAATATATGCATGCTCCCAGATATAGCCAGCTCAATTGCCAATCACAATAACTTTCAATTTAAAGCGTGATCGAAATTCATTTCGATGAAAAATAAATTGGAAATGAGTGAAAGTCGTTGCCAATCGTTGAGTCGGATGCCAAAGTCGACTGTCATAAAGCCAGGCAAATAGATATGTGCATAACTGTCTATGTGTGTGTGTGCGTATGCGTGTGTGTCTGAGTCTGTTTTGTTTTTGCAGCAGCAGCAGCAGCAGCTAAAAGGCATTGCCAGCATAAGTTTGTGTGGCACAAGAATTTTTCCTTTTTCAACCAAGTTGCACGATAAATCTCGACCGAAAGTTCTGCTTGACTAGCGGGCTAAGAGGTTAAGGGGTATCTATGGCCCGTTGGGGGGCTTGACTATCCGACAGATTGTGTAAAATATGCACTGCTTTGGCGGGGCACAGGGCACACAACAGCCAACAGGCACCAAAGGCAGGCAACGGCCACCAAAGCACTTGAAGCTGACACAATGCCACAAAGCGCATTATGATTATCAACATGATTATGAGAGGGCAAGAGACAGAGACACAGAGAGAGAGAGAGAGAGAGAGAGAGAGAGAGTAAAGCTGCTGGCACAGTGGCCAAGCAACATAAGCGCACGCCCAAAAAACTAAATTACATTTGGCAATTGGCCAAGAGTCTTAACGAACCATCATCAACTAATCATTTTAATGGCATTAAATGAAAAAAAATGAATATATATATTATCAATATTTAGTTGTTCCCAGTGCGAGGGCAAGCTGAAGAGTTGGGGAAAGGAATTATAATGTATGTTTATTATATATATATATATTTATATATATATAAAGTAATTGGTAACTAGTAACTGGTAACTGGTAGCTGGTAACTGGTAACTGGTAACTGGTAGCTGGTAACTGGTAACTGGTAACTGGAAATTGGAAACTGGTAACTGGAAAAACTGAATATATTTATTATTTTAATTTACTATTATAATTATTACTATTATTATAATTATTATGATTTTTACTACTATATTTTTCAGCTGTCTCATTTTTATTTTTGCCCATAACTTCTCATCTTCCTCTCGCAAATTGAAAATAAACACTTAATATCCAACTCGTCTGAATATGCTCTTAAAACTAATTACAAATAATGGCTATGAGCAAAAAATAAATGCAAAGTCATGTAACACAAATTTATCTAAATATAGGCTCATTACACATACATATATCTCTCACCATATATATCCAACAAATCAAACTGTGGATGAGTCCTTAAATCCTCAGGCGCGGTAGGGCGAGGTGGGAGATGTTTGTGTGGTGCACAGTTTACAGTTACTTTTATTGGTATTTGCTGGCAAACAGGATGCCCCAGCAATGGAATTCGATTTTCAGCTACTTTCTATGCCAAAAACGAAGTCATCGACCAACAACCTACTTACTGTAACCAGGGGGCGGGCCAGGAAGAGGATGTAAGAGGTGCTAGGTCCATAAACACGTGATAAAAGCTTTGCTGGCAATTTCAACTTTGAAGACGAGTGTAGCAAGGAGCTAAACAGGATTACAGTGCAACCCTAACAACAACAACAGCAAATAGTTGCTGCAACACAATGGCCGCGACGCATAGAGCGTCTGAGCGGCACCAAAGGCAGTTGGCAATGCCAATGCCAAGGCAGGCAGCCAGGCAAACAGGAGATATAGATGGTCAGAAAAGGCAGAAGGAAGAAAGAAAGAGAGAGAGAGAAAGAGAGGCACATGAAAGCCTGAGACAGTCGGACAGAGAGACCTTTAGTCATAGCTAACTGATTGCCAATGTCAAAGGCAGTCAACCAGTCACTCAGGCAGTCAGTCAATCAGTCAGTCAGCCATTCAGCAAGTCACTTAGTCATAGACTCATCGTCTGCCTGCCAGCATTGTGTCATCTACTTACGAGCTTCGCTGGCGCTGAGTGTTGCTCAACCGTCTGCATGTGTCAAGGGTCATTTTAAACTTTTCTGGCTTTTAAGCTGCTCGCGTTTCATCTACTCTTTATCCTCCTTTGGCGAGAGTATTGGCTATTTGTCATCGAATGTGTAATGCATCGCGACAGCTCTAGCTATGCACCAATTAATAGAGAACCCATTTAAGACATCCTTCACTGTTTGCTGGGCAATTTCTTTTCTGATTTCTTTTCGTTTTATTTTTTGTTTTGTTTTGACAGAAAATTTAGTTAAATCGAAGTGTAAATTATACGGAGTCATTATAGGTCTTAAATCAATTTTAATGTGCTAGCTTTCAATAATATACATTTTTATATAATTTTTTCTATGTTTATAGAAATATATATATATAGATAACTACATTTTTTTTTTAATTTTTGTATACTCAGATATTCAGTTGAGAAAAGGACATGTAATGTTTTTTTTTTTATTTTCTAAATTTTTTATTCTATTTTCTAGTGCCGCAGCTTCTATCCCGATTTAATATTTTAGTAAGCTTTAAATCTTCTACACTTCTAGGGTATTTCATCGTTGACTTGCTTAAGCAAATGCTGGAAGAACCTTTTCCAATTTTACTCTTTTTATTTGTTTTTCTGCTTCTATATGCAGCTGCAGTTCTTTATAGATTTCGGCTTTAACGTAACGTATATAGCCATGCGCATGTAATTGGCTGCAGTTCAACTAAATATATATATGTTTCTATATATATATATATTGATGTACATTTGAGCTATCACAGCTGGCCACAAATTCCAGTCAGATTACTTAAATATGCCACTTAACATGGCTATGCCGAGATGGCTTTGGCTCATCAACAGGGCGCTCAGCGTTTGGTCTGAAGCATTTCAATTTATTTAATTTGATATTTGTTTTTGCAAGTGCAGCTGCGAATGGCTGTTGCAAAGATGCATGCTACACTCACACACTCACACCCACACACGCACACCCATTACCAATGCCCAAGCGCATTGATTTGAATATGTCAGCAATTTGTGCAGTTTTGTGCTCGACTGCGCCTTTGCTCCTGCTTCAGCTTCTGCTACTGCTGCTGCCAGTGCTTCTGCTCTATATCGTACTCCACATCCTGGTCCTATACTGCTGCCGCCGGGCGACGCTGCGTAATGCAATGTAAACCAAACCAAACCAAACAATTTAAAATCATGGCGTGCATTTGGCTTCAATTCAATTTCAACTGAAATGAGCTCCATGCTCCGCCTGCGGATGGTCGCCGTAGGGGCGTGCCATTCTATATAGGTAGTCTAGAGGCACAGCAGTAAACAGTGAACAGTATACACTTTATTAAATTGCACTTTCCACTTACGTTGTAAACTATTAAATTACAAAAGGAAAACAAAACAAAACTTGAATCTAGACTAAAAACAAAAGAATTGAAACTAGAGTTAACTTGGATTCAAACAAATACATAGTCTGAAGTCGAGTTTATTTAGAAGGCAATTCCAAAGATGTAAAATAAAATTCGGTACATAGAATACAAATTAAAGAAAAAGTTGTTTTGGTCAACCCAGGACAATGAGGGTTTCTCTGAATAAAATAGTATATTGAATTTATGAGAGACTTCAGTAGAAATAAGATTTTTCTCTGAAATAAAATTTTTATTTATTATTCATTTATTTTTATTTATTATTTACATGTTTAAAAATGTATTTTATTAAATATATCAAATAAAATAATATGGAATATACATTATATAAATAATAATAATATATTAAATTTCAATTTAAATATGTATTCTGAAAATAAATAATAAGACATTAATATAAATATATACAAATATAATAATAAATATTATTATTTTTATTTAAGAAATATATATTTATATATTTTAATTTTATTTTAATAATGTATTTATAAATATATTCCGATTTTTAATAATTTAAAATTTTTATAATTTTTTATATTTTATTTATAATTTAAATTTGTATTCTAATTTTATTCACTTTAAAATTCTTATATTTCCATCATTATTTCATTGTAAATATCACATATTTAATTTTGCCAAAGGCATTTTTTATGGCCTTGCTTATAACGTGAGCTGCTTTTAGCTGAAGATAAATTCACGCACAGTCTGTTACATAAGTAAGTGAACATCGGCACTTGTTCGCACAACGAGCTCTGCCGCTGACTATGTCAAGTGCAGACAACTGTGCGCTGTTAATGCTCTGTTAAGTGCTTACAGCGCATTAACAGTGCAATACAAATGCGCAGCGATAAATTTGGCTAACGTTATGCGTTTTTAATACGGGCGGCCCCGGAAAGTTTTGCATTACAATGCCAAGGCCCAATGTGGTTGTCGATGCTAAGAAGTTGTTGGCATTGTTTTTATTGACACTTGCACACAACTGTGTCATATAATTTATTGCTAGCAATTCGTAAACAAATGACAAACGGAAACTGCATACGGAATGGATGTGTGTGTGTGTGTGTGTGTCCTTTAAGCTAGCTAGTGCACTAAGAATTGTTTGTATGGCCAAATCTGAGCCGGCTTCCGTGTCCAAGTCGAAGACAAAACAATTAAAACGTTGCTCAGGCCAATTAAAAGTTTGGCTAAAAGGACATCTCAACCTGGCCAAAAAAGCAATGCAATTGCCGCACGAACGCCTTGTTAGCGCCAACTTTATAGCAAATGCCAACTATTCGTCGTGGCAATTTAATGAGAAAATGTAGGACAGTGCCTCACTGCCTCTCTGTCCGCCCATCCGCCTGTCTCCTGCTCTATTCACCGTCAACTGCCAGCAGGGCAGGGCAGGGCAGAACAGGGCTGGGCTGGGCTGGGCAGTGCCTGGCAACGTCTATTCTCCAAGACTGAAGCACCATTCAAACCGTCTGAGTGCCGTTTATAAACCCTCCCCGCCCACTGGCCACCTCAATCAGTTACTGAGCCACCTTTAAAGCGCTTGTTAAATAATTCATAAATCCGTGTTGCCGTGTTTTGGCAATTGGCGGTTCGCGCAGTTGATGCTGTAAAACCAGAGTTTTGTTTACAACTGACAAACAAGCCGCGCGGCAAAGCCTCCACAACAATCACAAACTGACAGAATAACACAATTAATTATGACACCTGCGTTGCCAACGTGCTATTCGTGTCTTTCGCTCTGCGCGCCCCTTACAACGCTGCGTGTTGCATGAATTGCGTTGCATATTTTAGTGCGTCGCCAACAGCCAACAAGTTTTTGGCTGCCCTCACTACGTGACTCTGCCCTCTGGCTGGCTGAAAAAGTTGTTGTGGTTGTTGTAGTAGGCTTTAAGCTCTCAGTCACAGTCAATAGCAGTGGGCACGAATGTCAAGTGCAAGAAAAAAAGTGGAAGAAACTTGTGGTCGAGTCTAACTGACTGCCAAATACTTGCTAACGGTGAAAGCCACTAGCTAGGCTTCAACTTGATTGCATCCCATCTATAATCAAGACTCTGAATAAAAAAAAAGTCTAACAATTCTAGTCGAGTGTAACTGACGCAGTAATACTCGGTCAAGGTTTAAGCGGAGTTTACCGAAAATTAAAAAAATATATATAGATTAAAGCAATAATAAATATATAATATTAAAAATATAATATTATTTAGAAATAAATATCCCATATTAAAAATTTTCTACCATGAATTACAAACACTCCATAAAACCAATATACCCCATTATATCGCATACATAAAACTTAAAAGACCGCAAGCATTGGCTAGCGACACAATAAAAGTGTAGCTCCCACACGACGCGATACCCTGTAACCACTTGACCCTGTCTACTGGCCGCACGAACCCCACTCTACTGGCCATAAACTTTAGTGTTGTGGCCTTTGGGCGTCTTTACAACTTGCTGCGGCTAGCAAACTGCATAACGGCAGCCACCTCAGCGCCTTCCACTTCCTCCAGCACTTACATGGCTTTTAAGCTACCTTTCGTTCTTTATGATAGCCAAGAGAAACTTAACTTAGGGTGAAATTTAAATACGAAAAGCTTTAAAATACTTCGCACCAGGCGATTGGGTCGCAAAATGTTTATGACACACTTCATTTGGGCCAATTGGCTTCATCCAAAGGGACTAACATCTGTTGGCCGTAAAACATTTAGAATGCATGCATTCGAAATTATTTGACTGCCTTGCTAAAGGTTTATGAATATAGTCTAGTATGAAGTTTACTAATATGCGAGTTTATATGGATTCAAATTTTATCTTAACAAATTTATAGGGTATAGTAAAAATGGTCTTTGTTGCCTTCGATTGCATAGATCAGCGCACTAGCAAGGATAGCGAAAGAGGAAAAGAGATAGATAACTAATATGTCCACCATTGACACATTTGTGTTTATTGCTTTTGAGTCCGTTTTGTTCTTGAGCTGCAGCCTAGTAAAGCAGCTGCAGCAAAGGGAGAGAGGGTGAGAGAGCTAATGCATATGTGACTAGCGCTCACGCCATTGGTCGTTGCGCTTTCGATCCCGTTATCCCAAATGTATAAAGCGTGCGTGAGTGAAGCAAGCGCATTAAGTAACAAGCGTACGTAATTTCTCAATGAGTGCAAGTGAAGTGTATAATTAAAGAGCTGGTGGGCCTTGGATGGGCAATCGTTAAAAAAGTTAAGTCTAGTTAAATAAAGTAAATCATGCCTGGCTTTATTTATATTATAATATAAATATAATATATAATATATAATATTATGAGGTATATTATATTACTAATTAATTAATTTAATTAATAGATAAATAACCTACGGATTGTTCTACAATTTTTAAAGCCTGTTTTCTAAATAACAAAGAGGCGCGCATTATTAACTCTAATATTAAAGATGTAACGTATTTAGATAAATAATTCCGAATATATATTTTACATGTATTATTTTCGGGATCTCGTTATAAAATATTTTTCTAAAATTGCCTTTAAATTTAATTGTAGGGTATTCAGCACTATACTATCGGTTTTCTTTTTGCCGTGGAGCATTTTGCGAAATTTTTGTGTTTATTTTATATGCGAGTAATTTTCACTTTTATTGGTGCACAAAAGTAAAAGAAATTTTTATTTTTTATTTGCAAAATGTCTGCGCATTTTTAATTATATGGAAACTCGGCTGCAGTTGGTTTTATGACTTGCCAGGCTAAAGTATACCCGTATCTATGTGTGAGTGAGAGAGAGAGAGAGAGGATGAGTATCTGTTTGGTTGACTGACTGCCAAATGCTGAGCGTGAACTAATTAGCGCATTAGCATTTAGACGAAAAACTTTCACTGCACCAACTAAAGTAAAGTGGGTTAAACGCAGCGCTAGATGAGCTTCATGTGGATGTGGGTAGCGGTTATCTGTTGCTGATTAAATGTGTGTGCATGCGTGTGTGTGTGTGTGTGTGATTATTAACGCGCCTTATTATTGCATGCACAGATTGACTAATACTAATACAAATTGGCTTAAATAACCATGATGAACTTCACCTGACTGCCAGCCAGCCGCTAGCTGGCTGGCTGACACGTGCAGCAATCAGGCTGGAATGCAATTTACACAGCCGCAACGCAAATTCAAAGCAAATTTAAGCAAATGAATGCCATTAGGTGGGGCACGCCGAAAATGTAATACTCTTGCAATCAAAGGATTAAACTGATTTTTAAATAATATTTTATTTGGCTCTGTGATTTCGGAATCCAATTTTATATAATTAGAATATTTCTATCTGACTGGATTTGCATCGTAATATAATAGATTTTATATCAAATGTATACCTTTCTTATCTAAGTATATGCTATTGTTTATCTAATATTGAAGAGCTTTGTTAAAGGAGCTTTACAAGCTTTCAGAAGCTTCAATAATTTGTTTATTAGAAATCAAAAAGCTTCCCTTAGCTTTAAAGCGGTTTTCCTTTTTTATGTTACACGCTGCATATCAAACTCGACATGCCCTACGCAAGCGTATAATAGTAGCCACAGTGGTTGTGCTTTGGTCAGAATAAAAGAGGAAGACTGAGAGAGAGACCGCGTGTGAGTGGGATAGATGGGAGAGAGAGGGGAGAGACAGACAGGCTGTCGGACTGAATTGTTGGTCAGCTACGCCGCAAGGACGCGTTGATTTTCATGTAAAACAAATATCACTTAATGTGGCTGTGTCCTGTCGACGCTGGCTAATGGCAAAACAAAAGGCACGTAGCTGAATTCCAGTTCCAGTTGCTGCTGTTGTTGGTCTATCTGCCGGCCCACTGGGCTGGCAACGTCAACGGCGTCATTTGGCCAACACGCAGCTGCTATCGTTGGAGAGCTGCCACCTGGACACGTGTGCGTGTCCTGCTCATAATAAAAAGTGTGCATCAGGTTGCAAGAGTGCAGCAAGGGCAGAGAGAGAGAGAGAGAGAGAGTGAGTGGGGAAGGAGGAGAGAGGGTGCTGTAGGGTAGGGGCTATGCGCGTGGGTGTCGCTTTCTGGACTGCTGTCCGCTGTGCGGCATTAAAAGCAACTGTCGACAAACAACAACAAAAGCTATAGAAACGGACCACCTGATGGCAGTGACGGTCCGGCTTGTGCGACAGAGCACCGTGGCGTCAAATTGTGCAAACACTCAGTGAAATTAAATATTTGAAAAAATTTTAATTTGATTTATTGGTAGGTAGGATAGGTAGGGAATATTTACCGAGATTTTAAAGCGGAAAGAAATTAAATTAAATTTAATTATTTTATATTTATTTATAATATATAATAAATAAATTGAACAATTTTTTAATTTAATTTATATATAATATACATACAAAAAAAAATTATAATTGATATTTTGTGAAATATTTTCATATATATCATCAAGTCATAAAAAAAATAATTTTTAGCGCATAAATATTTCACCTTTGCCCACTGTGCTGCGACTGCCCCGTGTCCATGGCACTTAATTTTAATAAACAAAATACTCGACGCGTGTGCTTGGTGGACCAGAAGCAGCAACTGGAACTGGAGCCAGGTCTACCAGCCGCAAAGGCTGATGCCATATGGAAGACACACACACACACACACATACACACATATATATGTATATATATATGGCAATCTTCATGCGTGTTGTGTGTTTGTGCAGCTCGGCTGCAGTTGTAATGAGCCGCACGAGAAATGCATAAAGTTTTTGGGCTTAAGTAGTTGAGGGCAAACGCGGCGGTACCCAGGAGATCGATGTCTAACCATAAGTCTAGCAGAGAGACGGCTGCGAGTGTCAGGCGACGTAAACAGCAGACCGTAAATGGGGGTCGACGGCAATGGCAAAGGCAAAGACAGAGGCAAAGGCAAAGGCAGCGCCAACGGCTACGGCTCACAGTTTTTGGCTTCGTGGCAGGTTCGCACGTGCGCTTGTCATTTTACTTTTAAAACTTTTGCGTTTTGTAGTTATTATTGTTGTTGCTGTTGCTGTTGTTGTTGTTTTTTTTTTTTTTTGGCTGCTTTTCAATTTTATTGTGGAAAAACAACGGAAACTGTAAAAGGCGTTGGAGTGCTACGTGATTTACACCTAGGCGAATGTGCATCTGTGCATCATTTTACGAGCATGCTCTGGCTGCCGCATGCCACACATGCCCTAACATGCCACGCCCAACCCCAACTGCTGTGCATCAACCCGTTTAATGTTTATAAGGTGCTGCTTTTAGCTGACAGTCAAGATGTTTGTTTACCCACATCATATATATACATCATATGTACATATATATATATATATATATATATATATATATATATATATATTTCTGTTGATGACTCGCTGCGGAATTTATTCGAGTTTACAGCACGGCCTCAACCGTCAACGTTGATGCGACTTTTACGTGCATGTTGATGCGAGCTGCCGCAGCTGACAGGGAGCGAGTTTTGAGGCCACTTGCAGTTGCTCTTACTCATGCTTTCCCCATCTGTTTTTCCTACAAAACGCTTTTCCGCCAGGCACTCCGCCGCTCAGCCATTGGCCATGTCAAAGTCAAAGCCACGCGCCGCCATTGTCATTACACGCGCGAACGCTTACACGATTTGGCTTGGGAATGGGCATTGCATATTTGGGCGGGAGTTGGGACAGATTTTATGGACCTCGGGCATTGGACTTGGCTGGATTGATTGTGGTCGCAGCTAGGTTCGATTGCAGCGCCGCCTACGCGCTGAGCAGCCAGAATGCATTGCATTTTAATGAAGATATACGTTGCAGCAGCCTTGGCCGGGGAAACTGAGCGGAAAAGCGGAAAATGCATGTCAGCCGCAGCGCCTCTGCCGGCATTTAGTTAGCATCCGCGTCGGGCCTCTATTCACGCGTCTGTCAGTTAGCCAGTTTGTCGACTACTTTGGCCCAGCCTCTGGCATAGCGCGTGGCGCTCATTTCGCACGTGGCCCTGGCCAAAGGCATCGCTAAGGCAGTTACGAGTGAGTTGGAAGGTGTGTGTGTGTGTGTGCGTCCGAGTAGCTTTCGTGTGAAAAGGGAATATTTCAAACGGCTCGTTGACTGCCAAAATAGAGAATGAATAACTATGAAAGAGAGAAAGATGAAGAGAACCGGAAAATGAAAAATAGTGATAGGGAATAAGAAAGAATAAAAAAGAGAGAAAGTGAGAGTAGAGCTTAATTAAGATTCGGTTAAAGAAAGCTGCAAATGCGGAAAAGTCGTATAAAAACTTAAAAACTTTCAACAACAAAAATCCTTTTTTTTTTCATAAATAAAATGTTTAATCAAGTAATGAAGAATTTTTTTTTTTTATTTTAATTAGAACTCATCAAATTTTTTATTTTATAAAATAAAATATTTAATTAAAATTCATTAAATCATATATTTTAAAATATAAAATATTTAACTAGATTTCATTAAATAATTTATTTTTTAAATAATATATTTTAGAAAAATTCATTATATATATTTAAAAAATTGTTTCTAAGATGCAACCAAAATTGTGACTAACATATTTTCAAAATAAAATAAATATTTTAATTTAAATACTTAAAGAAAAAATGAAAACAATTAAAAAAATATTAATAATAATTAATTTAACTTACAAAAAATATTAAATTTATTATTGAAACTGTATTGAATAAATATATAACGCTCTCCAGAACTCAGACTGATTTATTTGCAAGCGAATGAGTTAACTTTTGAACATAATTTTAATTATAGACAAACATCTTTGATAACTTGAATGTTGACTTGACTTATATTTTACTTTTGAAAAAGAATTTGTCTTCCCTTTTAAGTCAAGCCTTCCACAGCATATTTCAAAATTCTTACTGTTAATTTTAAAGTACAAAAGTTGCTAAAAAAAAATTGACTTGAAAAAAAGTAAAGAGGAGACTACAAAACTACAAAATGATTTCTTTGTCTTTGTCTGGGAAATTTTCGCTTTAGCTGTTTGCTTTCACTTTGTCCTCACGCAAATTTGATGCGGTTTTTTCTCTCTTTATCTTCGCCTTTGTCTTGCGAGCCAACTTTACGCATTAATTCTGTTAATAAATTTAATGTCTGTGCATATGTTTCGACATGCCAAAAAGTTCAACAACTATTTGTACAGACACCCACACACACGTACGCTCACAGATACACACACGCTTGGTAATTAAAAATTTAATTGCACTGTCAATATGTGAGCCGTCAAGTTTTTGCTGTGCCACAAGTTACAAATTGCACAAAAAGCAGCATTTGCAATGCAAATTACTTACTTGAGCAGTTTATCAATTTTACAGACATACTTTCAGTTAAAGAGCTGTGGCTGAAAGGGGGCGTGTTCAAACGTTGTTCAAGCTGCAAGCCCTTAACGCCCTTTGGCCAATCCATTGGCATTGACTTCGGTTTCCGCCTGCCATTGGCAGCTGCCATCAATTTGCGCTGTCAATGCAAAAAAGCCGCACGACGTGTTTATAACTTAACTGGGCACGCACATACGCACACCTTCACACACCTGTAAATACCTGCCCAGTTTTATTTACCGCTTAAGCATGTGAACTTTATTGGCTGCGTGTTGGCATCCTTGTTTTTAAGTTCTGGATTCGACACAGGTAGCAAAAGGTTATCATATAAATGCAAAATAGCCGCAATAAATGCATATTTTACTATGCTCAGCAGCAGCAGCGGCGCCGGCAACAGCGACGGCAGCTAACCTTTCGCTCTCTTATGTGCAATGGAATTGCAAATTGTTTTCAAGTTTTCAATTTTCTGCTTTGGCTTTAAATTTGTAGTTCTTAAAGCGGCGACAAAAGCAAACTTGATTTATTGTTATCTTTGCTGTAATTAGCTTTGTTGGCGAGCAAATTGTTAACAAATGGATTTAATTCAATTGTACTCCCATGCTTATTGAATGTAATTAACTGGAGTAGGAGTTAGTTGTCCTTTTGGTGTGGGCAGTGATAGTTGGTGTAGAGAGCATATTTTGTAATCTATCTATAATTTATAAATATGAATATACTATATATCAAATCTCAATGAAATACTATTAAAATAATATATTTTAAATACACATTATATATATTCTTGAGGAATATATTATTAGATCATTAACTTGGACTGCTTCTTCTGGTTTAGAGTATCATAGCATGTGTTAAATAGAATTTATTATTATTTATATTTAAAATAATTCCTCAATGTTAATATTGAAAATATTTCTATATATTTTTATTTTAAAATTTTTATATATTTATTAAAAATATTTTTTATATATTTATTACAATATTTTTATATATTTATTTAAATATTTCTATATACATATTTATTTTATTTTTTATTTTATTTATTGTTTAAGACATATACTTTTAAGCATTTATTCAATTTTTCTATATTTATTTACATTTCCATTTCTAACATTTTCTGCTCCCAGAGTATGTCTCAGTCAAGCACACTCAACCAAAAGCCAACTCACTTGCAAAGTTTGTCACTTGCATATAAATAAGTCAAGCAAATGCTATTTAAATCTGTGTAAATCCTATAACAATAAATATTAAATGAGGCAACAAGGCAACGCAAGGCACGGCAAGGCAGGAGCCATCCTGGCCAGGCAACAAGATGTTGCTACGTTCGAGTTGAATTATATTTGATTAACTGGTTGCACTTGCTACTTAGTTACAAGCAGTTGGCCAGATTATGTAAGCAGCGCAGCACCCGGCTCAGTTCAGTTCAGCTCCGCTCAGCTCAGCTTCGATTTGGGCAGTGTGGCAAGCAAATATTTGCGGCAATCGTCGAGCGAGTGGAGTTGCAAGTCGCACTTTTGGCCAAAATGCTTGCAGCACATGCTGCACTCCAGCTGGGGCAAGCTGCAAGTGGGGAAAGCAGAAAAACCATTACAAATGGTCAATAGGAAAAGTTTTCTTATATTCAGCACCACGCACCCATCGATAAAAGTCAGCGGCGCCTGCTGCCCGGCCGAGTTTTGCTTATGCAGCGCAGGCAGCTGCTGCTGCCAGTTGATTGAGCCAATTGTGTCCTTCAAACTTGGCTGGCTCATTTGCTTAAGCCCTAAACTTGGTTTATCCGCCAGGCGCAGTGAACGTCTCGGCTCAGCTAAAGCTTCGTCTGCCTCCGTTGGCCAGCTGCGCCAGCTGCAGCCATCGCTGCTCAGACCATCAACGCGCTCCATCAATTGGCGGCAGCTCCAATTCTCAATGGCGCGACGCACCACAATCGACACTGAATGTCCGGCAATCCTGAAGGTTCGCTAATTAGATACCAGAGGCCCCTCCATACCCCCTCATCCATACATACCACTCATCGTAATCGTAATCGGCGGGTTTCCGCTTCTTGCGCACGCATTTCATAGATTTGCTGCTCAAAGGCTCCACCGGTCGCTTATAGACGGGCAGATTGCTATATCGCTGACGTGTCGCTATAAATAAATATATATATGTTCAGTATAAATTATAATATATAGTCATTGAGTATGTAGCTCACCCTCATATTGTGCATAGAACATTTCGCGTTTCTTATTGTATCGATTCGAGAGGAGGCTGTTGAACATTTTCCATGTGCCTCCGTTCAGTCCAATTGAGAATGCGTTGCGTAATCAACTTTGGTTCTATTTTAAAGCTTTCGACTGCAAGACCGCAACAACAAAAGCAACGCGAACGAATCGACGATAGCGATAAGAAAATAAACAGTTGCTAAACGTTGACTCACAATCAGGCTTTTGCGACAAGTCATCGCTGCAGTCCACTCTGATAATTGTTTATAGGCAATTTTGCTTATATATTCCAGCATGAGTATGTGCAGATGCCACTTCGCACTCTTCACTGTTTGATTAACAGTCGCGAGAGTTAAGCTCCAGACATTTTCCTCGTGCTCGGCTCTCGAGATAGTCAGGCTCTACGAGTCAAAATTTTGAATTGGTTTATTTATATTTATTTATACATTATTTTATTTATTATTTATTTATTTATTCATTATTTTATTTATTTATTTATTATATCAGGTTATGGCCAGTCCAGCTGAATGAAATGCCTGTAACAAAAATCGTACTATGAATATGAATATTAAATATATATATTATTATATTATATTATATTGAACAAATATTACATTACATAGTGTTTTTTCACTGGAACCCTTGACTATTCGATATTCATATCATTTTAATAATATATTTCATTTATAATAAAAATATATTTAACTTAATCTAATTTTACCCGTAGTTCCTTACTTTTCTGCCATTGCTTCTGCCTCAATATTTTCTATTATATATTAATATTTGCATCTCTCTCTCTCTTTTCTATACAAATTTTTGTATATTATTCAATTATGTGCATTAATACTATGTTGTCTTACAGTGTGTAAACTATCTTCACTCTTACAACTCAATAAAGATCGCTTTTCTGTGCGATTCTCATGACTTTAAATAAAAGTTGCCTAGTAGAATTTTTCCTTTTGACTTATTTATACTCTGCGTTCTCTCGGATATGACTGGGCTACATACTACTCCTCTCCCTACTCTTTCAGGTTTTCATTGCCTTGCTTGATATATTTGACTGCAGGTGGAAATGTTTGTAACAAACAGGAGAATAACAAACAAAGAATATAGCAAATCAAACAGTTATTTAACAATTAGGTTCAGTATTCAAAATCATATAGAGATTATGCCAATGATCTTTTCAAAGGGTTGAGAGTATCTGCCAGTCGATCATTCCCGTCTAGAGTACTCTTAGTTAGATATAAAAAGCTCACTCTCCCTGTTTTCTAGTAGTATCTATTCACATTTACCAACTCGCTCTGAAATTTCATAAATATCACCCTTCTCTGCGATTCTCTCGAGTGTTTGTCCCTTCAATATTTGTTTATTTTTGACAATTCAAAGACTGGAAAATGAATGTGTGAAATCATATTACATAGTTGCCACTTAACTAAGCTAATGTGAATGGGTTTGCCACTCGAGCACGCTCAGCTAAAGCACTCTCATTTCGAAGAGCATGGCAAACAAATGGCTTAGACAGAACAGCACATGAGCACTCGTTTATGATATGTACTTAGTGCTCGCTATGCAGCATATTATAGTGCTGATAAACAAACCATTTGGTACAATCAAAATTATAAACTAATGTTGAGTGAGACGAGCGTTGGCCGCATCAAATCGCAAAGTTCGAAAGCCGAGCACGTAGGAAAACTATATGCGAGCGACCACAGCCAGGAACTCCACCTGCATGGGCCGAAAGTTGGACAACAGTAAACACCTATGGATGTGTGTGTGTGTGTGTGTGTGTGTGTGTGTGTAGCTGAAAATGAGATGCGTAATTGGCTATTAACACTCGCCTCTACACAAAGCAAAATGGCTAATTGCAGTTGTTGTTGTCATTTTTGCGAAAATTGCGTCGCGTTAATTGAATTAAAACTGCGAAAACTGAATTCACGCGCTCAAATTATATTAAAAAATATTAACAAACAAAAAAGAAATGAGCTAGCTAAACAAACATTAATGTAAATTTAATTGAATTTGCATATTAGCCTGAAGTTTTTCAGCCAGTCAAATTTAAATGGCAAAGCTGATTTAATTGAGCGGCGACGACGGCGGTGGTGTTGCTGGTGGTGCTGCTGGGTGGGCAGGACACTATATAAATATAATCCCAATAAAATGCATTTTTCATGTCAAACGCCTGAGCTGCTGGAATAACCTGAATGCACGCACAGGACTTTACGGAATTGCACGCAAACAAAGTGCACAACACAAGCAAAACACACACACACACACACACATAGACAGAGGCAGCAGTGGTCTGGGGGCGTGGCACTTGAATGACTGCAGCTGTTGGCTGTGAGGCATCGCTGCAGCTGCTCTCTGTATTATGTAATAAGAATGCGACAAACAAAAATCCAAATAACATTTGTATAGCGGTCGAGCTAAGCTAATAGCCAAGTCAACAGCACAAAGAAAGCCAAAAAGCTGAGAGTAGGTCGTTGGCGTGGCCAGAGAGTGCATCAAATGCAATTGCCGCAAATCAGCTTATGCTTATGCATTTGTCTAGGCAAGTGGACAGCGCACAGCTGGCGCCAAATTCAATTTGTTGCCTTAAAGCGCTAAACCACAAAACGACAGGCTAACGCAATAAAAGGCAACAAAGGATTATCTCTCCGCTGAGCCGCTGGCCAACAACAGAGAGCACCACTCGCAAAACTTACTCGAGCTGGATGTGGGTTGGGGACTTAGACACAATGTTCAAGTAAAAGTCAGCAAAAGTTATCCACTGCATGCTGATAGCAAGCGGGTCACAACTCGGTAGAAGTAAAGTACAAAAAAGGGGGGAAACAAATGATGACTTGCCGCACGACAGCGGTTATATGCCCTAGCAGCTAGCAGCAGTTGGAAAATGGAATCATTTTGTATAACTCTTAGAGTTGAGATCTATCACTAAGAACTTTTCCATATATATAAATTAAATTAATAATATATAAATATTTGTTAAATAAAAAGATAAATGTATAAATCTTAATCCTAATGAATACATTGAGAGAAATATAGATTGAGAGATCGAAAACTAGATAGAGAGATAGATAGATTTGTAGAGAGCTAGATATACACTTATCGAAATTCAATTTTTTTAAGCTGTAGGTACCTTTAATTGAATTAGAGAGAGCGATAAATGTGTAAATGTCAATAAATAAATAGATAGAGAGGTATATAAATGGATCAATATATCGATAGATTGATAGATGGAAATATGTGTAGGTACAGAGGTAATATCCGAAATAGAGAGATATTACCCATCTACCTATACATAGGTAAATAGCTGAAGCCTGAGAGACTAGCTAAAGCATTACAATCACATCGACTGCTTCATAATATATCATTTCTTTACAAAAATAAATAATAAACACTTAATTAAGTTGCAATATTTAAGACCTGCATAGAATTTCCTGCTTTATTAAATAAATATTTATTATTATATATAATTCAATTGTATAGCCACATAAAGGTTTTTTGATACCAATATTATATATTTATATAACATTATTATATATATATATATATATATATATATATATATTTTTTTTTTTTTTTTTTTCTTTCAAAATGAAATATTTCATTGCACACCTCATGCCTTATTTACAATACTCCCATCAAGAGTATACAAATGATTTTCAATTTGCAGTCAAAGTTTTGCATTTGTTAAGCTCGTGCCATTAAATCGCCGAGTAGTTCAATTAATTAAAAGTCACAGCAATGCACAAACTGCAAAGGCGTTGATGTCAAGAAGCTTAAGCTTTAATACCCATTAAACAATGTACATATATGTACGTATATATATATATATATATATATTTAATTTTATATAATAATACATCTTTTATTTTAATATTAATCATTTTAAATTAAATATCTTTAAATTTATAGAATTAAAATTAAATTTAATATCCTTTAAATTTATCAAATGTACACCTTTTCTCTCTCTCTCCCACTCTCTCAGTTTAATAGACAAACAGCCAAGCTTACCACCCGATCACATTAAATCTAGTCATATTTAAGCTGCTTGTTGTTACATATGTTTGCTTTTATGTTTAATAGACGCAGCGAGTTCGGGCTGCACTTTGTTTATGAGCTTGCAACGCTCTCTCAAGAAGGTCGTCAAGGCAGCGCACAAAAGTAGGCTACACAAAAGCAACAAACCGGCGGCATTGCCAGCGCCTGCCATTGTTGTTGTTGTCTGCTGTTGGGTTTTGGTTTGACGCCAACGCACTTAGACGTATCTACACACACACAGTGATAGCATTTCTTGACTCATTAACAGGCCGCAACTCGCAGCAGCAATTGCTGTAAATGTTCTGCAGTAGCAGAGATTACTTTGCCAGATTCCCGGCACCAGCACGCTCAGGTTCGGTTACGTTCAGTTCAGTAGGTGACACCAATGTGCGCGTAGGTGCCCGACGCACAACGTCTGGCCTATTTGCAACCGTGTCGCGCCGCGCCATGTGCCATAGACAGCGTTGCACTTGACGCTATTGCTCCAGATTTATCAGCGCTCATGTGTGCATGCGAGTGTGTGTGCGTGCACATGTGTGTGTTCGCCGTTGTATGTTCGTGTAGGTAGGTGCATACAAGTTAAAGTCAACGATACTCTGGGGGCATGGGCGTGCCATTAACGTCGCATGCAGATCTGCCAGGCACAGTGTGGCTAGAAGGGAGCTGAAAAATATTTTTAAATTTTAAAAAAATTGCTAAAAATTTTGAATTGATATAATGAAATTTCAAGCAATTATCAAGTCGATAGTTGACTTTATTATCCCAAATAATTAAAAAAAAATATATATGTAAGAATTTGTTACAGTACTGAAAATACTAACGTTATTTTTTATATTATCGTATATATTTTTGTTATCCGCATAGCCAAATTGCCCCACTGTGCATTTGCTTTGCATTTGATGATATAAAAAGTTGCTCTATGTAAGTTCAAGCTGTGCGCATATCTCTCAACAGCGATACGCTTGGTGCCTCAGACCCTAGCTCCCGATCCAGCTTTAGACAAATTTCTTAGAAAGTTGGAGTCAGCACCCCGCCGCTGCGAACTTCATATAAATCCGCAAGCTGGAAACTTTTTTTCTTACACGTAATTATGCAAAAGTTAAACGCCGTCAACGCCAACGCCAGAGCCAGCGCCAGCGCCAACGCCAACGCGTTTCGCCGTCTGGAAAATCAGTCAGCACTTAAGCTGTCGCGTTAAATTATGCAAAAAAAGGAAAACAGAAAATGGGAATAGGGAAAATAGAAAATGAAAAAGTAGGAATGGCAAAAAAAGAACAGCATTCATTAAGAAAGCGCATTTGGTCATTGTGCGGAGCGTGTGTGTGTGGCATGCAACGCGATTTGTGGCACACTTAATTGTGGCGCAGAAATTGTGGCATGTTGCCCACTTGATGCCAATTGGCTGGAAATTGCGTTAATCCGTCGAGTGTACTTACACTGGCTTACAAAATTACGTTCGCGAATCAGCCGTGCCGCTGACATTAAAGCCAACAGCAATTCCTTGAAATTTCACACTTAATGCGATTATTGCGTGTGGCTTGATCTTTGTTTGAGTGGATTCTGGAAATACCCGGCATGCATTAAAAATATAAATATTTTATGTAATATGTATATATTTAAGTTATTTAAAGTACTATTTCAATATTTTATTTTTACACTCAGAAATTGTACTTGCGAAAAAAGTTTAATTTATTGATTGAGAATTAGTTTCAGTTCAGAAAGTGAAGCAATATCTGCAAAGTAACAATATCCGATTGAATCCATATAAAGAATTTGGGATTTAATTTAATTTAATTTTATTTTATTTAATTTTATTTATATATTTTTATTATTTTATGGTTGCACCGACTCTATAACGCACTGAGCCAAATTTATATTTAAATTTTATAAATATCCAAAAGTCTTTAAAAATTGAATGAAACCGAAGCCTAACTGTAGTCTGCAAAATCTTAAATCTTAAATTGAATTTGTAGAAATATCCAAGAGTCTTTCAAATTTTAATGAACCTGCATAAATTTTATATTTAATTTAATTTAGGTTAATATGACAAAGATACATTCAAAAATTTAATTAAAAATAGTTTTCACTATATTTATAATATTTACTAAATAAATTATTTAAAACTTGTACTATTCATTCCTTTATGCGAGATACACACAGATAACCTGTCATAGCAAAAGGAAAGTGAAAATGCTTGTAATATTTTAATTGCTATTCTCTCTCTCTCTCTCTCTCTCTCTTAGCCTAATGCCTTTACTGTTAGTTGGAAGGCCAATTGCAATTAGCCGAAACATAAACAATTCAATTTGAAAGTGTCCATTGCTCAAGAATAAGCGCCAATAATTGCTGTTTGGCTTGATTACTGGGAATGTGGACAGACTATCATCAACTGCTCGTTACGCGCACTTTCCAAAATGGGCGGCACTTAAAGCGATGGGCGGGGACAGGACACTTAATTACATGCATTGAGCACTGTCGTCATGTCATGTTCTGCGCTGTCAACTGTCCGTTGTCGGTTGTTCGGTGTCCGCTGTCCGCTGTCCGTTGTTCAGTGCTCAATAGCTGTTGTATCTTGTCAATTATGGCGTGTTCGACATCTGTGTGCGTGTGTGTGTGTGTGTTCGTGGCTGAATCCGTGCTGTGGGCATCAATCAAATGGACATGTTACAATAATTTCGTTTCACAACAAAAAATTAAATGCAGTCGCGTGCCTCACATATTTACATGACTATTAAATTAAAAAACATGAATGGACAGGACACGCATGTTGCACAAAAAACTCTCACACACACACACAGAGACACATAAGCCACCATCGTTTAGTCAGCTCTGAATGACTGACCATAAAAATGGTCTATTGACATGCTATGATTCGAAAAGTGTCTATGAATATGAATGTGCGTGCGAGGGCGAGTGCCAGCGCGAGTGCTGTTTAAGGTCGCTTTATTTGCTTTTAATTTAGTGGAAAATAGGTACGAGGATATAGATAGACATAGATAGAGGAAACAATTGTTTATTCGGCTATAAATATAATTTTATTAGCTAGATATATCAAACAGTTAACGTTGACTGATAAGCTGACAGGCTAAAGGTGCGGAAAGTTCAATATAAATTTTTGTAAATTTTGGTCTGCATATTGGAAATAGATACTGTATCTAAATATTAAATAAATTAATAATTTTAAGTCGATGATTCCTGGACCAATTTAAGACTTAAGAACTGCAATGCAATTGAAGCATTGTCCATAAGCGTGACAGGCTGAACGACTTTAATGCTAAATGAGTCTAAGACAACAAGCTGCAATAAAAATTTTAATATAAGAACAAAAATCAATTTTTGTTAAAATAAAAAATTTTAAATTATTTATTTTATTATTATTATTATTGATTTTTTTTTTATAATTTATACTAAAATATTTTGTTATCTATTTTTCTGTAATTTTATTTATTTTATAAAAAAGAACAAATTTATCGGTCTTTGGAAAGAAACTTGTGGTCATTAGATACTAGAAGAAACTTTCTAAAGCTAGAGTGAAAGCAAAGCTATTCAATCTAGATATATATATATATAATATATAATATAATTTGAAAAATATTCCTGAGTTCACTTGCAATAGTCCTATAAACTATTCACTTTTTTTTTGGACTCGTCGACTTAGAGTCTGACAAATAAATATATATTTTAATTAAATTATTGCTCTTAAATTAAAGCAAGGTTTAACAATCGATTTACCTACTCCTCCTCCTCTGTCCTATAAGTTGTTAACTTTATACATACGATATTTGCATCCATATAAATCAAGGTATATATTTAAAAGATATATACATATTGAGGAGCAATTTCAGTTTAAGTGCTTTACGCTTCCCACTTTCCACTTACCTGTTTCTCTGCCTAATCAATGTCGTCTTCTCTCCCATTTGCAGTGCAACGTTTCGCTATGATGGCCACCTCACAGGATTATTTTGGCAATCCGTATGCGCTATTTCGCGGTCCGCCGATAGCCATGCGGCCGCGCAGCTCGCCGCTAGGCGTGGCTGGGCACACGCATGCCGCCTACGCGGCACTCGATCTGCAGTCGCCGCACAAGCGTCACATTGAGACGGATGTGCGGTCGCAGCCGCCGCCGCCATTGCCGCCGCCGCCGCTGTCGCTGCCACCGCTGCCAGCCGCATCGCCGAGGTAAGCCCGAGTCGAGTGTGGAGGCGGGAGAGCGCTAGAAGCGAGCACAGAATTGAAAGTACAGAATCGAATATCGATCCCAAATGCATATCATCAGCAACACATCAACACTTCTTCTATGCTAAGTCTTCAATCAACACAAGCGCGAAATCAAATTTCAGTTTTTCCTATTTGCATACAAAACGTTTTTCTTAGCATTCAAATCAAGTTAAAGTATTAAAGTAATAATAATAATAAATAAATACAATTTAACGTAAATATATTAGAGTCATATTAATCAATTGCTAGTCGCTTCTGTTAAACCTTTACGAAAACCAAATTGGACTTTGACCCCATCAAAAAGAGAGAAAGGAAAAGTGTTTGCTACGCTATTTAAGATAAGACAGCATAAGTTAAGTAAACTATTAAACTACTCAAAGATAACTTAGCTCATAAAGCTGAACATGTGCATATGGTAATCACTGTAAGGACAGACACCAACTACTACTAAGCTATAGACTATAGATCGT
Source organism: Drosophila fulvimacula (assembly GCA_035045555.1). Lineage (NCBI taxonomy): Eukaryota > Metazoa > Arthropoda > Insecta > Diptera > Drosophilidae > Drosophila > Drosophila fulvimacula. The sequence goes on from JAWNOX010000137.1 coordinate 18,927,120, forward strand.
AAGCTATTGCAGAGCAGAGAAGAGCACTTGTACCGTTGAAGCAGGCAGATTTCTAGATATCTAAGTACACCTATTAACAATAACTAAAAATATTATCAATTTAAAAATATACTTGACATATTAGTCCTTGAGATATTCATTTTGACTACTCAACTTTTGCCCAGATCAGCGTATTAAATAGTCAACTACTCATATATACAAATATCAGTTAAATATATATATATATATATATATATATATATATATATATATACCCAAATGGTATACTAAAGCCAATATTCTAACTACAAATAAGTTTATATATATATATTTATATATATAGCATTTTAGTAGACAGCTAAATTTGTGGGTCCAGTTGTTCCCGAAACTTATATAACTACAGCATAGACCTAGATATATATCTATATATATTTATATGCATTTAAGGTTAACTAAGTAGTGAACAACATACAATACACATGATATTATAAAGTCTTATCAAGTTCTTAGTGCTTCAACAATAACAAATACAGCTAACTGTTAAATCGAAGTATACGTACACGAATAGCCTCTTGAAATTGTAGAATTTGTAATTCAGCTAACACAATAAACTCAACAATAATCCATGTTACATAACAAATTATTATACAAATATTTATTAAAATTAAAAAATTCAAAACTAGTTAAACTTATCAATCTTATCAATATACCATGTATACCAGTATGATATATCTTACATATATACTTATATCTAAGTAGTGCGAATAATTTTCTAGTTTTCTAAGCGATTCATGTTTATGCCTATCAACTATTACCAATCCTAAGTCCTGGGCATAGACACGCACCTAACGAGCACATTGTAAAATGCAAAATTTTAAGCCAAGAGTACAAAAAACACACGAAAAAATTGAATTGGAAAAACCAAAAGAAAACAAGCATATTACCAACTCGTACGTAAGTAGTTGTAAGCCACTGTAAAGCAAACACTTTTCATGTGACAAATCCTAAGAGATATATCATTATATATATATACGTAAGCCAAAGTCAAGGAAAAACTGTGAGCAGCATGGAAAATGAACCCCAACGATTGCGTCGAAGCTGCCAACGTCTTCAATCAACTCAAACACACTTCACTAACGGCCGATGATCATCAATCAACAAACATCAATCAACAATCAACAATATATTAGCTTAGCAAGTAGCAAAAACTATTATCCATATCTCTTTCTCTCTCACACATTCGTATCTATCACTATATATATATGATATGTAACCTAACCAACGATCAACAAGCACCCAAAAACCTGTCAACGAGCGCGGTAAGTCAAGAGCTATTTACATTTATCTCTACTACCTCCATAACAACAAAATCACGTGCGTGTCTAGCCAACGTAGATACACTCAACCACACAACGTAGTGCATACCGAGTGCGGCATGGAGCCATTTAGTGGGGCGATAGTGGGGCTGCCCAGCATGTGAAGGGTCTGCCGGGCTGCTAAGTAAAAAATACATATATACATATAATATATATAAGCTTAGATTTACATAGAACTTAAGATCTAGCTGCATTATGCGCATGCCAAAAAAAAAAACAAACAAATAACTATTGTGAGCCTCTTAAAGCTGCCAAACGATGCAGCAACATGCAACATAAACTCCAACTAACTCTTAATAATTAAGTCAAATTCTTTAATCCCTAATGCCGCACATGCAACAGAGTTATAAAAAAACATATACATATATATAGCATTTTTCCCCTTTTTGTCGTCAAGTTCATGCAAATGCCAATTTAACGTGCGATAAGATTCAAATTTCTGCATTAAGCCCTTTGCTCTATCGCGCATTATGCGACCCCCAACTTCCGAAACATTGACGATAATCAAATCTACAGGAAATGTCTTTACAAGAACACTAATGTGCGCTATTCGATTGCCGCGTTGCACGCCAAAACCGTGTGAAGCTGACGTTTAATACTCTAACTTTAATTTTTCACTGGCTGCGAATTGAGCAAATTTATGTGAATGTTGAAAGTAATCAGAAGGAAAAATCGGAAATTGGAATTTAAATTTAGGTCTAATTTAGATCCAGTATTTTCATTTCCATTTTTTTTTTATATTCATGTAAATTGTCTCAATTTGCACCCACTGAAAGTTTCTATATCTACTTTGTCTTTATCTCCATCAACTTTATATTATTTGAAATTTATATATTTTATTTTTCAACTATATTTTATTATATATTATATGTTACTAAATATTTATTAAAATGTTTGAGCTACAAAATTATCAGTTTTGTTTCAAGTTTTGTAGCTCAAATATATTATTAATTATATAGTGGAATACAATATATAATAAAACATAGTTGATGATTAAAAATTCTTTTATAATAATTAAATATAAATATTTATTATATTTTTATATATAATAATCGATGAATAAGTATCGATATATAATTATATTATAATACATCATTATCGATAAATATTCATATTATTTATTATATTTATTGCCAGAATTTCCCACCGCATTTAATATGAGCTTAGGGCAGACTGCGCTTCGTACATATGACATATCCTATAAGTCATAAATTCCAAGTTCTTGCTTGATATAAATATATTGCCAAAAAAACATCATTGACCATGATTGAAATTTATATAGTTCTGAAACTTAAATAAGTTATAAGACTATCCTATCGATTACCCTTTCAATTGATAGCTTTATATATCTAATACAAAAAGGTTCTGTATAATTAATTATAAAACAAACAAAAATTTTTTTTTATTTTAAAATTTTTGAAAATTTGTTCATAAATATCTAAAAATCGAACTCAACTGTCACAGGTCATGGGAATTCGTATAGGCCTAAAAAAGCCTTGGCTTGTTCGCACATATACTTTTTTTTTTGGGCTTTGGTTTACACACTGATGAAGTTGTAATGAGTCATGCAACATGCAATATACAACATTTTTACAGCCATGTGTCGTGCGGCATGACGTGTGGCAAGTTGACAGCCGAGCATTGGTCATGCATTTCCGTCCCAACTCTTCGGCCAGTCAAGAAACACGTGTAAATATACAAATAATGACGCTTTAAGTCAAATGGCAGAGTTTGTGGCAGTCGGACATGCCAATTGGTAATCTTGTGACAATGCCATCAACATTTCGTATCAATATGATGTTAGTTGGTGCTCGAGGCACAACGGAAATGTCTCAATTTGCAATTTGTCAAAGTGCTAGGTCGGAGCTTGGCCAATTTGTGCCTGCAGCTGAGCCGAGACGGCGACTGATTTGTTAAATACTTTGCTCGTTTAGGCCTCATAGTAATGTGACGACCATATAATAATCGTAATATTCATAGGATTTGCCCCCAAGCCATGTAACACCATTAGACAGACCCGGGCTGCAGTTGCAGAAGGCCAAGGCGGAGACTGTGGCATCGTCTGTTAATGGAATTTAATACTGTGCAGGCACTATGCCTGCCGCTTGCCACTTGGCTAAGTCTAATGAATGCAGCAGACTGTGGAACTGGAGCAGGATAAACACAAAAGAGCGAGGCTAAGCCAGCGACTGCGACGGTGACGACTGCGACGGGAGCTGAGTGGAAGCTGAGGTTGGGATTTGAGCACTGCTGGGGCTGCCAGGAAACACGCACTGACACCAATACACACTCATACACACACATATATATACGCAATGCGTGTGCAAGGCATAGGCAAAGTGCTACAGCTATTTGTATGCCAAGCCATGCCCCAGCTCCTACCCCTGCCCCATTGCCCCTTCTAAGTGGCCCCAACTGCATGCTGCTTGTGTGTGTTTGCACATTTGAAAGGAATCGCCCATGGTTATGCCTAGCATTTACCTGTAATTAAAAACTCCTGTGCGCTGCTCAAGTTCATGTGGAATTATGTTTGCCGGATGTGGACAGTAAAAGCTATTGGCAGCATTCTATGTGAACAGCAATGGGGGCAACTGTTTCAAGTGGCAAAAGTAATTGCGGAAGCAAACCGCAAACAGTTGAGCAGTGGAGCACCTGCGGCTCGGACAAGTCAATAAATCACAATTGCCAAACGAAAGAACAGAAAAACTAAAATGTTTCCTACCCAATACCAATAGAGAGAAAATAAAAATAAAAAACACAAATTTTGTTGCATTTTTCATTGCACGCAGACAGTTTCAAGGTTTCGTCGAGTACAAAAACTGTTTACAGTTTTTAACACAGTTTCTGGTTGCGTTTGGCATAAGCTGTGCAGCTTAACTTTTTGCCTCTGCCATGGCGCGCCATTTTGTTGGTCTGCCATATTTGGTACTAGCAGCATTTCCGCTTCCGTTTCGGGCACATGCTCGACGCAGCGTGGCGCCGCTTTACACACTTTGAAGTTTTGTAAATTATTAAGTGAAAATGAAACTGTTTGCCGCTAAGAGCTTAGAAATATGTAAACATATTACAGGCATTTTCGGACTAAATTGTTTAATGTTTGATTTATATCTAAGGTTAATGAGAATACTTTAAGTTGAATAATCAACTTTATCTCTTCATTCAAGTTAAAATAGATAGGACAAAGATTTTGAAACGCATTTGTTTACATATAATAAAACTTTTTATTTTCTATAATTAATTATAAATATATATATTTATTATTTTTTTGTTTAATATTTACTATAAGCTGTCTTACAACAAGTAATAAATTTCCTATTATTTTTACAACGTTTTTCAAGATTTTGTAAGCTTCTTTAGCCATTGCCATATATAATTTATTGTTATTTTAATTTATTGTTATTCTGTCAAGAAATATATTTGTTTTTAAATTTTAATATAAACATATTTGAGTTTCAATAAATTGCAATAAAAATCCGACCAGAAATTTATGGGAAACTTATAGAAAGAAAATCCAAGAAAACTGTTAAGCAAATAAATATACAGTGCGACTACTAAATACCCTTGGTTCAGAGCTAAGCGAAAGAAAAAATTTAAATTATTTTATAAAAAAAATAAAAGTAATAAAATAATATAAAATTAAAGTTTTATATTTTACTCTGGCAGATAGATAACCTCAAGACAAAATTCAAAAGATAACTAACTCATCATCGACATTCCATCATCAACTTACGCTGACATCAACCCCTTCTCTGTCGCACATGCCACAACTGCTGCTGGGTATGAATATCAAAAGCTAATAAAAATCACAAAAAGTTTTGCATTTCATTCCAAGTTTTTTGACTAATTGGCAACTGGGAAACAAGTGCACATAAAATTTAATAAATTGGCAAATTTATTAAAGTTTCTTCGGAGTGAACAAAAAGGTCTTAAAGTGAAGCCTGGCACAAGCAGAAAGCTGTGCAAATGCTGCTTATAATTAACTTTTGTCAACTTTGCTGTTTGTGCACATTTTACACTCGAGCTTTGCGTCTGTTGACACTCCGCAAGACAACGGCTTTGCCTTGTGACCAATGTCACAAATCATAATTTTAAATATGTATAGAGTGCATATAGTGAGTGGCTGCTGTGCTGGCAGTGCAACTAATCATTCGAGTAAATGGACTGACAGGTCCTTAGCAGGAAGCCACTGTAAGTCGCCCAGGGCATGCAAGGAACTCTTCCACCTGCAGCTGATGCGACGCTTGATTTACTGTTGATTACAATTTATTTACGTTGATTCGGATTGGGGTCGGGGCTTTGTTTGGAATATAAATATTTGAGTGCGTTCATTTAATATGCATATTCAATTGCTCTAATATGGTATATTATGTAGGTGTTTGTTTTGGCCTCCGCCGGCAAATGCAATTGTTTAATTAAATGGAAAATAGCTGCTCATTAAGCCCATATGGCTAGGCGTATGCATGCCTTGGCCCTGGGTTAGCAATGCTCGCTTGCATTGGTAATTTAATTACATTATTTATTATACGCCCCGTGGGCCAGTTAAAAGACTTTGCACTTGACTTGCTGCCGGCAATTATGATTTGTGCAGCATTCACGTTACGTATACGCACGGTGGCGCATGTAAATGGTCGGGCATGGCAATGGCATGGCATGGCATGGTAAAGCGTCTAAATGCCACTCCGTCGACATTTCTCTTCTGCACTCCCTTCAGCTCTGGCAATTTGGGTCACTTAGCGTCGAAGTGCAGCTCGGATTCGAGAATGTAATTTGCGTTCGGTGTTATTAAATTGCCAGACAAAATGCGCAACGTCTCGACAATGGTAAAAACACAACGATCACCATTTACACAGTCGCATATATCTTTGATGCTTACTTGTATGTGCTGCGCATATTGCTTGAGGGAGTCTAAAAATGATGGCCATATTAAACAGACAGCCAGACAAATAACTGGCCCAGGGTTAAGGCGGGGGACTCGCCTCTGACTGTTGCATATTTCATTAAAAATATTGCGTGCAGTCAAGACCTGCTGGCTGAGAGCCTGCCAACGTCTAAGTCCCTGCCCTTACATAATAGTGCATGCTGTATAGCACACACATATACATGTGCGTAACACTTAAGCACTAGCTGTGGCTCGCCTCGTTGCGTGCGTGGGCCTCTTGTCGAGCTGTGCGTCATTTCTGCCCGGCCGTTCGAGATTTGTGCGTTAGCATAAGTTGAAAAAGTGAAATTTTTTCTATGCACGCACCTCACTTCCACACCTGTACACCTTGTAAGCTTTCTTTATTCGCCAGGCTTGTTTGGATTTGAATTGTTGAAGTGCGCCAGGCTTGGCTTTAGCTTTTCTTTTTAATTAATGCGCCAAACATCATTTTTTATTGAGGGATTAAGTATTGAGTGTTTCAATTAAAATTGTAAATTATATTTTTCTCGTGAGAGCACCTTAATATGCGTGCGTTGAAAACATTTCCTGGCTCTAAAAATATTTATATTCCGCCTTTACTAAAATTTAATTCCGTGCCTGGAATTTAAAAAGTATTGCCTACTTTTGTGCGGTGGTAGAAACTAAAACAGTGGCAGCCTAAAAGTATGCAATGACATGTGGCAAATGCCAAAGCTGACATTGACAGCAAGAAAGAAGAAGAAACCTAGTGCTAAGTAGTAAAAAAGCAAATACATATGTATGTATATCTACATATATATAACAATACTTAGTATAAGAGTATATACTATGCATATTTTTAATTTAATCTAATTAACTTGTGACACTTTGCTTTGCTTGAACTACTGTGCCAGAAAGGCAGCGCCAGAAGCAAATAATAAAGGCATGAAAAAGAAGAACCGATAGGCTAGATGGCATAATGAATGCACTAAAAAATAATGTGGAATTTTTCGGTTATTTAAATATTTTTTTTTTTTATTTACAATATATACAACAACAATTAATTCATATCAATATTTCTTTATTTTTTTTTTTTTATAAATATATTTTTAATAATCATTATAAATAAATGGAAAAAAAATATATTTAAATTCAAATTTAAATTGAAATCGAAATATTGAATAAATTGTTTTGGATAATTTTAAAATTCTCATATAATGTGACATATAATATAATTTTATAATTTATCTATAAAACGTAAAATACATATTTTTTTAAATAAAAAATGTTATATTCCATATATATACTCCATATGTTGAAAAATTTGTTTAAATTTATATGTTGCATATAGACTTAAATTATATTTTAAAACATTTTTTAAAATTTGCTAATCATTTTTTTATAGATAAATAATTTCGACTTAAATTTATTGTCTAAATCACTTTTAATTACTGAAAAATTAAAAAAAAAAAATAATAATAAACAAAATATTATAATATCATAAATGTTTATGTTCATTTAAAATAATTTAGGCAATCAAGCGAATGGACTCTGAGTGAGAGTGCAGCATACAAACCATACCTTAAAGCGGCTTTTAGTAATTTTTAAACATTTTGCATTCTTTTCACTTGTGCTTCGGTTTTCCTTTTGTTTTTTTGGCTTTGCACTTTGTGTGTCAGAAGCAAAACGCAGTGGGCCTAACCTTCAGCGTGGCGTTACAGTTACCTGGTTTTGCTTGGTCCACCATTTTACCTTTGGGTGCTAGTTATGTGCGCAGACCATAAATTGTCTGCGATATTATTCTGCCTCTAGGCAAAGCAACATTTTGTTTGAACAGTTTCAGTAAATGGCAAAACGTCGCGACTGTAAAATCGTAGCTGACCAAAAATCGAAAGATAAATTGACGTGTGAGTAGTTAATCGAGTCGGATATTTAAATAAATATATATATAATTCTATTTATATATATATAAAGTTAATTGTTTAATTGATAGACAGTTAAATGCCCATCAAGCGCCATTAGGCAGCAAAGGCACAATAATGTCAAGCTTAGCCAAACCATTTTTGGTCAACTAAGTGAGGCCGAGGACAATGCAAATTTCTCGAGCAAATTCCATGGCCAGAGAGACATCGGCATTGCCCATTTTGGCACCGACTGGATTCTGGTGGCCAATGAAGCTATTATTTGTGGGGCCTGGCAAACACAATTGCCAAAGCTGTCTCCGCTGTAGGTGTCACTTACCCGAGGGGCTTCATAGGGTTCAGGCCAGAGTAGCAGAAATTGGAGTTGCAGTTGAAGTTGGAGTCGGAGTTGGAGTTGGAGTTGCTGGCCGCTTGTTGTCTTTCAGTTGTCTGTTGGCCCCGTTGGAATTACAGGAGCACTTTTCGCAATTAGCTGAGCTGAAATTACCTGCCTCGCCGTATGCACCGGACACTTGTATCTCTGCACAATTGTTGTTGCATGCAACAATTTAGATTAGCCTCCGACTTGGCCATAGCAACGTCAATTGTTCTTGTCTGCTCCATAAAAATGCATTCCTGACGGAAGACTGGCCAAAGCAGCAGTCGTCGTCGTCTTATTTTTTCGCTTCTAATCTAAATGTTTAGCCTAGACATTTGATGGCCAACATGCGCCGTTTGCCGTTTGCCGTCAGAAGAACTGAGTGGCAGCTTCAGCTCTGCTGTCAATCGTTGTCTTCTGCTTCAGCTTCTTCTGCCGCTGCCTGGCGGGCATCACCACAAACGGTGGCACTTTACAGTTGCACTTGCGGATTGAATGGCCTCCGCAGTGTGCAATTATTGTAATCCATTCGGCCTGCTGCCTTAACAGCGCCAAAGACCAGCCACGTTGTGGGCGTATATGGAGTACACAGAGCTTATCTATATATATATATATATATATATATATATATATATATATATATATATAGATGTTTAGTGGTAGTTGCAGTTTGCCGCATTAACCCATTGACCTTGTTAGTCGATCGCGGTGGGCGACTGATTGATGCGGCACGTTTTTGCGCCACTTCCTGCCTGTAACCGGTTGTTGGCCAAATTCGACACCCAGGAAAAATCAATCGCGAAAATCTTATCATTAAAACATCAAAAGCTAGCAACAGCCACAGCATGTAAACGCTGCCAGGCATCAACTTAATTTTGCAGCCAGCCAAGGCAGGCAGACGACGCTGGCAACACACAGCTGCAAAACATCTCAGCGGCAATCAACGGCAGACAATCAAATGGCCAGGATAAAATCTACAGGTGCCGGCCAGTCAGTCAGTCAGTCTCACTGTCTCACTGTCTCACTGTCTTACTGTCTGTCTTGATGTTTCGTGTAGCTGAAACCGTGTTGCAACAACTTTTCCATCAAATGCTGCCAACCGGTTTCAATGATTTTTCAAAAAATTGCATTCGTCTTGATCCACGAGCTGCAGAGCTATAGATGATGAGCAGGATTAGCCGACGCATTGACAACCATCTCCATTGCCAACAGACCCGATTCCGACTCCAACCTGTCTTAGTGACATGCAGAAATTATGTTTTGCCACATTGCAGACTTATAGGAGATGCCTCCAGCTACTTAACGCCCCGTTTCATTCGTCTCCTGCAACTCGCTAATCAGCGTCACCTGTAATTAGTGGCAAAGCACAGTGGGATACCAATACGATAGCGAGAGAGTCATGCAAAATGCCTCTGATTATAATCATAATGTGATTAATATGATAATAATTATCAATATTCTTGAGAACGCGATTATGAAAATTAAAAATAAATAGAAATCATTCTCTGATAGATTTTACTGTCATATAATAATAATACAGTAAAACCTGCCTGAGCTGCCTGAACTGACTAACTGATTGCTAATCACTTTTAATTATTTGTTCTTAAGGGTTAATCATAACTAAATAATTGCAAGTAAGCCGTGCTAAGGAATGTCTAGAAAAATGTGTAGAAAAAACAAGCCGAGAGTGTGACTGAAGAGAACAAAATCTGAGCTACGTGTGTCTGAAAAATAATTCATATTGAGTTATTGACTTACGGTAGAACAATTCTTAATTATTTGTGCATTAGCACAAATTGATTTGATTTTAATTACTTTCTATTTATATTGTGTATGTCGCGTACTTTTCAAAAGGCTTAACATTTATAACTAATTATTAAATTATTAACAAAAATTACTAAAAAATAAATATATTGTCTTCTATTAACAATTGTTTTTGTTAATATAATACAAATAAAAAAATATATAAAATATGAAAAAATTATGAATACTAAAATTTTTTTAAATATATGAATAGTACATATATCATTACATATTAATAATAATATATTTTTTATTATGTTAATAAAATTTCAAAAATATATTTTATAATTATTTAAAAAATTGTTATCATATATCAATTAAATGTTTAAAAAAATTATTTTTAAATTTTAAAAAGTTTTTTTTTTTTTTAATTTAAAGAATATTTTTTCAGGCAATTGCTTCTCAAGGCTAATGCTCTCTAAATGCTCTACATAAATATTATATAGCAAAACTTCTCCTCATTTACTAGCCAATAAATTAGTAGCAAAGTGTTGCGCCTGTTGCATGTATAGCAAGAGAAACCAAATAATTGATTCGCCTAATAACTTCATTAAGATTGGATGGCCAACGATTTGTTGACTGTTATATATAACAGCTGGTTGCAAGGCTTCGCGCCTCTGCCAGCTCTTCTCTTGCCTGCTCGAGGTCAAAGACAAGCGTTGGCAGCGTTTTACAGTTTTGTTTTCGCTTCTAAGCTACAAAACCGTTGCTTGCTGCACCTGCAACAGCAGCAATAGCAGCAACAGCAGCTTCCACTGGCGCATCATTGACTGCAATAGCAAAAGACGCTGCCTGCAATAAATCTCAATTTAAATGGCGCCCCAGCATGCGTGGCCAAAACGGTGCTTGCTGCTTGGTGCTTGGCCTTCCACTGGTTTTCCTTCAGCTTTTCGCTTGCTTTCTTTCCCTCTAGCTGTCTACCGTTCTACCGCCTCCCCTCTCTCTCTCTCTACCACTCTCTCTGTATATCGGGCTCATTTGTAGCAGCGCGCGTCAAATTTGTTGCCGAACCAGTTAAGACTCTAAGCTGCAGCTGCTGCTGCAGCAATTGCGATCTGGGCGGCAGCAACAGGCAGCACATTCGAACTGTACTCTCCATGTCCGTTGAATTTCGAATTGCGATTTACTGTGCCAAAGCGCGATCATTATCCTAACGCAATTTATGCGCGCTCCAGCCGCGCCCCACGCCCAAACTAATTGCAGGCAACGGATTGCATTGTTAGCTGCCTTTTCTGTGCAACAGTAGCTGCCAGCAACAGCAATAACAACAAAAACAACAACAACAACAATGACTGTCGGTAATGGCGATAATCATTATAAAAATCGAACGCTGTTCGATAACAACAACAACAACAACAAGAGCAGCCCAACAGGTTCTGCACGCGTCATCAACAGACATCGAACCGTTTCGACTAGCATTAACAGGCAATCTTAGGTCTTTGTCTTCCTGCCATCAACAAGATCGTTTCGCAGCGACATTGAGTCCGGCCCCAAGCCTGGCCCAAACCCTGGCCAAGTTGCACTCGACCAGCTCGCGCATAGCTCGCAGTATTAACATTGCCATCAACGGATTTGTCGGTCTTTATCAATTACGCTGGCTTGCATTCTGTATTCTGCATTCAGTATTCTGCATTCGACATTTGCCACATTTACAGCAAGTGGCATCCACATCGACATTGGCATCTGCTCCTGCTCCAGCTTCAATCTAACTGTATTCTCCAGCTTGGCCAACAGCTGACAGCTTAGCCAACAGCCGGGCCAAGAGATGTGCCATCAAGATTTATGCGGCCAATTTGAAGATTGCTTCACATAGATTCCAAGCTTCATTTCGATTATGATGAGCCTAGGAGAAAAGCAAAATAATAAAAAAAAAAAACAAATACTTCTCCATATATCATATAACCCATCGATTCTTCCAATTGCCTTGTCTATATATTTACCCTTGCTCTATTTCGTTTGCCATTTTTCTTCTTTGCCATTTTACAAATGACTTTTCAGCACAAACTTTATTATTCAGATTATTTGCCTGTCTGTCCGCTGTCATTGCCTCAAGAATATAAATGATATTTGTGACGTTTTCTCCAGTAAATCCATTTTACATGAATCAGGTCAGCTTAAATTACAGACACGCAACAAAAATATTTATTCCCGATGGTTTAGTGCCCATTTTTACAGCTGTATGATCTGAGCTCTACAGAAAATTGATCTGCTCAAATTTCTTTAAAAATCTAGCAAACACGACAGGGAATATTTAGATTGATTAAAAAATAAATAGAAATTGTCTAAATTGAAATTTAAATAAAATTAGTTTCATATTTTTTTATATTTGTTCTCCTTCTTGAGATGTATTTATTGCCTCCAAGCCAGATTAGAAGATTCACTTTAAATACCATAATAATACTCAACAAAAATTGTATATTAACTCTAAAATGTTTTTAAATAAAACAAAGCTTAATAGAAGTTAAATTATGAGTTAACATTTTATATTTTAATTTTAATTAATTTTATTTTATTTCATTTTAATTTCAAGCTCTAAATAAATTTTATTTATGATTTTGTATTAAGCCCAAAAATTTTGTAATTAACAAAAATGTAATAGAAATCGAATTATAAATTAAAATTTAATTTTTAAATTTTAATTTCAAGTTAAGACCAATTTCCTCTATTTAAATAAATTTAATTCTCACATATTTTTCGTCCCGCTGGGTGTTCCTCTATGAGAGAGCTTAGTGCATTAGCTGCAAGTCACACACTGTCTTTGGCGGTAATCAAATACAGTTAACTCTTTCAAGGACATATAACGGCCAGCCGTGTGACAGCAGCAACAGACGCTGTTAGCGGTAAAGCCACACATAGACACTCACACACACATAACAAGAACAAGTGCAAATAATGGAAGAAAAAAAAAACGAATGAGCAAGAAAATATCTAACATTTACTTTGGCCAATGCCACACGACAGCCCAGCAGATAACTCACTTTATAAGATGCAACAGGCAACAAGTCGATGCCCAGCCAAAAGAAACTAACAAACATAACAGGGAACAATAACGAGTACAAGCGGCGTTGATAGCTAGCCGATAACAGGCAACAACAGCAACAACAATAAACAGGGTTAGCAAAAATCGAGGAATTTTCAAGTGGATTACCCAGTTTTTTTTTTTTTTTTTTTTACTTCTCGCAAATGCAATGTGAAAATAAATAAACTTGTGGCATGATTGGCTGTGCATGATTAGTCACATGCTGAAAGGAGAGTGGCGTAGCAGCAGAGCGAAAGAGATGCGGATAAAGCGAGATGGAGCTGGATGGAGCTAGCTGTTGTGCTTAATAGAATTGATATAAACAAGGCCGGTCGTAAGATACACGAAAGATAGGCAGCCAAAGCAACAGCAACAGCAGCAACAACAGCAGCAGCAGCGGCAGCAACAACAGTTATTGTAACAATAAAATTAGCTAACGATATGGAAGGCAAGGCAGAACCAGGCAACAATAACGGCAAACTAAGTCCCCGAGAACAGGAACAGGTGGCAAACGTTGCACGAAGAACGGCAAATGCAATTGCTGCTGCTGCAGTTGCAGTGGCTGCAGTTGCAGTTGCTGCATGTAAATCATATTCGTGGCCTCTTTGTCTTTGAATTGTTTTTTGTTTTTTCCTTCTTTTATTTTATTGGATTTTATTTGGCATTCAATATTTTTGCTGAGAAAGTCGAACTGAGTCTCAGGACAATTGGTAATTGCCTTTACCTGTTGCCACAGCGCCCGTTCAGCTGTGCACTTATTGATTGTCTGCTTCACGCTTTTCATGTTCGCCCAACCAGCCCATGTATTTCTCTGTCTGCCTTCATCTTTGACTGCTGTTACACATTTTCTGGACCTGCTCTTATTTCATTGCCTGCCTTAAATATGCATTTATTGACTTTTGCCAACTGTGGTAAATAAAATGGCCATAATTAAAAGATATTTAATGACCTTTTGTCTTCTGGAAATGCATCAATATTTGTTATGTGCTTAACATGGCATATGTGTAATTATGTAACTGGCTTTAAGTCTTTATGTACGACTCAACTTAATGGTGGGTAGGCCAAAGATATGGTTATTCATTTAATAAAGTTAAATCAAATCAAAAATATGGTGATAAGGTTTATAAATTTATGTGCTAAAAAAAATATAGAAACAAATATTTAAATATGCAGGAAAATTTTAGAGAATTTGAGAACTTTTTTCAAAATACCGAGAAAATTTTAGAAATAAATTTTATTCTTGAAATATTTTATTGAGCATTTTAAATACATTTTTAATAATTTTTTATTTATCTTATCTTATTAATTTATCACTTAAAAAAATTTTGAAAACATTTTTGTAAAATCAATTTTTAGCTTTAAAATTTTTTTTATTTATTTAAATGATTTATTTTGTTTTACTATAATTTTAAAAAATGTATGTTATATTTATTTAAATTATTAAAATTTTTATTATTATTGTTATTTAAAATGTCTGGCAATCAATGTTTCTTAAAAATCCAAAAATGTATAGACAATATTTTGCCAACAAAAAACATTCAATTCAATAATAATTTTAGGCCTACAATAATGAGCATGTCTTCAGTTTTCTCAAGATTATAGGAATGTGAAATTTACACGAAGTATTTACTTAACTTTTCAGAGCATTAAACAAGAGCAACTGCTCGCAGTCGCTGCTCTGGCACTTGTTGTTTATTTTGTGTCAGCCAAAGCATTTGCTATTATTAATTGAATATATTTAAATAATTTTCAACACCATCTATCATAACTAATGAAAAGCAGCGAACGAGAACAAGCAGAGACAGAAAAAAAAGGAAAAAAATCA
This sequence comes from Drosophila fulvimacula, assembly GCA_035045555.1. Taxonomy (NCBI): domain Eukaryota; kingdom Metazoa; phylum Arthropoda; class Insecta; order Diptera; family Drosophilidae; genus Drosophila; species Drosophila fulvimacula. Next base: position 18,942,281 of record JAWNOX010000137.1, read on the forward strand.
ATTTACATAAAAAATGCATACGCCATGGCGCCCAGACAAGAGGCAGCAGCCGAGGCAAAGGCAGCGAAAGATTTGAAGTCAGAGAGGAAGCAGCAAAAGAGGCGCATCCCGGTGCATTTGTTGCTTGCTGGTCAGTCAGCTGGCCATTGAGGCGGCAAATGCAATGCGTGCGCCATTAGAAAGAGCCGATGGGCAGGCAGACAGTCAGTGGCGGTGTGGTGAGGTGGGGTGGGGCTGCGTTGGCTCCTCTCGATGGGTTTACGTGGCTAGATACCGTTAGGTACCCACAGCATGCAACAACAGGGAGTTGAAGTTTCATTGATGGCCAGCCCGTCCGGTACGATGCGGGCCAACTCAATCAGCCAGTCAGTTAGGGAACACAGTTGGCGACTTCGCTGGCATCGCAATTGCAATTGCAATTGCAGCCGCCCAATGGGACGCCCCAAGGATCAATGGCAGGTTTGTTCCGTTATTGGCCGCTTGACTGTTGTGTAATGCATGTTAATTTCATTTACTGGCTAAATTATTGTTATTATTAGCGAAAGACTGTAAAGCAAGATATGGCAGCGAGCCGAACAGGCAGATGGGCAAAAAGTTGTCAAGCTTCAACTTTTGATAAGTTATGGCCAAACGGATAGATAAGGTTTACTCATAAGTAATTTTTTCGAAATTTATATAAATAAATATATATAAATATTTGATCGGCTTCTCTATTAATATTATATTAACGAAATTAAGGAATAGATACATATGTATATATAGGGATAGGGATAGACATCAAATTATGATTATGGATACGGATATTCAATATCTATAGGAAAGATTTTGAAATTAATGAATATATTAATATCAATTTGTAATATGGATCTGAATCTGGATACAAATTTAGATATGGATAAAAGTCAGGATACGGATAAAAATATATCTTTAGCTTAATTTTCTAAAGGAAATAAATTTAAGTCAAACGATAATTATGATTATGGATTAATATTCATATATTCATATTTATATATTCATATGGACTCTAAAAATAAAATAATATGAATAGGGATAATTATGCGGATAAACATTTGGACACGGATAGCTGCCTAGTTGAGCTGGATAACTATTGATGGTCTGCTACTGAGTAGAGCTGAATAACTATAGATTTTCTATGAATAGTCGACGATAGTTATTTGAAAACAATCGATAGGCGACTATAATGCTATCGAAAGTTATCCCTTCCATATTAAAGAGCATAAACAGGTCATCCTCTAATACTAAGCCTTTGTTTATACTTTGCTTAATTGATGGGCATTAAGCCTCGAGCATTGCCTTTATTGTTTATAATTAGTTTGTTGATTTATTTGGCCTACTAAACGGGTTTTTTGCTTCGCTCTTTTTGGGCTGTCGAAACACCTGCGAGCCAATAAGCCCGATAGATACTTACTTTCAATTGAAAGCCGCAGTCGATGGCGCGATTAGCGTGCA